>HG995358.1:7504627-8974749 GCA_905333045.1 Lysandra bellargus
AAAGTGAATACAGGCCTTAACATTCTTTTTGGACATCGCAGTTGGATTTCATATTTGTTTTTTTGTTTCGTTATTCAAAGCCTTAAATGATGATCATACTCATCTATAAAGGCGGGATTAATGAGATTCGTTTAATGAAAATGCGAATAAAAGGTTTTACTTTCAGATCGATCACTTCATCCAGGCTATTGAGATGAACCCAGCCGTGGTCAGCCTCAAAGGATACGCTCATGTCAATAGAGAGCTGCTCACTTCGGTATGACACAAACGATATTCTTTTGCCGCGGAAATTTAAAAATACAATATGTTCCATTTTAGAATTTTCAAAATTTAATGACAGTGATAAAGTAGGTAAGAAATTAAAAAAAAAAAAGTTTTTTTTTAATGAGTAATGACAAACAAATAGAGTAACGTAGACTAGAAATCCAAAAACTTTACACTTGTGTTCATACTCACCTACTTTTATTTTGATAAAAATCATGCACAATCAGAACAAAAATTGACTGCCTCGTAACTAAATTGAGTTTTAGAATTTATTCGTTATTTAAATAACGATATTCATGACGACATAATATAAAATACTGCTGATACTGAATCTAAGTTTGCTAGAGATTTAACAATATTAATTTGATCAATGTTTGTTTTGTTATTGCCGAGTAAGCTTAAAGTTGGCGCGTCAGGTTGTGGTGAGAGAGCTAGTTTGTTTCAAAACCTTACCCTTGAAACTGTACTACACAGTAAATATATTTTCCTTATTATATTCATGCTAAATTATAAGGGAATCCCGCGGGACCGTAGATTTTACAGTTTCAATTAAGTAGATTCTGTTAATGTTCTTATTGGCTGTTGAATCCAATGGAGCTGGTTATAATGCTGAAAATCGACTCAAGTTTCACCGCCAATTTGATACAAAAAATCTTATTTACAAATAAAAAAACATGGTCCCAAAATTTGATTGTTGTAACAAAACAAAGTACTTACTTAAGAGCCCGGGTTACCCTTGAAATTCTCATACATACGTAATACCAAAATCATTTTGTCATACAAAAGTATTTAACATGTTTGAGTTATTTTTCAGCTTAAAAATTTTTTGGTGTATAATTTTTTTTTACTAAATTTACTACTAAATATTTAAACACTAAAAAATAGAGTAAAACACTAAAATACATAAATATTAAATTTACTACAAAATATTTCAACTCTAAAAAATATTTTTTAGTATTTAAATATTTTGTAGTAAATTAACTATTTATTTATATATTTTTTAGTGTTTTACTCTATTTTTTAGTGTTTAAATATTTAGTAGTAAATTTAGTAAAAAAAATTTATACACAAAAAAAATTTTTTTAGTGTTTGAATATTTTGAAGTTAATTTTTGTTCAGGAACCTAGGTAATTACTATTTTAAGTTGAAAAATAACTCAAACATGTTAAATACTTTCGTATGACAAAATGATTTTGGTATTACGTATGTATGAGAATTTCGAGGGTAACCCGGGCTCTTAATATTTTTTTATGTTGTGTATATTATGTGTCCATGTGTCCATGATTAAAGCTGGGAACAAATTATCAGACGAACGTCCGCGGACGTTTTCATCGGATGCGGCTTATTTCTATCTAATTAAGTGGGCGACTAACCCAAAATTGTCGATTTTATAATTCATTTTTATACTTCAAAATGAGCCCCAAATTATTTCATTTTCTAAAATTAGATACTACATTATAATTCCAAGAGTTCAATCTGAGCAAAAACACGATATCTTAAAATTTTCTCGATGGAAAAAAATCACAAAGATTCAACTAATTTTCACGAATTTTTCATTTATTGCCATAACCGTGCATTGAACTAAGTTAATATTTAAACATATTGTATAAAATTCTATCATTGAGAGATCGACCTAGCGGATTTTTAAAATGTTGTATGTTTATCAAGTTATTGAGAAAAAACTAATTTGGCGATGAATCCGCGGCGTCCTTTTTCACCTGGCATATGAAAGACGGGCGTGAGTGTGAAGAGAAGGACGATGTTTGATTTTTTGCATTAGTCGCCCTCTTAATAGAAAATACACTAAACTGTGCACATTGTCGGACATAAGTCGCGGACGCGACCTTAAGCGTTCGGACGTCCGAACAGAATCTGGCTGGCCGGATGTTTTGCAGCCGCGGACGTCTGCCATTGACGTATAGGTTAAGTCTTTGACGTCCGCGGATGAACCGTGCACATTGTTAAGGCGCATCCATCAGCCGCGACTTATGGACGCGTCCGATAATTTGTTTCTAGCTTAAGAGTTTACTGTGACAGTACCAGCGCTATAATCGTTGGGCGTTTCATGGAAACATCAAAGTCAAAATTAACTTTATTACCGCTGCTTTTTTCACAATTAATAAAATATAAGGGACGCATACACACCCTTAACTTAAAGTATTACAGTTGTTATACGACTTTGTTTTGTTACACGCTGTATATACTATTACAAATCCTATATCATAGACTGTTAACACACTAGGCTGAATTACGCCGGCGTAAATTCCGCCGCGCTTACGCCGCGTTTCAAACTCATACAAAATACGGGCGGAACGCGAGAGACGAAACACTATTACGTCGCGTATTTGTATGCGTTTGACATTTGCGACGGAATTTACGCCGGCGTTATTCAGCCTAGTGTGTTTAGACACATATTGTTAATAGCGTTATTATTTGCAGGCTATAAGCATGATAGCTATATACCTGATCGTGCTGCTGCAGTTCAAGATATCGCTACTGAAGAGTGCTGATATTCCCGTTGTTGATGCTTGAGCAACTTTGAATATCATCATCATAAAACTTAGTTACGTAGATGTAGTAGGGTTCATTGTCTCGAAGTAGATTTCTTCTGAAACTTGTACTATCAGAGAAATTAATTCAGATGGCGGACCTACGTAATTTGGTCGCGTTATGTCAAACCCAGCCGACAGATCACATGTAGAGATAAACTACGATATTATGGCGCGCTCCTCCAAGTTACTGTTTCAATGTGTGTATAAAGAGTTTGTATGTAGTAAGTATTCAACCAATCAATCAGTACTCGTAATATTTCAGTAATGTCACTTATTAGTAGGGGAGGAGAGGGTGCTAATAATTGTGTAGTCACTTGAGCGTCATGGAGACCTAGTAGGTTTTTTAGTAAAATTGATAAAAAAAAATAAAAACAGTGTTTTTTATTTTAGCGGTGGGTTCAGAAACTGCAGCCATTTTAAAGTTTTGAAAAAGAAAATATATTAAAAAAATTGCTTATTTAGGTAAATTGTAAATATATTTTAGATAACAAGGTCTAAATCATTGAGTTTAGTGCAAAATAAAATATCTGAGAAGCTTAGTTAGGAAAATATCAAGCTTTATTTTTTTATATTTTAAAATTTCCGTACAGGTTTACCTAACCTTTGAATCATCAGTGCTTTATATGGAAGCTTTTTTGGGGTATGCTAAACATCCCCTATCTTAATCTGACAGATCCGATGACATTTCAATATATAAAAAAAGACTGGTTGCACTCCGGGAGTGCCGGCAGAAGTGAAAACTTGATTATTAACGTTGTGCATTTCGATCAAGTTTCGATCAAGTTTCGATCAAGTTTCGATCAAGTTTCGATAAAGTTTCGATCAACTTTCAAATTGAGTTTCGATCAAGTTTCGATAAAGTTTCGATCAAGTTTCAAATTGAGTTCGAGTTCGAGTTCGAGTTCGACACAAAACACTACTCTCCAACCGTCTTACGCGTTTTGTATGGTTTTTCGATCAACACGAAAATCTATCGCAAGTTTCTTAGTTTTTACCCATCCCACATAACAAGTGCTCAACGCCGCTAAAGAAGTTTTCACTTCAAAAATATAAAAAAATTAACCCACCACGTGAGAAATCTGATTTCTATACCATGATAACTAGACACATGTCGGAACCTATACAAGCTTAATCTGACACGCTCAAGCTACTCCCGAAATCCCCTCTTCTCCTCCCCAACTATAATGCATGCAGGGAATACAACCCCGCTGTTGGCATATTGTCATCTCATTGTTGGTACATACTTTAGATTTTTATTTGAACTATGGCTATTAACTACCGCTGCTAGAGTATTAACTCAAGGCGCCATATTATGCCAATAATAGAATTTTCTGTAGCATAATCTCCAGTGCCAATAATTGGATGTTTTAACAATAATATCACGGGTTCGTAATTCATATTCCATGAATCCCTGACATTTTAAATCATCTCATGCGGGTCCTCGGTCAACAGTAACTTCAAACAAGGATGAGGCAGCCGAGCGAAACGCGATTCAATAATACCATAATATACAGAACGAACCAGTAGGCCGATTTCAAAGAAACTGATAAATCTGCGGGTTGCACCTCGTGGTACCGCTGCAAGCATCCTACGAACGGCTCAGCAACGCATAAACAGGGCGCGCGCCGGCTGATATTATGACATATCTAATTATTACGTCAAACGTATGAATTTTGAGAATAAGCACTTCTAAGTTCTAAGTCGGTCTACTGGTTATTTCTGTCTGTTGTGATAATACCATTCTCTGGGGTCAAGATTTCCATTTAATTAATAACTTAATAACTTGTAACAGGAAATGGAAGGAAACTCGATTGAAACCTCTTTAGTTCTTTTCCGTAATCACTTTACTGATTTTACCTTTAAAAGGCTTACTTTAATTATATAGGTATTTAGGTTCTTTGAAAACTTTATCCTGAAAAAAAGATACACCATCTAGATTCTAAAAGTTTGCCAAGCTATTTTATAACGTACCTTACAAGAACAAAATACTAAACGACCTGTTTGTTGTCTTTGTCTAATACGCTTAAAAACTAGCATGACGTCAAGGCAAAATACTTTTTGGAAAACACATAGAAATATTTAAAAACACTTTATTTATATTATTACTTATTTAAATAGTATTAAATATATTGATCTTAAACTTACTACAAATGCCTGTTAATATAATAACTTCTTTAAATAATAATATTAACAATTTTGTGCTCTTCCTTGAAATAAGTAAAATGCATTTAGGAAACTTCAGCAGAATTAGGTAAGTAAATACCTACGTGATGAACATAATTCTGGAGAATTCCGTAACAACTCATCAATCAAAGTTCGTAAATTCCATCACCGTTTGAACTTCTAACCGTTATTCATTTAAAACCTTCTAATGGAAACTACGTCATAAGATGATTTTTAAAATTCGGAAACCTTCCTAAAAGTGTTATTTTTAGTAAGAAACGTGTGGTTTTCTAGTAGTTATTTCTAAGAACTGCGTATATTAGTCGTGTGCGTACAAGACAAAAAAAACGAGGAATACGGCTTTTGCTGAACCAAAGATTTCCTTTGGTAGGATTGATATCCCTAAGATGGGTTTATGATGTGGAGCCACCTGAATATCTCATGCTGGTGGGGTAGGGGGGGTTTTTAGCTTTAACAAGGTATGAGGTCAATAACTGCGTGGGATTTAGGTATATAGTCGAGTTTGGTATCATTTTCGATTGAATCGAATGTTTAAATGCCAATTTTGGAATAATGTTTAGATAAAAGATAGTTAAAAAAAATCTGAATATATGATTTTCAACCAAAGAAACGCTGTTGACAGGGCTTAATTAATATAAGGAGGCTGATAGCCGCATTATTCTGCATGCCAAAGACATGGTGATGAATAGAGCAATAAACATATTAATAATACTAGACGTTCCGCGCGGCGTCGTCCGCGTAAATCTGAAATTTCACGGAAACCGTATATTTTTCACAAATTAATAACCCATGCCTCACGTAGTCTACTATATATTCGTGTCAAATAACATAAAAATTGCTCCAGTAGTCTGTGAGATATTAGCCCTTTCAAATAATTTTCCCCGTTTTTTTACATTTTCCTCTATGTCTTTGCTCTTATTGGTCTTAGCGTGATAAAATATACCTTACAGCCTTCCTCAATAAATAAACTATCAAACACTGAAAGATTTTTTCAAATCGGGCCAGTAGTTCTTGAGATTAGTGTTTTCAAACAAACAAACTAACCAACAAACCAATAGGAGCAAAGATACACAGGAAAATGTGAAAATAAAGACATTTTCCTCTCTATCTTTGCTCCTATTGGTTTTAGCATGATAAAATATAAGCTATAGCCTTCCTCGATAATTAGGCTATCAAACTCTGAAAGATTCTTTCAAATCGGATGAGTAGCTCCTGAGATTAGCGCGTTCAAACAAACAAACTCTTCAGCTTTATAATATTACTAGACATTCCGCGCTGCTTCGCCCGCGTATATTAGATATTTCACAGACAAATTAGTCCACAATAAATAGCCTATGATCCTTCACGTTTCTACTTTTTATCTGAGCCAAATAACAGAAAAATTACTCCAGTCGTTCGTGAAATAAGCCCTTTTAAATAATTTCCCCCGATTTTTCCACATTTTCCTCTATTTCTTCGCTTATATTAGTTTTAGCGTAATAAAATATAGCCTATAGCCTTCCTTGATAAATGGGCTATCTGACACTGAAAGAATTTTTCAAATCGGACGAGTAATTACTGACTCATACTAAGATTAGCGCGTTTAAATAATGCTTCTTCTTCTTCTTTTTACGTTGTTTAACAACTTTATCGTGCAAATATGAGTCCTAAAATGAATTAAGCATTCTTAAGTCATCCGAATATGGTACCGAACTTGGAATATTACCATAATTAATGCCTCTATATAATAAGACTCTATTTTCCTCCAGAGCAGAAGCTGCTAAAATTTTAAAAAAATTACATGAAAAATCGCGGTAGCTCTACATCTTAAATCCATCCTTGGGCCATAAGGACCAATCCTACCAAAGGAAATCTTTGGTTCAGCAATAGCCGTATAATTTACCGTACACACGCAACTATATGCATCATGTAGACTTTCAGAGAATATTTGCAAAAAAATATTCTGAATAAATTTTTGAGTTGTAGTTTTTTTAGTCTCCTTATTTCTAAGAACTGCGTATATTGCAATAAAAACTGCCATTAAGAGTAATTTACTAATGATATACTTAATACGCGTCTCGAATTTACTTTGGTCCACAGATTTATAAAACAAAATGGATGCTTATCTAGACTGAGAAAAACAAGTGACGACTAAATGCCATAAGTATGTACAGAATTTCAGCTGCTGAAGTTCTTCGTTGCTTTTAGGAAAATTTTCGTAAAAGCAATACTAGGCGTGTCGTAACTCGTATCTACAGCGGAGCAACGCGAAAAATCACAGCCAACATTTCTTTGTGCAATATATTTTCATGGGCTTAACTGCACTACGCGGCAGCGGAACTGCAAGACTTCATTATTATGTAGGTATATAAAGTGCTGTGTCGCTATTGCGTTAAAGTTCTTAAAGTGGCTTTCTGATCCTTGCTGCAAGCGACCGCAATCGACAAAAATCCAAATATAATGCTACTCTACTAACTAGGCTTTAGGTTTCATTTTGCTCTACGCCAGTACAAAGCAGCGACGACATCGTTCGCTAGACCAATGTCGATAAAAAATGAATCCTATAGCCTAGTTGTTAAAGCGACATTTTATTTTAATGTGTTTTTAAGATCCAATAGAATCTCTGCGCTGAGCGTCACGGCAAGCTCACGTCAATAAAGCGATTCTATTGATTCTCAAAAACACGTTCCTCGCAACACGTCTCTGGTGGAAACGCAGCCTTACGGTCTCACCTTAATTTGCAATGGAAAAACTTACGTACGATATGAAGTATGAACCCATTACTATCAGCTACTAGCTAACCATTGACGCCAATGTCATTGCAGCTCGAGTGGCTATTCGGCCAATAAACATTTGTAAAAGCCCCGACACGTCACAATCTAATGTGACGCAACGTACACTTTAAACCTTATTATCATAGCCATAAGGCATATCTGGAGGTACGGTGTATTATGGAGTGCGGTTATTAAATCTGAAGAGCACTCTAGATAATGAAATTGGCTCAAACACCGCGTAATTCCGACACCTCGTGGATTTGATCGCATTATTGTGACATGGAGCCCCGACGGTTAAGTGGTTAAACCTTATCGAGAGGGTGCAGGTTCGATTTCCTAATAAAAGGTTTTCGAAAGTAATAAGTTGGACACAATGTAATATTCCACCACTGCATTATTATACACATTCTGTATCTAGTACATCGACAAAAAAGATGATTTTACCTTCGGTTTGAATTAAATTACTTAAGAGAAAGAACCAACACAGTTAATCCAAAAAAAAAAAAAAAAAATACAACGCATTTTCCACAAGGTTTTTAAATAAATACTGTAAATGTATTCTGTTATCTTTAATTTAATAAAGTTTATTTTACCTTTTCCTTCCTTTAAATAATGTCAAATTTTATTGTCATGCTACGGTTATACCTTTTTTAAGAGCCCGAAATATTGGTTAAAGGCATAGTTTGAAGCCATTATCCAGCTATTTTGATTTAATTATTTTCTAGACTCACTCAGATATAGGTATTTTTACTACTTATTAAATTTTAGCTTAGTTTTTATTCGAGTTCTAAGATAAACATCTTGCTTTTTTATAAAAAAAAAAAAAAAAACTTTTATCTTTTTTCCTTTTTTTCATCCTTTGTCTAGGAAGCTATTAGCTATTGGCTATTAGTAATACAGAGGTGTCCGGAAAATGAAATCGTCCTTCGTGTCCCTTTATCACATTACCACGGGTCAATGTGTTTAAAACGATATCATCAATATCATCATTGCTCCATATAGATCAAAAGTAATTTAAGTGTAAACAGAAAACAAATTCGATCAAATTAATGGAAGAAAGTAAATATTTTTTATTTCCAAATAAAACTTTAGTCCGTTTTTCACGGAAGGTCATCTGTACAATGTAGGGTACATTGTACAGATTAGTGACTCTAGCTCGCCGAGATGAACCGGCATAACAATACTCGGTAGTACCGGCGAAACATTTTTTCTATAAAATAAGGGGACAAACGACCAAATGGGCCAACTGATGGAAAGCAACTACCGTCGCCCATGGACAATCACAACATCAGAAGAGCTGCAGGTGGGTTGCCGGCCTTTTAAGAGGGAATACCGCAGACATAGATCATGATAGATACCACACGTGTATTCTCTTCTTGAAGGTGTGCAGGTCGTATAGCTATACGAGTTTACGAGATATATAATAAGCATTCACTTATATTTTAATGAACAAAAAGTTCATAATAATTTACATCGAATTGAATTGGAGTAGGTAAAGTATGTTTCTTGATTACTTTTCAATTTCGGGAAGTTTCAGTCAACAGAGAGCCAAAATATTCGATAGTTAAGGGTGAAGCCAAACGAGCGTAATGTGAATTGTGAGTCGCAGAATTTCGGTCGCGTAAATTATGTTTCTTACTAATCATGGCTAGCAAAATCACGCTCTGTGAATGAAGTAGGAATTTTCTATGAAACTGAATGCAGCAGAATTTCTGCCGACCGAAATCCTGCGACTCGCGACTCACAAAATTACGCTCGTTTGGCCTCACCCTAAACAAATAAAATTCCAACCTACGTGTTGTAATTAGACCCTTAAATATACGATACGAATAACGTAAGCCGAACATGATTTGTGTGTGGGGTGAAAATAAAAAGGGTGAATTTCATCTCTTAATGAACGGTTAGGACACAATTATAATGAAAAGTTGCGGAAAAACGAAAACAGAGGATTAAAGTGTCATTATGTTTCATTGTATACGTTTGACTATGAATTAAGGCGAGGACGTGAAGGTAAAAAACCGTGTTGGAGACGTTTTAGATTGCTGCCTTTCTATGAGAGCCGGCCCGGCCTCTCATAGGAAACAAGCAATGGAACAGCAAAAAATGGAAAGGGCGTAACCGACAAAATGGTTTTTGTCGCGTAATTTCAAAACCATAAATACTTTTCATACAAGCTATGGGCAAATTAAAGTGTATGCTTGAACCAATCTATATACAAATTTTGGAAGCTTAAATCATTCTCCTCTGTTGGCAAAATAGGAATCCCTTTTTTTACAGATGTCTTTTTGATTGATTATTCTGTGTTATAAAAGTTGACCAAACGTGTTATGCTATGGGTAATTCAAAGACAAAGACAATATGATAAATACTGACAATGAACTTTAATTTCTTAGCTTTAGTCATTGCTGAGAAAAATCGATATCGCTACAGCCAAATTATCAAGGCGTCGCCTGAAGCAGTCAATAATAGTTGGCTTTCTTACACTTCCTTCAAGGTTCTGTACTGTTAGGTACTATCATTGATAAAACTATCGACGTTTTATCTAAATTTTGAATTGAATAAAGAGGCAGTTAACAGACCTACGTCAATTGGTCGGATTATGTCGAATAAATGTAATTCGTGATCTGTCTGCTGAGTTTGATTTTATATCCGACCAAATTACGCAGGTCCACAATCCTATGAATCAATTTCCTCGATGGTGCATCAATTCATTCTTCTAATACACTAGGTATTTGGCTTAAGTGCTGTTTAACTTATTAAATACAGCTGCAGCGGCAGTACACCTGGTATCCGACGCTGGATCAGCTGTACAAAATTGTAAAACTAATTCAGCAGCTACTAATTCAGCATTCTAGCAGGTGTTTTAACTTAAAATTTAATTCACTTAAGGTTGAAATTTTGTAAAATTCTTCATTGGTGGATGCCTTAATTATGAACTGAATATATACAGTGTGCGAAATTTAAAGTTTTTAAGGGTCTATAATTTCATTCATTTATAAGTTATTAGACTCATTAGCCCATCAAGCCCCATACGAGCACCGGTGATCGGGACAAAAATAGAATTCAATAGCATTTCCAAGAATCCCCAATCGAAGGATTATTTATCAGCATTGTCTTTTTTATGATCATTAAGTTCTTATTCATACATTTTCAGTAACAAAGATAATGACTATCATAACAATTTGCTTTGCATAACGTGCTTCGTCTCGTTATGTCTTAAGTTAACAATCCGTGGACTTTAAACTGTTACTAATTTCTGAGCGATAGTGAATAGTTAAATAGTTTAAATTAAATAATTTGAAAATATCATTGTTATTTTTACCATTAAAAACCTGTTTCAGTCATATTAGGTGCTTTGAATTTATTTCTTTAGTCCATTTTAAAGTTACATAAAATATAGTAATTTAATGACTAAGGCATCCATTAGACGGTAGGTTTTGCTATCAGTTTTCTGTTTTACCACAGTCATGACTGTGACTGATGGGTACCCTACCGTATAAGAGCGTGACTGATGGTGATTGACGAAAATCTGGCATTCGTCAGTCCATCAGTTAAACATAATTCATGATTGATGGAATTGACTTAACCCGTGAGCACTCGCGCTATGAGCATTTTGCTCACAATAAATTTAAAACACGTGCCATTTTGTCAAAATTGTGTTTCTGGCCATCGTTTCTTCAGTAGCTGAGTTTTGTTTCATCCCCCACCCCTGAATACAGATAACTTCTCGCCAGGATGAACTATTCGCTCGTACGAGGAGGTTTCTTGCGCCATATACCATCATGCGGCATTTTGCTCATCGCGCGGGTATCGGCGTAAGTACTTTTTTTCCTTATGAATAAATTATTTTACATCATATCGATAGTTTTACTGCTACTTTTATGTAATACAATGGTTTAAATGACTGTTACGGGAAACTATTACGTATTTCTATTATACAGGGTGCAATTAAACCTTCCTGCCAAATTTTGATATATTGATCCTTGATAAAAATAAAAATACACGTATTTTTTCTTTTATAGTCACTCAGTACTAAAATGTTAAGAAATAGCTTCCGAAAGTTATCCTAAAAAACACCACAATTAATACTTCAGTCGGAATTTCCAGGAATTGCTATTGTATTCTATTGTTGTCGCGATCACCGGTGCTCGCGCGGGGCCTGAAGGATTAATGGACACGATGCGTCGGCCGCGCGCGCGCCTCCCCTCGCGTCACCCCCGATTTTAAATGGGATAAAATATGTCATTGAAAAAAAATAACACCCAATTTTTTTTGGTTAAATGGACTCTCCTAATGATACCTAAGCCCTGGAAAAAATTTGGCAGGAAGGCTTAATTGCACCCAGTAGATGGATCGGGATCGAAAAGATGAATGCACTTTGGTGTGGTCATATCCAAAGTAGAGCATCTTGCAATCCTCTACAGAAACATCGTATTTTAACGTGATGAAATGTTTATTACTAGGATCTGAGTTACCAAGACAAGAAAAACCAAATAGAATCTGAGTGGTTTGCCCAAAACGCAAAAACCGGAAGACCAAAAAAGGCCTGCATTTACTGGCAAAAATTTTTATGTACCGAGCAAAGCATTACATTTCGTGATATGTGTAAAGTTAGGAAATATAATGAAGATTAATACTTCCCACATATCTAAGTTTTTTTTTTCTTTCATAACGCCTTAGGCGACTGAAAAAATTCTTGTCATGAATCTTATTGAGAATATAAAAGATAAATGTTGATAAAGTTTTAAATATATACTTTTTATAATAAATAAAGTGTACTTTATTTAATAGAATGATAAAAAGTAAAAATTTTACTATATAAAACCTATATTTAATGACATTTATAAACGTGAGCAAAATGCTCTACGCGCGAGTGCTCGTGTAATTTTTAGGGGCGCGAGTGCTGGCGGGTTAACGAGGAACCTACCGTGTAATGGATGCCCCCATCAAGCCCCGTACGAGCACCGGTGATCGCGACAACAATAGATTCCTGGATCTATTGTTAGATCCAGGAATCCGTGATCGAAGGATTAATGAGGGTTGTTGAAATTCTATTTGCCACGAGGTACCGCGATGTAGCCAAGAGTCTGGGTCGAATTCTAAAATGCGGTGCGTTCGGCGTGCTGATAAATGTACGATGACCTTTAATATGATCGCGTGGCTGTTTATGTGGTGACGACTTGGGGTTCATCATCATTAAAGTAACGAGCCGCCCGCCATCATCCAGCTCCGTGACTGACATACCGATGCGGTAATCACGTGACGAACTGTCAGATAGTCATTACTGACACCGATGTTACATAATATGGACGTCTGTGGATTTTGATTAAAGCCCGTCACAGACTTAGCTAATAATAATATTTTTATGGCTAGGCATATTACTATATATTTTCTATACTAATTTTCGCGTGACCGCACACTCAGCTATAATATATATTTCTGTGACATGTGGATTTAGTATAGAAAATATATAGTAATATGCCTAGTTATAAAAATATTAATATAATATATTATAGCTAAATATGTGGCTTTAGGCCCTGTGAACCGCTCTCACATATTGCGCCTTTTCGTTAATTTGCTAAAACTCGAGAACGGTGATACGCTTTAGGTATCTTGAGATAGTATTTAATTAGTTCAATATGGAGAGCGCGTAACACTTTAATTAAGATTTAACTACACTTAGGGCTCAGGAACAGCCATTCAAGTAAAATTTTGACAGCTACCAAGTTTTATTTATTAGCCTTTGCATTCAGTTGATACACAGTCCACAGTTAAGGATCGGAACTGCTTGAGAACGTTATTTTGATTAAATAATAATTTAAATAGTATATCTCTAGAAGGATTTTGGCTATAAGCGGTAACAGCGGTTTATTAATAGCTCAGAGCCAGCTCACATGTGGCGTGAGTCAAGTTAAAATTAGTGGCAATATAATAAAAAATAATTGAAATTTAGATAAATTCTGAATTATTGCGTAATGAATTCAAAAGTATGGTACTTTTTTCTTTGGCAGTTGACGGACCTCATCACGTGGTCGGTTATGTCAATTCAATGTTAGCTGTAATCGGTTGGATGCACTGACTTCCATTATACAAGCACGCTGGACCTATGATACCCTTTGAAATGACAGCTGTTTTTTGTGCCTATTTGAAACGGAATCAGCGCCCCAATGCGGGGTAGGAGAACTTAATCTGACGTAAACATGACGCTTAAAAGTCGCCATATTGGCGCTGATAGCAGTGGTGGAAGTACTTGGAACTAATACTATTTTCTACCACCGTAGTGATTATATTCTGATTTCTATAACCTTGGTTATAGAAATCAAAAATATAATCACATGGTATACACTTTGGTTTTTGTAACCAATGGCGATTGAGCGGCCATTTGCAAGTTACGTTAGATTTAGTTCTCTTCCCCCGCAGTGGGGCGCTGATTCCGTTTCAAATAGGCACAAAAAACAGCTGGGCATCTTATGTCCAGCGTACTTGCATAATGGAGGTCAGTGATTGGATGGGTTTGACTTAACTCTACCAAAATAATTGATTCCGCCATCTGCCTAGGAATCCGAATCCGAAAAGAGACAATCATATACTATGATACATCAATGTCACGACATCTTTAGCGGAATCTTAACTACGATTTAACTATTTTTATTTTTAAGTAATGATGATATTTTGATTAAAAAGGTGTCGTTTAATCGTTGTATACGAAAAATATAGTTCGCTGAAAATCCACTTATCATCATCATACAACAAAATTTGGGTATAGATTTATAAGTATTATGCGAATAGAGGAATGCCAAGTTCCCTTCTAGGCGAGTCTCCAGTAAATATAAATGCAAAAGCTTTATGGGGTTGTATTCAGCTTTCAGGATGTGTCTTTGTTATTTATTAACGCACAAGTCTCTCAATTATTTTAAGGAGCACATCAACGCCTACTGATTAAAATTAGTTTGAAATTATAAACTTTATTATTTATAGTTTCAAACAAAAATAGTATTGTATTTATTCTATTATACTATTTATGTTTTGTATTGTATTATTTTATCTTAATTATAAGTGTATTAATATTTAGTTATCTATATATTTATCTATGCACATTGCACACCCTTCTTGATATTTTTGCCATCCTCTCCGTAGGGCTGCTGGAAGAAATCTCTGTTAGAGATAAGCAGTACCTGTTGTGTCGTCTTTTTATGTATGTTTTCATGTAAAACTGTATGTGCAACAAATTGTTACATAAATAAATAAGAAACAAAGAAATAATCTTCTGTCTTTATAATTATTAACAGATAATTTTTTCTTTGTTGGTTTGAATTTAGGCTCCAAAACTGATTTTGGAGAAATGTGGCACATAATATAGTTAGGTTGCACTAGAGGCGTGGTTAAAGTTAAAGTTATGGTTATAGTTAAGACTTAAGGCTAACTAAGCTATAACCTTAACTTTAACCTTAACTTTAACCATAGAATTTGACAGATATGTCCGTTACGTTTATTTTTTTGTTAAAGCTACAGTTACAGTATAAAAAATGAATTATCCGTAAAAATCATTAGGAAAAATATTAGTTATATAACAACACTGATCCAATGTAAATTTTAACCAAAAAAATTCGACATAAGTTTGAGCGGTTATGGTTATCGTTAAACATGGCGTCCTTATCAAAGATTTGATATTTTGCACCGTAGTTAACGTTAAAGTTATAGTTAAAATTACAGTTATGGTTAAAGTAAGTTGGTGCAACCCACCCTTAAAATACAAGCTAATTATGTTACAAGTTAATGTACAGTTCCACTGTCTGTCTTTTTGAACACAAAAAGTGGCAAGTAACAATATATTAATTCAATGCTTTTGCTTAAAATGAAACAGGCGACTTTTTGTAGAGGAAATTCCGTTCCCATGGGATTTTCCTTGAAATTCGAGAACGATATCTACGCTGCTATTTAAAAATATACAATTTCAAGGCCTTTTTTTTACAAAAACATACCTAAATTATTACATTAACATTATTAACTAGTTGGCCCGGTGAACTTCTCATCACTTCCCGCCTAAATATATAAACCTACCCTGGACTTTCACGAATATTTCAATAAGTACTAAAATTAGCCACATCGTATCAGCCGTTCTCGAGGCAAGCGAGACTAACAGAATTTTATTTAAGTACATAATATTATCTAGCTAAATAATAATTATTAATTGTTATTTTAACACCCTCTGACTAATAAAGATATTGAAGTATTTCTCTGCCATGACGTGTCTTTTGTAATAAGCCAAAATATAAAGAAATATTATTGTGAAGTAAAATTTTACTTGTGAAGATATTCAGGTATTGATATTCTCGAAATACGATATTATATTATGTATGTTGTAGCTGCATTCCGACACAATTGCTGTTGCTGCATAGCTTTACATATTACATAATATACTACGTTATATATTATGTTCGTTTCAATCATCAGCATCTATAATGTAAAGTTACACCAAAATGAAAAGGAACACTTGCGATTGAGTAAAAATATCACAATATTCCTTCAATCGTGGAAAAACGAGAAACAATAGCCTTTCAATTGTTATCGCGAGCACCGGCGCTCGCGCGGGGCTTGATGGGAATAGTGAAGGAGCCCTAGAATAAACTTTTTTGTGATTACTAACAAGCTAATTTTTTGTGAGTAGCTATCTCTGTGAGCTACCACTTTCGAGATTTTTCGAAAATAAAAATGTTGTTCGTCTTATCAAAATGTAGCTACTCACAAAAAAATTAGCATTATAGTTCTTGCAATCTACGATCGCGCGGCGCCCTTAGTTGTGTGAGTGACCATATTAGCTATACACGCGTACATGGCTCGCTCGCTACTGACTGCTCCGTCAGGTACGCACACTAACGAAAATGTCTATTCACATTTCCAACTACAAATAAAGGCTACGCGCACTCGTAGATTGCAAGAACTATAGTAATCACAAAAAAATATTCTAGGGCTTCCGTAATAGAATATTAATATTATAGTAATAAAGCTAGATGTTGTTATAAACCGTACATTTTTACGAGAAACAACTATCCTGTACCCTCTCACAAATTTCATTTATTTATTTATTTATTCTTCACAAAAGTATACATATTAAAACAAAACTCGGTGTCACAAAAGCCTGAAGGGTTTGTCCGTACATCATCAAAATGGGTTAGCGGTTTAAGCGTATAGAGGTAAAAGACAAACACTTTTACAATATAAGTATGGCTAATCATATTGATGATACTTACATAAGTTGTGACATAGTAGTAAATAGTGATTATAAAACTAATTTAATTAAGCTTAACTTATTACTTACTACTTAACTAAACTTATTATTATCATAAAGTTGGGCAGCTATAAGGATAGATAAATAAAGTTAAAACATTAGAATTAGCCTCAGGTCACTAAGTTATTCGCTCTCTATCCAAAACCTTTGTTTATTTAGAGCTCTCCAAATGTGGTCCATCCAGAATTATTTCGTATCGGAGTTTCTACGAAAATAGCTCTTATGTTGTTGGAATAATAGCTCTATCAGTGGTAACATAACTAAAATAGTAACTGCATAGGACTGAGTAAGTTAGAGTGAGGCCACGTTGCTTCAGTGCGCTGCGTCGCAGCATTATGTGTTGTGACAACGCGCGATACGGTATAACACAACACAATACGGTGACAGCACGGACAAATAACTTTATCTGACCGTGGCTCCGTCAAAACACCGCTAGGTCCATAAAGCGTACATAGGTGCAAAATGCTGCAAAAGTATCGTATCAATATGACATAATATCTGACGTCTTTATTGGGCTGATCGCTACGCAACACTTGCCATATCACTAAATACATAACATGTAAAACGATGCACGTACTGCAACATAAAACATCAATACCACATAATATTACCATACATGATATGTTCAAAAAGTGTCATGATACCTATCTTATTCTCTTATCTATATATATAAAAATGGATTTTCAAATGTGTTAGTCGCGCTAAAACTCGAAAACGGCTGAACGGATTGAGCTGATTTTAGTCTCAAAATGTTCGTAGAAGTCCAGGGAAGGTTTTAAAGTGACATGTGACACGAAGTTCACCAGGACAGCTAGTTTTGAATAAAAATATATTTTATTATATATTACGAAGTAAATGTGTATGTTTGTGATAATTGAAGCGTCGTTGCTGCGTCGCACCGCAACGCAACGGAGCAACGTGGCCTCGCTCTAACGAACGGTAACTTGTAATTTATGCTCGCATTAAACTAGACTGGCCATCAACGACGAGGTCCTTGGTATTGTAAACGTTACTCATTAAATGAATTACTCCAGGCCATTTAGAGGAAACTTTTTCGTTTTCGTTTCGTTATAGAATCGCCGATCAAAGTGTATGGAATTGGCATAGGACGAGTCAAACGTCAACGTCATAATATTAACGAACGCTTTTGTCAATTCTATATATTTTCATCGGCGATTCTATAACGAAGCGAAAACGAAAATATTTTGGCACACCCCCCTGTTTCTTTTTGTTATTAACTTCAATTCGGGAATGTGTCTTCGGAAAGAAATAGTAATGCGTGTGTGCTAATAAATCATGTTGACATAATTTGTCAGCATGCACGCACCAAACGTGCCGCATTTTAGAATTCGTTGAATAAAATGATGTGAAATCTTGCACATTCGTCCGCACCGTCCGCGCCGCATTTCGTGTACTATGCGGTGCTTTCGACGCGTACGCCGCTTACGGTGATGACAAATGTACGATCAGCCCTACTAGAGCAAGCGATTATCGTAAACGCCAACAAAATGTATGCGATTTGACATAAGTCAACGCTTCGCTAGCGAATACTAACTAATGTCAAATCCCATACATTTTGTTGGCGTTTACGATAATCGCTTGCCACTTGTCTAGTCCCTCTGCTTTGACGAGTCTATTGAATTGAGATCTCACTCCTTAGGCTCAGTTAAATGTGTAAGATGAGAACAAACATAAACACAAACATAATATTGCACGTACGGCCAAAATCATTTTTGGCTTTGCTGTAGTCGTGTACAAAAGTAGTTTCAATATTTTTCATTTTTTTAATCTGAGAACACACAAAACAGCGCATTTAATATTATCCAAACTACGGGACGAGTCGCCAAAATTCATATCAACTGACAAAAGTATGAAATATTGCGACTAATCTTGTAGTTGGGACCATAGGAACCTTAACCGCACGCAACCGCGACCGATAAAAATTGGAATAAAATGCCACTTCATCTTCATGAACTAAAAAACCAGACCAAAAACGGTCGCTAGAGATGTGGAAAATGAATCAAATATCCTAGTTCATAAAGACGCATTTCATTTGAACTTTTGTCGGTCGCGGTCGCGTGCTGCGAAGATGGGAATGATCACAGGACTCGTAGAAGCTCTACGAGCGCGCTACGTCACAGCGCTACGCCGCTACGAGGTCTACGAGGGCTACGCCAAGCTACGCGTTCACGTGTCCGTTATGAAAGTCAAAGTCTAGTCAAATCAAAATACTTTGATCTTGTATATGATGTAAAAGATATTATATTTGGTGTATATTCGAAGAATTGTTAACTAAATAAAGAACATAATATTGGGGTTGTGTTATACCGTAAAATTATTTTATTGTGCGTAAAATTGTTTGCATAATATTTTGAACTGTAGTGTGACATAATTTTTATTATATTATACTTTTTTCTACTTAGATACCAGATAAACATACACATACCTGCCACGAAAATCATCAAATAAATAATATATTTTGCGTACTTAAGTTTTAAGTTTTAACTTTTATTTTTTTGTTGGTTGTCTGTTTACTTATGACGTATTTTAATACACGTTTCCAAATTATAATGGATGGGATAAAGTCTTTGCTTTTACATTTCTTGTGTCGGCTCAGAGGAGAGATTTAACGCGTATTTACACAACATCATTTATTTTTAATGCACAGGTTAATGTAACTGGTATCATTATTTTTAAGTTAAAAACTACAAAGTCATGAAATCAATTCAAATTTTAACGTCTCGCTAAAGACTAATAAAGGTTGGACCGATTCGCCTAAACCATAATATACACGAGTATATTATGGTACGAACCCGGTATGATTAAAAAGCAACAAATCTTGTTAAAAATTGCGTGAAAATTATTAACACACCGTATAAACTTGGTTGTACCAAATTTAATTACGTGCGTTTATTAGGTACTAGCGACCCGCCCCGGCTTCGCACGGGTATAAAATATATTATAGCCTATGTCACTCACTGAATAAATGATTAAAATCAATTGAGCAGTTTTTAATCTATACTAATAATATTATAAAGAGATAAACATTGTTTGATTACTCATAGATCTACTACTACTACTCATAGATACATACTACGTCCATAGATCTAATGCTACGTTTTGATGCTTGCCGAGCCATGGCAAGCCTCCACAAGCCCAAGCGTGAAAACAGGTGAAATGGCTTGGCTTGCGTGAGCTTGCGGACGCTTGTAGACGATCGGGAGTAGTGTCGGTTTTTGGACAGAGATCAAAGGGTATGTAATACACTGACGCGTTCACGAGCGTGAAAACGACTTACAAATGCAAAGCGAGATTTGTGGAGGCTTGTGGCTTGTGGAGGCTTGCCGTGGCTCGGCAAGCATCAAACGTAGCATAAACTCCCCTCCCGCGAGCGCACCCCGCCTTAGTAGCGCCCACTTTGAAACGGGCGTAAATCGCAATATTTTAATTTCGCCTTAAATTCTAAACCAAACGTCCCATTTTAATCATTCAAAGACCAAATAATATCTACTTAAACTGTACTTAGTGATGAAACAATTTATTTTGATAAGGATTAATAGAATGAGTTAAATAAATGCGTTTAAACGTAGTCCAAAAAAATCAAAATTTTTAAATAAAAAAAATGGTTGATGTGCGTCACTTGACATAGATAGGTATAGTGTGTCGCAGATTTTTTTGTAGATATTTTAAAGATCTACATTTACTTAGAACATTGTATGCTATGTAAATTTTATGGTTGTTTCCGAAAAACTGAAATATCTTACGGAACCCTATATTTTCCAAAATAAAAAGTAGCCTTTGTTACTCGTAAATAATGTAGCTTTCGAATGGTGAAAGAATTTTTAAAATCGGTCCAGTAGTTTTTGAGCCTATTCATTACAATTAAACAAACAAACAAACAAAGTTTACCTCTATAATATTGTAAGTATAAGTATATAAGTATATAAGTAATAAGTATAAGTATATAAGTATAAGTATAGATATCTGTAAATCAGCCAACAACTTTTTTCCATAGAATTCTATTTAAACTGAGGCTTTTTTCATGCTCGAAACGATGTTTATGGCTAAACAATGTTCGCTGTGCCAGCAAACTTATTATTTTCAGTTCAAATCAAAACTCTGAGAAATTACATTTTCCATAAGCCGATGTAAGCGGATAGGAATACAGGTTTACCTATACTTGTGTTGTATTATGTAGTCCTACGTAGGTAGAAATAGAGGAATAGAATACAATCTGTCGAGACAGTTTGGATACAAAGAGACCTACAACTACTATTATTAAATATTTATGGCGTGAAACCGTACATTTTTTTGGGATGAAAATTATCCTATGTCCTTTTCCGGGACTTAAAGTCTATACCAAATTTCAGCAAAATCGATTTAGCGGTTTGGGCGTGAAGAGTCAACATACTTTCACGTTTATAACATTACTATAACATCCTTATAGAACTAAAAAGTATTAAATAATTTTTTAGTTACCTAGTTATTAAATAATCTTTTTAGTTACCTAGTAAGCAAACGCGTACTATACGTAGAATAATACACGTGTATATTATTCTACGTATCTTATTACAGTCACACTTACAAAATATTATAATATCAGCTGCAGCCTGCAGATAATTTTAAACAATACATTTAAAAAAAAAACGAAGTTAACACGTGTGACGTGCTAAGTAGCCGGTCACCGGACCGGAATATGCTGGCACTCGCTCGACTTGTCGCACACGCAGTGCACATAGTACCTCCGTGAGTAATTTTTATTCTGTGCATAGAACCCGGCCTGCGCCCGCGCCGCCGCGCCGCTTGCTTGACAGCCCTGGCAGATATGCGATGCGATGTGTTATTATACTATGAACGCTAAACGCAATGCAAAAGGTTAAAATTAGGTTGTTTTCCAGAATATCTCGGCGAAGTGAAACAGAATGTTACTGTGATGTTACATCATCGAAGCAACTTTAACTTCTCAGGAGTAATGTCAAATGTGTGCCTTATGCTCTGGAGATAAGGTTGAATTTGGTGACATTGGTGACCCTGACGTGTAATGATGATGATGATGATGAATGTAATTTGCATAGTAGCATATGCTTTCAGTTCTTAAAACAGCGCCTAAACTCCCAAACTTGTATCTATAAGGAATCCGGAGTTCTCTTAGTAGCTTCGGAACCATAGTATACCTCGGTACAAAATCTTGCGTTTTGGTAGCATATGTTTAGGATGCTTCTCATAAAACCAAAATCAAGATATGTTTCCATATAAATTTCGAGGTGTTCCCTCGATTACTCATGGATCCCATCATCAGGTCACCACTTTTGTGAACATGGTACCAAATTGGAGTAAAAACTAATACAACAAAACAAAAATTTCGAAAATCGGTTTACAAACGGCGGAGTAATCGTTGAACATACAAAAAAATAATAAAAATAAAACATATCCACAGCCGAACATAATATAACCTCCTCGTTTTTTGGAAGTCGGTTAGTAAAAGTATGAATACTTATGCTGTAGCTTGTATTAAGTAGTCCTACATAGATAAAAATACAACACACTCTGTCGACATAGATTGGAAATCCAATACGTAAAATATTACTTACAATTTCCTACATAGGATTGGCCCACATTATTGCAGCCTAGTTTTTAGCCAAGTCACCTGAATTTACTACTAATTATCTCAAAATATAGTTTTAAGGCATAAAAACTTTTGAGAGTAAGCAAATTCTCAATAGACGAAAACAAGAGGTAATGTATAATATGAATTTTTAAGTATTTAATCTTGGTTCTTCCTTTACACCTCATATAAAAGTTTCCGGTATAGCTTAGAAAAATGAATTAGAATTCATGATTATCAGCTCTAAAAATTATAAAATGCCTTTAAATTGAGTCTACGTAGGCCTCCAGATGCCAGGTTTAGGTATGTAAACTTTATGGTGCTGCGAATAGTATTAAATATTAACGCGAGTATTATTTTACATATCCAAAAATATAAAGTAAAATTTTGCTTGTAGATTTAGATGTCTAATCGGCCAGCATGTATTTTTTTAATTTTCGAAATAATTATGGCAAGGCAACGTTTGCCGGATCAGCTATAGTATAATAGCTAGTATAATTATAGTATTGTAAGTTAGCAAAACTGAAAACAAACAAAATATAATATAAATAATATAATACACGTTCATAGTTCCGAGTACAGTAAAATGTAAGGGATTCGATACAAATTTTAGTTTAAATCGAATTAACTTTACAACTAACCTTATTAAATAATAAAACGAATGTGAAAGTATGTTTGTTTGTATTTTATATCATATAATAAAATTACCCGCGTTATATGAGTCGAAACTGCAGTTAAAAAGACGTAACTGAAAAAGCTAAAAACTCGCGTAGGACATGATAAGCTATCGTTATACTGTGGGCGGGGCTCGGCCGCCCAGCGTCAGGGATATATAAGCGCGGGCCGGGACAGAGCAGCCACAACAGCAGCCGCCCTCGCCTCCGCCGCCCAACACCACAACAGCCAACACCAAAGGTACGTAACCGAGGATAGCAAGAAACGCACTCTTAACTCTCTTAACTTACAAACTTTTTTTTACTCAACTCTCACTTACAAACGTTTTTAATAATGTTTTTTTATAAAGATTTTTTATATATCTTGATTGGATTTTACTGTTCACTTTTTATCTATTCTAATTACAAGCTATATTTTTTTTTGTTTAAATGTTCAATTACTATCTATTTAAAAATTATAAATATATTTTTTAAGTTGATGAACAAACATTTAACCTAAATTCTACACAATTATTATACAAGGTCAGCCAAAATAATATTAACATTAATCGGAATATCCTTAAAAACAATGTTAATAGCAACAAAATCGAACAAGGCAAAAACACGTAATAAAACGACAAAAAATTCCAAGGAATGACGAGACTAAGAACCAATAAAGATACAATTTTTTTAAATTTTGCCATCTTCTTTAACTTCTTCGTGTAACTTTACGTCTAAAGTGTCGGTGATTACTCATTAGTCATAACTCATAACACTGTGACTATCATGAATTTTGAGAAGTAGGCGAGAATCGTACATATTTTTGTTTCCTTAAAAATTATTTATCAATATCATAGTAGTTTCGGAGCTTAATCAATGCAAATAGAACCAACAATATTTTAATTTACGTTACGTAACATAACAATGCGTCTTAAATTAATACATCGATCGTAAGAATCGCAGACACAATGTATATTCCATTGTTATGCGGCACCCGGGTGCCGCTTGGGAGTTGATGGGTTAGTTTCTAATAACTTCCGGAATAAATAATTTCTAATGCTATTATGGAGATTCTTTATGGCGACAAAAATGTTTGGTTCCCCCAGGAAATTCACAGACGCTTTGTATTTTACGTGGGTAAGATGACAAATTACTCGTAATTTCACTGTAAGAAGTAGGTTGGTATTAACATTTAAGTAGTAGTCACATAATAATCTCAAGAGATGTATCTGCATTACAATGTGGTCCCAAAAACGATAATTATTATCTAATTATATCTATATATTTTTAAGCGAAGACAAACAATACTTAGTTTTGTTTACTCTTAGGAATTGAATCTCAAACCTTTATAAATACTATCGTTACAGAATACAATTCTAAAATATTATCAACTTTAAACTTATTTTTACTAAACTTATGCATACTGTACTTTAGATTTATTCTTAACTCCATATTTTTCGCAACGTTCGTCGTGATTTCAAAAGAAATAAATTTCAGTAAAAAATAACAACATTTTGTCCTAAAAAAATATCGATATTTTCGATAAAAATAACAGTAATTGAAACATGCTAATAATTCATACTTCTTTTATAAATGAATAAATAAAAAAGAGGACAATCAAACATAATCTACCCACACGTGAATATACAAACTGGTTTTTCCCTTTCAAAATAAATTCAAGTGACGTATTGTATAATACTAGGAGGCTAGTTACGGTTATTCAAAGTTTTTATGTTTTATTTCAATACAAGCATTGAAAATTCAACCTATACCTACTTATGTAGATATCCATAATAATATAAATGCGAAAATGTGTCTGTCTGTCTGTTTCGTCTTTACGCCTAAACCGCTATAATGATTTTGTTGAAATTTAGTATGTATATCTGCGTACTAAACGGTGAATCCCAGAACAATGTACGGTTTCTGCGCCATAAACTAATTTTAGAGCAACGGAGTTGAGGGCGTCATCTAGTATTTTTATAGTTCTATTTTGTAAACCCGTAAAATAAAAAATAAAAAGATCATTTGAAATTGAATAAAACCTAAAAGCGTTGCTATCGGTAACAGTAATATTGCGTAGATTCAATGCATGTTAACGATTACATGTAGCAATCTAAAAATAAAAAATAATAACTATGCGAATATCATACGTTTATTAAAACACTAGATGACGCCCGCAACTCCGTTGCGCCAAAACTCGTTTATCGCGCGGGAACCGTACATTTTCCCGGGACAAAAAGTATCCTATGTCCTTTCCCGGGACTCAAAGTATCTCCATGCCAAATTTCAGCAAAATCAATACAGCGGTTAGAGCGTGAAGAGGTAACAGACAGACAGACACACTTTCGCATTAATAATATTAGTGTAGATCACTGTTGTTTTGAGGTTCTAATTATGTTAATAATTATTATTATTACTTATTATCTTAAGAAAGGATACGGTCTAACGGCTAACCTGATCTCGATCTGCTGCCTGATTCACGATCGTCGGAAAGTTTTCACGTGAAAAGATCTCATATTCTGTCAGTATTACAGCGATTCACAAACTTTCCGCCGCGGAAATGAATCCGAAACCAAAGAGAATAATTGACACTAGTTTTTTTTTGACAATAAGTGCTACGGCATATATAGCTACTCATAAAAAAAATTACAAAACACTACTTACATTCGTGAAATCCAGTTAAAAAAACTTCGAAAAAAGTACACGTTATAGCAACACACACTAAATAACGCACAATAGCCGAAAAAATACTAATCGCCCATAGTCTATATTGTAGTATTTTTCATTCAGAATGTAGCCAATATATCAAGGATCGTACGTCTAATGAAACTTCTTTATTCTCAGTATATAATTATACTGTATTATCTATGTTCTTTATTCCGTCAAGCCCCATAAGGACACAGGTGACCGCGACAACAATAGTATACAATAGCATTTCCAAGAATCCCCGATGGAAGGATTATACAAAAGTAGTCTGTAAGTCAGCGAAATATGTTACATAATTGAATAAAAGAGCGCGGTAACCGGCTGCCGCTTGGGGCTTGAGTCTTGAGTGAATGGCGTACCGCGCAGTACAAACTACAAAGTACAAATAGCGCGGCTGCCGACTGCCGCTTGGGGCTTGAGTGGAATTAAAACAAAAAATATTGTTTATGTGCCGACTGCCGAGTGACAATGACAATCTGTCAAATCTGTAAATCGTGTGTTGAGTTCCGATAAATCACAGAGTACTTTAATAAATTAATAAATCGGTAAATCTTGTTGTGTGAGAATACCTTTTATTTATGTGTAAAACAAACTTATTAATTTACTTTAAATTTTATATAAGTTTCTTTTGTTTTAAATTTGTTTTTCATTTAATATTAGTTTTTATTAGATATACTATGGAAGTTCCAGTGTGGTGAGTATGACCTTGGAATTATAATGATATTATATACTTAAATAACTATTTAAAATTATTGTAAAAGCACAATAATGGTTTAACATAATACATAAGTATTAATCCTTCAAGCCCAATAAGGACACCGGTGACCGCGACAACAATTGAATACAATATCATTTCCAAGAATCTCCGATTGAAGGATTAATACAAAATTTAAAAATTATCATACTTATTTCTAAATCTTTAAGTACCGAATATTAATACATATACCTACTGCATTTATGAATAAAAATATTTATTGTTCAATGAACACTTCCTAAAGATTTAACACATAATTATTACAGTACGACATTTATTTAATATTTTAAACAAGACACGACTAACTAAGTATTAATAATTGCTTTGTTTTATTCTTATCATTAAATAATTTCATCTAACAATATCCGCCATGACACGGTTCTCGAAGTGAAAAGATTTCACGAGTCTCGGAGGTGGCGGGAACATTCCGCGAAAACGACTCCAATCCTCGGATAATTTCCCGCCGTCGGATGTCAAACTCCCATCCGCGGTGAGATCTTTTCGAATCCGTGGCGGAAACTATTTCACTCATACAAAAGAAATGTCACTACTGTCAAAATGACAGCAAAATCGGAAAGTATTCACTTGTCATTTGCTTGAAAGTGAAATAGTTTCCGCCAGCGGGAAGATTCCACGCGGAATCGCTTAGTGCATCACCCCGCAGAAGGCGCCTAATGCGTACGCTTAAAATTTACATACAGACACGCGCTATTGGATGCATATTATAAAATATATCAATTTTAAATTCTTGTTGTAGATCGAAGTATTTTAAAAAAATGTCGTAAACTTGAATTTAAAGTTGTTTACTTGGGTTCTACAAGGAATTGAAGACAGCTGCTTTCAATTGACATACTGTGAAAGTCATGTTCTGCAGAAATAACACTAAAGTACACCAAAACTATTTTATTTTATTTTTAACATTAAGGGCTTGTTTCACTGCTTCCTGGCAAGGCTATCCGCCACTTAACTTGACACATAGAGTATGGAGAATCTGTCAAATAAGCCTATCCGGCACCTTATCAGGAAATGGTGAAACAGGCCCTAAGTAAGTTATATTAACTAAAAAATATATGTTAAGTCACTTTAAAGTAACACTTTTTGGTGGCATATGAACAACTCTATTTTGCATTAATATTCTAATGAAATATTGCTATAAATACGTAAGATATTTTAATATAACACACAATATATTTTCATCTCAAGAATGAGATACTGGCTTAAAAATCAAGCCAGCAACGCACCTTCAACTCTTCTGATGTAAGTCCGGCAACGCAGGTGCGTTGTTGTTGCAGGTGCAACTCTTCTGATGTACTGAGTGTCCATGGGCGACGGTAGTAGCTTTCCATTAGGCGACCCAATTACTCGATTACCTCTAGTTTTATAAACGAAATAAAATGAAGCGATATTAATATTTGTTGAACATAAACAGTAGGCTAGCGTAATGCAAAATAATCCTCTTTACATTAAAACCCCGTACCTTGGTTAGTTAGTAGTTGTCTAACTTTTTAATTTATTAAATTTTGCGTAGTCTGAATTTATTAAGACTGGCCTAATATACCGTGCGAAGGTATAACTAAAGCAAAGTGTTGATTAACAACTTAATTAAATTAAAAAAAGATTTCCATGTTTAAAAAATCGTTTTTTTCCTAATATTATATTACGAAATTCTGTACAAATTATAAGTTAGACATTGGATTCTATTTTCTAATCTACGTAATTGTAGACCTGGAAATTCGAAAGTGAGAATCCGAATTAAGAGAATAATTCATTTGAATACTCATTAGTTAAATGTTAATTTGTAAATAAATTTATTTAAACAGATTGATCACGCCTCAGCTGTATGCATAGCAACCTGCCCACGTTTATTTTAACACTTTAACAGATTCCAAATTCAACAATAAAAATTACCAGATTGGAATCGAAAACATCTCATATTAAATAAACGACATTTAAGAATGTTTAAGAATGTCCACAATGTCAAACGCATACAAAATACGGACGGACGCGATGGAATAGTGTGTCATCGGCAATTTAAAATACATTGCGGGCGTAATCATACGGAATTTACGCCGACGTAACTTCAGCCTAGTGTGTTTAGACATATATTATGATGTACCTTAACTGGATCGATATTATAACATGTTATCAAATGAAAAATTATTCTCCAGCGAGAATCCTCTTTATATAAGTGTAACACACGTTCAGATGAATGCAAATTGCTGCATGTATTAAATTCCAACATCGAGCTTTAATTTCGCAGCAAGTCATAATATAGTTATATCATTTCAAACTCACTTTATCTATTAACTATATTATTCTTTAATTGCACTAAAACAAAACAACACAAAACAAGAATTTAAAAATAATGGCGGTTTAAATATTTAGTTAACGTACTTCGAATAACAAACACCCATCTGAAATCTATTTATTTTTTTGGTTGTTACTTCTTATTTGTATGTTATAAATGATATGTGATTGTGATTAAATATTTTTGGTCGATTAGTTTGGATATATAAAATGAAATCCAATCTTGCCGAAACTAAAATCCAATAGGTACGTAATAATTCAGTATGCTATAACATACTAAAATCATTGATCATATTACTGACTGAATAATATTATATTTTGTAATACAAGTATCTGATATACGTAATGCTTCTCTGAATAATACAGGTATAAGGATAACCTAAAACATATTATTATGTAGTATGTACATTATCATTTCATCTACTTGATCCGATAAAATCATTTTTTGTATCTAAAATAACTAATATTACTTAAAGCAAAAGTAATGTGATCTTTTATAGAGCATCTCGTAATCCATAACATGTTTCAGGCAAGTTTAAATCCCTTTCAGTAGAATCTATCATATTAATGGTCCATATTATAATAAATTATTACTGGAATATCGTCCGAGTACTTAGATTAAAGAATATAATCTGTGGGACAGGCTTGCTGAGATTTCGAAGTAATAATAATATGTTTAATAATAGAAATACTTGCAACTATCATACGCTTACTGTGTGCTAAGAGTACTTAGAATGTGCTGTGTGCATGTAAAGATGATAAATACTGTGAAAGCAGCATCGCTGAAAGAATCCTGTATGTTATACTTAAACATAATATATAGCTTCTAGGAAATAAAGCAATCTGCAATATGTTTGCAGTTTGTTTAATTCAAAGTTAATAGCTAACATCCGAGCTGTATGCAAACATAGCGAAATTACTATTCAAGGAATTGCTGGGAACTCAAGCTGAAGTTCTTCATCAATATTTTGCACATCTGCTAGGTTTCTTTGATTTCATTTAGAGTTGCGGTAGGTTCTATCGTACTCGCAACTCTTGCAGCACCATGGGGCTTTAGTTGGCAGACCGACGGACGCCAGGGGAATCCCACATACTTCGGCTGATATCCGCCGGGGATGCGTAAAACATATTTTCCCTATGCAGAAAAAGGTTACTTAGATTATTTCAGTTTTATATATGCGTCATGCGTCATATCATAGCATCATCTCTTAGAACTTTAGGTTGGTGGGACCCGCTGTCGATCCTAATATGGATAATCTGACTATCGATTATCGCCAACACAATTTTTGAAAAAACTTGGCAACAGGCAACAACGCTTATTTTAGCAGCTGTGGTGCAACCCTGAAAAGTGTTTTTGCTGTTTGCCTAAATGATTGCAATTTGTCCAGAATCAACAATGAGGTCCAGTGGAGTGGTGATCATGACTGCAGCCACGCTGCTGGTCTGCTGCTGCGCGTACTCCCATCAGGTGCGTACATAAACCAAACATACACTCAACCTTAAAAATATTGAATACTTTAACAACTTTATACGAAGATACACTTAAATAGGAAAGCTAAGATTTTTTTGACAAAAACAATGAACAGATCTGAAAGATTATCCAATGGGAAAAACTATTTAATTGCTCTATTTAGAATACTATTCATCATTGATGCATCAAGTGGACTACCTATTTTACCATTAAAAACATAACTTTTCGTTGCATTTTTAAATATAACTTTGATTGGGCATTAATTTCAAAGTGCATTTCTTATGGGATCTTAAAAGACTAGAATGTTCAAGAATTTGATAGCCTATACCTATTCAATAAAAATCCTTTGATTGACAATATTTGATTAAAGTAAATGCCCCAAAGACTAGAACCATTAATTTAATTGTACAAATAAAGTTTTACACGAGGGACCCACCTCTTTGTAGTAACTTCCCTTCTCTTTAACTTTATTTCCACAAAGGCTTCAATTTAAATACCTAAAGGAAATAGACTATACTACAGCTAACTTGTTACCAGTTTTTAGTATGTACTCTTGCTTATTCCTATTGAAATAGACATTAAACTGTTCACTTAAGTGATTGTTGTAATGAATACTTTATTTATTTTAATACATTCGGCACTACAGTTTTTCTTGTTCAGACATTACGAGTAAAAGTTTCCATATTGTAAAAGGGATAAGTGAACCGTCTAAAATCTCCTTAAGTATACATGTAACATTTCAGCAACTAGTCACTAACATTTTTGTCTTTTAATTAGGAACAAGAACTAAGCGAAGAACATTCCAGAGGCAGCTTCGACTCTGCGGGTAAGATTTTATATAAACTAAAACTATACACGTCTATTGTATATTCACAATATATTTTGTATAGCACGATATACAGTATAATTTCCGTGTTAAGTTTCAATATCCTATTGTGACAATGTAAATAAGCGTAAACTGACGATAGCAGGCTTCAATATCCAATATTGGTGAAAACAGCGTGAAATCGAACTGTGATTGTTTAGTAATTATGTACTTTATAGGTAATACCGATTGTGTACAGAACCACGTACTCCTACGCTTGTTTACATTCACTGGAATTTATACTAGGTATGACAAAACGAATGAAAGAAATGTAGGAAGTTGCTCCGAGTTTCTTTACAAAGAAAAGAAAATTTTATTTCCGAATAAAAAACCTTTTCTCGGAAAGTCAACAAAGAAATTCATCACCTGTTAAAATACTGACTACGAGAATAACTTTAACATTTTAAATAACCACAAAAATCGTTCTGTCATACCTATCTATTTTAAGCACAGTCTACAGCACAGTAGACAAAGTTTGAGAAGCACAACGCGTAGTTTTATTTAACAAAAATTCAATTTGATCATGACAAGCACATGCACTATAAAAAAATCAGAATTCTTCCACTATTTCACTCTTTTCATCATAATATCAAAGCACCACTTTTCTCACATCTGGAATCAAATGTACCCGTTGCACAGTGTCACCAAATTATCGACTTGCACAGTTACACAGTAAATGTACCTTCACGGTGATGGAAAGCACAGTGTCCACAATTCTGCACCATCCTTCGCACAGTGTCCACAATTGTGCACGATCAATTCACTCGGTGAGTATGGAGTTTGTGTATGGATTTCTTAAATCTTATTTCATCTTAATGTTAAGTGTTAGTATGTAAGTATAAGTATTAAGATATTTTGTACTTCATTCCAGACTACAGACAGCAAGAAGCGTTGGAGAATTTCATCAAATTTCTAGTCCAATACGAGCGGCCGAGGGAAGAGTCGGGAACCTACCCCAGCCGCTCCGGGGGAAGATACGCCAGATTCATGGACTCCCTGGGGGGTGGCAACTTCGTCCGAAATCTGGACTCGATCGGGGGCGGCAACTTCGTCCGAAATCTAGACTCCATCGGAGGCAGCAACTTCGTTCGAAATCTGGACTCCATCGGCGGGAGCCACTTCGTGAAGAAAAACCTGGACCACATCGGCGGGCCGAACTTAATAAAGAGGACCCTCGACTCGATAGGAGGTGGCAACTTCGTTAGGAACCTGGACTCCATCGGCGGGGGGAACTTCGTCCGAGCCGTCGACCCGCTAGGGGGCGCCAACTTCATTTGAAAACATTTTTAAATTCTTAATATTTAAAATAGTACGCTGTCTCATGTGATACCTACCGTTTTAATGTTATTCATCGATCAGTGTTCTTAAATTAAAGTGCATTACAATATTACCCGACGCCAAGAGAATTTGATTTTAAAATTATCCTATGAATACCTTTATCCTCCGTTCCTTTTAAAAAAGTTCATTCGAAATTTTGAATTTAAATTTCCGACCGAGCATAATCTTCAATATGGTGAGTATGATTCATTTTATTATTTTCATATTTTGTTCTTTATATGAAGACAATAATTATAATATGAAGTTGTTGTGTGGATTAGGTCACAAGACAAGGAGTGGTGGCCCCGTCAGCAACGGTCGTCTGGTGCGTCAAGTCCGGGAGGCCCATCGCCTGACATACCCCCAGGCGCGTCGGTACGAGCTAGCAAGGTAAACATATAGACGCGTTGCGATAAAACTGCACAGTTTGACCATAGAAAACGTGTGAAAGACATACGACGTGGAAATATAAACGATTCGTACTTACTCTAGTCAATAGCCCAAACGCCGTTTTAGCAAAATAACAAAACACATGCTAATACTGTCTCTTTTCAAATGTGCCAAAATTAATGGAAAAGAACTTGAAAAGAACTAAATATTGAAAGTAATGAAAGATTATCTCTGATAGACTTCGTGTCGTACGTTACTGTATTAAAATCATAATATTAGCTGTATCATTAGCTGTGGCCGAACCGTGCAATTAAATCGCAGTCGTCTAATGCGAGTATTATACATTATGTTTTATTATTAATTTACTTGATTGTCTTATCATAATATGCTATTCGCCTAATGAGATAGTTTAATATGTGAGTGTTGTAATATTTCTGTTGGAATTAATAGGTGGGGTTAGAATAATATTTATTACATGAGCATAATGTTTTTACTATTTTACCATTTACGATAATCCCGGGACTCAAAGTATCTACATGCCAAATTTCAGCAAAATCGTTTCAGCGGTTTGGGCGTGAAGAGGTAACAGACCGACGACCAGACAGATAGACACACTTTCGCATTTATAATATTAGTATGGATCTCTAATAGATGTTGCTTGCAACTTCGTTTTAAATAAGCGGGGCAAACGGGCAAACGAGCAAACGGGTCACCTGATGGAAGATGGAAAGCAATTTCCGTCGCCCATGGACACTTGTAACATCAGGAGAGCTGCAGGTGCGTTGCCGGCCTTTTAAGACGGAATAGGGAAATAGGGTATCCCCTGCGTCGAATGCGTAATGCATTTCTCTGCGTGAAAAAAAAGGGAAGGGAATAGGGTAGGGGATTGGGCCTCCGGTAAACTCACTCGTTGCGCCGACTTCTTCGAACGATATCTTCGTCTCTCAGGTAAAAATTGTAACGTGTCCTTTCCCTGGACTCAAAATATCTGCATGCCAAATTCAACAGTTAAAGCTTCAAAACACCAAGAACACAGTATTGCAATTATAATATTATTCGTAGGCTCGGATTGCATTTATGCTTGAAATTGTGGTTAAATAATGAAGTAGTTTCCTATTCAAAGTAAAATACATTTAATCCCTCCGAGACCCGTTTCTGACGCACTGTCATACTAGAAAATATTATAATATTACTAGCTGTCCCGGCAAACGTTGCTTTGCCATAATATAAAGTACCTATTTCACCTATATTATTTTTTTGAAGTGACATAAGTATGTTACCATAGCAACGTCTATCGCTATCCCGTCGCACAATGGTCGCCCACTGAGGGCTGGTTGTAATAATTTACTATTATTTATTCAACAAATGCACTTATCGATATTTAAAGTACCGAGTAGCCGATTCTCAGACCTACTGAATATGCATATAAAATTTGGTAAAAATCAGTAAAGCCGTTTCGGAGAAGTTCGTGGACTAACATTGTGACACGAGAATTTTATATATTAGATGTTCTAGCAAATCCCGCCACTGGAAAATTATACTTCTATATTCTATAATAATTATAAAACAAAGTCGCTTTTTTCCCTCATGTCCCTTTGTTCCCTTTAATATTTAAAACTACGCAACGGATTTTGATGATTCTTTCACTATTAGATAGCCCATTTATCGAGAAAGGTTATAGGCTATATTTTATCACGCTAAGACTAATAGGAGCGAAGAAATAGAGGAAAATGGGGAAAAAACGGGGAAAATTATTTGAAAGGGCTAACTTGAACGCGCTAATCTCAGGACCTACTGGTCCGATTTGAAAAATTATTTCAGTATTAGATAGCCCATTTATTGAGGAAGTCTATAGGCAATATTTTATTACACTAAGTCTAATAGGAGAATGTGAAAAAAACGGGGGAAATTATTTGAAAGTGTATTTCGCGAACTACAGGAGCAATTTTTATGTTATTTGGCACAGATAAGAAGTAGACCACGTGAAGGATCATAGGCTATCCATTTTAATCATTTTTTCAGTGGCTATATATTTTATGCCCGTGCGACGCCGGGGCGGGTCGCTAGTAAAAAGATAAATTATTCAGGGTAAGACCTGTTATTCAGTAATACTGCTGTATTTACTTTCGATGTGAAAGTAATAAGAATGAATTATTGGCATTTTATTTTCAGTCCATTTCAAAATATTTATTAACCCATCAACTGGGAGTTGATGTGAGTATTGGGAGGTGATTCCCACGATCGAGGTATTAAATAGTAAATTCATATTTTTATCTTAACCTTATATTATACAGTAATACACCGACTTTTAAAAAAAGGCGAAAATTGTACATTAGACGAGAAAGATAGAGAAGAGAAGATTAAAGGGATACCCATGAAGGTTTTCTCAGACAATTCTTATTGGAAAAGTGTCACAAAAATAAAAAGGCATATTCCAAAATCAAATTAATATGTCGCTTCGCTATCAATTTAATTAGAAGCGGGCGACAAAGGGTTGAGATTAAGTACCTATCGATTCCTTTGAAATGAACAATATTACTTTTTATTTCGCCGTCAGTGTCCTTAATGGACAAACTCCGAAGTGCTTCATAACGACATCATTTCCTGTCAATTAAGACAAATTTAACTATTTTATTTAATTAAACAATCATTTTTGCCACTTAATTTAATAAATAACATGCAAATAGCTACAATATGCAACTCCGTTAAGACAAACTCAGCAGTCAGATTAATTTAAATTCTGAGATCTACTTGGAATGTGATGCGAACCAAGATATAAAATTTTCATTTTATATGCAGACAATTTACATGTGATGTGCTTTAAAGTTCAAATTATCATATTTCATATCGGTTTCATATGCTAGTGATATTAAGCTATCTGTCATAGGTCTCATGATAAAACCTTATAGAATTTTACCACGACCAAAAATAGCTTAGCTCAGTTCCCTTGCACGTGGTTTACTCTTTATACGTGTCACGGTCTGTCACGTGTGTCGGATCAAAATTGGTGCCGTAGAAACGGAAATCATTACATATAAATAACTAGCGACCCGCCCCGGCGTCGCACGGGTATAAAATATATAGCCATTGAAAAATGATTAAAATCGATAGCCTATGATCCTTCACGTAGTCTACTTCTTATAATATGTGCCAAATAACATAAAAATTGCTCCAGTAGTTCGCGAGATAAGCCCTTTCAAATAATTTCCCCCCGTTTTTTCCACATTCTCCTATTAGTCTTAGCGTGACAAAATATAGCTTTATAGCCTTCCTCAATAAATGGGCTATCTATCACTGAAATAATTTTTCAAATCGGACCAGTAGTTCCTGAGATTAGCGCGTTCAAGTTAGCCCTTTCAAATAATTTTCCCCGTTTTTTCCACATTTTCCTCTACTTCTTCGCTTCTATTAGTGTTAGCGTGATAAAATATAGCCTATAGCCTTCCTAGATAAATGGGCTATTTAACACTGAAAGAATCATCAAAATTCGTTGCGTAGTTTTAAAGATTAAAGGGAACAAAGGGACATGAGGGAAAATAAAGCGACTTTGTTTTATAATAATATGTATAGAAGATGAATAAAGGGTGTAAAAATACAAAGTCATAATACTTTATAGCGAGTATGTGTCCCTTATAGAGTTGCGCTGAAGTAGCAAATTTTTGTGATTTAGGCATATGAGCAAGCGCCCCATCTTCATGAATTTGTCTATATTAATTATTAAATTAAAAAACTTTATCAGCGCTACTACTTTCACAGTAAACTCTACAGGGGACTCATACACACCCTAAAGTATTGTCTTTAATTTATTTTTTATATCCATTTATATTTGTTTTTGTATAATGTTCGTCGTTTTCACTGTACCAACTTTGATCTCTGACACGCATTTATAGACAACGGGCAAGATCCAAAACAATTTTACGTCGCAGTAAAAATTTCAAACTTGATTCAAATCTTTATATGTTTCAACCAATATTTCCTTCAACCAAACCTTCAAAGCGACACCCGGCTGTCGCATAACAATTAAAAATCTATTGTGTCTGCGATTCCCACGATCGATGTATTAAATACTATCAGTCCCTCAACGATAAATAAAACAGAAAAGCCTATATTTTGTCTTTTCGGCGACGTCTTTGAAACCGCTTGTGACTATTTAATGGAGTTTTGGGGATTTCTAACCCCATGAGAGTTAAGATGTAAGCTCGTGTCGTAATACGTCAACGGGTTTGAGACAGAGTAATCCACTTACGTTTGCTTACGTTTGGAGCTAGCATGAGTGTTTTCTAATACTTCAATAGCTTTGTCCACACTGTGCCTTTTTCTGTTCATCAAGGGCAAGCGTTATAGCGCAGTCAACAGCGAACATGAGGCATGCCCGCGACGCATGCCCTCTGACCATCCAAAACTTTCGCTTTTTTATTAAAAAATGTCAGTTGGCGTTGCGTTCTTTAACGTATTCAATTATTAAATGCGCCAAAACGAAAGTTTAAAGAAGATGACGAAAATTGAAGACGAAAGCGCATAATGTGGACATAGCTATTGTTTTTTTCGACGTTTCACGTTTGACAATGTTTCTGTCAATATTAAGAATATGACATACGTGTAATAGATTTTGGTCGGATTATTTACTGTTTGTGCTAGTATGATGCTACCACCTGCTACCTGCTCCGACCTTTGCGTAATATTCGCAATTGTATAGAACTGTCATTTCTACAGATTTTCATACAGTCATTATTAAATATTTTCCCACGGGCATCATTTATCAACGTTACGAATACTCACTCGAAAATTGTACTTGATTGGGCTACCCTTTTCGTGTTAATTATATAAAAAATGAACGTGAACAAATGTAAGAAATATCTATCAATCATAATCAATGAAAAATGAATTCACAAAAAGAGGATTGAGATTATTGTCAGGTCTCCGGATGATAGATTATCCGAAATTATTTTCCGTAAAAGCTTCATTGCAAGAAAAGCAAGAAAAGCTCGTTTCTCGAAGAGTGAAAGTTTTAGACAAAATATTGATATCATTCATAAATAATATTTTTAATTTATAATAATTTAAAAGTTTATAATTAATTAATTTATAATAATCTAAAAATTATTTACTAAACAGCAGATAACAATTTAAAAGAACGGCGGTGGCGCTAGTATATCTGCGTTTACCTTTACGTTGTAATTTATTATTTTACTAGCTGTCCCGGCAAAGTTGTTTCGCCATTTAAAATATTTCTACTTTATCAGTTGATACAAATTCTTACCCCCTCTTTTGTCCCCCTAAGAGGGGTGGGGCGAAAAATTGCATACACCAGATGTTTACTTGGAAAAAACAGTTAATAATATGTCAAAGTAAGTCCATTAAAGAAAAAAGTTTGATACAAAATCTGACCCCCTCTTTGGTTCCCTTAGAGGGGTGGAGTGGGGGGATTTTTAGTCACCAAATGTTGAGTCGAAAGAAGACAAATATGTCTGTGAAAACCGTATGCAAATCGGATCAGCAGTTTTCGTGTTAAAGCAAAAGTCTTATACATAATCTGACCCCCTCTTTAGTCCCTTTAGAGGTGTGGGGGGAATTTTTTTTATACACCAGATGTTAAGTTGGAAGAAGGCAAATATATATGCGTAAACCGCATTCAAATGGGATCAGCAGTTTTCGTGTGATTGTGGAACAAACATACAGACAGACAGACAAAAAACTAACTACATTTTTGGCTTCTATAGCGATGTAGTGACACCCCCCGCTTATTATTTTTTGAATATCTTTAATGTACAGAACTTTCATTTCTACAGTTTTATTTTAATGTATAGATAGCGGTCGCCCGCGGCTCCGCCCGCGTGGATGTCGGTTACCGCATGGTTACTTCTGCAAAAAGCCTACCCAGGAAAGACACGGTCAGCAAAATGATTTCCAGGTCAATTCACAGAAACATCGACGCCGCAGTCATTTTCCGCAGGCTGCACAGATTGTCTTTCTGTGGATTTTAAAGTTGTTAATGATGAGAATATTTAAATGTACTTAATAATAAGATTTCACCTCTGTAGTCCCGGAGTGCAACCCGTTGTTTTAGGATAAATAACTAAAGCGATTATTGTAGAGCTTTTCTATAAACAACATTAATTGACGTTATTTTCAGCTAACAAAATATACTGATGGTCGGGATCCCCGACTCGTGATAGAGCAAAACATTCTTTTCATAAATCTATTCCTACTAATTTGAATGTTTGGCCCTGATTTACATAATATTTATCGTTAGTTCAAAATATTTTTTTACAGGAAATTTGAGCCTTTTGAAGGGTATAGGCAAATCAGTAGGGATCATTGGTATTCTTGGTTGTGCCAATTCACTAGCTGCATGGCACCGGCCATAATCTTCGCTACTGTGCATCCCCGCCTTGGTAACGCCCACTTCGAAACAGGCGTAAATCGCAATTTTTTATTTCGCCTTAACTTCTAAACCAAACGTCCAATTTTAATCATTCAAGACCAAATATTATCTACATAAACTGTACTTAGTGATAAAATAATTCATTTTGATAAAGATTAATAGCATGAGTAAAATAAATGCGTTTAAATGTAGTCCAAAAAAATCAAGATTTTTTAAATAAAATAATGGTTGTTGTGCCTCATTAGACATAGATAGGTATAGTGTGTCGCGGATTTTTTGTAGATATTTAAAAGATCTACATTTACTTAGAATATTGTATGGTTCTATCTTTTATAGTTTAGGCAGCGTACGCAAAATAAGTAAATTTTCTGGTTGATTTTTTTCACCTTGTGTCAGAAAAATCCAAATATCTTACGGAACCCTACATTTTCCGAAATAAAATGTAGCCTATGTTACTCGTAAATAATGTAGCTTTCGATTGTGAAAGAATTTTTTAAATCGGTCCAGTAGCTTTTGAGCCTATTCATTACAATTAAACAAACAAACAAAGTTTACCTCTTTATAATATTATATAGTAATATTATAGTATATAGTATAGATTACGACACTGATTATCATAAACTCCATGCTAGTACAAAATTATTCATTAAATTAAAGTTAGGCAATGATTAAATGTCTAGTAGTAGGTACCGCCGTAGAAAATATATACATTGTACTTCGTTGTTAAATCAACCCCATCCGACCGATCATTTAAAATCACTTACAATAATTTAAAATCATTTTAGTAAACAGTATATTTATAACCTGGACAAAAAGGTTGCGTACTAATGAAAGCAACGACTACCGGCAGCCAGACCGCTCAGACTGTAAGAGCAAGAATGACGACATATCACAAAATCAGCCGACATGAAATACTTTTTTTTCAAACGTTGCTACCTCCCGTACTAAATGATATTATCTTGCAGCATGTACGGTGCCAAGCGTTACCAGTGGCCCTTCATGTCGCCCGCCGAGTTCGCTTACTACGGTGAGGGACTCCCTAAGCGAAACTTCGACGAAATCGACCGGTAAGTGTCTATGCGATAAGTGTGGTAAGGTAAGTATTGTGTCCGGTAAGTGTCTAACGGTCTGTGGTAAGTGTCTCTTGACACGTGCCACACAAGCGTCTCGCCTCGAAGACTCAAATCGAATTTCCACATCAAAAGGCAAGGCTAAGGTCAGCCCGAAATGTTGCAAAGGTTCGAAATAGTTTTCATGTTTAGTTCTTTTTTTCCCAATAAAAAAATTCCGATAAGATTCTGTACTGCTCCTATTTATTTTTTTTTACTTTAACATGCATAACTCGTTGCAAAATTGCAGACAGACAAGTCTTCTGGACGTGTCGCCACATTTTAGTAAAATGTCTCTTGAGAAACAGTAGTTTAACACTTTTTTTCATATGACCGAAATAAAACAATCGCTTGCACTATTTTGATTAAGCCCCCTTACACACTGCGACTTTTAACAGCGATGCTGTCGCGCGTTTTTGCCCGTGACAGCATCGCCACACCTGCAATTTTTGCATTGCTGCTATCGTGCGTTAGTATCGATACAGTTGCGCGTTAGCATCGATACACAAGCGCGACACAAGCAACGAACAGAATATTTTTTGCATTGATTTTGCTTCTGCATCGCGACAGCATCGCTACTATACCGCGACTGTATCGATGCTTAAAGTAGCGCAAGTGTGTAAAGGTGGACCATTTGCGACTGCATCGATGCTGCATCGTGACAGCATCACTAATAGGCCTAACAGTTGCTTCACATTCACGTCCCCAGAACATAATTAGCGACTGCACTCAGAGTTAGTAAATGATTATTGATTAAATTATACTCTAATTTATGTAAAATTTTGACATAATCGCTATATGTTTTTAATAAACAAAATACCTAAATCTCTGAATGCACCAGTAAGAAACTATCCTTCTAGAACTAACTGCAACCCTACTATCTATGATGTCATAGCTCTAATTAACTCCGCTCGTATTAGTTTTCCTACTTACAACTATCATCCCCACACATCCCCAGAGAAGTTATTAAGCAAACAAGAGCTTCTAACTTTCACCCAACAAGATAAATGTGTCCTGACATAGTCAAATAAATATAAAGCTAGCTTCTTTGGTACTATCATTGTTGCCGCTACTTTGCTTGCAATAATTATAATTCTATCTCCTCTTGTTAAATAATTACAAACCATATTAATGAAAAACTGTATATAATATGAGAACTACATAATATGTATAGGAAAATTACATAAAAAGTTTAAGGACTACAAATCTAGATTCCTGTAGATATAGGCTTTCCTTTTATGTCTCAGTTTCTGTTAAACCTATAATATGTATGTACTTAGTATGTAGTTGCGATTGCGTAACAGACAGACAGAGTTGCTTTTGTGGGTATTAATAATGATATTAAAAAACATTGCTTCAACTCCCGTAAGGCCCAAGTGGGCCGCGATAACAATTAAAAGGCTAATGTGTCTCGTTTTTCCACGATCGAAGGTTACCTAAATTATTGTTTCCTAAGTTCCTCCCTAATTTTATTTTCCAAATATGAAAGCTGCATTTATCGGACTAAAACTATTTTACGCTTCAACTCCGGTCTAAAACGATTTAGCTTAGGCAAACAACGTACAGATTTTTACATGAGGAGAATCGTTTATTATTATGAATATTAAAAACTTTATACAATAATATAATGACTAAACTACTATCAAACACATAACACTAATAACAAAAGAATTCAAAAAATCTAAATGACAAAAAAATGTCGTAAAAATATTTTGTTACTTCTACCTATAGCATGCTGAAGCTGCATTGTTAATGTGTTTTAGGTCAAACTTGGACAGCTTTGTGAAGAAGCGCAACTTCGACGAGATCGACCAGACCTCCATGCCCTTTCCCTCCAAGAGGTTCGCGTACAGGCGCAGCGGTGATGATGATGGAATAGTGTAAGTTGACAGAACTAGAAAACCAGGTGCTTACGCAAAAAACCTATAGCGATGGAATTGTAAAATGGTTTATGCCTATTATTGACTTGATTTGGTCACATTATGTCAACATAATGCGACCAAATTACGGAGGTCCACCATCTATCAATTTCTCTGACACAATTGCCGCGATAAATACTTTTATGTATCTTTAATGACTTTTTGACTTTTTCAATATCACTTTTTTTAAGAATGTTAAAAACGTTTGGAATTAATTTACTAAAGAAAATTACAGATCTTGAAATGGTTATGGTTTTAATATCATTCAGTAATTGTGATTTGTATTATATAAAAAATCGGCCAAGTGCGAGTAGGACTCGCGCACGAAGGGTTCTGTACCGTTATGAAGCGAAAGTATGTTTATATGGGATCTTTTATTATTTACTAGCTGTCCCGGCAAACGTTGCTTTGCTATAATATATTTGCCATATTATTTGATTGAAGCGACTAAATAAGTATGTCACCATGGCAACGTTGATCGCTATCCCGTCGCACAAACAATGGTCGCCGTCAGTCTCAGGTTGTAATAATTTACTATTATTTATTCAACAAATGCACTTATCAATATATAAAGTACCAAGTAGCCGATTCTTAGACCTACTGAATATGCATATGAAATTTGGTAAAAATCAGTAAAGCCGTTTCGGAGGAGTTCGTGGACTAACATTGTGACACGAGAATTTTATATATAAGATTTTAATTTTATTTAATTATTAAATATTAAAGTACACAATAATTGAGGATTTTGTGAAAATTTTATTATGGATTACGAGCCAAAAGGCCAAAAGAATCACGTTTAATGTATCCTTAAATTTTAACTTTATTTTGTTTTTAGTATTTTTTGTTATAGCGGCACCACAAATATAAATACATAATTTGTCAAAATTTTAGAAGTCTAGCTATAGCAGTTCTTGAGATACAGTCTGAAGACAGACAGACAGATGGACAGACATCGAAGTCTCAGTAATAGGGTCCCGTTTTTAACCTTTGTGTACGGAACACCAAAAAGACGTTAGTAAGGTCAGTAAGTGTTATCGTAAAACAATATTTTACGCAACAAAATATCTGAATCAATACCATGGTCACAATTTACCACGGTGACACATGTCAATCTGCAATAGCTTGAGTCTTGACATACACAAGCACGTCATGTTGGTTCCGTTTATTGCTACCCTTATTGTATTGTCATGTCAGCTTAACGCCTCCATGGTTCAGTGGTTCTGCGCGTGCCTCTTGACTCAGAGGTCGCGCGTTCGATTCCCGCACTGGAAACATGATTGTTATTTTCAAGTTTGGTTAGGATAATGCTAGCAGATCACCTCATTGTCTGACAAGTAAGATGATCCATGCGTCGGAAGGGCATGTAAAAATATGGTCCTGCGCCTGATCTCTAGCCGGTCATCCGTCCCACTTTGTTATGAGAGTAAAGGAATAGAGAGTACCTACTCTCGCTTGTGTACTGCGCACACACTTGGGCACTTTAAAAATTACTGGGCTGGTTTCAATACAACCGACCACCGTCACCGAAACCGGTGTGGGAGTTTTTTTCTTGTCGGTTATGGATTTATTGTTGGCACATTTTTGTTTTAAAGTTATTAAAACTTCGATATGTTTTAAATATATGCGATAATAAATAACGGCCGCACTCAGAGGTATATTTAATGATACTTAAGTTATTAATTTATTTGCAAATTCTTTTCCTGAAAAATCTTTCGTCTTTCACTGGCGACCACAAACAAGTTTCTAATTTTCCATCATCTACAATGAGGGTGTTTAAAATTCTATTTATCGTCAGGTGCCGATATATAGCCTTGGTCTATCGTGTCAAATACATGATAGCCATTTATAGACGTATGATAGCAGTTTGACACGATAGATCTATGGCTACATAGCGGCACCTGCCGGGCTAGCACGGCCACCAGTAGAAATGCGAAAGTATGGACAAACTGTGGACATAAACTTAAGGTCCGTTCCGATCTTTACCGCGGCTAATCGCGACCGACAGAAATTCAATTAAAATGCCACTTTATGACAGACGATAATATAAAATGTCATAAAGTAGGGTATTATTTGAATTTTTAGGACTATAGTCTGTCATAAAGTGACATTTTAATTGAATTTTTCGGAACGAAAAAAAGATCGGAACTTCACTTTAAGTTTATCTCCACAGTTTGTCTATACTTTCGTATTTCTACTGGTGGCCATGTTAGCCCGGCTGGTGGCAAATAGCCAAAAATTAACTAAAATTTCAAACGCCCACATAAGCTAACTTAAAACTTCGTTATTTTACCTATCATTGATGTTTTCAAAATAAAAACTCAACTATTTTATTATTTTCAGGCCAGCTGAATTCGACGAGATTGACCTCTCCGGTTTCCCCATCGGCTCCAAGCGAGGATAAACTAATCTGTGTCCTGTATATAAGAGCTTCGTCCTAATGTACCTTAATGCCAAATATTATGTTAGTAGATACATATAGATTAGTATGTTTGTCAATTTCAAATACCTTAACTGTTGTATAGAGTATATAACCAGAGCATATTAATATTCAGAGTTTTAGAAGAGATATTAACGCTTTAACGAAATTATAAATTATATTATTATAATATTATGTATGTTTAGTATCTGGATTGAAAAAAACTGTACGGTATGTTAGTAGTTTTCTTAAAAACTATTATTATGCATCGTAACTTACTTTTATAATAGTATTCCAAATAGATATTGATTGTATTTAATATTTACTGTCTACTATTAAAGTTTAAAACATTAATATGTATTTTAAAATAAGATGATATTATTTTTAATGTAATAAATTATTGTTGGAAATATTAATTTTTTTTAATTTTATGACTTTATCACGTGTTATATAATATTTGAGAAGCTTTTTTAGGTCTATTATAAGGTTCTATAACAGAGGGTGTTATAATACATCACACATTACATTTAAATTGTTTACATTATAAAGTCAAAAAACAAGGTTAATGAACATAACACTACTTGTTAGTTGTTCAAAAATAAACCCCATTATTTTAAGATTTCTTAAGAAAAGCCATTTAACTGAAAAACAAAGTCCGTAAAGCCACTCATTAAGGTTACACAGAGTGTTATTTAATATAAGAAAGGGGTGAGCGCATTCAGTGCTATTTTACCTCGGAGTCTGTATTTCGTTGGTATAAGGGACATAATATGTTTTTAATGGGATATAGAGATAAACTACGTTAACATGGCGCTCCCCTCCAAATTACTGTTTCAATGTGTGTAGTCATATATCCTTATGAAAGAGTTTGTATGTAGTAAGTATTCAACCCATCAACCAGTAGTCGTAATATTAATTGAGCCTCTGTGGCTCAGTTGGTGGGCTGTTGGTAGCTCAAGCCGGGGGTCGCAGGTTTGAATCCCGCCGACGGAACAAAAAGTTTTCAAAGTTCCTGGGTCATAAATATGTATTAAATTTGTGTATCGTATAATAAAAATCTAAAATATATGTATAGTATAAAAGTATTAAATATATTTCCGTTGTCTGGTACCTGTAACACAAGTCCTTCAGGTACTTGCACGGGACCAGACTGACGTGGTGTGAAGCGTCCATAGCTATTATTATTATTATTTCACTTAATATCACTTATTACCAAGATTTGTTGGTCAACTTATCATAACTAGCCGACCGCCCAAAACAACGCACTTCAAACGTTTTGACAACGCTCTTCAAACGTTTTGAATTTTTGGGGGGCGCGTGGTGTCCCTTGTTATCGTGGTTTATTATCTACTCCAATATTTTCACGCTGGAGGCAGCACCAGCATAGACAGTACACGTAAACAAGAAGATTTGTTTGATGTTTGACAACGTTTTTGCTGTCAATACTATGATATAACAGCTATTCTGTCGGATTTTGGTCCGATTTTATTAAATGTATGTGCTAGTATCTTCCTCTTTTCTGACCTTTGCGTAATATTTACTATGGCCTTCTAACAGTCTACATTATCTAGGATCTATCAAAATTCTACAAATTCGAGGTGGAATGTGTACATTTATCTAAGGGTGGTGCTGGTGCTGCCTCTAGCGTCAAAATATTGGAGTAGGTAATATTATCCCATCAAAAAGCATGGTCCCTTATGCCAACGAAATACGAGGTATAATAGCACTGAATGTAGAAGATCTACATGTTTGTAACATATCTACATGCTTGTAACATATCTAGATGTTCGTAGAACATCTACATGTTGGTAGATGTTCGTAGAGGATTTACATGTTCGTAGATGATCTACATGTTCGTAGAGGATCTACATGTTCGTAGAGGATCTACATGTTCGTAGAGGATCTACATGTTCGTAGAGGGTCTACATGTTCGTAGAGGATCTACATGTTCGTAGAGGATCTACATGTTCGCAGATGATCTACGTGTTCGAAGATGATCTACATGTTCGTAGAGGATATATACCTCTATGTTTGTAAATGTTGTACATGTAACAAACCATAGTGGAACTGGAGCTAGTATCCGGTCCCAAGACTTTAATAAAGAAAATTATAATATAGCTTGGCGTTATACATTATCATATATTATTCATCATCGTATATTTTGTCTTCATTAATTTATCGATATAGACTGTCAAAATGTATTAACACATTTTTAGGCAGATAAATACAATAGATTCTAAAGATTTTTCTAAAAATCTTTACTCTTACAACCTTAGCTGTGAAGAATTCCTAAGATGATCGAATTATACCAATTCGTAGTCATGTAGTTCATGGCTAAAATCAATCAGAGGCTTGAAATTCGAATTAAATCAAATTATAACACGTCAGAAGAATTTTGTTTGCTGATCGGTATAAATAGTGGACCGCTGAGGATGTAAGGCATACTCCAGTCGAGTAGGTTGTGATCACAGCCATCTCACCCACACAACATGAGGCCAGTACTGATGATAACCGTAGCCGTGCTGCTGGCCTGCGTCGCCTACTCACATCAACAGGTATGTATACTATATAGGTAACTATTTATTTTATTTCAAATGATTAAGTCACTCATAAACTTCTAAGCTATACCTCCAGAATACTTAAGTTTCAAGATACATAATACTGAAATGGAATGAAGGAACCGAGGTAACTCCTCGAAAAGCTGTTTTTTTCGACCGAAGTAGGTTCTGGCCAGACCCAGCAATCTGCCTTGTATACATATTACGTTCCGAGAACCACAATGCACGTGTGCTGTTCGGACATGCCGGGTGTGGTATTCCATTTTGTAGAGTTTGACATAAAACCTTGTAGACGCAGTTATGGCTGGTTTACACGTATTAAGTAGATAAGTAGTACTAAATTTTAACTTAATTTGAAGTGCCTGCCCGAAATTTGTCAAGTGACAAGCCCCGCCTGCCAACTTAACAGAAAATGGTCAAAATTCTAATTTCCTTGTTTAGTACTTAACTAAATTTTAACTTTCTACTTGCTCCTAAATTTTGTGTTTACATGCAATAAATAACTTAAAATTAAATAACTTAACTAACTAACTTAACTAAAAAATAAATAACTTTACTACTTATCTACTTAATACGTGTAAACCAGCCCTTAGCGACGCGTTATGTCAAATCCCATACGTTTCTGACATCTAACATCGTTATTTATCGTATTGCTATCTTGATACTTCGGCCCGTTGGAGTATTCGTAATAATAAAAATGTTAAGATTGATTTCTAATAAGAAGTAATACTTTTTAGGAAATACCTCCTGAAGTTTCGGGTAAGCTTTTTTACAATATTGTTCCTGTCTGTCGACATTATTTGACTTTTTATTACAATTAAATAGATATATGATGATATAAATGGGTAGCTATTTTATTGTGTGACTACCTATGAGTAATAAAAACTTGAAAAGCTCCGTCAAAAAACATGTTCTACAATACGTCTTGTCAAAAATACGGTACTACCAAGGTACACATTTTCAATACATTTGCAATTATTTTGAAATATTTATTACGCTTTAGCGGTATCAGGCTGACGTTACATAAAGCCCGTCACAGACTAAGCTATAATATATATTAATATTTTTATAGCTAGGCATATTACTATATGTTTTCTATGCAAATTTTCGCGTGACCACACACTCAGCTATAATATATATTTCAGTGACTTGTGGATTTAGTATAGAAAATATATAGTAATGTGCCTAGCTATAAAAATATTCATATATATTATAGCTAAGTCTGTAACGGGCTTGACAGTTCGAAAGGAACCTTTAACGGTATGGGAGTTACGTTTCCTTAAATAAATAAATAATGTTTTATTTCCGAGTAAATTTGAATCAATTTTTTTCAAAATGTCTACCTGATGCCTACCACCGGTTAGTTTTTATTATTCGTAGGTGACTACTGTATCTATAATATCATAAATATGATTTGTTTGGCTCATGCTCGATGCTCCCTCTGAAATGGGCATTGTTGAAAGAAATTGGTCGTAGACAAGCCCTGTGCCGCTTGTCGACCTTACGACTATGACAATAAGGCTGACAGTGGCAATATCTTAATACTCGCTGACGCACAGGCGGACACAGCGCGCTGAATGACGGTATGCTGATGCGAGCGGCACGCGACGTCTCTGGGTCCATTCGCCAAAAACGACAGTGAGTACAATTTTATTATAGCCAATTTCGGCATAATCAGACCCTATTATATTCTGGATGACCGATAGACTATACGTTAACTAAAATCTATTTTATAACCAACTTGCTGTAGATATGTAAGTACATGTTCATAATCCGTTTTTGAATGTTTACAGGGATGACCCACCCAAACCGAAACCGACCCCGCCGTAAGTTTAGCCTTATTAATTTTTTTCAGAGTGCTTCAAATCAATGTCCTTATCGAAAATTATGATTATTTTCAATAATGAATGGTAGTAGGAGATGTTTTATTGTGTCATTCATAATATAATCTACAGCAGTAAGCCTAAATTAGTTCATCTAGCTATACTATCAGCTAGCCGGCTTTAAAGAGCAACCTCTGTGGTCAAAAATACGCATAATCTTGAAACAAGGCAAGCTGTCTCTGCTTTTTGCCAGAGTCAAGCACTTTAGGTCGATGCGCTTTTCAAGGAGTGCAGCGGATCTAAAATGGCAACTATGAATCATAATATTATTATCATAATATTATTATGATTCATTTTTTCAAAATTGCAAAATAGTCACCTTGCGTGCAAATCATAATATGTCTAGTAATTCGCATTCAGTTCATACTAATTTGACATTCATTAGTTTAACAGTTTCGAGTTTTAATAATTCATTTTCTAAATTGATTTGAGAGGAATAATTGCACTTTGTGACCTTTCTAGGTCTGCTGAATTTAATTTAATATACAGGTGCAAGGCACTATCTTGGGCCGGGACACAAAAACACGGCACGACGTCGTACGGCGTCGTGGGGCGTCGTACGGCGCCGTGCGGACGGGTGTCGTAAAAAGCCCACGGCAAGGCGCCGTACCGCGTCGTGCGATGTCGTGCCGTAGAAACTCATGTAGAAATTGAAGATGAGTTTCTACGGTACGTCGTCGTACGACGCCGTACCGTAGATTTTTTACGTGCCGTGGGTTTTTTACGACGCGCGTCCGCATGGCGGCGTGCGGCGCCGTACAACGCCGTACGACGTCGTGCCGTGCTTTTGTGTCCCGGCCCTAAGTTCGAAATTCAAACTGTAGGTCAATTATGACAGCGGCGATTTTTAATCGAAAAGTGAATTTTAATTGTTTTTTTTTTTATTTATTTAGCCCAAAAGGTAACTTCGACGAGATCGACCTTTCCGGCTTACCGATCGGCTCCAGGTAGATAATGTACGTATCCATTTCTCTACATCCATTATTTATTAGTAAGTAAATATTACAGAATTACTTTTTATCATCAAAAATAGAACCATTTTTAACTTAGTTACTCTTCCATACTATTGACTAACGTAGTTTTATTATGATATTCTAAGGGCATATTATAATAAAACCCACATATAATATTATATACGTGGAAGAGCCATGCTTCGGCACGAATTGGCCGGCTCGACCGGAGAAATACCACGTTCCCACAGAAAACCGGCGTAAAACAGCGCTTGCGCTGTGTTTCGTCGAGTGAGTGAGTTTATCGGAGGCCCAATCCCCCACCCTATTTCCTTCCCTACCCTTCCCTATTACCCTATTCCTTCTTAAAAGGCCGGCAACGCACCTGCAGCTCTTCTGATGCTGCGAGTGTCCATGAGCGACGGAAGGTGCTTTCACTCAGGTGACCCGTTTTCTCGTTTGCCCCCTTATTACATTAAAAAAGGGACTGTTTCACCACTTCCTGATTAGTGTCGGATAGGCTATCCAGCACTTAACTTACACACACACAACAGATAGAGTATGGAGAATCTGTCAAATGACTTGTTTATAACCTATCCGGAAGTAGTGAAACAGGCCCTTAATATTCTTAACTTAATAGGTATTAAATGCAAAGTTAAGTACTTTAGTTGCACTTTTTTTCAGAACTGGATTGAATTGACGCAACGAAGACGACGGAAATGAAACTCTGCGGCTCATCTGACTTTCTGTGCATTCCCTTTTGATTTTTATTCAAAAATATTTCGTTCATTCTATGAAATTCAAATAAAAAGTTTTGCATTATTACAGCCTAAATATTATTTAACCGCCAACGTTGCTTCCCTATTATAATAGTGTAATTACAAGTGCCAGAAATCATAATATACATTTTTTCTTATAAAGTACCACTAGAGAGACATCTTTTTTTTATAAAATAAGGGGGCAAATGAGCAAACGGCTCACCTGATGCAAAAGCAACTCCCGTCGCTCATGGACACTCGCAACGTCAGAAGAGCTGCAGGTGCGTTGCCGGCCTCTTACTCACTCACTCGGCGAAACACAGCGCAAGCGCTGTTTCACGCATGTTTTCTGTGAGCCCGTGGTATTTCTCTGGTCGAGCCGGTCCATTCGTGCCAGGGCAGTAGAGGCTTAGCCATGGGAGAGCCACGTTTTGTCATAGCTATAATTATTTTCATGTGAGAAAATGTCACTAGTTACAGTATGTTAAAGAAATTTAAATACGTTGTAATGAAAATTTAAAATCTTACAATGCGCCTACTTTTATGTTCCTTTAATAGAGATATATTTTATATGCATCTTCTCTATTTTACTCTATACATTTTTTCTTATAAAGTACCACTAGAGAGACATCTTTTTTTTATAAAATAAGGGGGCAAATGAGCAAACGGCTCACCTGATGCAAAAGCAACTCCCGTCGCTCATGGACACTCGCAACGTCAGAAGAGCTGCAGGTGCGTTGCCGGCCTCTTACTCACTCACTCGGCGAAACACAGCGCAAGCGCTGTTTCACGCATGTTTTCTGTGAGCCCGTGGTATTTCTCTGGTCGAGCCGGTCCATTCGTGCCAGGGCAGTAGAGGCTTAGCCATGGGAGAGCCACGTTTTGTCATAGCTATAATTATTTTCATGTGAGAAAATGTCACTAGTTACAGTATGTTAAAGAAATTTAAATACGTTGTAATGAAAATTTAAAATCTTACAATGCGCCTACTTTTATGTTCCTTTAATAGAGATATATTTTATATGCATCTTCTCTATTTTACTCTATCCGTTGAAAATGAAAAGGATTCCTTGAATACTAAAATATATGCATACGACGAAAATTAAAAATTAAAAAGTCATCATGAACGTAATTTCCTACGGCAAAGGGATTTTCCTGATGCACCTAATACCTAATACGATCCCGATAGGTATTCCCGACAGACATAGATCAAGACAGATACCGCATGTGTATGTACTTCGTGAGCGATATCGCGTTCCCAAACGACGAGCATTGCTCGTCTTTCTAAAGTATGTTCTTTAGTCTGCTATCGGAGTCGGACGTCAATCGGAATTTTAAAAATGCCTAAATATATAAGAATTATATAATTATATTATAGAAGTGGTACGTAACAGTAGATAGGAAAAAAGTGACAGGCCCGTTTTCATACAAATAGAGCGACATGCGGTATCTATCTTGATCTATGTCTGTGGTATTCCCGGACTCTCTGAGACCCATGCGAGAGTTTAATTACTGGAATACGCTACTCATGCCCCACATTTCAGTTGTGTTTTTCTACCTTCGCTTTGACTCTTCGAAAGTTAAATCTAGCAGAAAATTAGGGTACTCAGACAACTTATAAAGTGACGATTACAAAGTTGGAAATCAAGAGTATGGACACTAAAGGCTAAAGCTAAACTTCAATAAAAATTAGTACAGTAAAAAGTTAAGAAAATTTAAATATAAAATATTATGTTCTCATCCAGGGTGCTGCGATGCAGCGGGGCAATGTCTCCAGAATTCTAGAATGCTGGCGACATTGCCCCGCTGTAAAGCCAGGCTTAATCGCTGGCCAAAATACGCTCCAGCCCTCTGGTCATCCGTGCGTTCTATGAGGAGGGATGATAATATAAAATTGAAAAACTTTTTCATATCATCCCCTCATGGACCTAATGTTTCAAAAGAGTATGGATTATTTACTGATATGAAGCTTGCAATGCCTTTTGTCCAATCCCATATATTTTTAACCGACTTCCAAAAAGGAGGAGGCTATATGTCTCTCATTTTTTGTATGTTCAAAGATTCACTTTGTTTTCTTCGCCGATTGTGGACCAATTTTCAATAGTTTTAGCTGTTTTACAATCTGAAATTGGTACCATGTTCAGAAAAGTGGTGGGCTGATGATGGGATCTATGAGGAATTGAGGGAAATCCATCTCTCTTTTGAAGTCGGTACCAGAATTCAGGGAAAGGAACTTAATATCTAAATTCTGTTCAATGTATAAAAAATATATGTTCTTTTTTAAAACTTTTCTCTTAAAGCTGAAAACGCTCCAAAATCCGTTCCACGTGAGTTTATATCACTGACGCTGACATACAAGTGGAACGTGAAAAAATACGGTCTTGAGCGTTAGCGTTTTTATAGCTAGTGGAACGCGGGGTTATAAATTATTATATACGACTAGCTGTTGCCCGCGACTTCGTCCGCGTGGACTTTAGTTTATAGTATCCGTACATCGATTGAATAGTTAACGCGCAAATCATAAAATTATATTGTGTGAGACAACATACTTTTATCTATACTAATGTTACAATTGGGAAGAGTTTGTTTGTTTGTTTGAAGACGCTAATCTCAGGAACTACTGATCCGATTTGAAAAATTATTCTACTGTTGGATAGCCCATTTATCTAGAAAGGTTATAGGCTATATTTTATCACGCTAAGACTAATAGGAACGAAGAAATAGAAGAAAATGTGGAAAAAACAGGGGAAAATTATTTGAATGGGCTTATTTGAACGCGCTTATCTCAGGAACTACTAGTCCGATTTGAAAAATTCTTTCAATGTTAAATAGCGCATTGATTGAGAAAGGCTATAAGCTATATTTTATTACGCTAAGACTAATAGAAACGAAGAAATAGAGGAAAATGTGGAAAAAACGGGGGAAATTATATAAAAGGGCTTATTTGAACGCGGTAATCTCAGGAACTACTGGTCCGATTTGAAAAATTATTTCAGTGTTTGATAGTCCATTTATCGAGAAAGGCTATAAGCTATATTTTATCACGCTAAAAGTAATTGGGATGAAGAAATAGAGAAAAATGTGGAAAAACGGAGGAAATTATATGAAATTGCTTATTATTTTAAGAACTAGGTACTGGAGCAAGTTTTATGTTATGTGGCAAACATGAACTTTGCGGAAAAATGCACAGTGGTGTGAAATTCTTAAATTACACAAGCGGAGCCGCGCTGAACATCTATTGTTAGTTTGTTTGTTTGATTGTTTGTTTGTCTGAACGCGCTAATCTCAGGAACTACTAGTCCGATTTAAAAAATTATTTCAGTGTTAGATAGTTCATTTATCGAGGAAGGATAAAGGCTATATTTTATCACGCTAAGACTTATAGGAGCGAAAAAATAGAGGAAAATGTGGAAAAAACGGGGGAAAATTATTTGAAACTGCTAATTTGAACGCGCCAATCTCAGGAACTACTGGTCCATCTTTCAGTGTTAGGTAGCCCATTTATCGAGAAAGGTTATAAGCTATATTTTATCACGCTAAGACTAATAAAAGCGAAGAAATGGAGGAAAATGTGGAAAAAACGGGTGAAAATATTTGAAATGGCTTATTTGAACGCACTAATCTCAGGAACTACTATTCCGATTTGAAAAATTATTTCATTGTTAAATAGCCAATTTATCGAGAAACGCTATAAGTTATATTTTATCACGTTAAGACTAATAGAAGCAAAGGAATAGAGAAAAATGTGGAAAAAACAGGGGAAATTATTTGAAAGGGCTTATTTAAACGCGCTAATCTCAGGAAGTACTGGTCCGATTTGAAAAATTCTTTCAGTGTTAGATAGCCCATTTATTGAGGAAGGCTATAGACTTTATTTTATCGCGCTAAGACTAATAGAAGCAAAATAATAGATTAACATGTGGGAAAAATGGGGGAAATTATTTGAAAGGAACTACTCTACTTCTCACGAACTACTAGATAATTTTTTCTGTTATTTGGGTCAGATAGGAAGTAGAGCACGTGAAGGATCATAGGCTATTTTTTGTGGACTAATTTGTCCGTGAAACATCTAATTTACGCGGGCGAAGTCGCGCGGAACGTCTAGTATATAATAAAATCTTAGGAATATAATATAATAAAATCGTAGGAAAGTCAAATCTGTACATTGAATATTTTTGTACAATAAATAATACTTAGGATGTGATCTACTATGCTGACGCGAACGAAGTCGCGGGCAACAGCTAGTGATATGATAGATGTTCTGCACGGCTTCGCCTGCCTAAATTAGGAATGTAACGGAAACCGTACATTTTTCCGCAAAAAAAGAAACTTATTTCCTTTCACGTGGTCTATTCTTTATATGTGCCAAATAACATAAAAATTGCTCTAGTACGTTCAAATAAGCCCTTTCAAATAATTTCTCCCGTTTTGTCCACACTTTCCTCTATTTCTTCGCTTCTATTAATCTTAGCGTGATAAAATATAGCCTATAGCCTTCCTCGATAAATAGGCTATCTAACACAGAAATATTTTTTAAATCGGACCAGTAGTTCGTGAGATTAGCGCGTTAAAATAATCTATCCCATTTTTTCCACACTTTCCTCTATTTTTTTGCTTCTATTAATCTTAACGTGATAAAATATAGCCTATAGCATTTCTCCATAACTAGGCTATCTAACACTGAAAGAATTTTTCAAATCGGACCAGTAGTTCCTGAGATTAGAGCGTTCAAATAAGCCCTTTCAAATAATTTCCCCCGTTTTATCCACACTTTCCTCTATTTCTTCGCTTCTATTAATCTTAGCGTGATAAAATATAGCCTATAGCCTTCCTCGATAAATAGGCTATCTAACACTGAAAGAATTTTTCAAATCGGACCAGTAGTTCCTGAGATTAGCGCGTTCAAACAAACAAACAAACTCTTCCCAATTATAATATAGAAGCTTGGGAGGAGTCACAGGATGCCTTAGGTATTTTTTGTGACCTCTCTAAGGCATTTGACTGTGTCGAGCATGCTACTTTAGTCAGAAAATTGCACCACTATGGCATAAGGGACTAAGCACTCAGCCTTTTGACTTCTTACCTCAAAAATAGGACTCAAAGGGTTGAAGTTAATAGTAAAAGATCCAATGGGACCAAAATAGAATTAGGTGTACCACAGGGATCCATTTTAGGACCATTTCTTTTTCTTATCTACATTATTTTAAATAGTAAATTACAATGGGGTCCTCATATTGCTAACCTTTCAGGTAAGCTCAGTTCTGCAGCATATGCAGTCAGAAAAATTAGGGAAATTTCTGATGAAGACACGGCAAGACTAGTTTATTTTAGTTATTTTCACAGTAGAATGTCTTACGGTATCCTTTTATGGGGAAATGCTGCCGACATCAATACAATTTTTGTGCTGCAGAAGCGAGCTATACGCTCAATTTATAAAATGTCAGCTTTTGAATCTCTGAGAGAAAAGTTTAAAGAAATTGGTATTCTAACTGTTGCTTCTCAATACATTTTGGATAATGTGTTGTATGTTAGAAAGAATCTAACTAAATTTAAAACTAAAAGTGATTGTCACGGTAGAAACACTAGAAATAGGCACAAGCTGGAAATACCAGTGATCAGACTTAGCAAAATAAGTAAATCTTTTAAAGGTCAATGTATACGCCTTTACAATAAAATCCCGGAAAACGTTCAAAATTTATCAATTAATAAATTTAGAAAAGTAATTAAGGAACGTTTGTGTGCCAAAGCCTACTATACGGTCAATGATTTCCTAAACGATGGCACATCTTGGGAGTAGGATGGCTGCTTGCTGCTGCTTCTACATATTTTATTATATGTGACTTACAATTGTGTATTAATGTTGACTATATAATGTATTAGATTAAGTTATTTACATTGTAAATTTTATTTTTTTAAAAGACAAATTTTCCACTTTTTTAGTAAAAAGTGGCCCCGTGCGAGTTTCTTACGCCGGTTCTTCTCGCCGGGTTAGTTCCGGAACCGGTGGTAGGCAACATGTAGCTCAAGGTTCTGAAAACATTTGATTCAAATTTATTCAGAAATAAAACGATTTTTTTTTTATAGATTGTCGCATTATTGAGGCAAGATGGATATTGCATCCTCTCCATGCGGGAGTTCTCTTAGTACAACATCTAGAACCGACTTGTTATACACGGTATTTCTGGATAACCACGAGCCTTAAACATCTACAAAACTTCTAGTATTCCTGTGGTTATAATGTTTTTTTTTATAATCTAATTTGTCCTAAGTGCCGTCTGACGTGCACTACAATAGCGCATCCATAGAGCGATATAATAATACATTGGATAAACGCATCAAAAGATTTCATGTTCATCAGGACCCGCGCTCGCTTTCATATTCATGACATCAAAGCATAAGAAAACTTTCCTTGTTATTTAATGACCTCTTTTACCCAAAACTTCTGCGCATAATATAGTGGTTAAAATCTTCCAAGTTTAAAAATACGGTGGTTTAAGAAAGGTAGATTTTATATGAAAATTTTATGCCCGTTTTCACCAACTACACCTAAAATTTAGGTGTCCCTTAAGCCAATATTCCAAGTTTTGTTCATAATGAATTGACAACCCCATAACTCTTAGGTGACATTTATTTGAAATAAAACAACCTATGCGATTCATCCGTCAAATCATTAGGTGACGTTTATAATTTACGGGATGGATTGACGACACCGTACACTTAGGTGACGTATGTGGCGACGACGACGGTTGCCTTGATAATGAATCTGTTATAGAATGGCCGTCTGATATTTTACTTGTAAAATAGCGAACTCCCATGATTAATATACATTTTTATCACATACCTTCCTCCTTAATCACTCTATACAGGGTGCAATTAAACCTTCCTGCCAAATTTTTTCCAGGGCTTAGGTATCATTAGGAGAATCCATTTAACCAAAAAAATTGGGTGTTATTTTTTTGTTAATGACACATTTTATCCCATTTAAAATCGTTGCAGAATGCTCACTCGCGGCGGTGGGTATGATCGGGGGTGACGCGGGGCGAGGCGCGCGCGCGGGGGCAAGTCACGCGCGGGCGACGCGTCGTGTCCATTAATTGTAGTGTTCTTTAGGACAACTTTCGGAGGTTATTTCTCAACATTTTAGTACTGAGTTATTATAAAAGAAAAAATACGTGTATTTTTATTTTTATCAAGTATCAATATATCAAAATTTGGCAGAAAGGTTTAATTGCACCCTGTATATTAAAGAAAACCGCAATTAAAGGGAACAAAGGGACATGGGGACAGAAAAACCGACTTTGTTTTATACTGTGTAGAGATATACGTCACCTAAGAGTTACGGGGTTGTCAATTCATCAAGAACAAAACTTGGAATATTGGCTTAGGGGACACCTAAATTTTAGGTGTAGTTGGTGAAAACGGGCATTAGTCCTTTATCGATCAACAATTAATACCACCATGTTGTCGACGACAACAAGACAAAAATTATACCTAGCAGAATAATTTATTCCGCTCGGTAGGTATATTAACTTTATGATCTCAACCAATATGTTAGCAAGAGGTGCTTACAAAGTTGCAACCGTTGCTGAGAAATCAAAAAATGCTGACACTATAAAAAATTATACAAGGTCAAAATAATACAAACAAAACGATAAACAAAATATATTTTTTATTTTACAAATGTTTCAAAACAAACACCGATAAAAACTAACGATGTGGTGTTAAGTTTCTGTCTTCAATTTGAAATTATGTAGTTGCATATTATTTAAACTGCTCCTGAAAAGAATATTATATTAAGTACGTCTTAAGCGGGCTCTACACTCGCGGCGCGAATTGCGGCCGCGATTCACGGATGCTACGCGCCGCCGTGAACACGATGCGTACAAACACGAAGCCGCAAAGCGCAAACACGAAGCTGCGAAACCTTCCACACTCGCGGTTCGTGGGCCTTCGCGGGCGCGCGTAGAGCCCGCATTATATTATGATTCTTATACAAATTATTTTCTTTAAGAGATCATCAGTACAATGAAGAGTCTTCGCTGTGTACTTGCTAAAACAATTATTGTGCTTTCATTTAATACTTATACAGTCGAATTACAAGACGCCCTGGATCATCCAGGGGCCGAAGTACTTACTGGGGGTTCACTGTATTAAATCTAATATACGATTTGAACAAAAAATATTAATGATACAACTACTGATGATGATAATGATACTTGATGCGCCAAAATCAGTTTATCGCGCATGAAGCCGTACATTTTTCCGGAATGAAAAGTATCCTATGTCCTTTTCCGGAAATCAAGGTATCTCCAAGCAAAATTCCAGCAATATCGGTTCAGCGGTTTGGGCGTGAAGAGGTAACAGACAGACACACTTTCGCATTAATAATATTAAGTACCTACTAGATAACGCCCGCAACTCCGTTGCGCCAAAATTCGTTTATCGCGCGGGAACCGTACATTTTTTCGGTATAAAAAGTATCCTATGTCCTTTCCCGGGACTCAAAGTATCTCCATGCTAAATTTCAACGAAATCGGTTCAGCGGTTTGAGCATGAAGAGGTAACAGACAGACAGACAGACAGACAGACAGACAGACAGACAGACAGACAGACAGACGGACGGACAGACAAACAGACACATTTTCGCATTTATAATATTAGTATAGATATTAGTATAGAAGTATGGAAGTATGGATGGTTATTAGTATGGATGGATAAATAAGTCGTTAACCACACTGCCTACTTGCTACTACTTGTTAGATTTGATTACAGAATTCTCCTTAATTCAAAATATTTTCAAACTAGCGACCCGCCCCGGCGTCGCACGGGTATAAAATATATTATAGCCACTGAAAAAATAATTAAAATCGATAGCCTATGGTCCTTCAAGTGGTCTACTTCTTATCTGACAAATAACATAAAAATTGCTCCAGTAGTTCGCGAGATAAGCCCTTTCAAATAATTTCCCCCGTTTTTTCCACATTCTCCTCTTTGTCTTTGCGTGATAAAATGTAGCCTATAGCCTTCCTCAATAAATGGGCTATCTAACAGTGAAAGAGTTTTTCAAATCGGTCCAGTAGTTCCTGAGATTAGCGCGTTCAAGTTAGCCCTTTCAAATAATTTTCCCCGTTTTTTCCACATTTTCCTCTATTACTTCGCTCCTATTAGTCTTAGCGTGATAAAATATAGCCTATAACCTTCCTCGATAAATGGGCTATCTAACACTGAAAGAATCATCAAAATCCGTTACGTAGTTTTAGAGATTTAAGGGAACAAAGGGACATGAGGGAAAAAAAGCGACTTTGTTTCTTAATAAGTATAGATAAAAAAACCTCAATAATAACAATTAAGCAATTCACTCCTACGTTATAAAGTTTTTACTTCTACAAAACTTTTTACACCACGCAAAAACTTCTTAAAACGAAAGTATAATACCTATATTAAACTATCGCCATGCATACTTTGCCTAGGCTATATTTTTAACCGTAAAGTACAGTCTCCTTAGGACACTAACTTAGAGTATTGCTTTTTTAAAGCTATGAATACATACATGCATCCGAGCCTAGAGGAAATCCGGTGAGATCGATCTCGTCGAAGCCACCGCCGGGACTGAAAAAATATATATATCTGAGTAATGTTTGATCATGTAGCTTGGTTTAAGGATGAAACTTATTACAGAATATTCCAGACGTTTTAAATGTCGTTACGATTCTAGAATCTTCGATATCGCGTTTCAGGATTGTGTGCTCCATGGAGCTATTATAGAGGCTCCATGGTGTGCTCTATCAACACACTGCAGAACTGGGCTGAAATAACAAACTTCAACCTTAGAATGTACTATCAGAGAAGGGTTCCGCAGCAGTAATAAGGTTTATTTCTATAAAATTAAAAGGTTTTTGATTTATTTTTATATTATTTTAGTTGATTTAATGAAAGTTAAATTAAGGTTTATCATTTATGACGTATAAAAAAAACTACTGGCTAGATCTCGTTCAAACCAATTTTCGTTGGTAGTTTTTGTAGTAATGTACATCATATATTTTTTTAGAATTATCACTTTAGAAGTTAGAGGGGGGGGGACACACATTTCGCCACTTTGGAAGAGTCTCTCTCGCAAACTATTCAGGTTAGAAAAAAATGATATTAGAAACCTCAATATGATTTTTGAAGACCTATCCATAGATACCCCACACGCATAGGCCAGACGAAAATTTTTTTTTGTTTCAGTTGTACCTATGGGGACCCCTAAAATTTTTAATAATTTTTCCATTTTTGTATCAAAATCTTAATGCGGTTCACAGACTACATCTACTTATCAAGTTTCAATAGTATAGCTCTTATAGTTTCGGAGAAAAGTGGCTGTGACATACGGACGGACAGACAGACAGACAGACAGACATGACGAATCTATAAGGGTTCCGTTTTTTGCCATTTTGGCTACGGAACCCTAAAAAGCGACCTAGCGGATTTTAAAATATTGTATATTTATCGAGTTATTGAGAAAAAAACTAATTTGGCGATGAATATATCCGTCCTTTCGTTCGTCCTTTTTCACGTGGCATATGAAAGACGGGCGTGAGTGTGAAGAGGGAAGGTCGATGTTTAATTTTTTGGGTCAGTCGCCCTCTTAAGCAAGATTCTACCTGGGGACGGCAGAGTTAGGTGATGCATTTAGAGCTCCTGTCGATAACAGGATAATATTACTTGAAATTTATATTCTCTATCTTCCAATATTGCTTCATTGGTTATCAGTTATCACATAGCACTGACACAGTTTAAATTAATTCGTAAACTTACGGAAGACCAGGTGGTGCTGTCATGGGCCCTTTTGGTGCGTCTTCTCTGTAAATTCATTCAATAAGTATTAATTTAAAAAAAGTTATATATTTAGATTAAAATTTTGTAGTCCGAGTCTATTAGAATGTGACGAATGACGGCAAATAAGCAAGAGATAATATGATAGTATTTCAAACATTATGTAGTAGCAGAGAAGTAGATTCATAGGCAGACTGCGAATCTGCATATTTTTGTCACGTTCTGACAAACTCAGCCAACAGCGATCATGAGCAACACGGAATCGACATAATTCGACCGAATGGCCTAGGTCCGTCAACAGCCTAGGAATCAATTTCTTCGATGGTACATATTGTGTCGATGCATCATGTTGTATTTTATAAAATATATCTATGGACACTTCACACCACGTCAGTCTGGTTCCGTGATATGTACCTGAAGGACTAGTGTTAAGGGTACCAGAGAACGGAAATATATTTAATACTTTTATACTATCATTAAATATATAATTAAGATTTTTATGATATGATACACATATTTAATATACATCCATGACCCAGGAACTTTGAAAACTTTTTTGTTTCGTCAGCGGGATTCGAACCCGCGACCGGAGGTCGCGGGATCGCTTGAGCTACCAACATGCTCACCAACTAAACAACAGAGGTCGTCAAATTTTAGCAACATATCACTCACACTAGTCGTTTGGCGCGCAGGGGACCCTCAGAGACCGCGCGCACCTCTCGCAACAGATGACCGTCGTTCAACGCGCCCTGATTTTCACCGTCAAACGAACTTTCCTAAAAAATATATTACATTAGAAATCAATAAGTTAAAATTCTCCAACAATTATTAGGTCTCGGTAATTAAAGGTTCAAATTAGAATTACGGATATTTTTTTTTATAAAAACACTAGCTGATCCGGTAAACCCGGTTGTTTTGCCATATAAATTATTAAATCTAGTGTCAATATAAAAACCTTTTCTCAGGCCTAACAAATGTACAATGTACTATCAGGGAAGTTGATTCCTATGCAGATGGCGGACCTAAGTCATGTGGTCGGCTTATGTAAATTCAATGTTAGCTGTGATCGGTCGGCTGGGTTTGACGTAACGCGACCAAATTACTTAGGTCCCCCATCTGCATAGGAATCAACTTCTCTGATAGTACATATACAACATTTCATTAAAATCGGTTGAGCCGGTGTGCACGATCACACCTTTTGATGGGAGTAGGCGACGCAGGCCAGCAGCACGGCTACGGTTATCATCAGTACTGGTCTCATGTTGTGTGGGTGAGATGGCTGTGATCACAACCTACCTCTACCTCTACCGGAGTTATATGCCCCACATCCTCAGCAGTCCACTATTTATACTGATCGGAAAAATAATCTTAACGTGTTACAATTTGATTAAAGCTTAATTTCAAGCTCATGATTGATTTGGGCCATGAATATCATGACTATAATAATTCTATGTACTCTCATCAACGGGGTTCATAAGATAAATATCAATTTTGAATGATAATTTCTTTTTAGGGTTCCGTACCCAAAGGGTAAAAACGGGACCCTATTACTAAGACTTCGTTGTCTGTCCGTCTGTCTGTCTGTCTGTGTGTCTCCAGGCTGTAACTCAAGAACCGCTATAGCCAGACTTCTGAAACGCAGATTGTGTATATCTGTTGCCGCTATAACAACAAATACTAAAGTCAAAATAATATTAATATTTATATCCAAAACAGGATTACTAGAAATTAATATCAGAAACAGGTAGGCACTTGAAATTTTCACAAATGCCCTAAATGTATGCCCTAAATGCCATAATTTGAACATGAAATAAATATTATAATCCGCATGCGATCAGAATGGGATGGAACTTTGTCAAAGTAAATCGAAAATGACAGTTTTCTAATGAAGCAGCGCGGCCTTAGCAAAAATAATCAGAACATTATTTTTAAGGTTTACTTAAGTATACATAATAGTTAATAATAAAATATTTAATCGACCGATTCTGTTTCAATGTGTGTAATCACATCCTTATGAAAGAGTTTGTATGTAGTAAGTATTCAACCAATCACAGCACACGTAATATTTCAGATCCTCTCTGGCGTCGCGCGTCACCCGGCGCCGCAAAAAACTACGTTAAGCGTCGCGCGTCACCCGTGCCCGCAGTGGGTGGGAGATTTTATTTTTATGTCACTTATTACCAAGATTTGTTGGTCAACTAATCATAACTAACCTACCGCGCAAGGCAACGCACTTCAAACGTTTTGACAACGCACTTCAAAAGTTTTGAATTTTGGAGGGGCGCGCCATGTTATCGTAGTTGATCTCTACTATTTTTGTATTTTTGAGCAAACCCAAAATTTTCATGAAGAAGATTCCTTGGTAATATTTAATGATTTAATGATTCAGGAATTATTATTCCTGAACCACTTGGCTCCTTAGCCAAATGGTATAGCCAGATTTTCTTCAATCAGCTTCATGCAACCGTCAGTCACGCTCTTACACAGTAGGTTATACATCAGTCACAGCCTTGACTGTGGTAAAACTGACAGCAAAACCTACCGTGTGATAGACGCCTTAGAACAACGACTTCGTTATTCATCGAAATATTTATCAATTGTCAAAATGATTTGACGTTAATCGTGATCGACCATTTAAAATCTTACCCCTTTTTCCACCCACTAATAATAATAATCAATTACTAATAGTAATATCACATAATATATTATGTACTAGATGACGCCCGCAACTCCGTTGCCCCAAAATTCGTTTATCGCGTGGAAACCGTACATTTTTGGGATAAAAAGTATCCTATGTCTTTTCCCGGGATTCAAAGTATCTCCATACCAAATTTCAGCGAAATCGGTTCAGCGATTTCGGCGTGAAGAGGTAACAGACAGACAGACAGTGTTTACGCTGGGAATCTTCTTAATAAAAAGCGGACTGTATACATATAGGAGTATATTATGACAGTATGTTAGCTGTCGAGTTAGTCCGATGTCCGATGATGAGTGGAGTCACAGACTAAGTGGAGTCCCGTCGCTGCGCCCGCGCAGCGTATGCGTGAGGTGGAAGGGGTCCGCGAGCCGCGCCCAGCGCGCCCCGCCAGGGCCCGCTAAGGCCGCGAACACAGTCGCGCTGTTGTTTCGCGCTAAGGGCGCAAACAGACAGTTTTGCATATAATATATTAATAGTATAGATTATCACAAAAATTAAAACAAATCTTGAAAGAAAATGTGCGAACAAAAACGTCATTTAAAAATATTTTTCTTTGTAACATGGATATAAAACTAGCTTTTATCCTCGGCTTCGCTCGCATTGAATCCATCTTATAAGATAATTGTCTATTAAAATTATAGTAAAATATATTCTCAAGTTGATACAAGCGTCATGCTTACAAATTGATATGTCAAGCAATGTTATAATTTGCATCTACCGATCTCCGTCTTTCAACAAATCAAATAACTTCGTTGACTCACTTTGCACCCATTTAGATACGATAGACTCTAATAAAAACATCATAATTACAGGGGACATTAACATAAGCATTGCATCAAAACGGCGTTGGACTACAGTAGGGTTGCCAACCTCGAATTTAAAAAACCAGGATTTGAAGTTGGAAAAACCAGGACAATTCAGTATAAAACAGGACACAATAAGGGGGCGACTAACCCAAAATTGATGATTTTATAATTCATTTTATTGCTTGAAAATAAGCCCCAAATTGTTTCATTTTCTAAACATAGATACTACATTATATTTCCAAGAATTTGATTTGAGCGAAAATACGATATCTTAAAATTTTCTCGATAGAAAAAAATCACAAAGATGCATCCAATTTTCACCAATTTTTCATCTATTGCCGTAACCGTGCATTAAACTAAGTTAATATTCTAACAGATTGTATAAAATTCTATCATTGAGACACTGACCAGGCGTATTTTTAAAATGTTGTATATTTATTGAGTTATTAAGAAAAAACTAACTTGGCGATGATTCTGCGTCGTCCTTTTTCACCTGGCATATTTCATATGCCAGGTGAAAAAGGACGACGCGCGGGCGGGCGTGAGTGTAAAGAGAGAAGGATGTTTGATTTTTTGAATTTTTTTTCGTTAGTTTTACTGCTTTGATTTACTGCGCGACCATGGTAGAGCGAAGGAGATATCATTAAGTGGCACTTTGCGCCTTTGTTTTGAATTTGAAATAGCATGCAGCGCAGCAACAAGCGTGTGGCCGCTCATAGCGTAAAGATTCGAAAAGAGGCGCGCGAATTTTAAAATAAAAAAACCCAGGACAACCCAGGACGCTGCTTAAAAACTATTCAGGACGTCCCAGGATACTACAAAAACCAGGACATTTCCTGGGAAAACAGGACGGTTGGCAACCCTAGACTACAGTAATAAAACTTACTATCTTGATTCACTTTCTGCGTATGGCATACTTGCTGATCACACCTTACCAACGAGGGAGAAAAGCTGTCTAGACCATATTATGTTGAAAATGAATAAAGCAAAATTATTAGCTACGATCGCTATTCTCCAGACTACAGCAACTGATCATTTTGCCGCCTTTTAAATCTGTCTAAATGCAAAACTACGCACAATGTGAATAGAATCATACCTGCTGACTGAATGATAATATGAATCCTACTATGTTAAGTATTTAGGTGTCATAATAGACCGAAGACTTTCCTGGCAACCGCATCTTGAGCAGGTAGTCAGTAGGATAAGGAAGGTAAACTGGATTTTTAAAACTCTGAGACAAATTATGCCTAGTCGTCAATCTAGTAATAATTATTCTGAACGAAATTTGCTAAATGTAATTTATAGAGCATTGGCGGAATCGATATTAGTCTACTGCATTCCTGTAATAGCTCAGTATTAGATTAAATTAGATTAAGAGTTTTGAAGTATTTTAGATTTAAGTATGTTTCACTTCACTCATATTTTCTTTATTTCCCCTGTAGATATGGAAGAGGGATGTTGCCTGACACAGGCTAAGGGCCTGTTTCACCGCTTCCTGATGAGGTGCCTGATAGACTTATTTGACAGATTATCCATATTCTATGTGTCAAGTTAAGTGGTAGATAGCCTTATCAGGAAGCGGTGAAACAGGCCCTAAGCCTAATAGGTAGCTTCCGTTATTGTACTTTTACTGTAGCTTTAGTTAATGAAATAAAGATTATTATTATGATTATTTATTATTATTCTGTGTTACTTCTGAACCTCCAAGAGTATTTTGTACAAACATGATGATCGGTTGAATAGTTTTTGCGTATTATATAATTTTACTTCTACGATTTTATTACACATAAAATAATAAAATCGTAGAAGTAAAATTTTTGAAACAACTTTTAATAGGAAGGGGAATTAGAATTCTTCATACTTCTATTTTCTTAAAACTGAAATAGTTTTCTACAATAACCGCGCTGTTTTAAAAATGATGGCAAAAAATAGAATATGGTACGTTTGCGTATCCGCATCGCTGGATCTAGCACAGTATGCTGGACCCAGCATGTTTAAAAAGGCACTGGATCCAGCTGGATTGCTGTATGCTGGATCCAGCAATTACAATCCCTATTTGTCACCCAAATTAAAAAATATATAAACATTGACCAGTATCATATAAATTAGGCTTTTAAAATAACAAGTGCTATCATAAATGCGAAAACTTTTTACTTGCACATTTTACAGAAAAAAAACAAAATATTTTATGAACGAATATATTAAGGGAATAATTAGAAAGGAATAATTACTGAAGTCGTTATCGCATCAATTCAAGCCGGAACCAGCAGGCCGCGTCAACGCCCACGGGAAGGATAAAAGATGTCACCAGGATCACTGAGTAAAAAAGTTATTTTATTTCCCTTTTTAAATCAATATGTTAGTGGCCCCTAGACGATCAATTTTATTGTGGAATATTACGTATTGTCCAATATTATTGACCGTCTAGGGTTATTTAACGCGCCCGTCTTTCAACCTTGTCAAAAATGTTGTTCAATAAAATATATTGTGTGTGATATTGCGCAATAAAATTGATCATCTAGGGGCCCGCTATCACACTTTAACACCAGAGTAAACAGAACTATAATGTAGAGATCAACTACGATAATTTGGCGCGCCCCTTCAAATTTCGAAACGTTTTGAAGTGCGTTGCCAAAAACGTTTGAAATGCGTTGTCTTGCGCGGTAGGCTAGTTATGATTAGTTGACCAACAAATCTTGGTAATAAGTGACATTAACTGAAATATTACGTGTACTGTGATTGGTTGAATACTTACTACATACAAACTCATTCATAACAATGTGACTGCACACATTGAAACAGTCATTTGGAGGGGCGTGCCATGTTATCGTAGTTAATCTCTACTCGGCGAAACCCCCTGTCAAAAAACTTGTAATTTTCTATTTAAACAATTTTTGGCAATGGACTAAGAACATCTGACACTTCATTGTAAATGGAGGTTTATTTAAATAGAAAATGACATGAATGAATGACAAGGAGTCAATGTCCGCTACCGCCATATTTCACCGAGTACAGTATAACGAGTAGGCCGACTCAGAATAGATCTCGTTTATACGTTTGACGTAGTACGTTATATCAGCCGCCGCGCGCCACACTAATGTGTTACTATTACTAAGCATTGTGAGACATGTTAAAAGTGGCATTGGCACCCAACTCGTGTATATTCGCCCGTTTGTTTGAAGTCGAGGTACTCCTTATGGGAGATCGCAGACGGCACACTTTTTGTGTGATCGAGTCTGCGGCGCACATACATTTTACAGGGCGCGGCCATGCAGAATGTATGTGCGCCGCAGACTCGATCACACAAAAAGTGTGCCGTCTGCGATCTCCCTAGTTCTGTCTACTCTGTCAACACAGGCTTAGAAGTTAAGACCAAGTTGACGTCGCTAGAGTCGTTACCTACTTATTTAAACCCATGACATATTGTAGGCATAGGGTTTTTAAAGCTATTGCATAGCTTTTATCGCGGTTTACTAGCGCCGCGACCGAATCAAGAAATTCCGTAATGAAAAAAACCTAACACACCCCACTCCAACTGTGCCGGTCGGTGTGGCGTTGCCGTGCATCGAGCCTAGTGTCGTTTCAGTTCGGCAGATTTCTTTATAAAGTCAAGCGCCAACATGACGTATTTAAACCTCATTTAGGTTGTCATTACTCGCGGGTGCTCGCGATGGCTTGTCTCACTTTGTGTGCGGTTTCTATTCTTCTGCACAAATCAAAGGCGCTCGGCCAATGGTGCTCGCATGTTGGTTCACGCGCCATTTATCGGCTAAGCTTGCGTTGTCTATGCTTGCCAAACCTAACGAGAGACAGTTTAACGCTTTCCTTGCATCTGCTTGTGTACTCGTAGGCTCACCTCTACGATAGGCCTACATATTATTACCTAGTGCGTGATCGATTCGGCGTTTAGATAACGGACTATCCGGCATTCCTGTCGACTCAATTTGGCCTGTGACGGCGAGCTGACACACACTTTGGGCTTGGATTGACCTTCGATACAAAATCGTCAGGTGAACTCAGAGTATTTTTCGGTTAATTGACAGGCTTTACGGATTATGGCTAATAGCCTCACTCATTTTCTGAAAAATTAAAAGGCCTCCAAACTTACATCGTGGTCTGTTGTTGCCTGCAAACATTCGAAAACAACGATTATGAAAATGTATAAGTTAATGTTACATAATTAGTAACTAATATTATAATTGTTATAATCTCATATTATGTTTTTATTTAAACATAATATCAGATTATAATAATTATAATATTGACGAAGCCAAACCATATTAGAAAATATTTTGCTTTAACATATTTTTTTTAAGAAGTTAACTGTCTCTGCCGTTTGTCCACCGCCGCCGTTGCCGGACCGCCACCGAGAACGCAATAGTTTTAAGCCGATAAAATGCCACTTCATGACCTAGGTAGGCTTCAATTTCTACCAACATTGGTCTAACAACCTATACCGCAGCTGCTTTGTACTGAAGATCAAAATGAAACCTATCACCCATATCATGCATTTTATCGGCCCAAAATAATCTTGTTTTCGGCAACAGTCCGGCGTCGCCGGTGGACAAACGTCCTTACTATAATTTGTGGTATACTCGGTGAAACAAGGTGGTAGCGGTCATTGACCTTTTTAGTCTAAGCGCTAATTTGAAAATGCTCGCACTGTATTTGGAATATTGAGGAATAAAATTGACACAGATTATTACAGATTCATCGGAAAACCTCTTGGTATTTTTTAGAATGATAATCTAGAACTTTATATGAGTTTAGAGTGATATTGTTACGGATACGGGCAGTTGTTTACCTGCGCGCGACAGTTGCGCGTACCTTCTAGAAAAGCCCGACCCTTGTTTATGTGAATAGTGTTACGGATACGGGCAGTTGTTTACCTGCGCGCGACAGTTGCGCGTACCTTCTAGAAAAGCCCGACCATTGTTTATGTGAATTGCGTGTTTACGTAAACAACCCAGAATAGAACGTTCCAGAAGGCGAAGTGGGCCATATAAAAGGTAAACAAGCCGGCAGTCGGGGCAGTTCGATCCGAGCGATCATCAAGGCGACTTCAAAAGTGAAAACAAGTGATCAATAGTGAGTGATTGTGATAGTGAACTAACGACTCGGCTACGACCTAGGACAGTGATAGTGCTCAGTGATTTGGATTTAGTGCTTAGTGTTTGGACTTAGTGATTTGTGTGAGCTAGTGTTTGTGAATAAAGTCTTCAAGAGAGTCACCAGGTCTTTCTCTCCGAATCCTCGAACCCTAGCACGTAACAACTGGTGTCGGAAGTGAGATTTGGAGATGCCATTGACTCCGAGAGACGACTTCAAGGGGAGTGTCAGGACAAGGGCACAGCGAGCTGCTGCCATCGACTTCGAGAGAGGGGTTGGAGGTGGGGCTGCGGAGGCCACACCCACTGGGGACCAAGCTCCGCCCACTGCGGGGCAGGCCCCACCCGCTGGCCCCGCCCACCAGGCTCCGCCCACTGACCACGCCCCCCAGGCTCCACCCACTTCGGGTGAAGCTACGCCCACTGGCTCCGCCCACCAGGGCCCGCCCACTGACCACGCCCCTCAGGCCCCGCCCACTCTGGACATGGCCACGCCCACTGGCTCCGCCCACCAGGCCACGCCCACTCAGGCCCCGTCGACTAGCTACATCCATCCTGCCACGCCCGTAGTCTCTACGGCCCCTCAATTGGAAAGCATAATTGAGTTAATTCAGGCTTTGCAAGATTCTCAAAGGGCAATGATGGAGGCACAAGACCGCAAGCTCGGCGCTATGCAAGATTCTCAAAGGGCAATGATGGAGGCACAGGACCGCAAGCTGGGCGCTTTGCAAGAGTCACAAGACCGCAAGCTGGGCGCTTTGCAAGAGTCACAAGACCGCAAGCTCGGCGCTATGCAAGAGTCACAAGAGCAACAAAAGGACCTTCAAGAAAAGGCGCTTCTGGCTATAAAGGATGTCAGTGACACGGTGACAAAGCTTCGTAAAGATGTCGACGTAATGGACGAACGAGTTACGGGGTTAGGATTGGATGTAGAAAATGTGAAAACCGGCCTCACTGAACTTCAGAAGAAAGTAGTGCGCCTGGAAACCACAGGAGTGGCGGTGTCTAGTGGAACTACCGGAGTGGTGCAAGTGGTACAAGGACCAAGAGTTAAAGTGCCACCATACGACGGTACTACTTCATGGAACGCTTATCGTCAGCAATTCCAGACGGTTGCTTCTGCCAACGGATGGACTGACGAACAATGCCTGACCGCTCTCACTGTTGCGCTCAGAGGGCAAGCTTTGTCGGTCCTAGAAGCACATACAGGAAATGGGTTCCAAGACCTGATGGAGGCCCTTGAATCCAGATACGGGGAGCGACACCTGGAGCACGTGTTCCGTGCTCAACTTCGTGACAGAGTCCAACGCTCAGGAGAGGGACTACAGCAATGGGCGTTGGAAATTGAAAAACTCGTCAAGAAGGCACACCCAGGAGCCGATTCCAAAATGGTCGACACGAATATTGTACAAGCATTTGTCGACGGAATCAGGGACCTCGAGGTCAGAGCTGCAGTGAGGCTACGTCACCACACCTCGCTAAAGGAAGCATTGGCGCATGCTTTGGAGGTCGAGGCTGTTCGCCGTGACATACGACAGACCCATAAGATCCATGAGGTCTCTGAGGAAGTTAAGGAGGTCAAGGCCCCCACGAAGAGAAGTTTTGGAGCCATGTGCTACAAGTGCGGTGAGAGGGGCCATCTTCAGCTCAACTGCCCGCAGAAGGAGACCCAGATGGCAAGGATGAAAAGGCTCGAGGAACAAGTAGAGGAGCTGAAGAAGCAAGGAGCTTCGTCCCCTGCCCGGGATCAGGGAAACGAATAAAAGCCAGGACTAAGGGGCGAGTACTGGCTGACGCGGAGGAAGCCCCCATAACTGTTATCTCCCAAGCATGCAGCGGGAATAGTCTTGTGATTCAGGGGACTATTAACAGGACGGATTGCAAAATGACTCTAGACACAGGAGCCTCTAGAACGATAGTGAACCCAAATCTGGTAAAAGCCGCAAGAAGACACAAGAGGAGAATTAACTGTCGGCTCCTTACTGCCTCCGGTCAGCCAATACCCGTCCTGGGAGAAATGTCAGTTACGATTAATGTAGGGGGTTACTCATACCCTCATGACGTTATCGTGGCTGAGATTATGGATGATTGCATCTTGGGTTTGGATTTCATGAAGAAGTACAACTGCAGAATTAATGTCGCTGACGGAGTTTTCAAGTGTGGCGAAGAAGAAATTTTCATCCTTGGAGGCGCCTGCGGGAAAGTCGCATGTGTAAAGGAAGTCATTATACCTGGACGAGCGGAAGCTAGAGTGCTGGTGAAACTACCGCCAGCTGGAAAGAAGAAGTCAAACAGATGCGTGTTGATCGAAGACACACCTACCAAGACATCAGCGCAAAAACTGATGACGGCGAGAACCCTTGTTAGTGGAAGCAGTAACGCTGTGGTCAGGGTTTTGAATCTTGGTGATCGCGAGATCTGCTTGAACAAAGGTGACGTCATTGGAAAGTGCGAGGAAGTTGTCTGGATGAGAAAGTGTAGTTCGATCACAGGCTCAGACTCAGCCAACAGCAGCAACTATGGAATAGTGACTGAGCTACTTGATGACTGCAAGAGTAATCTGACTTATTCGCAGAGCATGAAAGCTAAGAAGTTTTTACAAAGCCACGCGAATATCTTCTCCAGTCAGGAAGGCGACCTTGGAAGAACGTCGATGGTTCAGCACAGGATAGATACCGGAAGCGAGAACCCAATTCGTCAACGAGCAAGACGGATACCCATTGCAAAGGAAAAAGAAGTTGAAGGCCTTTTGGAGGACATGAGAAGGCATAAGATTATTGAACCGTCTGCAAGTCCGTGGTGCTCACCTGTTGTGTTGGTGAAGAAGAAAGATGGCAGCACAAGATTTTGTGTGGACTACAGGCGTCTCAATGATGTCACTAAGAAGGACAGCTATCCATTACCTCGAATCGACGACACTCTGGATACCTTGAGTGGCATGAAATGGTTCTCGACCCTGGACCTGAAATCTGGATACTGGCAGGTGGAAATTCATCCAAAAGACAAGGAGAAGACAGCTTTCTCCACCGGTAAAGGTTTATGGCAGTTTAACGTCATGCCCTTTGGATTGTGCAACGCACCTGCCACATTTGAGCGACTCATGGAGTGTGTACTGGCAGGCTTAGTTGGAGAGGCTTGCTTAGTCTACTTGGACGACGTCATCATTGTTGGCCGCGACTTCGAGGACCATTTGCGAAACTTAGAACGAGTTTTCGCCAAAATAGAGGGGGCCAAGTTAAAGCTGAATCCGAAAAAGTGTCGCTTATTCAGGAGTAAGGTCAACTATCTCGGCCATGTTATCTCCAGTGATGGAATCCAGACGGACCCGGAGAAACTGGAAGCAGTTCAAAATTGGCCAACCCCTAAGAACAAAACCGAAGTGCGGGCATTTCTCGGCCTATGCTCCTACTACAGGCGTTTTGTTAAGGGATTCTCGGAGATAGCCAAGCCATTACATCGGCTGACAGAGGATAAACGACAGTTTATTTGGGACGAGACTTCTGAAGATTCCTTTCAGAAACTGAAGAAACATCTGTGTGAAACACCAATCCTGGGGTATCCACAACCTGAAGGTCAGTTTATAGTCGACACGGACGCAAGCAACACGGCCATTGGAGGGGTGTTATCTCAAAAACAGGGTGAAAGAGAAGTTGTAATTGCATATTTCAGCAAATCTTTATCTAAGCCAGAGAGAAACTACTGTGTGACAAGAAGAGAACTCTTGGCTGTCATAAAGACGCTACAACATTTCAGCAAATATCTCATCGGCAGACAGTTTTTACTGCGAACTGATCACGCAGCCTTGAAGTGGCTACTGCAATTCAAGAACCCAGAAGGCCAAGTAGCTCGATGGATTGAACAACTCCAGGAGTACGACTTCAAGACGGAACACCGCAGCGGAAAGGCGCATGGGAACGCCGACGCACTTTCACGAAGGCCGTGTTCAGAAGACTGCAAACACTGTGTTAAGCAGGAATCTAATGAAGTGACATTAAAGTTAACGAAAACAAGTCCTTTGGGTCCATGGGAGAATGATGCTATGAGGAAGGCTCAAGAAACAGATGACGACCTACGGCACATCATCACATGGAAGAAACGAGGTGACGAAAAACCAATCTGGAGTGAGGTTGCACCCACTGGCGCTGTCACTAAGGCGTACTGGGCGCAATGGGACAGTCTGATACTTCAAAATGGAATACTTTACCGAAAATGGGAGAAGACTAACGGCAGAGAGTTCCATCTTCAGATAGTTGTCCCAAGAACGAGAGTACCGGATGTTCTCCGTGAAATACACGATGGCGTATCAGGAGGTCATCTAGGTGTTAAGAGGACGTTAACAAAAGTGCGAGAACGATTCTACTGGTTGCATTGTCGAGATGATGTACAGGATTGGTGCCGCAAATGCACTACTTGCGCTGCAGTGAAGGGACCACAGACCAGGAGCCGTGGGAACCTGCGGTTGTATAACGTTGGGGCACCGTGGGAACGAATTGCAGTTGACGTAGCTGGGCCATTTCCCGTGACGGAATCGGGAAACAAGTACTTTATGGTCGTCATGGACTATTTCACCAAATGGCCCGAAGTGTTCGCCATACCAAACCAAGAAGCTACAACGGTTGCTTCTAAGCTAGTCGAAGAAGTAATATCTCGCTTTGGTGTGCCTCTCGAAATCCATTCCGATCAGGGCAGGAACTTCGAATCGCAGGTCTTCCAGGAAGTGTGCAGAATTTTGGGAATGCATAAGACGAGGACCACCGCGTACCATCCACAGTCTGATGGAATGGTTGAGAGATTTAACCAGACTCTAGAGAGGCATTTGGCGAAATTGGTAGATGACAGACAAAAGGATTGGGACAAGTATATACCACTCTTCCTTCTCTCGTACCGTACCGCCGAGCACGAGAGCATAAAAGCTACCCCGGCTTATGTCAATTACGGTAGAGAACTACGAATACCAATAGACCTCTTGACAGGAGCGTCACCGGGGGAACCAAAGACCGTACAAGACTATGTCTGTGATTTAAGGGAAAAGATGCACTACATACACGCCATGGTTCGGGAAAATGGGTTACAGTCAAGTGAGAACATGAAGACCAGATACGACCGGAGATCGAACACGAGCGGCTTCGAAGAAGGGTCACTGGTATGGCTGCATAACCCAACTCGCCGAAAAGGGAAATCTCCAAAGTTGCAGACCAAGTGGGACGGCCCATATAAAGTGGTTACCCGATTGAATGATGTGACTTACAGGATTCAAAAGCCACCAAGAGGCACATTCAAAGTGGTACACATAGACCGTTTGGCGCGCTATCATGGCAGTAACAACGATGCTCGGGACGAGCATCTCTAAGAGGGGAGTAGTGTTACGGATACGGGCAGTTGTTTACCTGCGCGCGACAGTTGCGCGTACCTTCTAGAAAAGCCCGACCCTTGTTTATGTGAATTGTGTTACGGATACGGGCAGTTGTTTACCTGCGCGCGACAGTTGCGCGTACCTTCTAGAAAAGCCCGACCATTGTTTATGTGAATTGCGTGTTTACGTAAGCAACCCAGAATAGAACGTTCCAGAAGGCGAAGTGGGCCATATAAAAGGTAAACAAGCCGGCAGTCGGGGCAGTTCGATCCGAGCGATCATCAAGGCGACTTCAAAAGTGAAAACAAGTGATCAATAGTGAGTGATTGTGATAGTGAACTAACGACTCGGCTACGACCTAGGACAGTGATAGTGCTCAGTGATTTGGATTTAGTGCTTAGTGTTTGGACTTAGTGATTTGTGTGAGCTAGTGTTTGTGAATAAAGTCTTCAAGAGAGTCACCAGGTCTTTCTCTCCGAATCCTCGAACCCTAGCACGTAACAATATTATGCTTCATAATCATTTCACATCGAGTATGCAAAATACGATATCGCCCTTAGACAAGAAATATCTGTCTCTTCACTATCGCGAATCGCGGTTTATAAAAAAAAATGACAAGTTTTTCAATGACAATCAATGACCGCTACCGCCGCTGGGAAATTTCAACAGCAAGATACCCACACTAGCCGTTTTTCGCGCAGAAAGTTCCCATCAGAGGCGGCGCGCGCCTCTCGCATCAGCATACCGTCATTCAGCGCGCTGGCTTCGCCATCATCTGTACGTAAGCAAGTATTAAGATATTGCCACTGTTAACCTATCCTAGACAAGTATTACGATTTGCCGTGCTATACTTTCATAGGCTACTATTTAATATAACAACTAATTATTATTATATGTCTTTAAAGAAAATCTAGTGTAGTCTGTAATTTATGTTAAGAAAAATGTTAAGTAATAGAAAAGCTTACCCTGAAGTTCAGCGGAGCGAAGCTTAAAAATAAGACATTGCGTTAGAAAATAAGTACTTTCAAGGATTCCGAATTAGCGTACTGGCCGAGGTACCTAATGACTCAATCATACATGTAGTCCTATGATATAATAATGTAGTCTATAAAAAATTAAAGCCAGATCTGAAAGATAATGTACGCAAGTCAGGCACTCATGGCTTTTTTATTTATAACAGAAATTATTCTTATCCTTATTACATATTTTAATTTTAATTAAAAGTTAGTAAATCGAACTGAAGAGTTAGTAAAAGTGATTTTATTTAAAGTTATCATAGCTCAAATAATATGAACATCAACAAAAATCATACAGTCATCAATAGCCGCTGTTGATGTGAGTAGGCGACGCAGGCCAGCAGCACGGCTACGGTTATCATCAGTACTGGCCTCATGTTGTGTGGGTGAGATGGCTGTGATCACAACCTACTCGACTGGAGTATGCCTTACATCCTCAGCGGTCCACTATTTATGCTGATCAGAAAATTGTTACAATTTGATTTAAATTTAATTTCAAGCCCGTAATGATTGATTTGGCCATCATGCGACGAGTGGTGTTTATCGACTTTCAAATTATAGATGGCTATGTCTAAACCTTTATAAAAGGTTCTTCTTGTAACGGATAACCTCTATAAGTGGGCCCCTAGATGGTTAATTATATTGTGCAATATCATTGAAAAATTTATTTGACAATAAAATAATTGAAAGATGGGCGCGTTCAATATCAACCCTAGACGGTCAATAAAATTGCACAATAAAATTGATCGTCAAGTGGCCCACTAAAGCTTTTCTATCCATTGTTAATAACTTTTAAAGCATTCGCCAATTAAAGCACTACTATATAAATTGTAGTGTTTTTATGTTATTTCAAATGAACGCCACTATCTTCGATCTAACTTACCACCCTCTCGAGTACGAATCAGTGGCAAACATCGTTTGTGGCAAGGTGAAAATGATGTAACACGTGAGATTTGAAAATAGGCTACAGATTCGCTATGAAGCTGTAGGTGCGCTACGAAGCTGTAGGTGCGCTACGAAGCTGTAGGTGCGCTACGAAGCTGTAGGTGCGCTACGAAGCTGTAGGTGCGCTACGAAGCTGTAGATACGCTACGAAGCTGTAGGTGCGCTACGAAGCTGTAGGTGCGCTACGAAGCTGTAGGTGCGCTACGAAGCTGTAGGTGCGCTACGAAGCTGTAGGTGCGCTACTAAGCTGTAGGTGCGCTACGAAGCTGTAGATGCGCTACGAAGCTGTAGGTGCGCTACGAAGCTGTAGATGCGCTACGAAGCCGTAAATTCGCTACGACGCATGTATTATACATCTTTATATAGAGGGTGTAACAAAACTGAGTGATAAAGTATTAGGGTGTAAAATTTGCTCTTTCAGCGCTGATTCTTTCGCAGTGAACTCTATATAAGGAAGACATACGCCCTAAAGTTTTATCACTTTTTTCAATGAAATAAGGGGGGCAAACGAGCAAACGGGTCACCTGATGAAAAGCAGCTTTCGTCGTCCATGGACACTCGCAGCATCAGAAGAGCTGCAGGTGCGTTGCCGGCCTTTCAAGAGGTGATAGGGTAATAAGGGAGGGTAGGGATGGGAAGGGAAGGGAATAGGGGAGGGTAGGGAAGGGAATAGGGTGGGGGATTGGGCCTCCGGTAAACTCACTTACTCGGCGAAACACAGCGCAAGCGCTGTTTCACGCCGCTTTTCTGTGAGAGCATGGTATTTGTCCGGTCGAGCCGGCCCATTCGTGCCAAAGCATGGCTCTCCCACGTATATCTTACTTAACTAAGTAATAATACTTTATAGGGTAACTAAGTTTTACATCCTGGAGGTGTGTTTGTAACTCCTTCTAAGCGACTGAATCGATCCCATAGAGAAAAGATTTGTATCTAAACTTAGAAAAAAAACGGTATTTTGTTTTTCGATGCGATCGAATGAGGTCGGCCGGCGTTAGTCGAAGGAATGTCGAATGAATGTTTGGTGTTTGTTAGGTAATTGAATTTGTTGAGTCGATCCGTCGTACCTGCGCCAATTACGCCAGTAAAAACTACTATAAATTCTGCCGTATGCGGAGAATGGAGCAACATATTACTAATGGTTTTAGTTTGGTTTTAGTGGAATGATCGACGCCAGGGGAGTCCCACATGCTGTGGAGGACGCGATAGAAGGGGGAAGTGGAGGGAGTCCGACATACCCCTGCCACTTCCCCCGAGGGGGCGGGAAATGTGTAAAGCGTTTCCCATGCAGAAAAGGCCTCTTCACAGTAGTGGTTTGCTGGCGGAGCAATTCCGATGCATGAAGAATGTAGCGAAAGCCGCAAATCCGTCGCAAAACCGCCGCGTGCTACCCGCGATCGAACCGTCTACAATCTACTGAACGCCGCAACCGCTTCACCCGCAAACCACCACTGTGATAAAGCCGATTGGACGACGACCACAGGAGGTTCCGAGAACGACTTCCGAACACGTCACGCCCCACGTCGCAGACAATACGTGTTTAGTGTTTTAGTGTTAGTGTTAGTTTTTAGTATAATTGTATGTATGTTAGTCTATAAGGTATTTATAATATAGGCCAAGACGCCTGAGTTAAATAAATAAATAAATCCCTTACACTAAGAGCGTTTTCGCACCACTTTCGATACAAATCCGCGGGCTGATTATGTATCTTTAGCAGACGGTTAGCAGACAGCAACCGGTCGCGCAGTTGTCGCGCAATCGGTTGTTAGTCGCTGACAAAAATCGTATTATCTAAGCCTGTTGCTCTGCTGTTGTCCGCTAGCTATTAAATGCATTTTTGGCGACAAAAAAAGCGCCACTAGCGATCTTGTAGCAACACGTGGAACTAATTTAAAAAGTCAAGTGTTTTGTTTACAAAACGTACAAGTGAATTCTTAGTTATTTAATACAAAAAATGGGCTGGAGTGGTGAGAAAAAGTGGATTTATTGGCTCTGGAAAAGCACTCGAAGCAAACTTTCAAGAACTTATACGTATGCAGGCAATAAGTGAGTATTCAGTATTATGAGATTTGTTTTCACCGTGGTTGGTTCTTTGAGATATAATCGCGTACAATTTATTGTATTTGCATTTTTTTTAGTATAAAATGGAACACAGAGTCTCCAACGCACAGATTGAAGAACTGTTGGACCACTTGGCTGGTCATTCGTCATTAGCCAAAGGTGTTGGTCTTGGGGCAAGGTCGAAAGAGACCATTGACAGAGAGTGGAACAACCTTGCCCAAAAATTAAACGCTCATGGGTCGGGAGCTAATAAAAGTGGTCAGCGGTGGAAACGTGCGAGTATTCTTTACAAAATATAACTCTTTTTACTTACTAAAAATTACTTGCAAGTGAATTTTTATTGAGTTCACCTCGGTTAAGTGCAAATTTATTATGCAATAGGTACATAATTTATTCATGAATACCCATTTCTTCGATATAAAGTTGTGATAATATTCATCTATCTATATAGAATCTATAATATTCTTTCCTTTGAATTCAGTATTGGGCTGATATAAAACACAAAGCCAAGTCAAGAGCTGCTGCTAGGCGGCGAGATGCTTCTGGCACAGGTGGTGGACCTTCAAGGGAAGAAGATCTCTCTGAAACAGATCGAAAGATCTTGGGGATAATTGGGGATGCTGCCGTGTATGGAGACTCTCAACACCGAGTGCCCGTTTTTGTCAGTAATCAGTATTAAATTAATTAATTATTGCTGAAAAAATATATTATTACCATCTTGCATAGTTTGCAGGAAATCCAAAATGAACCTCAGACTGTGAATGTAATAGAGGATATTATAGTACATGAGGATGTTGTGCCTGTAAGCACGCCAGGTATGTTTAATATACTTAACACATTCATAATAATATAATAAATACAAAATATATTCTCTGCTTTGTAAACAAAATTATATAGATACCTATTTGTTTTTAGAATCAGCTCTTGCAACAGTGGTGTCACCTTCAAAGACTGGGCGTACAAGCACAATAATATGTAACTAAAACTTTACACCTTATTAAAAACACTACTCCCAAATGCTTTTTACAATCAACATTGTAATTTTTACAGACACTATGCATACACCACCAGGGGACAAAAAATCTAATGTGTGTGAAGTTAAAACTGGTAAGGTTACTACTATAAAACAGTTAATATCTAATTACTGCTGTATGATAATTCAAACTTAAAAATGTTATTCATTTCAGCAACGGCAAGTCCCGCTACATCCAGGCCTCTGAATCGTTCACTGTTCCAGGACTCAAAGATTAATAAAAACTCCAATAAGTCAAGTAAGTGTAATACTTTTTCAGTATTATTGTAAAGGGACTGATTATTATTATCAATCTACGTATGACCAAATTTTTAAATTGGAGTTATGTTCTGTAAAGACTTAGATTAATTCATAATTGAAAATCACTATGTTATGCTATTTTAATTTTTATCAATATATCATTGCAATCTTCTCAAAGGAAAAGTGCCTAATATTGTAACTATTTAGTAATTTGTGGCAGAAATAGTTGTAAAATTTAACATAAATTAATTGTCATGTTACAGATAGAACAAAAGTGGAACCTGCTTGGGTCGTGGAACTGGAGTCTAGGCGTGTTGCAGCAGAGGAAAAATTAGCCAATGCTGCAATGATAATAGCAGAGGCCTCCCGAACAAATGCAGAAACTGCTCGGTTAAATGCAGAATGTGCTAAGATGCATTATGAACTCATGGCCAAGTTGATAGAGACTATAAAAAAGTGAAATGTGACCCTATTTTATTAAGTTTCATAATAGTACATAAGAATCTATTATCTAAGCTTAACCTGTTAATAATAATTGATACCAACCCTTAATTTAAGCTATACTTATGATATTTTTATATTATTATAAATTATTGTATAAATAACTTATAAATGTGTTTTCTCACTATTAATAACTGTACACACCTAGTACTGTTAATTTTCTTTATGTTCTCCTGTATCGGGTCTACTGGAAGATATTCCAATTTACAATAAGTAGTACCATTGTACTAAATTGTATCCTAGTTATAAGATTTCATTGTTTATTATTGTGTACATAAATTGATAAATAAGACTTTTGTACTTGTAATAATTAGGTACAACTTCAAACAGTTAAAAATTAGTAGAAACTTAGCTTATAATTAATTTATTAAGATTTTTACCAAAACATTGTGCCTCTGGTGCATCCTGCTTCATTAATTACAATGTATGTTATAATTAAAGACTGTTCTTATTTATAAACTTTTATTTAAAATAGATACCTAAAAAGGCCAGAAAAAGAAGTGTTTATTGCATAAAACTGTACTAAAGTTCAGATATTAATAAAGAACAACATATTATCATAACATTTTATACAAACACTTTAACTTTAGTTTGCTATTTTAGCTTACACAAACATAATAATAAAAAACATTATAAATGACTAATTATAAAAACAAGTAAGAAAAACATGAAATCAGAATTAGTATACAAAATGTAGATAGATAGATAGAAAATTCTTTATTTGTACAAACTAAACTAATTTACAATTTAATATAAAACAATAGGAATATGTACAAACAGGCGGTCTTACCGCTAAAAGCGGTTTCTTCCAGACAACCTTGAAATAATAATACAAAACAATATAAAATAAAACAATCTAATCATATGGCTAAAAATACTACATATTATTATATGTCATGTAATGTAAATACATAACTAAATAATTCTTATCTATTCCTCCATAAGCGTTGTACAATAAGTTGTCTCTGTTGTCTGCCACTTTCCAGCTGTTGACCTTCCTCAATGTATGGCTGCCGAGGTACCAGGAAGTCTGCTTCCCTCTGGATATCATTGGAAGGTAATTCAGGTACAGGAAGCCTGTGCTTGTTGGTGATGTTGTGTAATACAGCACATGCATTAACAATCTTAGCCACAACATGGTGATTGTAATGTAGTACTCTATGTGACAACAGACACCGCCAACGGGCTTTCAATACCCCAATACACCTCTCAACTGTGTTTCTTGTTCGGCAATGCATATTTGTGTAGTTCTCTTCTGCACTGCCAGGTTGTGTGTTAACAATTGGTGTTAGAAGCCAAGTTCTCAATGGATATCCAGAGTCACCTGTTAAGAAAATATATTTTATAATAAAGTAGGTTACATATCTGCAGGAGATGGGGTAAACACTGAGATATTTGAACTTAAATCAATGAATTTTATAGTAAATAGAGCTCCATTTATATGAATCAACATTAAAATAATTTGCAGAAATTAAGTGTGAATGAAAATTGCAGATTTATTAGTATTTTGGTTCGTGGTCACAACTTTTTAAACAGCAGGTAAAAAATACCCCATATCTTTAAAATGAAAATGTATGACTGTAAGTGTAGAGACAAAGCAAATTTGTTGGGTACCTATAATAATATAATAATACATACCAAGAAACCAAATGCTTTCACCATTTTGATTCAGCTGCTGCAAATGATTGTGTATTTCTGAATTTTTCCAGATATATGCATCATGGGTAGCACCACCAAACGTTGCATCAATATTTAATATGTTCAGATCACTATCACAAATCTGTAGAAAAAGTAAAACTTAAAACAAGATAAAAAAAAACATTTTCAACTAAGCTTATCAAATTATTATAGAAATAAGTATTGAGAAAATTATTTCTATACTGAGCTACAATGTAGCAATGCAGTATTATATAGCTGCTACATAATCAACCTACTGCTAATATTAATACTTACAATTTGAACATTCCTGGAATGGTAGTGCTTCCTATTAAGAAATCTCTCCTCGTGTTCACTTGGCCTGACCAAGGCAACATGTGTGCCGTCAATACACCCCAAAACACCAGGAAAGCCAAATTTATTTGAAAACCTGCCAAAAATAAAATGTAAGTTTTACGTGGGTAATTTTTTAAAAATACGCATCAATATGATGAATATAATTTTAATAGTACTGACCCATTTACTATTCTTTGCCTTTCTTGTCTGGTTTGAGGAAAATGGATGTGCTTTCTCAATATAGACGGGTGATTTAAGGCCATGGTCACATCTGTAATTGCCTTAGACACGCTGCTCTGACTAAGTCCATGCAAATAGCTCATACCTACAGGTTTTTGATATGAGCCACTTGCATAGAAAGAGAGTGCTGTTAACACCTGCAAAAGTAGTGTATATATGTAGGATTATCTACACTTTGCAATTAGGTACTAATAAGGAATATAATGATAATTGGGTATTTACTTACTTTACATTCTACAGTAACTTTTGTTTTCCTACGAGTTCGAGGCAAAAAGGGTTCGAGTTCAGTGCACAATTCAGCGAACAACTCTTTACTTAACCTGTAATGTGCACTAAAGTTAGGAGTCTCCATGGGTCTTGCCTCATTCCTCAATCGTCGTCGTAAACGTCTCACGCGCGTGTTCTCGTCTAATCTATTTTGTGCTTCTAATGCCTCCTGAATGAGAAAAGCACGAGACATATCGAAATAAAACAAATAACCTAAAAAAAACAGAAAACAATTACGAAAGATATTTATGTGAAATATAGTTATGTGATAACACAGGAAGTAATAATACACTTCTACACTTTGATTTTGAACTTTTGTGTTAATATGTGCAGAATAAATATCAAAAACACATTAGCAACAACTTGGCAACAACCTAAATGGGCTGTCGCTCTTTGACAATTCAAATTGTTTGCTAGCTGCTCGCTATCTGCTGTCGCGTTGCGGTCTCACTCATACGTAATACCGATTTTTTTCATTACAATGAGCTTTGATGCACTTTTAGTTCCTCAATTGTTCGCTTGAGCGCGCTACCATCGATTGTCCGCTATCGCGTCGCTGTTGCTAATACATAATACAAAAATTATGTTTGACAGCGATATTTGTACAATTTACGCCTGTCGCATTGCTGTTGCAAGATACATAATCAGGCAGCCGATCCGAACCAGTCATAATACCGCTCGGAGTACATTTTTATAAAAAGATAATTAAATTAATAGAAATATTCATTTTATTGTTATAGACTAAATTAAGATTAATAATTTAGGTATCTGGTATATATTTTACGAAATAAAAAATAAAAATCTTTATATTATGGTCAAAATTGATCGCAAGCTTGAAATTAAATTTTAATTTAATAATGTAACATGCACCTATGGACCTATGGTAAATTACGTTTAAAACACTGGATATAACTAGTGCATTCACTATAAAATAAAGCTAATTCACTGGCGGGAAAACGTGTAACTGAAAAAGAAAGCAACATGAGGCCCGAACTGATGATGACAGCGGCCGTGCTGCTGGCCTGCGTCGCCTACTCCCATCAACAGCTGGTGTGTATGTTATAATATTATGAGTCTATCTATACAATTAACAATATGAGTCTATCTATACAATGTACTATCAGACAAGCCCTTCAACTTGTCTGATAGTACATTGTCAAGGACTTGCACTAGTCAGACGCTGTCCACACCTTTCTCCTGATTACTTATCACCTGCAATATAATAATCACCAGCACTTATCACTAATCAGAGTGAATTCAGAACCATTACATTGAGATAATACGACCAACTGACGTAGGTCCGTCAACTGCATATTCATTAATTTCTTCGGTGACACTGTTATGACTTATGACCACCGCCCAAGGACCGAGTTGGGAACAAGCGAAATCATTTCTTGAAATGTAATTTATTTCCTCTTCAGAACGCATTCAAGAATTAATAAAAAACAGGATTCTAACGTTTTTCTATGTTTTGATCTGATAACTGATACAATTCGTTATTCACGAATATTTAGAATGAAATGTTTTGAATGCGTAAGATATTATGCTGTGTTTTTAGTAAAATTTTCGGGGGTAAACAATAAAATATTTTATTTAATGATGGTTGGACTTATCAAGAAATTAAAAATGCAGTATGGTAGCAAAAAAAGTAAGAACTTAAGACCTTTAATTTATTGATAAATCTATCAATCAATCTAAATATATAAAACTCAAAGGTGACCGACTGACATGGTGATCTATCAACGCACAGACCAAACCACTGAACGGATCGGGCTGAAATTTGGCGTGCATGTAGATTTATGACGTAGGCATCCGCTAAGAAAGAATTTTGATCAATTCCACCCCAAGGGGTTAAAATAGGGGATGACAGTTTGTACATAATATACTTCTAAACGAGAGCGAAGCCGCGGGAAAAAGCTCGTCATTAAATAAAACAGTTCAATGTTTACTAGAAACCTGAAACCTGAAACGTTTACTAGTAACCTATGATATCTAGTAACACATAAAGGGTTTGGCAGGCGCAACGACGTTATGTTATAAATATTTATAAATCATTTTATTATTAGGAAAGCTCGGGAGTCGGCGAACTAATTGAAGGTAAGTTTTTGTCATAACATAAAGAAAACATTATCCAACTTTATCTTAAATTAAGTACTTTATGCTGTACTTTAGAGCAGTGGTTCTTAACCGGTGGTCCACGGACCACTGGTGGTCCCTGGAGGCATTCCAAGTGGTCCGCGAAGCCATCCTATTAATACTCGAGAATTCAGAAGTTAGTAAAGAGTGTGGACTATGCAGTCACAAAAGTCACATTTAATTAAAATCTGTAACTTTTAGATTTATGGCAAATAAAAAAAAAGAGCGCTAATTATAAAGTTGTCCTTGTTTTCTTTATAAGAAAACACTTAGTTTAGGTAAACCAACCGGGTGGTCCCCGGCTAGACAAACATTTGGTAAAATAGTCCCTCATGACTAAACGGTTAAGAACCACTGCTTTAGAGTGTACACAAGCTGTGGCACCACTCGTCAACCTTACGGCTATGACGATAAGGTTGACAGTACACAGCATGCTATACTATTTGTTAACATTTGCTGCATGCAGATAGCGCGTTGGGCGATCAGTCTCGCCGCAGCCCGAGGATCCATCTGGCGACATTCCCTGTCCCGAAATTACATCCCGAAAATGACGAAAACAATCAAAAGGTACGTAATATGTACGTTACAAGAAAAATAAATAAAAAGGATATATATGTACGTTACAAAAATCGGGACTCAGACCATATATATCGGCCAAGTGCCGATGACAGCGGCCGTGCTGCTGGCCTGCGTCGCCTACTCCCATCAATAGGTGTGTATGTTATATAATTATGTCGCCGTAAGATTGTAAACACCGCGAGATTGTAATATGACGAAGTGATGGATTGTAAACAAACAGTTTTCAGGTGACTTTAAATTGATTATTTCGTATTGTTACGTGCTAGGGTTCGTTGAATTCGGAGAGAAAGACCTGGTGACTCTCTTGAAGACTTTATTCACAAACACTAGCTCACACAAATCACTAAGTCCAAACACTAAGCACTAGATCCAAATCACTGAGCACTATCACTGTCCTAGGTCGTAGCCGAGTCGTAGGGTTACTCACTATTGATCACTTGTTTTCACTTCGAAGTCGCCTGTAAGATCGCTTGTATCGAACTGAACTCCGGGCCAGACCTGCGGCTATTTCAGAATCTCAGAATATTCCGGAACATTCCAGAATATACCCGATATGCGTAAACAAGTATGAGATATTCCTAGAAATTACTCGTAGGTACGCCTAGCGCCATCCAGTATCAAGTAGGGGAATTATGTTGCCTGTGTTCCCTTGGTAAGTTTGCTGGTCCGACGCTAGATGGCACCACGTGTCCGTATCCGTAACAGTATTTAAAAAAAAAGACGGGTTGCACTCCGGGAGTGCCGGCAGAAGTGAAAACTTGATTATTAACGTTGTGCATTTTTTTAACCCATTTTTTATGAAAATCGATTATTAAGGAATCGATTTTTTTAATTAATCGAAACCCATACAATCAATTAAATTTTTATCCCATTTTTTATAAAAATCGATTTTTAAAAAATCGATTTTTTTTAATTAATCGAAACCCTTACAATTCGAGTTCGAGATTTCGAGTTCGAGTTTTCGAGTTTTCGAGTATTCGAGTTTTCGAGTTCGAGTTCGATTTCGAGTTCGACATAAAACACTACTCTCCAACCGTCTTACGGTCTTTTCTATGGTTTTTGGATCAACACGAAAATCTGACGCGAGTTTCACAGTTTTTACCCATCCCACAAAAGTGCTCAACGCCGCTAAAGAAGTTTTCACTTTAATAACTTCAATACCCAATGGTATGAGATGTATAACATAAAATAAAATTTAGATATATTTAAAGTGATGTTTGATTGTACGGTTATTAAAAATAACCTAATTTATAATTCAAACTGTACTTTAAATATATCTCAATTTTATTAAATGTTATGCATCTCATACCATTGGGTATTGAAGTTATTTTAAATACGAAATAATTAATTTAAAATCACCGGAAAACTGTTTGTTTACAATCTTACGGTGACATATATGTACTATTAAAGAAGTTGATTCATAGCTACGAATAATAAAACATAAGGAAACCAACTCCCATACTAATACAGTTTTAAATTTGGTTCCATTCGAACTGTCATGTAAAGTCAGCCTTTATACCGCTCAAGGTCACCTAAATATTGCAAATGTATGAAAAGTGAACCTAAGGTACACTTTTTTGACAAGTATTTTGGAGCATGTTTTTTGACGCAGTTACTCTTCCTTAGTTTTTATTATTCGTAGATTCATAGACAGATAGTGGACCTACGAATTTTGGTCGCTTTTTGTCAAACTCAGCCGACAAATCATGACGTAAGTCGTCATTCGCCGCAAACCATCAGTGTGATAGAGCCCTTAGGGTGAAGCCAAACGAGCGTAATTTGTGAGTCGTAAAATTTCTGCCGGGCAGAATTCTGCCCAGCAAAAATTCAGTTGGACTACCACACGAGCGTAGTTTTGTGAGTTGTGAGTCGGGGAATTTCAGTCGCAGAAATTTGTTGGGCTGCCAGACGAGTGCATTTTTACCCGACTGCCGGGGAGGGTTATGTGTTTAGCGTGTATCTTGTATGTTTGTAATATTCTTCCTTACCTTGTATCTTCAGAACCGCTGAACGGATTTTCACATTTGAGGTATCGTTAGATTTGTCTTAATGACCCAAGTGTTCTTAGATAGGTGACATTAAAAAAAAACATAGATGGCAGATATTTGATGCTATATTGTGAGGTAAAAAAAATAAAAATTCTTCCAAGCATATCGAGTGGGGCATCAAAATAAAGGATTTTAAACACTTATTCTAAATGTGTATATAACTTACAGTTTTAATATTAAATAGAACAATAAATCTACACTAATATTATAAAGAGGAAAGATTTGATTTTTTGTTTGTTTGGCTCCGAAACTACTGGGCCGATTTGAAAAATTCTCTTACCATTGGAATTCTACATTATTTTTGCTGAACATAGGCTGAATATTATTTTGGAAAAAAATAGGGTACCGTAAGATATTTGGGTTCTTCGGACGCAAGGTATAAAAAATCAACCAGAAAAGTTACTTATTTTACGTACGCTGCCTAAACTTTGTAAGATAGAACCATAAAGTTTTAACTAATTGTAGAACTTACAAATATCTACAAAAAAGTCCGCAACACACTATACCTATCTATGTTGAGTGAGGCACAATAACCATTTTTTTATTTAAAAATCTTGAAATTTTTTGGACTACATTTAAACGCGTTTATTTTACTCATTCTTTTAATCCTTATCAAAATAAATTATTCCATTACTAAGTACAGTTTATGTAGATAATATTTGGTTTTTGAATGAATAAAATTGGACATTTGGTTTTGAAATTATGGCGAAATTAAAATATTACGATAGATGGCGTCACCAAGGCGAAGCGCGTGCGGGAGGAAGACAATCTGCGTATAATGACTGCGTCGTCGGTGTTAGTGTCGGAGTCTGTCTTACATATTACAACGTATTGTAGGTACACTTTTCTAGGTGTACCTACGATATATGGTTATATCAGTACGGTAGTTTTTCAATTTTTTATTAGATTGATTGTCGAAATGGTTAGATGACTACAACTAAAAAGTCGCAAATAAAATAAATTAATTAAAAATCAAAAAACCCGACTGCAAAAAATTTAAACTAAAAAGAACGAAACAAGACCTAATTCTGCCGGAGGCATCGAATCCATGTTTTAATTGAAACGACTCTTGCTTACGAGTTTCATGCCAGGATACCTAAATAGAAGGTTACATAGAAAAATGTAGAAGAAGAAAGTGGATAATAAAATGCAGTCGGAGGCATGTCGCACCAAGTTTAACATTAATTCATAAATCATAAAATATTATGCCTTGTTTCGTTGTTTTTAGTTAACATTTTTTGCAGTCGGGTTTTATTCAGTTGCTGTCCATTGTCCAACGTTTATACTAGATGTTTGTGTCGTGCAATGGAACCGTTGAAAATTTCGTGCATTTACGAAGCATATTATTTAGAAGACACAGAAGATAATGTCAGAAAAAGAAGCTGGGTAAATCCACTTAATTTCAATTTGAAAAATTATAATAAAATTTAATTATATAATAATAAAAATGGTAATGAAGTACTTGAATAATGAAGTAAGTATAAAAGAAATAAAAACGATAATAATAGCAATAAAAACGAAATAAATATACATATTACATTTACGCCAAAAATATCCCCAAATTACCCCCTAAAAACCCACTGTTTTTATTTTTTCCAACTAAATTTAGGAAATCTCCATAGTTGGCAACACTGCCCGCGCTCTCCGCGAACTGAATTTGGTCCGTATAATGCATGTGAGCCGGCAGACAACTCATTTTGAGTCGCCGTGTGAATCAAACGACTTTTGTATGAAACTGAATGCAGCAGAATTCTGCCCGGCAGAAATTCTGCGACTCATAACTCACAAATTACGCTCGTTTGGCTTCACCCTAAGAGCGTCTTCTCACTACGTCCGATCCGAATCAGTGAAAATACGGCCCCGAATTATACATGTATAACTATTTTCATAAAAATGGTAATGAAATAAATAAAAAAAAATATTTTTATCATAATCGACTACTAGCATGATGATACAAAGATTTCAAAACAAAGTACTTAAGAGGCATCGTAAATGCACCCTGGTACATTAGAAACTAAGACCTATTGCACCGGGATCTTAATGTGGCACTGACCTCCATTGTACAAGTACTCTGGACTAATGATACCCTTTGAAATGACAGCTATTTTTTGTGCCTATTTGAAGCGGAATCAGCTCCCCCATTATTCGGGGTAGGAACTAAATTTGACGTAAAAATGAAGTTTGAAAATGGTTTGAAATTTGCCATATTGGCACTGATAGCAGTAGTGGGAGTATTTGGAATAGTTAGAAGTATTTGTTTTTTGTCTTTTTTCAGAAAATATTCCAATATTATGACTAAAAAAGGCTGATTACTTTAATGTTTTATAGAACAGCAATAAAGTTTATTATTCAATTTAAATTTTCTTATTTACACACATCACACCACACAAAATAATAATATCCTGGTTTAATTTCGCTAACTGATATTATATTGTATAAAAAATCACTTAGAATATGTGGGGTGGCCACAACACCCCGCGAGCGCTCGCGGGGCTAAAAACCGCGCGAGTGATCGAGGGTTATGAGCATAATAATATGTATTTGATAATAAAAATCGGTTATCGGAGATTTCAATACTATTATTATAGATATCGATAAGTTATATCGACAGAAAACTTCAGCACTATTGAATTTTATTGTTTATCAAAAATCGGTAAAACAAAGGTAAATATGTGGTGAATACGGTATAATAAGATTAGTGCCACATTTTTAAGTGCCTATATTATCAATAAAAGTTTAATATCGTAGAAATTTGCTGTTAAAATCGCTTACTTGTGAAATGTAATCCCTTTTTGTACCGCGTTTTACATAACATACACTCTTTCATAGTTTAACTATGAACTACCACCACTTATTTATATATTACTTAATCGCGTAAAACCTTTTAAAACACGTTAAAAACACGAAAATAATTCAAACGATTAAGCCATAGAGAAATGTAAAACATACATGGTAACCAATGGTTACGTCAAATTTAGTTCTCTTCCCGAATAATGGGGGCGCTGATTCCGCTTCACATAGGCACAAAAATCAAGTGGGTATCATCGATCCAGCGTATTTGTATAATAGAGATCAGTGTAATGTGGACATGGTCTCTACAGTTACAAAAAGATACGCCGAAGCCCACGAAAAGAGACTTCACCATCACGTGAATGTCGAGGCCATCCAGCTCCTCGACAACACGGACTTTAGAAGACTGAAAAGGACAAAACCTTTTGAGTTAGTGTATTAAGGTGACGCCGCTTTAAAGTAAAAAACCGTGTTGTATTACACTTGTATATGTTTTAGATTGCTTGTTTTCTATGAGAGGCCGGGCCGGCCTGTCATAGAAAACAAGATGAAATGTTTTGAATGCGTAAGATATACTGAACCTACAACAGCTTATGTTATAAATCGTCTTATTATTAGGAAAACGTGGGAGCTGGCGAACTTAATGGTAAGTTTTTGTTATTAAGCATAAAAAAATACCGGTGCCATCGAAATTCTCATACAGACGTAATACCAAAATCATTTTCTCATACCAAAATCATTTTCTCATACGAAAATATTTATCATGTTTCAGTTATGTTTCAGCTTAAAATAGTAATTACCTAGGTTCCTGCACAAAAAAAAAATACTACAAATATTTAAACACTAAAAAATATTTTTTAGTGTTTAAATATTTTGTAGTAAATTTACTACTAACCGGCCCCTTAACGTCTAACTTTGTCTTTTACAAAATAAAATTTAGTATGTTATTATTTTTAGCAATATTCCGCGAAATACGTCAACCTGTAAGTAAATGAGTGAGTGTACGCAGCCATGCGTACAGCACCTCTCTTCCCCTCGCATGCTGGAACCTGCAAACACCACCACACAAGCAATAATTTTAGCAAATTCGTGTAATAAAAAAATATATATTGCTAAAAATAACATACTAAATTTTTTAAGCTATGGATTTCTGCAAAATAACGCCTGATTCTATTAACTACTAGCTGTTGCCCGCGACTTCGTCCGCGTGGACTTCAGTTTATAGCGCGCAGTGTCAAATTTAAAAGCTTCTTGAAACCTTGGTATGCCCTGGTACCCCTTAAATCAAAATACCCAAAAACAGGTGTGCAGTGTGCACATAATATTTCATTTTTTTGTAATTAAACTTTAATTAAGTACTTATACCAAATTTAAAGCATATTTAATTATTTAGCCCCCCCATTACACAACTTTAGCTTTAACCATAAACTATAGGTATAGCTATCATTGGTAGGTTTAAGGTTACGTCACTGCATAGATAAAGTACTTACTGAGTAGTTAGTTCTTTAATAACGTGTACTATGACAATCGCAGAATCGGAAAACCTGGGTTAACATGGTACCACCTCTTATAGAAAGACTTATGAGCAAGCGATAGCGCGATGTAGGCGACTCTTAGCACCATCTGTTATGAATTTTTGGAACTAACTTATTTTTAACAAATTTACGCATTTTGACCCCCTTACAACCCCCTTTTCCAGTTAAAAAAGTAGCCTATGTCCTTTCTCTGGCTTTCGACTATCTGTATACAAAATTTCATTACAATCGGTTCAGTAGTTTTGGCGTGAAAGCGAGACAGACAGACAGACAGACAGACACACAGACACACAGAGATACTTTCGCATTTATAATATTAGTATAGATACAGATTTTACAAAATATTTCATAATTATTTTTCACCTTCTTATTTATGCTGTTCTTCTTCCAAACGTCTTGAGCCGCTGACCTCACCGAGAGCCCCCCGGCCTATAGGAGGCTGTCTTCTCGGGACCCTTTATGCGGACGGGATCCCCCGATCGCCGCCCGCGGGTCTAGGCATCCGTCTCCATGACAGCGGAGACGGGCGGAGCCACCACTCGTCAACCTTACGGCTATGACAATATTTTAAGTTATAGTTTGTGCGTTATAAGATGATATGGGTGACACTTCTCATGTTCCTTGCTACGGATTTTTTACAAGAAAACAAAAAACCAAAAAAATGTATTAAATTATATTCCATCTACAAAAACAAATGTTTCCTATAACTGTAAATGAATAAAAATGAAAAGTTGCTAAGTGCTAACTTATTAATATAAAATTATAAATATTAACATTGAAATAGGAGTATAAAATTATTGATACGAAAATATTTGAAAAATGTCAGATGCATGAAACGGAACTTATGCCGATAGAGATTGACACTGTTGAATCGAAATCAAATCGATAAAAAGGGCGGCCATTTTAAATCGAAGGCGCCACTCTGAAACGTCAGTACGAAATCGATAGTTTTGATTGCAATTCCTTTACGAAGTGATTCGATATTTTTAAATTATCGATTAAAATTTTTGGGTAACTTCCCTACTATTGTCAATTATAATGTGTCACCCATATCATCTTAAAACGCACAAACTATAGATAAGTTTAAGTTAGATAAGGTTGACAGTAGCACAGCATGCTTATAATATTTTTTGACATTTGTTGCATGCAGATAGCGCGTTGAGCGAAGAAGAGACTCGCCGTTTCCGTTTCCCGAAATTCCCGAAATTCCCGAAACTACCGAAACTGCCGAAAATACCGAAACCACCAAAAATACCGAAAACACCGAAAAAGCCGAAACTAAGGTATTAAATATTATGTACTATCAGAGAAGTTGATTCCTAGGCAGATGGGGGACCTAAGTTACGTCAAGAGTCCGTATACGAAATTTTGCCGATTTCGCTCATTTAACAGACGTGATTTAGCAGTTAAAATACAGTATTTCTATAAGTTTTAATGCAGAACATGTAAGATCATTTCAATTATAATATAGTGTTGGAGCTAGATTTTTTTTTTTTAAGTATCTTTAAATAATCCAACTCAAAACCCGCGACAGTTTTGTGATTTTTGCTGTAAAAGGTTTAGAATATCACCTTTTTATGGATTGTATTGACGTCTTAACGGTATGAAAAAAATACAATGTACTGTTGAGAAAGTCGTCTATAAAGTGTTGGAATTACTTTTTACAACTTCAATATAAAAAACCCTTTAAAAACAGAAAACCTCTATCTGCCTGCTAACTTGGCGATCGTCCTTTTTCACCTGGCATTTCATATGCCAGGTGAAAAAGGGCGAAAGCCAGACGGGCGTGAGTGTGAAGTGAGCAGTAGAAAAGAGAGGACGGGCTCTTAACATTTAATTGAAAATTAAATACTTAACATTTTTGCGTAGGACACAGTAGAAGAAATTAAAAAACTGCACGTAATCATAATTTTCACTTTCAACGGAAAAAACTTTTGACTTGATTTGACTAAATTCGAAAAATAAATTCCCGTTTTCTTGCCTATTCTTAAATCTTAGTTTCTAGTATTAATAACCTTACAGTGGTAATATTGTGCTTATTGTTCTTGATATAATAATTCTACTTACTTCTGTATCTAAGATGAAATATTATATTTCAGTCCACGTCCCCCGAAACCATCCAAGGGCGTGTGAGTTTTTTTTTTTTGTACAGAATAATTATCTTACGTGTTTTTTCAAGAAATGATTTATTTGCGATCGAGCAGCTGTCTTATCAATCGCGCGCTATCAGAATGGGATACGTCCTTTTGGAACTGAGACGCGCGTTGACAGCTCGGGTCGGCAAAAATGTCATAGACATTTTTGTTCGCGTACATATATTTTTGTTTCAAGTTCTGACTAGCTGTTCGCCGACAATACATACATTTTCTTGACCGCGCGTTCGGGCGGACGCATTATATATTATAAAACCAGCATACTATGTAATTCTGTCATTAGGTATGACTCAGTTATAATTACGGTAAGTATGTGTTTATTGTAAGTGTTATCTGTGACTATAACGTCGACGAAGCATATAAAAGTATAATATAATATTTATTCCACAGTGACACCGATTTTTATTAATAACAAGACAGTACAAAAAATAATATTTTTTATTTATATTTATAGAAAGATTGATACAGAGCGTGAACTTCCAGACCTTCCTGACTTTAGTGAGTAAGTACCTGCAGAGCGTTTGCTTTTTATTAACCCTTCAAACCCCTTAAGCATGGTCATATTTAGCAATTCCTCTTAATCAATTCAGCAAATAAACTGTCAAAACTGTCAAACTGACGAACGTCAAATTAGTACGAATCACTAGACATGAATAATTGCAGCAGCAGAGTGAAAATTTTGCGATTTCAAAATATTTAATCTATAATATTAATATGATTCATAATCAATTCATAATATTAATATGATTCTCCAAAGCATCTATTTTAGACCCGCTGTACTTAAAGGCCTGTATTCACTTTGATTAGTGCAAGTGCAAGTGACTAGTAATTGAGGCAGTGGAGTGCAGGTGTGTAGTGCAAGTAGTGTCCAATTCTTGTTTAGTGGCTCTTTAGTAATTTAATTTAGTAAATTCAGTAGTAGCTGTCAACACGAGCGTCTTATGGCCCGTATTCACTTTCATTAGTAATAATGGCCCGTATTCACTTTCATTAGTAATAAGTGCAAGTGATTAGGGCAAGTGATTAGTTATTAGGAAAAAGTAAGTGTGGACAGCGACTGTTTAGTGCAAGTGATTAGCCGGCTGCGTAGTAACGTGATTAGTTCTGTATTCACTTTGATTAGTGATTAAGTGCAGGTGACTAGTACAGGTGATGAGTGATTAGTAGAAAGTAATGTGGACAGCGACTGATTAGTGCAAGTGACTAGTCGGCTGCGTAGTAACGTGATTAAAAGCGTGTTCTATTTTTTGCGAGTGCAAGTGCGTGACAGATGAAAACCAATTTTTGTTTCGTTTGACAGCTCGAGATTGTTACTATTATTCCGCTAGGTATATTAACTTTATGGGCCAGACTGACGTGGTGTGCCGTGTGAAACGTCCATAGATATAGTATATCATTATTATATATACCTTTTAAAAGTACAAAAGGACACCCTTTCAATTACTTCCATACTAATCCATACTTATTATTTACTAATATACTAATAATATTATAAATGCGAATGTATGTCTGTCTGTTTGTTACCTCTTCACGTTTATACCTCAGAAGTCAGAACCGATTTTGCTGAAATTTGGCATGGAGATACTTTGAGTCCTGGGAAAGGACATATAAAAATACTTCGTGGTCTTTATATATAAAACTCAAAGGTGACTGACTGACATGTTGATCTATTAACGCACAGCCCAAGCCACTGGACCGATCGGGCTGAAATTTGGCATGCAGGTTTTTGATCATGAGGCATCATCATGAGGCAGAAAGGAGTTTGATCAATTCTACCTCCAAGGGGTGAAAATAGGGGATCAAAGTTTGTATATAACAATTCTTCTTAACGCGAGCGAAGCCGCGGGCAAAAGCTCGTTTTTAATAAAACCAATATTAAAAATGAAGGACATGTCAAAATGGCAGTTTTATTTTTGAAACTTGGACGCTCGTGTTGACAGCTACTACTGAATTTACTAAATTAAATTACTAAAGAGCCACTAAACAAGAATTGGACACTACTTGCACTACACACCTGCACTCCACTGCCTCAATTACTAGTCACTTGCACTTGCACTAATCAAAGTGAATACAGGCCTTAAGTGCAAGTGATTAGGGCAAGTGATTAGTTATTAGGAAAAAGTAAGTGTGGACAGCGACTGTTTAGTGCAAGTGATTAGCCAGCTGCGTAGTAACGTGATTAGTTCTGTATTCACTTTGATTAGTGATTAAGTGCAGGTGACTAGTACAGGTGATGAGTGATTAGTAGAAAGTAAGTGTGGACAGCGATTGATTAGTGCAAGTGACTAGTCAGCTGCGTAGTAACGTGATTAAAAGCGTGTTCTATTTTTTGCGAGTGCAAGTGCGTGACAGATGAAAACCAATTTAGGTTTCGTTTGACAGCTCGAGATTGTTACTATTATTCCGCTAGGTATATTAACTTTATGGGCCAGACTGACGTGGTGTGCCGTGTGAAGCGTCCATAGGTATAGTATATCATTATTAAATAATATACCTATTAAAAGTACAAAAGGACACCCTTTCAATTACTTCCATACTAATCCATACTTATTATTTACTAATATACTAATAATATTATAAATGCGAATGTGCGTCTGTCTGTCTGTTACCTCTTCACGTTTATACCTCAGAAGTCAGAACCGATTTTGCTGAAATTTGGCATGGAGATACTTTGAGTCCTGGGAAAGGACATATAAAAATACTTCGTGGTCTTTATAATATATAAAACTCAAAGGTGACTGACTGACATGTTGATCTATCAACGCACAGCCCAAGCCACTGGACCGATCGGGCTGAAATTTGGCATGCAGGTAGATGTAATGACGTAGGCATCCGCTAAGAAAGGATTTTGATCAATTCTACCTCCAAGGGGTGAAAATAGGGGATCAAAGTTTGTATATAACAATACTTCTTAACGCGAGCGAAGCCGCGGGCAAAAGCTCGTTTTTAATAAAACCAATATTAAAAATGAAGGACATGTCAAAATGGCAGTTTTATTTTTATTTTTTTTTGCCCGCGGCTTCGCTCGTGTTAAGAAGTATTGTTATATACAAACTTTGATCCCCTATTTTCACCCCTTGGAGGTAGAATTGATCAAAATCCTTTCTTAGCGGATGCCTACGTCATAACATCTACCTGCATGCCAAATTTCAGCCCGATCGGTCCAGTGGTTTGGGCTGTGCGTTGATAGATCAACATGTCAGTCAGTCACCTTTGAGTTTTATATATAAAGAGCACGAAGTATTTTTATATTTCCTTTCCCAGGACTCAAAGTATCTCCATGCCAAATTTCAGCAAAATCGGTTCTGACTTCTGAGGTATAAGAGGTAACAGACAGACAGACACACATTCGCATTTATAATATTATTAGTATATTAGTAAGTAATAAGTATGGATTAGTATGGAAGTAATTGAAAGGGTGTCCTTTTGTACTTTTAACAGGTATATTATTTAATAATGATATACTATATCTATGGACGCTTCACACGGCACACCACGTCAGTCTGGCCCATAAAGTTAATATACCTAGCGGAATAATAGTAACAATCTCGAGCTGTCAAACGAAACCAAAATTGGTTTTCATCTGTCACGCACTTGCACTCGCAAATAATAGAACACGCTTTTAATCACGTTACTACGCAGCCGACTAGTCACTTGCACTAATCAGTCGCTGTCCACACTTACTTTCTACTAATCACTCATCACCTGTACTAGTCACCTGCACTTAATCACTAATCAAAGTGAATACAGAACTAATCACGTTACTACGCAGCCGACTAATCACTTGCACTAAACAGTCGCTGTCCACACTTACTTTTTCCTAATAACTAATCACTTGCCCTAATCACTTGCACTTATTACTAATGAAAGTGAATACGGGCCATAATTAGTACTGAATTGACTGATTTCAATTGCGTGAGACGTCCGCGTCATGCCAACCTGTCAATTCAATACAAAATATTTAGAAATGTAGAGATAAACCGCGATAGCATGGCGCGCCCCTCCAAAATTCAAAATGTTTAAAGTGCGTTGTCAAAATGTTTGAAGTGCGATGTCTTGCGCGGTCGGCTAGTCTATATACATTATGATTAGTTGACCAACAAATCTTGGTAATAATTGACATTAAGTGAAATATTACAAGTACTGGTTGAATGGTTGAATACTTACTACATACAAACTCTTTCAGGATATAATTACTCACATTGAAACAGTAATTTGGAGGGGCGCGCCATGTTATCGTAGCTTATCTCTATATACGCGCCGCGTTGCGGTCTGAGTTGTGCCTAAGGCCGCTTATACGCGTTTTCCGTATTTGTTTTTCTACATGAGCGAACGCGCTGGCTTGTATTTGAATTGTGTGCGGAATTCGTTCCGTTCGAAAAAAAGCAAACGGGTGCGTCGAAGCAGATGGCACTACTAGCACAATACAGTAAATAACTCGACCCAAATCCGACATGTTGCACACGCCATATTATTATCTTAGTATTGAGAAACATTGTCAAACGACAACTAAAACTTTTTGTTACTGTTGGCTTACTGTCTATGCTGGTGCTGCATCTGGCGTTAAAACGTTGCAGAAATATTATATCGTATTAATGACTTACCGTATGTATTATGTAAGGTTACATACATTGTATGTAACTGGTGAATGAGTTATTCTGTAACAACTTATATTATAACATATCTTAGAGGTGATATCCACAATCGGTTGAAAGTATAATAATTACTAGCGACCCGCCCCGGCGTCGCACGGGTATAAAATATATAGCCACTGAAAAAATGATTCAAATCGATAGCCTATCCTATCCTTCACGTGGTCTACTTCTTATCTGTGCCAAATAACATAAAAATTGCTCCAGTAGTTCGCGAGATAAGCCCTTTTAAATAATTTGTCACGTTTTTTCCACATTCTCCTATTAGTCTTAGCGTGATAAAATATAGCCTATAGCCTTCCTCAATAAATGGGCTATCTTAACTCTAAAATAATATTTCAAATCGGACCAGTAGTTCCTGAGATTCGCGCGTCCCAGTTAGCCCTTTCATATAATTTTCCCCGTTTTTTCCACATTTTCCTCTATTTCTTCGCTGCTATTAGTCTTAGCGTGATAAAATATAGCCTATAGGTTTCCTCGATAAATGGGCTATCTAACACTGAAAGAATCATCCAAATCCGTTGCGTAGTTTTAAAGATTAAAAGGAACAAAGGGACATGAGGGAAAAAAAGCGACTTTGTTTTATAATAAGTATAGATTGTATAGTAATTATACGTCCAATTCTTTTAAATTAATAACATATGCCAAATGTGAAAAAGTAACTGTATTTTTATTATTCATTTTTATTACAGTTTTCTACCAGACCCGTAAGTATCCATACTTAATATTTTATTACTTCATGTCTGTCTGTCTGTTGCAGTTGTTGTGGCCAAGGTTTTTGTTATATTCAAGGGGAACAGTAGGAGGAAATCAGTCAAGAAGACCGCCAAGCTATAATATTACAATTTGCGAATTGCGATAAAATAATATTATTGTTACCATAAATTGAGATGTCAGGTATTCTATCTTTCAAGTTGAATCAAAGTGCACACTGTGTACAAATCAAATTTTAAATCGATTCAGTAATTAAAACAACGTGACAAGTAATTTTTATACATTTAAAGCTCATTTAAAGAAGATTATAAGGAAGATGACTTTACGACTTTGTGACAATGTAGTTATTGTATTTATTTATTTGGTAACTGACAGGTAGACAGACAAAAACATAGGCAGACCGCAGACACACACGTTCTCGTAAATCAATAGTATGATTATCCATTAAATTGCGAAGCTTCCATTCCTTTTGCTGAAAGGAATGGAGACACTTGAGTCCCGGGAAAGGATTTATTATAAGATACTTCTTATTCCTTGAAAAGAGTACGAATCCCGAGCGATTATCGAATTTTGGCGCAACGGAATGTCGGGCTTTATCAGACTAGTGGATTATATTTTCCACTTAGGTTTTCTCCACTTTCTACTATTTGAAGTTTCTAAACCGTCGACCATCTATAATTTCAGAAATGCTGCCACCACCACCAGTGCGCCAGCATAAAAAACTGCTGCAGAGCTGTTTGTCACACCATTAAAGTGTTTGCTTTCGATTTATAATATTATAAATACAATGTTAAAGGATTTCATGCATCTTTTTTGTTCGCCTACCAGCGATTTCCTACATTTTAACTGATCAATATATTTGCTAAAATGTTCGACAAGCTTATGGGTGTATATTATGTTACGCTCAAAGACCAAAATCGCTCAGTGAGCAAAAAAATAGCTCACAACGCGTTATGGTCACAGTGAAACAGCCACGACGCGAAATTCGCGTTGTGGCTCTAATGAAAACGGCCACGACGCGTTCTGGCAATCACAAAAAGACCATAACGCGAAATTCGTGTCGTGGCTGATATGCTATTCGTTTTTCTTGATTTGTTATTGATTGATTAATCGTCAATAGGTACAGATCAAGTATGATAACATGGCGCGCCCCTCCAAAATTCAAAACAACTTTGAAGTGCGTTGTCAAAACGTTTGAAGTGCGTTGTATTGCGCGGTAGGCTAGTTATGATTAGTTGACCAACAGATCTAGGTAATAAGTGACATTAACAGAAATATTACGTGTGCTGTGATTGGTTGAATACTTACTACATACAAACTCTTTCATAAGGATGTGACTACACACGTTGAAACAGTCATTTGGAGGGGCGCGCCATGTTATCGTAGTTGATCTCTATGGAAGATTATATTTGAATTACCACGCGTACTACAAAATATTTTTTCTTTTACTAAATCACTGCATAACGTGTCTTTCATAATATATTATTTGTAAAATATTATATATAGTTTCATACTATCCGTACTAATATTATTACTGTCTGTCTGTCTGGCGTAACGTTTTATTGTTTGTTGTTGATTTTTTTATATACTTAAAGTAATTTGATTTTAATAAATAATAAAATTAAGTTTTATTCTTATTTATACATAATTTAAATATTATAGTACTACTAGTTGATGCCCGCAACTACGTTGCGTCAGATCGACAGACAGTAATAATATTATGTAGTACGGATAGCATGGGACTATGGATATTTTATACATCCTATATCACTAATTAAAATTAAATTGATACATTTGAAAAATATACAGCTGGCATAGAGCTTGATCACACAATATACCGAGTAGAGTGGCGAGACAGTGCCCTCGGCCGAGCACTCGGTATTTATACAGGGTGTAGCAAAACTAAGTGATGATACTTTAGGGGGTGTATGTGTTCCTGACATGGAGATCACTGTCAAAGTAGCAGCGCTGAAAGAGCAACATTTTTTCTGATTTGTATGGGCAAGCGCCCCAGCGCCATACATATTCCGATTCAAAAGTGAAAAAAAAGTTACTCTTTCAGCGCGGCGCTGCTAATTTGACAGAGAACTCTATGTCACGAACACGTCTTACACTCCCTACTATCACAATAATGAAGACGGGAGTGGAAGAATCGAACAAGTAACATTTCGTAACATACGGACAATACCTCATTTTTTCCCTAATTATTTTAATAAAACTTGTAACTTATCTACTTCATAACCTAGCTAATATATCTGGCTACACATATAATTCGTATAGTTTTTCTATTTCAAATATTTTTTCCGGCCCTAATGCCTCCATATAAGCAAAAAACGGGAAGTTTTTTCATGTTACTTACCTTATTCTTCCACTCACGTCTTGAATTCACAATGGACATGTTGCATCCGGTCAAAAACGGAAACGGAACTTAAGTGCGCCATCTTTATGAAACTAGTAGCGCACTTTGACAGAGTCGGGGCGTGTCGTAGTGGGAGAGATCGAGAGGGAAACTTCCCCTCCTGTGCAGTCGCCAGAAGATACGATCAGTCTCGTCGGGGCTTCCAACTAGCCAACACGTTCCGGAACTGTTCCTAGTTTCGTTTAAGTGCTACTTGTGCTATGTGAAGTAACTGTTCCTGAGATAGTGAGTGTGATTCTGTGAATTGTAATAAAAACTACATCTGATTACTATTTTTTATTGTTCATTGCGCGATACCCACACAAGGGCCAAGGCCCACAAAATGTCTGATCTTAGTCCTATTTCACCGACAGACTCGTTAGACATAACTATAACCTAGAGATCAACTACGATAACATGGCGCGCCCCTCCAAATGACTTTTTCAATGTTTGCAGTCACATCCTTATGAAAGAGTTTGTATGTAGTAAATATTCAACCAATCACAGTACACGTAATATTTCAACAAATATCACTTATTACCAAGATTTGTTGATCAACTAATCATAACTAGCCTACCGCGCAGGACAACGCACTTCAAACGTTTTGACAACGCACTTCAAAGGTTTTGAATTTTGGAAGGGGGTGACATGTTATCGTAGTTGATCTCTACCTACTTTGACTGCAAAGATTACAAAGATTCGAAAGAAACAGCGCGGCCGGGTACCAATTTTAAATATCTGTCAATAAAGTCGGGTTTCACAATGCAAAACAACGGAATGTAAAGTATAATTTACACAGAGCCAGTACTGGCTGCCAATAAGACTGGCAGCCAGTATTGGCTTGGCATATGCCGCGTGTGAACAGTTTGGCCTGGCTTGAAAAACTGTTATACCAAGCCTATACTGGCTGCCAGTCTTAAGACGCTCACAACTGCCAATGACCTTGATCTCGCATCACTCTCGCACTTGTGTCGATTTTCATGCCAGAGAGACAGAGATGTGAAGTGTTCACTCGGTAACGTGGATACATTTTTCGTTTGTTAGAGGAAAAAATAAATATTATGGGAAATCTAGATGTCAGAACCGGAAATAAAATCCGGCAATCTTTGGATTTTTGTAAAAGGTATCGAATAAACAAATTTCTAAAGCATGGATTGTATTATTACTTTAGTTAGAACTGTTTAAAGTTCCTGAAAGATGTGACTGTGGTATTTTTTTTCATCCAGTTATTTTTCATTATTTTATTATTTAAATTCAACAAGCTTTTCCAAATATAATCAAAAATCACATATTTTTATGTGCCACTTAATGAAATACTGTAGTATATAGTCTAGAAAACTGCACAAAGATGTCGAATTGGCATGTCATTCCGTTGTCAATCAACAAAACTTGGTTGACTACGGTACCCTAAAACGGAACCCTAACCAGCTGATTTTTTGTATATTGACAGGTTAAGGGCCTGTTTCACCGCTTCCTGATAAGGATATCCACCACTTAACTTGACAGATGGAGTATGGAGAATCTGTCAAATAAGCCTATCCGGCACCTTATCAGGAAGAGGTGAAACAGGCCCTAATAGTTATATAATTTAAAAGTGACATTGTCCTACAAATAGAACAATCCATATTTTAGGACCATCAAATCAAAGTATGAAATCCTTTCTATCTCTGTTAGAGCGCTCTACCACTTTCAAGATTTTTCGCAAATAAAAAAGTTGTTTGTCTTACAATGATATATTAAATAAAAAACTCCTTATCAAAATAAAGCTACTCACAATAAATTAGCTTATTAGTAGACATCGGATTATATGCATTTGCATACTTGCATATGCAAATGCATATAATGGCACTTTTTAGGCATTAGTGCATATTTTAGCAATTTTTCGTTGATAGTGCATATGTTGGTAGTTTTATGCCCTCGCAGTCTCCAAACTAGCTATCATGACACACACCGAGGCCACAAAACAGATGTAGGATAGATTAAAAACACTTCAAATATGTGGCTACATCCCCATTAAAGTTGGTAAAAAATTATTATTGCATTTTGCAATACACCCGATAGGTACAATATTTTTCTAGAAACAAAATTTTTCTTTGTAGTTGGCAACATTAGTAAAAATTGGAATAAAGTAATTATCGATTTCTTAAACTTAACTTAACTTTGGGCATATTTTGTGCATATTTCGGCCATTTATCGTGCATACCTGCATGCATATTTCGGCACTTTGATCGTGCATATAATCCGATGTCTACTTATTAGTAATCACAAAAAAATTGTTCTAGGGCTCACGTACTGTACATATATAAATTATCAAAGTAAAATAAAAAATCATGACATGGTCAAAATTGATCGTAAGCTTGAAATAAAATTTAAATTTAATAATGTAACATATACCTACGGTAAATTGAATTTAAATCGTTGGATATAACTAGTGCATTCACTATAAAATTAAGCAAATTCACTGGCGGAAAAACTTGTAACTGAAAAAGAAAGCAACATGAGGCTCGTACTGATGATGACAGCGGCCGTGCTGCTGGCCTGCGTCGCCTACTCCCATCAACAGCTGGTGTGTATGTTATAATATTATTATGTACTATCAGAGAAGTTGAAGAACTTGCACTAATCAGTCACTGTCCACACCTTTCTCCTGATTACTAATCACCTGCAATAATCACCTGATTAATTATAGTGATAAGTGCAGGTGATTATTGCAGGTGATTAATTGAGATGATTAATTAAAGTTAATTCAGGCCATTACATTAAGGTGACATAATCCGACCAACTGACATAGGAACTGCCCTTGCATTAATTTGCTCGATAATACTCTGTTACTACGAATAATAAAAACGGAGTAAACGTAACTCCCATACTACGTTTTACATCTCGGCGTAATTCGAAGGGGTGCAAGCTGTTTGAAACACTATGGCAGTCAACAATTCGAGCGGCCCTTCGTTGGATACGGTCCAGAGGGAGCAGTTGGTAGTTTGGCGCCCCTGTCCAGAGATAAGAACAATATTCCATATGAGGCCGATCCTGCGGTTCCTTTCGAATTGTCATGTAACGTCAGCCTGATACAGCGGTAAGGCCAAGTTTTTGACAAGACATATTGTAGAACATGTTTTTACCCGACTGCCAGGAGGGCTATTAACGGAGTTACTTTTCCTTAGTTTTATTATTCGTAGTTCTATTATGACTTATATACCTGGATCCTAGAAGGATAAGACATAACTTACTCTCTGATAGATGAAACCATAGGTTCTTGACATATTTTCAGAAGTCTAGCTCTTTTACTTTGTTACCTGGTATCTGACCGTGTCACACGTAGAGCTTCACAAACACGCAGGTATTCAAAGTACACGAGGCACTACTAAGAGTAGGTTCTTAGTTTCATCCATCAGAGAGTAAGTTATGTCTCATCCTTCTGGGATCCAGGTCCATTATGCCACCGCCCAAGGACCCGAGTTGGGAACAAGCGAAACCATTTTTTGAAATGTAATTTATTTCCTCTTCAGAACACGTTCAAGAATTACAAAAGCAGGATTGCAACGATTTTCTATGTTTTGATCATAACTGATGTGCGTTATTCACCAACATTTAAAAAAACCGGCCAAGTGCATGTCGAGCCACGCGCAATATAGGATTCCGTTGTATCGCTAGTTTTTTAAAATTTGTGTATAGTCAATGAATGTACATTTATAACATGTTTTACAGTACTAACAACATCATCTCAGTTGCTTTCAAAGGAATTTGAACGAAAAGTTCCTTTATACTTCGCCGAAAACATTTTTGTTAGTTGATCGACTATTACTCAATAACTTATGAAGTCTTCTTAGCCGTGATAGTTTTCCTTATAAATTCACCATATTTTCTACTCCCGTGAAATGTTTTGAATGCGTAAGATATACTGACCCTACAACAGCTTATGCTATAAATCATCTTATTATTAGGACCAGATGGGAGTCGGTGAACTAATAATTGATGGTAAGTTTTTGTTATTAAACATAAAAAAATACAAAATATTTAATAATCATTTTTATTACTCACGCGGGATTTAAGTGGTATCGAGTGCCTACTCATAGCTCATGCTGAGCTGAAATCCTGGATACGCCCATGCCGAGTACCTACGGTATAATAATTTCTTTATTATGTGATACCGATAGAAAAAATATAGCAAAACCAAATTACGTATCATATCATGTAGATTAATAATTATTTTTTTCAGATATAATTTCTCTGTTAATGCCGATGAAAAGTTGTTTCATCTGCACGCTTTTTTCGAGAGAGCAGCCTTAACCCGTATTCGGAATAATTCGGAATGAACGTAACTTCTTCGCTCTCGTGGGCAATCGATAACTTATCGCACTAGTTGCAAAATATAAGTAGGTATTCACACTCTAGATATGAGTAACCGCGAACATTGAGCCTTCAGAAGATAAAACTCGGATTTGCTGTGGACGCGTTCAGTTCATCATGGTGAAATGCAATTCAGTGTTATAAACGCGTTTAATATGCTTAATAGAACTGGTTCAGGGTGCTCTGAACGCGTTCCATTCCTTTGGTGAAACGCCCCTTACAGTTTGGACTTTAGGGTCTAAACACACTAGGCTGAATTACACCGGCGTAAATTCCGCCGCAAATGTCAAACGCATACAAACACGCGACGGAATAGTGTTCCCGCGTTCTCTCTCGCGTTCCGCCCGTATTTTGAAATGAAATGTATTATGAGTTTGAAACGCGGCGTAAACGCGGCGGAATTTACGCCGGCGTAATTCAGCCTAGTGTGTTTAGACACTTAGAGCGTCTTGCATGCGAGTGTACGCATAGGTAGTGTGGGAGGAGGGAGGTGCTGTACGCATGCCTATGCGTGCACTCACTCATTTACTTAAAGGTGGAAGTTTTTTTTTTTCGCGGAATATTGCTAAAAATAATAACAAACTAAATTTTAAGATGTCGCACCATTCGTCGGCCACAGCTATGATGATACTGTGACACAGGACGCTATATTATTATTTATTTATAATATGATACATTTTGCTGGATGCAGATGGCGGATTGAGCGCAGAAGAGTCTCGCCGCGGCTTCTTCCCAAAATTCTCTGGTCTGTTTAAAAATGCGAAACTACCAAAACTGCCGAAAATGTACGTATTAATATTACCTATGCACTACCAGAGAAGTAGATTCCTAGGCAGATGGCGGACCTAAATCTGGTCGCGTTACGTCAAACCCATCCGACTAATCACAGCCATTGAATTGACATAAGCCGACCAATTGATGTAGGTCCAATTTCCTTGATGGTATATTACAAAAGTACTCAGAACAAAAAATTGGCCAAGTGCGAGTCGGACTCTCGCATGAACAGTTCTGTACTATTTATTTTATTGAAATCGAATAATGAACAGGCAATGTTTTGAATTAAAAATAAAAAAAACACAATAGTAGGTAAGTACAATTTTTGTCCCGAAAATATAGTTAACTTCAATGTTCTAATAATAAAATTAATATGAAATGGCTCAAATTATATATCATTTCTCCGTAGGACACAGTAGAAGAAATTAAAAAACTGTGTAATCATAATTAATTTTCACTTTCAATTCGAAATTTGATAAAATTCATCAAAACAAATTCACGTTTTTTTGCTTATTCTTAAATCCACAGAAATGGATCAAGAAATCTTAGTTTCTAGTATTACTAACCTTACAGTGCTAATGTGTTTATTGTTCTTGTAATAATTCTACTTACTTCTATAACTAAGAGGAAAATTTTTATTTCAGTCCAAATCTCGGGAAGGCATCCGCCAAGATTGTGTAAGTTATTTTTTATTTTTTAGTTTAAGTATAATATAAAACACAGCATTTTTAAAAGTATTAACTTTAAGCTATTTAATATAATTATTATCTTAAACGTATTTTTTCTATACGATTGTATATGCAACGATTTATTTTAAACTAGAGATCGCCCAATGGTCGAAATTCGATCTCAAATAAAAAATATATTATATAATAATACGTGAGCGAAAAACTTTGGATCCCTTTTGACAAAAAATGCGGAAACGTAGGTGATTGAAATTTTGCACAGTTATAGTTTATTTTGGTAAAAGAACTCCTTCGCCATATAAACTAACTGTGCAAAATTTCAATCACCTACATTTCCGCATTTTTTGTCAAAAGGGATCCAAAGTTTTCCCCTCGTGTCTTGTATAATTATTCTTGAGTTGCGTCATGTTGTCAAATGTGTTTTTTGTATATTACGCTCAAAGACCGAAATCGCTCAATGAGCGAAAAAAAGGCTCACAACCCGTTGTGGTCACAGTGAAACAGCCACGACGCGAAATTCACGTCGTGGCTCTAATGAAAACGGCCACGACGCGTTCTGGCAATCGCAAAAAGTCCATAACGCGAAATTCGAGTCGTGGCTGATATGCTATTCGTTTTTCTTGATCTGTTCTTGATTTATTAATTGTCCATAGGTATGGAAGATTATATTTGAATTACCACGTGTACTAGGTACAAAATATTTTTTCTTTTACTAAATCGCTACGCCCGTGCTCTGTCTACGAACTCGAATAATAATCGATTAAAATGTCGATATACCAATCTAAGTGACAAACGAGGCGGGGCGCAGCGATGCCTTTGAATCGATTCCGCGCGTACGGGTATTCCCATCACTTAAGCGCTCTTGTGACGTCACAGTAGGTATAAAAAAGTGGCACGGTCGTTTTCATACAAAGGGAGCGATATGCGGCTTCTATCTTGATCTATTTCTGTAAATATACTTAATAAAGAATAGCGGGCGCGCCGCGCGATCGAGCTGTCTGAATATCTAGACAGGACACGCGGTAGCGTGTCAAGCCAAGTTCCAGCATAACAGAATGGCGAGCAGCACCGTATGTATGTATCAGAAACTATTTCACATAAACGTTTCAAATTTGGCTCATATAATGGCTCCGTATTTGGCTCCGTAGACTTGTGAGATAAATATATGCCCTAAATTTCATAAGCACAGCTCAAACAGTAATTTACGCTGTGTTTCCACTGAAGCGGAGCGGAGCTTAGCGGTGGCCGAATTGACCAATCGTGCTATTCTAGTGGAATTACAGCGAAGCGTAGCGAAGATTTCGAGCATGGTGATTGGTTAATTCGGCACCGCTAAACTCCGCTCCGCTCCACTTTAGTGGAAATGCGGCTTTAGATATTAACGTCCAAAAATCTACATTTTTATCACTGACTGACTGACCTATAGATCAAATTTCTAACCCACTTCCAGATGACCTAGAAGGCTATAATTTGGAATCCAGCTCCGTAGATGTGTGTAAGCGTAGGGAAAAGTCAGAAAACAAAAAATTGGTCAAGTGCGAATCGGATAGAGCGAAACTAGGCAAAAATTGTGTTTTTTGTATGGAGACCCCCTTAAATATTTATATTTTATTTTATTTTACTTTTATTATAAATTATGAAAGTAAAAATATAATTAAAGATTTTGTGAATATTTCAAGTACCTACCGGCAGCCATTATTGATTTTGAGCAAAAAAGGCCAAAAATTGCGATTATTGTATGCAGGGAGCTCTGTTCGCGCCAAACTCTAGCACGACGTTGGCAACACTGCAGCGCGTGAGTTTGCTCTGTGCTGTCGACGTCATACGCTAGACACGCGAGTGACATATAAGACTTTCCGCCTTGAACCGTGAACGGCGCGCGCTCGTTAAACATACGAAAATCTCATCTCCCCGTGCCTTATTCCGGGTCATGATCAGCTCAGTGAATACAGTGAAATAAACTAATAGACCACAGTGACAGTGTGACTATCAGCCCGTCTCATCTCAGCGCAGCCGCCAGCATCTCAGCATCAACAGGTACCCATCTTCCTTCATTATATCCTTTCTACAACCGTCGTAGGACTTCGCCCCTACATTTTCTGGTCCTATCGACCCGTCCAGGGACCTCTCTGGTCATTTTAGAGAAATTTTTTTTCGCCCGGTCGTTCACATGCCCCACCCGGCGAAAATTGAAAATACAGTCCACTCTGCCCATATTTCTGCCTAAATCTAATTAGAATTCCATTCTATTGTCAATATTCTATCGAATTAAGTAACCTCCGCCCATTTTTCATCTCCCTACGACATTTTTTTTGCAAAAAATTTGCCAAATACGTAATTCGCCCGCCCGCCATTATAGTTCACAAAGACAACCAAATACGTACTTCGTTCGCCCGCCATAATTATTAACAAAGACAATTAAATCCCGTTTCATCTTATTAAATAAGTGCCATCCAATTATTTTCAGCCCATATTTTAAATCTATATTGCATTTAAATTAAATCCCAGAATATATTTCTGCCCAAAATACCTATATAAAATATTTTCAACAAAATTACGTCGTGTTATAGAACAAAGGAACTTATTCATACATCGCATAGTTTGTGCCTTATACCATTATAACATTAAGTTTGTTCGGCTCGTGTAAAATATTTGTTTACGTTATAACTTAGCACCTCGAGTAAGTACTTGATTTAATTACCCGTCCCTTATCTATCGTTCGATCGCCGCGCGCGCACACCTGCGCTCCGATAAGAAACATCTGTTTATTGTTTTCAACTTATGCAATAGCAATCGGCTTATGTCGGCACTACAAATAGGCAAACGCGTTGGCCAACGCGTTGGCCAACGCGTCGGCCCAATGTGTAGAACAGGCGTTCGCGCGTTCGCGGTACGTATTTAGACGTTGGCCAACGCGTTTGCGAGCTTGCCGCGCGGTGTCGGAATGATCAAAGGAAATTTGTCGCAAGGCTTGTCGCAAGGCTTACGTTCCATCCACACATAGGCCGCGCGATCAGTTCGCCCGGAGCAGCGCTGAAGAGTGCACGTTTCCTTCTTGTGGCGAATTAACATCTAACTTGACGAAACAGCGAACAATATAAGTATCGAGTAAACATTTAAATTTATTGAGTTAACTATCAGATGTAACTATGTATTATAGTTTGTTAATGTAACTATGTATTATAGTTTGAGTCCCGGGAATAGATATAAAATTCTTTTAATACGTCTGTCCGTCTGTCTGTCCGTCTGTCTGTCCATCTGTCTGTCCATCTGTCTGTCTGTCTGTCTGTCTGTTAGACAGCTATAATAACAGTTACTTAGCTTCCGCACAATAAGTTTTACCCTATAGTTAATGGTTGGAAATACACTTGTGTTATACGGAATACCATAATTATTCCAATGCCTCCTGAGTCCTGATGGTAGCTGCTTTTTTCATTCGCTTGGATTTTCTTTGTTTTATATTTTGTCCGATACTCAACAAGGCTTAGGGGCTGTTTCCACACTTCCTGATAAGTTTCAGATACGACAGAATATAGACTATCCACAACTTATCTTACAGATGAAGGATCTCTCAGTTAAGTTTCAGATAGGATATTTACAACTTATCTGACAGATGAAGTATCTTCCAGATAAGAAACAACAATTGCAATTGAATATAGTCGAATATTATGATATGATATATATTATGACACTAGTTATATATATGATACTAGTTTTCATCAGAATTAAAATGTTTAATAACTTTATGAAATGACTGATTTAATGAGAACATCATTCTTGTCTATGGACAAGAATAATGTTTATATGGAACTTGGCTCTCCATTTTTACGCTTATGTTTTTGGTGGGATTTTATTATCCGCGCGCTATCAGAATTTTATACGTGGGAGAGCCATGCTTAGGCACGAATGGGCCGGCTTGACCGTACCAGAAGACAAGGAGAATCTTCAGCAAAAAATTGTGAATCTTTTTGTGAACAAGCTTCAAGTCACAGGTATAGATGTTTCCTCCATTAGCTTTTGTTACAGGCTGGGCCGTCCTAAGGAAGCAAAGTGTAGGCCCATATTGGTTAAATTCAAGGAGTTCAGCCAACGTAGTAAAGTATGGGACTCAAAAACCAAGCTCAAACAGACTGGCATTACTTTAACCGAATACCTAACCAAGAAAAGGCACAACTTATTCATGGCAGCTAGGCAGCGTTGTGGTTTGACCAAGTCATGGACACGGGATGGCAGTATTTTTGTAATCGGTCCGGATGGGTCACGGCACTGCATACATAATTTGTCTGAGCTTGATATGCTGCCAGGTATGACTGGTAATGCATCAGATGTGTCCAGTGAAGTTGCCCCATCGCGAAGTGTGCCAAAGTTTAAACAACCATCTGCAACAAGGGCAAAGAAGAATAATAAAGGGAAATAAGTTAGTACTACCTTATTTAATAAGTATTCATACTAATCTGCTTATAGTATTTGCTTTAATATTTCATTAGTGTTAATTTGCTATAATTGCTGATTACTGATTCATACTACACTGCTTAAAATATTTGCTTTCAATCATCAAAGCTTTCATTAATACATATAGCTTTGGGCAGGTATATTTCATACAAGTTTTAAATGTTAGAAAACTTATAATACAATATATGAAATATACTTGCTTTTTCGCAGATTTCATGATTGTTTTTATATTTGGCATTGTTAATACCTACTTTGTTATATTAGAGCATGCTAAGTTGCATACTTGTTCATTTCCTCTCCTGCTTCTCATCTATGCTTTTTAATGCAGGTAGTATAGAGTATTTCACTGTGCTTTAATTTATTTAATCTGTACACATATTTTATTAAGGTATTTGCTAAATATTTGTTTGGTGTAGACATTATTTTTAGGTTAGACAAAATTGAAGGTTGTTAGCTGGACAGTTGACAGCTCCGTTGACAGATCAGTGACCACAGATAACATCACATAAACAGAAAACTGTCAAGTTGTGGCAAATGATTAACTAACAATTATTAGTGATGTGTTATGAAAGAAGAAGATTTCAATTTTGCATGTTTAAAGATTAATAATTATTATTACGTTTAGTCATTGTTTAGTATAAATTGTTTTAGAAAGACATTTGAAGATTTATTTCGCAGACTAGTTTACAAATAAAACATGTAGTTAAGATAAGAATTATCTTTAATGCAAAAAGTGTAAAATATAAACAACTTTAGCTTCATTAATGGGGTGGGCTCTGGTAGCTAAGGTAGCTTTGCACCTAACTAGAAACGTATTTAGAGTTTATTTTAGTGTTATTGTATACTATTATTATTATTATTATTTTGTTATTATTATTATTATTGTTTATTTTTTTTTATTATTATTTAATATTTAGTATTGTATTATATTTATTTTTAATATTATTTAAGTATGGATTTAAATTCAAGTAGTGAAAGTATTGATTTTACATCATGTTCCTCATCAAATTGCTCATTTTACAGCACAGAATCTTTAATCCCTCTTAATAAATCTTTGGCCTTAGAGTTTCAACAAGAATATAAAAATTTAAATGTTGTCCACATTAACGCACAGAACATTCCAGCCCACTATTCCGATATGTTGGCGTTATTTACACCAAAATTAAATATTCATGCAATACTAATATCCGAGTCATGGCTTAAACCATGTCTCCCTTCCCAAGGTTATGACTTACCCGGGTATCAGCTCATTCGTAATGACAGAACAGGTCGAACTGGTGGCGGTGTTGCAATTTATTTACGCTCTGATATTTCCTTTTCTCACATAAGCTCATCCAATCAACCACCTCCAGTAAACGCTCCTGAACATTTGTTTATAGAAATAACACTGTGTCACACAGAGGTTCTACTTGGTGTCCTGTACTGTCCTTCTTCTCAGATAAATTACTTCTCAGCCTTTGAAAGTTTGCTGGAAGAACTAACACCGGCATATAAGCATACTGTAATCATGGGAGATCTGAACACGTGCTTACTCAAAAATGATTCTAGGTGCAATAAGTTGGTTTCCGTCGTAAACTCATGTAATATGCAATTACTACCTTTAAATGCAACCCATTGTGCTCCCAACAGTAAACCATCTCTTCTAGATGTAATAATTGTAGCACCCTCGACAGTGATTTCAAAACATGGTCAGTACAATGCTGACATGTTCTCGTGCCATGATCTGAGATGAACATCACGAAAAATACATAAAAATTCGCAACCGCTGTAATACTTTGTGTCGAGATGCACAGAGGCGATACATACATTCTTCGGTAGAAATTGGTGGGACAGCTAAAACGTGGAAATTTTTAAAGTCGCTTGGTATAGCTAATCGGAGTGGGCAGGTTAAAATCAATACGGGACTTGAGGAGCTCAATAAATTTTTCTCGTCGTTATCAACAGCATTGAATGCGACTGATAAAACCAAAACCCTACACCATCTATCGTTGCAGCCTCCTGAAAGTTGTTCTCCTTTTTGTTTCAGTCCAGTTACTCTCAGTGAGGTTAAGAAAAATATAATGTCCATTTCATCTAGTGCGGTTGGTAGCGATGAACTTGGTCGAAACATGATTGTACCAATAATAGACATTATTTGTCCCATTATATCAGACATACTCAATTACTCATTATTAAAAGGTACCTTTCCATAATCATGGAAAAGAGCTAAAATTATCCCATTACCCAAAAAATCTAACCCACAATCCTGTAAAGACTATCGACCTATTTATATTTTACCATTTTTATCAAAAGTACTGGAGTGTCTTGTCCATCAGCAGGTTGTAAACTTTTTGAACAGGTTAGAATTTTTTAACCCCCTTCAGTCTGGATTCCGTCCTGGCCATAGCACCTCAACAGCGTTAATAAAGGTAACCGACGATATTCGACGTGCCATGGACAACGGCGAATTAACAATTTTAACACTTTTGGATTTTACTAATGCTTTTAACACCGTTGATCATGATATTCTCCTACAACTCCTGATATCTATGAATTTTCTCCTACCGTAGTGGCGTGGTTCCGTAGTTATTTGTGTAATCGCAAACAGCGTGTAGTAGTCGAGGATGACGCCTCAAAATGGTCAACAGTCATGGATGGAGTCCCTCAGGGCGGCGTCTTATCACCTCTATTGCTTAACATCTTTATTAACAGCATAATCAAAATAGTTACCTTTTCCTGCACACATATGTATGCCGACGACCTGCAAATTTACTTACACACACCTGTTAATGACCTGCCATTAGCTATTGCAAGAACTAATGAAGACCTTGAAAGTATCTGTGCTTGGTGTAAGTCTCGTGGGTTGGTTATAAATCCTGTTAAATCCCAAACAATTATAATTGGCAGTTCAAAGCTTCTGAAAAGAGCCCAAGTTCAAAACCTTTGTCCTGTAATGGTTGATGGTAAAATTATTCCTTTTTCGCAAACTGTCAAAAACCTTGGTATTCATCTCGACTCAACGTTGTCTTGGAACAAGCACATTAGTGAGACCAGTAAAAGAATATTTGGTGCGTGGAGTGCGTTGAGGCGCTTCCAAAATTTTCTGCCGATACCGACTAAAATCCTGCTTGCAGAATCGCTCATATTGCCCATACTCGATTACGCTGACATATGTTTCACAAATATTACAGAGGAGCAGCTAAATAAACTTGAGCGCCTCCAAAACCTCTGCATAAGATTTATTTTCGGTTTGCGAAAGTATGATCACGTTTCCCAATTTCGTGTTAAACTCAAGTGGCTGCCAGTCCGACTTCGGCGGAATGCTCATATACTGTCGTGCTTATACAATATTTTATACGACCCTAAGACACCACCCTACTTAAAGGAAAGGTTCACATTTTTAGATGGCAACGTTAAAATATTTCGAAATATTAATTTATCACTAATACCGCCTACTCGTAAAACAAAATTTTATGACTCTTCGTTCACAGCTCGTGCTGTCAGCCTGTGGAACAAATTACCCACATCTTTAAGATGTGCTAAGTCCTCGTGCAGTTTTAAAAATGGGGTTAAGGAACATTTTTTGTCACAATTATTAATCCATAATAACTGATAACTATTAGTATTTGTGCTATTTATATTTATTTATGTTTGTATGTACATATATTTATTTCTACGTATTCTTTATTATGTATGTACATATAATATTATATTGTATGCAGTATATTGTATAGTATTTATAATATTATACTTATATATTTTTTAAAAGTTTACTCTTAGCTGCCTATGCAGTCACCTACCATCTAATGCTACTGTTACTCTATAATTTTACAATAAAGGTTGTCTGGAAGAGATCGCTTGTAGCGATAAGGCCGCCTTTTGTACTTTTACTCTTAGTTACTAAGTTTTGTATGTCATGTTTGTTTTGGTGCAATAAAGTGTTTTCATTCATTCATTCATACCCAGTACAAAAAAAGAATTACTTTAATCGGACTAGTAGTTCCGAAGATGTGCGAACACAAACATAAAAACATACATGAATATGTATGTCACTTTAGAAATTTGTCACATTTGTTCAGATGCTGATAATATAGAGTAAAACATATCAAAACTAGGCAGTTCTGAAAATAATACATACAATATACAGGTTGAATTGATAACCTTTTTTTGAAGTCGGTTAGCGACGCGACGTACGTCAGCTACGACGCACATCACTAACTGGCAAGGCGGACGCTCGGTGCGGTATCGGGTCGCCAACCGCCTGCTTGTACGGCGGGCCGCAATAGGCCCACTGCCACACTGAGTTGATTTTTGACACCTCCAGTGCGTGGTGGGCCGATAACGACCTGCCATAATTTTTTTATAGGAAAGACCTATAATTTTAAACACAATCTCAAATATATATTTGCCTCTGTCGTACCTTTACAAACACCTGAGATAATCGTTCCGCACTGAGTGAGAGAACATATTTTTCTTCGTCCGCACCAGCTGCAATTCCGCGGCGGGCCGATTTCGGCCCGCCCCGCAGTGAAGATGTTAACTTAGTAATGTCCGATTTTGGGGATTTCTAAAACACTGTGGATTGGTTGAAGATTTGACGTTTTAAATGTCAATTCATTGTCACGCGTTGTTTTGTTTGTGGTTGTTTTTGTAAGCGAGCTAGCATTTTTTGATATTTAATGTGTTTAAAATTGCAATTGGACTTGAAAATTTGAGCGAAAAGCTATCTAAAAGTGTGTCTCTAAATACAAAACGACTGATACATGTGAAATTAGTGCTGAAAGTTTAACAGAACCAGAAACTAATTCTAAGGTAATTCTATGGTATATTACCTCAAAGATACATAGGAAAAGATAGTAACCAATCAGAATAAGAGTTGCCCAGTAAGCAAAAATCAAGCCAATCAGCGTTAAGAATGTCTAATGTTACTAAGGCAACTCGCGTTTTCCCAAAAAACCTATTTTTTTTAGGATAATTGAAAAATGTAATCACCATTATCTAATTATCCGTGTTTTCGAAAAATCCCTAGAATTTTCGCGAAAATTCGATTTATCAAATAATCCTACGACATATTATATTATATACAGTATATATGTCACCGTAAGATTGTAAACACCGCGAGATTGTAATACGACGAAGTGATGGATTGTAAACAAACGGTTTTCTGGTGATTTTAAATTAATTATTTCGTATTTAAAATAACTTCAATTGCCTGAATATTTGATGTATAACATTGAATAAAATTTAGATTTATTGAAAGTGCAGTTTGAATAATAAATTAGGTTAATTTTAATAACCGAACATTCAAACAGCACTTTAAGTATATCTAAATTTTATTTTACGTTATACATCTCATACCATTGGACATTGAAGTTATTTTAAATACGAAATAATTAATTTAAAATCACCGGAAAACTGTTTGCTTACAATCCATCACTTCGCCATATTACAATCTCGCGGTGTTTACAATATTACGGTGACATATATATTGTTGGCGGGCTGCAGCATTCAACGGCAGCCGTCGACAGCCTATCACTGTGTCGGTAGCGTACGGACTACCGACGCGGTACGTCACAACTGCAAGCGTGATAAACTGTCGACGGTTGCTGTTGAATGCCGCCAACATGTGCCGTCGACTTCCCCGGCAGGTGCCGTCTACTGCCGCCGACACGACGTGCCGTTCGTCTGTAAGCGCTCTAAGTGACACACTTGGATATGGGTCATATGGCTAAGGAACCAACAACCAAGTGATTCAGGAATAATAATTCCTGAATCACAATCATTGGTACTTAAAATATATTGCCAAGAAATCTTTTTTATGAAAAAATTTGCAATTGAATTAATTCAACGAATCTTGTCCACTTGTGCAAGACTGGTACACGCGTACTCCACCCGCTTAAAGAGGTGACACACGTACGAACTTAAAGTACGCGGGTTTTAGTTCGCGAACTTACTCGGCTCGCGTCGGTGACACACGAGAATCGCTCACACTGAATTACCATGCCCCCAGGCTCGTGGCTCGCAGCGCGCGGCTCGCGGCTCGCGGCTCTTTGCTGGCACACAGGCGATTAAGATCGTCGAGACTCGAGCCATAAGTCCGCGTACTTACTCGCGTGCCTGTCACCCCCTTTAGCCGTTCTATCTTGATGTATTTCTGTGGTTCCATCCCATTCTGATCGCGCGCGGATAACACATTTAAGCTGAGGCTTAACCTACGCGTCAGTGAGGGATCGTCAAGTTGCGTCAAGTTGTCAAATGTGTTTTTTGTATACAAAACACACATTTGACAGCTTGACTTGACTCGCAACTTGACGCTCCGTCACTGACGCGTAGGTTTGTTCTAAGCTTAATACTTATACATTTTCTTGATAAACCGCGCGTTCCGGCGCGGCGGACGTATATTATAAAACCAGCATACTGTGTGATTCTGTCATTATGACTCAGTTATACACGTAATTGTATATTATTTGTGTTAACTGTGAATATAAAAGTCGACGAAGCACATAAAAGTATAATATACATTTTATTCCACAGTGACACTTATTTTTATTAATAACAGACGCTACAAAAAATAATATTTTTTATTTATATTTACAGAAAGGAACTTCCAGACATTGAAGGTTACATTAGTGAGTAAGTACCTGCAGAGCGTATAATTTTTGTTAAATCTATGCTGTTATTAGCTGAACAACAAGGAGTATTTTGGAGCGCTTAGCAAAATGCAATTCACAAGTTTCGATAGCAAAGTTAGATGTTAAAAAATGTATGGGGTCTGACTCATCTGACAGAACGCATCGCTATGTCATTGCGCTTGCGATGCGTTATGCACAGTGTCGGATTAACCCTTAATCATATTAAGTAATTGCCTAACGCCTAGGCCTAGGGCATCACGTCTGAGTGGGCACCAGAAGAGTAAAGGTTTGTAGACCGATTCAAGTCATAAGAATGGGGTGGCCCACAGGCATGGATTGCTTAGGCGCTTTAGAGATGCCCTAAGGCGCCTTAAATCAGTCACTGGTTATGTCATTGACCCCTACTTTTTCACTACGTTCGCCATCAAAACGTGGCGTTACTCTGATATAGTTATGATTCCTTACAGAACCTCTCAATTTAAGCACACTGACCGCAAAGTGACGTGTAGATATGCACTGTATGTACTAGTAGCGCGTAGATATGCACAGCGGGGCTAAAATGGTCAATGGCCCGCCCCACGTCGCAGACAATACGTGTTTTTAGTGTTTTAGTATTTTAGTGTTAGTGTTATTTTTTAGTATAATTGTATGTATGTTAGTCTATAAGGTATTTGTAATATGGGCCAAGATGCCTGAGCTAAATAAATAAATAAATAAAATATATAGCAGTTCCTCAATGAATTTCCTTTTCAATTCAGCAAATTAATTGTCAAAACTGGCTGACGAACGTCAAATTAGTACGAATCACTAGACATGAATAATTATGCAGCAGCACAGAGTGACTGACCATTTTGCGATTTAAAAAAAATGAATCTATAATATTACTATGATTCATAATCAATTCATAATATTATGATTCTCCAAAGCATCCACTTTAGCCTCGCTGTACTTAATTTGTACTGAATTGACTGATTTCAATTGCGTGAGGCGTTCTATGCATGCAAACCTGTCAATTCAATACAAATTTAGAAATGTATCTACGCGCCCCGTTGCGGTCTGAGTTGTCCCTAAGTGTTTAAACACACTAGGCTGAATTACGCCGACGTAAATTCCGCCGCGTTTACGCCGCGTATCAAACGCATACAAAATATGGACGGAACGCGACAGACGACACACTATGCCGAAATTACGTCGCGAGCCGAATTTCCGAGGAGCCGAGATTCGGCGGTAATGTTTTGTATAGCAACACACTATACACGACGGAATTATCAAAACCAAACATAGCAAATCCAATCTTAACTCCAAAGCGTTAACGCACACAATACTACATCTGAGAATTTTAAATACTCACTTACGCGCGCGTTCCGCAACGGAAATTACGCCGCGAAATTTCGGCTCTTCGCGTAATTTATAGTGAAGGCATATAGGCATCCTGAAAGTGCTCAGCGTCAAGCTGGACAGCTTCCTTCTGGGGCACTGGATCCATACACATGTGCATGTGCCCGGAGCGCCAGAAGGTGGCAAGTACTTAAACTAACTTATTTATTTCTTTCTTAATATGGGTTAAAAAGCCTGAAATAAACGTATTTTATTTTATTTTATTTATTTATAGTGTGTCGCATCAGACGTAAGCGGCTGAACGTAATTTCAGCCACGTAAATTACGCCGGCGTAATTCAGCCCAGTGTGTTTAGACCCTGAGGCCGCATATACGCGTTTTCCGTATTTGTTTTCTTAATGCGGAATTTTGATTTGGAATTCTGGGAGACGTTCGTTTTTCTATATGAGCGAACGCGCTGGCTTGAATTTGAATTGTGTGCGGAATTCGTTTCGTTCGAAAAAAAAGCAAACGTGTGCGTCGAAGCAGATGGTACTACTAGTAACTAGCACATACAGCAAATAATGCGACCCAAATCCGACATGTTCCACACGTCATAGTATTGAGAGAACTGAGAAACATTGTCAAACGACAACTAAAACTTTTTGTTTACTGTTAGTTTACTGTCTATCATGCTGGTGCTGCATTATTATATCGTATTAATAAGTTAACGTAAGTATATGTATTATGTAAGGATACATACATACATGTAACTGGTGAATGAGTTATTCTGTAACAACTTATATAATAATATATCCTAGAGGTGATTTCCCCAATCGGTTAAAAGTGTAATTATTGTATGGTAATTTTTAAAAGACGCCAAATGTGAAAAAGTCACTGTCATATTTTTATTATTAATTTTTATTACAGTCTTCTACCAGACGCAGACCCGTAAGTATCCAAACATATTTTATTACTTAATGTCTGTCTGTCTGTTGCAGTTGTTGTGGCTTAGGTTTTTTTTTAATATTATATTGTACTAAACTATTTAAAGGGAACAGTAGGAGGACATCAGTCAAGAAGACCACCAACCTATAATATTACAATTTGCGAATAGCGATAAAATAATATTATTGTGACTATAAATTGAGATGTCAGGTATTCTATCTTTCAAGTTGAATCAAATTGCACACTGTGTACAAATCAAATTTTAAATCGATTCAGCAATTCAGGAGTCCATCGCGGACAAACAACGTGACAAGTAATTTTTATATATTTAAAGAAGATTATAATGGTGCGCTTATACGGGCAACTACAATTGCTCAACTCCAGTCAATTCTCATCAACTTTGACGTCACGACTACATCAAACAATTTGCGGCAACAAGCAGCAATATTGCGCAATACAATATTGAGTGATGTGGCCATCGAATATTTGAACGATATGACATTGAGCGATATGAAATAAATTGCTCCATATTGCTCCACTAATTGCTCCAGATCGCTCCATTCGTGTCGCCGAACAATTATTGCCATAATAATTGCCCATGTAAGCGCATCTTAAGGAAGATGACTTTGTGACAATATAGTTTTTATATTAATTCATTCAATGGTAACTGACAGGTAGACAGACAAAAACATAGGCAGACCGCAGACGCACGCTTTCTCGCAAATCAATATTAAAACCTATGAATTATCCATACTAATATTAAACTGCGAATGTGTCTGTTTGATTGTCTGCCTGTCCGCCTGACGCGCAAACCTCTGTAACGCTTTTGCTGAAGGGAATGGAGATACTTTGAGCCTGTCCAGATGAGGCGTTTTACGCGCGAGTGAGCGACTCACGCGTTTTACGCGCGTACCCGAGATACTACACGGTTACATTATATATCGCGTCCAGCTGATGCCTACGCGCTTTTTCGTACTCGTGCGCAAGGGCCGGGACACAAAAACACGGCACGACGTCGTACGGCGCCGTACGGTGTCGCATCGTGAGAATTCACGGCGCGCGTCGCAAAAAACTACTGCACGGCGCCGTACGACGTCGTACGATGTCGCGTCGTAGAAACTCATCTTAAATTTCTATGTGAGTTTCTACGGCACGACGTCGTTCGACGCCGTACGGCGCCGTGCAGTAGTTTTTTATGACGCGCGCCGTGAGTTCTCACGGCGCGGCACCGTGCGGCGACGTACGATGCCGTATGACGCCGTACGGCGCCGTGCCGTGTTTTTGTATCCCGGCCCAAACTCACGTAGAAATTCAATATGAGTTTCTACGGCACGGCGCCGTAAGACGCCGTACGGTGCCGTGCCGTGTTTTTGTGTCCCGGCTTGAATTCCCACGACAAGGCGCCGTACGACGTCGTATGGCGCCGTACGGTGCCGTGCAGACGCGCGTCGTAAAAAAACCCACACACTTTCTCGCAAATCAATATTAAGACCTATGAATTATCCATACTAATAATAAACTGCGAATGTGTCTGTTTGATTGTCTGCCTGTCCGCCTGACGCGCAAACCTCTGTAACGCTTTTGCTGAAGGGAATGGAGATACTTTGAGCCTGCCCAGACTGATCTGGACAGGCTCAAAGTGTCTCCGCCCTGAGGCCGGGACACAAAAACACGGCACGGCGCCGTACGGTGTCGTACGGCGCCGTACGGTGCCGCGCCGTGTACATAATATATCGCGTCCAGCTGATGCCTACGCGCTTTTTCGTACTCGTGTGCAAGGGCCGGGACACAAAAACCACTGCACGGCGCCGTACGACGTCGTACGACGTCGCGTCGTAGAAACTCATCTTGAATTTCTATGTTTCTACGGCACGACGTCGTACGACGCCGTACGGCGCCGTGCAGTAGATTTTTACGACGCGACGTACGGCGCCGTGTCGTGGGAATTCAAGCCGGGACACAAAAACACGGCACGACGTCGTACGGCGTCGTACGGCACCGTGCCGGACGCGCGTCGTAAAAAACCACTGCACGGCGCATCTTGAATTTCTACGTGAGTTTCTACGGCATGACGTCGTATGACGCCGTACGGCGCCGTACGGTGCCGTGCCGTGGTTTTTTTACGACGCGCGTCCGGCATGGCGCCGTACGGCGCCGTACGACCCCGTACGACGTCGTGCCGTGTTTTTGTGTCCCGGCCCTTCATGGCGCGCGTCGTGCCGTAGAAACTCACGTAGGAATTCAAGATGGGTTTCTACGACGCGACGTCGTAACGCCGTGCCGTGGGTTTTCTACGACGCGCGCCGTGAATTCCCACGACAGGGCGCCGTACGACGTCGTACAACGTCGTGCCGTGTTTTTGTGTCCCGGCTCTAAAACGCTTGCAATGAGCGAGACTCTCGAGTCGCCCGTAAAACCCGTCGAGATACTTCATGGACCGTTCACCGTGTCATTGCAATTTGCAGCGCGGCGTCCAGAACTACGCGCGAGTCCATTGCGAGTGGACGTATTTGATTGGAGCGTGATAACTTTAGAGTACATTGTTTGTAGCGTAAAAACGCGCGTAAAACGTGGTATCTGGATGCAATAGAAATTGAATCGCGCGTATGGACTTCGCGCGTAAAACGCCTCATTTGGACAGGCACTTTAAGTCCCGGGAGGCGGGAAAGGATATGAGATACTTTTTATTTCTTGAAAAGAGTACGATTCCCGAGCGATTATCGAATTTTGGCGCAACGGATTTGCGGGCGTCATCTAGTGTATTATATTTTGCTCTTAGGTACTACTATTTGAAGTTTCTAAACCGTCGACCATTGTTTGATTTCAGCAATGATGCCAACACCAGTGCGCCAGCATAAAATATTGCTGCAGAGCTGTTTGTCACACCATTCAAGTGTTTGCTTTCGATGTATAATATATTTAAATATTACAATGTCAGAGGATTTTAAATGCATTTTATTTGTTCGCCTCCCAACGATTTCCTGCATTTTAACTGATAATATTATATTTACTAAAATGTTCGACAAGCTTAATAAAATATTGTACAAATGATACATTGGAAACTGTGATTGGAAAAAAGAAAAGAAGATAAGAAGAAAAAATAACTTCGACATCTAAGTTTTAGCAGTTACAGATATTGTAGCAAACGTCATGACGTTTGCTACAATATCTGTTAGATAGTTGTTAGATCATTCCAGCCGAGTTACTGTAGCAAGTACCTACATAGCAGAATAAGGGTATAGTATATTATGGCTCAGCAGGAGCGCTAGTAGCATAGAGCCTAATTACACCTAGCGAGTAGAGTGGCGAGACAGTGCCCTCGGCCGAGCACTCGGTATTTATACAGGGTGTAGAAAAACTAAGTGACGCTAGGTTGTAACTGTCCCTGACATAGAGATCACTGTCAAAGTAGCAGCGCTGAAAGAGCAACATTTTTTTCTTATTGGTATAGACAAGCGTCTAGCGCCATGCATATTCCCATACAAAAATGAAAAAAATTCGGCCAAGTGCGAGTTGGACTCGCGCACGAAGGGTTACCACAATAGAGCAAAAACAGGTTAAAAATTGTATTTTTTGTATGGGAGCCTCCCTTAATTATTTAATTTATTTAAATTGTATTATAAATTATTAAATTTAAAATAAAACTGACTATTCCGTGAATATTTAAAATATCTATGTATTGCCGTTAATGATAGGGAGCAAAAAAAAAATACAAAAAAATTACGTTTGCTGTATGGGAGCCCTCTTAAACATTTAATTTATTTTGTTTTTAGTATATTTTGTTGTTATAGCGGAAACAGATATACACAATCTGTGAAAATTTCAGAAGTCTGGCTATAGCGGTTCTTGAGTTACAGCCTGGAGATAGACAGACAGACAGACATCGAATCGTATTAGTCTTAGTTTTTACCCTTTGGGTATGGAACCCTAAAAAAGAAGTTCTCTTTTAGTGCTGCTACTTTGACACATGTCAGAAACACATGCACCCGTTAATTTGCACCCGATAATTTAATTGATAATGTATTATTATCAATATGGACATAACTACCACTGGACTGAACTACTTTGGCTGCAAAGAGACGGACTAAACGGCGCGGGTACCAATACATTCTGTCAATAATGTCGGGTTACGCAATGCAAAGCAACGGATAACGGCATGACGCCGCGCGCTGGCTGATATAATGTATACCACCAAAAACATAAATGTAAAAAAGGAGAGCCAAGTTCAATGCAAACAATATGCTTGTCTATGGACTTCGCTGTAAAAAGAATGGATATCTAAATGTGTGCCAAGTAATATGGAAATTCGAAATAATAATAATGTATTTATAGGAACCAAATAACATTATATTTTAGTATATACTCATATTAGATTTATTTATTTTATATATTATACTTAGTTATAATTCAGTGTTTAATTAGCGTAATATCAAAATATATATTATATCCTTATCTGTTTATATTTTACCCAACTAGTACGAGTATGTGTTGATATTATCATAGAGAAAATATATTTTATACATTGTACAAATTCATATTATTGATTTTAGTGCACGTTCTATCTGCTGTCTCAATCCTATCTCTCTCCGTAGGGCTGCTGGAAGAGATTTCTATTAGAAATAAGCAGACCCTTTGTGTCGTTTTACTGTATATTGTTATATTGTAATTGTTTCTTGTGCACAATAAAGTATTAAATAAATAAAAATAAATAAAATTATGAACAAATAACCCACAAAAAACTTGAAATATAAAAGACAGCCAAGCTATCTAAAGTATGCAATCTTTCTATCGTAAAAAGTTTTCAGATCACATTCAAGTCAAGTCCAACTTATTTTCTAATTTTAAATCAACATTCAGGGATTGTATCAATAACAATTTTCTCTGTTTCGTGATTATTATAGCGACTTGACAATGAGCACAAAAGAAACAAATATTAAACAGCATATTTGGATGAGCTGATAGTTACACAGACGGCCAACGTAAATTAGTGTTTTCAAGTATGTAACGGCACATGTGTTTGATGCTACCCATTAAGTCCAATAATTAGTCGTGTGCTCATTTCCAAGCCTGAAGCCACTATAATAATTTTGAAATAGCAAAAAATTGTTATTGATACAGTCCCTGAATGTTGATTTAAAATTATAAAATAAGTTGAAGGCTTGGCTTGAATGTGATCTGAAAACTTTTTACGATAAAAATATTGCATAGATAGCTTGACTATCTTTTATATTTCATGATTTTGGTGGGATTCCCTTTCATTTTTTAAGGTTTCTTTTGGTTTTTTTTTATGAATGTCGAAAAGGTGAAAATAGAACCCAGTTATTAAGATTTCGCTGTCTGTCTGTCGTCCGTCACCAGACTGTATCTTGAGAACTGCAATAGCTAGATAGTTGAAATTTTCACAATTTATGTACCTACATATTTCTGTTGTCGCTATAAAAGCAAATGGTCAAATTAAAATAGGGCGTCTCATACAAAAAACGCAATTTTTTTTGTGTTTTTTGCTCTATATTCATAATGGTAATAATAAAATCCTTAAAATTTTCAGAAAATACTTAATTTTATTTAAAATTTAATAGTAAATAATAAAAAGTAAATAAACTTATTATTTAAGAGGAGCTTCCATACAAATTTACTATATGGAATACTTACTATGTACGCTAGCTCGACTCGCACTTGGCCGGTTTCATAAATTTCCATTCGTTGTGGATGACCTATCTTGGTGCCAAATTTCAAGGTTCTGCTAGAAGTACCTTAGAATTTTGGTGATCTGTAAGTCAGTGAGTGATAAAGTTGACTTTGTTAACATCTAAGATAAAAGGGGTGTGAAATAGCCGCGAACCGCTTCGAGAAAAGTATGGTAAGGCCATAGTAAAAGGAGGGGAAGTAGGGTAACTCCGGCCCAATCCGTGATTTAATTACCTACTTAAGGTTGTCAATTGTAGGCGGCGGCGGCGGCGCGGCGGCGTTGTGATGTGGGAGCGACAAGCGGCTGTCCGCGCTTCGTTCGCAACCGCATGAAGAGCGGCAACGTCGCGGTCTTCCGACTTTTAATAATAATAAGTGACTCTTGATTGTCCATATTATTTCGGCCAATCTTCGTGCATATTTGCATGCATATTTCGGCACTTGGATCGTGCATTAATCCGATGTCTAAATAAAATTATAAATAAGTATACCCTTTAAAACAACATTAAAAACTAACGTCTGTCTCTTATAGGTACCTACTATAAACAAATCTGTTGTTATTTGTTATGATCCGAACTTTGCTTTATGTGTATAATAATTAATATCTGATTAATCTGATTTACAATTAACACACAGCAATGTTTATTACTCCTGCGATTATGATCGGACATTTTTGATTCGTTTGGCACGGCGTGGCGCGACGCGGGCGTGCAGCATAAAGTGTTAGTCCCGACTGGTATGGTCCGAAAACGGTCCGAGATTTTAATAAGTGTGCGTGCGGCGACGCATTGATACTATGGCGCACACATACAAGCCGCGCGCGGTGCCTTTGTATGAAGATAACTTACTTCCCCTCCTTATAATAGTAAGGCCGTGTCTTTGCTAAAAAGCTTGACTGGGGCACTGCCGTGCCCTCAGATAAAGTCTCTAGAATCTAGATTTTGTTGACGTGTGTATTTTCACAATATGTTCCAAATTTTTGAAGTGAAAACTTTTTTAGCGGCGTTGAGCACTTTTGTGGGATGGGTAAAAACTGTGAAACTCGCGTCAGATTCTCGTGCTGATCGAAAAACCTTGGAAAAACCGTAAGACGGTTGGAGAGTAGTGTTGTAACATCGAAATCGATTGTTTTTTTTTTTTCGATTGTCGATATATATTATTTTATCGATTGTAGGGTTTCGATTAATCAAAAAATTCGATTTTTTTAAAATCGATTTTCATAAAAAATGGGTTAAAAATTTAATCGATTGTAAGGGTTTCGATTAATTAAAAAAATCGATTTTTTAATAATAGATTTTCATAAAAAATGGGTTAAAAAAATTGTTGTCTGTAAAGTCGGTTTACTGACGATAGTTGAACGTGACAACGTGCCTCTTTGTCGCTCGTTCCGCGCTCTCGCTTGCACTTCAAGCCCTGAATGGAACGCCTCAGAGCGAGGTAACGCCGCATGAGTCATGTTTTTTCGTGCGTGCAGCCGCGCCGGTTCCATCGAATTATAAGACGTTCTCACGTCAAAAAATGCACAACGTTAATAATCAAGTTTTCACTTCTGACGGCACTCCCTGAGTGCAACCCGCCTTTTTTTTTGTTTATTACTGTATGGTATGTGGTATATGAATTTTCGTCAAAGTCCACGATTCCTCAGTCCTCACGATGATGAATTCAGTGAGTCGAGCGAAAAAAGAGTTTTATTAGTTTTTGTATAGAATTGCATGATCTACTAGTTTATTTTAACGATAAATTTTACCGGTGACGAGAAAAACATAATTTACTATGTTTGAACTTGAATAAATATTTTTTGCACATGGAAGATCGGCGAGGACTTTTGGTATTTACTGTTTTCTTTATAATTTTTACGTACACACGTATTTTACGTTTCTACAGATTCATAACTCTATGCCAAATCTTCGTAAGTTTTAGCTTAACTTACTCGTTAAACTTTTAGGATTCCGTAAGGGCAAAAAACGGAACCCTTATATATTCGTCATACAATCTGTCTGTCTGTCCGTCTTTATGTCACAACCACTTTTCTTTGACACCATTTAAAAGCTATACTGATGAAACTTGGTAGGTATTCAGTGAACCGTTTTTGTTTTAGCTATTTATCATATAATTTAGGGCCTTTTTCACCACTTCAACTTCCTGATAAGGTGCCGGATAGGCTATCCATAACTTTTTTGACAGATGCTCCATACTCTTCCTGTCAAGTTAAGTTGTGGATAGCCTATCCGGCACTTACCAGGTAGTGGTGAAACAGGCCCTTAATGTATCAGATTGAAAAGTTGAACCAATTTTTAGCAAACAATTCGTTTTTAGCTATCAATATTGTGTTACATGACCAACGTGAAATAAAAAATAGATATGGTTAAAATTAATTAAGAGCTTGAAAAAATAATAATTTAACACCCGGTATAACTAATTCATACATTTAAAATAAAAAGCAAATCATTGGCGGACACAGGCAAACTTGTAAGTGAAAAAGGGAGGTTCATATCCGTGCTGCATCTACTTCATCATGAGGCCGATGCTGATGATGACAGCGGCCGTGCTGCTGGCCTGCGTCGCCTACTCCCATCAACAGCTGGTATGTTTTTTTTATGAAATAAGGGGGCAAACGAGCAAACGGGTCACCTGATGGAAAGCAACTTCCGTCTCCCATGGACACTCGCAGCATCAGAAGAGCTACAAGTGCGTTGCCGGCCTCTTAAGGCCCCTTAAGCCTTTCGATGTTGTGACATTGGCTCGGTGGAGGGGTCACTCAAGCTGGGTGGAGTTTCTAGGGTGTTAAAAAGATATCGTTCTGTGCCGAATCTACCAGATGCCAGCCAATGGAGTCTGGGGTCCACACTTGGATTTTGATAATCTATTTAGGGCTAAGTTAGTGTTGTAATTTTTACGTTTTATTAATTGGTATTTTATTTTTGCCGATCTCTGGAGATCACAGGTCACGACCCGCTATGTGGCTTAGGACTTTATCGTTCCTGTCTTTTATAGCCATTTTTATGTTGTAATATTTTATGTGTTCGGCTGACACCTCCGTGGTTCTTTTTATGAAGCTTGCCACAGCGTCTCCGTCAGTGTCAGTGTGATAGACACAGGTGTTAGTGTGCCGGGATATAGCTACGACTGTATGAGGAACGCTGTCATGGATTGCCAGCTTTCGGGACTTGGTCTGTATGATGATCACCGAAGGACTCGTCCCAGAGCTTCATGGATTGTGAGGACGCGAAAGTCCGTTCCCGATCCATAGCCTGTACTAGTGAGGGCTGCTTTCGCCTCCTGTGTGTGGACAAGATACAGGGTATTTAGATCGGTTTTAGGTATTCTCGCTCCTGTGTACTTCATTTTTTTTTATGCAATAAGGGGGCAAACGAGCAAACGGGTCACCTGATGGAAAGCAACTTCCGTCGCCCATGGACACTCGCAGAAGAGCTGCAGGTGCGTTGCCGGCCTTTTAAGGAGTAATAGGGGAGGGTAGGGAAGGAAATAGGGAAGAGTAGGGAAGGGAAACGGGTAGGGGATTGGGCCTCCGGTAAACTCACTCACTCGGCGAAACACAGCGCAAGCGCTGTTTCACGCCGGTTTTCTGTGAGGACGTGGTATTTCTCCGGTCGAGCCGGCCCATTCGTGCCGAAGCATGGCTCTCCCACGTCAAATTAGCTGTAGGGACCGCACAATTTCCTTCGATGAATCGATGTTGTTATAGACCATGCTTAGGGCGTATGCCACATCCATAGGGCTCCTGTGTGTGCAAGACAACTCCTGGGTGATGCTGGTTACCAGGTTTGGACGAGTGTAATAAAGTTTTAAGAGGTTTTCACGCTCTATGAACGGAAGTTGGTTAATATCTCCAATGAGGATGACATCGTTGGCGCCTGTTAACTGATTCGCCATGACGATTGAGCCGAAATGGTTCATGAGGGCCTCGTCAACTATCAACCTTTTGTAGGCTCCTTTTCTCCCATTTACCAGCAAAGAGGCCATGGTACGTACTTTATCTTTAACTTTGTTGCCAGTTCGTAGCGATAGCCTTTGCTTTAGATCCTCGGCTGCTTCGATCGTCGTTGTTATTATAACGTCCGTTTCCTCATTGAAGTTATTAATGATCCAAGTTGTCTTCCCACATCCAGGAACCCCATTGACCCACGAGTAATTGGTTGGTTTCGCGAATATGTCCCAGTCCATGCTGGATTCGGGGTCCCCAGAAAGGACTTCTGCCATTTCTAGTATCCTGTCTTCCAGCATTATTCTGGTACATTCCGCTATTACCACTATTGGATCCTCAGATGTTGTGATAAATTTGAGTTTTCCTGTGCTTTTTGTCTCATCCTCGTCCAGAACCTCGAACCCGCAGTCGGCACTTAATGCCGCCATATACTGCCCTGTCATCGCCCCGGCAATTATTGTGGAGGTGACATTGACGATATATGGCAGCTTTTGCATCCTCGAGTCTCACTTCTAACTATTTTTTTCGCTGATAGGCCTGCATGATCTTATTGCAGGTCAAGAGCTTTATGGTCTTATTTGCTCTTATTATCGCTTGGAACTCGAGGAAATCATTTATTATATGATCTTCGGGGTTCTGGGCAAGTCTGAGTTTTGGCGGGAGCACTTGCCCGAAGTCGGCCCTATATTTTTTGTTTTTATTTTCTGGTTTTTGTGTAGATGGTTCCCTCAAAAAAGCCTCCATTGCTGAAGCCTGTCGATTTGTTTGTGATGAAGCCTTGATCCGAGAAAGGGTGTTTTTATTCTCGATCATGTCTATTTTTCCACGATGAAGTACTTTTTTGATGGAGCCGACAAACGCTTTTAATTTGGCCATTGAGTTTTGAAATTTCTTAATTTCATTTTTATCCCTCTCTTTCTCATCCTCTTTTTTGTTCTCCCGTGATGCTTGGAGTCGTTCACTTGCGGAGGATGAGTTCGCCTCGTTGCTGGGTTGGGACGCTGCTGGCTGATCGTTACGATTCTTTTTGAGGAAGCTTAGGTCATCCCCTCTAATCTCGTAGACGATTATCTCATGATGTTCTGAGGCTTTTACAATTCCATAGTAATTTGCAGCCCTGCCTTGTCCTGTCCCAGTGACATGGCGTCTACGCTGATTATGCGTGGGGCGGTACTGTGTCTCATCCCCATTGCTCCCAACTCCTTCGAAGACGAACATGCCCGTTCAAAGGCTGTTTGCGCGTCCCTTTCGAATACTATTATCGTTTTGGTGTCTGATTGCAGTATTCTGCCAGCGAAATTAGATGTTGGGAGAGCTAAATATTTACTCATTTTCATGTTTGTCTTTGATGTACTCCCGTTTATGATTGCTGCTAGTCCCGGTGAGATGTTAACGTGGTTGAGAGTGCTAAGGCGGCTGTATGTTATACCTAATGTTTTCGTTGGATTGACATAAAGAGAGGGATCGGCCTTAATTTAATTTTCGGTTCCCCGTTTTGTCCGCGGGCTAGTAATTGTTGGGTTTGTTCTAGGGTCGGCTGTGTTACAATTGAGGTTGAAACTGCCCGTTGTATTTCTGTGTGCGCCTGTGATTGTGTTGGCGCGTGTATTTCTTCTGGCCTGTGGGCTGATGTAAAGTTTGTCTGTATGGACGTTGAGGTTTGTGCTAGTGTGCGTTGTGTTTGATTTCGTGTGTGTTGTGTTGATGTGTTTGTTATTACTTGCCTTGGTGTATAGTTTAATTTGTTGTGGCCTGTGTATTCATAAATATCGGCTCACAGTTCACACTAATATAATTGTGTTGGCATTGGCGGCATTTATTTGCATCTCTCTTTTATTGTTTACGTTGTAAGAACTAAGAAGTGTAACAAGGAGAGAAACAATCTATACATAATAATATAATAAAATCGTAGGAAAGTCTATTCTGTACATTGAATATTTTTGAAAAATAATACATGGGACGTGATCTACAATCGATATGGAAGCCAAAAATATAGTTTTTAGAATTTTGTCTGTTTGTCTGTATGTATGTCCGGGATAAACTCAGAAAGTACTGAATGGATTTACTTCTGCACGAATATTGCTTAGATGTCGGGTCAACACATAGGCTATATTATATTATAACGATATCGCCTATGGTGGGCGGGAGGGGCTCAAGTTTCATTATTTTTATTTTTTTACTCATATCGCTAAAACGGTGCGTTGTAGAGAAAAAAAGGTACATAATGAAACCGGTGACGAGCTTCGGCACCGATCGTTTCTTGCTGGCTGCTGCACTGGGCTGCGGCTTATTAAAAGTAAGCTGCCTAGCCTAGCTGTACACACACCAAGTGTAACATTTTGACCTTGGGACCGCCCTTACTGCGCACGTAGTAAGAGCGAGTTTTGAAGTGCTTCTGTTACACCTGACGTGTGACCTACCATACGGTTTACCAATTGTGTGATTAATTATTGGATATTTTATACAGGGTGTTACAAAAATAAGTGATAATATTTTAGGGTGTGTATGTGTTCCTTGTAAAGAGTTCACTGCGAAAGTAGCAGCGCTGCAAGACCTTTTTTTCACTTTTGTATGGGCAAGCGCCCGAGCGTCACGACTTTTCCCATACAAAAGTGAAAAAAAATTTGGCCTTTCAGCGCTGTGACTTTCACAGTGAACTCTCTACATTCTACAAGGAACACATTCACAAACTAAAGTATTATCACTTATTTTTGTGACACCCTGTATATTCGAATGCGTCTTCATTATTTTAATCCTTCGATCGTGATTCGTGGATTCTTGGAAATCTATTGCTATTCTATTGTGTCTCGCTCATAGGTGAGCTTAAGGGGCTTGATGGGTAAATTAAATTTTTAAATAGAGAAATAAAATCATCTAAAAATAAAGTTTCCGTTAATATCTGGCAGTACGACATATTTGTAAATATAACACGCTGATTAAACAGATTATGATAACATTACAATCACAATATTTTATTTTTATTTTATTTCCCGTTTCGTGGCAACCCTGGCATAATATCTGCTCGGTACCTACACCAGTGGCGGCATCGTGCGACATCAAAGGCGTTTCGTTACTGGTAGGGATATTGCTATACTGTGGTCATGTGGTCAGCTTATGTCAATTCAATGTTAGCTGTGGCCTGTGATCGGTCGGCTGAGTTTGACGTAACGTGACGTAAACTACTTAGGTTCGCCATCTGCATAGGAATCAACTTCTCTGATAGTACTATCAGAGAAGTTGAAGGACATGCACTAATCAGTCGCTATCCACACTTATTTTCTCCTGATTACTAATCACCTGCACTTATAGTGATTTGTGCAGGTGATTAATAATTGAGTGAGTTCAGGCCATTACATTAAGTTGACATAATCCGACCAACTGACGTAGCTCCGTCAACGGACTATGCATTAATTTCCTCGATGATACTCTGTTACTACGAATAATAAAAACTGAGGAAACGTAACTACGTTTTACATCTTGGCGTAATTCCAAGGGGTCCAAGCTGTTTGAAACGCTATGGCAGTCAACGATTCGAGCGGCCCTTCGTTGGATACGATCCAGAGGGGCAGTTGGTATTTTGGCGCCCCTGCCCAGAGATGAGAACAATATTCCGTATGAGGCCGATCCTGCGGTTCCTTTCGAACTGTCATGTAACGTCAGCCTGATACAGCGGTAAGGCCAAGTTTTTGACAAGACATATTGTAGAACATGCTTATAACGGAGTTACTTTTCCTTAGTTTTATTATTCTTAGCTCTGTTATGACTTATATACCTGGATTCCAGAAGGATAAGACACAACTTACTCTCTGATGGATGAAACCATAGATTCTCAGTAGTGCCTCGTGTACTTAGAATACCTGCGCTCCGTGAGTAATTTGTATTCTGTGTACCTGCGTCATGCGTGTTTGTGGAGTTCTGCGTGTCACACCTGGTCAGGTACCAGGTAACTAAGTTGACTATTAAGTAGTCTAACTTTACTTATTTTTTCATGGCTAATATATATATATATATATATATATATATATATATATATATATATATATATATATATATATATATATAATTTGTATATTATTATTCTGATCTAGTATCATGTAGTGCAACACACTTTTCAGCTGCTTTTCAGTGACCAAAACTTTTATCAGCCGCTTTAAAAATATTATGTAAGTAACCAGTAACTTTGTTAATTGTTGCTACTTTTTTAAGGCATTATTAATTAGGGTTCCGTACCCAAAGGTTAAAAACAGGACCTATTACTAAGACTTCGTTGTCTGTCCGTCTGTCCATCTGTCTGTCAGTCTGTCTGTCTATCTGTCTCCAGGCTGTAACTCAATAACCGCTATAGGTAGACTTCTGAAATTTCAAGAAGGTAATAGCTAGAAAATTGAATTTTTCACAGATTATGTATATCTGTTGCCGCTATAACAACAAATACTAAAAACAAAATAAAATTAATATTTAAGGGGGGCTCCCATACAACAAACGTGATTTTTTGACCTTTTATGCTCTATATCAATAATAGTAACAGGCAGGTACTTAAATTTTTCTCAAAGTCTTAAGTTATATGTATACTTTAATATTTAATAATAATATTAAAATAAAATAAAGAAATTAAGAGGGGTTAGCCCACACAATAAACACAATTTTTGGCCCGAATTTTGCTCTAGATAATGGTACGGAACCATTCGTGCGCGAGTCCGACTGGCATTTGGCCGATTATTTTTATTTTAATAAATAAACACTAGGCAACAATATTGCAAGAATTGGTTTTCTACTAGCAGTTGCCCGCAACTTCGTCCGTGTCAGCATCTATATCTATACACTAGCTGCTGCCCGCGACTTCGTCCTCGTTAGCATAGTATAATAACGGAGATGGATAATTTTCTCCTTTTTAAGGTCCCTTACTCAATTTCACCCCCTTGGGGGTAGAATTTCCAAAAAACGCTTAAATACCTATCCATTCATTTTTAATCAGCAGTCTAAAAATAAACTTTCATGTTTCTATTTTCTAACTTAAGAAATGACGGATTTTCATTTAAACTTTCAACCCCTTTTTTACCCCCTTGGGAGTATAATTTCCAGAAACGCTTAAATACGTATCCAAAATTTTTTAATGATTAGCCCAAAAATAGATTTTCATATTTCTAACTCAAAAAATAACGGACTTTCATTCGCACTTTTAACTCATATTTCACCCCCTTGGGGGTAGAATTTCCAAAAACGCTTAAATACGTATCCATTCATTTTTAATCAGTAACCCAAAAATAAAGTTTCATGTTCCTAACTCAACAAATGACGGACTATCAAACTTTCAACCCCTATTTCACCCCCTTCGGGGTAAAATTTTCAAAATTCCTTCCTTAGTGAGAAAACAACCCTACTTACCAAATTTCGTGGCTGCAACTTTAACAGTTTTTGTATCAGCGATGATGAATCAGTCAGTCAGTCAGTCAGTCAGGACATGTAATTTTCATGGGCGTAGCCACACTGAGGCAAGCTGGGGCGCTTGCCCCATCCTGGGCATGAAAATAATCGGCCAAATGCGAGTCGGACTCGCGCACGAAGGGTTCCGTAACGTTAGAGAACAAAAATAAGCAAAAAATTGTGTTTTTTGTATGGGAGCCCCCCTTAAATTTATATTTTATTTAAATATTATTATTAATTATTAAAGTAGACATATAACTAAGGCTTACTTGTTGTCATCATTGATACCGAGCAAAAAATGTTTGAAAATCATGTTTGTTGTATGGGAGCCCCCCTTAAATATTTAATTTATTTTGTTTTTAGTATTTGTTGTTATAGCGGCAACAGAAATACATAATCTGTAAAAATTTCAACTCTCTAGCTATTACCGTTCTTGAGTTACAACCTGGAGACAAACGGACAGACGGACAGATATCGAAGTCTCAGTAATAGGGTCCCGTTTTTACCCTTTGGGTACGGAACCCTAAAAAGTGCGATGAAAACAAAAAGCGCGCACGACTTACGATTTTGAAAGCGAGCCGTATTACCGTAGAATAACTGAATCAAAGCGCACGGAAGTGCGCAAGCTTAGTTTCAGCAGGCCGCGCTCATGCCACGGCATGTCCGGCACGGCACGACCAGTGCGTCGAAACGGTTCGTGTAAATAGTGCAGGCACTATTTACACGAACCGTTTCGACGCACTTCTGACCCCCCTGTAGCTCAGTGTCTATTGCAAGTGCAAAGATAAAATTATACCTACGTAATTATATACTAGTACTTACGCAGTATACCAAATTTCATAGATATAGCTTTGGTAGATCCTGAAATATGTCCCTGTAAAAATAGCTAATTTTGGCACTCACTCACTCACTCACTCACTCACTCTGAGTGAGTGAGTGAGTGAGTGAGTGACTCACTTACTGACCGGTAGTCAAAACCTCTAGGCCACTTCCAATCGTCCTAGCGTTATGAAATTTGGCACACAGGTCGTGTGTTTTATGTAGATTAACAAAAAAATAAGAAATTGTAGAAATCGGTCAAGCGTGAGTCGGCTCATCTACGAACTTGAGATTAAAATTCTTATGTACTAGTGATACAATGAGAATACGATAAGGAGGGTGGGAGGAGGAATATAAAATATTGTCATGTATAAATTAATATAATGCACACTATATAGCTTTATAATAAATAAATACTGTTTACTTAAAATTTGGATTCTAGTGATAGTTTAATAAATACCACTAGCGGCATCTATAGAAACTATTGTTTATATCGGGTGTGGCACAAAAAGAAAACATAGGTATGATATTTTCTTGAAAAAAAGTACTGAAATCCCACAAAAAACATACCTGTTAAAATAGGGCCTAGTTCCAATAGGCTAATTTTTGGCCTAAAAAAAGAGTTGAAATCTAATCCAATGCCAAGTTCAGATGCACTTCAGCGATCATAATCATCTTCATCAACAGCCTGATCCATAATACTTCTAAATTTGAACTTGGCATGTTTTTATGCTATACCTACGTAACATTATATAATTAGATAATATTTATAGAATTTAATTAACCTGCCAAGTTTAAATTTAGCAGTATTATGGATCAGGTTATTGAAGATGATTATGATCGGTGAAATGCATCTGAACTTGGCATTGGATTAGATTTCAACTCTTTTTTTAGGCCAAAAATTAGCCTATTGGTACTAGGCCCTATTTTAACAGGTATGTGGTATGTTTTTTGTGGATATTATATTACATTTTATTAAAACGCGTAATTCATAACACCGACAATAATTCATAAATTAAACTTTAATATTTATCCTGTGTGTAATTGTTTATTTTCTGTAGCCTGAGCCCAAGGCTGGCTACGCCCATGGTAATTTTATAAGTATCTCAAAATCAAAATCAATTTTTGTAATATATCTTATATCAGTATCTCTATACAGTTTTTTATTATAAAACAAAGTCGCTTTTTTTCCTCATGTCCCTTTGTTCCCTTTAATCTTTAAAAATACGCAACGGATTTTAATGGTTCTTACAGTGTTAGATAGCCTTTTTATCGAGGAAGGTTTATATATAATAGGCGATATTTTATCACGCTAAGATTAATAGGATCGAAGAAATAGAGGAAAATGGGGAAAAAACGGGGAAAATTATTTGAAAGGGTTAACTTGAACGCGTTAATCTCAGGAACTACTGGTCCCATTTGAAAAATTATTTCAGTGTTAGATAGCCCATTTATTGAGAAAGGCTATAGGCTATATATTATCACGCTAAGACTAATAGGAGAATGTGGAAAAAACTTCGTTGCGCAAAAAAAAAATCGGGACAAAAAGTATTCTATGTCCTTTCCCGGGGTTCAAAGTATATCCGTACCTTTCAGCGAAATCGGTTTAGCGGTTTGGGCGTGAAGAGTTTACAGACAAACAGACATTTTTACACATTATTGAAATAAGGATGCAACAATTTTTGAATGAAAGTGGTGAGTATAGCTCCATGTAGAGCTTCACAAATTCGCAGGTTTCATCCATTTTGTGATAGTAAGTTATGTCTTATCGGTCTGGAATATGTGTCTAACAGTTCTTGTTTGTTTTTTTAATTTGTACCTACTTAGAACTCAAATGAATAATAATCAGACAGACATGCTGAAATATCTTAGTGGTCGGGTCCAATTTTTACCCTTTGGAAGGGTAACCATAAAGGAGGAAAATTATCTATTGTTATTAATTATTATAATATGCTGACACGGACGAAGTCGCGGGCAACGGCAAGTAGAAAATAAATTCTTGCAATATAGTTTTCTAAGGTGTTTTATTAATTTATAATATAAAAGTAACGCCTTGAAAAAAAATTTGCAACAAAGTTATTTTTAAAGCGGCTGATAAAAGTTTTGGTCAATAAAAAGTGTTTAGCACTACATGATACTAGTTCGGAATAATATATATATATATATATATATATATATATATATATATATATATATATATATATATATATATATTAGCTATGACAAAATAAGTAAAGTTAGACTAATTTTTAGTCAACTTTGTTACCTGGTACCTGACCAGGTGTCACAAGGGCGAGACAAGGGTGGAAGGAGGAGGAAGGGTGTCACAAGGAAGGAGGAAGGAGGGAGGAAGGGTGTCACAAGACCATACATGAGCGCCAGCTCCCGCCGTAATGCTCAGGCGGCGGATTGGGGAATCCGCTGCATATTGCACGAGCCCTGCCCGGTAGAAGAGCGCCCGGTGCCTCGGGCTGCTCTCCGCAAGGCTCAACAGCTTTACAGCTGCTGCGATGGAGTCTGCACTCTGCACAGACAGATGCCTCTAACTGGGCTGCCGCAGATATCGCCCTCGTCGGCGGCTCCGGTAGCCCAGCAGCGTAGCGGAGGAAGGAGGCACCGGTGGGTTTTAGTGGGTAACCCCGGGTGCTCCTCCTTACCGCAGCACCTGGGGAGTCCCTCATACCCCTGCGAGCACTCCCCAGGGTCGCTGGGGATGCGTAACGCATTTCCCACCTATAAAAAAAAAGTGCCACACGTAGAGCTCCACAAACGCGCAGGTATTCTTAGTACACGAGGCACTACCTATGGTTTCATCCATCAGAATGTGAGTTATGTCTTATGAGTTATGACTTATCGTTCTGGTATCCAGGTCCATTATGCCACCGCCCAAGGACCGAGTTGGGAACAAGCGAAACCATTTCTTAAAATGTAATTTATTTCCTCTTTAGAACGCGTTCAAGAATTGCTAAAAAAACAGCATTCAACGGATTTTCTGTTTTGATCTGATAACTGACGTGCGTTATTCACCAATATTTAAAATGAAAATATGTTTTGAATGCGTAAGATATACTGACCCTACAACAGCTTATGTTATAAATCATCTTATCATTAGGAACACGTGGGAGCCGGCGAACTAATAATTGATGGTAAGTTTTTGTTACTAAACATTAAAAATACCTTAGTCTTATTTATCCACACTTCCATACTTCCATACTTCCATACTTCCATACTTCCATACTTACTTTACTTACTAATATTATAAATGGGTCGTTCTTCTTTTTTACCGACAATCTTCGGTACAAATTTCTGCGTTTGTTAAAAAATTTAATATGTGATTTGTTTAGAATTATGTAGTTTAAGTTTTTTCCTCGTTATTGTAGATTTCAACAACATATAATGCATCGAAGTATTACTTGTAATTTTTGTTTTATTTCAAATTTCGTAGGAATAGTATCAAAAAGATAACACCTCGGTCACAAAAATGTTTTTTTTATTTAACCTTAAAAAAATATCTTTAGTTTCTCGATACTTTCTTATCAAAAATATAGGTAAGCATTTATTTTTATTGAGCTTCATTGGACGGATTTCTTAAAATAAACATTTTAAATTCATTATCCAATACCACTGTGTCACATTTTTGTTTCTTAAGACATATAATTATTTAATATTACGAAAATCGCCCAATAAAGCAACTCGAAAACATAGTGAATATCTTTATTTTTTAACAAGTATTACTATAAAACGTTATTTTTGTAAATATTACCAATAAGTGATTCATACATTCATACATTACTTTGAACTAAAATTATTAGGGGGACAATTGTGACGGAGTGGTTAATGAAGTGACAGAGTGGAAAAAATGGGTTTACCCTACGAACAAAGTTGACCTTATAACAATATTTAATTTCAGAAAACAATAAAATACAATATTACTTATTTAAAATTACTATATTTCTTACATGTGGAAGGAAAAAGGGGAGGCCTTTGTCCAGCAGTGGGGCACCATCGGCTATTAATAATAATAATAATAAGCCCGCAGGGCAGCTTGTGGCGAGCTGTTGGGGAGTAGCGACCCCACGAACCCGAGTGCTCCCAGGGAAACCCCTGTTCTCCATCTCCGGCTTGCCTTCACCGGCCGGCCGGAGTGAACACTGACGGAGAATCAGGCCCTACCTCTGCCTTGCATTAACCGGCCGGTCAGAGTGGAGTCGCAAGAGCTTCGGCTCGGAGGGAGAATGTGAAGCGTAAGTGGCGAGTGGGCGACGTGATGGGACCCTCTGAGGGTGCAAGTGATCGGCGTTTAAAGTCCAGCGGCACCTCTCCTGCCTCAAGCCGCTCTGTCAATGTTGCCGCCTCGGAGCACCGTGCGTGCGACCATTTTGAGGGGCCCATTCAAAGAGTTGGCGAGTCACCGTCTGCCAATGCCAACTTTATGATACATGTTAACACGTTGTATCGGCAGACGCCATAGTCCTTCCTGGGACTATTCCCAGTTACCCAGTCCTACCTACCTCCTACCCACTAGCACCTCACCCCCATAGCCCGATATCATTTTAATTCCATTCCCTGCAATAGTCCTACACTGGCCGCTGGCTCTCCTTGGTCGTACTCCCATAGTTCGGACAGGGAAAGTCGCCGGCTAGTGTCACATTACATTTAGATTAAAACTATGTAACGGGCCTCTAAGTGTTGGCTTCGGCCCCACGAATGCCTTCCAAAGGTCCGGGATTTAATTGCCCGTGAGCAAGGAATACCTTACACAAACATAATAATAATAAGATCGCCTTTGCCCACATATTTAACGCCTTCGCTGCGGCAAGTAGAACCTTCGTCTGGTGCAGCGGCGGCGGGCCAAAGTGTGCCCCCAATGATTTTCTCGCCAGTGCGTGGTAGGCCTTTCTCGACCCACCCGCACAAGATTAGATTAAATTACTATAACTTTGCGAAAACATAATGTAGGTGTACAGTTTTTAGACTGTTAGAATAACCTTGAACCCAACTTCCTTAAATTTGATTTGCCCCGGGATCTGCCAAACAGGAAATGAAAAATAAGGCAGGGAAAGTGGCGGGTCGATATTGACCTGAACCGCACTAGAAAGTAATTTTAGTAGTGATAGGAAAGACAAAAATAAGGGGGTTTCGAAAATATATTTTTTATTTAAATATTTAAATGTCTGTCTTTAAAACACAAAGCACAAAGATTTTGTTTGCACATTCTGCAGTATGTTTTAATTTTGTTTTTGTTCGACACTCCTTATGGCTTCCCGCAGATTTCATAGCACCTTGCACAATTTCGCCGTTTAACACTTATCTCAAAGACATGATCTTTTGTTTCCTGCTATCGAGCGTTGGTAATTTTATGCAATGAATAATTGTTTTTTAAAGAGATAAGCCCGACTTTACAATTGCACGTAATTGAGAATCAAAATTCCGTATCTTAAACACTACTGGACCGATTTTGTTGAAGCTTGCGGTATTCCCTAAGTTAGATAATACCCAGGACAACAAAAAAAGAATTACTTCAATTATTGGACTAGTATAGTATAGTTCCGGAGATATGCGAACACAAATATAAAAACATACATGTACACATACACTTAAGAAATTTGACACATTTGTTCAGATGCTGATATAGACTAAAACATACCAAAACTGGCAGTTCTGGAAATAATACATTCATACAGGTCGAATTGATAACCTCCTTTTTTTTAATTCGGTTAAAAAAGTAAAAACGCGACGTACGTCAGTTACCATAGGTTGCACAACACTAAATGGCGAGGCGGGCGCTCAGTGCGGTATCAGGTGGTAGGCCGATAAAGACCTGCCGTCATGTTTTTATAAGAAAGACCTATAATTTTGAAGACAATCTCAAATATATATTTGTCTCTGTCGTACCTTTACAAACATCTGAGATAATCGTTCAGCACCGAGTGAGAGAACATAGTTTTCTTCGTCCACACTAGCTGAAGTTCCGCGGCAGGCCGATTTAGGCCTGGTTCGCAGTGAAGGTGTTAAATAACTGTTTTAATTTGAGCTTGCGTTTTGTGTAATTTTTTGTAATTGTGAGCAATAAAGTGTTTTATTATTTATTTTTTTTAATTAAATAAGGGGGCAAACGAGTAAACGAGTCACCTGATGGTAAGCAACTACCGTCGCCCATGGACACTCGCAACATCAAAAGAGCTGCAGGTGCGTTGCCGGCCTTTTATATTATAATATTTAGAAATATAACTTTCGTGACAGAGTGGTTGCTGAATAATTACACGCACCTCTTTTTACTGTTTGAGAGCAACCTACTGGTATTGGCTGGGCGTAGGAACGCATAGCGCGGATGGGCGGTGTAGGGGAATTACTCTTTTATCCAGTGACCAAGATCAAAATTGCTAACGCTTATTTTTTTGTACCATAAAGTAAGTGACAGACGGTAGCTACGTCGGGAGACAGCCGATAAAATATTTTTTTATTTAATACTAGAAACATTAAAAAATATTTATTTTTATTAATTTAATAACAAACGTTAAGTAGTTTAGTAAATGTATTTGGATAGAAACTTTCAATATATTTTTTTTACGAGAGCAGTTTGTTTACAATAGAGGTCATAGAAAGACACACTTTATTTTGTATGTAAAACACCTTCGTCACAATATTTGTATACTATGTCACACTAATTTTGTAAAAAATTCAACTAGTCTTAATTTTGTAAAAAAGTCACACTAATTTTGAAAATAAAATCTAGTTTTGAGGATATTATAAAATAATATATTTGCATTGTCAAGTGTATTTTTCTACAAAAAAATCTTAAGAGCCCGGGTAACCCTCGAAATTCTCATACATACGTAATACCAAAATCATTTTGTCATACGAAAATATTTAACATGTTTGAGTTATTTTTCAGCATAAAATAGTAATTACCTAGGTTCCTGAACAAAAATTAACTTCAAAATATTTAAACACTAAAAAAAATTATTTGTGTATAATTTTTTTGACTAAATTTACTACTAAATATTTAAACACTAAAAAATAGAGTAAAACACTTAAAAATTTATAAATAATTAGTAAATTTACTACAAAATATTTTAATACTAAAAAATATTTTTTAGAGTTGAAATATTTTGTAGTAAATTTACTATTTATTTATATATTTTTAGTGTTTTACTCTATTTTTTAGTGTTTTACTCTATTTTTTAGTGTTTAAATATTTAGCAGTAAATTTAGTAAAAAAAAATTTTGCACAAAAAAAAATTTTTAGTGTTTAAATATTTTGAAGTTAATTTTTGTTCAGGAACCTAGGTAATTACTATTTTAAGCTGAAAAATAACTCAAACATGTTAAATATTTTCGTATGACAAAATGATTTTGGTATTACGTATGTATGAGAATTTCGAGGGTAACCCGGGCTCTTAAGTTTAGTATTTAGGAGCAATATATTAATTTTTTTGCGCTGAAGACAAGTCATTGTCGATAAAAAAGAAGAACGTCCCAAATGCGAAAGTGTGTCTGTCTATCTGTCCGTCTGTCTGTCTGTCTGTCTGTCTGTCTGTTACCTCTTCACGCTCAAACCGCTGGACCGATTTTGCTGAAATTTAGCATGAAGAGACTTTGAGTCCCGGGGAAGGACATACGATACTTTTTGTCCCGGAAAAATGTACGGTTCCCGCGCGATAAACAAATTTTGGCGCAACGGAGTTGCGGGCATCATCTAACTATACTTAGTTTATAATACTATTCACCCTCTACAAGGTGTAACAAAACTAAGTGATAATACTTTAGGGTCTGTAATCTGTATGTGTTCCTTGTAGAGAGTTCACTGTGAAAGTAGCAGCGCTGAAGGACCAAACATTTTTTTCACTTTTGTATAGTAGGATACTCGTGAGTCGTGACGCTGGGGCGCTTGCCCATACAAAACTGAAAAAAATTGGTCTTTCAGCGCTGCTACTTTCACAGTGAACTCTTTACAAGGAACACGTATACCCCTTAAGTTTTATCACTTAGTTTTGTTAGTTGATACACTCTGTATAATATGATTTACAGTTTAGACTTTAGAGCGTCGACAAGCTGTCGCGACATTCGTCGACCCAGCTGTGCTATGATACGATACTGTGGCACAGGACCACCACAGGACGCTATGTATTATAATATGATACATTTTGCTGGATGCAGATCGCGCATTGAGCGCGGAAGGGTCTCGCCGCCGCTTCTCCCCAAGATTCCGTGTGCCGAAACTACCGAAACCGCCGAAAATGTACGTACTTATGTATATTACTACCAGAGAAGTTGATTCCTGGGCAGATGGCGGACCAAATTAATTTGGTCGTGTTAAGTCAAACTCATCCGACCGATCACAGCTAACATTGAATTGACATAAACCGACCAACTGATGTAGGTCCAATTTCCTTGATGGTACTGTATTACAAAATTCGGGACTCAGAACAAAAAAATGGCGAAGTGCGAGTCGCACTCTCGCACGGACAGTTCTGTACTATTTATTGAAATCGAATAATGAATAGGCAATGTTTTGAATAAAAAAAAACAATAAGTGTTCAATAATAATATTTTTGTCATTAGACATTTACATTAGCCTAAAAACTTTTTTTTACTGAAGCTGTACCCAAAATATTGTTAAATTCGAGGTTCTAATAACATAACATTAATAAAAAATGAGCTAAAATTAAATATTATTTTTGCGTAGGACACAGTATAAGAAATTAAAAAACTGTGTAATAATAATATGAAGATATTATAATGTTATTTATTGCCACGTTTTTTTGCCTATTCTTAGATCTTAGTATGATAAAATGTATAATTTTCTCCTATTTCGCTCTATCAAGGACGCGGCGAGCGTCGTAAATCGTAACCGCCACTGTACAAGGCGCGCTGATATGAATGTTATTTTAATGTCTTTTACGGCGATAATCGCACTGACAGACATCGACCTGCTGATTTTAGGGACAGCCTTGCCTTAAGTCAGAGAAAAAAGGACCGACCATCTTGGTTCATATACCTGTACCCAGGATTTCAGCGTGGCTAGCTAGCTGAAATCCTGGGTACGCCCATGTTTGTATCTAAAATGAAATATTTTATTTCAGTCCACGTCTACCTAAGCCACCCAAGGACATGTGAGTTATTTTTTAGTTTATAATATAAAAGCACACCATTTTTAAAAGTAAAGAAACAATGTAGTATACTTAATTATCTTACGTCTTTTTTTCCTATACGACTGTGTATAGATAAACTACGATAACATGGCGCGCCCTTCCAAAATTCAAAACGTTTGAAGTGCGTTGTCTTGCTCGGTCGGCTTGTTATGATTAGTTGACAATGACATAAGAAACAGTGAAATGGTTGATTGGTTGATTGGTACAACTACATACAAACTCTTTCATAAGGATGTGACTACACACATTGAAACAGTAATTTGGAGGGGCGCGCCATGTTATCGTAGTTTATCTATATGCAATGATTTATTTGCGATCGAGCTGTCTTATTATTCGCGCGCTGTCAGAATGGAATGCGTTCTTTTGGAACTGAGACGCGCGTTGACAGCTGGCCAGCCATAGGGTCGGCAAACAAAAATGTCATTTTTGTTCACGTACATTTCTTTCAAGTTTTGTTTTAATTTTTTTGTGTTAATACATAATTACATACAGGGAATATTATATGGTGATATTATTATTATAGTAGTTGATAATATTGAGTAAGATTTTGAATGGTCAATTACAATTCACGCCAAATAATTCAGGAAATTGATAAATCCCACCAAAACATGAAATGTAAAAGGAGCCAAGCAAAATATTGCATACCTATTCAATACTTCTGTCGTAAAAAGTTTTCAGATCACATTCAAGCCTTGTATAATTTTAAGTTACAGCATTGTAAACTTTATTTTAAAAGATTAATTTTTTTCTCACTTTTTTTGGTAAATAAAGTGGGCCCCCTGCGAGTTTCTTACGCCGGTTCTTCTCGCCGGGTTAGTTCCCGAACCGGTGGTAGGCATCATGTAGACTTTCAGAAAATATTTGCAAAAATTTATTCTGAATAAAAAAATTTGAGTTTGAGTTTGAGTTTGAGCCAAGCCTTCAACTTATTTTGTAATTTAAATCAACATTCAGTAAATGTATTAATAGATTTCTTCATTTTATAATTATTATAGTGGGTCGGCAATGAGCACTAGAGAAATAGTCAGCTACTAATTGGATTTATTGGGTACCATCAGCCACATGCGTCGTTAACTCGTTACATATTAAAACACTTTACGCTTGGCGTCTGTGTAAGTATGAACTCCGCCCAATATGCAGTTTTATATTTGTTTCTATTGTGCTCATTGCCAAGCCACTATAATAATTATAAAATAAAGAAATATATTGTACATTTACTGAATGTTGATTTAAATTACAAAATAAGTTGAAGGCTTGGCTTGAATGTGATCTGAAAACTTTTTACGACAGAAGTATTGAATAGCTATGCAATATTTTGCTTGGCTCTTTTTTCAATTACAATTCACGCCAAATAATTCAGGATATTGATAAATATTTCGATGAAGAATGAAGTCGGTGTTCTGAGTATAATTGTATATTTTTTGTGTTAGCTGTGAATATAAAAGTCAATGAAGCTTATAAAAGTATAATATAATTATACCACAGTGACACCTATTTTTAACCGACTTCCAAAAAACGAGGAAGTTATAATATATTCGGCTGTGGATCACCTGTGGATATATTTTTTGAAGTGAAAACTTCTTTAGCGGCGCGGCGTTGGCCGTTGAGCACTTTTGTGGGATAGGTGGTTGCAATAACATTAATAACTTGAGCTCATCTACCGCGATAACTCGTACGCAGCTAGTTTGTGCTACCGCGCGCGAGCAGCCTCACTCGTCAGAGATTGAGTAAAGGGTCGGACCCCTTAAGAGCAGGGGGGATCCGTGCCCCCACGTCGGATGAAAACAGCTTATTTTCGTAGCTCTCCCCAATATTGCCCGATTAGAATGTCACAAGTGTGACTTTAGGGGAGGGGGCCAGGCCCCCTCATTGTTTATCTCCAAACCAACTAGCAACAGACTAGTTATAGCCACGATTAAACTACCATGGTCTTAACCAGACTAGTAGCTTAGACCCTTTCGAAAAAAAAAAAAAGTGGGATGGGTAAAAAGTAAAAACTGTGAAACTCGCGTCAGATTTTCGTGTTGATCGAAAAACCATACAAAACGCGTAAGACCGTAAGACGGTTGAAGAGTAGTAGTTGCGTGTGTACGGTTAATTATACGGCTATTGCTGAACCAAAGATTTCCTTTGGTAGGATTGGTCCTTATGGACCAAGGATGGATTTAAGATGTGGAGCCACCGCGATTTTTGTTCTAATTTTTTTTTTAATTTTAGCAGTTTCTGCTCTGGAGGAAAATAGAGTCTCAATCTGTATAGAGGCATTAATTATGATAATATTCCAAGTTCGGTACCATATTCGGATAACTTAAGAATGCTTAATTCATTTTAGGACTCATATTTGCACGATAAAGATGTTAAACAACGTAAAAAGAAGAAGAAGCATTATTTAAACGCGCTAATCTTAGTATGAGTCAGTAATTACTCGTCCGATTTGAAAAATTCTTTCAGTGTTAGATAGCCCATTTATCAAGGAAGGCTATAGGCTATATTTTATTACGCTAAGACTAATAAGCGAAGAAATAGAGGAAAATGTGGAAAAAACGGGGGAAATTATTTAAAAGGGCTTATTTCACGAACGATAATTTTTCTGTTATTTGGCACAGATAAAAAGTAGAAACGTGAAGGATTATAGGCTATTTATTGTGGACTAATTTTTCTGTGAAATATCTAATTTACGCGGGCGAAGCACCGAGGAATGTCTAGTAATATTATAAAGCTGAAGAGTTTGTTTGAACGCGCTAATCTCAGGAGCTACTCATCCGATTTGAAAGAATCTTTCAGTGTTTGATAGCCTAATTATCGAGGAAGGCCTATATTTTATATATAGGCCTTCCTTGATAATTAAATAGCCTATATTTTATCACGCTAAAACAAATAGGAGCAAAGATACAGAGGAAAAAGTGAAAATAAAGCTGAAGAGTTTGTTGGTTAGTTTGTTTGTTTGAACGTACTAATCTCAAGAACTACTGGCCCGATTTGAAAAAATATTTCAGTGTTTGATAGCCTATTTATCGAGGAAGGCTGTAAACTATATTTTATCACGCTAAGACTAATAAGAGCAAAGACACAGAGGAAAATGTAAAAAAACGGGGAAATTTATTTGAAAGGGCTGATATCTCACAGACTACTGGAGCAATTTTTATGTTTTTTGACACGAATATATAGTAGACTACGTGAGGCATTGGTTATTAATTTGTAAAAATTTACGATTTCCGTGAAATTTCAGATTTACGCGGACGAAGCCGCGCGGAACGTCTAGTATTATTTAATATGTTTATTGCTCCATTGATCACCATGTCTTTGGCATGCAGAATAATGCGGCTATCAGCCTCCTTATATTAACTAAGCCCTGTCAACAGCGTTTTTGTTGGTTGAAAATCATATATTCAGATTTATTTATTTTATTTTATTTTTACTATCTTTTATCTAAATATTATTCCAAAATTGGCATTTAAACATTCGATTCAATCGAAAATGATAGAAAACTCGACTATATACCTAAACGTTTGATGTGCGGCCGAAAAACTGACACCGACGCCATTCCACGAGCATCGCTCGCGCCATCGGCCTCCGACACCACTACGTCCTCCACACGCTGGACCTTCGTGATGGTCCACTATGACGGGCCATCATGTAGAGGCGCTATTACCATAACAAAGAGTTCGTTCGTACTGAATACTGATTCATTGAATCTTATTTCAGATATGAAAATTGTATTCCAGGGTGGAAGACGCTGGGAGCTGTGTCACAGTCTTAACTTAACTTAGTATTGAATGATTTACTTATTTCGTATTTAAATTATCTTAAATATGCTTAATTTATAAGCTTTTGAATGTATATGATTTGAAAAAAATATCTTTCCTCTCACTCGGCGCGCCACTGCTTTTCGCGGCGGCGGCGGCTCGGAGGAATTGTCGGCGGCGGCGGCACGCACTATCTATAGTCTGTCAAAAAAGTGAAGAAATTAAAAAGTGGCAACATCGTAGTGTCATCCCTTTTTTCTTTATTGATTTGAAAGGGATTTGCCGCTGTTTAATTTCTTCACTTTCTTGACAGACTATACATTGCGTTATGACGTTTCATAGTACAATAACTGTCTGCCGTCTCGCTTCAATATGCCAGGGCTGTGAGGTGTGGCGATGGTCAGCCACTATGAGATGGGGAATGGTCAATGGAAACGACTGGTTAGGTCAAGATCCAATTTATTATTAATTCAAAAAAACACGTAATTATTACAATATGGAAAACAACGTACTTGAACAATAAGTTTATATTACGCTGCGTAAGACATCATTAAGGAGCATGCACATTTACGATAATAAAGAACAATATACACTACACCACCCCCCTTAGTAAAACAAAAAAAAAAATCATTTTTTTTTTTTACAAACTATGGTTTCTTATACAACTTAGTTCTATCTTTATGTACTATAACATGCTTACCATTTAAACTTATTTTAACATTAGGTGACATATCTTCCACTACAATATATGGACCTGTGAAATAGTTAGGTCTACAAATAATTTCTCAATTTCTTCGCCAAACTCCTTTACAGACTTTTCCCCTTGCCTAGCCTTTTGTAAACAAGACTGTAGAGCGGTGTCGGATTTGCGAGTTAGTAAATATGTTCGCATATCTTTTAACAACAATTCGACCGAATTATATGAAGAAGCTAAACGCATCTTTGCACCATAAGTTAACCTATTTTTTAAAACAAATTTAATTAATAATTGCCTGCCATTATCATCGAGCATTGAAACGTATAATTCGATCGAGTCAATTAGTTCTCGAGTTACATTTTCATCATTATTCATTTTTGGTAGAAGGCTAACAGCCGTTTTCAAATCAAACTTTTCAGTCGTCATTTTTGTTGACAAACTATTTTCCGGTACTAAATTAGAACTACTTTCAAAACTTAATATTTTAGAATAACATTCTTCTATAGAGCAACACAAAATTAACAATTCATTAGAAATATTTTCAGGCAAATTACTCAAAATATTTTTAAAATCTCTATACAAACATTTAGATTCTGAAACCTTACCCTCAAAGTTTTTACCTACTCTTCTGGAAGGTCCTAGTTTAGTAATATAATCCTTATAATAATTTAACTGTTCATAAATCCTCGATAATTCTAATTCTATACTCATAATCTTAATTAACTGTCTACAAAATTAGTGAATTAATCATTATATTTAAGTGTACATATTAGCGCAAAAAAAACCCACAATAATAATAATAATTAAAAAAAATATTATTATTAAATCCATAACACTATTATACTCATAACAGTTTTATACCTGATTGGTTTTAAACCTTCGACTCGTCCAGCGCACCTTCCTGAATTTCTCGACGCCGACGGTAGCTCAGGCGGGACAGCACTCGCTCCAGGGCTTCATTCCGCATCTGCCTCTGCATCCAGCCAGTGTGCAGCCTCTTGTACAGCCAGAAGAACCCCACAAGGACAGCCAGCAGCATACAGGCGCATATGATGGACAGGAGGATGTTGTTGGTGTTGATGTGCTCCGCTGCAGCCCTCGCGGTGTTGTCGCCTCCAGCAGTCTGGGCAATCACAACTTGCTCTCGGCTCTGCGTTTTGCCCATAATATTATTCAGACGCCAATGGTCGCTTAGATGGCAGGTTCACGATCTTGATAGTGCGATGGTAGATTTTCCAGTCAATCTATCCTGGCAGGGTCGCCATGAGGTGTGGCGATGGTCAGCCACTATGAGATGGGGAATGGTCAATGGAAACGACTGGTTAGGTCAAGATCCAATTTATTATTAATTCAAAAAAACACGTAATTATTACAATATGGAAAACAACGTACTTGAACAATAAGTTTGTATTACGCTGCGTAAGACATCATTAAGGAGCATGCACATTTACGATAATAAAGAACAATATACACTACAGCTGTCAAGCGAGCGGCGCAGCGGCGCGGGCGCGGGCTGGGTACTATGTACGCTGCGTGTGCGACAAGTCGAGCGAGTGCCAGCCTATTGAGAGTTGCAAGAGAGTTGAGACTAGTCCGGTGACCGGCTACTTAGCACGCGTTCACTTCGATTTTTTAAAATGTATTGTTTAAAATTATCTGCAGCTGATATTATATTTTGTAAGTGTGACTGTAATAAGATACGTAGAATAATATACAGGTGTATTATTCTGCGTATAGTACGCGATTAAAACCGACTTCCAAGGTAAAAACAATAATGACATCCTTATAATATGAACTAAAAAGTATTAAATAATTTTTCCTATCTAATAGTGCCTTTTTCCGAATTCGGCTAGAACTCAACTATTTATGTACTCAATCTTCATAATTTTGAAGTCGGTGCCAATTCCAAAAATTTCAAATATTCTGTCAGAGAATTACTGAAGACTCAAAATACCGACTTCAAAATGATGTAGTTGAGTTTTAGCCGAATTCGAAAAAAGGCACTATTAGATAGGAAAAATTATTTAATACTTTTTAGTTCATAAATATAAGGATGTTATTATTGTTTTTACCTTGGAAGTCGGTTTTAATTTTATGTTAAAAATAATTATTAATAACAGACGCTTAAAAAAATTTTAATATTTTTTATTTACATTTACAGAAAGGTTGATACAGAGCGTGAACTTCCAGACCTTCCTGACTTTAGTGGGTAAGTACCTGCAGAGCGTTTACTTTTTATTAAATCTATACTGTTATATTTAGCTGATCTACCAAACATTATTTCGCCACATACATAATATGTGACGTTATCTGGGAAAAGGGACCTTATGGAGGGTTTTAGTTTCCGAGATAATCGCATTTGAAGTAAAGTGTCGAAAAAAATCATTTTTTCTTTTTTTGCTCCATATTAATAAACAGACTCTAAATTTTGATATGACAAAGACACAGGTTTTAAAAACGATTTTTATAGGTTAAAATATATCTTAAAGTTTAGTAAAAAAGGGACCTTATTGTCGGTGCTGCAGTCGAGAGTCGATTGCGGCTTTTTGTCGGCACGGTATCTACTGTTATACTACTAGTAATTTGTACCAAGCTGAAAATCGGTAATATTGATTAGAATATCTGGGGGCACGGCAGTGCCCCCGCCAAGTAGAGCGCGAAGCGAACACTGCCGTACCGTCGTTTACTTTACAGGAATCATTTCACCGCATTTTAGGCCCCTATTTGAGAACCTCTAGAGGTCATTAAGTTCCGAAGTTAAGCTAAAGCAAAGTTTCTCATTTATGACACTCACTCACTCACTCAAGATCATCAAAATAGAACTAGTACTTCCCATAAACTCAGAGAGCTGAAATTTGGCACAGAGCTTAGGCATCCTTATACTATGGTTTAGGGTTTAATGGCCAAATAGTAGTTTAGGCATAATACAAAACAATTATATAATACAAGATAAATGACTAGATGTTATCAGTCGTTAAATTAATAAAGTACAGTTGTATAAAAAAGTGTAAATATAAAATCAACTTTTGTAAATATGTAAAAACTATTTTTGTAAATATAACTTTTGTAAATATAAAATATGTAAAATGTAAAATCTGATTTTGTAAATATAATTTTGATAAAATTTGTAAAAACCTATTTCTAAAACTTATTTGAATGTTAATTTAGGAACTATAAAATTGGACAAAATAAAATAAATTTTGCTACATTAATACAATAAGTGACCGAGGTCACTACACCAGCCCCCCCTTGAGACCGTTAAGGGCGATAATAATCGGGGAATCTTACTGTGCGTCCGGATCTGGTTTTGTAGGCAACTCTTTCGCGATCCGGTGGACTCTGATTCTCCGGTAGTGTCACGTTCTGTCTCTTGGGCTGTTGTGTTTGTGGTTTATGTGTGTGTGGCATGGTGTCTGGGTCACTAAGTATGTAGGCCGGTTTGATCCGGTCTATCGATACCGTGACTTTCTTGCCGTTCACTAGTATGGTGAAAATTTTGTCGTCACGCTGCAGAACCTCGTGGGGTCCAGAATAAGCGGGTTTCAAGGCGCCACCAACAGTACAATCACGCAAGAATACGTGAGTGCAAGTGGCTAACTCCTTGAAAACAAATGTCGGACGTTTTCCGTGGTGACGAGAGCCAGGTGAAGGCTTCAGATTCTGGACTATGCCTCGTAGTCTTGACGTGAACTCAGTCAAGTCCAGAGGACAGTCAGGCTCCGAAGCGAAAAATTCACCCGGTAGACGCAAAGGTTCGCCATACACCAGTTCAGCTGAAGTGGTCTGCAGGTCTTCCTTAAACGAGCTGCGAACGCCAAGCAGCACAAGAGGAAGTGACTCCACCCAGTTGCTGTCACCGTGACAGATTATGGCAGCTTTTAGCTGTCTATGAAATCTTTCCACGAGACCATTGCTAGTTGGGTGATACGAAGTGGTTCGGTGGTGCGTGAATCCAGCGATCCTAGAAGGTTTTCGGAACAGCGCCGACTCAAACTGCCTGCCACGATCTGTCACGATGTCAGCAGGACAACCAAACCTTGAAATCCATCCACTCACAAGGGCTCTCGCTACGGCCTCGGCCGTCATCTCTTCCAATGGTATTGCCTCAGGCCAACGCGTGAAACGGTCAATGGCAGTGAGGCAATATCTGTAGCCCTGGGATGGAGGCAAAGGGCCCACCAGGTCAATGTGAACAAATTTGAAACGGGACGATGGAAGGTGGAAGTTGCCAAGTGGAGCGCTGGTATGGCGAGTGGACTTCTGACATGCTAAGCATGCCCGTGTCCAGTTCCTACAGTCCCGTCTAACTCCGGGCCATACGTATCGCTCGGAAACCAGCTTAACACTAGCACTGGCACCAGGGTGACTAAGACTATGCAGACTTTCGAACACCCTTTTGCGCAGCACTCTGGGTACATATGGCCTCCTGACGCCCGTACTAATGTCACAAAACAGTTCCGTCTTCGCATCTTGACATTTGATTTTTTTGATGCGCAGCGACGTCGTGCCTTCCGCGAGTTGTGTCAGCTCTGGATCGGACAGTTGAGCAGCAGCCAGCTGTTCTAGATCAATCGGCTGGGCAATCTCTTCAACTCGCGAAAGAGTGTCAGCTACCACATTGTCTTTACCAGATATGTGGCGAATGTCGGTGGTAAACTGCGCGATCAGATCCAAATGACGGAACTGTCTTGGCGAGCAGTTTTCCTTCCGATTGCGAAACGCGAAGGTCAGAGGCTTGTGGTCGGTGTAGACTGTGAAGTCCCGGGCCTCGAGCATGTGCCTGAAATACTTAATGCTCTCGTAGATAGCAAGCAGTTCTCGATCGTAGGGTGAGTACTTCCGTTGAGAGGGACTCAACCCACGAGAGAAAAATGCTAGAGGTTCCCAGGACTCACTATCACCACTTTTTTGCTGTAGCACCGAACCAATGGCGCTGTCCGATGCGTCGGTGACAAGCGCTAACTTTGCCTCACAATCGGGATGAGCCAGCAAGGCGGCCTGACTCAGGCCTTCTTTGCAGGCTTCAAAGGCCACAAGTGACTTACCACTGATGTTGACCGGGTGCGAACCCTTCACCGATCCTGTGAGCAACTCGTTCAATGGCGCTTGTTGTTTAGCAGCGCCTGGGATAAATCTGCGGTAAAAGTTCACCATGCCAAGAAACCTACGGAGTTCTCTTACCGTCTTCGGGATGGGGAAGTTTTTAATGGCTTCGACCTTCGTTGGCATGGGTTTCGTACCACTCTTAGAAATTTGGTAGCCCAAGAAAGATACCTGCGAGACACCAAAAACGCACTTGGCCGTGTTGACGACCATACCATACTGCCTTAGCCGCTCGAACAGTTGACGTAAATGGTCTTTGTGGGTCTCCTCGTCCCTGGAAAAGACCAAGAAGTCATCCAGGTAGGCATATGTAAAATCCAGACCCCGTAGCATCTCATCGACGAACCGCTGAAACGTCTGTCCGGCGTTACGAAGTCCAAATGTCATAAATGGAAATTCGTAAAGCCCGAACGGCGTCGTAATCGCGGTTTTCGCGATATCGTCGGGATGAACAGGGATCTGGTTATATGCCTTAACCAGGTCGATGGTGGAGAAGACCGTACAGCCCGATAAACAATGAGCAAAGTCGTGTATGTGCTTTATGGGGTATCTGTCGGGAATAGTTCGGGCATTCAGCATGCGGTAGTCCCCACATGGACGCCACCCATTGTCCTTCTTGGGCGCGAGGTGAAGGGGGGAAGCCCATGCTGATTCTGAAGGCCGACAGGTACCACTCTGCAACATCGACTCAAACTCAGACTTTGCTATCTTAAGTTTATCGGGTGCAAGCCTGCGTGGTGTGCAAGAAACCGGTGGCCCAGGTGTTGTGCGGATGTGGTGAATGGTGTTGTGGTGTGTTGTGCGATGTATCCCGGGTGGACGTGTAATTTCTGGGTATTGAGCAAGTATGTCATGATACACAGAGTTACCAGATACCACCTTCACGGAAGAAATGCTATCGTTACGAGACGCGAGTGAAGCCGCCGTAACAAGCGTAGTCTTACTGTCTATGAGACGTTGATTTCGGACATCTACTATTAGGTTGTAGTGCGATAAGAAATCCACACCTATTATAGCCCTCGTGACATCGGCCACAATAAAATTCCAAGGGAAGTCACGGCGTAGCCCTAAATTTAAAACAATGTGATAAAAACCATAAGTATTAATAACTGTGCCGTTAGCGGCACACAATTCAAAATTAGTTTTAGCACGACATTCTTTTAAAAATTTACGAGGGAAAACACACAAGTCACTTCCTGTGTCCACTAAAAACTGTAACTTAGTCTGTTTATCCGTTACAAACAGGCGACCGGCACTTGGGCAGTCGTCGGCCGCCATTACCGACTGCCTGCCGCATTTCCCGAATAGTCACAGGGTTTCACGCACCTATTTGCCTTATCCGCGAACTTGAAGTGGAACCAGCACATCGGATGTCGTCTGTAGCTGGACTGCGACCTTCTCGTCGAAGATGAACGACCCGGACGTTTTGAAGAATGTCCGGTTCTAGAGTGTGACCGCGACATACGCTCAACTTTTTGTGCTAGCGCTTCTACCTGCCGCGTCAACATCGCAATCTCGCTAGATCCGCTGGTGGCTGGTAAAACTGCTGCTACCTGCACGCTGGGGGATACTGCATCCAGAACCTGGTCGGCAAGCTCGGCAACCTCGTCCAACTTCATCTTGGCCTGTGATGCGATTATCGGCTGCACGCTGCTAGGTAAACGGCTGGCCCAAAGGGTCCTGAGAAGGTCATCAGGTACTTCAGAACCAGCTAAGCCTCGTAACCGCCGAAGAAACTGCGATGGCTTCCGGTCCCCTAACTCTTCGTGGTGCAGCAACTGCTGGACCTGCTTCTCACGCGACGCAGACAACCTCTTCACGAGCTCCGATTTCAATAACTCGTCCTTGTTTGGTAAAGCTGGCCCTTCGACGATGTCCTCCACGATCTCCACGTACTGAGGTTCGAGGTGTGACACGGCGTAATGGTACTTCGTGGCATCTGATGAAACTCCAGCCAGAGCAAATTGACTCTCCAACGACGCAAACCACAACTTCGGTTTTGAAGGGTAGAAAGGCGGTACCCGCACGCCAACGCGATTTAACTGAACGGGCTCGCCTTTGTTCTCGTTATCGCTATCCGGCTTCGACATCGTGTTCTTCGGATGGTCACCAATGAAGTGGGCGAAATGTAGATTACCGCACCCTTTCTATTGCTAGAAGGAGCTACACAGCCAAGCGAGAGAGAATAGGCGAAAATAAAATACGTGTTTAGCGCGAAGCGGGCAAGGAGCAAAATAGCGAGAGTCATACGTCCTGCGTAAAAGCATCGATCAGACTATTGCGTACTGCGCGAGCGCACGACTGGCGGGGCGAGGAGGGCCGGCCGCCCGGCCGGACCGGTTCCGCGCGCGCGCCACGGAATGTTACAGTTAGTGTGCGAATTTATGTACACCGCAACATACATTGCGAGTAATTGCCGACTTGTCTAATTTGTTCGCTGCCCGTAATAATTTATTTAACTTAGAATCCTACTTTACAATTCTTATTCTAGTTTATGTAAGTAGTTATTTAATGTATAATACTAGTTGTAAATAATCTTTAATTTTGTTGTACTTAACTAAGTTTAGGTTTAATAGTAGTTTAGGCATAATACAAAACAATTATATAATACAAGATAAATGACTAGATGTTATCAGTCGTTAAATTAATAAAGTACAGTTGTATAAAAAAGTGTAAATATAAAATCAACTTTTGTAAATATGTAAAAACTATTTTTGTAAATATAACTTTTGTAAATATAAAATATGTAAAATGTAAAATCTGATTTTGTAAATATAATTTTGATAAAATTTGTAAAAACCTATTTCTAAAACTTATTTGAATGTTAATTTAGGAACTATAAAATTGGACAAAATAAAATAAATTTTGCTACATTAATACAATAAGTGACCGAGGTCACTACAGCCACATAAAGGGAAAACCATAAAAATTGGCCAAGTGCGAGTCGGACTCGAAATTAAGTTTTTTGTATGGGTATTGATAGCGATGGGAAAGGTGGACTGTAATATGTACGAAAACCAGGATAACTAGTAACTACCAAATGATACACAATGTGAAGCGACAGCTTATAATGTTCAAGGTTCAGAGAGAGACTAGATCAAAAATACATCGAAAATATAAATTGTCAATACGAAAAAATGTGACATAGAAAAGTAAACAAATATTCAAAAAACAGAACTATTGGCTCTGGTCTGTCCAGCCAGTCGCCAAAGGGTACCTATTAAAAATTAATTTCAATTTAGTTTAACAATAATTAACGTAAACATATAATTGAGGATTTTGTGAAAATTTCAAGTGCCTGTCTGTTGCCATTATCGATATCAAGCATTTTTTGAACTGTTCTTATCACCCATTGTTTAGCGTGGAAAAATTGATAATTCCACCCTCAAAAATGAATCAAAATCGCCAAGTGCTAGACAAATTGTGTAACATTTAATAAAAATGTTTATTAAATCCGAGCTCGAAAAACAATTATGTCGTAAAAGTTGCTCGAAAAACCTACATAAAAACGATTTCTGTTGTCGATGAATTTACGACCTAATTTACTTTGAAACAGGAGCTATCCAAGAAACTATAGAACTTCTTGTCTTTATCTATTTCTTCTATATCGAAAAACCCGTGCTAGGGCAGCTGATGGAAGGCAACTACCGTCGCCCATGGACACTCGCAACAACGGAAGAGCTGAAGGTGCATTACCGGCCTTTTAAAAGAGAATAGGGTAGGGGAGGGTAGGGAAGGGAATAAGGTCAATAAGGTATGGGATTGGACTTCCAGTAAACTCACTCACTCGGCGAAACTGTTGTTGGTTGTTTCACGCCGGTTTTCTGTGAGCGCGTGGTATTTCTCCGGTTGAGCAGGCCCATTACTATGACAGTTTTTTAGGGAAAAATATTATTGTTTTTGAGTGATGATAACTGTATTTTAAAAGATAAAACCGACTTCAAAATAATTGTATGTAATTGAGAATTAAAACTCCCTATTTCCATAACTAGTAGGTAACTACTGAACCGATTTTGATGAAACTTGCACTATTCCCTAAGTTGAACAATACCTAGTACAACAAAAAAAGAATTACTGAAATCGGAACAGTACTTTCAGAGATATGCGAACACAAACATAAAAACATACATATAGGTACTACAGTATGTATGTATGTATGTATGACACTTACATGTCATACATACATACATACTATTTTGAAAGGCACATATTTTGTTCAGACGCTGATATACAGGGTGTTACAAAAGATGTATGGAAGATGTACAGATAAGATGTACAGGGTGTAAAGAGTTCACTGTGAAAGTAGCAGTGCTGAAAGACCAAATTTTTTTCACTTTTGTATGGGGAAACTCGTGACGCTGGGGTGCTTGCCCATACAAAAGTGAAAAAAAATTTTGGCCGCAGATAAAAGTTAGTTTTATACGTAAAATCTATACATCTATACAAAATATTATATGTAAATAAAATTGGAGTGTCTGTTTGTAATATTGAAAGAACCGTTTGTTACTACATGCATAATATGAATATATTATGTCCATACCTACGCTACATACACCAAAACAACATTTTTACAATTTTTGTCTGTATATCTGTCTGTTTGTTCCAGCTAATCTCTGAAACGGCTGGAACTATTTTGACGGTACTTTTTTTTGGTAGATAGCTGATGTAGTAAGGAGTAACTTAAAGGCTACTTTTAACCGACTTCCAAAAAGAAGGACATAATATTATACTTTGACGCGGGCGAAGTCGCGGGCAACAGCTAGTTCATAATATTATAATAGACCCTGTTATATTATACTGCATAGTCCGATTACTTACATAAAATGTACATTCTCTTACCAGATTCATACAGTACTTTACGCTATAATATCATAAATCGACAGGCAAACCCGCGTCATATCGTAGTATGCAGCGATGTATATGTAGGTATGTGTACAAAACACTGCAGCGACTGACAATACCCCCCTCACTTCCTGCCTTCCCCCGTAGATTGTGATAGAGACAGATGCAGCTCAGGCCCATTTTTCGACAAAATTTTAGCGTAAATCGAGGTCCCGTATCCTCCTTCAAAATTGAGCCTATCTAATAATTTTTTCATGAAATATCTGCAGGAAGAGTGCCTCTATGCCTGTACGTTTTCATTTTTTTTTAAAGATCTTTCAAATTTGTTTTATGATCGGTCGATTGGCGGGGTACGCGGCATTCGTTTTTGGTGATTTTCGAATGCTCATTTTTTTAAATTAGTAAATTTATAAAAAATCGAACGTACAGGCATAGCTTTCACAGATCCCAATATTGTATAAAAAATCATTTGTCTAGATACATTGTCCAGGGAGTGAATTGGGGAATACGTTTGTATGGAAAAATTGTCTTAGCGTATGCTCTTAAAACGTTGCAGAAACATGTTAACGTATTATGTTAAAGGTCTGGTAAGGATACCAACTGGCGAATGAGTTATTCTGTAACAACTTATATAATACATATAATCTTAGAGTATCATAATATATCTTAGAGGCCCAATCGGTTGAAAGTATAATAATTAATAATTAATGTATAGTAATTAATTATCGCCGTATTTAATATACGTCCAATTCTTTTAAATTAATAACAGACGCCAAATGTGACAAAGTCACTGTATTTTAATTATTAATTTTTATTACAGTCTTCTACCAGACGCAGACTAGTAAGTATCCATACTTAATATTTTATTACTTAATGTCTGTCTGTTGCAGTTGTTGTGGCTAAGGTTTTTGTTATATTCAAGGGGAACTGTAGCAGGACATCAGTCAAAAAGACCGCCAAGCTATAACATTGCAATTTACGAATAGCGATAAAATAATATTATTGTGACCATAAATTAAGATGTCAGGTATTCTATCTTTCAAGTTGAATCAAAATGCACACTGTGTACAAATCAAATTTTAATCGATTCAGTAATTCAAGAGACAAACAACGTGACAAGTATTTTTTATACATTTGAAGAAGATTATAATAAGAAAGATGACTTTACGACTTTGTGACAATGTAGTTATTGTATTTATTTATTTGGTAACTGACAGGTAGACAGACAAAAACATAGGCAGACCGCAGACAAATACTCTTTCTCGTAAATCAATAATGTAAATAAATAACGTAAATCAAAGTATGAATTATCCATACTAATATTAAATTGCGAAAGTGTGTCTGTCTGATTGTCTGCCTGTAACCTCTTGACGCGCAAACCTCTGTAACGCTTAAATTGCTGAAGGGAATGTAAATACTTTGAGCCCATGGAGCTATGAGCCTGTCCAGATGAGGCGTTTTACGCGCGAGTATGCGACTCGCGCGTTTTACGCGCGTACATTACCCGAGATACTAGAGCTACGTTCTGATGCCAACGCGCGTTTTCGTACTCGTGCGTAAAACATTTGCAATGAATGAGACTCTCGACTCACCCGTAAAACGCGTTAAATAGAAATTGAAATGCGCGTTTATGGACCTCGCGCTTAAAACACCTCATCTGGACAGGCACTTTTTTATTTCTTGAAGAGAGTACGATTCCCGAGCGATAATCTAATTTTAGCGCAACGGAACTGCGGGCGTCATCTAGTGCAGCGGTCGGCAACACGCGGCCCGCAAACGTCTTGCTTGCGGCCCGTGAATGTTTTTTGAATAATTAGTTATGTGTATAAAAAAAAAATGTTTTCTAATACTGCCAGTAGTTATCGCCACTTAAGTACGTAGGTGTTTGTGCCATTTCTATACTTATTATAAAACAAAGTCGCTTTTTTTCCCTCATGTCCCTTTGTTCCCTTTAATCTTTAAAACTACGCAACAGATTTTGATGATTCTTTCAGTGTTAGATAGCCCATTTATCGAGGATGGTTATAGGCCATATTTTATCACGCTAAGACTAATATGAGCGAAGAAATAGAGGAAAATGGGGAAAAAACGGGGAAAATTATTTGAAATTGCTAACTTGAACGCGCTAATCTCAGGAACTACTGGTTCGATTTAAAAAATTCTTCCAGTGTTAGATGGCCTATTTATTGAGGAAGGCTACAGGCTATATTTTATCACGCTAAGACTAATAGGAGAATTTGGAAAAAAACGGAGGAAATTATTTGAAAGGGCTTATCTCGCGAACTACTGGAGCAATTTTTATGTTATTTGGCACAGATAAGAATTGCACACAAAAAAGACCACGTGAAGGATCATCGGCTATCGATTTTAAAAAAAAATTTCAATGGCTATATATTTTATACCCGTGCGATGCCGGGGCGGGTCGCTAGTTTTTAATAAAAAATTATTTCCTTTCAATATGTGTAGGTATATTGAGCTTCTAGGGTACGAGTATGAGGTCTACGGCCCGCCTTTAGTTTGTTTTGCCACCTTGTGGCCCTTGCCTGCCAAAAGGTTGCCGACCACTGTGGTCTAGTGGATTATTTCTATAATATATTTTGCACTTAGGTACTACTATTTGAAGTTTCTAAACTGTCGACTGTCTTTAATTTCAGCGATGATGCTACCAGTGCGCCAGCATAAAATACTGCTGCAGAGCTGCAGTTTGTCACACCATTCAAGTGTTTGCTTTCGATGTATAATATATTATATTAAAATGTCAAAGGATTTTATGTATTTTATTTGTTCGCCTTTCAGCAATTTAACTAATATATTTACTAAAATGTTCGACAAACTCAATAAAATATGACGTACAAATGATACATTGGAGTCTATACGTATACAAGTCGAACTTCGAAGAAACATTATCGTCGACATCTAAGTTTTATGACTTATGTCAAATCGCATACATTTTGTAGCGTTAGCGTTTTGCCACTTGTCTAAGGGGGCAGGAGCGCTAGTAGCATAGAGCCTGATTACACATACCTACCGAGTAGAGTGGCGAGACAGTGCCCTCGGCCGAGCACTCGGTATTTATACAGGGTGTAGCAAAACTAAGTGACGCTAGGTTGTAACTGTTCCTGACATAGAGATCACTGTCAAAGTAGCAGCGCTGAAAGAGCAACATTTTTTCTGATTTGTATGGGCAAGCGCCCCAGCGCCATACGTATTCCGATTCAAAAGTGAAAAAAAGTTACTCTTTCAGTGCTGCTACTTTGACAGTGAACTCTATGCCATGAACACATACACCCCTAAAGTATTACCTGTCACAATAAACATAACTATAAGGCTGCGTTCACATTAAGGTGCAGTGGTTGTTGCAACTACGTAACATGGGTTTTTTAAATAATGTTTTTTGTAAAGGAAATGTCATTACTTATATTTAAGTATAAAAAAGTACCATTTTAAAATTGAGAAAAATTTTGCTCGATAGAAAAAAATCTCAAAGATGACTATTGTAACGCTGTTTTCCATATTAATTAAATCATTTTATGGCTAAATTACACACTTTCTAGAAAAAACTAAAAATTTGTCATAACCTAATCTAAACAATTTGATATATTTGATAATACTAAAAACAAAAGGTTTTTTCTCCTATTTCCAATAGGATAAATAATCAAGGCACGCGGCGAGCGCGTAAACGCCACTGTACAAGGCGCCGATGAATACGAAATTGCAAAGGTTCGCTACAGAAATATTATTAGGTTTTTTCCCCTTATTAGACTTATACATATATATATATATATAATATTAATTATTAGATTTAAAATAAATTTGAGCGCGGAAAGCCGACTCAAGCCTTGCGGCGAGTAATATAATATGAGATTTAGGTTGTTTTGAATCGTGTTTTTTGGCACAATTTGTTTTTTTTTTCTCGAATTGGATAGAATTTTATCTATACATTATTTCTGTCGCTTTTTTTTTATGAATTACAGTTCCAAGTTGCCGAAATTAACAGCAATTCTTTGCCCATTTTCTCTAAAATTTTGCCGAGTTGCGTATTTTTTTACTCAACTATTTCATATTAAAGTGGTAAAAAGTAATTCCAACATTTTATAGACGACTTTCTCAACAGTACATTGTATTCTTTTCATACTATTAAGACGTCAATACAATCCATAAACAGCTGATATTCTAAACCTTTTACAGCAAAAATTGCAACCTGTCGCGGGTTTGAGTTGGATTATTTAAAAATACTTTAAAAAACATTAGATTATAATTAATAATAATAATAATAATAATATCTATGGACGCTTCATACCACGTCAGTCTGGCCCCGTGCTAAGTACCTGAAGGACTTGTGTTATAGGTACCAGACAACGGAAATATATTTAATACTTTTATACTATACATATATTTAAGATTTTTATTATAATATGATACACATATTTAATACACATCCATGACCCAGGAACTTTATAAACTTTTTGTTCTTTCGGCGGGACTCGAACCCGCGACCTCCGGCTTGAGCTACCAACGCGCTCACCACTGCGCCACGGAGGTCGTCAAATTAATTTATAATTGAAATGATCTTACATGTTGTGCATTAAAACTTGTAAAAATACTGTATTTTAACTGTTAAATCACGTCTGTAAAATCAGCGAAAACGAGCCGCGCGGCTGCCGCGAATGTGAAGGCAGCCTGATCCTCGCGCGATCAGAGTGGGATGGAACCTTGTCGAAATAAATAGAAAATGACAGTTTGCAGTACTATTTTTTGACGTTTTACGACGCTACGGTTGGCTAGCCGTCAACGCGCGTCTCAGTTCCAAAAGGTCGCATTCTGATCGCGCGTGGATAAGGGCCCACCCACACGTACCACAACCACACCACATCGCAACGACAAAATGTCGTCGAGCTGTGGTTACGTGTGAATGGTGTCGCTGCAGCTTTTTGTAGTTGCGTTGTGGTACCGACAACATGCCGACGTGGTTGCGTTGTGGTTACGTACGAAAGTCAATTTCGGAGGGGGCGAAGAGCGCGGGCGGTGTGCGCGCACTGTCGTTGCATCGACGCAACGTTGTGGTTGCGATGCGGTCGGCCGTGGTTGCGTCTGACAAGTTATTTGACAAGTGGTCGACAACGACTGCAAAATATGGTACGTGTGAATGGTCCAGTTCATTTACAATACGAAATATACGCCCGACCACGTCGTGTGTTTGTCGTGTGGTTGCGGTTGTCGTGTGGTTGTGGTACGTGTGTGTTGGCCCTAATACCAGTACTTTGACCGCAAAGAGACGTCTACTATAATTATTAATTATAATATTATAATAATACTTACCTTATCTGCGATTAAGAGACGGAGGAAACGGCGCGGGTAGGTTACCAGATGACAGGAATTTTCTGACATGTCCGGAATTTCAGTTGTCGCCTGTCTGTCAGGGAAACAACTCTGCTTAAAGTTGGTTTCAGGAATTTAAAAGAAATGGAAAAATATGTGAAATTAAATTTTAATCAAAGAATGAAATCTTATAAAATCCTACTAATAATAAAAAGGTGAAGATGTATGTATGGATGTTTGTTACTCTTTCACGCAAAAACTACTGAACGGATTTTAATGAAACTTTACAATAATATAGCTTATACATCAGAATAATACATAGGCTACAATTTTAACCGACTTTCAAAATGGAGGAGATGCTATGTTCTGTATGTGTTTAATAACGATTACTCCGCCGTTTGAGAACCGATTTTCAATTTTTTTCTTTTGGTGTATAGGGTATTATCCCAATTTAGTACCACATTTACAAAAGTGGTAACCTGATGAAAGGAAAATAATCGAGGGAACTCCTCAAAATTTATATGGAAAGATGTGGTGACTTCAGTTTCGTGAGAAGTATTCGAAGCATATACTACCAACAAATAAGATTTTGCACCGAAGTACATCACGGTTCAGAAGGTGCTGACTTGCTGAGGGAACTCCTGACTCTTTATAGATACGAGTTTGGGAGTATCGGTATTCTTTTAAGAACGAAAAGCAGATGCTACTATGCAAATAAGTAATTACATTTATCATTATCATCATCACTACCATATTATACCATGTATCGTCCCATGATTACGACCCTATTATTGGTACCTACGTTTCATAGTCTTTTAGATCGAGACTCGAGTTTGTCAAGCGATTAAAAAAATCTATACTAATATTATAAACCTGAAGAGTTTAAAATTTAGTTTGTTATTATTTTTTAGCAATATTCCGCGAAGAAAACTTCCACCTTTAAGTATATGAGTGAGTGCACGCATAGGCATGCGTACAGCACCTCCCTCCTTTCCCACACTACCTATGCGTACACTCGCATGCAAGAACTTGCAAACACCACCACCACACAAGCAATAATGTTGGCAAATCCGTGCAAGGCCCCTCACCACCATGCAGGTTGAAAACCTCGACGCGCGTTTCGCTCCAACACCGGAGCATCCTCAGGATGTGGACTCTACGAACAACGTCCGTCAAGTGCCGCCACCGGTCAAAACACCGCCTTTTTATATCCTATCGAGCCCCGCTACTATCCCTACTACCCCCACTACCCTCACCAGTACCCCCGAACGAGTTTGTTCGCTCGAACGCGCTAATCTCAGGAAGTACTGGTCCGATTTAAAAAAAACAGTGTTAGATAGCTCATTTATCGAGAAAGGCTATATATTATCACTCTAAGACTAATAAGACCGAAGAAACAGAGGAAAATGTGGAGAAAAACCGGGAAAATTGTAGGAAAGGGAACGAACTACTGAAGCATTTTTCATATTATTTGGCACAGATATGGAGAAGACCACGTGAAGGGACATTAAAGCTTTTTTTTTTGCAGGAAAATGTACGGTTTTCGTAAAATTTTTAATTTCTAGTTCTAGTTAACAATAAATTAATTCAAATTCAAATTCAAATTTTTAAGAGCCCTTAACTTTTAATTAATTATTAAGTATTCATCTGATCCTCATATTTTTTATTGCTGGATAATGGATATACATTTCAGCATCTGCTGATCTTTCAAAACAATTTTATGAAAGTCTTCACTTAAAATTGTGTTGACAGACTCTCACGTGCCGCGCGCAATTTTGTAAAATAATATTCTGCCAAAATGTCAGGAAAATTATTGCTGAAACAGGGGTTTTTCAGGAAAATTTATTTTTCGGATCTGGTAACCCTACGCGGGTACCGCACGGTATGGCCGCACCGACCGGCACTGTCGGAGTGGGGTGTGTTAACTGTTAGGCTTTATTAAGTATGTATTTCACAGAAACCGTAGATTTTCCCGAAAAATAAAATAGCCTATGTCCCACCACGTGGTCTACTTTATATTATATGTGCCAAATAACATAAAAATGCTCAGCAGTTTGTGAGATAAGCTCTTTCAAATAATTTTCCCTGTTTTTCCATTTTTCTGTTTCTTTGTCCCTATTGGTGGCAACGTGATATTATGTAGCTCAAGTCTTCCTCGATAGAAAAGACTATCCAACGCAAAACGAATTTTTCAATTCAAACCAGCAGTTCCACAATTTTTTTAACATTATAATATAAGTTGAATGAAGTATGATTTTCCCAAACTTTAAACCAGCTATTTATGCGGAATGGTAAGTCGTATGAAAAAAGTATCTGAATATTTTTTGTAGAGAATTCTATGATCTACACTCTTGCCCGACCTATTTTTATAATAAAACTAGCTGTCCCGGCAAACGTTGCTTTGCCATAATATTTTTGCCATATTATTTTATTGAAGTGACTAAATAAGTATGTCACCATGGCAACGTCGATCGCTATTCCGTCGCACAAACAATGGTCGCCGTCAGTCTCAGGTTGTAATAATTTACTATTATTTATTCAACAAATGCACTTATCAATATATAAAGTACCGAGTAGCCGATTCTTAGACCTACTGAATATGCATATAAAATTTGGTAAAAATCGGTAAAGCCGTTTCAGAGGAGTTCGTGGACTAACATTGTGACACGAGAATTTTATATATAAGACTAGCTGTCCCAGCAAACGTTGCTTTGCCATAATAAGTATTTCGCCCATATAATTTTATTGAAGTGACTAAATAAGTATGTCGCCATGGCAACGTCGATCGCTATCCCGTCGCACAAACAATGGTCACCGTCAGTCTCAGTTTGTAATAATTTACTATTATTTATTCAACAAATGCACTTATCAATATAATATAAAGTACCGAGTAGCCGATTCTCAGACCTACTGAATATGCATATAAAATTTGGTAAAAATCAGTAAAGCCATTTCGGAGGAGTTCGTGGACTAACATTGTGACAGGAGAATTTTTTATATAAGATAAGATAAGATGTACAGTTGGGAAATTATTATTTTTAACAAAAAATTAAAACCGACTTCCAAGGTAAAACAATAATAACATCCTTATAATATGAACTAAAAAGTATTAAATAATTATTCCTATCTAATAGTGCCTTTTTCCGAATTCGGCTAAAACTCAACTATTTCTGTACTCAATCTTCATCATTTTGAAGTCGGTACCAGATGAATCTTCTGTTCTCTGACAGAATATTTGAAACTTTTGGAACTGGCACCGACTTCAAAATTATGAAGATTGAGTACAGAAATAGTTGAGTTTTAGCCGAATTCGGAAAAAGGCACTATTAGATAGGAATAATTATTTAATACTTTTTAGTTCATATTATAAGGATGTTATTATTGTTTTACCTTGGAAGTCGGTTTTAATTTTTTGTTAAAAATAATAATGTCACTCTTTTTAGTTACCAGAGTAAACCATCGCGTACTATAAGTAGAATAATACACCTCTATAATATTATTCTGCGTATCTTATTACAGTCACACTTACAAAATATAATATCAGCTGCAGCCTGCAGATAATTTTAAACAATACATTTTAAAAAAATCGAAGTGAACACGTGACGTGACGTGCTAAGTAGCCGGTCACCGGACTAGTTTCAACTTTCAATAGTACTGGCACTCGCTCGACTTGTCGTACGTGACGCGGACGCAGCGCACATAGTCCCTACCCGGCCCGCGCCGCCGCGCCGCCCGCGCCCGCTTGACAGCCCTGCGGCCCTGGCAGATTGAAGTGAGACTGCAGAGAGTGTTATTGTATTATGAACGCTAAACGCAATGCAAAAGGTTAAAATTAGGTTGTTTTCCAGAATATCTCGGCGAAGTGAGACAAAATGTTACATTATCGAAGCAGCTTTAACTTTTTAGAAGTAATGTCAAATGTGTGCCTTATGCTCTGGAGATAAGGTTGAATTTGGTGACATTGGTGACCCTGACATGGTAATGATGATGATGATGATGATGAATGTAATTTGCATAGTAGCATATGCTTTCAGTTCTTAAAACAGCGCCTAAACTCCCAAACTTGTATCTATAAGGAATCCAGAGTTCTCTTAGTAGCTTCGGAACCATAGTATACCTCGGTGCAAAATCTTGCGTTTTGGTAGCATATGCTTAGGATACTTCTCATAAAACCAAAATCACCATATGTTTCCATATAAATTTCGAGGAGTTCCCTCGATTACTCATGGATCCCATCAACAGGTCACCACTTTTGTGAACATGGTACCAAATTGGAGTGAAACCTAATACAACACAACAAAAATTTCGAAAATCGGTTCACAAACGGCGGAGTAATCGTTGAACATACAAAAATAAAAAAATAATAAAAAAAAAAATATCCACAGCCGAACATAATATAACCTCCTCGTTTTTTGGAAGTCGGTTAAAAAATCGGGAAAAACATCAATTTTATTCAAGGTCAAAGCCTTGAATAAAAAAAATTGCAGAAGGAGGATCGCCGTTGACATTTGAGGTTTTATTAAAATGGTGTATTTAACGCCTTTACCAATTTGTAGCTCTATGGCCTATACGAATTATTCCGAGGTTATAATTTTTTTGCGTCTATCGATAGACCGGACGATTCATTCTCTGGAACAAAGAAATCTAGAATTTTTAAGGACCATTCATTACCTATCATTCTTCCTTTTACGGTGTTAATAATAATATAATAATATCTATGGACGCTTCACACCACGTCAGTCTGGCCCCGTGCTAAGTACCTGAAGGACTTGTGTTACAGGTACCAGACAACGGAAATATATTTAATACTTTTATACTATAAGTACATATATTTAAGATTTTTATCATACGATACACATATTTAATACACATCCATGACCTAGGAACTTCATAAACTTTTTGTTCCGTCGGCGGGACTCGAACCCGCGACCTCCGGCTTGAGCTACCAACGCGCTCACCACTGCGCCACGGAGGTCGTCAAGAATGTGTTAGATGTCTCTATATTTTGTTAATGTGTATATTTCTACAATATGTTCCAAATTTTTTTGTATATTGCTGTATGTTGTACACGATTCCTCAGTCCTCACGATTATGGAATCAGTGAGTCGTGCGAAAAAAGTGTTTTATTAGTTTTTGTAGAAAATTGTAATATCTACAACCTTAACTAACTTATTTTTACGATAAAATTTACCGTTGACGAGGAAAACGTTAATTTCCTATATTCGAATTTGAATAAATATTTTTTGGATATGGAAGATCGGCGAGGACTTTTGGTATTTTCTTTATAATGGGGTATTTTACGTTTCTACCGATTAAGATAGCTCTATGCCAATTCTTTGTAAGTTTTAGCTTAACTATTCGTTAACTTTTTAGGATTCCGTAAGGGCAAACAACGGAACCCTTAAAGATTCGTCATGTCTGTCTGTCTGTCCGTCCGTATGTCACAGTCACTTTTCTTTGAAACCATAAAACCTATAAGGCGTATTCAGTGTGTTTTTTTTTTTGTGTTTTAGCTATCAGTTTTTGTTTTAGCTATTTATCATAATTAGGTCCTGTTTTACCTTTTCCTGATAAGGCGCCGGATAGACTATCCACAACTTTTTTGCCAGATGCTCCATACTCTATCTGTCAAGTTAAGTTGTGGATAGCCTATCTGGCAAGTGGCAGTTATCAGGAAGTGGTGAAACAGGCCCTAGATACATTAACGGCCGTTCCCAATATTTGATCTATCTCTGGTTTTGCCCTACTAGAGATAGGAATAGCTCTCATTAGACATTAGACACATATATTTTATGTCAATTCAATGTTAGCTGCGATCGGTCGTATGTCAAACCAGAGATAGATTGAATATTGGGAACGGCCGTTAATGTATCAGATTGAAAAGCTAAACCTATCAATTTTTAGCAAACAATCCGTTCAACGATCAATATTGTGTATGACCAACGTGCAATAAAAAAAAGATATGGTTAAAATTAATTAAGAGCTTGAAAACATAATAATTGAACACCCGGTATGACTAATTCATACATTTAAAATAAAAAGCAAATCATTGGCGGACACAGGCCAACTTGTTAGTGAAAAGGAAGGTTCACATCCGTGCTGCGTACTTCATCATGAGGCCGATGCTGATGATGACAGCGGCCGTGCTGCTATCATGCGTCGCCTACTCCCATCAACAGCTGGTATGTATATGTTACGATCAAAGATCGAAAACGCTCATTGCGCGAAAAAACAACTCACAACGCGTTGTGGTCACAGTAAAAAAATCCACAACGCGAAATTCGTGTTCTGGCTCTAATGAAAACGCGCACGACGCGTTGTGGCAATCGCAGATATAACGGCGAAATTCATGTCGTAGCCGACATAATAATATGCTATATTCTATCTCAACGCGTTGTGGCAATGAAGAAAAACCATGACGCGTTCTAACTTCTTGTATAATTATTATCAGAGCATAAAGCCCGTCACAGACTTAGCTATAATATATATTAATATATTTATAGCTATGAATATTAATATATATATATATATATATATATATATATATATATATATATATATATATATATATATATATATTCTATACTAAATCCACATGTCACAGAAATATATATTATAGCTGAGTGTGCGGTCACGCGAAAATTAGTATAGAAAATATATAGTAATATGTCTAGCTATAAAAATATTAATATATATTATAGCTAAGTCTGTGACGGGCTTTATATCATATCACGACGACAGGTTGTAACTAGGGAATGCGATCTCGGCCTTTTTAGCGAGATTTATTTTGGACGAAAACAAGGCGAGATCTCGCGAGTTTAACGAGATTGTACTTGAGCATAAAAACGTCTTATTCGAAGCGCGGACTGACATGGATGGAGTTGCGATCACGGAGTAAAAACAAAAAGGAGCTGGCCTAAGCAACTGTGCACTGCAGTGATTCTCAACTAGGTCCTGAATTTTGACTTCTAGTTTTTTTATTATTATTATTAAATAAGGGGGCAAACGAGCAAACGGGTCACCTGATGGTAAGCAACTACCGTCGCCCATGGACACTCGCAACATCAGAAGAGTTGAAGGTGCGTTGCCGGCCTTTTAAGAGGGAATACGCTCTTTTCTTGAAGGTTTGCGGGTCGTATTATAGGTCCGGAAAAACTGCTGGTGACATTTCATTCCAGAGTTTTACAGTGCGCGTTTTTGTTAGTTGTTTTGTTAGTTATAAAGGTACTATTTTATTACTAAAAGATGTGTGTTTGATAGTGCGCTTTTATAATTCTGGACGTCACGCTATCGTGGACGCCGGCTTCCACGGTAAAACGTTGTGTGTACGTTAAATGCGTTAAATGCCCTTTTGATTTTACGCACCGCGGACGTTATGTGCGGTTCAGAAGTGTAAACGTCGTGATGTCCTCTAACGTGCACGTTAAAAAGTTATCGTTGACGGTAATTTAAAAGCGTCTTTATATATTTCTAAACATTTTACTTCCCTATGTTATCGTTTTACCGCATACGTCGACGATATTACAAGTCCAAAATTATAAAAGCGCATTAGAAGAGAAGACTCGTTGTTTCTTTCATTTGTTATTTGATAGTAGATGCGTAATATGTCAAAGTTCACTACTTAAAAATTATAGACAGGTACATCAAACAATGTTTGATGCATAAAATTCTGTTGAAAAAAAATCGTGGAAATGAATGTTAATCTTATAATACTTACTTATAATATTTATTACTTTTTTTCGTAATTTATTCAGATATTGTGATTATTCGTATACTTATTTATTCGCACTGAGCTTATTCAATTTTAATTCAGTGCGAACTATGTTTAAAAAACCTGGTGCATTTTTTTATCGTTAAACGTCATAAGCTTTAAAAATGGGTGTTAGATATAAAACTATATCTCTCGTACACGTAGTACTTCTCGAGTTACAGCGCCCGCACCGAGCGAAAGGACACGATTTTAGAGAGCGCACAGAGAGAAAGGCGAAAGCAATCAACCAGGCATATAATGCCTTGATTCGCAGCGAACGTGTTAATTGAAATTAATTTAAAACAAAATTTCACAGATAATGCATAATTACAGTTTACATATTAATGATTTATGTTATAAAATCTTTGTATTCCTAATTAATCAAATATCATAATCTTATATCTTTAAACGAGCAATTCTTGTATATATATAAATATATAATTGGAATCTCGGAATCGGCTCCAACGATTTTCATGAAATTTAGTATATAGGGGGTTTCGGGGGCGATAAATCGATCTAGCTAGGAATGATTTTCATAAAATGTCATTTTATGTGTTTTTTGAATTTTTTGAATACCGAGCGAAGCTCGGTCATATAGCTAGTATTTATTATATGTCATTTTATTAGGTGGCGATGGTCGCTGACGTATCTGACGGTAAGTTTTTATATTATTGACTCGATTTTATTTATTTTGTTCGTATAATGTCTCGAGCAGCTAGAGAACGGTCGCGCTCCGCTTATTATGCACACGAGCAAATATTAATAAATTAAATTAATATCGCGAATATCGCGCGACTGTAAGCCGCTAAACGTCAACATGGCCATCGTAATCAACGAGTTGCTGGCGTTCCCCCAACACGCCAGCAACGCCATGGAAGAAGACAGCATCGCTAGGCTCTGCAAGTCCACCTTCAACAAGGAGATTTTCACGCCAAAGCAGATGCTGTACGAGGCGCTCGGTAAGACCTCGCGCATGATATCGCGATACACAGACAGTGAAGAAAAAAGCTTGTATGATATCATCACCCTATTACAGCAGTCGTCCAGAGGAGGTGCCGGTCAGGGCTCGAGCCTCGCTGATGGAGGAGGCGCTATGTGGAGATGGGATCTACCCTACTGAGTGTTAAAAAAACGGACCAATTTGACTCCTGGCAAGATTCAAAATCATAATTAACCGTCAGGCTTTTACTGGGTTTTTACTGGGTTAATCTCCATTCACAGAATGCATAACTCATATTTTGCATACTCAACTCCATCCAGCGCCTGCTCTATGATACTGTATCTGTTACATTACGATTTACGTGCTACATTGCTAAGTGAGTACCCAGCTTATGATGCACAGAGGACAGCGTGGGCGACGCGCCGAGCGCCGGGCAGCAGGAGCTCAGCGGGGGCAGCGTGCAGAGCGCCGGGCAGCAGGAGCTCAGCGGGGGCAGCGTGCAGAGCACCGGGCAGCAGGAGCTCAGCGGGGGCAGCGTGCAGAGCTCCGGGCAGCAGGAGCTCAGCGGGGGCAGCATGCAGAGCGCCGGGCAGCAGGAGCTCAGCGGGGGCAGCGTGCAGAGCGCTGGGCAGCTGGAGCTGCAAGAGGCGAACTCGCTCCGTAGCCGCGGGAAGCGTCCAAAGCCAAAAAAGAAAAAGAAAAATAAGCCGTTCATAAGCCCCAAAACCGTAAAAAAAATTGGGAAAACACTATATGACGATTTGGGAAAGTAATTGTAATTTTTTATGTACTGTTAGAGATGACGAGTGGGAACCATACATTTTTCTGCAACAAAAATAATTATATGTATTTTGTCAACCTTAAAGTATCTTCATACCAAATTCGGTTCAGCGGTTTAAGCGTAAAGAGATAGATATACTTTCACATTTATAATAGTTATTGGTATTTGGTATAGATTCATTACCATAATATGTTTTGTTCATCACAGAAACGTGATTGGATTAACACAATTTAATAATCTTAAAAGCTTCCCGTATAATGGCAGTATGGCTTACTTTACAATTCATATTACTTTATATTTAAGATATTATTTTTTATAATTTGCAGACCTTGGCTCCAGCAGGTAATATTAGGACAGTAAGTTCTTTTTCTACGATTTATATTTCTTTAAGTGGATCGCTCATTTCCTAGGTAGCACAAAATTGGTGAGTAAAGGCTGTTAGCACGTTTTTTGCATCGCCATTGGCTATTAATAATTGCTTTATAAGCTTTTACTCAACCTGTACATGACCAAATTGGGGACACTTTATACAGTAAAATAATTGCTGTGGTATTAACGTTTATGTAGTAGAGTTTTGCTATATGGAAGCGATATGTAACATGTAAGTCGCTTAGCTAAGAAGTTTTTGTTTACGTCGCTTTCACATCACCAAAAAACATAGATAATTAAAATCAGAAATATTGTGTGTACAATGTACATAATATCACACGACTAGACGTATTTTATTTTAAGATACAATGTAAAACTTACAGCTATAGTTACAATGAAATTATAAAATGGAATACATAATATTTTAAGGAGCCAATTAGAAGTTTTCACTGGTAGTAATGGTTTGACACTGTTTGACAAAATATTGACTCAAGTATTTTATGAATACCTAATACTGCTGAAACAAAATCAAATCGCAATCAATGCGGCGCGTTCGGCGCGTGCGTTTTGATAAATGTGCGATCACCTTAAGCTGTAAACATCCTCATTATTAACCCCCTACAAAAAAGAGGGGTGTTATAAGTTTGATGTGTCTGTCTGTCTGTTTGTCTGTCTGTGTTTGTGTCTGTCTGTGGCATCGTAGCATCCAAACGGGTGGACCGATTTTGATCTACTTTTTTTTTTGTTTGAAAGCTGACATGATCGACAGTGTTCTTAGCTCATCATCATCAGCCTGCTCAGTGCTGGAAAATCGCGGTTCACCTGTTTCGTGAAGGGACGATTGGCAACTTGCAGTCGTTTTGTGGGGTTTATATTTTGCATTCTAGTTCGTGACATTTATGAATATACTATATATGTCGCAGCCAACTGGTTTAAACAGCCGTTCAATCTGACAGCTAGCCCTTTGACTGAATTACGCCATTCAATAAATTGTTGTCAAGGTGTGTCGGGGGACCGCTAATGTAGATGTTTGATTTCACATAATATTATGGTTTAAGGGTCAGTTCACAGCGAACCGAATCGAGACAATCAGTGACTTGGCAATACAAGATGCAAAAGTCGCTGTTGGCGGTCCCCCTACATACCGTGACAACAGTTATGGACTAAAATATCACTATACACTTAGGTATTATTTAAGCTTAAAGTCAGTAAATATTATTTCACTACTTTTTAAAGTTGTTTGGTGGGTTTTTTTTTTTTAATTTCTTAATTTATGTACTTACGTAGGTATCTAGAATCTAGATATTATCTGAAGTGTAAAATAACACTAAAGTTCAAACGGCGAGTCAAGCCCACTTAAAGTATAATATCTAAGTAAAAGAATCTTCTGTTCTTCTTTGACATTTCTATTCGAAAGCGAGGCCCTTGTCGGTAGAGCTACTGCTTTCACAGTGAACTCTCTACAAGGAACACATACATACCCTAAGGTATTATCACTTAGTTTTGTTACACCCTGTAATCTGTATATGACACATGACATTAGCATTCTGTAATAATAGATGACTACAGCTTTTTCTTGGTCTTTTGCATTAACGCAGTGAAGTATAAAATATAATGAAGAAAATTTTATTACAGAGTCTCGACCTCTACTCCTGCGACCGCTTCAGACGAGTAAGTACCGCAGACAATGGTTTTTGTTGATCTATAATACTATACTTACATTATGAATACCTCTGTAAAATGGGTATCTCTGTCTATCTGTCTGTCTCACTTTCACGCCAAAACTACTGAACCGATTGTAATGAAATTTTGTACACATATAGTCTAAAGCCTGAGAAAGAACATAGGCTACTTTTTAACTGGAAAAGGGGTTGTAAGGGGGTGTTTATGCGTAAATTTGTTCAAATTAAGTTAGTTCCAAAAAATCATAATAGATGGCGCTAATAGTCGCATACATCGCGCTAACGCTTGCTCAAACGTCTTTCTATAAGAGATGGCACCGTCTTAAATTAATATTTTCGTTTCTTTCAATTCTACACGTTTTAAATAACTCACTATTCAGTACTTTATCTATGCGATGACCGGTGACGTAACCTTAAACCTATCAATGATAAATAGTATAAGGGTAAAGTTGTGTAATGGCTTTAAAGCTAAATAAGCTTTAAAACTTGGCATAAATAAAGTTAAAAAATATATATATTATGTGTACACTGCACAGCTGTTTTTATATTTATATTGTATTTTGATTTAAGGGGTACCAGGGTTTTAAAAAGCTTTTAAAGACATCAATTTTGTTGACACCGCGCGCTACAAACTGAAGTCCACGCGGATGAAGTCGCGGGCAACAGCTAGTAAATAATAAATATTATCTATACTAATAACTGGATAACGCCTGCAACTCCGTTGCGCTAAATTCATTTATCATGGGGGAACCGTACATTTTTGGGATAAACGAGGTCGACAGACATGGTGTGACAAAGAGGGGTCCTAAGTTTTGTGTTAAGGGGGGAGGTCTAAAATCGTGTGTGGATGGTCCCTTACTATACAAGTTGTAACAAAAATAAGTGATAATGCTAAGTATAGAGTATAAGGTGCTATAACTTCCTTGTAGAGTGTAGACAGTTAACTGTGAAAGTATTCAGCGCTGACAGGCGCTTGTAAGTGTGCGTGTTCAAGTATGGGCAAGCGCCCCAGGGTTCTAGAGTTTCCCCATACAAAAGTTGAAAAAAAAAATGGCCTGTCAGCACTGAATACTTTCACAGTGAACTCTTTACGAGGAACACATACACCCACCCCCCACCCCTCACAGAAGATAAAATAAACATAAATTTTCCTTGCAAGTGGGAATCAAAAACAAATGAAGTGTTGGAAACAAAATATGTTTTCAGTCAGATTAATAAAATTTTCATGATTGTTTCAATATACCAGACCGACCATCCATATGCTGTCCATGGGTACGCCCATGTACACACTCTGACTGAAGTAATATCATTTATTTCATTATCACTAAGGCTGGTATAAATAGTCAGTACTCAAGATGCATCTCGGTCTCAAGACACGGTTCAGGCTCTGTGATTGGTTGGCTGTCAAAATTTGGACCAATCACAGAGCCGAACCGCGTCTTGAGACCGGGTCGCATCTTAAGTGCTGACTATTTATACCAGCCTAAGTTTTGTTACAGCCTGTATAAATTTTATAAAGTTTCTAAACTGAGTTATACCATAATAATTAATATTACTCATATCTCATTTCAGACTTCCCGACGCTGTGGTGACGATGACGCCTGTTGCTGTTTAACCTACCGAATTAAATATATTATTATTCGAAGAGGTGAAATATGATTACTTACGATAACAGAGAATTTGATGCATTTTTATTTATTTATTCTTATTTGCCTTCCGACAAAATCTATGAAATTTTCTCACAATTTTATAAAAGTGCGACAATTTTCATAAAGTAAATACGAACCAACCTTTAATTATTTTTTTGTGTGTGAGCCAGACATTCGTCATTTTATAAAAGCTAAAAGTTTTTCTGTTCATAAGAATGACCATACAGAGGTAAGAATGACCAGCAAATTTGGAGTTTCGGTCGTTCTTACATTAGAAAGTATTTAGTTCTGAAGGTCAACCTACCCTTCGTTATAATATAAAGCTCATTTTTTTATCTTAGTGTCTAACTAAGCACACCATGCCGAAGTTCTGCGGCGGAAGTACGGCATGATTCCGCCTGCAATGTATTTTAAATTACCGATGACACACCATGCCGAAATTCCGTCGCGTTATACCTATTGTATGCGCTTGACATTGCTGACGTAATCATGCCGAACTTGCGTCGCGGAACTTCGGTATGGTGCGTTTAGACCATAAAGTTAATAAATACCTAGCGGAATTAACTTTATGGTTTAGACACTTCGGCCCGTATTTTTGGTCAGTACTTAAGATACGACCCGGTCTCAGCCTGAACCGTGTCTTGAGACCGAGATGCATCTTGAGTACTGACCAAAAATACGGGCCTTATTCTCTGTGATAACCCATCCTTTTATTATGTGATAACTGTAGAAATCTGGTACTGCGGGACATTTCTGACAGTAATTGCTTCCCGCCGCCCGCCCCTAAAGTATAGTGCGAAAAGGCTCTAAAATCTAAATGAACGTGGCGAAAAAAGGAACTAACGCCGCCGTTTAAATACAAAAACGCCATTTTTGACATGTTTTTGACATGAACCAGTACCTGCAGCTCACGTTCATTTAAACTTGAAATCGTTGTCGGTCTGTATTGGACTTTGAGGTCGTGAAATAAAAACAGCCCCCGATTCAAAACTAACAAGTGTCAGGAATCAGACCGAATATTGAACAAATTAAATTACTAGAAGTTGCTACCTATCATGAAAATAAACAGATTAACCCAGTTAAAAATTTAACTACTGAGACTCTGAGAGGGCTGATGATGATGAATAGCTAAAAACTCTCATAATTATTATTTTTAACAAAAAATTAAAACCGACTTCCAAGGTAAAACAATAATAACATCTTTATAATATGAACTAAAAAGTATTAAATAAATATTCCTATCTAGTAGTGCCTTTTTACGAATTCGGCTAAAACTCAACTATTTCTGTACTCAATCTTCATCATTTTGAAGTCGGTACCAGATGAATCTTCTGTTCTCTGACAGAATATTTGAAACTTTTGGAACTGGCACCGACTTCAAAATTATGAAGATTGAGTACAGAAATAGTTGAGTTTTAGCCGAATTCGTAAAAAGGCACTATTAGATAGGAATAATTATTTAATACTTTTTAGTTCATATATTTATAAGGATGTTATTATTGTTTTACCTTGGAAGTCGGTTTTAATTTTTTGTTAAAAATAATAATTTCACTCTTTTTAGTTACCTAGTAAGCAAACGCGTACTATACGTAGAATAATACACGTGTATATTATTCTACGTATCTTATTACAGTCACACTTACAAAATATTATAATATCAGCTGCAGCCTGCAGATAATTTTAAACAATCATTAAAAAAATCGAAGTGAACACGTGTGACGTGCTAAGTAGCCGGTCACCGGACTAGTTTCAATAGGCTGGCACTCGTTCGACATGTGCGACAAGCACACGCAGCGCACATAGTACCTCCGTGAGTAATTTGTATTCTGTGCATAGTACCCGGCCCGCGCCCGCGCCGCCGCGCGCTTGCTTGACAGCCCTGGAGGATATGCGATGCGATGCGTTATTATACTATGAACGCTAAACGCAATGCAAAAGGTTGAAATTAGGTTGTTTTCCAGAATATCTCGGCGAAGTGGAACAGAATGTTACATTATCGAAGCAACTTTAACTTCTCAGGAATAATGTCAAATGTGTGCCTTATGCTCTGGAGATAAGGTTGAATTTGGTGACATTGGTGACCCTGACGTGGTAATGATGATGATGATGAATGTAATTTGCATAGTAGCATATGCTTTCAGTTCTTAAAACAGCGCCTAAACTCCCAAACTTGTATCTATAAGGAATCCGGAGTTCTCTTAGTAGCTTCGGAACCATAGTATACCTCGGTGTAAAATCTTGCGTTTTGGTAGCATATGCTTAGGATGCTTCTCATAAAACCAAAATCACCATATGTTTCCATATAAATTTCGAGGAGTTCCCTCGATTACTCATGGATCCCATCATCAGGTCACCACTTTTGTGAACATAGTACCAAATTGGAGTGAAACCTAATACAACACAACAAAAATTTCGAAAATCGGTTCACAAACGGCGGAGTAATCGTTGAACATACAAAAAAAAATAAAAAAAAAATATCCACAGCCGAACATATAACCTCCTCGTTTTTTGGAAGTCGGTTAAAAATAAGAAAATATGAAAGCGCGTGTCGACGCGCGTAGACGCGCGCATTCGCTTTTCGACGCTTTCATAATACATACACACTTTCGCGTTTAAAATATTAATTAGTACGGATAATTCTCTACAGCTAAATAACATGTTTTATTGAAACAAGAACCTGTTTTATGCAATTTACCGTATGATCGTTAGTCCGCAGATTACCTAGGTATTCACTATTATGTAGATTACCTCGTTAATTGTGTGAATAGAATAAACTTTTTGCACTTTAACTGACTCATCCAGGTAATCTGCAGAATACCTTGTTAATCTGCAGTCTAACTGGTTTACGCACATTAGCGATAACATATATATATATATATATATATATATATATATATATATATATATATATATATATATATATATATATATATATATATATATATATATATATATATATATATGTTACCGCTAGAATGCGGAATACGATAATATGCACATTAACGAGGTAAACTGCTGATGTCCATAAACCATACGTTAAAGTGTGAAATTTACTTTTTTACTTTTACTTTACCTAACCTAACCTATAACTGTTGGACTTTCTGGATTATGTTTGTTTTTGTTTTGGTGGGAGGTTGCGCTTAGGAAAATTGCACTCTTATCTAGATGTTCAACCTCAGATCTTCAGATCCATCATCAGTCATACCTAGAGACCAATGACCCTCAATATGGTACAACTAGCTTCAATAATTATCAGTTGACGGAGCCCCGTGTAGCTATTTCTGGGTGTTGTGGTCTAAGTTCCAACCTAGCCTAACCTACTTTTGGACTTTCTGGATTGTGTTTGTTTTTGTTTTGGCGGAGCCCCCACCCCAAACTTCGGTATCCGTGGCTAAGTAGTTAAGTACGATTGATGTTTTTGATCATTTTTACCTTGTTAGAATACCTTGTTAATCTGCAGTCTAACTGGTTTACGCACATTAGCGGTAACATATACAATGTGTCCCGACACCGGTGTCCAATCCTTTAATGTCATGATCTATGGCACATTCTATCGACGAATTGGCTCTCAACTTTTTTTTCTCTCTCACGGTTGTAAAATGGCTGCCATTTTAGCTTTTCTCGGGCTTTCACACTAATCTGACCAGTACTTCTCATGTAAATATCCTATGAAGATAAAAAAGATCTTATTTGATAGTTAAGCATGTGATAGCTAAACACGCTTACACGGGCAATATGTTATAAATTTCGTGGAATTAAACATAGAAAAACCAAAGATTAAGGAAAAAAAATCGTGTATCGTGTAATCGTGTAATTAATGGCTTTTTGTGAAAAATCTAGCAAATTAAACTGGTTTTTTTTTTATTCTAAAAAGATAGAGGAGGTTTTTGTCTTAAATAAATTCTTTACTTCAATGCTCTAAGTCAGATAGTTTAGAAGTTATAACGATTTTCTTATGATGAGGTGGTCAGACTTAGAGCATTGAAGTAAAGAATTTATTTAAGATGAAAACTTTTTCTATCTTTTTAAAACAAAAAAGAACCAGTTTAACGTGCTAGATTTTTCACAAAAAGCCATTAATTAAAAAATACACTTTTTTTTTTAAACTTAAACTTAAACTTCGGTTTTTCTGTATTTTATTCCACGAAATTTATAATATATTGCCTGTGTAAGCGTAGTCCATAAGTTTAACTATCAAATGAGATCTTTTTTATCTTCATAGGATATTTACATGAGAAGTACTGGTCAGATTAGTGTAAAAGCCCGTGAAAACCTAAAATGGCTGCTATTTTACAACCGTGAGAGAGAGAAAAAATTTGAGATTTTGTCGATAAAATATGCCATAGATAAGACACCGGTGTCGGGACACATTGTATATTAATAGCAGCAATTTGTACATAAAATTTATGTACAAATTGCTCTCTATCTAATAATAATTAAAAATAGGACAATAGAGATGAATATGCTTTGGCAAAAAAAATGACGCGTCGCTTCGACTCTGCGTCTGCTCCAGTGAGAGTTGAGCTTTGTGGGTTTATCTACATCCTTTTTACAATATTTTTTGCTAGAGCACAGATCTCTATCTAAGAGCAATTATAGAGACAAGTAGAGTTTAGTAAATAGCCGAATTTTCAATTTCTGTATGATCCGCGTACCCAGATTATTTTTAAGTTAAAACTAAAAAAAAACAAGTAATATCAATGCTGAAAAACGTGAAATAAAATTAAATCAGAAATTTTGGTATACAAATCAATCATAACATGGTTAAAAATAAATTAGGACCTTAAAATAAAACTTAAATTGAATTTAACACTTGATAAGATTAAGCCATTAATTGAAAAATATAAAAAGCGGATCACTAACGGATACAGGATACTTGTAACTGTAATTATCTCCTCCTTTTTTGAAGTCGGTCAAGAAAAAGGTTACATCTGCAACATGAGGCCCGTACTGATGATGACCGCGGCCGTGCTGCTGGCCTGCGTCGCCTACTCCCAGCAGGTGGGTATGGACTATGCAGTTCGTTCTATCACCGACAAAGTTCCGAGTAACAATGCTTAAAAAATAACATTAGTGCTAAATTATTAATGCCGCAATCAGCGACGAATATGTTTTACTATGCGTATTAACTCGAGCATTAAATGCCGCATAATGCGGCTCCAGTCCTGCAATTAAAAAAACACACTATGATTGATGATAAATGATTGATATAAATAATTATTCTGTATGTTATTTTATTAGGTGGAAATGACCGCTGAAAATGAGAGTAAGTTTTAGTGTTTCCTTTTGTTAAACTGCTTTTATAGGAGAAGGTTGTAATGTGGCCCCCCACTTTGTTTATCAAGAATTATTTAAAAAATATAGGAGTCAGAAACCTAAAAAATAAATAAATGTATTGCACAAGTGAAGCTCACAAAATATGTAATATTCACCTTTGGAGCCTCCACAGGCTATATGTAGCCTGTGGAGGCTCCAAAATTTGATACTGTACCCATGGCTCTCCAGCTCTGTCATTGGAACCACATTATGACTAATGTGAGGGAGCCAAATTACAATTATTGCTAATATTTAAACAAACGTACCAAAAATATTCATTAAATGTATAATTTTATATTTACCTTTTAAATTCCGTAGTAGAACAGTTTGTTGTATCCGATGTTTGAACACAAAAGCTAAATATTTCTGTTTCTTAACAACTATCGAATTAATAAAATCACACACACTTAAAAGTTTCGCCGGTCGCAAGTATGACAATCGAACTTGACAGCCTCTGTTGGATTTGTACGGTGATAAATTAGTAGCATGCCGCGAGCATCCCGTTCACCAAAATTATACTGGATAGCGCGTTAAAACATTAAAATATTGAAGGGGGTCAATAATATATGTGCAGGGGCCATATTACCACCTATTCCCTGTAATTGTTGTAATGTCCTGCGGTGTCTAGGACCTCTACCTACCCTTTACCTCTATTAGACTAGTTCTTACCGTTATGGGAGCATTATTCATATTATAATGCATTATCTCCGACGAGCCCTTTTACTACTCGACTTTATGTCTATGATGATAAGGTTCACAGTAGCATTATGTTGATGTGTCTGGGTGTGCAGACGCTGCGCTGAGCGACGGGCAGCTTGTGCGAGAGGTGCGCGAGGCTGTCCAACAGAATCAGGAGTTTGTTAGGTAAGTTGCTGCAAACGTAATATGCTTAGGCACCATCGAAGAAATTGATTCATAGGCAGTTGACGGACCAACGTCAAAATGTTAATTTTGATCTGACGGCTGTACGTAGGTCTGCCTAGGAATCAACTTCTCTGATAGTAGATATTATAAGCAGTATAGAACAATATAGAAAAGTTACGGCCGCACTCAGAGATGTCAAAATACTCATTTAATTGCAGTTAATTGCATTTAAGTATCTTTGTCTCTGATTGCGGCAGTGAGCCAGCGCTCACTACAATAGGCTATTTGACAGTAAGAATTTTTTTATGATTATTTGCTTTAAATGCATAAAATGATAGTTTTTTATGTGATTTACATAAGTTTTAATAAAAATAATAACAACTAATATATCCAAAAACACAAAAATATGTTTGGCTTTTGTTTCTCGCGCCACTTATTCGAAAACGATCCGGATTGGCTAATGTCATGATGACATCATAGGCGAGTAATGTCGTTTACACAACAAATTGAAATATACATTGTTCCACACGCTAGTGACGTCACTTACAAAGCGCGACGCCATATTGCTGAATAAAGCGTTTCGGCGGCTTAATCACATTTTGAATATTTATTTACATATTTCTTACGAAATACGTATTTAAAAAAAATACTTTCGATGAACTTCATAATCGCAACCAAATAATTCAAGATAGAAATTAAAAATCTGTCAAATACCCTATTAGTTCTTGCAGCGCGATTATTTTACCAACCGACAAAAATTGAAATGAAATGTCACTTTATGACAATATAGGCTATGGGTTTTATTTTGCAGCGATTTGTCCTTTTTATACTAAAACGGACAAGTGGCTTAGTATGATTAGTATCATTTTAATATCTTACATTTCAGTAAGGCGGCCCTTTATGGTCATTCGGCGAAGCTAAAGGGTGCAAAAGGAGGAAGTCTACACTATCTACCAATAATGTGTCACAGCCTGCTGGTTGAGCCACCAAAAGAGTGTCCTTAAAAAAATCGTGTAAATTACCTTACGAAGGGCCAGTTTTAACTTTTACCACTTCCTTATAAGTACCGGATAGGCTATCCACAACTTTGCTGCCTTCTACTAAATACTTCATATAATATATAATTCATACTCTATCTGCCAGATTAAATTGTGGATAGACTATCCGGAACTTATCAGTAAGTAGTGAAAAAATCCCTAAGTAATTAGGTGTATTATAGTTACTATGGCATTTTTTTCATTTTGAAATACTTGTTACTTAATATTGTATGATACAAAATTTTATAATTCGCAGACAAAAACGTCAGGACGACGAAAGACAGTAAGTTATTTTTCTTTTACTTAAGTTTCTACAAGTCCTAAATGTTTATCAGATTGGGCCTATATACTTGTTTTTAAAACGAACGCCATTTTTATAACAATTTAAATATTTTTATTAATATTACAGTGTAATTAATCAAGACGAACATCCTCGCTTTCCAGAAAAGTAAGTACTACATATTAGGGGCGCTGAGGATTCCTCTTCCACTTCCTCATAATGAGGAAGCTCCGCAATATTTTGGGTTCCTCAACCGTTACCGCATCCTCATAAATAAAAATAAAAAATCCTCTTCCGCTATCGCTTCTTAAAAATTTAAGAGGAATTTATGAGGAATTTCACTGCGCATGCGCGTCGCGTACATCCAATCATGGCAACGCACACGCTAGAGGGCGAGAATTGTATCATTCACTCATATTTTTTGTGTGCATGTGTTGTGTGTGTTACTGTGTACCGAGTGTGAGTTTTTTGTTTCACATTTACTCACTGGGCTGGGCTCACAGATGGCGCTGTACAAATCCCATACAAAATCTTAGTAAACGCCAAACGCGTTCACGATCAAATGTGAAACAAAAAATTCACACTAGGCACCCGAACTCCTTAACTGCTGGACTGATTTTGATGATTCTTTATTGTTTGTGTTTCGAGAATGGTTTAGATTCATAGCTTGGTCCACTGGAAAATGCCCTTTTAATATTTTTTTGTGTATTATTATGTACAGCCAGGACAAAGGCTTTTCGCTAGTATTTATAATTTCCTATCATCCTATTCCTCATCCGCTTCCTCATCCGCTTCCTAATCCGCATCCTCATCCGCATCCTCTTCCTCAAAAAATATTCTCTTCCTCATCCGCATCCTCTAAATTTGCGCGTGTCAATTCCTCTTCCTCCTCCTCTTCCTCATAATCACTTCCTCAACAACCCTACTACATATTGTTGGTGCTGCCTATTGTTCCTACACATTCCCTTTACAGTTTACATTCTAGGTACCTTAAATCTATATATATACCAAACTTTCATCTAAATCGGTCGAGTGGTTGGTAGAAACTTCTCATTTTCAGAACAGACGAATAAATTAATACTGTATAAAAGATTATTTAAATCTCTTACTTAGAATGGGTTGCACCAGAGGATAATTACAGAACTATCTATGGTCAAAGTTATGGTTACCTATAGTTAAAAGGGTTAAGGCTAACTGAACTTTAACCTTAACTTTGACCACAGAATTTGACATAATATTATGTCTGTTGCGTTTATTTTTTTAGTTAATGAGATTGAGATTTGAGAGTATCTATAAAAAATTGAATTATCCGTTAAAAATCGACAGGAAAAATATTTGTTATAACAACACTTTGAGCCGTAGTAAAATTTCACGAAAAAATTTCGATATAAGTATGAGTTAGTTAGTTAGTTAGTTAGTTAGTTTAGGTTAATGGTTACCTGTCTGTGTTTCCGTCCAAGGTGGACTCATTTGGTCATTTTTTTTTAACTACCATGATCGTGAGTGTTCTAAACAATAGTTCATCATCATCGGCCCGCACAGTGCTGGAAAATCTGTGTTTGCCGCCTAGGGTAAGGGGGGGCATGATGGGATATCTAAGGAAAATACCAAAAATACGGTTTAATCATTACGTTTATTATGCTTATTTATTTATGGCACAATGTCTTATTAATCTCACTACAATTTGGCTTAGTCTTTGGGAGATGAACTCATACCATTTCTTTTAAATAATTTATAGGAACTTTCGAAAAACCATCTTGCCCCTTACCATGGGGTAAGATAGAGTAAGCTAATCTAATTACAATAAAAACAAATATGAATTTCTTGGGTGTTTTCATCATCCACACCAGCACAACCATTGTGAACCCAACGTCCACAAAGCTGACAGCCTACCCAACCTTCGGATGATTTCAGAAAACCCAATACCCCGTCTTACCCCAAAGGCTGATTTAGAAAAAAAGAATTTCTCAAAAAAATAAATATATTAACTTAGAACTGAACCTTTTTCCAACAAATTTCCTGAAATTATATCACAACAAAGTATACGACACTAACAACCATATACGATAAAAGACATAAATTGGGTAGTCATAATTCAAGACATGAGTGGAAGAATAAGGTAAGTAACATGAAAAAACTTCCCGTTTTTTTTTTGCTTAAATGGAGGAATTAGGGTCGTAAAAATTGTTTGAAATGGAAAAATTATGGATTATATGTATAGCCAGATATATTAGCTAGGTTATGAAGTAGATAAGTTACAAGTTTTATTAGAATAATTAAGGAAATAAATTAATGATAGTGTGAATTAAAAAAAAAAATTATTAAAAAAAAAGCGTGGGGTGCATGGTGTCAATAGTTATATAGGTAAATATTATATTGACAGATATGAGTAGAATGATTATCATTTTGATAATATCTTAAAAAGCACCCCACGCTTTTTTTTAAATAAAATATATTTTTTTTTATTCACACTATCATTAATTTATATTTATTGAAATTTTTAACACATTTTCTTAATTTAAATTTATTATAATTTATTTTAAATTTTTTAGTTTGGTTTTCTATAAAAAGCGTGTTTTTAGTTTTTTTAACTATTATTTATTTTTTACTTTGGTTATATATATATATATATATATATATATATATATATATATATATATATATATATATATATATATATATCTATAAATATTATGTACATTTATTCTACCTGGGGTGCTTGTGCAGTACCTTTCTAGTATATAATAGCTGTTTTTTCGGCAACTAATTTTGAACGACTTTTTTTTGTCTTATTTTTTTTACAAGTCGGCTAGTCGGTTACAAACAAACACACACACACACACGCATGTCTATAAGCGTAAGTTTCTTACCTTATCGACTATAGATGAAAATTATATAAATTAACAAAAATCATATTTTGCAAATTGAAAAATGGAATAATTACATCATATATCAAATTAGTGTATTGTCATCGGTCCTCGATAAATCTACAAAGTTTGAACGAAATCTGGCCCTTTAAAGTGGGTCAAAATCGCGCCCAAAGAAGTCGGTTACAAACAAACATACAAACATACAAATTGAAAAATGGAATAATTATATCAAATTAGTGTATTGTCATCGGTACTCGATAAATCTACGAAGTTTGAACGAATCTGGCTGTTTAAAGTGGGTCAAAATCGCGCCCAAAGAAGTCGGTTACAAACATACAGGTGAAGCTAATAAAAAGCGTATAAAAATGAGTTATTGTCCGTATGTTACGAAATGTTACTTGTTCGATTCTCCCACTCACGTCTTCAATTATTATAAGTACAGTAAAGACGTTTTTAACTGCGTAAAATTAGATCTACGAGACAACGTGATTTTCGTTTGTAAACAAAAACGCGTGAACTCCCTGTTTCTGTCGCGCTGATGGTTGATCGAGTATGGCTTCCTATTGACAATATTTCTTTCTGTTCGCAAGAGTCTAGTTTCTTGTATATTGCCTGACCCCATCTTATCTCGCATTCCCATCATGCCCCCCCTTCCCCTACAGGTTTCATATAACATTACTTGTAAGTTGTAAGCAACCCAGTGATTTCATCGGTTCAGTTTTTACATTCTCGTGCACTTTCGAGTTCCGAATTTAGGGTTGCTTTGAATTTCATTAATTAAAACGTTATTCATTTCAGACCTATGCAGAATTTTGATGAGATCGACCTTTACACCCAAGCCAACTGGCCGGAGTCAAGCTAAACTCCCCAAAATGACCCACCATCTAAGATTAAATCCTTCTTGGGTTTAAATATAACGAGTGTCCATACGATTTGATGCATTTTTAATTTTCTTCCAAGAATATGCCTTCCATGATTAACATTGTCCTACAAATAGAACAATCCATATTTTAGGACAATCAAATCAAAGTATGAAATCCTTTCTATCTCTGTTAGCTACCACTTTCAAGATTTTTCGCAGATAAAAAAGTTGTTTGCCTTATCAAAATGAAGCTATTCACAAAAAAATAGCTTGTTAGTAATAAAAAAAATTGTTCTATGGCCATTCTGTCTGTCTGTCTGTCCTGGCCATTTTGTTGCGGTTAATATAAAAGTTATTAAGTGCAACAGAAGAGTAGTTCAAAGCTCATAGCATGAGCAATAACAAAATGGCCAAGTCACCCATTTTGACTAATGTGTAGAGTTTTTAGATTCTTCTCGTGCGGCTGACACATTAAATCAAGTATTTTGCCGCGATTTATGTGTAAAATTTTCGTTTTTAGATTTAGGGCTGAGTGTGTAAGGTTTGAAACTTGGCTCTACATGAGATCTCACTACTTTTTGACACCACGAACTATTATGCTCTCATCTTGGCAGGATTATTACATGAAAATGTTTTTTGGTGGGACTTCATTTCTTTTTGAGTTATACCACACGTTTTTATGAAATTAAGGGGCATACAAGCTATAGTTAGAGATACCAGTAAGTATAACAGCTGACAATGGTCCGAAATTTATAAATGTTTATGGTTTGTACATTTTTGTAAAGATTTTAGTATTCAGTTATTCCATAGTATACCTTGTGGGCCTCAACAAAATGGCAAGGTTGAAATACAAAATCGCTAAATTAAAAAAAAATTGTATCAGTCAAACTGATAAATTTTATTGTCAAAATGATTTGTTAAAATAGTGCACCTCTTTTAGTTATGACGTACACGAAAGTCTCCAGTAGAATTGTTTTACAGGTGACAGCTGCTTAGAGATAAATTGTCATCAATATAATATATATAATAATTGATATTATAGAACTTGGTGAAATGGACTCTGAAATAAAAGATACATTATTAAATAAGAGGAGAGGGTGTGATGGTTTAGAAGCTGTTAGCTTGTAATTGATTGCATATTAATATGATGATTGCAATGCATATTTTGAGTTTTTGATATTTTAGCTCAATTAATTTAATTTGTATACGCCTATATACAATAAAATCCCAGAAAACGTTTGTGTGCTAAGGTTTTCTATAAGGTAATTGATTTTCTCAATGATAGCACATCTTGGAAAAATAAGCTGACAAACCATAAGCCGCTTCTATATAAATGTACCACATTTAAACATAGTATGTGTAATTTTGCTATTATTGTAATTTTCCACCTTTTTGGTAAAAGGTGGCCCGTGCGAGTTTCTTACGCCGGTTCCTCTCGCCGGGTTAGTTCCCGAACCGGTGGTAGGCCTCATGTAGACAACATTCTAAAATGTTAACTTTGTTGAAAAAAAATATAATTTTGTAAAAGGTAGATGTAGTGTATTGATAAATAAAGATGGCCGCACTACCTATGAGTGGGGGCTTGGAGAATATGGCTGCTAGACGTCAGAGCTGTCGTCCACTTCTTACCGAGCCACCGCCGAGACTAGAGCGTTCAGTAATACAGTATTCTGTGTTTAATTTACTCCTTCAACGATAATGTACCAATGGTACACTACCGTCACCGAGTTGCCACACTTTCAGAAAGAAAAGACTTAATTGAGGGAATAGGGAAAAGGGTATCCATATTCCCCTGCTCTCTTTCCCTTTTTTATGAAATTAGGGGGCAAACAAGCAGACAAAGCAAGATTTTGTGCAGCAGCAGATCCCATCCGCAGAGATCATAATACTTGGCGACTTTAATACCCACCACGCCGACTGGCTCAATTCCAGTAAAACTGATCAATTTCAACGCTCTAGCTATCACCGTTCTTGAGATACAGCATGGAGATAGACAGACGAACCGATCACACATCGAATCCTTAGTAATAGGGTTAGGTCCCGATGGAAAGTATACTATACAAACTACCTAAATAGGAATCTCTGAGGTTGTATTTGCGAGGCTATTTCTTGTATAATGTATCCTTCGCAGGCAGAGCAAAGTGCGTTCTTAAATTTAGGTAAATGCATTGATTTTGATACTTACTTATACCTTTTTCACAAAACGTTCAGACACCCTCAAATTCTAGTACTTTAAGAAAGTTTAAGGGTGTCTGGCAGTGGGAAGCAACTGTCAAAAATGTCCGGCACTGGAAGACGAGATTCCTCCACTTACCGCGAAGAATATAAGCTATGATATTGAGCTTTACTCCTTCTCGAAGGTCAGGTAGACTTTCAGAACTGGATACCTCCTAAAGTAACCGCGATCGAAATTCCATAGTTGCTGGTCGTTCTTACTTCTTACCCCTGTAGAGGTCACAAACAGGTAAACTTTCAGCTTTTATAAAACGAGGAAAGTCTGGCTGACGCTGGCTATTATAGCAGTGCTGCCGGCCACTGCTATAGTAGGTATCCAGCTCTGAAGGTCTACCTGACCTTCGTTGAAGTAAAAAGTTTTTTTTAATCTTTTTTTCTTCGGGATAGCGGCAAAAACTTATTTTATATTGCGGGACATTTTTGACGGTTGCTTCCCACTGCCAGTTACCTCTAAAGTATTACACTTTGAGGTCGTATGTTAAAAACAGTGAAAGTCCCCTCCGAAAAAGAATAAGAATCATGAAGCAGATAAACCCAAATAATAATTTAAGTACTGAGAGGTCTGATAATAATGAAGATGTATTGCTAAAAACTCTCGATGAAAATATGAAAAATCTATTCACCGGCACGAACCCGGCAGCTTCCGAATGTTGCAATTCGAACTTGGCCGGCGGCTTGACAGTGACGGTGTTTTGGGTCCCATCCCATTATAATTGTTTTGAACGATAGAGTTTCGTCTTCTCATTCCATATTGTTTCTGTTGATAAAATACAGTTACGTCACTATTCCTCAAGGGCCGGCACAAAGAGTATATTATAATATGACGTATAAACTAATATACATAACAGGCCGGCAGGCAACTGAATGAACACGGGGTCAGGGGTGTCCTGCCAGGAAACTCGACGCTGGGCGAGCTTGTCTCAAAATAGGGTGGGACTTTGAAAAAAAAATATTTGAATAATGTTGCATAGGAACAACGTGAAATAAAATAAAATCAAATAAGTAGGTATACAAATCAATCTTAACATGGTTTAAAAATAAATTAGGACCTTAAAATGAAATTTAAATTGAATTTAACACGTCTTGATAAAATTTAAGCCATTCGTTGAAAAATATAAAAAGCGGATCACTACGGATACGGCAGACTTGAAACTGGAAAAAGAAGGACACATCTGCAACATGAGACCCGTACTGATGATGACCGCGGCCGTGCTGCTGGCCTGCGTCGCCTACTCCCATCAGGTGGGTATGGACTTTGTTGTAGTACATAAATCCTAAATTGCAAATTACATTACTCAAAATCATAACTTATAATATTACTAGCGACCCACCCCGGCGTCGCACGGGTATAAAATATATAGCCACTGAAAAAATGATTAAAATCAATAGCCTATGATCCTTCACGTGGTCTACTTCTTATCTGTGCCAAATAACATAAAAATTGCTCCAGTAGTTCGTGAGACCTTTCAAATAATTTCCCCTGTTTTTTCTACATTCTCCTATTAGTCTTAGCGTGATTAAATATAGCCTATAGCCTTCCACAATAAATGCGCTATCTAGCACCGAAAATTTTTTTCAAATCGGACCAGTAGTTCCTGAGATTAGCGCGTTCAAGTTAGCCCTTTCAAATAATTTTCCACGTTTTTTCCACATTTTCCTTTATTTCTTCGCTCCTATTAGTCTTAACGTGATAAAATATAGCCTATAGTCTTCCTCGATAAATGGGCTATCTAACACTGAAACTATGACTGAAAGAATCATCAAAATCCGTTGCGTAGCTTAAAAGATTAAAGGGAACAAAGGGACATGAGGGAAAAAAGCGACTTTGTTTTATAATAGGTATGTATAGATATAGATATAGATATAGATGAAATCTCTTTGTGTGTTTTTCAATTGCACAGCATAATGCCGCTGAGTGTCGCACATTGACGAAGAGTGCTTTAAATGCTAATGCTTGATTGTGCGAAGCTTTACCGTACAGCTGTAGTTGAAACATCCAACATCAAGCATCAGAATGTTCTCAAGTTCTGCAATTGGAAAAAAAACACTTTGTATACTTACCTAAAATTATAGCTTTTTTTAATTTAATTTTAATAGGTAGAAATGGCCGAATTTGGGGGTAAGTTTTTGGGTTTCCTTTTGTCAAAACTGGTATTATATGTATAATTATAGTTAATATTGTTATTTATACCCAGAGATCTGTGTCATTCTGTATAATACCCTTTATTGCATAACTATACACTCCTACCATTATGGGAGAATACTCCCATAATGAATAATAATTCAGAATTATTATTGCTTATGTACTATCTCCGATAAGCCCTTTTACTACTCGACTTCATGTCTATGGGTCTAAACACACTAGGCTGAATTACCCCGGCGAAAATTCCGCCGCGTTTACGCCGCGTTTACGCCGCGTTTACGCCGCGTTTACGCCGCGTTTAAATTGCATACAAAATACGGGCCGAATACTAGGGGTGACACTATTACGTCGCGTTTTGTATGCGTTTGACATTTGCGGCGGAATTACGCCGGCGTAATTCAGCCTAGTGTGTTTAGACACATGGCGATAAGGTTCACAGTAGCATTATGTTGATGTTTCTGGGTGAGCAGACGCTGCACTGAGCGACGGGCAGCTTGTGCGAGAGGTGCGCGAGGCTGACCAACAGAATCAGGAGTTTGTTAGGTAAGTTGTTGCTACTGTAAACTTAGCTGCATAAGCACTATATATACTACTATATGACTTGTAAACTTTCAAGAGAGCGTGTTCCCTCTTAAAAGGCCGGCAACGCACCAGCAGCTCTTCTATATATAAATTCCAACCCCAAGGGGCTAAAATAGGGGCTGAAAGTTTGTATATAATAATACTTCTTAACGCGAGCGAAGCCGCGGGAAAAAGCTCGTTTTCCAATAAATTGTATGGTAATTTTATGCTACAAAATTTCATATTTCGCAGACGAAAACGTCAGGAAGAAAGACAGTAAGTTATTTTTCTTTTACTTAAGTTTCTGTGTGTCCTAATAATGTTTATTATTATTTTTTGATACACCTACTCTTCTTTTTAACAATAATTAGCAAACGCCATAGTTTAAGACTTTAAGGGGCGTCCATTAATTGCGTGAGGCATTTTTGAGGATTTTTGACCCCTTCTCCCCCCTTGGTGAGATTTCGTAAGATTTTCTCCAACTCTACCTCCCCTAATCTTATCTCACGCGAGATTTTAAAAATATTTATTTTATGTTTGAGCTGTAAACGTATTGATTATTTATTGAAAAAAAACTTCATAATATTTTGTTCTATGACTTTCGTTTAAAGGTCACCGGGAGCATTCGCTTGTAATGTAATGTTATAGAGTCGAGTCATTACATTAGTGAGAGAGAAGAACCGAGAATTACAATGCGCACCTAGTAATGATACAAAACGGACATACATCAGTGAAGGCGGAGAACCGAGCATTACAATGCGCACATTGTATAGCTCAGTTAACTAAAGCTGGCACGTTCACAGTGCTCACACTTATGCAATTTCACTATACAGTATGTTAAAAAATATAATATGTTTGCATCATGATAAAAATTATGGTATAATGTGCGTACGATAATAATATGCTATCGTACATCGGTACGTACGCACAAAATGATCGTATGTGTACGATAATTATCGTACGGTTCCGAACGCTGGCCGCGCGCCGATCACACGTTACCGATTTGTAACATCACTCTGTATTTATAAACAGTAGCATAAAAAAAACAATAACTGTCCCCTTCACGCTCATAAGATAGACCGCGCGCGAGAGAGACGGGCAGACTTTTTATGATGCGTATGCAGTACGACGTCACGCCACGCGCTTATTCACAGACACTACACAAGCGCAATGTTTAAATGTCAACATCGTGCCAGCTCTTGTTAACTGACCTGTAATGATATCTACAACTTGTATGCTACGTAACAGCGAAGTCAACTTGCTATGCGGGATATTTTTCCGGGATAAAAAGTATCTTATGACCTTTCCTGGGACTTAAAGTATCTCCATTCCAAATTTCAGCAAAATCGTTCAGCGGTTCGGGCGTGAAGAAGTAACAGACAGACAGACAGACAGAAAGGCACACTTTCGCACTTATAACATTAGTATGGATTACACGTGAATGCTCGTCAGTCAGGGAGATATTATTGTAATGTAATGCTCAAAGTCGAATCTATAATGATTAATGTTACATTACACGTGAATGCTCCCGATGATCTTGAAGAAATGATTTTTTCTCACCTCCGGGCGGAAAACATCAACTTTCTTCCCGCTGCGCTTACCGATGTTGCCTTTTTCCACCTCCGTCGATGAGAAAAATAGTATGTGCACCATGGGCAGTAAATAAAAAAGCTCGGCCTCGCCTCGGCCAACAATTACATGTGATCTGAAACATTTCTTATTTTCCTGCCCTAGGTGCGTAATGTACTATTTCACAGAATTTTACATACTTTTTTGCTGGAAAGAAATTACGTGATATTTGCTACGACAACCCCCTAGTATGATTCGGAAAGATTAAGCTTGCCCCTCCCCCCTTACAACACCTCACGTAATGAATGGACCTTAGATTTTAGAACAATTTATGAATTTTTGTTACTTTATGTTACAGTATAATTAATCAAGACGCACATCCTCGCTTTCCACACGAGTAAGTACCTGAGCCGAAAAAAAATATTGTGCTGCCTATAATAATCGTTCCTTCACATTCCCTATCTAATATACCAAACTTTCATCTTAATCGGTTGAGTGGTTGGCAGAAACTACTCGTCTTCAGAACAGACGAATAAATACCGTATACAGGGTGCAATTAAACCTTCCTGCCAAATTTTGATACATTAATCCTTGTTAAAAATAAAAGACACGTATTTTTTCTTTTTTACTCACTCAGTAGGTACTAAAATGTTGAGAAATAGCTTCCGAAAGTTATCCTAAAAAACACTACAATTAATAGACACGATGCGTCGGCCGCGCGTGACGTGCCCCCGCGCGCGCGCCTCATCCCGCGTCACCCCCGATCATTCCCCCGCGCCGCGAGTGACCGTTCTGCAACGATTTTAAATGGGATAAAATATGTCATGGAAAAAATAACACCCAATTTTTTGATTAAATGGACTCTCATATTGATACTAGAGATGTCACAAATATTCGGCAACTATTCGGTATTCGGCCTATTCAGCCTCTTTTTTTGCTATTCGGTATTCGGCCGAATAATACGCACTATTCGGCCGAATACCGAATATCAAATCATGCAAAAAAACACGTGAAATTATTCAAAGTTATGTATTTATTTCCAAATTGCAACACTTTAGTAATTAAAATTGATTAGTGGTAATGTTGTGATGGATAAAAAAAGCTTTTCAGCATTTTTTGGTAGCAAAAGATTACGTTTTTCATCGTACCAGCCTCAGAAAATAACCTTTCACTATACACGCTACTTCCAGGAGAACAAAGATAAACTTTGGCAAATTTCGAAAGGTTTGGTTTGCTGACCACCACTTGAAAGGATCGGCCTTCCGATCTAGGCGAACTGTTTTCAAATAAAAATCCAACTCGTTTGCGACAGCATTCTTCCGCATTCTTTCTCGTCATCATTAGCATTTCACATATTATCTATAGCAACTTCATTAAAGCAGTTCCAGAAACTGTCGTGTATTTCAATAGTCTTATCATTTTCATTCAAGTTTCTTTTCTTACGAAGGAGAAGAATCGTCATCGGTACTACTCTTAGAGCATTAAACCAGGCTGTAGTACCTTAGTGCTCTAAGGTACTACTAGTTTGTTAGCACCCCGCCCCGCGCGCGCCGTCGTCGCCTGCCGCGCCAACCACTACTTAAACCAGCTACCGCGCCCCCGAAAAGTGTGTATTTCGTGCCGAATATTCGGCTGCCGAATATTTGGCGCTACGGCCGACCGCGTTGCCGAATATTCGGTATTAGGTATTCGGCCAATTCACTACTCTAATTGATACCTAAGCCCTGGAAAAAAATTGGCAGGAAGGTTTAATTGCATCCTGTATAGGGTTATTTAAATCACAGTTTACTTTCAAAGTGTTTTTTTTTTTTCAAAGTGTGAGTTTTAACCCCCGATCAAAAAGTGTTATAATAAGTTTGACGTGTCTGTCTGTCTGTGTGGCTATCCCAGGTAGACTCATTTTGGTCTAGTTTTTTTGTTTATAAGCTGAAATGATCGAAAGTGTAATTACACTAATTAGTACTTAGTAATAGCCAAAATTTTATCATCATCAGAGCGCTCACTGCTGGAAAATCTGGGTTTATCGGTTACAGAAAAGCATCCTGTTTGATCGTTTTAATATTTTGCATTCTGATGCCATAGTGTTCGAGTTTCGCATTTGCCATTTGGGGTTGCTTTAAATGTAATTTTAACGTTTCAGTCCGATGCAGAATTTTGATGAGATCGACCTTTTCCCCCAAGCCGATTGGCCGGAGACCGTCTAAATACCATCTATGATCTAAGATTCCCTTTTGGGTTCAAAATATATTTTTTCACGGTTTGATGCAATAATTTTATTTAGGGTGTATTTCACCACTTCCTGAAAAGTGCCGAATAGGCTATCTACCAATTAACTTGGCAGATGAAGTATGGAGAATCTGTCAAAAAAGTTGTGAATAGCCTATTCGGCACCAATTCTGCACTTTATCAGAAAGTGGTGAAACAGGCCCTTAATCTTCCAACAATATGATTATGCTCTTTTACACGGAATCCCTGTAGGAAACACAATACCTGAATTGATGTTTCATATTATTCTGATAGAATATCTGATATACAATATACTAAATTCTCGTGTCACAGTGTTTGTGCGGGAACTGTTACAAAATGGCTCAACCGAAATTTTGTATGCACATTCGTTAGGCTTGAGAATGGGTTTTTATCTACATTTTATATTGATACTAGAAATAATGTATATGGCAAAACAACGTTTGCCAGGTCAGCTAGTATTATTATACCTAGTCATCGTACAGAATCCTGTAATTTAAGAAATAATGAAACATGATTTGAAGCAATCAAACTGGTCATATTTTGTTTGGAATTCAGAACTTCAGTCATTACTCATAGCTAAAACATTAGCAAATATGTCGATGAGGGGAATGAAGGTTAAAAAGTTGCAGAAAAATCAATATCAATCTTCTTTGTAAGTTCTAATACCCGGATCGTTTCTTTTCATTTCCGTCCGTCGCTAATTAAACTTGTGGTACGACAGAAATAGTTGAAGAGAATTAAAAATCGAGTGAATTAAATTGAAACTTTGATAAATTAGGGAAATAAAACCAGACCACTTCAACATAAAATCATAATCTTATGATTGTTAGTGTTATGGATGGAGTAAGTACCTACCTATTTTAAATATTATAGTTAATAGTTCAGTAATATGGTTTGCAGCAATTATATTCGAAATTTGTAGGTACCTATGGCCTATGCGATTGTTAAATTTCCCTCATATTTATAGGAGTTTGACTTCAAGAATCAAGAGAGCGAATTCACGAAGTTATGCCGCCTGCGGGGCTAAAATGGTAACATTTAGCAATTCCTCTCAATCAATTCAGCAAATGAATTGTCAAAACTGTCAAACTGACAAATGTCAAATCAGTACAAAAATACAGAAATGGATTGCAAGCAGAGTTGCATCTTACGCTTTTAAAGAATTGAATCATTATGATTCATATCTTGATTCAACAAAGCGACCATTTTAGCCCCGCTGAAATTTCGGGGATTTACAATTATTTAATAACTATAATATTATTAGTAAATAATATAATTCACGTCACAAATAAGATAAATATTAACCCTTAATTCGCTTCCTGAGTCCCAGGGACTCGCATCAAAATTTTAAACGGCCGTAATTCAAAAGTCTTACCAGCAGCTAGTTTCCCCCACGTCTCAGTACCTTCATGTAGTGATGCGAGTGACATGGTGCCGAGAGGATGAGTGCGTTCATATTATCATATTTGGTGAGTTATTACGCCGAGTGAGTCCCAGGGACTCATACTAGTGAATTACGTTATGATTATTTTTATATATTATGTTGATTTTTCACCGTTACAATAATTTAAATGATGTATGCACTGGATGTATGCTTTATTTTTCTGTTGTACAATTGTAAAATGGCTCTAAAAAACATGACTTTATCAATCTAAGAGAAGATGGAGCAGATTCCATTCTGGAAGCCTGGCTTCTAGAAGGCTTGGAGGAAAAAATTACATTCCTGAAGATGTGAGCCACCCTGAAACAAGTTAGCTAGGAGGGAAAGTATTACTACTTATGCCACTATAAAAAGAGAACAAAAACTGCTCATCTGTGCACAAAATGTCTGAAGCCGATATGTTTTACTTGCTCAACTTGTTTAACGTTTATTTTATTTTGTTTTGTGTATCTTTATTGGTTTAAAAACGTTAAGTTCTTTTTAATTTTTAGAATATTTGTTAAAATATTTACAATTTATTTAGATATTTAAAAAGTAGGTATATAATATGTGTATAAATAAAATGCATTGTTTTTATACTTATGATTTTTTTTTTTATATTACTAAACTGAAATTACAAAATTCTCAATAAAGACCCTAAAAAATGACTGTCTTCTGTTTGAAGGAACAAATCTTATGAATTTTTACAAAAAAATCTAAGTAGGCAATATACAATCAGTCTTAAAAATCACACTAAAAAAGAATTTAAAGATATTTGTGGCAAACGTGAACTTTGTGTTGCACTTTTGCATTTCGCGCAAGATATGTTGGACATTCTTTTCTTTTTATTCGTGCAGAAGTTGCTGAAACGCCTTTTTTAGATGGAGGTTCTTTTATGAAGCCCTCTTCATAATCACTCTGTGCCTCATCTTCCGACAGGTTATCCTCCGCCTCGCTATCACTTTCTCAGCATACATCATCTTCATTTTCCTCTCACCTGTCCAATATTTGTCTTATTTCGTTGTTTTTAAAGGCCGTCTACTAGTCACGATATTCCCTTTACGTTTTGCATATAACAAAAACAATAATACGCTTTATACATAAAAAAATAAAAGAACAAAATACATCGTCAAAAAGTTACGCAAAAGATAACCATACGCCTAGCGAGCGCACGTCAAACTCATAACTAAGAAGCTATGTTACTTACCACTATGTAACAACCGTTCCGCGAAAGGATAGATCGGCGACTTAGTTGGCCGGAACGCATACGCAGATTCGCCCTCTAATTAAAAAAATACAATATTTTGTTTTCTGCGCGGGCGCCTCTGCGACGTAGGTTATCTTTCTAGGGTTAAACGAAATGTTGATGAAATTTGTTTTATTTCATAAAAACATACATTTAAAATATATGACTCCCAGGGACTCATAGAAGTTTTTTTGACGCAGTGAAATGCTGTGACACATTCGACGCAGGGGATGGGGGGTTTCGCTGCGGATATGTGGGGCTCGCCGCGGCGAAGATGTAGTACCTAAATTTCACCTAGTGAATTGAGGGTTAATATACCTACTGCTCCTCCAGTTTCGTAGATCAATCTAAGTTTAAAGGACAACGACAATCAGACCTTGTAGTTTTTCGCTGTACTGACAAGTAATTAGGTAGGTACTTTGTAATAAATATGAAATGAAATTCATTTCATATTTCATTTCATATTTAATTTCATTTCATTTCATTTCATATTTAATTTAATTTCATTTCATTTCATTTCATTTCAAAAATAAAAAATAATATATGGGTAAATAGGCGGGTAAATATTATGTCGCGTTCAGTTTTTCAAACACAAGGCGTTTTATGCAAATCGTGTCTGAAGACTGATACGTCGACTGGATATATTGAAAGGGTGTTGATATGGAGTCAGATGCGTGACAGCCGGAGAGGACCAAAAGGCCCCAAGGGAGACCCTTGTGAGGCTGTGACACATGTTCTATTTGGCTCGACACTCGAGTCTGGCTAAATTGGATGCGACGAGATGATGAAATATGAATAATATTTTAACCATTAAAGTACATTACGCACCTAGGGCAGGAAAATAAGAAATGTCTCAGATCTCATGTAATTGTTGACCGAGGCAAAGCCGAGTATGTACGTAATATTTTATTTTGCACTAAACTAAGTGACTCTGTGAATGGTCCTTGTTATCTAAAATATATTTATAACTTTTCTGATTATATTGTCTTTTTCAAAACTTTAAAATGGCTGCAGTTTCTGAACCGACCGCTAAAATAAAAAACGCTATTATTATTTTTTTATCAGTTTTACTTTACCTAATGTGACTACACGAATAGCACCCTCCCATCCCCTACTATGAACGCTCCCTTTGCTTTATAAACGACACGTTAATTTAAAGCCTTGTCGAGCTGTACTATACGTAGTATCTCTTATTAGTCTTTGGCTGTGCTTGCCTATTTGACTCTTTTGATGTGCGTCAAAAACCGACAAGGCAAGTACAGTCGGGGCATTTTAATAGGCCACATTTGACATCTGTCAGATTAATCTCCATAGTGAAGTGAACTGCGTAAAAACATCGACCAAAACGAATATTTATATTTAAATATTTATAATTTTATACGTTTGAAACAAACTCCTGTCAGATTATTACTTTTTCTTTTGCAAATTCAAGGAGCAAAATAATAAAAGTACATAATTTACAAAAAAAAATGCATTTATTCGCTTGAATTATAAAAACTGTTGAATGTAGTATTATCATTATTCATTTCACATAAATATGTGTTACTTTTCACAGCGTGGTTATTAACTTATGGGGATATTTCGTTACAAGTAATCAATGCATCGATACTATTTATTCGCTTTTGATTTTTAGGGTAACTTCCCTAGAGTTTAAAAAGAAAAAAGGTCGGCTGACGTAACATTGTAACGACGTGTAATTATTAAGATCAGAATTTGTTTATTACGTTTAGAATTGTTTATCAGTAAAAGCAAATCGTTAAATAATTCGTATCGGTCATATTTACAATAAATATGTAATCGTAATTGAAAAAAGTTAATCAATTATGCAGTTATAACAAAACGAAAATATTTATTTTTTATGTACGTCGTTATAATGTTACCAGGTACAATTTTGATGAACTGTCAAATGTGGCCTATTAAAATGTCCCGACTATAATACGGATACGTGTATTTGGTATTGGTCATATTTGTCAAATAGGCAAATAAGATCAATACTTGTCAAACACATGGCGATTGTCTGGCGAATAGATCAAATACGCAAAATATATATATTATAGCCATGTGAAGTGCCTCCATAAAGGTTACAGACTGTGAGACGTTGAATGGGTATGGTGGGGAGTGTGTGATAATAAGCTATGTCCACACTGTGCCTTTTTTTTGTTCATCAAGGGCATGAACAAATTATTTTTAAACAAAATAATTAAAACCGACTTCCAAGATAAAAACAAAAGTAATACTTATTCTTAATCTAAAAAGAATCAAATAATTCTTATTCCTTATTATAGTGGCGTCTTCAGACTTCGTCTAAACCTAGGTTTGCCAACCGTCCTGTTTTCCCAGGACATGTCCTGGTTTTTGTAGTGTCGGGACACTACAAAGCTTGAGAAATAGCTTCCGAAAGTTATCCTAGAAAACACCACTAAATATGGACGCCGCGCCGCCCCGCCCTCCCGCATAAACGTATTTCATTGATAACAATAATCATTTTTGTTATTATCGTAGTTTTGGTGTAGATGGTTACTTAATTTGATGTTGGGTAAATAACTATTAGGTATTTCAATTCTAAGCAGTAAGCAACGGACTCATAATTGGTCGGCTCTATTCTAAAAACTATAACTTATTATTTATGACCCTGTTTACATCTTGCGGCTACTTCTAAGAACACGGCAACAATAGACAATGGCTAATAAAACGTAATTCTTAAAATCCAAAACTCAAAAACAACAAAAAAACCGTGTACTCTTACCTAATCCAGGATTCCCACGATCCTACATTATCATAAGTTGCGAATTTTCCCTTCATACTTTAACGGGCTTAGGACCAATGATATATTATATAAAAACTCAAAGCTTAGGACCGTCAAAATGTAAAGCGCGTATAGATCGGTTAACTAAAGGTGAACGCAGATTTGGCCGCACCGCACGCACCGCAGTCGCCGAATTCGGAATTCTTCATATAAATAATGTAGAAGTTGCAAAGACTGCGGCGCGGGTAGGTATGCGAGCTTGCCTATAACTTCATAATATTATAAAGAATTCCGAATGCGGCGACTGCGGTGCGTGCGGTGCGGCCAAATCTGCGTTCACCTTAAAGCTGGCACGTTCACAGTGCTGGCACTTATGCAATTTCACTATACAGTATGTTTAAAAATATAATATGTTTGCATCATGATAAAAATTATCGTATAATCTGCGTACGATAATAATATTATGCTATCGTACATCGTACGTAAGCACAAAATTATCGTATGTGCACGATATTTATCGTACGGTTTCGAACGCTGGCCGCGCGTCGATCACACGTTACCGACTTGTAACATCACGCTGTATTTATAAACAGTAGCTTAAGAAAAACAATAACTGTCCCCTTCACGCTCATAAGGTAGACGGCGCGCGAGAGAGACGGGCAGACTTTTTATGATGCGTATGCAGTACGACGTCACGCCACGCGCTTATTCACAGACACTACACAGCGCAATGTTTAAATGTGTTGATCGTGCCAGCTCTTGTTAACTGACCTGTAGGTACGTTTAGAATGAATTATTTGATTCTCATCAAAACAATGGAAAAATTACAACTTTCTACTTAATTACGTATAGCACTTTAGAAATGAATAGTAATTTATCTAAACCACATCGTTTGCATTAATTTGGCGTATTTAAAAAATGTACATAATCAACTTTAATGTACTTACTATCAGAGAAGTTGATTCCTAGTCAGATAGGGGACCTACGTAGTTTGGTCGCGTTACATCAAACCCAGCCGACAGATCGCAGTTATAATTGAATTGACATGATCTGACCAAATGACGTTGGTCTGTCAACTGCCTAGGAATCAATTTCCTTGATGGCACTAACAACTAATTAAAAATCAAAACCGGGTACCTTTAAGTTTTGCATAATTTATCTTATCCACTTTTAACAACACTTTCAAGTTCCGTGTAAACTTTCGCCACTCAAAATGTAGCACCTCACCATCACGTATCTCTCGCGGTTACAGAATACATGCAGTTAGTTTAACGCGGTTAGAATACATTGTCATACACAGTACACTTATATACTTATATACTTTTTGTCGACGAGGGCGGCTAGAAATTCCTTCAGAAATTGCAATAATGTCAGAAATCGCGACAATACTTGATATTTCGACCATTTCAATCTCTTAAAATGGTCTTAAAGTAGGTCCGAGGCTTCACTAAAATTTGCGAACTCCTATTTGACGTTTCGAGCCTAAATAACTGTTAGCAAACGTTTATTCATAACGATGAAGCTTATGAATAAACGTTTATGAATAAAGTACACAGTAATTACGCACGCGGCGGGCGGTGACAACCAAAAAATTACGTAATTATGCAACGATTCGCGGACTGCGACTGCAACCGAGTACCGAGTACCGACCGGTCACCCGCGCCTCCCCCGCGTCACCCCCTCTCTACCCCAACGTTGCCTAGATGCGCCCGAGTGGCGAGTTGGCGACAGACCGGCCGGCGCCAAATATTTCGTATGAAGTCACCATGTTGCAAGGAATTTGATTGGGATAAAATATGTTATTGTAAAAAATAACACCTATTTTTTTTTTGTTTATTGGACTCTCCTAATGATACTTAAGCCTTGGAAAAAATTTGGCAGGAAGGTTTAATTGCACCCTGTATAGTGTGTGCAATTTGAATTGGCTAATTTGTGACTAATTTAGTTTAAAATTTCTGTTTTTAGGTTCATTATTGATCGTCTGTAATGAAAATACGAAGAGAAAGTCATACTTCAGTTTTATTTTCTACACCTAAGAATAATGAAAGAAGAATGAGCCAGAGATGAGCTGATAAGACATTGAACCACTACAATCTGAAGATCATGAAGTATTTTATGAATCTGTTGAATATTTAGATTCTGAGTTTGATGAATAACTTAAATAAAAGCTGCCTAATGCCTATAGTTTTACTATTATGGGAATTTATTTCGTGATAATTTAAAACTATACATAAATGCTTTTGTAAAATTATTCCAATAATCAGTCTATAATATTAATAGATTAAGCACTTGCTAAAATTGTACTGTATCGGTGGTATGAATAAAAAATCTTAGTGAAGGTTTTAACAGTTTTCTAACTTAAATGTTCGCTAAAGTTAAAAACCGTCTTATAGCCATCTTATAGCACTCCATATGAATAAACGCTTGCTAAGCCTTCGCTAAGTAAAATACTTTTAAATGACGTTTTATAATATTTTTGTTGGTAATGTTGGTAGTGTGCCAATTTATTGTGTTCAATGTATCAAAAATAATGAGTATTTTGTAAAAAAAAACTTGAGAGGTGTCAAAGGACACCCGAATGGAACGGAGTTATTTCTTAAGTTAAAAAAATCTGTTCATAATAATACTTAAAAAAAATATTTATAAAACGCCATCTGTTGACGCACAGGAATACTATCAACTCGCAACGCCCTCTGCCGTGCCACATGCAGATACTAATAAAAAAGTGTCGTTTTTTCGGCCTAGCGGGGGCTAATTTATTATATTAAATAAAAAAGGGGGGTTTCACATCGCGCGAAAAGGACCTCCGTTCCAAAAAATATACTTTATGGATTTCATAAATTACGTCATACTTCTAGCGTCATAAATTGCGTCTTATATTCTTTTTGTCGACGAGGGCGGCTAGAAATTCCTTCAGAAATTGCAATAATGTCAGAAATCGCGACAATACTTGATATTTCGACCATTTCAATCTCTTAAAATGGTCTTAAAGTAGGTCCGAGGCTTCACTAAAATTTGCGAACTCCTATTTGACGTTTCGAGCCTAAATAACTGTTAGCAAACGTTTATTCATAACGATGAAGCTTAAAATGTTCTTAAAATAGTTTTATAACAGGCGCGCTATTTTTTGACAGCTGTCACCTTAAAAAGGCGTTAGAGCACTGTTAGAGAACCTTTATTCATATTAAATTTTACTACAGGCTTTTAAAGCTTTTAAAAACCCTCGCTAAGTTTTTATTCATACGACCGTATGACTCAATGACTTAAGAAACAAGGTATGACTGTACTAGATGTTGCCATAATTGTTACGTTTGGCCATAATCATAGTTCATTTAGCGCCCTCAGCGCAGGTTTTTTATTTTTCTGGTCAGGCTTTACCAGAATATTGTTTTCCCGCCTAAGGGTATGCGCGCACGGGCAACTTAGTTGCTCGGCGATTTATTTGTCTCTTTCAAAAAATAAATAAAAAACCGAAGAAAGCGTCGAAAAATAGTATATTGGGTGCATCCATTATGGAGCGATCGGCTAATTCTCGGGAAATTTCATACTATGTATATGAAATTTAGAGCATACCCAAAGACTTGATCGAGAGACAAATAAATCGGCGAGCAACTAAGTTGCCCGTGCGTGCATACCCTTAATAATATACTCGATACTGGCCATGGTTATATAGCCGAAGTGCCATATTAAGAAAAAAAATCAAATTGTGGAATGTGGATTTGACAAATGACATTTGACAGCAATGGCATAAAATTTAATTTGAGAAAAATGCTTTTGCGGAAATATTACTAAACCTGTGTTTTATGTAATAATATAAACCTAACCCAGGGCAAGCAGTAATAGGAAACCATCAACATGTTATAAATAATGTTTACCTTCAATCTTCAGCACTGACCAAATAAAATAAATCATTAGAAAGGTTCTTTACAGAAAGGGAATAATTGTTATCAAAATTTGTGTTTGTTGATAAATTATAATATAAAACTATCTTCACAATGACGGACAGCAAAGCTTTGGTCATGATGTCAATAAATGGAATGGATAAATCGAAGGAACTTCAGAAAGAAATACTCATGGAAAAGATAAGATCCAAAACTTCCCAATACAAAAACCTAAGTGAAACTTCAAAAGCTGTTCGAATGGCTTTACTTGTATGGATCTACTTTCTTTCTAAAGACTTACCTTTCTTATTATATTAAGTTATTTATTTAACCTCACACTATTATTTTATTTTAAAATATTAGACGATATTTGAGCACTTTTCATGATAAAAATTTTATTTTTAGGATAAGAATTGGGCCGTTGATAGTGTTGATCGCATGACACTCCAGAAATGTTTGGATAGCCTTCAACATTGCATCAAAGTGAGCTGCTTACAGAGTCTTATTGAAAGACTAGCCTGCCTTTCTAGACAACTGGGGTATGTATCTACACCAGGGGTTCCCAAACTTATTTTGTCTACTGCCCACTTTGAGAACAAATTATGTTTAAGCGCCCCCCATTGTTTCAATTTGAAATGCATTCAGAAGAAATAAAATTAAAAATCAGCCCTTAAGCCTCTACACGACGCCCCCATTTTTTTTCTGGGTCCCACACCACACCCTTTAGATCTTCAGCGCCCACAAGGGGGCGTTATTGCCCATTTTTCAATGTTATGTTTCACAACAGATGTTGCAGTCTGCTTTCTTTTTTTTTTAATGAGGACCTTTTTCAAAAATAATAATAATTTTATATAAAAAAGGTCCTCATTCAATAACAATATTATTATTGTTATTATTATTATTGAATGAGGACCTATTTTCACAACATATGTTTTTAAAATTAATGTGGATATAGATTGTTCTTTCACTACATTATTACAAATGAACGTTACACTTGCAAAAGCTTATGAAGTTAAAACTTACGTCCCCAATGTAGTTTATTGAATTTTGGGAATATACCTGAATATAATGGAGGCTTCACATGGCTATTTGTATTTGCTATTGGCTATTTGTTGCATTTGGCTAAATTATTGACGTATACACAAACAAGCAAATAAAGGCAAATACGGCCTTCCGCACATGGAAGTCAAATACCAAACCTTTACTTGATTTTGTTTACAGTGTGACAAGGCTTTAAGTGACTGTGGGTGGTGGCGCTGCTCGTAAAGGAGAACTGTCAAAAATTATGTTTTTGTATGATGGCAGTGTTAGTTCCTTTTTTCACCATGTTAATAGACTTGTCGAGCTGTACTATACATAGTATCTCTTATTAGTCTGTGGCTGTACTTGCTATTTGACTCTTTTGATGTGCGTCAAAAACTGACCAAGGTACGGATACATGTATTGGTATTACATATACATTGGTATTTTTTCATATTTGTCAAATAGGCAAATAAGGCCAATTCTTGTCAAACATACCGTCTACAAGGTCTACACATGGTGATTGTTTGACAAAATATACATCAAATACGCAAATACAAATAGCCATATGAAGTGCCTCCATAAGACCTACACAAATATGCTCCCCTAAAGTAATTGCCACATTGCAGTAACATTATATTACGGTTTTTACAGCCTCAAGTTTGTTGTCGGAGCCACCGGAGTCAATTTCTTCATATCATCAGACATGTTTTACTTGGAGATACTCGTTGAACATGATTCTGGTTCAGTAAAAGATGTGAAAATTCACCACGAGGGCAAAGTAAGTTTATTTAATAATAATCTGTAACTGCAACGGTAGAAAAAAAAGTTAAAGATTGAAGTACTTTCATCTTAATGTAAAATAAATGTAATCTAACACAATAATTACATTACATTGCTATTTATTGCACACTCCTAAATTAAATTTAATTAAAGGTTATTGGCATTTTTTTTAGATTTGGCTAAAGCTTTCGACACGGTCTCTATACCTATATTAATTTCAAAATTAGAAAAAATTGGCGTAAGAGGGCTCCAGCTCGCGTTATTTCAAAGCTATTTGACCAATAGGCGTCAAAGAGTAAAAATCGGCGAAACAATAACCGCTGAACTCCCCATTGAATATGGCGTCCCACAGGGTAGTCTTGGGCCCTACCTTGTTCCTAGTATACATAAACAGTTTGTGCGAGTTAGATCTACCTTATGGGAAAATATTTACATATTATGCCGACGACAGCCCTTGTCTTTCAATCTGAATCCTGGGAAAAAACGTTGAGCTCCGCTCAGCTAGGCCTAAACATAGTTTTTAAATGGTTAACCAATAACTATCTTACTCTAAATATTGATAAGACTAGCTATATTAGTTTTCCCTAAAAGGGGCGTCACAACCCACATCTCAATTTAAAAGCTCATTTATGTTCAAATCACACATCCAACATTTGTAAATGTAGCTCTTTGACGCGAACGGAATGTGTTAAATATCTAGGAATTTTTATAGATAGTAGAATGTCATTCGTTCACCATATTGTCACAACTATTAAACTATTAGGTGTGTAAACTCACTTTTCTTTTTTATAGACTGAGACATTTGCGATAAAAATTTAATTAAGAAAATCTACTTCGCACTCGTACAATCTATCTCTTGTTGTCTTGTTGTATTGTCGTATGGGGTGGCGCCCCAAGAACTAGAATGTTGCGTCTGGAAAGGTCACAAAGATGCCCCACAGATGAATTATATGCAATATGCGGAGTTTTAAACGTACGCCAACTGTTTATTTTAGCCTGCATCACAAAAAACATACTTCTATAGACTACGAGTACGACAGACAATTAAAACCTAACTCTAGACGTAGATTAAAGGTATGCCCTAACATGGATCACATTTTTAAAACTAGTTTTGCCCAAAGATTTTTCTGCTTTCTTGGTAGTTTCCTATATAATAAGGTCTATGAAATTGTGTCAATTTATCACAATAATTTCTATTACTTACTTTTTGTTTACACTTGGTTCTCCAAGTGTAAACAAAAAGTGACACTCTGGCTAGTTAACCTAAATTATCAGGATACCGAAAATCTCTTATTAAAACGAATATGATAAACTAAATATATAATATGGTAAATATTTATTATACTTAAGCAAAAGTAAAATACATTCCTAAGTTAAAATAAGTTAATACACTAAATTGTTAAATTAAGTTAAAATACCTATACTAAATTGTTAAAATAAGTTTAAATACCTGCACTAAATTGTTAAAATAAGTTAAAATACACTAAATTGTTAAAAGAAGTTAAAATACCTACACTAAATTTTTAAATTAATATAAATAGTTGTGAGGAGGGGCCTGGGGCACCAATATACAGGCTTCGGCTTAGTTTGGGCTCCAAGTCTCCCACAAATTACTAAGTACACTGTAATTTTTGGGAGAAAATAAATATTAATTTTTAAAAAAAAAGAACCGTCGATCGCCAATTCCTGGAAATCTTTTGTTATCGCGGCCCATATGAGCTTAACGGGGCTTGATGGGCTAATAGGCCGATAGAAATCGACACTAAAAAAACCCTAAATTCGCAAAGCATGATGTAGTGCTGCATTTTTGGTATGTTGTTTGGATCAGTTAGGGTGATGTAAATCCCAATTTGCAACTTCGAAAAAGTTGTGCTCGCTGCGCACCACGTGATAAACTGCCAAAATTTTCGACTTTTTTCACTTTTTGCTCTAAAAGTCATAAACTATGCGTTTCCACATTTACAACAAGTAACATTCACTACGTAAATGAAGCTAATTAAATTAGCAACAATTTATTAGCCGCAGCTCTCTAAACCTTATAAGAACTAAGCTGTGGCCCTTCAAAGATGGTCTGTTTTTCCCGAAAATTTAAAGTTTTTCGCTTTGGACGTGGACCTCCTTGTTCTCCTCTGTGGGTTGGGTTCTACCAACACCAACTTGCGCTTTCAGAAACGTGAACGTGGCAGAACAGGTTGCATTCAGTATACCACCAGTGCGTTCAACCGAGGGGAAGTTGAAATGCCCAGTGGGTTTGAACTTTTTCTTCACGCATTGTGACACCACATCTGCACTTTTCTGGCAGGGAAAAAGAAAACAACAACAACAACACATTATGGGGACAATTTCATAAGAGGCAGGACCAAGTAGATCTGGCTGCCATCTTCCTCCTAACAGATGCAACGCATGAAAGTATTGCTGAAAGTGGCGAAAAGTATCTGGTGGCACTTTACGGAGGTGTTCCGGATATTCAGAGACTGGACGACCAAGACGAGGTTCAAGCTGTTCGTGAAGACAGCGGCAAATGCAAAAGTAAATCTTGCACGTCTGCCCCCAACCACCGAGGCTTCCTCTTTTCATGCGTTCCGCACCTACCACCAAGTGCAAAAGTGGCTGGGAGTAGAGATGAAACCCATCGAATGGGGTTGGGAAATGAGCTCTTGCAGCCTTATTCCAATAACAACCCACAAAGAGCCAGCCCCACCACAGCTTCTCAAAATCATAGCCTGCAAATGTAAAAAGCGATGCACTTGCCTAAAAGCTGGGCTCAAATGTTCGGCTTTATGCTTAAACTGCTCAGGAAAGACATGCCATAACGTCGCCTTGATTTTGATAGATGAAGATGATAATCCTGAGGAAGCTGAGGAAGAACAGAAAAGTGAAGAGCTTAACGAACCAGAGGAACGTGACAAACCTGAGGAAGAAGGAGAAATTGAACCTCAACTAAAAAAAAAAAACGCCGAGTGACTGCAGTTTCTTAAACATTCAATTTGCGTATAAACTTTTATTTTACTTTCCCAAATTTTGTACTTTTGTTGATTTACCTAGCCTGCAAATGAAAAAGTATTATCCTTTTTATGATTTTATATGCCTTCTGTTTCAATTCTTTAAAAATCTATTTCTACCCTCTTTTTGTTTTTCAGATATCGTGAGTGAACTATTTGTCTCACAGACTTTGTTCTGTGCTCTAATGAAAGAAAATTAAATGTACTACAACTGTATTTTACGACCTTCTCAGAACGAGCGGTTTTGCCAATATTTTGCTTCGAACGGGAGCAAAACTAAAAATTCCAAATTTTCGGGAAAAACGGACCATCTTTGAAGGGCCACAGCTTAGCTGTAATAAGGTTTAGAGAGTTGCGGTTAGGCTTAAATTGTTAAAAATTTAATTAGCTTGATTTACGTAGTGAATGTTACTTGTCGGAAACGCATAGTTTATGACTTAGAGCAAAAAGTGAAAAAAGTCGAAAATTTTCGCAGTTTATCACGTGGTGCGCAGCGAGCACAACGAAGTTTTCGAAGTTGCAAAAAAGGATTTACATCACCCTAACTGATCCAAACAACAAACCAAAAATGCAGCACTACATCATGCTTTGCGAATTTAATGTTAATTTCCACCGGCCTATAAAAGTATTTTATACCTTATTTTATGGTATTGACACGAAAATACTCTTATATTATCATGTCACAATGTTATGTTTAAATTTTTTGTTGTTTTATTGCAGATTGACCAACAAAGTTGTGAAGAACTTGTGCAGTGTATTTCACGAGGGGACTTCTCTGACTTCTCGGCACAACTGGAGGGTCTTATTGCTGTGTATCAACTTAATGCTGAAATAAAAGTAAGTTCCATAACAATTTTATACCAAGAGTTGCACTAAAGGACTGTTATCAGGTCTTCATCGAGTGCTGGTTCAAGACAGCGGCGTGGGATGACGGGCGAGGAGAATAGTACGAAATAATACCACCTTATAATCTCTCTATTATAGTCCATTATTCATCAAACACTTTCACAATGAAACTTTACAGAACACTTTATATTTTCACTATATACTTCACAACACTTTAATCACTTCAGTCAGCATAAACAGCACTTAAACGAAACTAGGGACAGTTCCGGAACGTATTGTCTAGTTTGAAGCCTAAACGAGACTAATCTCACTTTCTGGCGACTGACCAGAAGGGGACGTTTGTTTCCTTCTCCATCTCTCCCACTCCGACACGCCCCGACTCTGTCAAAGCGCGCTACTAGTTTCATAAAGACGGCGCACTTGAGTTCCGTTTCCGTTTTTTGACCGGATGCAACACACTAATCTATACTAATATTTATAAATGCGAAAGTATCTCTGTCTGTCTGTCTCGCTTTCACGCCAAAACTACTGAACCGATTGTAATGAAATTTTGTACACAGATAGTCGAAAGCCTGAGAAAGGACATAGACATACTTTTTAACTGGAAAAAGAGGTTGTAAGGGGGTGAAAATGCGTAAATGTGTTCAAAGTAAGTTAGTTCCAAAAATTCATAACAGATGGCGCTAAGAGTCGCCTACATCGCGCTAGCGCTTACTCATAAGTCTTTCTATAAGAGGTGGTACCATGTTGAGCCAGATTTTTCGAATGTCGATTCTTTCGATGGTTATACATGTAATTAAGTAACTCAATACTCAGTACTTTATCTATGCAGTGACGTAACCTTAAACCCACCAATGATAAACTATAGTTTATGGGTAAAACTAAAGTTGTTTAAATAAGCTTTAAATTTGGTATAAATAAAGTTTAATTAAAAAAAAATGAAATATTATGTGCAGTTGTCCACACTGCACAGCTGTTTTTGTATTTTGATTTAAGGGGTACCAGGGTTTTATAAAGCTTTTTTTGACACCAATTTTGTTGACACCGCGCGCTATAAACTGAAGTACACGCGGACGAAGTCGCGGGTAACAGCTAGTTGTAAATAATTGTATTTTTTTTTTGTTTTCAAAATCTCATCGTACATAATTTTTATTTCTACATTGTTTCAATTTTAATTTTATTCATCTCAAAGTGGTAAAATTTGTTGGTATCAAGTACTCAAAAATAACTTGTTCGATTTTGATGCATATTTGAACTTCAGGGTGCTAAATCAACCATTACTTCAAATTTTGAAGTAATGGTCGAATTAGCACTTTGAATTACGATTGGTTATTTTATTGTAACAGAAACGGGGGTTCACAGCAATACACACTTTCACATTTTAATATCTATGTATTATATGTATTTATTATTTAGTATCCCAAGTACAATATAATATCTTATATAATAATATAATAATGTATATTTTTATTAATAATTGTGGCGTAAATGCGTACGTATTTGCGTTATAATTAGACTTAAGTATTTATAATTGCTGAGTGTTTGGCTGTCCATCCAACGTTAATAACTGCAGGAGCCACAGAACACCAGGCGCTGTAGTGCTCGCTACAGAGTTACGTCTGAGTGGTGTCCTTTTTGGCACATAGGGCATTGCACTATCTACCATTCCCATGTAATTCAATAGCTGTAATACATGTACTTACTGTTTCTTTAGTTCTATTTATTGTTGTTTCTCATTGTATGTGTCCGGTTATATTCGTGTTGTATTGTTATGTTTTAATGTTTGTATAAATTCTAATTGTTGATGTTGTAGTGTAATGTCCTATTCAGTCAAATAAACTTTTATTTATTTATTTATTTTATTTTAAATATAATATTATGCTTCTTTTCTAGTTCTTTTCTGCATAAGTTTAGGAAAATCTTGTATATATAAAAATATATTTTCAAATGTGTTAATCTCGCTAAAACTCGAAAACGGCTGAACGGATTGGGCTGATTTTAGTCTTAAAATATTTGTAGAAGTCCAGGGAAGTTTTAAAGTGACACGAAGTTCACCGGGACAGCTAGTCTACCAATAAATATACAAAATTGTAATGTGCCAATCTATCTTGATATTAATGCAATATTTTTTATTTTTTTTAAGGTGAAATCAAAAGCATTCAGTGCACTTCAAAGTCTGGAAGAGGATCTGTCAACTCTCAAGCAACTTCAAAGTTTCATAAAAGATCCCTTTGCCCAGGTCCATAAGAGCCCTATAGGGTTCTTGCAGAAAAGAAGAGGAGGCAAGTAGTCTTTTTAAATATCAACCATAGACAAATGAAATTTTTAGAAACAATTGAGTTTTATGTAAAAATCTGATTAAATAATGAAATTATGCTAAATATTGCAGTCGTTTTAGAACCATATGCCAGCCTCAATTTCTACTATACAAATCATTAATAAATGTTTAAATTGTGAATCAGATAACATTAAAGAAATTTAGAAAAGCTATATTAACTTGTAAGGATTAAAGCCACTGTTTATTTTTTTTTTCAGGTCATGCCATGCGTCTTACGTATTTCGTTTCGCCTTACGAGCTGTTAGACAAGGAGAAAGGCCTGCTGCCCTTGACCACGGAGCTGTTGACAGTGGGCAAACCTTCAGCACCGACCGGTGTGACATCCCTAATGACTCCCACACATACTCCCATCGGACACTCAGCCACTGTCCTATTAGAAGGGTCCACCGCTAACAAGCTTCAGCTCGCACCGATTATTGCGAACTCTCAGAGAGCAGGAAAAAGGTAATTTTAAAAATAAATTTGACAAGCACTAGCTAGAATAATGTTACAGTTTAAAATCTAGATCTTTGCAATGTTTTTAGTAGCTTTAAATTTTGTTATTAAGTGTACAATGCTTGTATTATAATATTGAACTTGTTTTAATTTCATAACAGCTGTACTTGATTTTTAAAGTTTTGACCAATCCAATATTTGATGATTTCATATGATTTCTTAGAAAGAGATGACAATACATTCTCAATGACAGTTTTCGATATATCATTTGCCACCAGAGGGACGGTAGTCGGTAGCATCTTTCGTGTCAAATGTCGTGTCAGACAGACATTTGACAGATATATCGTATTAAAAAATTTATTTTGTTATTATTTTTAGCAATATTCCGCGAAATAAACTTCCACCTTTAAGTAAATGAGTGAGTGTACGCTTAGGCAGTGCGGGAGGAGGGAGGTGCTGTACGCATGCCTATGCGTACACTCACTCATTTACTTCCGCAAAGTAACGCCAAATTCCATTAACTAGCTATATCGTAACTATTCGTGACATGTGAATGCTTTTTCGTGACATATGATAGCTGTTTGACACGATAGACCCTACGGCTACATAGCACCATAAACCCCTCGTTAACTGACAGCAGCGGGCCAGTCTACGCGAACCTGGTTCCGCAGAACAGCGCGATGCTGCCGGCGTGCTTCACTCTCAAGCTGTCGCAGCCAACTCCACTCTGTGTCGGCCTGGCCAAGCTCATACAAGCTACTACTGAGGTAAAAACTGCCAAAACCTACATTATGGAAAAACAGCTGATGTTTTTAGTATTAAACTCACGACTGAGATTAAGATCTACCTGACTAAAATTGCAGCATACGATAGTTTAAGCTGTAAAGTGTAAAGCCAAAACTATATAAAGAAATATCTCTGGAGTATGGACTCTAAAAATATTTCTGTAATCTGTCTGAATCGAGAATCTACAGTGTATCATAATAGAAATAATACATTATACAAACACCCGAAAAACATATTACATATTATGTTAAAATATAGTTCTAGGGTTCTTCGTATGAAATAGAGGGTAAAATAATCGGCCAAGTGCGAGTCGGATCGCGCACGAAGGGTTCTGTACCATTAAAGAGCAAAATTAGGCCAAAACTTGTGTTTTTTGTAGGGGAAAGTTTTTTATTTTATTTCAATATTATTTTTAAATATTAAAATACACATATAACTAAGGATTTTGTGAAAAATTCAAGTACCTACCAGCTACCTGTTTAACCATTATTGATGTGGAACAAAAAAGGCCAAAAAAAATATGTTCCTTGTATGAGAGCCCCCCTTAAATATTTAATTTATTTTGTTTTTAGTATTTGTTGCTATAGCGGCAAAAGATATACACAATCTACGAAATTTTCAGAAATCTAACTATAGCAGTTCTTGAGATACAGCCTGGAGACAGACAGACGGACAGACAGACATCGAAGTCTTAGTAATAGGGTCCCGTTTTTACTCTTTGGGTACGGAACTCTAAAAATTATTTATTTTAGGAACCAGAATTTAATATAATATTATAATAATACGTTAAAAATTTATTTGCAGGTAGAGATAGCGGGTGACTGGTCTAATCCGCAACCTATGTTGGGTCTGGTCGCACAGCAGGCTTACAACAAGCTCACGCCGGGCAAAACTATAGAGTTGAATCTCAGCAAAGGACTATTTGTTGTAAGTACAAAACCATCCTGATAATAAGCTGACCAGCGTGGGGATTTAGTATCTTGCTACAGCAATGCAACAGGCAGTACAACGTCAGATGTCAATCCTAAGGATCAATTTATACTAGCGCAGAGTCGAAGCGCATCGAAGCGAATTTAGATTAGGAGGTCACGACATTTTTGGTAACGATATCCAAAATGACTTATTTTAGATTGACAAGATGAAGAGCAACTCTCTGATGCCAAATATGTCGGTCTGCCTGCGTAAAGTAGTTGCGTTCTCTGTATAGGGCGCCTGAAAACCCAGTTATAACCAAAAAAATGATAAGGTAAATGGCAGAGTAAGTTATATTAGGTAAGCACTAGTTGTTCTCATATCAGTAGCTTAAAAACTGACCAAATATTCGGTTGCGTTAAGAAGCAACGAGCGTTCAAACGTGACTTAATATTGTGACCAAAAAATGATCAGCTAAATGGCTGAAAATTACAAATCGTGAACTGTCAGTACGTACTAGCTTATTGGCACCAAAACTGACTAAATATTTGGTTGCAATTCATAGTTATCGGCAACCTATGTCACGCCATACCATAGAATTTGAACCAAACCGACCGTAAATCCTTAACATCTGCCCGTCGAAATAAGAAAATATATTTCAATATGAAGGTAAACACGGGTCGTGAATAATGGAATATACAAGAGATAGTACGCGAGCATCCCGTCGAAGTCGAATAGGCAACCATTTCAGCTTGGCGCGGAATTCGGAAATGTGGTCGAATTTGCGAAGGCCGGAAATGAACCTTATAGCAAGATTCTGCAAACGCTCAAGCTTGTTAAGCTGGTCCTCTGTTAGATTCACAAAACAAGCGTCTGCATAATCAAGCGTGGGCAGAAACAACGATTCAGCAATCTTATTTTTTGTGGGAATGGGAAGTAGGTAACGTAGGCGAGATAGAGAGTGCCAAGTTGCGTATATTTTCCTACTGATCTGATGATTATTAAAACTGAACATAACAAATTCAACCTTAACTCTAAAGCGTTAACACACATATTACTTCTGAGAATTTAAAAAGGCGCGCGCATTCTCGCGTATCCATGCACAAGCGAATCTACGCGTCATCACTGTAGGTAATCTGGCGAATCCGCGCGCATTCGTTCGACTTGTAATGCGAATTTGACGCTTCGACGCGCTTCGCTGCGCTTCGACTCTGCGCTATTATAAATACTGCATAATATTATAGGTACCTTATTTAGGGTAACCTAAATAACGTATAATATGAAATACGCCTGTTGCAGCGCTATCGAAAAATACACCAACACTCTGCCGACCAAATTATGTCCATTGTCCACTCATTTATGGTCGACCATCTGACCATGAATCAATACGCAAAGGACACTAATTTTTTAAATTTGCATGAAGAATGCTTATTTCTGCGGTGAAAGGTGATGTACTGAAAAAACTGGAGTGACGTCACTAGTTCCGTTTCACGCTTCGTCAAATTCTTTATTTTTTATCAATACTAGCTATATCCCGGCAAACGTTGCTTTGCCATAATATAAAGTATGTCGCCCATATTATTTTATTGAAGTGACTAAATAAGTATGTCACCATGGCAACGTCGATCGCTATCCCGTCGCACAAACAATGGTCGCCGTCAGTCTCAGGTTGTAATAATTTACTATTATTTATTCAACAAATGCACTATATACATATAAAGTACCGAGTAGCCGATTCTCAGTCTTACTGAACATGCATATAAAATTTGGTAAAAATCAGTAAAGCCGTTTCGGAGGAGTTCGCTGACTAACATTGTGACACGAGAATTTTATATATAAGACTAGCTATCCCGGCAAACGTTGTTTTGCCATACTTATAAAGTATTTCGCCCATATTATTTTATTTTATTGAAGTGAGTAAATAAATATGGCACCATGGCAACGTCGACCGCTATCCCGTCGCACAAACAATGGTCGCCGTCAGTCTCAGGTTGTAATAATTTACTATTATTTATTCAACAAATGCACTTATCAATATATAAAGTACCGAGTAGCCGATTCTCAGACCTACTGAATATGCATATAAAATTTCGTAAAAATCAGTAAAGCCGTTTCGGAGGAGTTCGTGGACTAACATTGTGACACGAGAATTGTATATATAACATTATTTAAGATGAAATCACTAAATTACGCCCTCTATTTGCAATAAAGTTAGGAGTTACAATGTAATTAGAAAAAATAATGAGATACAGTCGAAAAATATAATTATATTTTTATATTGGCTTTATACAGTGGCTACCGGAGCAGTGGCAGTGCTACTTCCTGTGCGAGGGGGCGCTGGTGGGGCGCGCGGTGACGTCGGTGCCGTTCACGCACCCCTCGCATGTTCCGCCCCTGCTCGCGGCGCTAAGACAACAGGCGCTATTCAACACGCTTGTTGCCAGCTGCGTGAGGCTGCAGACTAAACAAGGTAAGGATTGTGAAGCTAGATATGATATGTCTATGATGATAACACTTCTATTTAAATAGAATTAGTATCGTATTATATTTTCATTTTATAGTTGTGTGCATAACATGAAAAAAGAAACACACACAAATTTTTGCCGTCATAATATTAATGTGATAATTAAAGCCAACCAGCTAGTATTTTGTAAACTAACGTCTATTCCGTTTTCGTCCTTACAGTAATAGACTTAGAGACGGTGAAGATGTTCGAGGTGAGCGCGTTGTCATGGCAACATATATCCGTCTCGCTCGAACATCCTATCGACGAGAGTATGTGCACGGTGGAACTAGACCTGAGCGACCCCGCCGCACCGCGCGCTGCCGTACACACGCTGCAAGCGCCGCCCCGCGACCACGTCGACGACTACATCACCAGGGTGCTGCAGAAGAGCCACTCCATCCCTGTCACACTGAGGTACGGCCGCGTTATCTGTCTCGCTCACACACGCTGCAAGCGCCGCCCCGCGACCACGTCGACGACTACATCACCAGGGTGCTGCAGAAGAGCCACTCTATCCCTGTCACACTCGGGTACGGCCGCGTCCTCCGTCTCGCTCACACACCGCCGCCCTGCGACCATGTGGACGATACTACATCACCAGGGTTGTTTTAACACTTACTACAATGTCTGTGTTTACAGTTGGTTGACTCAAATAAATGAATAAACACTCAGGACAACTTCTCAACAAACAAATAAATGAAACAAACTTAAAACTTTTTTTCAGGGCGCTGATCAAGATATGGGAGCGCGAGGATGCGGCGAAACAAACCAACGGCGGGTACTCAGCACTGGACTCGAATTTTAACTGCGGCCTCGGCGGCCTCGACCCGGGGGGTGACGTGAAGCCCGAGCCGGGCACGCGCGGCCTCTTCCCCTCCAACGTCAGCCATCCACACCAGGGAGGTAAGTGTAGTGAAACTGGAAGTAACTTCTTAGAATCAGGAATTATACGCAAAATTTTAAGTTTTACCGCGTTTGTAAATGTAATTTTTAGGGTTCCGTAGTCAACAAGGAACCATTATAGTTTGGGTCTGTCCGGCCGTCTGTCTGTCTGTCCGCGGTTTTGCTCAGAGACTATAAGACCTACAAAGCTGTAATAAGGCATGAATGCACATATTAATGATGGCAACAAAATGGTACATGTAGGGAATGCAATACCGGGATACCGGGATCCCGCATGCATTTTGCCATCCCACGGGACTGGCGGGACTACAAAGAAGCGTGATTCATACTGGAAACTCTGCACGCGGGGGTGCGTGAACTGGCTACATGCAGCCCGCTAAACAATAATTTACATTCAATTCACCTATAATTCACTTTAAATGACAATTGTACCAACCAGCGTGGCAGCTGAGCGAAATTTTTCAGCTACCTTGTGTCGAATATCAGGAGCCGTTTGGCAGACACAATTAAATGAATACTAATAAAAGATGAAAATAATTATAAGCGTGTTTTTTAGTTTTTTTGTAACTATTATTATTACGTCGCCATTTCCAAACAAAATGTTCAGTTTTTCTTTTATTTTTATATGTAAAGAACGCTGAAGTATAAATAAACCCTTGTAAAAAAATGACCGACAAAGTTTGTTTTATTTGAGTTTCTAATAGGGGCGTTCCACGCCAAGCGGACAGGAAAAAATAGTCGATCTCTCCGATTTTGATAATATTTGGATATGTTATACCTACACGTGTTATTAATACGTGTGCCAAATATTTTTGTAATATAATGGCTAGATTAAAAATGATGGGACTTTGAAACATGACTTTTCTATTCGACACTCCGTGCTTCAAAGTCGATTATAGATTTAAAATATATATACTAGAATAATTAAACCACTGAATTTGTTACTTCATTTAATGAGCTCTTTAAGTGCATTTTTGAAAACAAAAAAAAATGTTTTTTTCTTTGAAAAAAATGCAAATTAATTTTTTTCTCTTGATTTTCTCAAAGAGGGACCCTTTTGATTTTTCTTATATTTTTTGTGTAAATAGCTAATATTCCATAGAACATTCCTGCACAACTTCTATAATGGGCCGGGAAGTGGATTAGGAGCTAGACTGAAAATACTTCCAAAGGGTGGCGTCCAGCGCCATACAATACTATGGACAGAGATCGATACATAGTGGAAATTGCCAAATAACATCAATTTCGATATAGTGAAGAGTAACATTTAATAGATTTTTGAAAGAGAAATAGACAAAAAATGTTTACTTACAAGAAAAAAAAATTCGTGAAAATTTTTTTTTTTCTCAAAAAAAAATTTTTTTTCTTTTTTTTTAAATTATGTTACTCTTTAAAAAAAACTTATCTAAGGGTTCATTTCTCCACATCAAAATCGAAGTATTTTGGCAATTTTCACTACTTAGCGATTTCTGCCCATAGTACAGTATGGCGCTGGACGCCACCCTTCGGAAGTATTTTCAGTCTAGCTCCTAATCCACTTCCCGGCCCATTATAGAAGTTGTGCAGGAATGTTCTATAGAATATTAGCTATTTACACAAAAAATATAAGAAAAATCAAAAGGGTCCCTCTTTGAGAAAATCAAGAGAAAAAAATTAATTTGCATTTTTTTCAAAGAAAAAAACATTTTTTTTTTGTTTTCAAAAATGCACTTAAAGAGCTCATTAAATGAAGTAACAAATTCAGTGGTTTAATTATTCTAGTATATATATTTTAAATCTATAATCGACTTTGAAGCACGGAGTGTCGAATAGAAAAGTCATGTTTCAAAGTCCCATCATTTTTAATCTAGCCATTATATTACAAAAATATTTGGCACACGTATTAATAACACGTGTAGGTATAACATATCCAAATATTATCAAAATCGGAGACATCGACTATTTTTTCCTGTCCGCTTGGCGTGGAACGCCCCAATAATAAAACGGGGTCTATCAAGTAAAGTAATTATAACGATTTGTTTTAAAATTTTAAGTCCACCCTGCGGGTTCCCGCAAATACCGGGATCCAGCGGGATTGTGACGGTTCAGTCACGCAAATACCGGGATTGAAATTATCTTGCGGGATTGCATTCCCTAGGTACATGAAATCTTAAAAAAATATTTTTTATGGTACCTTCCATACACATCAAGCGGGGATGAAAATTTTTTTTCGCGTCCACCCCATCGTGTGGGGTGTCGTTGGATAGGTATTTTTAAACCATTATGAGTATTCGTAGATCATTTTCCGATTTAGGGATCCGTTTGTGAAATATTAAGTTTTAAAGTGGAAAAAATCGTTACAGTCCAGTGTCCCCCCCTTCTACCAACTAAATAGTTGCTTCTGGAAATGTGAAAAATTTCACGGAAGTAGGAAATATGCTGAATTTAAAAGGAAAATTATCACGGCTAAGAAGACTTCATAAGTTATTGACTAATAGTCGATCAACTAAAAAAAAAAATATTCGGCGAAGTATAAAGGAACTTTTCGTTCAAATTCATTTGAAAGTAACTGAGATGATATTGTTAGTAGTGTAAAACACGTTATAAATGTACATTCATTGACCACACAAAAATTAACTAGCGGTATTACGGAACCCTATCTTGCGCGTGGCCCGACACTTGGCAGGTTTTTTTTTAATGGTGAGCATGCGTTGACAGCAAAAAAGCTATAAGAACATAATGAAGTAATAACAACTGTTAAATTTTTTACAACTGACTAACTTCATTTTATTAGTACATACCATGTGCTAACACTATGCTTATTCTTGAAAATCAAAAACACCCAGAAAATCCTATTAGTGGCATTCATAGTATAATTACTGCCAGAGGTTGGGTTGTTTGCCCTATACAGGTGTAACAAAACTAAGTGATAATACCTTAAATTTTGTATGTTGTATAGTTCACTGTAATAGCAGCGCTGAAACAGCATTTTTTTTTTAATTCGTAGCGCCCAAGTGTTATTAAATCGGTGTTAATTTCACAGGCACATATCTCTCGGAGCAGCAACACCATTTGTCCATGATATGTCAGGATTCAAACCCAGTTGACATGAAGTCCCAAATGTCTGATGACCGGAAAGCGAAGAAGCGGAAAGCCGAGACCGGCATGTGGCCTATGAACAAGAAAGGGAAGCCAGGTATGAGTGAGCTCATGGACTCAGAGAGTGACAGTGAAAACTCAGACGGATACAACGAAGATGATAATACAATGAACAGCAATTCCACAAACGACGATATTGAAGGTCGGGAGTCGTCTGTCTCTCAGAATGAATTTGCGTCGGATCTAGAACTTTCGGGAATGGACGCTACGGATGCTTTAGGTCAAGACACGAGAGCTTCGTCCGATATGGACAACTCGAATGATGGTGATGTTGAAGATATAATAAGGTACGTGGCGTCTAAATTTATTAATGCATGCACAAGTTATAATAATATCGTTGAAAGTTGTTCATGTATGTTTGTAAATCTATGTGTGAAAATATGTTTAAATTGTCGACTGATCTACTATTTTACATAATATACTACATGCGTTATGTATGTTGAATTTTGGTCTATCCTGGCCTTTTTCCAAACAATGTCCTCATTTATAGGTAACAAAAGTATCATGTGATAACAATACAAAAACAACAACAATATGTATCTTTATTATTATTGACCTATTATTTTTTTGTTACAGGAATTCTTTTCACAAGTCTGAGCACAAAAGGCAAAAGCTAAAAAACAAAGATTCTGAATCAAGGAGTAGATCCTCCTCATCGCTCCTCCTGGACCTCACAGACGGCAAATCCTACATGCCGTCGTCCGTCAGCATTACGCCTATAGGATCGGGGTCGTCAAAATCACCAAGCTCGGGATCCGGGCCTAATATCTCATCGATGCTGTGCCTCGATCGCAGACCAGGCATCGAGATCATTCCCATCACAGCGGCAGCGCCCGCCGCACTTCCCAGCTCCATTACCATTACTCCCATTACGTCCTCCCAAGTCAAGTCCCTGGACGATCGCAGATCAGACAAGAAGTCGAGCAAATCGGGCGAAGAAAGAAGCAAGGAGAAGAAAAAGAAGCGGCGGAGGGACGACTCGATGGGTCCGCCAGAGAAAGTGCCACCCAAACAGGACCCTCTCACCAAGCCCGTGTCCGTCAGCATCAAGCCGACCGACGGCTCCCCCCGGCGACCCACCTCACCCAACTCCATCTTGCGGAAATTTAGCCCGAGCCCGACGCACGGGAGGTCCATGTCCATCACCAAGTCGCCCAGCCCCAGCTGCGTCAAAAATTTGAGTAAACCTTCCGGGTCGTCGAGCCACCACAGCAGCCCCAGACATTCGCCTGTACAGAATAGTCCGAAACATCTCGCCGGCTACTCGAGTCCAAAAAACCACAGCATCTCCTCCCCTAAGCACAGCTCGTCCGGGTCCGGCAAGCCGAGCATGTCGACGCTAAAATCAGCCACCGGCGGCTCGCCGTCCGGCAAGTCGGGAACCACCGGTTACGATCTATCCAAGAAGATGTCCAAAGACAGCTATGGCTCCAGCTCCGTGCCGTCTAGAGACAAAGAAAAGAAGCATTCCAGCCTGTCTTTTTCTAGCTCGGATAGGAGTAGCCCGAAGCTAAAAAACCCTATCAAATTAAAACAACTAGAAATCACTCCGGTGACTTGCGACAGCCCGGTCATGGAACCCCTGATATCACCGCCGAATATAGAAGTCAACAAATCCAATATTCCGAGCCAAGCTCGCAAGGGCAAGGGCTCCCTCGACGCGGTCATAGACAAGTTGACGGCGCAGCACTGCAGCGTCGACTCGGAAGTCTCGTCCAAGTCGAGCTCGTCCAGTAGCTCGGGAAAATTTTCCGATCCAAAAAACAGCGCAACGAGTGGCAGCTTAAAAATTAGCGAGAGCAAAAATCAGGAGTACATGGTCAAGCCGAGCTTGGACGGCATGAAGATTACCATCAACAAGACGAGGTCGAAGGACTCGTCCAACTCCTCGAAACTAAACTACTCGGGCTCATCCAAGCAGACGTCTCCCCAGCTGACCCCGCCGTGTCAGGGTTCACCGAAAACCCACACGGGCCTCAAACCCGGGGTCATCAGCGGACCCGCCTCGAAAAAATCTCAGGCGATGCATTTATCGAAATCTAGCTTGAGCTCCACTCCGCCGAAAGCGAACGTCTCCGAGTCGTCCGGCTCCGGGAGCCCCAAAGTGCCTTACTCCAAATCGTCTAGCGGTAGCTCGGCCGGAATGAATCTATCCAAATCTAGTTCGAAATCGAGCTCCGGATCTCCAAAAAACAGTAGCAGCGAAATCTCCAAAATCATAAGGGACAGGGAACGGGAGAAGGCCCGAACGAAGCTGATGAGCAATTCCGAAAAGTCGATATTCTCGTCCAAATCGGAGCGCCACTCCAGCCCCAGCGGGTCCAGGGACGACGTGGATGGGTTCAAAAATACGTCGAAGGAGGCAAATTTTTTAGTAGAGGGCCTGATCAAGCCGCTGGACACGAGTAAATTTCAAATACCCAAGTTAAAAAACCAGAACACGCCCGACAAGAACAGCCCCTTGTCGCAGTACGACAGCCGCGCAATGGTCAACGATCTGAGCCGGGCGATGGACCCCAAGTACCCCTTTCCGCACTTCGACAGCCCCAACAAAACTCTGGAATCGCTTCAGAAGTCAGCGTACCCTTTGATAAACGTCCCGAAGCCGCTCATGAACATGGGAAATATGAGCCCGAAAACGATGGCCCAGAACAAGGACGCGGCAGACTACTCCAAGACGATGGCGGAAAGTCTGACTAAAAGCGACATGCAGCGGAAGGACGACACGAAGGACTACCCGGGGCCGTACCCGATGATGCCCCTGGACTTTAAGACCGATAATATGGTAAAAGGGTTCGCGGCCCCAAAGGGTATGTCGGAGAATCGTAAGGGCGCGGACGCGTGCATGAAGCCGCCAGCCAGCGGGTCGGTCGCGCGCAGCGGGGCGACCACTCCGCAAGAAGCGGCTGAGATGCTTCTAGACTTTTCCTCGTCCTCTGCCAACAAAGTGTCCGGTCTGGTGGCGGTGCGGCCGGTGTACCCCGCGTCGCCGGCGCTGCTGCAGCTCAAGAGCCCCGCCCCCTCCCCCCACTCCAATTCCCCCGGCATCACAGACGACGAACTAATGGACGAGGCCGTCGTGGGCCCCGGGAAATGAGTGATGTCGCACCAAATCGGGCCTTGTAAATGCGTACGCTAGCGACCATATTGGGAGAATATAGTTTCGATTTGGGACCACGTTATATGGATGTTAAAATGCTCGCGTCGGATTATGTAAATGTCCTTAAACTTGAAAAAATAAAGCAGCTGACTAGCAATAATTGTTTTTTGTAAATAAAATGTATTCGATTTATAAATTATGAATGCGTAAATATAAACTCTTTGTAATATAACTAACTCTATTCTTCCAATTGGGCTCCAGGATCGTAACTTATTGTATACTCTTATTTTAATTTAGTTTTGATACGTATTTATATTAAGCAATAAGCAAACATACTCCTTAAAGTAATTATTATTTTTAATGTTTGAATATCAAGCTTAACATTCATGAGGACTAACGTAGTATTCGTTTTAAAGAAACATGTTGACAACAGCTAGTGAAGCACGTGTAGTCGAAAGTTAGTGCTATTAAGTGTCCTATTTAACTGTTCTAGAAACCTAGATCACTTAGATGACTTTACAAACCATTTACATTTTGAGACTGCAACTGTTAACCAAGTGACTTTTAGTTTAAGGGCTTATCTCATGTAATTAGAACTCAAAAAATGTTATCATAACTGTTGTAATTCGTGTTGTAAATTTTTCGCCGGTCGACAACGCAAAGCTACCGTACTGAAAACTAAAGTTGTGAGTAGTGAATTGTTCAGAGTAAACAAAACTTTTGTATATATCACTGTTATGTTGATCAAAAGTTATATGGGTAAGATTTTCTAGAAATAAAACATAAGGATAAGTTATATGTCTTTTATTACAATTTAACTATAATAATTAATAAATAGGTTTTCTAGTATCTATTTTTGGCATAATTATTAAGTTAGTAAAACCTTAGAGAGCCTGGGTAGTAGTAGCGATAGTAGGGGTAGTAATAATATCTCCTGTAGGGGTTTGGTCTTCTGAAATATCGTCTATTAGCAAACTGTCTTCGCGGCTTTTGTCTTCTTCTTTTCAAAATTGGAATTGGCACAAAACCTGCAGCGGTGTCCATGATTTCATTTGGATCTCTTTCCATAATATCTTTGTAGTAAAAATCACTTTCCTGCATTGGCACATACTCTTCATCAATGTTATGGTATCCATCCCAGTTAAAGTTAATAGGAAAATGTTCATTTTCTACAGCTCCAATTGATGCATCAATAATGGCTTGTTCGTTTTCAATCGCTTTGTCGAATCCCTCCGATTTTTCTGTTTCTAATTCTTGAAGTAGTATATTGGCTTCATTATTTTCTTGGACTGTCGCTTTTAGGACCTGATTAGCTTCTTTGTCATTTTCTAGTACACTGGTGTAAGTCACTATTTCTAACACTGATGAATTTTCGGGTGCAAGTTTTTCTGTTTCTGTTTCTGATAGCGACACTGGTATGTTTTCGGCAAAAATGATTCCGACCCCCAAGACGAATATTATTATTCCAAACTTCATCATTTTCTGTAACAATACAAGTAGCTATGTCAGCACAAAGAGATGCGACTGTTCTAGCCTATCTGTGTGAATGCCTTTTATTGTTCAATACTGGGTCAAAGAAAGGTAGTACAAATTTTTTAAGTAAATATCTGAGTTAGGATATGGACTACTTTAGTTAACGTTCATAACAATTTTGTCATGAGGAAAATATTCTGTGTGAAATTGGGTATAGATACTATGAGAGAAGTTGATTCCTAGGCAGACCTACGTACTTTGGTCGCGTTACGTCAAACCCAGCCGACAGATCACAATTAGAGCTCGACAAGGCTTTAAAATTTAAACGAACGTGGCGAAAAAAGGAACTAGAAACGCTGCCATCATACAACAAACCGGCCAAGTGCATATCGAGCCACGCGCAATATAGGATTCCGTAGTACCGCTAGGTTTTCTTAAATTTGTGTATGGTCAATGAATGTACATTTATAACGTGTTTTACAGTACTAACAATATCATCTCAGTTGCTTTCAAAGGAATTTGAACGAAAAGTTCCTTTATACTTCGCCGAAAATATTTTTTTTAGTTGATCGACTATTACTCAATAACTTATGAAGTCTTCTTAGCCGTGATAGTTTTCCTTTTAAATTCACCATATTTTCTACTCCCGTGAATTTTTTCACATTTCCAGAAGCTACCGTTTAGCTGGTAGAACACTGGGGGCACTGGATACAACGAGGACACTGGACTCTAACGATTTTTTCCTAAATCGGAAAGTGATCTATGAATACTCATAATATTTTAAAAAAACCTATCCAACGACACCCCACACGATGGGGTGGACGCGAAAAAAAAATTCATCCCCGCTTGATGTGTAGGTATGGTACCTTACCATAAAAAAATATATTTTTTAAGATTTCATATACCATTTTGTCGACATCATTAATATGTGCATTCATGCCAAATTACAGCTTTGTAGGTCCTATAGTATCTGAGAAAAACTGCGGACAGACAGACAGACGGACGGACAGACCGAAACTATAAGGGTTCCTTGTTGACTACGGAACCCTAAAAACGCCATTTTTACATGTTTTTGACAGTTCTCCTTTATCTGCAGCACCCCGTCCACGTTCATTTAAATTTTAAAGCCATGGAGCACTTTAACATTGAATTGACTTGATCCGACCAAATAACGTTGGTCTGTCAACTGTTTAAATTCAAGTACCATCGAGGAAATTGATCCCTCAATTTCCTCGATGGTACTTGAATTTAAACAATAATAACCATGAATTTAATTTTGTATTAAAGTTATGACTAACGGTCGTGAGACATTAATTATATTAATGATTACTTAACGTTAACTTAATAACAAAAAGAGTTTTAAGCCAATAAGACTGGCAGCCAGTATTGGCTTGGTATATGCCGCGGGTGAACAGTTTTTTCAAGCCAGGCCAAACTGTTCACACGCGGCATATGCCAAGCCAATACTGGCTGCCAGTCTTATTGGCAGCCAGTACTGGCTCTGTGTAAATTATACTTTAAATAGGTGTAATCTCTGAACACGGCCGTAAACTTGTAATATTTTCTAACACACCAAACAAAAAATTGAGGGGATAAATTGTTCAGTACTTACAATAATACCTCCTGTAAGGACAGTCGGGATGGCGGTAATATGGTTCCTGGTAATAACTCTGTACGTTGTTTCTTCTTTGAGCCTGATTTCTTCTTTCAGCCCGAGCTCGTTCTCTTCTCTCCTTCAACTTCTTCATGGCGAAACGCGGTAGGAACGGATTCTGCGACTCTGCAGTATCCATCATTTCATCATCGTTCTTTTGAACTTCTTTCGTGTCCTCTGCGGGGGCTGCGTGGTTGTTGATAACAAAGATGGCCAAGATTACGAAAATGAATAAGAATTTGAGGGATGCCATCGTTTTTTTCTTTTTCTAAACTTGACAGGCTCTAAAGAATTTATGTCCTGAGACAAGACTTCTTGACCTTAGAAGAGTATGTGCAACTTTAACGTAGGTTGATTGAAATAATCCTTCTGTAGCCGTGATCATGGATCCACCTGGTTTTATAGGATCATCTGTCCCGCTGACACACATTTGTTTACGCCAGTTTGTTTTAGGAAACATAACGGAATCAATTATCACATCCTCGTGTAGCTATAGTCCAGTCCAAGACTTGGTAACGGGAAAATTACTTATGAATTTGGGTACCGCAGAGTGCAGCAGCTAAAAAGTTTTAGGTGCTAGCCGAAGCTCGAAGATGCATTCGAATACAAACAAACTGCAAGAAAAAGGTTATTATTTAGTGAAGACATCTAAAAAGAGGTAGATGGGCGAACGTTCTAGGGATACTGTGTGGCATATACATGGCATATTATATACCTTGTCGAGTGGCAACTTTGTCGATAGTGCCTTAAATTTAACCCAACAATCCCCAAGCGCCACTCAGCTGTCGCATAACAATTGAAAATCTATTGTGTCTGCGATTCCCACGATCGCTCACGTAGGTATACGCTAAGCTTGGCCTACTTCCGTTGTCAAATAGTGTTTATTGTTTTAACCAAGAATCTTATACAGGGTGTAACAAAAATAAGTGATAATACTTTAGGGTGTGTACGTGTCCCTTGTAGAGAGTTCTCTGTGAAAGTAGCAGTGCTGAAAGACCAAATTTTTTTTCACTTTTGTATGGGCAAGCGTTACGAGTATCCCCATACAAAAGTGAAAAGAAACACGTACACATCCTAAGACCTAAAGTATTATCACTTATTTTTGTTACACACTGTATATTATTAACTTAACCTCTGTCAATACTCAAGGCTATTAGCTGTTAAAATAATTAAATACAATAAAGGATTTTAGAATCATAAAACAGACACGGTTTTTACAGACAGAATTCGTGTTTATTTTACATTTCGTAATAATTCTTTCATTAATGATACAGCATTTACTTATTTGTTATTTATTTTCACGAACCCCATTCTGCTACTTGAGCTATCGTTCTATTTGGGCGATTCTCTGTAAATCGAATAAAAAATCGGTTCAGCGGTTTTAGCGTGAAGAGGTAACAGACAGACAGTCTGGAACACTTTTGCATTTATAATTTTAATATTGATCTACTAATTTCTTCAAGCTACACGTCGAGACCTAAAAAAACCTTCTAAAAGTCGTGCTAAAAGTATGCACAATCCCATTCCATACGGCTACACTATGAATACGGCAGCTGTGCACACATTCTGCGCTTGAGTCATACAGAAGCTATAATCTATGAACACTATGCAATTTCTCGGAAAAGCCATAATTAGACGATACATGACATATTACATTCCTGAAAGTATAAATATTTATAAATAGATCGCCACATGTGCAATGTGCAATATGGTACAAAAAAGTGCAGGGTTCTGAGTTTATTTCAAATTACTAAAGTTATCACTTATCATGAAGATATCCGCGGTCCGCCTACGGTAAAAAATATTATAGACTCGATGCCGCCCGCAACTCCGCTGCGCGGAAATTCGTTTATCGTGCGGGAACCATACATTTTTCCGGGATAAAAAGTATGCTGTGTCCTTTCCCGGGACACAAAGTATCTCCATACCAAATTACATTAAAATAGGCTCAGTGGTTAAGCGTAAAAAGGTAACAGACAGACAGTCGACAGAATATAGACAGACAGACACACTTTCACATTCTTAATACGTCATATTAGTATGGATTTAGTTATGAATGCAATCATGGTCAACCATTTAGAACAAGACTGCATTCATAACTCAAGAAAAAAATGTGGGTTAATCTGGGGGCACGGGAGTGCCCCCGCCAAGATGAGCCAAGCGAAGCGCGCAAGGGCACTACCTACCTTTTCTCGAAACGTTTCGTCGTATTTTTGAACCCTCGTAACTTTGGTTTGGATAATGCCAGATACTTGAAATTTTTAGAATATAATGACATGAGTGAAATAATGAAATGCGCAAAGTTTGAACATCGTAGCTATTATACTTTAGATTTTATAGGTGTCCAAAGACCCGCAATTTTGACACTGACTTTCCTATCATCAAAACTGTTAGGGTACTTCCTGAAGTCTGAGAAAGCTGAAATTTGGTATGTAACATACTATTAGTACAGAAACAACAAAAAAATTATCAAACCCAACTTAACCTATATCCGTACACTTATAGTGCAAAATTAGGCCAAAAATTGTGTTTTTTGTATGGGAGCCCCCCTTATTTTTTTATTTTATTTTAATATTATTATTAAATATTAAAGTATACATATTATTAAGGACTTTGAGAAAAAATCAAGTACCTGTTGCCATTATTGAAATAGAGCAAAATAGGTAAAAAAATCACGTTTGTTGCATGGGGGCCCCCTTTAAATATTAATTTTATTTTGTCTTTAGTATTTGTTGTTATGGCGGAAACAAATATACATAATCCGTGAAAATTTCAACTCTCTAGCTATTATTCTTGAGTTACAGACTGGAGACAGACAGAGAGACAGACAGACGGACAGACGGAAAGACAACGAAATCTTAGTAATAGGTTCCCCTTTTTACCCTATGGTTACGGAACCCTAAAAAATGCGTGTTATCCTTGAGAGACAACAGACTCACAGAAAACCGGCGTGAAACAGCACTTGCGCTGTGTTTCGTCTAGTGAGTGAGTTTAACGGAGGCCGAACTGCACTTTATACAAATATATTATTCCATATCCCTATTCTCTTCTGCTTATTCCCTTAGTCTATTCCTTCATAAAAAAAGCCGGAAACGCACTTGCAACTCTTCTAATATTACAGTGTCCATGGGCCATGGCAGTTGCTTTCCGTCAGGTGACCCGTCTGCTCGTTTGCCCCCTAATTTCATAAAAAAGGGAAAGAGAACAGGGGAATAGGGATACCCCTTTTCCCTGTTCCCTCAATTAAGCCTTTTCTTTCTGAAAGTATAGCAACTCGGCGACGGTAGTACTTTCCATCAGATGACCTGTTTGCTCGTTTGTCCCCTAATTTTATATATAACCGATCCCCTCTTAAAGGCTGGCAAAGCACTTGCAACTTTTCTAATAATGCGAGTGCACATGCTCGTATGCCCCTTAATTTCATAAAAACGTGTGTGGTAAAACTTACAAAAAGAAATGAAATCCCACCAAAACATTTTAATGTAAAAATGCTGCCAAGATGAGAACATAATAGTTCGTGGTGTCAAAAAGTAGTGAGATCTCATGTAGAGCCAAGTTTCATACCCCACGCACACTGAGCCCTAAATCTAAAAACCTTAATTTTACACATAAATCGCGACAAAATACTTGATATAATGTGTCAGCCGCACGAAAAGAATTTAAAAACTCCACACATTAGTCAAATGGATGGCTTGGCCATTTTGTTATTGCTCATGTTATGAGCTTTGAACTACTCTTCTGTTGTACTTAATTACTTTTATATTAACCGCCAGGCCACCGATTTTGACTAACGTGTAAAGTTTTTAGACTCTTCTCGTGCGGTTGACACATTATATCAAGTATTTTGCCGCGATTTATGTGTAAAATTAAGGTTTTTAGATTTAGGGCAGAGTGTGTGTGTGGGGTATGAAACTTGGCTCTACATGAGATCTCACTACTTTTTGACACCACGAACTATTATGTTCTCATCTTGGCAGCATTTTTACATTAAAATGTTTTGGTGGGATACACAATTTATGGTTAACAAGGACGCAGATATCATTTCCATAACGAAAATTGTTATCAGTTATGATTTTGCAGACGACTCGACTCCAGAGCTAAGGATGTTATTAACCTAATGATTTCATCACCCATAGGAACAACACAACCATAGGACCCAACAAGGAAAAACTGAAGTAAAATATATATTACTAGCTGTGCCCCGCGGTGTTACCCGCGATTAATTAGGTGTGATTAGGTAAACTAAATTGTGTTTTAATAGGTAAATAGTATTAGAGACAAAATAAATTGAGTTTGATCATCGGAAACTACGAATAAAAACTAAGGAAGAGTAACTCCGTCAAAAAACATGCTCCAAAATGCTTGTCAAAAAAGTGCACCTTAGGTTCACTTTTCATACATTTGCAATATTTAGGTGACCTTGAGCGGTATAAAGGCTGACGTTACATGACAGTTCGAATGGAACCAAATTTAAAACTGTATTAGTATGGGAGTTACATTTCCTTAGGTTTTATTATTCGTAGATCGGAAACTTCAATTTTGATGACTGAGAGATGGAAGTTTGATAAAAGACACTGTTTTGTGATAAGCAGCAATCCTAGGATTTGGTAGAAGATGTGACGAAAATTAATCAAATGACACTCGAAATCTGTGTTTAGGTTCGAATAAATTCACTTTTATAATAAATAACTTAGTTTGTTTCTAAAAAGGAGAATTAAGACTCAGTACTAATGACGCTACACTGTTTCGTTAAAAGCGACACTACCAATAGGGGGTGGGTGGGGGTTTGGAGGGGCGTAGCCCCCCCAAGTAGGTCACGGCAAAATTTTGAAAATCGAATTTTGTTTTATGTAACACTTCTAGGAGAGGGGGCTTGGAGGCAAAGCCCCCCCAAATAGGAGACGGGACGAAAGCCTATGAATCAAATGATACTCGATATTATCTGTATGTTTAGTTTAGGTTAGAATAAATTCACTTTTATAATTAATAACTTAGTTTGTTTCTAAAAAGGAAAGGCGCTGCTTTCAAAGCTTCCATCATACGGGCTGCCTGAGAAATTATGTAAGTGGGTCACTGGTTTCTTAGCAGACCGAAGCATAAAGGTCGTAGTTGACGGCGAATGCTCGGAAACTCAGTCTGTTGCTGCTGGTGTCCCTCAGGGCTGTGTGCTATCGCCTACTCTATTATTACTGCATATCAATGACATGTTGCAGACCAGCGGCATTAATTGCTATGCGGATGACAGTACAGGTGATGCTGTATATACCGGCTCCCCCAATATTTCTCGACAAAATGTCACTGAGAGTCGAAACGAACTTGTGTCTAAGGTGAAGAATTCATTGGAGAAGGTCTCTGAATGGGGTAGACGTAACTTGGTCCAATTCAACCCCGCCAAGATACAAGTCTGCGCGTTCACCACTAAAAAGTCACCAATGGTCGTATGTCCTCGTTTCGAGGGCACATCTTTAACCATCTCCCTTAGCATTGAGATACTTGGCGTCAGCATATCGAGCGAAGTCCAGTTCCGATATCATCTAGAGGGTAAGGTCAAATTAGCCTCGAAGAAGCTTGGTGTTCTTAACAGAGCGAGACAGTACTTCAGTCCGGACCAACGCCTACAACTCTACAAGGCGCAGGTTCGGCCTCATATGGAATATTGTTCTCATCTCTGGGCAGGGGCGCCAAAATACCAACTGCTCCCTCTGGATCGTATCCAACGAATGGCCGCTCGAATTGTTGACTGCCATAGTGTTTCAAACAGCTTGGACCCCTTGGAATTACGCCGAGATGTAGCTTCACTCTGCATCCTCTATCGGTTGTATCACGGGGAGTGCTCTGAGGAATTGTTCGGAATCATACCACCTCACATCTGCAACTTTTCGCCATCGTCCCACGCGAAAAACATACCATCCTCATCACCTTGATGAGTGGCAGTCTTCCACAGTGCGTTTTTCGCACTAACTTTCTGCCGCGCACTGTAAAACTCTGGAATGAACTGTCACCAGCAGTTTTTCCGGACCTATACGACCTGCAAGCCTTCAAGAAAAGAGCGTATTCCCTCTTAAAAGGCCGGCAACGCACCAGCAGCTCTTCTGATGTTGCGAGTTTCCATGGGCGACGGTAGTTGCTTACCATCAGGTGACCCGCTTGCTCGTTTGCCTCCTTATTTAATAAAAAAAAATTAAAACTCAGCACTAACGACGCGACAATGTTTCGTTAAAAACAACACTTTCAGGAAGCGAGTGGGGGGGGGGGGCACAGCTCTCTGTTGCCGCTATAACAACAAATACTAAAAACTAAATAAAGTTAATATTTAATGGGGGCTCCCCTACAAGAAACGTGATTTTTTGGCCCTTTTTAGGGTTCCGTAGCCAAAATGGCAAAAAGCGGAACCCTTATAGATTCGTCATGTCTGTCTGTCTGTCCGTCCGCATGTCACAACCACTTTTCTCCGAAACTATAAGAGCTATACTATTGAAACTTGGTAAGTAGATGTAGTCTGTGAACCGCATTAAGAGCCCGTACTCTCTTTTCTACTGCTCTCTTCACACTCACGCCCGTCTTTCATATGCCAGGTGAAAAAGGACGATCGCCAAGTTAGCGGGCAAATAAAGGTTTTCTGTTTTTTAAAGGGTTTTTTTTTATATTAAAGTGGTAAAAAGTAATTCCAACATTGTATAGACGACTTTCTCAACAGTACATTGTATTTTTTTCATACCGTTAAGACGTCAATACAATCCATAAAAAGGTGATATTCTAAACCTTTTACAGCAAAAATTAAGCTAAGCAGTCGCGGGTTTGAGTTGGATTATTTAAAGATACTCAAAAAAAATAAAAAATCTAGCTCCAACACTATATTATAACGACACCGGAAATATCACTTAATGTAAGGGACAAAACACGAATTTTCAGGAGAGCGAAAAAACAACTTTTTTTTACAATTTCGTCTGTAACTTTTTATCATTTAGTCCGATCTTAAAGGTTACCGAAATCTTTTTCCTGAGCCGAATGGAAGATGGATCTTCCTCCCTGTTCCGCTCTGCGGCCTCTTTCTGTGAACCTGAACTAGCGATCGCACACCACAAGTCTATGTTCATTCTTGACCTGGCATTAAGCTCCTCATTTCACCTTATCAGGAGCTACTGCTCTCTTTTATCGCACCGGGCACTGGCGAAGCAGCTATGACAAGCTGCTTCGCCAGTGCCCAGTCATGATCTTCCCCTTCTATGACCTTCCTTTTTATGGTGTTACGCCAGCTATTTCTATTATCGGCCACTCGAAGTGTCGCAGACAGTCGACACAAGTGTGGTACGGATTTGATCGGACCAAGTTCTTTGGTACTTGGTTTCAAGGTTTCCTCCTTTTTTCTGGTAATGTGTCTGAAATATTCTAAGATGCGCTATTAGACAGATGGTAGAGAACTAAAGGCTAAAGGTTTAGCTAAAACACTAAAACTTTATAGAAAACCTTAAGCTTTAACGGATAATACTTTTTGAGTAGGTGCCAAAAATTATCTTCTTACTTGAAAAATGACATTTAAGATTAAGTTAAGGAACAAATTTTGGTGAAGCTTTGACAGTTATTATGTATCAATTCTTAACGTAAAGGACATGTTAAGAGAATTGTGCTAAAGGTTAACGTAAAGGCGAAAAGCGGAAGCGGAAAGCGAAAGCGGGAAGCGGAAGCGGAGTCGGAAAGCGGAGGCGGAAGCTGAAGCGGAAGCGGAAAGCGGAAAGCGGAAAGCAGAAGGGGGGGTGGAAGGCAGAAGCGGAAAGCGAAGGCGGAAGCGGAAAGCGGAAGCGGAGGCGTAAGCGGAATCGGAAAGCGGAGGAGGAAGCGGAAAGCGGAAGCGTAAAGCGGAAACAGAGGGAGAAGCGGAAAGCGAAAGCGGAAAGCGGGAGGCGGAAGCGGAAAGCGGAGGCGGAAGCGGAAAGCGGAGGTGGAAGCGGAAAGCGGAAGCGAAGCGGAAAGCGGAAGCGGATACGGAAAGCGGAAGCGGAGGCGGAAGCGGAAAGCGGAAAGTGGAAAGCGGAGGCGGAGGCGGAAGCGGAAAGCCGAAAGCGGAGGCGGAAGCGGAAAGCGGAAGCGGAGGCGGAAGCGGTATGAGTGGAGCAAAGGTGGAGCTTACGGGCTAGCACGGCCACCCCTAGAAATGCGAAAGTATAGACAAACTGTGGACATAAGCAGTTTGCATTTGGCATCGGTCCTGACAAGACGTAAAACGTAAAACGTATATATATATATATATATATATATATATATATATATATATATATATATATATATATATATAGGGAGTTTCGGGGGCGATAAATCGATCTAGCTAGGAATCATTTTCAAAAAATGTCATTTTATGTGTGTTTTTTTAATATTTTGAATACCGAGCGAAGCTCGGTCAAATAGCTAATTATTTTCTAAGTGAGACAAGACTGTCTAACTACAGTCGTGTCTCCAATGTGCGATCGCACTAAAACTATCGAGCAAAACTGTATGTGAAAACTTAGCACAGGTATATGCTCGGAGTTCTTTAAGAAATTCTAAAGTAGTAGTGAACTCAGATAATAAGTTTTTATATGAAAGTTTAGGGGTTTCATCGTTGTTTTAAGAACCGAAAGAAAGTATGCTATTATGCAAATTCTATTCATGATAATTCAGTAATAATATTATAGTAAATAAGTAATAAATAACGACGTGTTATAGTAGCCATTTCATGACAGGTCTGTATATTTATAGTAGGGTATGGGCTATAATGGCTCATGGCTTTTGAGACATAGCATAAAACTTTTTTGAAAACTGCCTGAGTATAGTAGTTGTGATAGTTTCATACCTAAATCCTATATATCTAGAACTGACAGCTTATGTTTACCGATAAATAACTAAAAAGAGTGAAATTATTATTTTTAACAAAAAATTAAAACCGACTTCCAAGGTAAAAACAATAAGTATTAATATGTACAGAAGTAAAGTAGTTGAAATTTAGACGAATTCTGAAAGAGGCACTATTAAAGAGTAAGAATTATTTAATACTTTTTAGTTCATATTAATACTTATTGTTGTTACCTTGGAAGTCGGTTTTAATTTTTTATTAAAAATAATAATTGTGTAATTATCTCGTATCTACTTTTTGTACGAACGTAGGAGAACCTAATATATCGGATAAAATTTTGAGAAGTTCGAGTCACATTTTCCATCTGTACTCTGAGAATCAAATTAATACTTTACCTATTATTATTTATTAATATTAACCCTACGCCTACGCCTATATATCTATGGATAGGTCTTCCAAAATCATATTGAGGTTTCTAATATCATTTTTTTCTAATCTGAATAGTTTACGAGTGAGACTCTTCCGAAGTGGTAAAATATGTCCCCCCCCCCCCTTCTAACTTCTAAACTAGGGGCATGATAATTCTAAAAAAAATATATGATGTTCATTACTATAAAAACTACCAACGAAAATTGGTTTGAACGAGATCTATCAAGTACTTTTTTATACGACATAAATGGTAAATCTTAATTTAACTTTCATTAAATCAACTAAAATATAAAAATAAATCAAAAACCTTTTAATTTTATAGAAATAAACCTTATTGATGCTGCGGAACCCTTCAGTGCCGAGTCCAACTCGCACTGGGCCGGTTTTTTTGTTCGTATTATCAATAATGAAACTTTCACAAAATCCTTAATAATATTTGTACATTCATAATCTTTATCTAAATAATATATCTATATATTCTTATATCTTATATATAAAATTCTCGTGTCACAATGTTAGTCCACGAACTCCTCCGAAACGGCTTTACTGATTTTTACCAAATTTTATATGCATATTCAGTAGGTCTGAGAATCGGCTACTCGGTACTTTATATGTTGATAAGTGCATTTGTTGAATAAATAATAGTAAATTATTACAACCTGAGACTGACGGCGACCATTGTTTGTGCGACGGGATAGCGATCGACGTTGCCATGGCGACATACGTATTTAGTCACTTCAATAAAATAATATGGCAAATATATTATGGCAAAGCAACGTTTGCCGGGACAGCTAGTATATTATATAAAATTCTCGTGTCACAATGTTAGTCCGCAAGCTCCTCCGAAACGGCTTTACTGATTTTTACCAAACTTTATATGCATATTCAGTAGGTCTGAGAATCGACTACTGGGTATTTTATATAATCATAAGTGCATTTGTTGAATAAATAATAGTAAATTATTACAACCTGAGACTGACGGCGACCATTGTTTGTGCGACGCACAGTGTTTTAGAAACGCCCAAAATCGGACATGACTAAGTTAATGCAATAGTCGATGGCGTCTTATATTTCAAATGCAAGAGTAGAACTCCCGTGTGCACATTTTACTTGGTTTTTGAGAAAATTAATTTTGAAATTGCTCATTTTTGAACTCCCTAAAAACGAAATTATTTTATTTAAATTAATTACGAGGGTTTGTAAACTTGCTACCCAGCTGATTAGATTAATCATTAAGAGACACAAATTTTGTACTTTATTTCATTCCTACAATTCAAGTAATTCCTGAGATTTTAATGTTTTAAAATATTTAGACTTTATTTTTTTTCTCCTTTCCTATATGATTTCCGCACTTTCTGTCCATACTGAAAAATACTTTGGTTTAGTATTTACACTACAATATTATTATTTTTTTTGTGAATCGCGTCTCATACCAGATATTTACGAATTTCTAATTTTTATTCGCGCCTTAAAAAATTTAAGAGCAAAGTTTCATCAAATACTATTTTTTTTAAATAATCAGTTAAATACAAAAACATTTACAACTTAATTTTTTAAATAATTAGTCAAATAATAATCACTCAGTGATAATAATAATAAATTTATAGTGTCGTTAATATTATTAACGACTTCATCATCCTCCATTTGGCACGAGAGGACAGCATTTTTGAAGACCAAGGTGATGAAGAATAAAATATTTCATTATTTGACTGATATATTATTTGTGTGATTATTACATATTTGACTAATTATTTAAATTTTTTAAATTGTAAATGTTTTTTTATTTAACTGATTATTTAAAAAATAGTATTTGATGTAACTTTGCTCTTAAAATTTTTAAGGCGCGAATAAAAATTTGAAATTCGTAAATCTCTGGTATGAGACGCGATACACAAAAAAATTAAAATATTGTAGTATAAATACTTAACCAAAGTATTTTTCATTAGGGACAAAAGGTGCGGAAATCATATAGGAAAGGAGAAAAAAAATAAAGTCTAAATATTTTAAAACATTAAAATTTCAGGAACTACTTGAATTGTAGGAATGAAATAAAGTACAAAATTTGTGTCTCTCAATGATTAATCTAATCAGCTGGGTAGCAAGTTTACAAACCCTCGTAAATAATTTAAATAAAATAATTTCGTTTTTAGGGAGTCAAAAAATTACCAATTTAAAAATTGTTTTTCTCAAAAACGAAGTAAAATGCGCACACGGGAGTTCTACTCTTTCATTTGAAATATAAGACGCCATCGACTCATTGCATTAACTTAGTCATGTCTGATTTTGGGGATTTCTAAAACACTGTGCGACGGGATAGCGATCGACGTTGCCATGCCATTGTAGATGTTATAACGTAGGCATCTGCTAAGAAAGGATTTTGATAAATTCCAACCCCAAGGGGTTAAAATAGGGGATGAAAGTTTGTATACAATAATACTTTTTAACGTGAGCGAAGCCGCGGACAAAAGCTCGTTATTAATAAAATTAAAATAAGATAAATATTTATGGCGGGCTCCCATACAAAAAACACAGTTTTCGGCCTATTCTCGCTCTATAACGGCACGTAACCCTTCGTGCGCGAGTTTGACTCGCACTTGGCCGATTTTTATTTTTTGTTATTAATGCTGCATCGTCAGGTAGGTAAGCTGTTCGGACATTCGGTAAACTTAGATCCTGCACATATTCACAATCTCTATTCTCTTATTGCAAAAATGTAGAGGTCGGAAAAAATACGTGACAGGTTAACGACGCCAATATTTCAGTATTTTTTAGGGTTCCGCACCCAAAGGGTAAAAACGGGACCCTATTACTAAGACTTCGTTGTCTGTCCGTCTGTCTGTCTGTCTGTGTGTCTCCAGGCTGTAACTCAAGAACCGCTATAGCCAGACTTCTGAAATTTTTAAAGATTGTGTATATCTGTTGCCGCTATAACAACAGATACTAAAAACATAATAATATTAATATTTAAGAGGGGCTCCCACGTTATAACAAACGTATTTTTTTGCCTTTTTTGCTCGTTATCAATAACGGCAACAGTAGGCACTTGAAAATTTCACAAAGGCCTTAAATACATATCTACTTTTGTGTAAAATTGTGTTTTTTGTACAGGAGCCCCCCTTAAATTTTTAATAAGATAAAATAAAAATGTAAGGGGGCTCCAATACAAAAAACACTATTTTTGGCCTATTTTTGCTCTATGACGGTACGGAACCCTTCGTGAGTGAGTCGAACACGCACTTGGCCGGTTTTTTTTTTTTGTAAAACCTTGCAAATCATGATAGTTAAATAACAAAATTGGGCATTCAATTTATTTCACAATATGGTGAAGTATGATATACCCACATAGTACGTGTATTTTGATTATAGCTTGTTATACATATACAGACTGTAACAAAACTAAGTGATAATACTTTAGAGTTTAGGGTGTGTGTACTGTTCCTTGTAGAGAGTTCACTCTGAAATTAGCAGCGCTGGAAGACCATTTTTTTCACTTTTGCATAGGCAAGCGTGAAAAAGTGAAAAAAATATTGGTCTCGCTGCTACTTTCACAGTGAACTCTATGTCAGGAACTCATACACACCCTAAAGTATTATCACTTAGTTTTGTTACACCCTGTATAGTTGCTATGATTAGGTTAGATAGGTGTTTTTCATATGGGCAACATTACATAATAAAAAAATGGGTTACTCAATGGCTCTGATGGTCAAGCATGATTGCCACCATATTGCGAAATATCACAACTATCTGTGCCCCCCAGTATTACCCGCGATTTTGGGGAAAATAAATTTTAATATTTTTCAGCAGTTAAAAGTAGCCTATGTGTTAATAATGTATCAACTAACTCCATATCAAATTTTATTAAAATCGCTCCAGCCGTTTAGACGTGAAGAAGTAACAAACATACAAACTCACAAACTTTCGCCTTTATAATATTGGTGTGATTGCGGACAGTCTACAAAATACAAATACGCCCTTTAAATATCAATTTCCGTTATTTTGCATGCTATTTCGTTCCGCGGCACGTCACAAAATATCACACACGCCATAGAGTTTAATGATTGTCAATTGTGTAAGCGCTAATTAGGTAGTAACTCAGTTATAACTATTACTTACACCTAATTGATTGTTTACTTTTGTGCATCTAACTAGAACTACACACATTTTATACTTTACTGCCAAAGTTTTGGCAAAGGCAATTATAGTAACTAGGGAGTGGGACTAATTACATATTATTACTTTGCCGAATATTAACCGAGAGCGCATGCTAGTTAACATTTAATTACTAAGTAATTGCTATAGTAGAGGAGGGGAGGGTGCTATGTTTGTAGTCATTCGAGCGTCATGGAGACCTAGTGGGTTTTGTCCATTAGGTAAAGCTGATAAAAAAATAATAAGAGCGTTTTTTATTTTAGCGGTGGGTTCAGAAACTGTAGCCATTTTAAAGTTTTGAAAAAGAAAATATATTCAGAAAATTGCTTATTTAGATAAATTATAAATATATTTTAGACAACAAGTACTAAATCATTTAGTTTAGACCAAAATAAAATATCTGCGAAACTTAGTTAAGAAAATATGAAGCTTTATTTTTTATATTTTAAAATGTCCCTACAGGCTTACCTAACCTTTGAATCGTCGGTGCTTTATATGGAAGCTTATTTGGGGTATACTAAACACCCCATATCTTAATCTGACAGATCCGACGACATTTCAATATTAAAAACACTTCAAAAATATTTTTTTACCCACCACGTGAGAAATCTGATTTCTATACCATGATAACTAGACACGTCATGTCGGAAGCCTATGCAAGCTTAATCTGACACGCTCGAGTTACTCCCGAAATCCCCTCTTTCCCTCCCCTACTACTAGTTATCATAATAAAACATTGTTACGACGCGACGGGTATAATGTCATAATATTAGTCATCACTCATCAGTCATCACTCATCAGTCATCAACTCGTCACTAATCAAAAGTAACTCGCCAATTGTGATAAGTGTGTGATAATAATTCGCTCATAAGTCATAAATCATAACTTATGTAACATTTCTAATCGTAGTTTCGGAGTTATCGCGTTCAATGTCAATGGCGACCATTCATATTCGCACGTTTGCTGTTTGACCGCGACTATACCTGTCAGTAGCGCGTTGGCTGTGTTCGCGACTGTACGCGCTCCTCGCACCGGCATCGATCGACACAATGTTTTTTTAATAAAAGTGTAGTAACAAAGAACAGCATTTTGAAGTTTTAAGTTGTACAGTAAAATAAGAATAAAATGAGGGATACGAGTAAAAGGTAAGGTTCAGACTTCAGTCTGTATTCTATTAGCAGTTAGCTTTTTAGGTTATGTTATTGTAAATTTGTTGTTTCCCAGACTCCCGTTTTTGCTTAGTTTGAATTATTTATCGATGTAAACAATATTCTCAAGTAGAAGTCAGAACATAGAAGTCGTAGACATAATAAATTCGAAGTAAATCAATTTAGATATATAAAATATAATTTTTAGCTTTTGTAGAGTTAGAAAGTTAAGTCATGTGTTAGTTTTTTTTTAAAATATGTTATCATAATTTATAGATTGTAACGTTTCCTGCAGCGTAGGTATCTGCTGCGATATTAATTATTAGTTATTAGTTATTACTAATTTAAGTAATCGTGTGTAATCACTTATCATGCTGATCATGCACGATTTTACTCTAGTTTTATAATTAACATAGAAACATTTTTAAAGTACTCGTATAGCTTATTTTTGTCATCATAATATAACGCATATACATAGTATTTTATCATATTTTTCTCTACCAATAATAATTCAAACTATCCAATTAAAAATAAACGAGTAAACGACTTAATGTAGAGTCAGCTAGAAAGCGTAAAACTTTATAGAATACGTGATACGAGTGTGTTAAGAAACATTTGAGAAGTTACTAAAGCCGCAGAACAGATTTTTATTAATAAGGCGTTAAAAATAAGTTCGCCGGAAACTTAAGCAAAAACGAAAAAACTTTAGAAAACCACAAAAACCTTGATAGCAATACCAGCCTAAAATTACGATTCTCATTAGCACAGGTTGCTAATTGCAGTGGTCATTTACAAAGGTACACACCATAAGTATTACTTTCATCAAGGTTAACTTTAATATTTAGTATTCTTGCCCTTTTTGACACCGACAAAATTAATGACTCTATGTTTAATATTTATTGTGTTGGTGCTTAACCGCCGTACTCAGAGACATTTAATTATAATTAGCCTTAATTTTAATGAAGAGTTTGACAGATAATGTATGGGGTTTATTTCAAAATTTTGAATTAATTACATAAATTAAGTCATTAATGTTCCACTCTGAGTGCGCCAGTAAGTAACGGCTGCTCATATAAAATAAAATTATTTAACTGAAATCTGACGCTGGTTAACCTGATTTATTATTACCTACTTTTTTACGGGAAACTTTTTATGAGCAATTAAACTGCTATCAGTACAATTGTATGTAATGTACAAAATGCAGTAAAAATGCGGTAAAAATGCGGTAGATAGGTAGAGATTAGAGATGTTTTTAATTGACATTTTAATTGCTGGCTATACTAATGACTTTGTATGTTTAAACAAATATTGGCACAAATCATTTATTAGGAAATTTAAATCATCTTAAATAATATTAATGTGCTCTACCTTAGATCTTAACTCCTGATGAATCAAAGAAAATAAAATAATTAAAGTCTGCTTTGTTTATTAATAATTATAGTTAGATGACGCCCGCAACTCCGTTGCGCCAAAATTCGTTATCCCGTGGGAACCATACAATTTTTCGGGAAAAAAGTATCCTATGTCCTTTCCCGGGACTCAAAGTATCTCGATACCAAATTTCAGCAAAATCAGTTCAGCGGTTTGGGCGTGAAGGCGTGAAACAGACACACTTTCGCATTTATAATACTAAAACAGATATGGGTGCTTTCAAGCAAGTCTTTAGATTATAGCTTAATTCGCTTAGGTTTGTAAAGTTCTTTACCCTCTTTATCAAGCGACTTTGTGGGTTTTTGTTATGCTTCTTACGATAATATTATTTTTGCTAGATGATGAATTCAACTGTAACTTTTTCTGCTCAGTCTGCAAAAAAAGGTTTTTGTTACTGCTCTTCTTGGTAGAGAACATAGTTACACTTTTTTTGGTGTATAACCTTGTTTAGCCTTCAAAACTATTATTATTAGAGATGTGCCGACTAGTCGCCGACTATAGTTGGTAAAGCCGACTATCCGGCTTTTTACTTTTTTGCTATTATGGAAATTACATTAAAGAAAAACCTTGATTATTTATAATGTGTTCATATCATACTCAAACAGTCTTACACGTTTTAAAATTAAATGAAGTGTATCTGAAATTACTTGCTACTAAAGAAGAATATTTTTTTAAATATATTTTAACAACAAATTAAGTAAGTAAGTATGTACTATTCTATCGAGATTGCATGTACATGAAATATTTAATGAAAGCCATCAACTATCATAGAAACAAAAAGTAACGTACACAAAGTAAACAATTATATATTTAACACGATTCGACACGTTTGTAGGCGGCGTGAGAGATTTACCCGCGAATCAGCAGTAAAAAAGTTACGGAAACTTATGAAACCATGATCGGCTTGGCCGACTAGTCGGCCGATTAGTCGGCTTCTTTGCAACCGGCTAATCGGCTAGTCGGTCAAAGTCATGATCAGCACATCTCTAATTCTTATAAATTTATTTTTTTACAAAAATAAAATGTAGCATCACTATTCACTAGTCACTACTTTTAAAAAGAAATCGCTTATATGAGGTTATTAAGTACGTAAATAATAAACAGATGTTAACCTTCAAGTATGTCTGGTCTCTGCCTTCAAGCGGGCGCGCGCTATTTTGTAACGGCATGCGGTCGCGCGTAACCTAAAATACGTTGCAGGCGAGTTTGGGAAACAGAACATTTTTCATTCAACATTACTTATTATTTCATAAATTTAATTATTACTCTTTTTAAAAGCAATCAGTTTACGCAGAAAATTAAGTGTATTTTTAGTAAAAACTTAGTTACAAAATCCGGTGACCCAAAGTAGCTTATCTTGTGTGAACTGTCTGAACAGGGGCAGAAAAACTGATCGGAATTTTCTTATGCTAACTGTTCCAATTTTTTCTTCATCTAACAATAACATTCGATGTTATCGGTCAACGACGACTTAGTTATACAATGTGTCCCGGCACCGGTGTCCGATCCTTTAATGTCATGATCTATGGCATATTTTATCGACGTATTAGCTCTAAAATTTTTTCTCTCTCTCACGGTTGTAAAATGGCAGCCATTTTAGTTTTTCTCAGGCTTTCACACTAATCTGACCAATACTTCTCATGTAAATATCCTATGAATATAAAAAAGGTCTCATTTGATAGCTGAATTTGTGGACTACGCTTACATAGACAATATGTTATAAATTTGCCCCGAATTGAAACAAGTAATTTGAAAGCCATGGTTTTTCTATGTTTAATTCCACGAAATTTATAACATATTGGCTGTGTAAGCGTAGTCCACAAATTTAGTTATCAAATGAGACCTTTTTTATCTTCATAGGATATTTACAAGAGCAGTTCTGGTCAGATTAGTGTGAAAGCCCGAGAAAAACAAAAATGACTGCCATTTTACAACCGTGAGAGAGAGAAAAAATTTTAGAGCTAATACGTCGATAAAATATGCCATAGATCATGACATTAAAGGATCGGACACCGGTGTCGGGACACATTGTATAACTAAGTCGTCGTTGACCGATAACATCGAATGTTATTGTTAGATGAAGAAAAAATTGGAACAGTTAGCATAAGAAAATTCCGATCAGTTTTTCTGCCCCTGTTCAGACAGTTCACACAAGATCTCAACCTTGAGAGAGAAAAAAATTTTGAGTGCCAATTTGTCGATAAAATATGCCATAGATAATGACATAAAACGATCGGACACCTGTGTCGGGACATATTGTATAAATAAATAAACATAGAATTTGATTTAATTATATGAAAACTACATAATATAAAATTATAAGAGAGGCGCGCGGAGTCTTTTTGACGCCGGCGCCAAGACCAAAACAATTGATGAGCTCCTTGCTTCAAAGGGGGTGCGGAGAGTAAGTGTAAGCTATTTATTTGGTAGATAGATAAATTATGAAAAGCTACTGAGAGAATGATACAGATTCAATGAGAAATATCGATAATATCAACGAAAATGTATTGAGGGGAGTCTTGAAGGTTAACGAATCTAAAAATAACCACTGAATCGTAGAAACTTATTACTTAAGAAAAAAGTATTAATAATTATAACTTAACAATTCAAAAAAGTTTTTACATTGTCCACTCGGGGCTGGGGTCAAAGACAAAGGTCGAATACGTAAGTTTCTTTTGGTTCGGGAGGTATCCGAAAAACTTGCGTATTATTAATTTGTTATTCTTATTTAAATACAATATTATTTTTCTCACATTGTTCAAAAGCCGGCGACGCACAGCTGCTACTCTTCCGATGTTGTACTTGTCCATGGGCGAGAAGAGTTTTTTTCCATCAGGTGACTCGTTTGCTCGTTTGTCCCCTGATTTTATATAAAAAAACGTGAGATTAGGTTTTAGGTGAGATCGAATCAAATGCTCCAAAACTCGCTTATAACGTCTCCCGCCAATGCGGGATCAATCAATCAATCAATATTCACTTATCGATAAGCATTCAATAACACAAACAAAATATACGTCATACCAGACCATTACTTCTCCAATCTCCTTATGCAATATGACTGGCCGTTTTGCGACACATTATTTTGTGTTGTGTAATCAAACCAAATTCATATATCGCGCTAAGCTACGAGTAAAACGGTTGTACTAATATGTATTCTGTGAAAATGGCAACGGCAAGCTATTTACGATTAGTCGAGGGAAGAGAAAAATAAAATAGGGTTTAAAAATAAAGTCCTCCGGGGCATTGGTATTGCGAACGATAGAAGTCGCTTTCTAACACATGATCTGTTTGCTCGTTTGCACCTATGTCAACTAATATATATTCTGTACCTATGTATAAAATAGAACTTGTCATCCATGTGAATTTGGTAACTTCGAAATTATTCCAAAAAAAACAATAGATACAATTTTACTATCTACGAGTCCCGAGAAAGGACATAGGATAATAGAGACTATCCTGTGTCCTTCCCCGGGACTCAAAGTGTACTAGCGGCTTAAAAGGAGAGACTTAACACCTTTTTATACAGGATATAAGGATAAGCTAGACACTTTAAGCTTTAACTTCTTAAGGCCACACAGTAACTATTTAAATTACCATGTAAACATAATATGTAAATCTCTCTCAGATGGTCTTGTGATAGTGTTCGGTTTTGACATTGATAGTCAAGTTGATAAGCAACTTGCTGGAGTCAAGTGCAGACCTCGAGCTGAACCTTACACAAGAACGCAAACAGTCAAGTAGCTAACCCTTGTAAATAGATTTTAACATTTTAACATTAAATATGCGTTATTAACATGACGTGTTGGTACAAGTTATTCTGCAATATTGTGGTTATATTAATTTTTCCCACATCCCTTGACGTTAAAGCATTCTAAATAATAATTGAAGACGTGAGTTGAAGAACACGATAGTTAGTATTTTGATTTTTGTAACATACGGATTAATTTTTTCCCTTATAATATTTTGAACAAATCTTGTAACTTTATATATCTTATATCTATTTCATCACCTGGCTAATATATCTGGCTACACATAAGATGCACAGTTAATTTATATTTCAAATGATTTTGCCGGCCCGAAAGCCTCCATTTATGCAAAAAAACGTCAATTTTTTTCTGTTACTTATTGTGTTCTTCCACTCGCATTTTCAATTATTATAAGGCCAAAAATAATTCGGCTTGTTCGACGTTGTTAGCTCGAAGAAGGCTCGAAGCTTGAAACAATGTAGCATTCAGTCTTCTTTGAAGTTGTTGCCGTGAATTTTGTCTTAATTGGGTAATAAATAATAATTAATAAAAATATGGTACAATCAATTAGCAATATAGTCAAATATTACCCGTTTGCTAGATACCCAGTACTGTCGTGAGTATTTCCGTTTCGTACACACTGTTTAAATATATTTTTAATTAATTAATTCATTTTTACGTGTGTAAAATTAATAAGGTAGATAAGATTAGTCGATGAAAAGCAACTTGAATGAATATTGATTCATTGAAGTTGCTTATTTAATAAGTTTTTATAAATCGGATGTATGATTGATGTAGACGTTTTTATAACAGAACAAAGAAACAATCTTTAACCGACTTCTTTTGTACGTCTTTGTTTATTCTTTTACAAATAAATGCCAGTGACTTCTTCACGCTTCAGTCATTAAACTGATTACGATTAGATTGTGATTTAAAAGTATCTCACTTTGTATTCCGGGAAAGACGTGTGACAATTTTCATCCCAGGAAAATTTGTTTTTACCAATAATTTCTGTTTGGTGACTCGCTCAACAAATACAATTCACAACTTTAACGCGTCCGCGATGTGATACCGCATTGCCCTGCATAGAAGTAATCCTAGAAAGACATAAAAGTAATCTAAGACCACTTTAATATTCTAGTATGAAGAAGATCTTCTTTAGAAAAATCTAAATATTTGCAAGTATTCCAAATTGGCATCGTAGGTAAGTATTCTTTTTTAACGTAGACTGTAGAGTATACTACAGGGGTTCTCAATCTTTTTCAGCCTGCGGCGCACTTGCAAGACACTTTTGCCGCGGCGCCCTGCTTTAACTCATATGTACCTAGCTATTACAAAAAGATACATAAATAAAAACCTTTAATGATTATTATAGGTAGGTTGAGCAAGTATTATTATTTACAAATGTTTAATCATCTGCCTGCTTTGTATAATTTATATTATAATTTTATTTTGTAATATTTATGGTTATGGTTATGGTTATAGTTAGTGATTTCTCTCTCGCCTTTGGAACTCTCCCTGCAGAAGAACAGATAAAAGAAACTAACTTGAAACTATTGCAAGTATCATCGTAGAGCCGTCTCAAGCCCACCCCGGGTAAATATACAAAAGTATTTTCCGTTCTTTAATGACTTAATATTATGCAACATCCATGTTTTTAACATAAAACTTGTTTACCGAGTAGCGAAATAATCACAACGTTGTTATCTCAGCACGTGCAGTGCTACTAAAATCTGGACCACGAGACCTAGGTGACTCAGCTCTTTCTTATCTAGGCTTACGTCTTGATAGTCGATACTTCAAAAGTTCATGGTACAACTTGTGACGTCAACAAGAGATACAAAGGTACAAAACTTGAGTAAAGAGCGTCCGTGGCCTAATGGGTAGACCTTTGGTTAGAACTCGAGAGGGTGCAGGTTCGATCCCGGGTGGAGGCGTGTACCAATGAGACATGTTCTGATCTCAAGTACATAATACGGACGCTCGCACGGCGAAGGAAAACATCGTGAGGAAACCCGCACAGTACACATGGTTGGCCCCAGACCTGTGACCTGTTCATTCCTCTGGACTAGGCCGACCATATTGCGAGAATGCCTGTGCTTAGGCAACTATACGGACAAATCTATTCCAGGCACTTCCGTATTTGAAGAGTGATCACAGTGCTCTGAAAATACTGTGTAAATCATCCAAAACAGGCGCAAAAAGGCCTACTTATAGAGTAAGGGTGAAGCCAAACGAGGTACATACAAATCACGACTCAAAAATTACGCTCGTGTGAATCAAACAGGACTTTTGTATGAAACTGAATGCAGCAGAATTCTGCCGAACCGAAATTCTGCGACTCACAACTCACAAATTACGCTCGTTCTGCTTCGCCCTAAGCGAGTGCCAGACTTTCGTCATTTTATAAAATCTGAAAAATTGTCTGTATCTACGTGCCCCTTAACCGCCTTATATCGATCAGCGGGTATGGTGATTGTTTAGGACATTGATTCCCAAAGTGGTCTACGGTAGGGGTCTTAGGTCTACGCTTGCGTGGAAAAAAATGGGGTCCACGAGTCGTTAACGGGGGTCTATAATAATTAGGTGACCCGACTCGACTTCTCCTATGAATATAGATAGACAATATTATATTAGTAGATTAAATATAACAGAGGTAGGAGATTTAGAAATAAGTAAAGGTGTGGTAATTTTTGTATTAAATAGAAGAAAATATTTGCGTTTACTTGTTACCACTCCGAAGACTTGTGAGTCAAACTTAGAATACAAGAAAGTAAAGGCACGCTTTACGCTTTTCAGACCGGCCTTGAACTGGGGGGGGGGGGGGGGGGTTGTAGCTTTCGGGGGTTCACCCATGTAGAGTGTTTAAAGTGGTCTATGAGAAAAAAAGTTTGGGATATTTCACATAATATTTTATATTGTACTAGCTTATGCTCGCGGCTTCGCTCGCATTAAGAAGTATTATTTAAATATACGATCTTTCATCCCCTTAGGGGTACAATTGATCAAAATCCTTTCTTAGCGGATGCTTACGTCATATCATCTATCTGCATGCCAAATTTCAGCCCGATCCGTCCAGTGGTTTGGGCTGTGCGTTGATAGATCACCATGTCAGCAGGGCCGTAGCTAGGGGGGGGGGGGGGGGGCACAGTGGGGCAATGCCCTACCTTAAAATCACAATGCCCTACCTTAAAAATACCAAAAACGAATACCTAAAGGACTTGCATTACAGGTACCAGACAACAGAAATATACTTTATTCTTATATAAACTTATTTCTTTCTTTTATTTCTTATTATGTTATTTTTCTATTGACATCATTTAAGGGGGGCTCCCATACAACAATCGTGATTTTTTGGCCTTTTGCTGGATATTGATATTATAATGGCAACAGTAGTCACTGGACATTTTTGCAAAATCTTCAATTACATGTGCACTTTATTAATTAATATGTAATAATACAATTAAAAAACATTAAAATAAAAGGGGGCTCAATTACTAAAAACACAATTTATGGCCTATTTTTGATCTATAACGGTACGAAACCCTTCATGCACGAGTCCGACTTGCACTTGACCGATTTTTTACTTCCGCCCTACGTGTAACCGACGCTGCCCTACAGCTACAGCCCAGCTGCATGTCATCTTTGAGTTTTATATATGTACACTATATACACTATATACACTATATACAATATGTACACGGGACAGCTAGCATATATATGCTAGCTGTCCCGGCAAACGTTGCTTTGCCCTCAGACCAATAAAAAAAGAGCTTTGCCATAATATATTTGCCATATTATTTTATTGAAGTGACTAAATGTTAAGTATATCACCATGGCAACGTCGATCGCTATCCCGTCGCACAAACAATGCACAGTGTTTTAGAAACGCCCAAAATCGGACATGACTAAGTTAATGCAATAGTCGATGGCGTCTTATATTTCAAATGCAAGAGTAGAACTCCCGTGTGCGCATTTTACTTCGTTTTTGAGAAAAACAATTTTTAAATTGGTCATTTTTGAACTCCCTAAAAACGAAATTATTTTATTTAAATTATTTACGAGGGTTTATAAACTTGCTATCCAGCTGATTAGCCCATCAAGCCCCGCAAGGCCCATATGGGCCGCGATAACAAAAGATTTCCAGGAATTGGCGATCGACGGTTTAAGAGACACAAATTTTGTACTTTATTTCATTCCTACAATTCAAGTAGTTTCTGAGATTTTAATGTTTTAAAATATTTAATTAATTAATTTAAGTAATTAATTTAATTAATAAATTAATAATAAATTTTAACACTATAAATTTATTATTATTATCATTTGAGTGATTATTATTTGACTAATTATTTAAAAAATGAAATTGTAAATGTTTTTTTATTTAACTGATTATTTAAAAAAATAGTATTTGATGAAACTTTGCTCTTAAAATTTTTAAGGCGCGAATAAAAATTTGAAATTCCTAAATCTCTGGTATGAGACGCGATTCACAAAAAATAAAAATATTGTAGTGTAAATACTAACCAAAGTATTTTTCAGTATGGACAAAAGGTGCGGAAATCATATAGGAAAGGAGAAAAAAAAAATAAAGTCTAAATATTTTAAAACATTAAAATCTCAGGAGCTACATGAATTGTAGGAATGAAATAAAGTACTAAATTTGTGTCTCTTAATGATTACTTTAATCAGCTGGGTAGCAAGTTTACAAACCCTCGTAAATAATTTAAATAAAATAATTTCGTTTTTAGGGAGTCAAAAAATGACCAATTTAAAAATTGTTTTTCTCAAAAACCAAGTAAAATGCGCACACGGGAGTTCTACTCTTGCATTTGAAATATAAGACGCCATCGATTCATTACATTAACTTAGTCATGTCCGATTTTGGGGATTTCTAAAACACTGTGCAATGGTCGCCGTCAGTCTCCGGTTGTAATAATTTACTATTATTAAACAAATGTACTTATCAATATACAAAGTACCGAGTAGCCGATTCTCAGACCTACTGAATATGCATATAAAATTTGGTAAAAATCAATAAAGCCGTTTCGGAGGAGTTCGTGGACTAACATTGTGACACGAGAATTTTATATATAAGATAAGAAGAAGATAGATCTGAAAGATTTTTTTTTTTTCGGAAGGCAGGTCAAGTAGCCCTGATATTGTCACTGCTACCCTTGAGGATCTATTGTGACTCCTTCGCATTAGAGTACCGTCCCCAACCCAATGCTGCTCATAAATTGAACGATGTGGTTGGGGTTGGTGCCACGAATTTCCTCGGTGGATAAGTATTCGTAGCAACCAAGATGTCTGTTCCTGTTCTGTAGCAGAGCAGGGAAGTCAAGGAGGAGGTGTATAGGTGTTTTATCCTCCTCCTCGCAGAATCTGCAAGTGGTTAAGCTACTAACACCTATTCTGTTAAGGTGCTTGCAGTGCCCAGTTAGGGCCGGACACAAAAACACGGCACGACGTCGTGCGGCGTCGTACGGCGCCGTACGGTGCCGTGCGGACGTGCGTCGTAAAAAACCCACGGCGTAGAAACTCACGTAGAAATTCAAGATGAGTTTCTACGGCACGGCGCCGTACCGTGGGTTTTTTACGACGCGCGTCCGCACGGCACCGTACGACGCCGTACGACGCCGCACGACGTCGTGCCGTGTTTTTGTGTCCCGGCCCTTAGGCTTCTGGTAAGGATTCTTAATTGATTCCTACCCATGGTGAGCACTATTTCTGACAGTTTCTTGCTGGAGCCAGGAATTAGTATTTAGTGCCTTGGAGTGTTCAAGGCCAGGGGTCTCAAGTCTCAACCCATTGCTTTCTGCTTTAAGTTCGCGAACCCATTCCTCGAGCACTTGCTTTGTAGTACTTCGAGATATTCCGCAGACCGGTTCTGGCCCATATATGAGACTCTCAGCCCCAAGACTTTGAAAGATGTTGGGCCATAGTGGATAACCATGATTGTTGCCATGATTGCGAAGCTGTCTGTAGCATGCACGGTCCGCGTCGATCATGTGCATAATGGCTTGTATTGGTCCATCTTGGTCCAGCAAAAATATAAGATTAGATGTAGGTATATTTTAGTAGAATCAGAAAACGAAATGTTAGAACAAGTCAACGATTTGGGACTTTAGTCTTAACAGTAATGACCTATTCCAGCAAGACTTTGTATAGATAGTATAAATTATGCTAAATGCAATAGCTGTATGATACTAATTTATACTTTATTGCTATAGCTATTAAATCAGAATCAACATACACAATGCTATACTCTCAAATATTTACCTGCTTACCATATTCAATGGCATGAACTTTTTTTTTTTATTTCACCGTTTTAATTTAATTATGAATTAAATTATAGCTGCCCTAAATGCCAGCCCCGAATTCATATAATATTGGAATTATTTGGATACATACATGATACATCCATACATCCAGACATCTATACATCCTCACAAACTTTCGCCTTTATAATATTAGTGGGGGCGGCTGGCGGCAGCGTCCATAAGAGCCGACCACAAACATAGATAGATACCGCATGTGTATGTACTTCACGTGCCATTTATCGTCGACGACCTCTGTGGCTCAATTGGTTGAGTGTGTGGCTCAAGCCGGGGGTCGCGGGTTCGAATCCCGCCGACGGAACAAAAAGTTTTTCAATGTTCCCGGGTCTGGATATGTATTAAATATGTGTATAATATAATAAAAATCTTAAATATATGTATAGTATATTTCCGTTGTCTGGTACCTGTAACACAAGTCCTTCAGGTAGGTACTTAGCACGGGGCCAGACTGGCGTGGTGTGAAGCGTCTATAGATATTATTATTATTATTATTATTATTTATCGCGTTCCCAAACGCCGAGCAATGCTCGTCCTTCGAAAGTCTGTTCTTAGTCTGCTATCACAATCGGACGTCAATCGGAATTTTAAAATGCTTAAATGCCTAAAAGTGCCGTATTGAGCTGTAGAAATTCAAATAGAAACTTTGTCCTTGATAATGGACACGTTCTTATCATCGATACGTCACAGTGGAAGGAAAAAAGTGAACCGCTCGTTTTCATACAAATGGAGCGACATGCGGTATCTATCTTGATCTATGTCTGTGGGGCCGACAGATTTCGTGCATGGGGCGGCGGAAATAAAGTGGCCTACATCGTAAAAAGTTTAAATTCGTCACTGACTTTAATTGCGCTGGTATCATTTTGATTGAAATATATTTTGCATCCATGCACGTGCAAAAACATCTTTGTAGCTCTATATTCTAATTTACTAGATCACTGGCTATAAATAACTTTTTAAATTCTTCTCATAAGAATTCTGACGTGGTTACATTTTCCATCGTGTCAGTGTTGTTCAAGAACGGAGTGACAGAGTCGTTTACATGCATATTGCGTTTGCGGGAATTTATGTGTGCTGTGACCTATGTTCATTCTTATTACCGTTTAAAGGTACTAATTAAGTATTCTGTGTTCTTATGAAAATAATAATATAGTCTCATTAATATGCGCTAGTCTATGGCTAGTCTGATTTAAGTCAGATCAGAGATTAAATTGTGTGCTATCTCTTTTGTTCCTCCTATTTATGTTTAAAGAGCAATAAATAATTATTTACTTATTGGTGAAAACAAGCTTATGTAAACTTCATTTAACTCTGTTTATTTGCATTGAGATATGTGTTTGAAGTAGCGTAGCTTAAGATTGAGTGTAGTGTAGTAGTCAGATTCTAGATAAATAATACTAACAGACACTTGATAGATAATATAAGATACTCTGTTATGAGTCACATCAAGGAATCTCCTTTCTAAAATCAAAACAAACTGTATTGTTATTTGTCAGATAATGTGTTTACCTTGACATATTCAAATACGCACTTTCCTAAACATGAAACAAGTGAGGTCAAGGTTCAGATTTCAATTGTTTATTTGTTTAGTTCCAATAGTGCGTTAAATATTACCACATCTTGCTAGCTGTGATGCTAGGTTCGGTTAAGACGAGTTTGATATTAAAATAAATTAATTTATAGATGCACCCTAAAGTATCTACTATTAGTAAGTTTCTATTAATATTTTTACTTTTAATATTTTATATGAAACTAGCTGACCCGACAGACGTTTTCCTGTCTTAACGATGAATATTTAATTCGAATTGGTATAATTAAGTAAGTAAACAATAGATTAAAATTAGTATCTCCATGCCAAATTTCATCAAAATTAAGCGAAAATCATAAAAGTTTATAGTGCAGGAACCGTACATTTTCCTGGACAAAAAGTATCTCTTGTCCTTTCCCAAGACTCAAAGTATCTCCATAGTCCATACCAAATTTCATCAAAATAGATTGAATAGTTTAGGCGAAAATTATGATTTGTGCGGGAACCGTATATTTTCCGGGACAAAAAGTATCCCTTGTCCTTTCCCGAGACTCAAAATATGTGCATACCAAAATTCATTAAAATCGATTGAACAGTTTAGGCGAAAATCATAAAAGTTTATTGTGCGGGAACCATACATTTTCCGGGACAAAAAGTATCCATTATCCTTTCCCGATCCTCAAAGTATCTCCATACCAAAATTCATCAAAATCGATTGAATAATTTACGCGCAAATCATAAAGTATATTGTGCAGTAGCCGTACATTTTTCCGGACAACTTTGGTCTTCGGGACTCAAAGTATCTATACGCCAAATTTCAGCGAAATCGGTCCAGCCATTCAGGCGTGATGTCGTGACCACGCGAATATGGATTCATTTTTAACCGACTTCCAAAAAAGAGGAGGTTATATGTTTGTCTGTATATATATTTTTTGTATGTTCATCTATAACTTCGCCGTTTGTGGACCGATTTTCATAATTCTTTTGTTCTTGTACAGGGTTGAATCCGAATTTGGTACCATGTTCACAAAAGTGGTGATCTGATGATGGAACCCATGAGGAATCGAGAGGACTCCTTGAAATTTGTATGTCAACATATGTTGATTTCAATTTTTTCTAAAGCATTCGAGGTAAATACTAGCAAAAAGTAAGACTTTGAACCAGATTATACCCTGGATCCGAAGGTACCGAACAGAACTTTTGAATCCTTATAGATACATGTTCGGGGATTTCGGTGTTGTATAAACAATTGAAAGCATAAGCCAATATATCAATTTGATTAATCATAATCATCACAACTAAAATTATGCCATGCATCATCACATTATGACCCAATTATTGGTACTTTTCGTGATATTTTGCATCGAAGCAGATGTTTTTGATGATTATTTCGCTGTTTGTGGACCGATTTCCAAAATTCTTGTTTTGTTAAATAGGATATAATCTTAATTTTGTACATCACGAAAGTGGTGAGCTGATGATGGAATCTATGAGTAATCGAGGGAAACCCTTAAAATTTATTAAAACACTCATAGTGGTTAAAATGTTGTTTCTAGTTACTTAAACATATTATGTTACGATTAAAAGAAATTTCACACAAAGGTGTCTCTTGATCCAAAGGCACTGAACAGAACTCCTGAACCTTTAAAGATAAAAGTTGGGAAATTGTAGCATCGCTTAGATAACTGCAAGCATTTACCACAATTTAGCTTACAGTAATTTAATACGGATAGTTACGTAGTGGCTATCTACGTATAAAGCCTTGTCTTGTAGAAAACTAAAAAGAGTAAAATTATTATTTTTTATCAAAAAATTGAACCCGACTTCCAATGTAAAAACAATATTCTTAAAATTACCTAAAAAGGATGAAATAATTCTTATTCTTCATGAGTGCCTTTTTCAAAATTCGCATAGATATCAACGAATTCTGTACTTAATTTTCATTCTTTTGAAGTAGGTACTGGCTAAGTTCTATGTCAAGTATCTCAGTTCAGTGTAGCGACTTCAAACGAATGAAAATTGAGTACAGAATTCGTTGAGATTTAGTCGAATTTTGAAAAAGGCACTCATGAAGAATAAGAATTATTTCATCCTTTTTAGGTAATTTCAAGAATATTGTTTTCGCATTGGAAGTCGGGTTCAATTTTTTATTAAAAAACTAGCTGTTCCGGCAAAAGTTGTTTTGCCATATAAAGTATTTCGCCCATATTATTTTACACCATGGCAACACTATCCCGTCGCACAAACAATAGTCACCGTCAGTCTCGAGTTGTAATAATTTACTATTATTTATTCAACAAATGCACTTATCAATATAAAAAGTAGATGTTGTCCGATTCTCAACCCTAGCCGATATGCTCGCTAAGATTCACGAAAATCGGTCGAGCCGTTTCAGAGGAGTTCAATTACGCACACCGTGACATGAGAATTTTATATATTAGATAATATTTATAGAGATATGACCTATGAGAGTTGTACAGTAAATCATGAAAACTGAAATGGCGTCACTGCCGTCAGACCACTGTACTCCATTATACAAGTATAATGGAGGTCAGTGCGTCAGACTAAAAAACTAACAGTGAAGAAACTAAAAAATATTGAAAAAAAAAACAAAATAATCCTTCAGGCCCCGTGCGAGCACCGGTGATCGCGACAACAATAGAATACAATAGCAATTCCTGGAAATTCCGACTGAAGTAATAATGAGCGTCAAAAATTTTAATTCGATATCAAATAGAATATAAGCTTGTTCGATATGGCCGTACTTATTATTTCATTTTCAATTGATGTTAAAGTTCTTTATCTTTATTTGAAGAATTAATCGGAATAAACCTAAACTACTCACAGCCAACACTTCTGGTTTCGGTGCTCTGATTTTTAAGCTATAGCGTAGCTTTTATCACGGCCTTTGAACGCGGCGACCGAATCAAGAAATTCCGTAACGAAAATAAACCTAACACCTCCCACTCTGACCGGCACAGCGGTGCGTGCGTGCACGCGTATTTTTTTGTCCAGAGAGATTCAGGTAAGTAGTAACTATTTAGTAATCTGCGATTCAGATCCGTATAGCCAAGCCTTAACATCATCGTAGACAAATTAAGCTTTGATAAGAACATTGATATATTCACAAATGACCAGGGTTAGAGGCCACCGTCGTATTGTTTTCTTATCTTATTTACTCTTATTTACTTTGCCCTGGGCCCTCAGTTTCATTCAAGTTGGGATAGTTTAGGGACGTGGGTAAGTTTAGGATGTTTGTCTTCATATTATGTGGATATAAACTGTTTTGGAGGAGAAGATTACGAATCATTAAAATCCAGAGGTGAGTAAAAATATGAGGCATTTGCATGGTATCGTACACATCAAGATTTTTATTATTGAGTTACGACTTACGATGCAAATACTGGAATAGTGTCGTTATAGAATTTGATACTTTAAAGCTTAAAGTTTACCTATCTCTTATTTTACACTTAAAGCCAATTTTAAACACTTTATCATACACAAATCACTGGCGTACATATTATTATATCCCTTAGGGTTTTTATTACATAAATCTGCAATGCATTCGATGCGTTGTGGCTAAAAAGTTATCAAAATCGGTCTAGTCGCGATCACCGGTGCTCGTACGGGGCTTGATGGGTTAGTTCTGGAAGAAACATACCTTTTATATTTTACTTCACCAGCTACACTTATGCTTGCGATTAGTACATATTACAGACCATAATAAAAAAAACATTTATTAACATACTTGACATGCATTTTATTAGTAAGTCAGACATGTTTATACGGCAGTTTAACGACCTTTTTATCAGCATCTTTTAATTGGTATTTTATGCCTAAATATTTAGTACTAGATGATGCCCGCAACTCCGTTGCGCCAAAACTCGTTTATCACGCAGGAACCGTACATTTTTCCGGGATAAAAAGTAGCCTATGTCCTTTCCCGGGACTCTAAAGTATCTCCATGCCAAATTTCAGCTAAATCGGTCCAGTGGTTTGGGCGTGAAGAGGTAACAGATAGACACACAGACAGAGAGACAGACACACTTTCGCATTTATATCTAATATTAAGTATGGACTTATGTTGTTATTTAATGTTTTTGTTCTACAATCAAGAGCTGTGAGAATAAAGAGAGCGTTAAACCTTTGTTATTAATAATTAATGCAAAATAATTAAAAGCCACAATTTAGCTCTTTAAAACGCGACGTAGAAACCCGAAGACTGTAAATTGACTAATTACAATTACAATTTTTGTTTTCCCAGTTGTGTTTTTACAACTCTGTAAGTAATGTAATGTACCTACCTAAGTAATAAAAAAAATAAGTTCTTACTTGATCAACATTGATATAATTTTTATATTAATTACATTACAGAGCAATGTTCCAACCTCGTGTCTCTAACAATATTTAGAATTATATAAATATACAAAACGTGAATTAATATGTTTAATTGTTAACCAAGCGACGATAGTTGTAAATTATAAACACGTGAGCAGCACGTGATCTTATGTTTATCATAATGTGCCGCACGCTCGGTACTCGGTAGTCAATTCCGGATTTTCGTGAACTCTATACAAACCCTCTATTGTCACGACTTACGGCATATTTTACGTACGTACTACTTTCTAATCATTATTTAAATATTTTTGGGTGTTTAAAATGCGCTGGTGTACGTTCTCTTACTTAACTTTAATGCTTAATTAATGGAACAGAAGTGTAATTTGTAAATATCCTTCTTATTTCATAGATACTAAATAGAAAGTGATAACTGTTACAGAAATAAACCATAATATAAACATAAATGTTACAGACTATTATACGTGGGAGAGCCATGCTTCGGCACGAATGGGCCGGCTCAACCGGAGAAATACCACGCTCTCACAGAAAACCGGCGTGAAACAGCGCTTGCGCTGTGTTTCGCCGAGTGAGTGAGCTTATCGGAGGCAAAATCCCCTAAGACCTGCCCTATTACCTTCCCTACCCTCCTCTACCCTATTGTCCTATTCCCTCTTAAAAGGCCGGCTACGCACCTGCAGCTCTTATGATGTTGCGAGTGTCCATAGGCGACGGAAGTTGCTTTCCATCAGGTGACCCGTTTGCTCGTTTGCCCCCTTATTTCATAAAAAAAAGACTACAGTAAACAACAAGCAAGTCTTACATAATATAAGAACTGTAATTTGATGAAGAGGTTGACAGAAAACATACGGAGTCTAAATCAAAATCTTTATTAAATTAAAGTGAAATAATAACCATATAAAACTCTCGGTGTGCGGTTGTAAACGACGTAAAATATTTTGTATAATATTTTGAGCATTACGTAAATACATTTGAGGCCTACGAAGTACTACGGCGTAGCTTTCTCGTAGCATCAGTAGCGGAATAGGGGTACGGGATGTCAGAGTAGTCACAGAATATATTATATTAGTAGTGACTAGTGAGTAGTACCAAGTAGAGTGTGGACTGTGGAGTTGATCAATAAGATCAGTTGATAAACTAATATTTAGACATCGGATACAAAATATATAACTAGCTGTCCTGGCTTATGTTACTATACTAGCTGTCCTGGCAAACGTTTCTTTGCCATATTATAAAGTATAACGCCCGTATTATTTTATTGAAGTGACTAAATATGTCACCATGGCAACGTCCATCACTATCCCGTGGGCCGTTACCCGCGTGGCGCAAACAATGGTCGCCGTCAGTCTCAGGTTGTAATAATTTACTATTATTTATTCAACAAATGCACTTATCAATATAAAAAGTACCCAGTAGCCGATTCTCAGTCCTACTGAATATGCATATAAAATTTGGTAAAAATCAGTAAAGCCAGTTCGGAGGAGTTCGTGGACTAACATTGTGACACGAGAATTTTATATATAAGATTATCTATGGACGCTTCACACCACGTCAGTCTGGCCCCGTGCTAATTACCTGAAGGATTTGTGTTACGGGTACCAAACAACGGAGATATCTTTAATACCTACTTTTATACTATACATATATTTAAGATTTGTATTAATATAAAATATACATATTTAATACACATCCATGACCCTGGAACTTTGAAAACTTTTTGTTCCGCCGCATCGGCGGGATTCGAACCCGCGACCCCCGGCTTGAGCTACCAACAGCCCACCAACTGAGCCACAGAAGTCGTCAAATGCATATATCATAAGTGTGGTAGTGCATATTTTAGTTATTTTTCGTTGATAGCGCATATTTCAGTCGTATTATACTCTTGTGGTCTCCAAAGTACTCCAAACTAGCTGTCATATAACATACCGATGTTATGAAATAGTGGTACGATAGATCAAAATACTTCAAATATGTGGGCGCATCCCTATTTAAACACTTCCGCAATACACCCGATAGTTACAATAATATATTAATTCTAGAAACAACACTTTTCTTTGTAATTGGCAACATTAGACAAAATTTGAATAAAATAGGTAATGAACGTTCAAAGGCACCAGGCACCAGTCACTAAGATTGCAATCGGAAAATGTTGGGAGAAAATTATTGGTACTGTACCGGCACGGAAAAAATAATAAATTTTAATAAGAAGTGACTTTGGATTGTGCGTACTCGTATTTTGTGCATATTTTGACCATTTTTCGTGCATATTTGCATGCATATTTCGGCATTTTATAGTGAATATAACACGATGTCTACTAATATTATTTAAATGCTGTCCGTCTGTTTGATATGTAGAAACTTTAATTCCCGAGAGAGGTGATAAAGTTAAACCTGTTTGTAACCTGTACAGTAGTCGAGGGCAAAGCGTATAATATAACATAACTTACTAATTGCTTACTGTAAACTTATCGCCTGTAAACTTTAGTAAATAAGAAGAAGAAGATAATATAAGGGAATAATAATTTTAGTTATTATTGTCATCGAAATATTCTTAAAATAGTTTCATGCTATTTTCGCTCTGGCAGCAATGTCACTTTCACTAGCAAAAGTGCGAAAGACGCCAAAACCGCTGTATTCGGTGATACCTGGCAAGTGGCCAACTATTCCCACGTGAAAGTTTGACAGTTGGCTAAATATTTACAGGCACATGTATCAAAGGATGAACAATTATAGCTACCAGTGTTTATAAATAGATAGCCAGCTCTACACGGGTAAAAATGGTAAAACGTTTGTGGCCGCGCTAAATCGCGCTATCGAACTTTTGTGTGTACGTACGGCGTAACTATAATAATAATATATTAGCGAATATCATATCTAAGGGCGAAGCCAAACGAGCGTAATTTTGTGAGTCGTGAGCCGCAGAATTTCTGTCGGGCAGAATTTTTTTCGTACAAATGACAACTCATTTTGAGTCGCCGTGTGAATCAAACATGACTTTTGTATGAACCTGAATGCAGCAGAATTCTGCCCGGCAGAAATTCTGCGGCTCACGACTCACAAATTACGCTCGTTTGGCTTCGCCTTATGCTAACATATATGATATTATTTTTAACAAAAAATTAAAACCGACTTCCAAGGTAAAAACAACATTAATAGCATCCTTATAATATGAACTAAAAAGTATTAAATAATTTATCCTATCTAATATGTAGTGCCTTTTCCCGAATTCGGCTAAACTTCGACTATTTCTGTACTCAATCTTTATCATTTTGAAGTCGGTACCAGATATAGCTGAATCTTTATTTCTTTGACAGAAAATTTGAAACTTTTGGAACTGGCACCGACTTCAAAATTATGAAGATTGAGTACAGAAATAGTTGAAGTTTAGCCGAATTCGGGAAAAGGCACTACATATTAGATAGGAAAAATTATTTAATACTTTTTAGTTCATATTATAAGGATGCTATTAATGTTGTTTTTACCTTGGAAGTCGGTTTTAATTTTTTGTTAAAAATAATAATTTCACTCTTTTTAGTTACCTAGTAGGTAAACTGTTAGTGCCAATTCAAATTGTATAAAAAATAGTTTCATATTGTCTTCACTAGATGTCACTGAGGCGCTCCTGTGTCGCGCTATCGCTTGTACGTAGAAGTTTTATATAGGTAGTTGTAACTTGTAACAGATTTTCGTTGTGTTGTTGAAAGTTTGTAAGCAACTGACGTCTGACAACTCAAGAGTGAGCTTGGTGTGAGCAGTGAGCATTGAATTGACAACATAAATCATAATATTGAGTGGTAATTGATCTCGTATAATTGTTATTAAAGGTGAACGCAGATTTGGCCGCACCGCACGCACCGCAGTCGCCGCTTTCGCAATTCTTCATATTATTATGAAGTTGCGAAGACTGCGGCGCGGGTAGGTAGGTATGCGAGCTTGCCTATAACTTCATTATAAAGAATTCCGAATGCGGTGACTGCGGTGCGTGCGGTGCGGCCAAATCTGCGTTCACCTTAAGTTGACCTCCGTCATAGTCCGCGAATTTATAAGTGGTCGTCGGTGGTACTGCGTATATTCTACGTATCTTATTACAATTTGTTAAGACTGATATGAGTCATACGGCATACCCCAAGGCCCAAATATCAGGTAGATAGATAAATTTAAACAATACATTTAAAAAGATCTAAGTGAACACGTGCTGCAAAATGCTCGCAGCGTGGCATCACAATAGACATAACTACCAGTACTTCGACTGCTATGAGACTGACGAGTATTAATATCTGTCGTTTCTTTCGTGTTTCGCCAGGATAAGTTAAAGGCTGGCGCGCTGGCTGGTATAATTTAATTTTAAAAATAAGATTTTGAAATTGAATTCTGACAGTTTTCTTTGCATGTGCCAAAATATAAACAACTAAATTTGTAGGTTACGACCCTAGCGACGACTTTTGTCATAATACGTCAAACTTAAAAAAATTACATCAGTTCTAAGTCGGCATACTCTATCATTCTGTCTACTCTGGCGGCATGCCGCATGCCCTGACATTCCAGTTACAACTTGAATACGATGTTTACGTACGCGTCGCCGCGCGCCGCCGCGCGCCGCGCGGCTACGCCGTTGCCTCTGCGGCGCCGACCGCCGTGTATATTAAACAGCCTATAATAATTGGTGTTGTTATGTACATAATTATTATTATTGTATCCATACCTATGCCTTGTACTATTATCTATTTTGTGCCATGAGACATTGGTGACCTTAACACGACGTGGTAATGATGATGATGACGATGATGATGATGATGAATTTGAATTGCATGGTAGCATATGCTTTCTGTTCTTAAAACAACGCCGAAACTCCCAAACGTGTATCTATAAAGAGTCAGGAGTTCTCTCAGCATCTTCGAAACCATGGTATACCTTGACCCAATATTTGACTTTTTGGTAGCATATTCTTAGTACACTTCACATAAAACCAAAATCACCATATGTTTCCATATAAATTTCGAGGAGTTCCCTCGATTACTCCTGGATCCCATCATCAGGTCACCACTTTTGTGAACATGGTACCAAATTGAAGTGAAACCTAATACAACAAAACAAAAATTTCGAAAATCGGTTCACAAACGGCGGAGTAATCGTTGAACATACAAAAATAAAAAAATAAAAAAATAAAAAAAAAATATCCACAGCCGAACATATAACCTCCTCGTTTTTTGGAAGTCGGTTAAAAAGACTCCCACTCATATTCCCCAACTATCTGTTAAATAATTTTACACATGTGTGTAGCGTGTAATATGTATACACTATACTGTATACAGTTTTATAATACACTAGACTACAGACAACTGTACATTGTTCTTTCGCGGGACTCAGAGTATCTCTAAACCTTTGAAATTTCAGCTCAAGCGGTTTGAGCGTAAAGACATACAAATACACTTTCGCATTTATAATATTAGTATGGATACCGTACATATAGGTACGGATTACATCTATACGTATTATAAAACAAAGTCGCTTTTTTCCCTCATGTCCCTTTGTTCCCTTTAATCTTTAAAACTACGCAACGGATTTTGATGATTCTTTCAATAGCCCATTAGATAGCCAATTTATCGAGGAAAGCTATAGGCTATATTTTATCACGCTAAGACTTTAGCTAAGACTAATAGGAGAATGTGGAAAAAACGGGGCAAATTATTTGAAAGGGCTTATCTCGCGAACTACTGCGAAAGCGACTGCGAAGCGGTAGCGTCTACCGCGCGGCGGACGCTGCCCATGTAATCTTATGGCGCTGAGCACACCTGCACGACCGCGACGCGGGATGTTCGCGTCGGCAAGCGGAACGTGCGCGTCAAGTTTTCAGACGCGTGTTTTGAAGTGTACATAACTAGACTTCTTTTTTAAAACCTTTTTTTATATTATTTTCTACAACTCTTTAGTTTATGATTTTTTGATTTGTATACGTTTTGATAGATTGTGTCATGATATTAACGTTTGACGGTTCGCACCGTAGTCGCGCAGGTGTGCACGGCCAGTTTCGCGTTGCAGACGCTCCCGTATCGCGTACCGCGTCCCCTGTCACTGACGCTTAGGTTTGTTTTAAGCTTTAAAGAATTGCGACGATAAAACGTGTTGTAAGGCGGGACGTAAAGCGACACAAAATTACGGAAATATCGGATAGGAATATTAAAATTATATTGGCTTAACAATTCAGGCACATCGACAGTATTATTCATAATTTTACAAGAGTATGCAACATCGGAAACAGTTCTGCGATATTGTAGCGGTAAAAAATGAAATTTTTTACACCTCGCTTCATAATCTGGTAGATTAAGTCCACATTTAAATTGAAGATATTTTAGGAATCGCTTTTGTATCGATTCAATTCTTATTATATAAGTATTGTATTGTGGATTCCAAACTTCAGAGCAATATTCTAAAAGAGTGCGCACATAAGAGCAGTATAAGACTTTAATAGTTTTGGTGTTCTTAAAATGTTTGCAAGATCTTATGATAAACCCTAAAGCTTTTGAAGCTTTGTCCACAATGTAATCAACGTGCTTATCAAAAATTAACTTAGTGTCGACAACTATTCCCAGATCTTTCATTGAGTTCTTCTTAAGTAATAATTCATCATTATTAAGTGTATATTTAAAATTAATTAAGTTAGGCTTACGGGTAAAATTTAGTTCAAAACATTTGGATACATTTAAATCTAGTTTGTTAATTGTGCAGTAGTGACTCAATCTGTTAAGATCCTCTTGCAGAAGGCAACAATCTCTAAGTGACAATATATATTTTATTATTTTAACATCATCGGCATAAAGCAACAGTTTGGAATGAAGAAAACAAGAAGATATATCATTTAGGAATATTGAAAATAATAAGGGACCCAGAAGGGATCCTTGAGGGACACCAGAAGGCACTGGCATCCAGGTTGACATAAAGCCATTAAGAGGAGTACCTCTTAATGGCTTTATGTCAACCTGGATGCCAGTGCCTTACATCAGTAACAGATCGCAAGCAGTAGCTTGCGATCTGTTACTGATGTAAGACGAAAACCATCGAAATAAGTTCCCATGTATACCTGCGATGGAACGTGTTTGCAATAGGATAGAGTGGTCGATTCGGTCAAATGCCTTATTAAAATTTGTAAATATAGCATCGACTTGGGCACCGGTATCCATATATGCACTAACATAATCGTATGCAACAAGAAGATTTGGAGTAGTAGATCGACCTTTTAAAAAACCGTGTTGATCTGGAGTGAACCAGCATTTAAGTGTTGAGTAGACTTGTTTGTATACGATACTTTCAAAAATTTTGGCAAAAATGCAAAGTTTTGACATGGGTCTATAGTTTTTTATACTAACCTTATCACCTTCCTTGTGTAAGGGAGTAATAAATGCGAATTTCCAAATACTTGGGACGTATCCTTCTTTCAGTGACCTACTAAAGAGCATGCACAAAGAAGTGACCAAGTATTTAGCACATTTGACTATGAGTAAAGGTGGTATATCATCTGGACCTGCACCTTTATTCAGACTAACAGACTTTAATAAGTTTAAAACCTCGTCAGGATTGACCTCGATGTCTCCAATAGTGTTCTGATTTACATTTTTACTTTCGGAATAAAAATTACTAGAATTTGGGTTGGGGTCTAGAAAATTAGTTTTAAAATAAGCGCCAAATAAATCACAAATTTTGTCACCGGAGGTTGCGAGTTCTCCGTCATAACTCATAGAGGCAGGAAAAGTAGAAGCAGCTTTGCTGTTATTTTTGACATAAGACCAAAACATTTTTGAATTATTAATAAAAGAGTTTTCCGTTTTGTTAATGTATGATTCATAACATGACCGCTCCATAGATTTGGCTCGTTTTCTAAGGAGGGAAAAGGATGCGTAGTCACTGTAATTCCCATAGAGCTTATATTTGCGATGGAATTTATATTTCTCTTTTAAAACTTTTTTAAGAGCACAGTCATACCAAGGCGGATAAAAGTCTGATGGTATTATTTTTTGTGGTATATATGATTTTCGGAGATCATTTGGCACAGATAAGAAGTAGACCATGTGAAGGATCATAGCCTATTGATTTTAATCATTTTTTTCAGTGGCTATATATTTTATAACCGTGCGACGCCGGGGCGGGTCGCTAGTTGTGGATATTTTAGAAGAGGGTATATTATGTCTACAGAAGATACCATAGGTCTCCAAGGTCTACCACTAATCTAAGTAATTATATCAAGTGTCTGACGACCTTCCTCAATATTGTCCAGATTTAATAGCTACTAATTGAGTAGGCAGGTAGCAATTATCATGGGCTGGTTGGCATGTATCTAAATTCCAGTACTGCATAGTTAAATACTAGCCGTCAGTTACAATCTAACTGAAAGTGTTTATTTGTAACTGTTACGTAAAATGTATGTAATTATCAGTTTGCCAAATATATTGAGTTCGGGTAAAACCATTATTTATATATTTATTATCTTGAACATTAAATTATGGTGATGTAAATTTTTGATAAGTCGAAATAGAAGACTTTGAAGGCGTCGCGTTGATGCAACTAACACAAAAATTTTATCTTCTGCACCGTCTCCTGGTCCGGGCTCGGAAACCTGGTATTCGCGATCCTGTTCGTTACAAACGCCATACATTTCCAAAAGAGTGTTTTCATTTCGATTCCGCTCTGAATGGACCGAAATTATTCCTGGTTTTGTTCTAAGAGCAAAATGAAATTACTCACTGCTCAAAATACCGGTTAGAACCGTTCGCGGTTATGTTCGCCCCGCCCACTCACACACACCACGACCATCACCCATTGTCCACACAGAAACAAGTTATGGTCTATTGGCTATTAGATGGTGCACTAGAAAGGGATAGAAGATATTACTGCACTAGTTACTTTCCACGAGAAATTAACCAGGTTAATTTCAGAAGCAATACCGCTCGCATCTCGATTTCGCTCCGAACGGACACTTACTCAAGAACCTGGTTAAAGAGCGTTTTAACCTGGTTAAAAAAATACCGGTTCCGAGCCCTGCTCCTGGTTTTGAAAATCCGTTAAAGAATAATAATGAAGACATGAGTGGATGAACCTCATAACAAACAATTTGAAAACTGCCGTTTTTTTTTTGCATAAATGGAGGATTTAGGACCGGGAAAATGATTTTGAAATCCAAAAAATGCGGGTTCTGTGTAGCTAGATTAACTAGATGATGATTTACCATCCTATAATATAAACCTAAATGAGGAAGTAGGTATAAGATATACCTACTTCATCATTGATGAAGTAGGTAAGATCCAAGGTTTGTTCAAATTATAGGTAAGGGAAAAAAAGGAGTAATTGTTGTTATGTTGTAAAATGTTAGTTACGTTGTTCATTCGCTCATGTCTTTAATTAGGTTTGTTTTACAGCGATGGCGCTCACGAGTCGATGCTGGGGGATTCCCGGGTCCCTCAGATCACGAAGAACAACCTCAAGGACGAGGAGTACGAGGCCCTGCAAAGCTTCCTCCGCAGCATCAGCTCCACCGCCACCCTGCCGCCCTACGTCAAGGGCGAGACCTACTCCTCCGTGCGCGGTGTACTTAACCAGGTAAGGTTTTAAAAGGCTGTATTACAGAGTTAAAAGAGTTCCCATTCCTATTTGTTAAATCTTATTAGCAAGCTTGTAGAGTTCCCACAAAAAATTGTAGTTTACGCGCTTCTTATTAACTGCTTAGGGATTGATTCGAAGGATAAAAACTGCGGGCACCTGAATAAGAAGCCTTGTAAAATACAAACAATATAAATATTACTTCACGGCAAAGTTCTAGTGAAATGCATTATTATGTTTTACTACTTACTATAAATAGTTATCTTACATATACACTTTATACCCTTTGTGAATTATTATTATAGTTGGAAGTATATAAATGTCGTAGTTATCTGGTTTAATCTGCGATTCGATCGAATGACTAGCGCATTCATTGAATGACACCATTCAATTGAATGACTAAAGGACAACTCGTCAATACGTTGACTGTAACGTTTAACGTCTTGACTAAAAGTCATATATAGCGAAGTCATTAAATGGGATGCTATTTTTTTTTTCAAGTAGCCATTGACGGGCTAGTTATAGGTAGGCCGCAAACTCATTGTACTGAAATTCGTTTACCAGCTATTACTATTTACTCTGAAGCATATATTTTTACCGGACAAAAACTAATAGGTTGGGAAAAAAGTATTCTCGCATTATAATATATCCCATGCTGTTCCCGGGTCACTATGTACCACCATTCTACGTTTCATCAAAATGGGGTCAGCGATTTAAACGTGTTGAGATAACTCGCAACTGACAGATACAAATAAAAGTTGTATTCCATCTTGTCAATAAAAGATGGCCCCGTGCAAGTTTCTTACGTCGGTTCTTCTCGCCGGGTTAGTTCCCGAACCGGTGGCAGGCACCAGTTGTAACGACGTTCAGAAAACATTTCGTAAAAAAATATTTTGAACAAAAAAGTTTGAATATAACATGGTATACCGTATATTTTAACGTTAGTCGCCGCGCCGAGTATAGAGCATAGATGTACTAAACATTAACCTTGACATAAACGATTCGATACAATTACAATACATACTTTATACGAACTCACCTTTAATCTCACAGTAATGATTCCAGTGAAACATTCTTTCGAAGAATCATTGTGACGTCACAGTTTTGTGTACAGAACGTACTCGAACTACCCATTATCCTTACTTATTACCCACTCAAAACGACTGGAAATGTGGTATCTATATTCTACATACCACTTCCTGCCACTTCTACCCTGAAGGAATAAATTATAGCCCGGTCACGTTAACTTGACGCATCGCTGAAATACAAAATGCATTCTAGCAATGCGTCAGGTTGATGTGGCTGTGTTATAATATTTTATTACAATTCGTTAAGATTCGAACTAACAAATATCAGGTAGATAATTTTGTTATTTAACATGCCGGCTCCATAATCACGTCATGAATGATCAAACCATGCGTCGAGTTAATTTGACCGTGTTTATATAATGATAATAAAAACTTGAGAGGTGTCAAGGGACACCCCGTGGGACACCCAGATAGAACGAAGTTTTAAATTTCCCGCCAGTTGACGTCATCGCCACATCAACGCCCTCTGCCCCTACTTCGCAGGGACTAAAATAAGTGCCGGTCAAAAAGTGTCGTTACAACTTTTTCCGTCTAGCCCCCTTTCGCAACGCGCGTTAAGGAACTTCGTTCCAAAAATCCATACTAATAATGATTATAAATGCGAAAGTGTCTGTCTGCCTGTCTATCTGTCTGTTACCTCTTCACGCCTAAACCGTTGGACCGATTTTATTAAAAGGAATACTTTGAGTTCCGGGAAAGGACATAGCATAATTTTGTCCCGGAAAAATGCACGGTTCCGGTGCGATAAACGAATTTTTATTACGATCGTCATCTATACTGTACTCGGCGAAACATGGCGGTAGCGGTCATTGACTCTCTGTCAAAAGCTTGTCATTTTCTACACAATATCCGCGATTGACAACATCTGACACTTCATTGACAATCGCGGTTTGTATAGAAAATGATTTTGACAGAGAGTCAATGACTGCTACCGCCATGTTTCTACGAGTACAGTATAGTAAAATATTTTAACCCTTTATTTTTCTGTCAGGGACACTGGGCAGTTATAACTTTATGTCGGGTTATCATCGTAAATTAAGCATTGAATTTTACATTAAATTTTACGATAGCAAAAAAGGACTTTTTACATTAAATTGGCGTTATAAAACGGATTATTTTATTATTATTATTAGCGTTTTCGGAGAATTGTAAACGAAATAAATAATTGTCTGACTGTCAGAACAGCGGCTTCTTTATACAGCAAATCAGTGTTATATCTGCGCGGTTTTCCTAGCATTACTTTTAGAATTGCCCTCTGAGCTCTTTCAAGTGGGAGTAAATAAGTAGTACCGACTCCGCCCCAAGTCACAATACAGTATTGTAGTATACTTTGAACAAGAGCGAAGTATACACAAAACATTGTCGATCGGATATGGATCTTAATCTTTTAAATAAGGGTATTAGTTTCCTGACTCGGTTTGTTAAGGTGGTAATATGGAATCTCCAGTTAAGCAACATGTCTATGTGAAGACCGAGATATTTAATTATGTTAGTTCTTACAAGGAAATGGCAATTACAGCAGGTAGTTTGATTGCAAGAAACACTGGAGTGAGCTTGAATTTTGTAGTCCGTGGAAGGCAGAGTTTTAGCACTTAGTGAGAAAGATACGTATGTTGATCAACTATCGTCAGTAAACCGACTTTACAGACAACCGATTTCTTATGAATGACCGTCTTCCTAACAATAAGGCTATGAAACGTGATACTTACAAGTTACACAGTACACATGTCAGCTGCCACTCACCACCACAATTAGCTATATTGCTTCCCCGTGTAACTCCTACACCACTTGTCGTTATTAATTCCTTATAAGTAGGACACGAGGCGGAGCTTATGACGATACTTTGCTTGTTAATAAAGGCACTTTATTGTCCGACAAATAACCTCTCGGTTTCGACACATAGTTCACCGCAGAATGGAGGCTTGTCTAACTTAAAATGATGCGCCCCTCCCTCGTATTCACAGCACAAAATTTTTCATTTACAACAACTTTGAAGTGGTGGGGCGCGTCATTTCAAATTAGACAATATGCCCATTGCTCTACCAGAAGACGGACGAGGTCGCCGACCGCCGTTGCCGTCCTCGAAAAGGGTGGTGAGATAAGCTAGACATACCTGGCTGACCTAAAATATTGCCACAACTAGAGGCAAAGGTCCACAAAAATATATCGATGGAACGCCCTTATCTATCAATACGATTTACATTTTAACAACAGGATTGTATGCAAATAAATATAATAAACAGAGCCTAATTACTTTTAACTAGCAATTGATTTTAATTGCAGCCGAGTAGGATTACATTGTAAATTGTAATGGGGACTAGTGACCAGCCGACTAGAGACCCGCCTCGGCGTCGCACGGGTATAAAATATATAGCCACTGAAAAAATGATTAAAATCGATAGCCTATGATCCTTCACGTGGTCTACTTCTTATCTGTGCCAAATAACATAAAAATTCTCCAGTGGTTCGCGAGATAAGCCCTTTCAAATAATTTTCCCCGTTTTTTTCCACATTTTCCTCTATTTCTTCTATTAGTCTTAGCGTGATAAAATACAGCCTATAGCCTTCCTCGATGGACGATGGGCTATCTAACACTGAAAGAAACATCAAAATCCGGTGCCTAGTTTTAAAGATTAAAGGGAACAAAGGGACATGAGGGAAAAAAGTCCTTGCAGCCTGAAGGGGCTACGGCCTACGCGAGCAATTTACAGGGTGTAACAAAAATAAGTGATAATACTTTAGGGTGTGTACGTGTCCCTTGTAGAGAGTTCACTGTGAAAGTAGCAGCGCTGAAAGACCAAAATTTTTTTTCACTTTTGTATGGGGAAACTCGTGATGCTCGGGCCCTTGCCCATACAAAAGTGAAAAAAAAATCGTCTTTCAGAGCTGCTACTTTCACAGTGAAGTCTCTACAAGGAACACGTACACACCCTAAAGTATTATCGCTTATTTTTGTTACAGCCTGTATAAATTGTTTTATAAATGCCATCAGACACCAGCATGGAATTCATTCGAAAATAAAACATTAGTTTTTTTGGGGGTCCGGGGGGTCCGTCAAAAATGTCACTTCCTAAAAGGGTTCTGCCATCAAAACAGTTTGAGAACCGCTGGCTTACAGATATGTACACAGAAAATTCCTCTCACCCCTCTGTATTTTACGAACTACACTCAACTTGTTCCCCATGTTCCAGTGCCTCATCACATGCGCGGTGCTGATCCTGGCGGCGGGCGCGGGACACCCCATCGGCTTCTCCGCCGTCGCCCTCCCCCAGCTCAGGGAGGAGAACTCCACGCTGCGGATAGATGATGACATGGGCTCGTGGATAGGTGAGCTTCTGGAACATTCTAGTTCAATGAGGGGACGGCTTTTCCCGCCGGGTTAGTTCCCGAACCGATGGTAGGCACCAGTAGTAACGTCGTTCCGAAAACATTTGTAAATTCTAAATAAAAGGTTTGAGTTTCTGATATTCCTTTTGCCGCTAGGGGCGACATAAGGGCTGTCTAGTGAAATGAGGGTGTTTGAAATTCTATTTGCCACCGTATGTGCCTTAGGGTCTATCGTGTCAAATGGTTATATTATCGTAATATATGACAGCAGTTTGACACGACACTTTCTACCACCAGGGGGAGGTATGTTTCAATAGGATCTGTCTGGTGTCGGGAAGTTTAAACCCTTATCAAGGGCCTGCGGTATTTCACTATACCAGAGCAGTAGAACGACACGCATGCAGAAGCACTTGTTGAATAGTGTTCGTGATGACTAACGAACTACAGTTGGCTACGTGTTTTTTTTTTAATGAAATAAGTGGGCAAACGAGCAAACGGGTCACCTGATGGAAAGCAACTTCCGTCGCCCATGGACACTCGCTGCATCGGAAGAGTTGCAGGTGCGTTGCCGGCCTTTTAAGAGGGAATAGGGTAATAGGGGAGGGTGGGGGTGGGAAGGGAAGGGAATAGGGGAGGGTTGGGAAGGGAATAGGGTAGGAGATTGGGCCTCCGGTAAACTCACTCACTCGGCGAAACACAGCACAAGCGCTGTTTCACGCCGGTTTTCTGTGAGAACGTGGTATTTCTCCGGTCGGGCCCGTCCGGCCCATTCGTGCCGAAGCATGGCTCTCCCACGTGTGTGAGTCTGCTATGGCCGAAAAACTAGACAGAGTAGTAACTAGTAAGTATAAAGATTACTAAGATATCATCATAGCCCTTATCTACTAATGTTAGTTAGCGAAAAAGCATAGGCTGCAGTTTGATCTTCCAGTTTAAACCATGTTTCAATTAACATCACGTAACAACTTGTTTTAGAGAATAGATGTATTTTTTTGTAAACATAACCTAGAAACCCCAGAAATTACCAAAGATTATGAACATAATGTTCATGTTTAAAATTAAATTGATGCAATTATTTATATTTTTGCCTACTGTTGCGTGAGCAATTCCTTTGCTGCGTTATCTTCAAGTTTATATCTGTAATGTTACATGTGGTATGTGGCTTGTAGTATGCTGTATGACGTCACTTTACTGGCAACTCTACAAGCATCATCTATATTCTATATCATGATGATATTATCTCTAAGAGTATTAGATATGCCGACTGGGTTAGTCTTATTAGAAAAGACTAATAAAGATTGTGAACAGCCAACAACGTCTTAAAAACATTCTGCACCTTGGGAAAGTTACTCGACAGTTAAAGACAGTCAGAAATTGAAAATCGATCCGTACCTTTTCAGGGTAAACAGTATCATTTGTCCTTTTTCTGGACACAAAGTATCTTTACACCAAATTACAGCAAAATTGGTTCAGCGGTTTGGGCGTGAAGAGGTTACAGACAGACACACTTTCGCATTTATAATATTAGTATGAATGAGTTATAAGTTATAAACATCTTCTATTATAACCAAAAAAAAATGACTATAATAATATGATGCTATTCGTTGTTTTCGCGCAATTTATTCCCACGGCTCTTATGTCGTTAGGTAATTTCAATAACTATTAACTATTATTGTGTAACGAATAATGATGTTACTATACCTACTATCTACATCTAATGATAGAACGTTGCTGTTGTCTGTTTGTCTGTCTGCCAGTCTGTGACATCTTCACGTCCAAACCGCTCAACGAATTTTGCTGGGCATGGAGATACTTTGAGTCCCGGGAAAGGACATAGGATACTCGAATCGAAAAATGTACGCTTCCCTATATTCCGCGACAAACAAATATTGCTGCAAAGTTGTTGCGGGGCTGCGGGTTCAAATTCAAGTCAAGTTCAAGTTACGGGCCTCATCTAGTATATTGTATTTAAATTAATCACAATTTGCAAGATATATGCGCGTATCTTGCAAATTGTGATTAATTTATACCTATTTAAGAGGCCAGTCGAATGATTGGTGAAAATTTTATTTGAATCCATCTCGACAATATATTTTACACACAATAAAGACAAAAGAAATAAGCGCTGAACATTTAAAAGACGTTAAATTCCAGATGATAATAATATTTTTTATTTATATACATAGGTACATATATAATTATTATGTAAACCGAGAGAAATAATAAATAAGCAGGTACTTATCTACAATATATTTAACAATTTACTTCTACGATCTAACAAGATTTTGTTGTACCTATTATTTTATTTTAAAATTGTAATTTTCCATCTTTTTAGTAAAAGTCGATGGCCCCGTGCGAGTTTCCGCCGCTTCTTTTTGGCGGGTTTCAAAAAGTGTTATTCATGATACACATTTCGAATAAAAAGATATTTTATTTTATTTATTAACAGAATTGTAAAGAGTCACGCGATGAGTTTGAGCTTAGAATATGTAATTTTGTTGTAAATTATCCTTGACCGCTACTGTCAGAAACATCTAACAATATAAATTATAAATAATGAACCTAAGAGGAGAACAATTAACACTTTAATGTGGCTTTTTGACTAAATATGTAGCAAGTAGCAACAACATAAATGTGGGCAATTTTATGTTTGTCCTTCGTATTACTATGGTGACTGGCTATAATATTATCTATATCATTATATAAAAGGCTTTGTCCTGAATGACATGAAAATGGAATCACGCCACGGCCTAAACCAGTGATTGTAAATACTTGAAATTTGTAGGGAGTGTTCTTCGTATAACGTAGGCGTGCGATAAGAAGGGATTTTTAGAAATTCCTCTCCTAAGGGTGTGAAAAGGGGGGATGAAGTTAGTATGGGACAACTCGATTCCTTAGTCCAATCTGCTCGAAAATTCGCATCATTATTGTTTGATGTATTTCATGGAAGATGTAATTCATAGTTTGTTGAAATTTATCCTCAAAAGTCGTTAAAAAGCATGAACAGCTTACAGCGCTTTACAGCGTTTAGCAGCGGCTTGCAGCGACGCAGGGAGTTAGAGACGCCAATCACTGCTTTTTGCCACAATATACATAATCTGTGTACTCTATTTTTGCCATGCAATTTATGGCTGGTTTACACGTATTAAGTAGATAAATAGTCAACTAAATTTTAACTTATGACTTTATAATTACTTCATTAAATTTGAACATGCTACTTGTTACTAAATTTGTGTTTACATGCAATTGATGACTTAAAATTAAGTAAAATTTCGTTAACTACTTATCCACTTAATAAGTGTAAACCAGCCATTATAGCTCATTTGAGTAAATACTATAAAATAATAATGATAAAGCGATCTCATTCTATTTGTAAATTATCTAGATTTACAATCGAAATTGCAACTTATGAAGCCTATTATATTATCGTAACAATTAGTTGTTAAATCTAAATAATAAGTATATATTTGTAACAATTTATTGTTATTATGATATTATTGTTTTCTTATACTTTTGTAGAATAATTTAGAAAGATTGTCTTGAATGGAGGGCTTTACATTATCTATTGTTAAAAAAATATTGGCATTCGAAATTCAAAATTAATTATTCCTGTACGAATTGGTGTTTTTTTCATTGAGATTTAATTTTATGCACAAAAGATTGTGTAAAGTGCCAAAAATTAAAAAAAAATTTTTTATAAGAAATGAAGTTACACTTTTACTAATCTATTTAATTTATAATAATATATACATATTATCATATAATCAATAACAGGCTTTGTCTTGAATGATATAACAATCATAATACTTACATAATAATTTTCAGTAAGTATTAATAATTAATACACGTCATGGTGAGATATTAGTTTACAGTGTTGCCAGAATTAGTTTACCCTGTGTTTTAGACGAAATCTAGGGTTAAAGCAATTATTAAATATGAAAATGGAATTACGATAAAACCTAAACCACTGATCGTAGAGACTGAAAATTTTGGGGAAGTGTTCTCCGTATGACGCAGACGTGCGCGGTGCGATGTAAGAAGGGATGTTCATGTTTCGAAAAAATGTTATTAAGTTTTATAAAATAATACTTGCTGTCCCGGCAAACGTTCTTTTGCCATATAAAGTATTTTAGTGAGGTGATTAAGAGCCCGGGTTACCCTCGAAATTCTCATACATACGTAATACCAAAATCATTTTGTCATACGAAAGTATTTAACATGTTTGAGTTATTTTTCAGCTTAAAATAGTAATTACCTAGGTTCCTAAACAAAAATTAACTTCAAAATATTTAAACACTAAAAAAATTTTTTTTGTGTATAATTTTTTTTAATAAATTTACTACTAAATATTTAAACACTAAAAAATAGAGTAAAACACTAAAAAATATATTAATAAATAGTAAATTTACAACAAAATATTTAAATACAAAAAAAAATATTTTTTAGAGTTGAAATATTTTGTAGTAAATTTAATATCGCCAAAATAAAAACAAACACAATCCAGAAAGTCCAAAACTTGGTTGGGTTAGAACTGTGACTGTGCTGCGGCAGCAGCCAGCGATCGTCACAAAACACGCTATGCAAATTGCCATTTCAAAAGTGTGTAGCTCCAATACTGAGGGGTTTCTCAGTGTGGATTTGGTACGGGGGGTGTTTCCCCTCCTCTCCCCTCCTCCCTCACCCCCGCTCCCCATCAATTTTGGGGTAGGTTTCCGAACCGTTACCGTTTTTATGGTTCCGTACCCAAAGGGTAAAAACGGGACCCTATTATCTGTCCGTCTTCGATATCTGTCCGTCTGTCCGTCTGTCCGTCTATCACCCCGCTATAACAACAAATACTAAAAATATAATATTTAAGGGGGGCTGCCATACTGCCATACAACAAACGTGATTTTTTTGGCCTTTTTTGGTCGATATCAATAATGGCAACAGGTAGGCACTTGAAATTTTCGCAAAGGCCTTAAATATATGTGTACTTTGATAATTAATAATAATATTTAAATAAAATAAAAATTTAAGGGGGCTCCCATACAAAAAACACAATTTTTGGCCTATTTTTGCTCTATAACGGTACGGAACCCTTCGTGCGCGAGTCCGACTCGCACTTGGCCGATTTTATTTTTAGTTATTATTTGTTTTAGTGTATATATTATCTATCTATAGGTATCTATCTATAAGTATCTATCTATATATATATATATATATATATATATATATATATATATATATATATATATATATATATATATATATATATATATATATATATATATATATATATATATATATATATATGATATAACATATTACAATAAAATTGTCGAGGTAAAATTTTTGTACATATTATATTATACATCTTCTATCTATACATATTATTATAAAACAAAGTCGCTTTATTTCCCTCATGTCCCTTTGTTCCCTTTAATCTTTAAAACTACGTAACGCATTTTGATGATTCTTTCAGTGTTAGATAGCCCGTTTATTGAGGAAGGCTATAGGCTATATTTTATAACGCTAAGACTAATAGGTGAATGTTGAAAAAAACGGGGGAAATTATTTGAAAGGGCTTATCTCGCGAACTACTGGAGCAATTTTTATGTTATTTGGCACAGAATATAAGAAGTAGACCACGTGTCATCATAGGCTGTCGAATTTAATAATTTATTCAGTGGCTATATATTTTATACCCGTGCGACGCCGGGGCGGGTCGCTAGTATTTCAATAAAATACTAAAATCACCTATCAAAACATACTGAAAGAATACACTAAAATTATTTTTACGCCAAACCTAGGTATAAGTAAGTACAAGTCTAACTTACAGTTCTGAAAAACCGGTTATCTGATTAAAAAATGACGTAATAATACTAATAGCTCTAGGTAATAAGGTAAGGCGCTCAAAACTCTACATTTAACATATTATTAACACAACTTTTATATTGAATTTTAAGACCAATACATTATACAATATACGTAACACTACCATAATATGATTAATATTATGGGTAAAAGTCGAAATAAAGATTTTAAACAACATAAAATCTTAGTAAGTACTTAATATAATATTTCGTGTGCCAAATATGTATGGCCTAAAATCTAAATTTTTCAGCCAGCATCCACTCTGCCGCAACGCCTCTCGGCTCGATGCTGTCCGGTCCTGTCATGGAGGCGATAGGCCGGAAGCGGACTCTCCAGGCCTCCACCCTCCCCCTGGTACTGGGCTGGATCATCATAGGCACGGCCACACACCACATACTGATACTCCTGGGCAGAGTGGTGTGCGGGTTCGCTGTGGGCATCCTCGCTGCGCCGTCGCAGGTCTGTCATCTTTGTGTTCTTTTTTTTAAATGATTGACGAATGTTCTTTTTTTAGAATGTTTTTTATTTTTATTTTGATGTCATAGGAACATAGTGTTATGCTCATCATTATCTTGCATATTAACAATCAGAAAACATTTGTTAAAAAAAAATAAAGGGAGTATACCCTGATAGTTGAGCGGGGCTGTACCCTCGCCCACCTCGCCCACTTAATCTCAACTCGCGATTCCTCTGAGCTCATGCGCAGTATAATTGATACCTTATTATTTTATTAAAGCAGGTATGGCTAGGTCGTTAAACTTACAAATTTTGCCCAAAAATCGTGTTTTGGGAAGTCTTTTGGGCACTTTTACGGGGACACAACAGCTGTTTAAATACTTTTTTGGTTTCAAACAAATAGGAGACTATCGACTTATTTTGAATGTAAACAAAAGGTTGATTCATTATTTTAATATCAAAATCATAGGACGAAGCAATAAATCTTAGTAGCAATGAGAAAAATAAAACGATATAATGGTTTACATTGGACTAATAAAAGATTAATCTGTAAACATAAGATAGAGTCAACAAGATAATTAAGATTTAAGTATGAGCACAGAATACATATTAGTATAACAAGAATGAGTAATTCAGTCTACTCTTGAGTCTAGGCATACGCGATAATGATATAAGATAAAAGATTTCAGTTTTATCGATGCTAAGCCGAGGGAGCTTTTCGTTTGTTTCGTATAATTGATAATAATAATCGAAGACGTAAGTCGATGAAGTTAATAACTCATTTTTGTCGTTATAATTTAAACAAACCTTGTAACTTACGTACTACATCATCTGGCTAGTACCTTAAATATCTGACTATACATAACATTCACATTTTTTTATTTAAAATCATTTTCCCGATCCTAATGTCACCATTTATGTAAAAAAACATAAATTTTCAAACTTATGCACATTATCGCCACTAACGTCTGCAGCAAAGAGGATGTAAACTGTATACTACGTAACAAGAGGTCGGACTTAGAAGAAAAAAAATAAACATCCGTTATTTTTTTAATTTGAAACTGAAGTTAAAATTTTTAAGTGCAAAACCTTTCACTCTAAACATACCAAAAATTAAAAAAAATAAAATAAAAAATAAATAAGCTCAAATAAATGTTTTATATCAATAACAATTATTGTACACAGCTAAATAAATAGGCTAATAAGGTAAATTAAACAATAAAGCAGATTTAATCCACAAGCTTTTGTTGATTTCTATTACTCAATATTATAATATTACAGTACAGTTTTATGTATTTTATTTATAAATATAATAGAATAGCTGTCTATGCTACTCTACTAACTACTTGATTGGCTTACACAGTAAACTCTATATAGGGAGGGGATTAAAGCTGCGCGTCCACCAGATCAGAATCGGGGCGTACGGTGCGGACTGCGCGTCGTGTCGTCATATATATTTTGTTAGGCGCAGAATGACGTTCCAATACTTCTAGTGCAGTTCACAGTAGTCAGTACCATACATACAAAGCAACAAATCCGTCCGCTGCATACCTACGCAGTATGCTCCGATCCCGATCCAGTAGACGCGCACCTTTATACATGTAACACACTTAAGTATCATTACTTTGTTTTGTTACACCCTGTATACGACAGCTGAAATCTATCGCGTGGGCTCAGGCCAGCTGCATACCACCTCACGTCTTGATCAGAGGATTTTTCCTTGGTGGCCGTACCACTCATAATCCCATACCTTCCTTCTCCAGCTATTGCTTGCAGACTAAAATGTTGCAAACTAGTATAGGGACCTAAAAATCTGAAATTAATGAAACATTTTTCATTTACTACATTTCCATACAGTTTACATAAATTATTAAGTATACTTATCAACCTTATGTATTATTACAATAAAATATACACATTTTAACATTTTCCAAATTAACTGCATACTGATATACATTATAATATTTTCTATGAAATAATAATTTATCTTTTTCATATTAATATAGTTTATGTTGTAAATTATTGTACAAATATGCAAATAATACTGCGACATACTTTGTATTAGAACATGGTATGACATAGTTATGTTTTGCTTCAATTTATCAATTTACGGTTACATTTACATTTTACAAAGGCTTACCTTTCGTTTTTCATTAATCAATCCACTTAATTTACAATTTTTGTATGAGTTGCTACAAAATAATTTTCACAAAATGAAAATCGAACTTTGAATTTTAAACTCCTTCTTCGTCTTTTTTCTCATGTAGTTTATATTCTCTATGGTCTTTTTATCAGCCAATCACAGTCGACCTTGCACAGATTATCTGATTGGGTACAGTTGCTACGTTTAAATTTGGAACCCAAATTTTTTTTGTTCGGGAATTTCGTCCACCTGGTCTGCAGTATGCACAATCGACAAATTCGAGATCTATCATACTTTTTTTTTTTTTTTTTTTATTAGGGCAAAAAAACAATATCACAATAAAGTACTATTACAAACAGTCTTACTCTATATAATCAGTAATTGTGATATCCACATCTTCATACTTATTATAAGAAGACGAATATGCATATCTACCATTAGCAACGTAGAAAGACCGTAGAATACTGCATTTACTAGCGACTTAAGGTGACGCCGCGTTAAAGTAAAAAACCGTGTTGGATAAGTTTTAGATTGCTTGTTTTCTAAGAGACGCCGGCTCGACCTCTCATAGAAAACAAGCAATGGAACAGCAAAAAAATGGAAAGGGCGTAAGCGACAAAATGGTTTTTGTCGCGTAATTTAAAAACCATAAATACATTTCATATAAGCTATGGGCAAATTAAAGTGTATGCTTGAACCAATCTTTGCATAAATTTTGGAAGCTTAAATCACTCTCCTCTGTTGGCAAAATAGGATTACCTTTTTTTTACCAAGGTCTTCTTGATTATTCTGTGTTATTAAAGTTGACCAAACGCGTTATGCTATGGGTAATTCGAAGATAAAGGCATGATGAATACTGACAATGAACTTTAATTTCTTAACTTTAGTCATTGCTGAGAAAAATCGATATCGCTACAGCCAGATTATCAAGGCGTCGCCTTCATAGCATGAAGCAGTGTATGCTATGTAAATCAGAAATTACTATTTATTCAATTTTCTATACATACGGTACAAAGTTGTGTTTTCTGTGGTTTTACTTATCTACCTACAAAATGCAAATTTTGAGAGAATTGATTTTACATTATCTACGTTATCATTGCGTAGTTTGTAGATAACTGGAAGATAAACACAAAATTGAATATCATAAATCAATATTGAATATGCGACAGTGATATATATGTCGCAGACCACTGGTTAAAATAGCCATTCAATCAAACAGCTAGCCCTTTGACTGAACAACGCCATTCAATCACACGGCTATACGTCGTTTAGCCGACTTGTTGACTGCAACGTTCAACAGTACAGCTAGACGACGCTTAGCTAACTCGTTAAATGGCAAGTTAACTAAGGCGACCATTATATTATAGTTCAGTGTTATTATTACACATGCGTAGGTAATGATAATAAGTAGAATAAATTGTATTCTAGCTCATTTTGAACACAATTGCAATAAATACCTTGGTGATTTCATAATCCCGTAATTTCTCCTCGAATATTTGTTTACATTTTGATTCACTCGTACTATGTGCCCCTATAATTTCTGTCACGTATATTTATACAACCACAAAATACCGGCTAGTTGACGCCATATTTTAAACAAAACGCACCTAGCGCCGCGGTGGTGAGCGCTGAATTAATTCAATCAAACGGCTGCTTTTGAATCAGCTGTAGTGTTGAACGTTTTGAGCGACTGAAATATTCAATTAAAAAGCTAGACGTGTGATTAAATGGCGTTGTTCACTCAAAGGGCTGTTTGATTGAACGGCTATTTTAACCAGTTGGCTGCGACATATATAATATGACCTCGATAGCATGCGATATTGTCGCACCGAACGTGCCATCGTCGTGATGATCTCCATATCGAGTGGATTACGTAAATGCCAAGATAAGATATATTTTGTTATAGACGTCAGGTATTAGGGTGCGTTTCCACTGACGCGGAGCTTAGCGGTGCCCGAATTGACCAATCGTGCTATTCTAGCGGAATGACAGCGAAGATTTCGAGCATGGTGATGATGAGTAACTTATTAACTATGATTATAATAATAATAAATGTCCGTTCCTGTTTTCCCTAGAACACTTGAAATATATTTTGTATGTTCATAAAATTTGAAAGAATTTTTTTCAGGATTCCAACTTCTAAGCTGCGTTTAAGTTTAGTGCAGCTTAGGCAATAGGCAAGGGCGTCGCCAAGGGGGGGCAGGGAGGGGCGGCTGCCCCCCCCCCCCCCTAGAGATACTAAAAAAGTTGCCAAATATAATGCAACCAAAGTCTTAAGTTTTTGAGTTGATTTGCTTGAAGTTCAAGCCTTGAACAATCATTCCCGTACGTCGAAAGTCGAATGAATTCACTAATTCCACTTTATTAATTCATAGAGAATGAGAAAATTATGAATTGTAGTAGGTAAAGTCAACTTGCCACCTCCCCCCCCCCCCCCGCGCCATCGGCTGGCGACGACCTTGGCAAAAGGAATACTTTTGATCTTAAAAGGAACATATTAATTTCTTGCATAAGATCACAGACAGCGTACACAGAGTGACAGACCGCAAGCGGAATCTTTGAGATGATTATTTCCTATGACGACGGACACAGTATTAAAAACATTTATTCCAGTACTTTTATTTGTTGCAGGTGTACCTCGGAGAAATATCAGAACCACGGCTTCGAGGTCTGCTCATCGGAACACCTTTTGTCGCGTACTCGCTCGGTGTGCTCTACGTGTATGCGCTCGGCGGAGCCATGTCCTGGCGATCAGTGGCGCATCTCTCCATAGTCCTCCCGTGCCTGGCATTCGCGGCCTTATGCTTTTCACCCGAAAGCCCAACTTGGCTTGCGCGACGTGGCCGCTTTCATGATGCAATGGCAGCTATGGCGAGACTCCGAGGCGACCCAGATACCGTGAGTGTTTGGTCCAATTTTATAGACTTTAAAGTAAGAAGCTATTGACCTACTCTAATGAGAGTATAACTGGGAACTTCAGAAACCGGGCAAAAATAGAATTGATGCGGTTTAAGCTGGAGAGGCGCATTTAAAAACTGTAGGATTATAGATTGGCCAATTATAGTTGAAGGGTACTTTTAAATCGAATTACCAAGTACAATAAAAAATGGCTCTTTATTAATGACAATACTATTTAGTATTTGTATAGTAATTAGTAAGTATTTTTGTATGTAAATATGTATCTCTGTATAAACTACTGAAAACAATATACAAAAATAAAAATAAATAAAAAAATATCCACAGCCGAACATATAACCTCCTCGTTTTTCGGAAGTCGGTTAAAAATAGGGCCCACCACAATTTTTTCACAAAAAGTGTTCGCATGTTGCTTCAGACTTATCTTCACTTCAGACAGGGCAAGTTCAAGTGTTTTACCGTAAAACTTACATGTTTATGAGTTCTTATCGATCTTTTGAACAACACTTTTTTTAAATTTTTACCCTCGAGTGGCAAAACAAATAGGCTACTTGACCTATATTCAATTTCATGGAACAAATGCATATTTCTAGTAGAACTTGGCCTAGGAAACCGTATTTCACCCTTATCATTAAATAAAAGCTTATGATTGATTAATAAAGTCGATTTGAAAATATGATTTTATGAAAATAGGATTTGTACTGACGAAAACGCTTTTGCTGTACTTCCGATTTGGATGTGACGTCATCCTCATAGTAATTTAATATCTTTTATTTATCGCGCTCGTTATATGTAAGTTTATCTGTAAGTACATAAATAATAATAATAAGCCTAGAAAGATTTGTAAAATATATTTTATTGAATAATTCGCATAAAACATCAGTTTTATATATTATCTCTATTTATTGTAGACGGGAAATGAAATGGCCAAAAGTTTTCTCCAAAAGTTTTCAACATTACAAATGATTTCTAATTTCTTATTTAATTCTTTTATAATTTTTGGGCACTTTTAGACTCGTACATTTAGCACATAAAAAATATTCAATTAAGAGAGTTTAAAATAAGTACAAAGCGTATGACGTCACACTATGGCGGACAGTGTTTTCGGCGCCATTTAAGAGGCGTATTTTTCAATCAACATTTTTATGGGTTTCTGCAGTTTAAAATATTAAAATATTAGTTTTTTTGGTGAAAATGAATGATTAAGAAGCCATTAGAATGAAGAAAAAAATAGGTCAAGTAGCCTATTAAGTAAAAATCACCCAATGCAGAATTTCATATTCAGTGGTATTCCGACTATCATTACAGCCGCTTTTTGTTTCGTTTTACGATTTTTTCAACTGAGTTATTGAAGCACGTTATAATGCCACGTATTTGGAACCATTTGAGCATGGAAAGTGCTTCAAGAGCTGTAATATTGCTGCAAGAGGTAGAGTCACAGCGAGCAGTCGCATTACGACTTGGAGTATCACGACGAGTGATTAGAAATGTGTGGGAACGCTATCAAGAGACTGGTAGTGTAGCTAGGAGACCTGGATCAGGTAGAACACGATCCACAACTACTCCAGAGGATTGATACCTTCGTTTATCTGCCCGTCGAGAGCGCACCGTCACCGCCCGTGCTCTACAAAATCGACTCCGACAAGCCACGCTGGTAAGCGACCAAACGATCCGCAACAGAGTCCATGAAGATGGACAACGATCCAGAATGCGTATTGTTCGCATTAAACTCACAAGGGCTTATCGTGCAGCTCGTCTTAGGTTCGCACGTGAGCGTTTGGACTCTACCATGGATAATTGGAGGACTGCACTCTTCACAGATGAAACAAAAGTTAAGTTTTACAGTTATGATAGACGCGTACAAGTATAGGAAGAAGAGAAGGCGAACGTTTTACCAACCCTTGCATCCGCGAGACCGATCGGTTTGGGGGGCCGTGGTCCCCTATGCACAACGTATGGGCAATAATTTTATTCTTATGCAGGATAATGCTCGTGCGCATACGGCTCGCCTAACCCAGAGGGCTCTATCTGAAGCCAATATCTCCGTTTTACCGCGGCCGGCAATGAGCCCCGACCTCAATCCGATCGAACATTAATTATGGGGCCAGATGAAAAGAAGCCTAAAAGCAAATTATAGTGAAGTGCATAGTGAACAGGAGCTCATAAACACTTTAAAAAAGTGCTGGGAGCAAATACCCACTTAAACTGTCACCCACTTAATTGAGAGTGTCCCAAACATGCTCAGAGAGTGCGTTCGTAACAGAGGACGACTCACTTTTCAAAGTTACAAAAATCAAAATTTCCAAAATCAAATTTTATGTTAAATTTATAATTTTTCATTTTAATGTGTATTTTTAAATAAACTAAAGTTATTTTCATTATTTTATTGGTTTACGCAATTAATTACACTTAATACCCTTACTACATCTACCCATAAATAATACATTTTTTGATAGTTTTCTTTACCGATGATATAAACCAAGTAAGCCTTGTTTTGACTAGTTTATTATAATATAATATGTAAATTGTAGAGGTTACATTAAGTATATACTTTACATATAATAATAATAGTGTATGTAGAGGTGCTATCATACACTAACACAAATGGAAATTGTTTCAGTTTAAAAAAAATATTAAAAGATTAAAAACGACGATAAAAATTTAAATTAAAAACGTTAAACATCTTCGCAAAAAATTCAAGGCGTTTTAAGAATAGGCAGGTCGATGCTCTACCAAGGGCAGTTATTCTCCTGTCCGGTGCGCCTTCGGAGTTGTAGCGATGTTTATTTTTGCGATAAAACTAAGATAAAATTTGGTAACAACTTTAAAAAGGGTTTATTGCACCTAAACCGATGTTTTTAAGGGCATTCCCTCCGGAGATTCCGTAATTGACCGTATTTAAAACCCTAAACTCATAATCTGAAAGCTATACAAAGTTATAATAAAAATACAGCAATAATCTTCAGTATATCAATATTCCTTTCCCCGTTTTAAATTTTCTATTTTTGTTTATTATACTCATGATATCAGCTTCCAAAGTAATACCAATTTATTAAAATTCAAGCATACATTCAGCATCTCCTTAGCATTTACAAATTACTTTTATTTGAAACTCACGCCAATAGATCGACAATATTATCATAAACTACATATTCCCCGTTTTAAACTTTTTTTAGGACAATTTTGAACTAAGATAAGTAAAAATAATAGGGTTTTGGCGCGATCTCGGCAACGCGGCAAATGTATGGCCAAGGTCGTTTGCTCGGGGGACGGCCTTAAGGGGCTGAGCTACCCTCGAAATTTTCATACATACGTAATACCAAAACCATTTTCTCATACGAAAATATTTAACATGTTTGAGTTATTTTTCAGCTTAAAATAGTAATTACCTATGTTCCTGTACAAAAATTAACTTAAAAATATTTGAACACTAAAAAAATTTTTTTGTGTATATAAATTTTTTTTACTAAATTTACTAAGTACTAAATATTTAAACACTAAAAAAATGAGTAAAACACTAAAAAATATATAAATAAATGGTAAATTTACTACAAAATATTTAAATACTAAAAAATATTTTTTAGAGTTGAAATATTTACTAGTAAATTTACTATTTATTTATATATTTTTAGTGTTTAAATATTTAGACTTTAGTAGTAAATTTTGTAAAAAAAAATTATACACAATTTTTTTTTGTGTTTAAATATTTTGAAGTTAATTTTTGTACAGGAACCTAGGTAATTACTATTTTAAGCTGAAAAATAACTCAAACATGTTAAATATTTTCGTATGAGAAAATGATTTTGGTATTACGTATGTATGAGAATTTCGAGGGTAACCCGGCCCCTTTAGACTCTTCACTATTAGTGAACATTATTATAGCTCAAGAGCTTTTCGTAAGTTCTCTTAACCTCTCAAGCGTCGGGCTCTCAAAATGTCAAAAGCCGTCTAGTGTCGTATTACATGGGAAATTCGCGAAAACTGTTCGCAAGTGTCCAATGCACATGATCGAATATCGTAAACATTTATTGTTATTATTGAGATCACAACCAGCTTAATGGGGATTATTCTGGAACTGCACAGCCATGTTATGTAACATGGTGACGTGTTATGACTACATGTTACGGTACTATACTGAATAGGTACGTCTACTCTCTTAATGGCTCTTTAATGTCCGTACCTACTGTGTTACAAGTTTACAACTTATTCCTACTGTGTTGCATTTTAAATTCAATTGTAAGATTAAGAAATAATTTGAAACGAACAAAAAATCGGTTGTCTGTAAAGTCGGTTTACTGACGATAGTTGAACGTGACAACGTATGACGTTGTCACGTTCAACTATCCTTAAACCCTTAACCCTCGCTTCCGAATCTCTATAAATAGAAACAAACTTTTTCGAGTGTAACCTAAAGTTATTTCGATGTATTTCTTTCAAAAGAAACTATTCGCAATAAAAAACGCTACTGTATACATTCGTGAAATCCAGTAAAATCTTCGAAAGCACAAGTCATATCTTGACACGTAGGAAATAGAGCACAATTTTGAATAGCCGAAATAATACTAATAGGTAGCTCACAGATTGTTTATTTATTTTTCATTCAGAGTATGGTCAATGTATCAAAGGTCATCATAACTAACCAAACTTCTTCATACAAAAGTATTCTCTAAGTCATCGAAATACGTAATATAATCGAAACAAAGAGCGCGGCCCAGGTGGGCCTTAGTCTTACGGTTGTTGAGAGACAACGTGCCTCTTTGTCGCTCGTTCCACGCTCTCGCTTGCACTTCAAGCCTTAAATGGAACGCCTCAGAGCGAGGGAATGCCGCATGAACTGTCATGTTTTTCGTGCGCGCACCCCATATCGAATTATAAGACGTTATCACGTCAAAAATGGCAATCCCCAAAATTGCCAAGCAGTACCTAAGCCGCTATGATAAACTATGCCTGAGAACATTCTCGACCACTTCAGGTTAAAAACCAAATATTCTAGATCGAAATCTGTTTAACATTCTGTGAGCGATTCTACTGACAATTTACACAGAAACATTTACACCTTCAAACTGATAACCCTATGTTTCTGTTTTAAACCCCTTTTTGCAGCAGTTAAAGTAAGTAGTCTAAGTTTTATTTTAATATACTAGCATAAATAATCGAAAAATCTTCTTGTAAACATAAGAAACTGTATTTTAAAATAAATGATGCTAAAATATGCATGAAATTCATAAATAATGTCGTTAATAGCAATATTTTACTAAGCAAGATTACATTACTTAGGGGAGCCCAGCTCAAAGCGGCCATAGGAGGCAAAGCGGCCACCCTTAATATTTCGGTTGTTTATGAAGGCAGAGCAACGTTGCTGCTCTATATATATATATATATATATATATATATATATATATATATATATATATATATATATATATATATATATATTAGAAAACAAATACCATTTCGTGTGAACATTTGGGCTGGCCACGTTGCCCTTACCCCTATGGCCGCTTTAGGCGGGCCTTCGGGCAAAGCGGTTTTTTGACAGGTTGTGTGTGAGTGAATCATGAGCTAATTTTAAGATTTAGGTCAATATGAATCATACATAGCAGAAATATAATAAATGCACTATCTGGTGGCACATTTTTTATTTTTAAATATATAATATTTCGTCTTTTTTTCAAATTGAAAGTTAAGGTGGCCACTTTGAGCTGACCTCCCCTAAGTACTTACATTAAATATTCATATGAAACTATAACAGTTTTTGTCTTTGTTTCAGGAAAATATTTTGTACATTATGCAAATGTATGCATGTAGGTAGGTATGATGTAATGAAATGAACACTTAGTAGTAAAACCATACACAAGCATCACTCAAAAATATATATTATTAATCTAGGCACTAAATTCTCTAGCGTTCCAAGCCAAGATCAATTTTCTTCGCCCATCTTTACCTACATTAATGTCTAACTGCAAACACAGAGACAAAAATTAAGTAGGTAACTAAATGAAGGTTTTGACATAAGCCCAATATTGAAGTAAAAATTCCTCTGAGTGCGGCCGACAAGAATATCGAATAGAAACCTATTATACCTATTATAAAGTATTCCAAAAATCCAATATCAAAGTATAGTATAAAGAGTTAAAACTAGAACATTGTATTTTCAGGCCCAGCGTGAGCTCCACGAGCTGATCTCCGCCCGGGAGAAGGAGAAGGCGCGAGGGGAGGAAAGAGTGCAGTTCCTGGCGACGGTGCTCCGGCCCCCTGTCCTTAAACCGCTGCTCCTCATCAACGCCTTCAACATGCTCCAGATCCTGTCGGGCAGCTACGTTGTAATATTCTACGCGGTCGATATCGTGGATGAGGCGGGAGGGTCGATGCAGCCGCATGTAAGTTTAGCAGTAAAAAGCTATTTTGTAATGACTATTTTATCAGAGACTAGCGACCCGCCCCGGCGTCGCACGGGCATAAAATATATAGCCACTGAAAACATGATTAAAATCGATAGCCTATGATGATCCTTCACGTGGTGTGCACGTGGTCTACTTCTTATCTGTGCCAAATAACATAAAAATTGCTCCAGTAGTTCGCGAGATAAGCCCTTTCAAATAATTTATGCCGTTTTTTTCCACACTCTCCTATTAGTCTTAGCGTGATAAAATATAGCCTGAGATTAGCGCGTTCAAGTTAGCCCTTTCAAATAATGTTCCCCGTTTTTCCATATTTTCCTCTATTTCTTCGCTCCTATTATTCTTAGCGTGATAAAATATAGCCTATAGCCTTCCTCGATAAATGGGCTACCTAACACTGAAAAAATCATCAAAATCCGTTGCGTAGTTTTAAAAATTAAAGGGAACAAAGGTACATGAGGGTAAAAAGCGTCTTTGTTTTATAATACGTATAGATATAGATATAGAAGTTGATTCATAGGCAGATGAATGGTACGTAATTTTGTTGTTTTGTGTAACGTAATGTAAAGTTGCATTGTGTAACGTTTCTGCTGAACGGTCACGGACTAGGTAACGTTGAATTGACATGAATCAATTTCTTCACATGAACGTATAAAAACTAGTTAGGGTTCCGTATCCAAAGGGTAAAAATAGGACCCTATTACTAAGACTTCGTTGTCTGTTCGTCTGTCTGTCTGTCTGTCTGTCTATTTTCAGGCTGTAACTCAAGAACCGCTATTGCTAGAGTTCTACATTTTTAACACATTGTGTATATCTGTTGCCGCTATAACAGCAAATACTAAATACTTATAATAAACTAGATATTATTTTAACTATATAACTTCTTATTTCATAATTATCTATGTACTAAGCTGGTTTACAACAATTTAAATGATAGCGGTTCAGCTCTTTTTTTATTGGTCTGAGCGGTTCAGCGTTCACCCAAACGTTTCGTGCACAAAAACTAGCTTATTAATATGCAAAATGCGTTTCACGTAGTTGTTGCCATGGCCTACTTCCCAATGTCAAAATCAGACGAAATCTTGCAGCCACTGAATTCTGAACTCTGAAAATCTGGTTTCTGGACCACTTTGTGTCTCGTCAATAAGCAAAAAATCGATACTAAGTCAATGATGAAAAACTCTAAGTACTAAGTAGTTATTGTTAAACTAATATATTATGTATTCGGTGCTATTGTGCCAAAGTTATTAATGTCTATTACCTCTTCACGCCTTAGCGGCTGAAACGATTTTAATGTCATATGGAGATACTTTCAGGTCCTAGGAAAGAACATTGAATAGTTTTTGTCTAGGAATTAACGATTTCTGAGCGATAAATTATTTTTATCGGCACATCAAAGTTGCTGGCAACATCTAGTATTTATGTGGCAAAATATTAAAAATATATTATTCTTCGTAAATACAGCGGAATTAACCCAACTTTGTTAAATTAGTGTTATGAAAATTCCTTGATCTACATACATTTTTAAGATTTTTTTCATACTCTACATATTTTTAAGTATTTTCCTGTAGTTTTGGGGGGCGTATGAATAACAAACTAGTTCAACTTGACACGAAATCTAGTGCACAATGCAAATTCATACAGTAGAGTCACTTTATCATGTCCTTGAAACTAAACTTTTGGAACACAAAGACGAGTTTTACTATTAACATACTTACGTTGCAAATTGTAATTCTGCTCGTTAAGACGCTGTTAACTGCCAATGACCTTGAGGATTGGCATATCTCGCATCACTCTTGCACCACTGTCCGAGAGGGACAGAGATGTGAAATGTTCACTCGGTAGCGTGGGTATATTTTTCGTTTTTTAGAGGAAAAAATAAATATTATGGGAATCTAGATGTCAGAACCGAAAATGAAATATTACAAGCTTTGAATTTTTGTAAAAGGTATCAAATAAACAAATTTTTAAAGCATAGCTTGTATATTATTTTTGTTAGAACTGTTTAAAGTTCCTGGAAGATGTGACTTTGGTATTTTTTTTTCATCCAGTAGGAGTACTTTGTTTTATTATTTAAAATAAAGAAGCTTTTCCAATTAATATAAGTAATCAGAAATCCATGAAATCACATATTTTTTGTGCCAATCAATGAAATACATACGTCATGAAAACTGCACAAAGATGCCGAATTAACAGCTGTCCTGGCCTTAAAGTTATCTGTAAACACCATAATGAGTCAAGCGGTTTGATATAAAGATGGTCTACTCTACTGTATTATTTATACTGGGCCTATAGGTTGTCAAGTGCACTCTACCATCGAATCGATTACTCGCACGCACGCTACTCGGCAGTCAGCTGGGATAGGTACAGGATACGTATAACATACTCGTATTACATGCATAACCTCATGGGCGCATGGGCGTAGTGAGGTACGGGCCATCAGGGTAACCTACAAGAGCGATCGGTCGCTAATGTTCACGAGTTTCATACATAAACGTGGAGTGGAGAGAGTTGCGGGGTGAGAGGGGAGGCATTCAATCCCAGTTCGCTCGCTCATATTATTTTGTTTTTAATTTTTACCTCACCTTTAATACTATTGTGAGATTCGAAGTTAAGGATTATCATAATTGAGGAGCGTTTTTGCAAAGCGAAATATCTACCAAAATGTTTTTTTTCAGTATGAGGTTTTTAGTGTTTATTTCTTTTTCGGGTAGGACTTAGGTAAAATTTATTCTATAGTTGTTTTAAAAATACAGGTACCTACATATGTACATGAAATAAAATACATTTTTTATACCAGGCTCTTTATTAAAATCACTAATTAAAATTACGAATTTTCACAAAAGCGAAATATCTGCATTTTTTTTCTTAACATATTTTATGCGTAACTTGTTTTTATTTTTTATTTAATGTAATAATTTTATAGCAGTGGCTCAAACTCGTCAAATTCACGTCTTATATCCTCATTTTCATTTCCAGGAACTGAATTTGCAGCAAGCATTTCATCATAAAAATTCTGCGCATCATCGTCCAGGTCACAAAAAGCTAACAGTTTTTTTATATCTTCTTTTTTCTTTAAAGACACCATGTTCATTTTCAGTTTTTTTTTGTGATTTTTCGACCAATAACTCCATGGATTTAATTCCAGGTTTGAAAATTTCAACATTGATCGGACTTCCCGAATAAGTTTCGCTGAAATAATGTTTAACTTTATTCCTTTTTTTTTCATATTGCAGGATACGAGCATGAGTCATCTTAAATGGAAGTCTCGTTTTCAACATCTTCTTTGTTGTTGACTTGAAATCATAGCTATTCCAGTCATCACCCCACCTTTTTTCAACTCCATGCTTCATCAGGATTTTACTATAATCGTTTGGACTCAATATGAACTCCTGTTTTCTAAAATCCTACCTAGCTAGACCTAGCTAGACCTAAACGATTGACAAGTCACGACTGGTAGTTATTTCCCGCCTATTTCAAAGTATTGCCATTTTATTAAAAACAAACAGCTAATCAACTGAGCAGATATTTCGTTTTGTGAAAAATATTTACTTGTAGATATTTCACTTTGTGAAATTTCTTCATATTCGAGTAAGATTACATGAAAAGATATTACGTTTTGTTGAAATTCGCTTTTGTCAAACAATAGATCCCATATGAAAGAATGCAAAAACGTCAAAAAAAAAAGTACCAACTTTTGGTAGATATTTCACTTTGTGAAAACGCTCCTCAATTTGCCCCCAGACCTATGACTGAAGTCTGAACTTGAATGATATAAAAAAACTTGCGAATGTACTATCGAGAAGTTGATTCCTATGCAGATGGCGGATCTAAGTCATGTGGTCGGCTTAATATGTCAATTCCATCCATGGTCAATTCAATGTTAGCTGTGATCACGCTGTGATCGGTCGGCTGGGTTTGACGTAACGCGACCAAATTACTTAGGTCCGCCATCTGCATAGGAATCAACTTCTCTGATAGAACTAATACAAATTTATAAAGTTGTTTTTGATTTGGGGGGGATAAAATCTGTTTCTCTAACAGGCCATAGGGGTAACAGCTCTAAAAAGGTTGGGAGCCACTGACCTAGAACATATTTTAGGTTATGCATTGTTTCTTTCTTTTTCACACACAGACGACAACTATTTTTGTGTTGCACTAGCGGTTAGCCTATGCCTTAAACCTTCGCTAAAAAGATTTTATAACTTTTTTTTTCTTTCAGATGGCAGCCAACGCGAGCGCGATCGTCCGCCTGGCGGTGACAGTACTCGCTTGCATCCTGTTGCTGAAGGTGACGCGACGAGCCGTCGTCCTAGTATCAGGGGTGGGCACCGCTGCCTGCACGCTCGGCCTGGCCTACCTCCTGTACTGGGGTAAAGGTACAGGCATCATGCCGCCCCTCCTCATTCTAGGCTACGTCGCCTTCAACACCCTGGGCTTCTTCCTGCTCCCTGGGCTCATGATCGGGGAACTCCTACCAACGAAGGTCCGCGGGCTTTGCGGTGGCTACATATTCTGTCTGTTTAATGCTGTGCTGTTCGGATTTACCAAGCTCTTCCCCGTCATGAAGACTGAGATGGGAATGTCGGGGGTGTTCGGAGTATTCGGTGCCTCCGCTGCGCTCGCCACTGTCATTCTTTTCCTTCTTCTGCCGGAGACGAAGGGCAAATCGCTGATACAGATAGAGCAGTACTACCAGAAACCGAATATACTGTGGATGACGCGGAAAAAAGGGGAGGGCCAGAACGTTTGAAGCACTGATCTGTACTTACTGGTTTGTAGTTTTGCGATGAATTTATAGGTTCTATTGTGAGGTAGATTTGCTATTGTATATTGAGCGCCAAAACGGTCGCTCGTTGCCGAAACATTTTGATGTGTTTATAGACGTAGATTAATTTTAATATATTGTATACCTAATGTATATCTCTGTTAAAATGTTACTTAATACCAAGTTAATATCTACAATTTTCTATGTTTGATATAATATTAGGCCAGTAACTTATTGGCCTAAAGTTCAAAAGGCAATGCACAGAACTTCATATAAAATGGTAAAATATGTATAAAACTAGATGACGCCCGCAACTCCGTTGCGCCAAAATTCGTTCATCGCGCAGGAACCGTACATTTTTCCGGGATAAAAACTATCCTATGTCCTTTCCCGGGACTCAAAGGTATCTCCATGCCAAATATCAGCAAAATCGGTTCAGCGGTTTAAGCGTGCACAAACAGACAGACGGACAAACAGACACACTTTCGCATTTATAATATTAGTATGGATTCTGTGCAATGTGCACCGTTATTTTTATACAGACTCTAAAGCCTAAGCCCTAGCATAACTATACGTTGCATCCTGTATACCTCGAGGACCAACGATTATTATTTATTATTATTTGGTGAATTTTGTAAATTTTCTATATTATAATGTTACGCATAGTGAAAAGGTATTCCTTCCGTCTCTAATCAAAACCGTGCTTCATATTTGTTCTTTGAGAAGTTACTTAGAAAAATGTGATGTAAGTAGAAAGTTTTGTTAGGCCACTTTCACACTGTGATAGGCTGTCTACGCGTAAGCGTAGATTCCGTACCTACGGAAAGTTGACGTTAAAATATATATAATATAATATAACGTCATCTAAAATCAATAACAGATATTTAAGGCGATGATTTGCCTTAAATATCTGATCTAACTACTGCTAATGTACAGCGGGGCTAAAGTACCTTATAGCAATTCCTCTCAATCAATTCAGCAAATGAATTGTCAAAACTGTCAAACTGACAAATGTCAAATCAGTACAAAAATACAGAAAGGAATTGCAAGCAGAGTTGCATTTTGCGATTATAAAAAATTGAATCATATTATGATCATATCATGATTCAACAAAGCGACCATTTTAGCCCCGCAGATGTTTTGACCAGAAATATTACTATACTTAAGACAAAGTTTTTTGTATCGCGTTGCAAACACTTGCAAGGTTATTAGATGTCAGCGACTAGGGTAATATGATTTTATTCAGTTTCATTTAATTTGTAATAACCGTCTTTACAAAAGCTATAGATCATGATAACATGTCCAAAAATGGATTTTAGATGATGTTAAAATTGCATTTAGATCTTATGTTGTGGCGTACGTTGTGTTATCGTTGTCAGTGTATAAGGTACGCTTGTTTATATATTTATTAACCGGGCACATAACTGTCTTAAGCCGCCTCTACATGTCGGCGAATTCATCTGCTAATGCCCCTGCAGATATATCCGCCGACATGTAGATGTGGATCCGGACCACATATACAATATAGATTGTCCGATTATTTAGTGAGTAATTTTATATTTATTTGTGGTTCAAACCACGAATGGAGTCACAAAAATTCATGCTGGACCGTGTTTGCTCCTCGTCATGGCTTGGACTACAGTATACTTACGAATATAAATGTGATTAAAGTTCACATCTGTGATTTATAAAATGACCATATTTAAATAATGATAATAATTTATAATATGTAATAAATAAATAGGGGCTTAATATAAACCGCATTGCCTTGTGTAGTAACCGTCTAATGCAAATAGGTATTTTTACTACGGAATCACCAGTTACGTTACAAGGCTGTTTTGGTGCGTGGTCAAAATTAGATACTAGGATCAAGTATGCTCTGGATTTGCTACTCAATTTTTATTACCGTGTGTGAACGAAATCACAACATACGAAAACTGTAAGGAATGAAAAGGACAGAAACATTTTTTGTCTTTGTCAGAATTTCTGTTGGTCACAACTGTCACAAGGAAAACTTGCTTCAGTTGCGACTTTGTTATATAACCGGCTGTAAAAATCATACTGAGCCTTCTGTCCCTTTCGGGTGTACGCGCTTGGCAAATCCAGAGTATACTTGATCCTAGATCAAATATAACGCCGCCATATTGTAAAGCGACACTCGAGAAACAAAACGAATGTCATTTTGCAATGTGGTCAAATCAAAAACAAATTCTGTGGTCATTTCGATTGACAACTTTGCATCCATACCGCATACCCCCATGACAATGTTGACCACGCGCCAAAACATCTATGTACGTATAAGTAAATATGTTTATACCTATCTATTATTTTCTTGCCGTTTACTTCCACTTACAAAAGAAAGTAATATTGTAAATTTTATAAGTACTAGAAAAAACCATGATAAAATGTAATTCGCACAAAAAGAAAAACTTTGCCATATTCTACCAAGTTACTTCACCGACATTTTGTAAAAGACAAAACATTTTAGTTAAGCCATTAAAAATGTTGGCTGATTAATCAGCCGCTATTTTATGTATTGACTATTGAATTGTGATACGAATAAAATATATATATTTAAAAAATTCTTTTATTGTATTATCTACTTATACACAAATTATTTACAAAGTTACAAACATCATTTGCATCTCCCAGAAACACTATAATAATATAAACTTGAGCCCAGAGTCCAGACTTAAGTAGATATGTAAGATGAAGTACACGTACTTGCAGCTGCAATACTGTGCATACATAATATGAAGACCAAATGAGGCCAGCGCTTAAAAATATCTGAGACTCCTGTGGTCCTTACCGGCAGAGCCCGATCCAATGGGGGCGGGCCGGTCATTTGTCCAGAGCGGCAAAAATGAGGAGCGCCAAATTGACTTATTCGTATCTTCTGAGTTACAACCTAGCCATTAGCCATCCACGGTCCACCACCCAAGTTTGAGAATTTTACATTCCAACCTACTTCAGGTGGGATAGTGGAAATATTCAAGTAGATTATTTAAATCTCATGACTTATATAGTTTCCTGTATGTAAAGGGCGGCAAAAAATTTTTACCCGGAGCGGCTAGATCGGGCTCTGCTCACAGTTCTCAAGTGGAGACTCAAGTTGGTTATAAGGGTAGGATCATATTGGACTGGAGCGGAGCCTCACGATGCAGAAGCGGCGTCGGGCAGGCGCTGGTAGAGGTGGGGTCTCGCGGCGCAGGCGGGGCACACGTGGAGCGCCGCCCCCACCACGCCCTCGCACTGCCAGCAGTACACCTCGCAGCAGCGGGGGCACCGGTATATCTGAAGAATGATGGAAGATTTTCGGAACCATCCATAAAGTAAATCACACCTAAAGAGGGGGGAGGGGGTCGACGAAGTGTGACAAGTATTCCTTAGATTTGTGACAATATATTTTAAATTTAATAAAATGAAATGAAAAAAAGAGGGCAGTCTCACGATGTGACCACCTGTGATGAGGGGGGTGTCTAAAAATCATGAAAATCGTGTAACGTTCTTTATGGATGGTCCCTTATATTAGATGAGAGAATTTAGATCTTTATTTTTATTTGGTTTCCACATGATTCAAAACAAGATCTACTGTCTTATATTATGTCAAACATTGTGTAATTGTTTGTTAACAATTGAATTATTTTAATAAGTAAAACATTAGCGAACTGGCAAAAAAATATTGTTATATCTTTTTTACGATTAGCAATAACCCAGACTAACGCAAGTAAGGTTAATATAATTATAATAAGGCAGACCTGACCAGCTTTTGCTTCTTTGTTTTGTAATAATTAAATACAAATTATTCACAGTTTCCGATGTCATCTTACCTTAATTTTAGGGCAACACACTATTCACAGTATTGTATAGTAGTTTATGTTGATAGTTTATTAAGGGCCTATTTCACCACTTCCTGATAAAGTGCCGGACAGGCTATCCACAACTTATTTGACAGATTCTCCATACTTTATCTGTCAAGTTAAGTGGTGGATAGCCTATTCGGCACTTATCACGAAGTGGTGAAACAGGCCCTTAATAAACTATTTCATATTTGTTATGAGTTTACCTGTTTGTCTTGCTCCGTGAAGTTCCTGAGACAGCCGTAGCAGTACTGCGCCTGGCCCTCGTTTGCCACCTCCTCGTACGGTTCCACCGGGAACAGGTGGTGGTAGGATCTGCGCGAGTTACAACAATATAAATAAATGTTGGCCGATTCTCAAACCTACTTGATAAGCACACTAAATTTCAACAAAATCGGACCATCCGTTTCGAAAGTTTGACAACAAACACTACGACACCAGAATTTTATGTATCATATACATGACATAATATTATGTGATCTCTGTGATCTGAATCTACGTATTATATATTTATGTCGCAGTCATCTGGTTCAATCTGCGATTCGATTGAATGACTAGCGTATTCATTGAATGACACCATTCAATTGAATGACTCGGCCAAACGTCGATTGAACGATCGTCCCTCAACGTTCAACTAATTAGCGATTTGTAGCATAGCGTTTTGAAGATAGCGGACATGAAATCAGTCAGATAATTAAACGTATTTCATTTTCTTCCTACTGCGGCGCTACTAGTCACTAAAACAAATATGGCGTCAAACAGCTCGCACAGCTGATAGCACTGTGTTGATATTTTATCGATTACATTTACATTAAAGTGCTTTATTTGTAATAAGTAGACATCGGATTATATGCACGATCAAAGTGCCGAAATATGCATGCAAGTATGCACGATAAATAGCCGATATATGCACAAAATATGCACAATCAAAAGTCACTAATTATTAAAATTTACTAATTTTTTTGAAGAGTTTTCCGGTGGTGCCGCTAATAAAAGCGTCAATTTTATAATTTCCTCAAATCCATGATTTTAATTTTTTTATACAGCACCAATAATAATGTTGTACCGACATTTTCCGATTGCAATCTCATAGAAGTTTAGTAAAGCGGTAACTACTTTATTCCATTTTTTTGCTAATGTTGCCAACTACAAAAAAAAATTTTGTTTCTAGAAAGATATTGTACCTATCGGTGCTATCAGGTGCATCGCATTCTTTTAATGGGGATGGAGCCACATATTTGAAGAGTTTTGATCTATCCTACCTCTGTTTTGTGGCCTCGGCGTGTGTCATGATAGCTAGTTTGGAGACTACGAGGGCATAAAACTACCGAAATATGCACTATCAACGAAAAATTGCCAAAATATGCACTATCGCCTAAAAAGTGCCAATATATGCATTTGCATATGCAAGTATGCAAATGCATATAATCCGATGTTTAGTAATCTATACTAATATTATAAAGAGGTAAACTTTGTTTGTTTAATTGTAATGAATAGGCTCAAAAACTACTGGACCGATTTTAAAAATTCTTCCACAATTCGAAAGCTACATTATTAACGAGTAACATAGGCTACTTTTTATTTTGGAAAATATAGGGTTCTGTAAGATATTTTGGTTTTTCTGAGACAAGGTAAAAAAAATTAACCAGAAAAGTTACTTATTTTGCGTACGCTGCCTAAACTATAAAAGATAGAACCATACAATGTTCCAAGTAAATGTAGATCTTATAAATATCTACAAAAATGTCCGCGACACATTATACCTATCTATGCCAAGTGAGGCACAACAACCATTTTCTTATTTAAAAATCTTGATTTTTTTGGACTACATTTAAACGCATTTATTTTACTCATGCTGATAATCCTTACCAAAATAAATTATTTCATCACTAAGTACAGTTTGTGTAGATAATATTTGGTCTCTGAATGTTTAAAATTGGACGTTTGATTTGGAAGTTATGGCGAAATTAAAAATTGCGATTCACGCCCGTTTCGAAGTGGGCGCTACCAAGGCGGCGGGGGTGCGCAGTAGCGAAGGTGACCGGCCCCGCAGCTGGTGAATTAGCTCATATAATACACCAAGAATACCAATTATCCCTTCTGATATGCCTATAAGTAAAATTTTATTTTGCACTAACGATAAATAAATCCCAGGGCCAAACATTCAAATTAGTAGGAAAATAGACTTACAAAAAGAATGTTTTACGTATGGGCAACTTTACATTGCCCTATCACGAGTCGGGTCAGTTATCAGTATATTTTGTTACCTGAAAATAACTTAACGTCAAATGTTGTTTATAGAGAAGCTCTACAATAATCGCTTTAGTTATCTATCTTAAAACAACGGGTTGGACTCCGGGACTACCGGCAGAAGTGAAAATTTATTAGGTATAAATTACATTTAAATATTCTCATCATTAACAACTTTAACATCCACAGAAAGACAATCTGTGCAGCCTGCGGATAGTGACTGCGTTGTCGATGTTTCTGTGAATTGACCTGGGAATCATTTTGCTGACCGTGTCTTTCCTGGTTAGGCCTTTTGCAGCGGTAACCATGCGGTAACCGACATCCACGCGGGCGGAGCCGCGGGCGACCGCTAGTAAGTAATAAAATAATATGAAAGCATGGATTTACCTATAACTATCCCGTCAACGGCTACTTAAAAAAAATATAACATCTCATTTAACAACTTCGCTATATGACTTTTAGTCCAGACGTTAAACGTTACAGTCAACGTTTTGACGAGTAGTCCTTTTCATTCAATTGAATGGTGTCATTCAATGAATGCGCTAGTCATTCGATCGAATCGCAGATTAAACCAGATGATTGCGACATAATATGGCATGTAAATAATTCGTAAATCCGCTTGCAAGTCCAAATCAGCAAGATTTTAAATTCACCCTCTCTGTACGTATACACTGCGTGCGCATTGGTATACAATAAATATACATTACGTGCGCGCAAGTATTCGTTGCTTACGCTTACATGCATGCGTGCGTGTACGTATTCGCAGCGTACGCGTACGTATTCGTTGCGTGCGCGTACGTATTCGTTGTTTACGCTTACATGCGTGCGTGTACGTATTTCAAGCCTGTGCGTGATTGCGTGCGTGTCTCACCGTGCGAGGTGCGGCGCGGAGGCGAGCGTGAGCCCGCAGGTGCGGCACTGTGCGGGCAGCGCGCAGTACTTGCTGCGGCACTGCGGACACAGGTGCCCCTCCCCTTCGCCGCCGACGCCATCGCCTTCTTCCAAGTGGCTGTGAATAAGAATAGTGAGAATCCTGAACTTTATACTGACACAAATATGTTTTAGTGTTACATTTTTGGGTTTTCATTTTTAATATTCATGATAATATGTATAATTGGTATATCTTCTAAAAAATCGTCACAGAGCGCTTTCGTGGTCCAGTGGTTGACACACAGATTTTCTAGTTTGGTAAGAACAATAGGCCACACTGAGCAAAAACTTTTATTGAACAAAAGATCTTTGACTGGTAGACGAAAGAAGTCTAGTCCCTAAAATTCTCACCCATTTCCACTGCAATAGCACTATTTGCTAAAAATTCTTAATTCTTACTAAAGGCTGATTTACATTGATACAGTAGCTGGCGCCAGCATCACTGGATTCCGTCGCTGGATCAGCACTGTATCAATGTAAACATGTTTTAATCCAGTCCAGCATCCAGTATCCAGCACTGGATCGAAATAGACCGGGTGCCTATTTTTCGATCCACGCCGCGCATCCCGTGCCAGTGGCACTGGATCTGTATAAATGTTACGGGTAATGCTAGAAGGTGGAGTAAGCCTAGGTTTACCCGGGTTGACTTAGTATTACCCAAGTCTTTTGGGTGAAGTCCGAATAATAAGAAAAATAAATTTTTATTCGGGGTTTACCCATACTCACCTAGGTCTACCCAACACTGGCTGGGTAATGTTAGGTGTTGCGTAATTTTCGAGCCTTTGTCATAAAACTCGGGGGCCCGCGTTCCCCTGCTACTATTGAGGAAATGTTCTCAAGGAATCAGTTTTCCGTTTGTCATGATAAACTGATTGATATAGAAAATAAATCACAAAATATATCAAAAAAAAAGCTTACGACTGCTTGCAAATGACAGCCGCTTTCAGGAGGCCAGGGTTATAAAAGGTGTAACTGTAAAACAAAATGCGCTACAAAGACGTGTTCATGCAAAGCTGCAGAAAACTTGTGCAATTCAAAATGTCACAGCAGTTTATCTTGCTCAAATAAATAATTTCAATTTTAATTACAACAACCGCTTATTAGTTTTTGCCATTGAAGCTATTAAGTTTATGTTTTTCGAGAAATTACGTTTGCCTTTGTATGTTTTTTAAATAATTAAATGTTTAAAATACCCCTTGGATATTCATTTTAGTAATTAATTGAACAATTTTTTTAATATTACCCAGCCAGAGTTGGGTAGACCTAGGTGAGTATGGGTAAACCCTGAGTTAAAATTTATTTTTCTTATTATTCGGACTTTACCCAAAAGACTTGGGTAATACTAAGTCAACTCGGGTAAAAATAGGCTTACTCCACCTTCTAGCATTACCCGTAACATAAACACTACGTGCCAGTGAACGCCAGTCGCTGGCGCTTAATCATACAGTTACCACGAGTTTTGTTTATTCAACGATGAACATATCAAAAACGTCATCTAAAAAGTGGTCATATTCTGATCATATTTGTCAGCTCGTCTAGTAATAACGCACAAAGATTTTTAGACAATGTTTTCAATTTCCTTCATTTTTGTGAAACACTAATTTTTTGAGAATGCAAACGTGTAGTCGCCACAAAAAAGTAGAATTGACCACTGGACGCGTGTAAACGATGCGATCAAGTGCCAGTGCCAGTGCAGCGACGGAATCTAGTGATGCTGGCGCCAGCTACTATATCAATGTAAATCAGCCTTAACCCATCAATGATCAATCTCCAAGCGGCACCCAGCTGTCGCATAACAATTGACAATCTATTGTGTCTGCGATTCCCACGATCGAGGTGGTACAGAAAAAAAGAGAAGTAATTACCACATGCAGACAGTGATAGGCGGGTCTGCGCTATCGGCGTGGTCGGGGGGCGGGGTGTGCGGGAAGCCCATCTTGACGAGACCCGCATCGGCGGCGCGCGCGCGGGCCGGCGGCACCGTGTGGCCCAGCAGCAACGACCGGTAGTGGACGTCGTCGAGTACAACCTGAGATACAGTTTTTTTTTAACAATAATTTGGGTATGGGCTTTTTGCCCATGTCTTTCTTTCTGTCACTTTTTAGGGTTCCGTAGCGAAAATGGCAAAAAACAGAACCCTTATAGATTCGTCATGTCTGTCTGTCTATCTGTCTGTCTGTCTGTCTGTCTGTCCGTATGTCACAGCCACTTTTCTCTGAAACTATAAGAGTTATACTATTGAAACTTGGTAAGTACATGTGTGAACCGCATTAAGATTTTGATACAAAAATGGAAAAAATATTAAAAATTTTAGGGGTCCTCATAGGTACAACTGAAACAAAAAAAAAATCCGTCTAACCTATGCGTGTGGGGTATCTATGGATAGGTCTCCAAAAATCATATTGAGGTTTCTAATATAATTTTCTTCTAACCTGAATAGTTTGCGAGAGAGACTCTTCCAAAGTGATAAAATGTGTGTCCCCCCCGTCTAACTTCTAAAGTAGGGGCATGATAATTCTAAAAAAAATATACGATGTACATTATTATTAAAACTACCAACGAAAATTGGTTTGAACGAGATCTAACAAGTAGTTTTTTATACGTCATAAATGGTAAACCTTAATTTAACTTTCATTAAATCAACTAAAATATAAAAATCAAAAACCTTTTAATTTTATAGAAATAAACCTTATTGCTGCTGCGGAACCCTTCATGGGCGAGTCCAACTCGCCCTTGGCCGGTTTTTAATTATTTGTTCGCGTACAAGGTTGTTTACATCTTAATCTACTTAAGCCACACCTCAGGACTTTTTTTAATTTTAATTTACCACTATTATATTTAGTGCCCCGAATGGTCGTCTCTGGTCTCTGGAGAGAAACACAGTTACTTTTCCACGGAAATTTTGTTAGAGCAAAAAAGTGACGATTTTTTTTTAAATGTGTTTCTGCAATCTGTTTCATCGAACATTCAGCAAAAGTTTAAATATGGATTTAATCTTGTAGGGTCGGCTAACCCAGTGGCTGCTCCCTCTTATTGTGGCTTTCCCTATAAGTCTCTAGGGGTTTTTCTCTTGAGAATTTGAAATTTTGTATCAATGTTCATTAGCTGTGTTGCAAGTATGTTTGGATGCTTGTTTAGCCTTTGCTTGTAAGATTTAACTATATTATGTTTTGTCTCTTCCTGGACAGTTCTTATTTTGAGGTCATGATGAAGTTGTTTATTTGTTATAAACCAAGGAGCCTTAGTATTTCTAGATTTGAATTTGAGGTTGTTCCTAAGAACTGTAATCCATATGTCCAGATTGGTTTAAGTATACGTTTATAAATTAGTAGCTTGTTCTCTAATGAAAGCTGTGATTTGTTGCCAAGCAGCGAGTACATTTTTGTTAGTTGGATACCAAGAGCTTTTCTTTTCATTGTAATATGTTTTTTCGAGGTCAGGCGTCGATCCAGCCCTATGGCTGGGACTATTCCCAGATACTTAGCTTCGTTCACTTGCGGTATCTGGACACCATTTAGAATTATGGGTGGGCAGTTTTCACGCCTCAAAGCAAAGGTTACCTGTGCCGATTTGGATTCGTTAGCTTTTATTCGCCATTTCTTTAACCATTCTGTAATCTTATTCAGCGATTGTTGCAGTATGCAACTTGCTTGAGTCGTATCATCGTCGATAGCCAATGCAGCTGTGTCGTCTGCAAAGGTGCCGATCAATACGCCATCTGATAGAGATAAGTCAGAAGTTTATATTAGGTATAGACTCGGACCGAGCACACTTCCCTGGGGTACTCCTGTGTAAACTTTAAATAGTTTGGTTGATGATTCTCCTTGCTTGACGTAGAAATATCTGTCAGCTAAATATGATTTAATGAAGAGGTAATAGTTTAGTGGAAGTAGTTTTTTTTTTTAATTTATAGAGCAGACCTTCATGCCAGACTCTGTCGAATGCTTGGGAAATATCAAGAAATGCAGCGCATACAATACAAATGTATTTTTTATTTTCGAAGGCTTTGTGTATCTCTTCTACTAATCTATGTATTTGTTCTATTGTGCCGTGTTTTTTCCTAAACCCAAAATGGTGATCAGGTATAATTTTATTTTCCGTGAGAACTGTGTTCAGCCTCTTCAGGAAGAGTATTTCCATTACCTTTGACATTAAAGGTAGTAAGCTTATTGGCCTGTATGAGGACACCTCTTCTGGAGGCTTGCCTGGTTAAGGATCATTTTGATCTGAGCTACCTTCCATTGCTCCGGGAATATTGCTCGCTTCAAGATGCAATTGAATAAGTGTGTCATAAAACAGATTGCTTTTTCGGGTAGCTCACGGAGTATTTTGGCAGTTATCAAATCGTATCCAGGGGTTTTGTTTAGGTTTAATTTAGAAATGGTTTCTATGACCTCAGATTTACTAAATTTTGTAATTGGTAAGTCAAGTTGGTAAGGTTCAGCTAGAAAATTGCTTATTTCTTGGTGATTGTTCTTCGCAGTCATTTGGTGTGAAGACATTAGCAAGATAGTATGCGAAAGCTTCGCCCTTCTCAGAAGCGGTAGGCATTTTGAGCCGTTTCGTAGCTTTCCAGAGTGAGTAGTCACTGTTGGCAGTCGCATCTAGGTTACATAGCTGGTTTTCAATGTGAGCATTTTTTTCAGAACGCAGTAATAGTTTGAGTTTTGCAGTTAAATAGTTTAGGCGAGTTTTGTCACCTGGAAATCTGGTGGCTTGCCATTGCTTACGTGCTTCTCTTTTTTCAGCTACTAGTTCTTGCTCTAAACCTGTCCGAGAACTAGTAGCTGAAAAAAGATAAGATAATCTGCTTTGAGTTTTTTTATATAATATCATCGCCTAGATGCGACTGCCAACAGTGATTACTCACTCTGGAAAGCTACAAAACGACTCAAAATGCCTACCGGTTCCAATCCACCTATAAGGAAAAATGATGGCACCTGGGCTAAGAGTGACGATTTTTGAGTTATCAAATTGCCAGGAGTTTTATTTCCATTTGCACAATACTTACAAAACAAGTATTTTGGCGACTGTGACTAACTCATAAGTCATAAGCCATCAAAAAAATTATATTAAATATTATTTAATCCGTTGATCACCAATTCGTGGAAATCTTTTGTTCTCGCGGCCCATATGGGCCTTAGGGGGCTTGATGAGTTAAATACTTCATAATTCATATTTACTGCAAATGTAGCACCAATAAAAAATTGTTCTGTGACAGTAACTACTCTTTATGTAATTGAAAATATTAATATACCCCATATTCTCCGGTCGTATCTTGACACAGCTTTTTGCAGATTCGCACTTCTGCTGCAAGACCAATAAGAGAACATCTGATGCCATCTGTTTTCAAAGCCTGAAACAGTAATTTCATTTTTTTATAAAATGCAAGACAGCTTGTCAATATCCAGATGCCAATTATATTGTCATCGTCAGCTTTTCAGATAAGCATCAGTAACTTATAACAAACATGCTCATTGCTTATTTATTGTTTAAAATAAAAAGGGTATCTATGCACAAAAACTGACCTGTATTGTTGTATTGATGTCTCCCGGGTCACAAGTGGTAAGGGAAGCGAACAGCACAAGAAGCTCGCGTGAAGCATGGCCTGGCAGCGGTCTCAATACTTTCCCTGCTAACTCCAAGGTATTTTGTAAAGAAGGCTCCCCAGTTAAACTAAGATTTGATAGGCTGAAAAAATAGCTATTTGTAACTTGGCCATCTATGTTGGGAGAATATTCTGACTTCGGACAATATTATAACATTTAAATCTGGCATTACAATGTTCAACAAGTCTCTGAGCAAAGTAACCGCAATTTGCTCAAAGACAACAGTCACAAAAAATTACATAGTATAAATATTTTTTGACAAACTTAATAATATTTAAAAAATACATACCCTTGTAAAGCTTTAATATGCTTCCTCACATTTCCAGAGAGCTCTGTGATTTTTTCTGCCCTTTTATTTTTCATCAATATAATACCAAGCTGACTTAATGGATTCTGGTCAAAATACTCTTCAACAAACTTCTCTAGCAACTGAAAAATGTTGTGAGGACAAATAATTTGATTTCAACATAATAGGTACTTCTAAAACTTTAGTTTACAAAATATCACAACACTGATTTAGGAACTTGTAAACATAAATTTTAATAGGAGAAAGATTGATTCACTACTACAGCTTTGTAATTACCTTCAATGTGCACAAAAATCTAGTTGGTTTCAAATCCTGTGAATTCATAGCATCTGAACAATCAATAGCTACCAGCAAGTGTCGCATCATGCCGAGCCGCACGGGCCCCCGCCGCGGCTCAGCTGCCCTCTTCGCCTGCTTTTGTGCAAATTCAGCAACCAAGCTCTCCACCAAACCATCTTTGTCCTCTTTAATTGCTTCCCTAAAAGGTACATATCAATTAAATACTATAAGCACGCTGGCTAAGATATTAAATAGCAGATTTTCTAGACTTTTGATAGCATATTTAAAGGATTATAGAAAGTTACTTTCTTTTAGGTTAGGTTCTGATATTCTTTTTGTTTACGTTACAGGGTTTAATTGATTCAAGCAAAAATGTAATATGAAAAAATTAAAATAATATCCCGCAGCTTATTTTTAACCATATAGTAAGAAAACCCAGATTAATAACTGTATATTGTATAAAAAAACTCACCAAGTTCTTTCATAACCGGTTTCCCACCGGTATTCTTTGGGATCATGCTCTTCATCCTCCATTATGATGTGATCTAAAGATAAACCTTAAACTATTTTATTTGGGGTAAAAATGCAAAGTTTTATAATTAAAGTTTTCAAATTTCACTTTACTTATTCTACTTCTTCTTGTTTGTTTTTATTCATAATTTGACTGTTTGACAGCTATTACTTTTCATGAACCGTCAACAACCGGCAAAGTTAAGTGTGGTACGTGGACAAAACTCAATGGCCTAGATTACACGGTCAATATTATCACGGAATCATGATGCGTGTAATCTGCGCCATTCTAAATCTAAGCTCTGTTAAGACTTATAGAGTTATGACTTATGACTCTGATACGTAGGGAAGGGAATAGGGTAGGGAATTGCGAGAAGAAGAAACACAGAAGGCGAAACACAGCGCAAGCGCTGTTTCACGCCGGTTTTCTGTGAGAACGTGGTATTTCTCCCACGTATAGCATTATAGCGTATAGCAATTCAGCATGTTACTAGATTTGATGGGCTACTGAGACGTCAGAAAGCATTAATCAGTTCATGGAAATATGCCCATGTTTAATCAATAATAATTATGTAACATTAGCTGGTACCTATTGGTGAAACTGGTTCTGGTCAGTTAACCTTGTTCAATGCAGTTAACGCCTAGTTAGAGTTAACAATTGTTTAACCTTAAGAGACAATCGTTAAAGATATTGAATTTATGATTTCATTTTACTTTATTATTTAAAATGTGATAATTTTTTTCCTACGAGTTCTATAGGCTTAGATAATAATATACCAAACAAAAGACATCAAAACAAACTTTTATACAAAGCAAGCACACATGGACGTTCATGGACTGGAAAAACAAAGTAGCATTCAGCAACGAATAATATTATAAGCCCTTAATTATTCCAAAAGTATACATACAGCCCTCATTTTTTGCACGACATTGCGAGACCAGAGTCCACATCAGCATTATACATATTATTATTAAATATTAATATTGTGTAAATGCTGATGATGCATAAATAGCATTATTTAATGCACTAATGACTTACTAGAATAATAAGATATAATGATTTTAAATAAGTTTATTGTTTGATACATTAGCATAAAGATACAAAAATAGTTAAAAGTAATAATGTAAGATTCATCTTGAAGTTTCTGTTTTATTGATACTAACAACTTGCAAGCACAACTTAAATGCATTACATAAAACAATTTAAACTCATTTGGTATATTCACACTTCACAGTCACACAGGTATTTTGTGACTTCTGAAACATGACTTTCTGTAGAATTTTCATAAAATTGTTGTTTGCCAGCAAAAACCTACATTTCTGAATTGTTTATTAGCAATATGGTTTTATTTTACAAATTTTATCCCGTTATAAATATTTTCAAAGTTTCCAAAGTTCACCTGGTAGCATATTTGAATGACAACTTACAAACATGGTTTAATGTTAGGAAGATAATGCAATAATTTATGTAGAAGTTAAAAATACTTAATATTCTATTCAGTTTATTTTTTTAGATACTGAGCTAGATCAGCAATTTAACTCCAATTTTTTATCCTACTTAAAACTAATATCTTAAGACATATAAAAAGACTAATTTGAAAATCATTACATTGAAAGTAGTGTTACAATTCTTGCAATTACCAAAATATGTTAAACATAAATTATACTGTAGAAGCAACCTTAATTAAGTTGATTGCAGGTACTGTAAAACTAAAGCTACAAAGTATAATGGTAAAATTAGTCTCTTTATCATTCCAAATGGTGACAGGAATGTGTTAGATTCACTCAGTGGCAGCCATGGCTCGGGCCTGCGCTCGGACTCTCTTGTCATATTCTAGCCGGTTTTGACTGAAATAAAAAAAATATGCATAAGCAATATAACACAACTCTTAAAAAATTGTCTAGGAGTTGGAAGTAAGGTAAATAGGATCCAAAAGAGTAAGTTTATGTTGTCAAGTTGACTTCATGCAATCATTATGTAACTGATTAATATGTTGTGGTACTTCAACTCAAACATTATAGTACTTTTGTGACATAAAATATACAGTATTTTACATTATGGATAACTATTTTAAATATGAATATCTCCTTTCAAATAAAATATAGTGTGTTATTTGAATATTATACTTATAGCACATGAACATAATATGTAGAAATATAATATTATATGTAGAATATAAGAAACTAGGCCAACTTATTATGTACTTCATAATAATTGACAATCCAAATAATCAATAACAAATCTTAAATTTGGTTGTTAAAATGTTTTCAATTCCATGCTTCTAATAATATTATGTTCTTGTAGGTTTGAAGTTCATAATGTTATGTTTTATTATTATCAAAAGAAACAGAGTACTGCAAAGGATTTTTATTAGTACAAACCAGTAAATTGTGTAGGCTTCGGCTTGAGCAGGATCCTTAACATTTGGCTCATTTAAAAGATCTTGGATTCCAAGTAAAATCTGTTTGATTGTGATAGCTGGACGCCAATCTTTTTCTTCGTCTAGTAGAGAGAGACATACTGTGCCAGAGGGATAGACATTTGGGTGGAAGAGTGGTGGTTCGAACTTGCACTTTGGTGGACTGGAAGGGTAATCGTCCTTGAAGATCATACGCAATTTGTATAGTCCACCTTCCCATGGAGTCTGAAAGTTCAAGTATGGTTAATATGTGCATCACAAACAATATTTTCTCCTGATCGTTTTTACCACTATAAAGTATGGACACTTACTCCCTTTTTACCAGGAATTGCACACTCCCATGTCATAAGGTTTAGAGATCCATCGGGATTTTTCATAGGCCGGGCAACGAAACCCTGAAATGAAAAATATTATGAGTTTTCAATGCATTGTTTGGATCCCGACCGGACCAGTACAATAACCAGTTGCGGATGCAAAACGTAACTCACAAAGGGATGGTCTTTACGCCAAGCTTTCCTTTCTTCGGCGAGACGGGCACTGGCGATACCAGACATGTTCTGAAATAGAGATAGTTATAAATGGACTAATAAACTGATAGCATTATCCGACCACGAAATTAGAAAACTCACTTCTATATTAAAAATAAGAAACAAATAGAAAATATTACAGCGCGAAAAAGGCGTCCCACGATGCGTAAACCACAGAGTCACAGACTATTTTTTTTTCTTTGAACACTCAGTCTCAGCTCAGCAGTGTTGTCACACCAAATTTTAAAAAATCAGTAGACGTTATGCCAAAAATTGGTAGAATTAGGTAGATGTTAGAACCAAAAGTTGGTAGATCTACCACCCTCATATCAGTAAATTTTTTAGAAAAAAAATGCTTGTTTAACAATAGAGAGAGTTTTATTGATAGTGTTTATACATATTTTTATTGAATAATTTTAAATGTACAGCAGTCAGCACTCGGCTCTTCGTTCTTTGAAATTAGGTTAATTTCAAAGAGCGAATTGTTCAATACTTACGTATTTAATGTTAAATCCACGTGTTTGAGGCATTGTTTGGCCATTCTTATGGTTTATTATTTAGCGGAACCACAAAACTCAACAATATCTAGCATAAAATGTTCACTAAAAACCCTTATTAACACTTTTATTACATGAAATATGCAGACCGACTCCTTTGTTATGTCCTAGTAAGTAGGACATAACATTACACGCTTTTGACGCTTAAACACCGATTTAAGGCTCCCTCCTAGTGTCTATTAGCCAAAGATCTCTAACTAGTTTCTTAAGGTCAATGCTATTAACTCAATGGGTGGCACTGCACATGGCTATTTGTATTTGCGTATTTAATGTATTCGCCAAACAATCGCCATGTGTAGATGGTATGTTTAAATACACGTTTCCGTAGTCCGTACCTTTGTCGGTTTTTGACGCACATCAAAAGAGTCAAAGGATCTAAACACACTAGGCTGAATTACGCCGGCGTAAATTCCGCCGCGTTTCAAACTCATACAAAATACGGGCGGAACGCAAGAGACGACACACTATTCCGTCGCGTATTTGTATGCGTTTGACATTTGCGGCGGAATTTACGCCAGCGTAATTCAGCCTAGTGTGTTTAGACACAAATATGTAAGTAAACAATTATCAAGTAAAAGTTTGGTAAGTATTTGACGTCCATGTTGTGGAAGGCCGTATTTGCCTAATATTTGGTTGTTTGTGTATATGTCAATAATTTTGCCAAATGCAACAAATAGCCAATAGCAAATACAAATAGCCATGTGAAGTGCCTCCATGTGGAAGGCCATATTTGCCTTTATTTGCTTGTTTGTTTATACTTCATAAATTTTGCCAAATGCAACAAATAGCCAATAGTAATTTATACCAATAGCTATGTGAAGTGCCATCAATATAGAACAGGTCCAAAACAGGTCCGACCGCGCTGCCGCACCGCGCCATCCGCCGCTGGAGCCCTTCGCCCTTGGCTTGGCTACTTTCAAGTTTCATGAGCGCCCCCGCCCACGTTCATTTGAACTTTAAAGCCTTGGTGAGTTGACACTTGGTGACTTGGCGCACTTTCAATTTTCATTAATGTTTTACCGAAAACGGTAAATTTTATTGTAAAAGTAAGGGCAAAGTTATAGATAACTAGCTGTCCCGGCAAATGTTGTTTTGCCGTATAAGTTATTTTACACCTCTAGTCCACCGACGCAAACGCATGCGGCAGGGAAAACTGTCAGTAAACACTGCAGTAAACTGTCAGTAGCAAAGACAATATTATAATCACTACGTTTTGTCAGTAGCATGTTGACTACATGTTGACTGTGCTGACTGACCGGCTGGAGGATGACGCTGACATTGAGCGAGAGCGCAGGGCTCTCGCCGTCAGAGCTTACATGATCGCTCGACGTTTTGCCAACTGCAGCAGGGACGTTAAAACCACACTTTTTTAGGCGTATTGCCTTAGCATGTACACCTGCCAGCTTTGGATAACGTTCAAACAAAAGTCGATGAGCCGTATAAGAGTCCAGTATAATGATGCATATCGAACTCTTATGCGGCTCCCGCGAAGCTGCAGTGCTTCGGGTATGTTTGCGGAGGCGGGAGTCCCTGACTTTTTCGCTATCATTAGATCTCGGGTGGCTGCATTTTGGCACAGATTGCGCAGCTCTGGCAAAAGTATACTCACGGCTATCTCTGATGACTACTACAATAATTTAATGTACGTGCGGTGGATCTCTGTTCACATGAACCAGAACAAGAAGTGATTTTATGACTGGTCACCCCTTTAAGGTGTCAACATTATTTTATTTTAATTTTAATTTTACATAATATTTTATATAATCTGTATGGGTAAATTTATGCCTGAAATAAAGACATTTTATTTTATTTATTTTTTATTATTAAATATTTATAATTCAACATTTACATAAATTCATTAAAACTTGGAATGGGGGGCAAACTTCAAAGGATATTTTTAAATCACTTTTATTAAATAAACAAGTGACGAACAAACGATTATTTATAACGAACAATCAAAAACAAACTACGAACAAACATTATTGAATATTTATAATTCAATATTGACATAAATTCATTAAAAATTAGAATAGGGGGCTAACTTATGCCTGTCAAAAAAGTGAAGAAATTAAAAAGTAGCAACATCGTAGTGTCATCTCTTTCAAATCGACCTAAGAAAAAAGGGATGACACTACGATGTTGCCACTTTTTAATTTCTTCACTTTTTTGTCAGGCTTAAATAAGGATATTTTCAATTATTTTTTATTAACTAAATAAGTAATGAAAAACGATTATTTATAACGAACAATCAAGAACAAACGACGAACAAACATTAATAAATATTTATAATTCATTAATGACATAAATTTATTAAAAATTAAAATGCGGGGGCTAACTTAAGATCATATTTTAAATTATTTTTTATTAAATAAACAAGTAACGAACAAACAATTATTTATAACGAACAATCAAGAACAAACAACGAACAAGCAATAATAAATATTTATAATTCATTAATGACATAAATTTATTAAAAATTAAAATGCGGGGGCTAACTTAAGATCATATTTTTAATAAATTTTTATTTATTAAACAAATGACGGACAAACGATTATTTATAACGAACAATCACGTACAAACGACGAACAAACGATATACGAGTATAAAAATCAAAAAATAAATTCTTGGGGGGCTAACTTCAAGGACCTCCGTATCGGATCCAATCACTCAGCAAACGTCAAAAATATATGATCAAGGAAGAAATGAATCATTTAACTATATTACATTATCCAATATAAATGACTCAATGATCTGATCCAATATAAATGATAATGGATATATAAATATAAATGAGAATATGTTATAAATGAATAAGTACTTTATTCATCTTAATAACTTTATAAATAGCCTTAAACCACAATAATAATATGGTATATGTAGCCATTGAGATGTACAATGTATGTAGCTTTAATAATTTAGGCTCGTATTTTTGGTCAGTACTTAAGATGCGACCCGGTCTCAAGATGCGGTTCGGCTCTGTGATTGGTCCAAATTTTGACAGCCAACCAATCACAGAGCATGAACCGTGTCGTAAGACCGAGATGCATCTTGAGTACTGGCCAAAAATACGGGCCTAAATTATTAAAGCTACATACATTGTACATCTCAATGGCTACATAAGTATACCATATTATTATTGTGGTTTAAGGCTATTTATAAAGTTATTAAGATGAATAAAGTACTTATTCATTTATAACATAATTTGATATCAATGTACATTGTACGTTATTACAAATTCGGCATAAAATGTCGGTATAAAACAAGAGTCGGCAATTTTTGTCGACACTTGTGTAACCATGGGCCTGTACTTAGATGTCAAAAAAACGTCAGCTTTTCATTGGACGTTTATTGTCGTTTGCTGCTTTCCTATTGGCTTCTGGTAAATTCATATGTAATTCAAAAACACAAAATGTCGGCGTTATTCATGGGGCCACTGAATGTGTTGGCGACGCTTTTTTTTCATTCACAAGTGATACGAATTTTGCTTTAGTTGTTCCGTTTTGCGTACATTTTTATGAATATTGTGTATAAAAAATTTTATTTGACATTGTTTTGGTAAGTACTAAATGTAAATAAGATACAAAAGTAGAAATTAAAATAAATCTAAGCATTCCGCATGTGTATAAAATTATTGAAAAGAATAAAGTCAACTCAATAGGCAAAGCGTCGAATGTCGATTTTAAAATGTGTCAGAGAAGTTATAACTGTATTAGTATTAACTGTATTAGTATATTACACTTATCGTCATAATAAAGTAGCTTTGTAACTTTATTTTTGTACTCATAAACAGTATTTACAAATAATAAAGTAAATAGAACAGGAACTCTTATAATTCTGAAGACATTGAAAAATTTTGGTTGGAAAGTTTGGCGGGAACTATGTAGCCGATAGCACTCTTGAGGTTATAATGAAAACCTTATTATATTTATTAATCAACAGAAAAACATTAAATAATGACTTCAATTGAAGGCAGTGGGAATACAGGGGAAGATGCACTAATTGGAAATCCAGATGAACTAACAAAAAATCCTACAGCTCTGAAAGGTAGGATATGATTACCAAGATTACAATATCTTCAAGTCATCTTTGAATTTAAGAAACATTAATCTGCTTGATATCTGAATGGTGGCTGGTGCAGCACTAATAAAGTCCAGATTCTTTCAAACAGTAAATTGTATCCTCATTAATATCGGACAAATGTCATACCTACATACAGCATACTACAGATTTAGTTGATATATTTTATTAATGAATTATTACAGTGTCTACATCTTTAACTGAATTAAAGTTAATATTTGATTCATATATTAGAATCAGGGTACTGAGTATAACATTTCATTTCAGAGGCACATGAGCAAATGGCTACCCTTGATGTACTCGTGTGTGGACATTGCCATTCGGCTTTTCACTTTGTTGATGAATTTAAAGAGCACAAGGACTCCAATAACTGTACAGGAAAATCACCAGTCAGAGATAGTGTAAGTTGACAATAAATAGCAATCCTATATCAAATAGAACTACTGTACCATCATTATTATGAAAGTTAAATACATAATACACTCAAGTTACTAAGCACCTTGTTCTGCGGAACTCTATGGAAACAGAGGCCGAGTTAATTTCTGCATGTAATCATGATGTAAACCTTAAAGGGGCCGGGTGCCATTAATATTCTCATACATAATATGTAATACCAAAATCATTTTCTCATACGAAAATATTTAACATGTTTGAGTTATTTTTAAAACTCTAAAAAAATATTTATACTCTAAAAAATATTTTTTAGTATTTAAATATTTTGTAGTAAAGGTGAATGCCCAAAAAAAAACCCATAGTGGATTGAAATAATTGATATACAGCAAAGTAGACCATTAATAGTAGATTGTAAATATGTAACTCATTTTATTCAAAACCATAACTGAAACGGATAATTTGAAAAAATAAATCTGAGATTTTGAGACAGCGCTTTGAATCAACTATGTGGTTTCTTCCTTTGTTTTTGTGTTTTCCTCATAAAAACGATGGTGACACGTATAAGAACTTACAATTTAGAGAAAATAAAGTCAAAACCGGCCAAGCGCGTGTTGGGCCACACGCAATATAAAGTTCCGTAGTACCGTTAGTTTTTGATATTTTTTTAATGTTCAATGAATGTACATATCGACGGGTGAAAGCGGAAGTGGCGTAACTTGAATTTTGGCCAAAATCACTTTTTAATTGATTGTTGTATAAAAAAAAATTCCGCGTCGAATGGTCTATATCTCGTCTTTCTACGATAAATTCTAGTAAAGATACGACCATGGATTTTTACCACCTTTTAGCACAGACCTTAAAAAAAATTGTCGTAACTACACGAAAAACTGCAATTTTTGAATAAAAGATAGATACGACAATGCCTGAGAAATTAGAAAAAGATACGACACAGGTTCTTTAATTCTCTAGTTTGATTTAAATGAGTTACGACATTTTTGTCGCCTAAAATACAACATTTACAAAGATACGACAATTTATTTCATACTAATTTTATAGGTATGAGAAAGTTATTACATTTCAAACACATAATTTTATTCTTAAACCTATACTTACGACCAATTAATATACTTAAGTGATGAGTACAGAGATAAGTAACGCCATTTCATCTCCCTCCTGCCCCTGTATGACACCTTCGCTGACGCACCATATAAGCCGTTCTTAACGCCTTTTAGTAGATTGTTAGCGTCGATTTGAGAAAACGTGTTTGTGTGTATCAATGCACGTTTATTCTGAATGGAACTGAACACGCTTATTCTTAAATGAAGCTTAAAGACGTATAGTGAAATGTGGCATGTATGTGTCCACGTATATTTTTTTCCCCTGAGCATTGCTCTGGACATCTACACACTTATTCTTGTATACATATTTTGTTGATTTTACATGTTTGTAAAGATAAAAGCCCGTATATTTTCTGTTAACAATATCGATTATCGACTCATTTTTTTATGTTTTGCTAATATATTTTTTTATTGATGGTTCAATAAAAAATATTGTTGAGCTATAATTGTTGTTGTTAATAAATATTGAGCTCCTTCGGGTCTATGAGTGGACACACACATAATATAAAATGGAGTACAACCTTGCCTCTACGTCCTTCAAGAGAGAGAGATGTCTCTGTCTGTGAGAGACTCGAGACTCCTTCCGGGAACCCGTACATGGTCTCTGGCCATCATGCAAGCTACCATCCCTACAAGTAGAAAATGGATCGCTAGCCCACGATGCAAAATACAAAACCGATCTTCTGGGCAAGCTCTTTGCGTCAAGCTCGACCCTAGATAACGAGGGATAGAAAACGCCGACCATACCACGATGCACGAGCATCATGTCGGAGTTTCATCAGCGCTCAGTCCTGCGTTCCCTTGATATCCAAAAGCAGAGATGCCTGACGGAATCCCTCCTATTGTGTTAAAAAAGTGCTCTCCAGAGTTGGCTCCGGTCTTAACGCGTCTTTTTCAGTTCTCCTACTCTTCTGGCATTGTCCCGGCTTCTTGGAAGACAGCCTTGGTGTAAAAAGGTGACCGCTCAAATCCTTCCAGCTACAGACCAATCGCTATAACCTCCGTCAGCTCGAAGATTATGGAATCCATAATCAATACCCAGCTTTTTCGATACTTGGGCGGCCAGGGACAAACAGTACGGATTCCGAAAGAGTCGCTTGGCTGGTGATCTCTTGGCGTACCTAACTCGTCATTGGGCTCAGGCGATTGAGTCGAAGGGAGAGGCACTGGCTGATAGTTTGGACATTGCAAAGGCCTTTGATCGGGTTTGGCACAAGGCGCTGCTATCAAAGCTTCCATCATATGGGCTCCCCGAGAATTTATGCAAATGGGTCACAAGTTTCTTAGCAGATCATGTTACAGAGCAACGGCATTTATTGCTATGCGGATACATACATATGCGGTACAGTACGCTGCCCTATATACCGGCTTCTCTGATATTTTTCTAGATATAGAGTCGGAACGAACTTGTGTCTAAATAGAGAATTCACAGGAGAAAGTCTCTGAATGGGGTAGACGTTACTTATTCCAATTCAACCCCACCAATACATAAGTCTGCGCGTTCACCACTAAAAAGTCACCAATGGTCATATTCGTTCATATTCTCCTCGTTTTCAGGGCACCCCTTTAACATTCTCCCCCAGCATTGAAATACTTGGCGTAAACATATCAAGCGAAGTCCAGTTCTGATGTCATCTAGAGGGTGAGGCCAAGTTAGCCTCGAAAAAGCTTGGTGTCCTTAACAGAGCGAGACAGTATTTCAGTCCGGACCAACGACTATACATAACTCTGCAAGGCGAAGGTTCGGCCTCATATGGAATACTCTTCTCATGCCCAGAGGCAGGGGCGCCAAATACCAACTACTCCCTTTGGATCGTATACAATGAAGGGCCGCTCGCATTGTTGTGTTTCAAACAGGCTCCTGGACTCCTTGAAAATACGCCGAGATGTAGCTTCACTCTGCATCCTCTATCGGCTTCATAATGTATCACGGGGAGTGCCCTGAGGGATTGTTCAGAATCATACCTCCTGCAATTTTTTGCCATCGTTCCACGCGAAAAATATACCATCCTCATCACCTTGATGAGTGGCAGTCTTCCACCGTGCGATTTTCACGTAACTTTCTGCCGCGTACTGTAAAATTGTGGAATGAACTATCACCAGCAATATTTTCAGACCTATACGACCTGCAAACCTTTAAAAAGATATCGTATTAGTACCGGATAAGGCCGGCAACGCACCAGCAGCCCTTCTCATGTTGCTAGTGTCCATGGGCAACGGTAGTTACTTTCAATCAGGTGACCCTTGTGCTCGTTTGCCCCCATATCTTATAAAATAAAAAGAATAACTTTAAATTCATGAGCATGAATAAAATATTAGGGCTTAAACCTTTATAAAGTAGAAAAAACAAGAGAAATAAATGTTTTATTACATTATTTTTCATTTTATTATAGTGATTTTATATTTCAACGTTGATTAATGATTAATAAAACAAATTTCCATTCCTTTATTTTCTTATGTTATAAACAAATAATAGTAAATAGTCATATTATTTCTTTTAATTTGTTATAATGACATTCTTTTAAAACAAACAATTCATTTAGTTTAAGATACAGCATTTCATTTTCACAACGTCTGTCGCCGATTTTGCATTTGAACCAAAAGTTGTAAGGCAATTTAATTAAGTAAACAAGATACGGCGAAATGAAATGCGTAAGGGCCTGTTATATTTGAGATACGACAGATCCGTCGCTCAAAAAATTATGCTTTTTTAAGTTATCTATACATTTCCTCTCAAAGATACAACATTTCTGCTGCGTAAAATAGAAATATTTTTTGTCGTAACTTGTTAAAAATCAATGAAATATCAACTTTAGAAAAATTTTAACAAACTCATCGTATAGGTCTTAGGTTAATTTAAATACGTTCCAATTTTTAAGTTTCTACCTTAGTAAATATAGAAGTTATGAATTTTTTAAAAAGTTTTTTGGCTCTCCTGTAAAGTTGGATTTTTCAAGTTACGCCACTTCTGCTTTCACCCGTCGATATTTTATAACGTGTTATACATTCATCTCAGTTACGTTTTTATAGGAATTTAAATTATAAGTTCCTTTAATATTTCTCTGAATAGTTACATTTTTTAGTTTTAAATTCAGCATATTTCCTACTCCCGTGAATAGGACAGTGCTTACAGTGTTTTGTCGGCATCGGAATATTATGTGCATTCATGCCGATTTACAGCTTTGTAGGTCCTATAGTCTCTGAGCAAAACCGCGGACAGACAGAGGGGCGGACGAACAGACCGAAACTATAAGAGTTCCTTGTTGACTACGGAACCCTGAAAAGAGATGTCACCGTACGTTTTTCGGAAGAAAGCGTATTCCCTCTTAAACATACCTGTAGCTCTACTAATGTTGCGAGTGTCCATGAGTGACGGTAATTGCTTTCTATCAGGTGACCCGTTTGCTCGTTTGCCCTTTTATTTTTGAAAAGACGTAGAGAGTTAACTGATATCATATTGTAATTATCCTTAAAAACACATGTACAGATTCTACCATTTCTATATCAAACTGACATTCTATACTTTCTGATATAAAAGTGATAAAATATATTTTAATATTAAATACATGAATATAAAAATCAGTAGACAAATATAAATGTATTTTTACTATGTACTAATCATCACAATACCGTTTGTAGCATCATATCGTCCTAAATATCATAGATTCCTATTGGAAAAGTCAATTGGTTACGATCGTTTTTAAAGTACTCGGTGATTGTTTCATCCAAAAAGGACATTGTATTTGGGATACCGTAGATGTAGTCTACTATGCCCCATATAAATGGTTTGAATCGATTACGGATTTTTGGGCATTCACCTTTACTATTTATTTTTATATTTTTTAATGTTTTACTCTATTGTTTAGTGTTTATATATTTAGTAGTACATTTACTAAAAAAAAATTTGTACACTAATTTTTTTTTATTTGTGCGGGAACCTAGGTAATTACTATTTTAAGCTGAAAAATAACTCAAACATGTCAAATATTTTCGTATGAGAAAATGATTTTGGTATTACGTAGGTATGAGAGGTCTGTAGTATGGAGTTAAACAGGCAGGTAAGAAAAGTGATACTTTTTTGGAAGTTCCCTTAGTATCATAGGTGTTATTAAATCAAAGCCAGGAGCTTTGTGGAGGTCTAAGGCTTTTATTTCCTTGTATATTTCTTTGGGTGTGGTAGGTTTCAGTGGCAAGCACAACTGAATATCTTGGGACAAAACGCTGTCAAGATCTGCATCATCACTTAAGGTCTCATTTGGGGTGAATATTTCTGATAAGTGAAGCGCACCTCAAGCGGACCTCACATTTTCCTAGCTTATGGAAAATTTCACAAATTGTTATGATCCACAAGGACGACAAGCCACCGCACAAATGTACTTCGTATAGACCTATAAGCCTCACTCCTGTTCTCTCCAAGCTATGGGAAAAAAAATTCCTCACAAGATTCATGGAGCTTATGAACGATAAGGATATAATGCCACAACATCAATTTGGATTCAGAAAAGGGCACTCCACAACTGAACAAGTCCATCGCGTATACGAGGGCGGCACTGAAAATTTTGGGAATCAAGGAGGTGACACAACAGTACTATTTAAAAATGTGTTTATAAATTGTTTTTCGAAGTATTCTCCGCGAAATTTGACACATTTTTCCATACGATGGAATCAATCATTGAAGCAACCATTCCATTCGGAAGTTGGGGTCTCCAAAATGGCCGTTTTGTAGGCGTCCATAGCTTCTTCAAGTGATGAAAATCTCTGACCACGCAATTTATTCTTTATTTTAGGGAAAGTATAGAAATCATTAGGGCTTAAGTCGGGGCTGTACGGCGGATGGTCTAATAATTCTATGTTTTCTTGCTCTAAAAACTCTTTTGTTCTGTGCGCGGTGTGAGAACTCGCATTGTCGTGATGGAGGATGATGCGGCGGTTGCAGTTCTCTTTACGGAGTTCAGGTACGACCTGTGGCAAACAAATGCTAGCATACCATTCTGCATTAACAGTTCTTTGTCCCTTGAGTCAATTCCATTTTCTCAATGACTAAACAAGTTTGACAAGACCTTGTGACAAGACCGAGAATCTTTTTTTAAATAAATGGTATTCGATTTTTAAAATCAAGGAATTTTCAATTAATTTTTTTTTAATATGACACGAATAGTGGAAGTATTCCATTCCCGATATTTTTAGTGCAGCCTATGTATCACGTCATAAGACAATGTTTCGAAAACACGAATTACTGCTCAGCGGCCCTTCTAGACGTGCAACAGGCATTTGATCGAGTCTGGCACAAAGGATTACTCGCAAAAATAAAAAGAGTCTTACCGCACTCCCTGTTTCACATTATAAAGTCCTACTTGAGCGATAGACTATTGCAAGTCAAACAAGGAGAAGCTAGATCATCGCTGTAGCCAATAAGAGCTGGAGTCCCACAAGGCTCTGTTCTGGGTCCTGTGTTATATAACTTCTACACATCTGATAGGGCCGATTCACACCAGAATGGCAGAGGCCGGCAGCGGTCGGCAGAGGCGTGGCGAGGCCGACAGAGGCGGCCGCTCGCGGCCGCTTGTGGCCTCTGGCGGCCGCGCGCCACCTCCAGAGCCTAGGGGGCGTCCACAAATTACGTGAGATGTTTAGGTGGGGGGGAAATAATACTTTTTTGGTCCATTTCATCTAGGTTGTACCACTAAGGTTGTACATGCGCTTAAGATTTAATCGTTACACGATTAAGATCATTCACAACTTCGTTCGAAAGAAAATCTACTGACTGTCAAACCAAACGTTTACGTAAGAAAGTAGAAACTCACATTTTGTAAAGTCTCACGTGAGATTTGGGAGGGGGAGGGGGGGTTGATTAAAATCTCACGAAATCTCACCAGGGGGAGGGGGGGTCAGAAAATTCAAAAAACACCTCACGTAATTTGTGTGGACGCCCCCCCTACGTGCCTTTCTTCTATATTCACCTCGAGGGACCTCGCGACGACGCGCGCGAACGCGGGCGGCCTCGCGACCTTTTAAAAGGTTTCAAGCGATACTAGTAGTTATAGGTATGTAAATGAAGCTTAAAATTATTTCACACTAAAAGTGCTCTTCGCGCCGCTGCCGGCCGTGTGCCAGTGTGAATCGGCCCATATTCCCACCGTTGCCGACGTGAGTGTTGCGACATACGCAGATACTTAAACACTAAAAAATAGAGCAAAACACTAAAAAATATATAAATAAATAGTAAATTTACTACAAAATATTTCAATACTAAAAAATATTTTTTAGAGTTTCGTTACTAACTCAGTGATTAACTCACAAATGCACGATACAGAATCGGCCAGCGGGAGTCAATAAATAACAAAATGGGGGTTGTCCTCGCCTTAAGCACAAATGTATGGACACCTGTAATGCTTACAATGCTCCATGTGTTCATTGTTTGAGAATAAAAGTATTTTGGCCCATTCAACAAGCCCCAAGTGGCCACATCTGGCCGCGATAACAATAGATAAGCTATCGTGTCTCATTTTTCCACGATTGATGGGTTAATCAGGTTCTATTTTTTGTCTATGAAGTGGTTGTATAGTTAAATTTTTTAAAATATTAATTCTGAATGATACTATGAGACTGGCATAGATGCCAAGTGCATTATAAGCCTCGTCAAAAGTTTGATTTAAGAAAAGTATTTTTTAATGTTGTCATTCCATTCCAGAATGAAAACAAGGCACAGGTTTGGGCATTTTTGTTGTGGAAGTGTTCTTCGGTGAGAGATGGATCTACTTCTAGCGCTGATAACAGTTGGAAGCTGTACCAACAGTGGTGCAGGATGCCAGAAGCTCAGCGGAATGCTTGGATTGCTGCAGGATCCAATGTCCAGTCGCTATCCAAGTTTGCACATGCTAAAGTTGTGAGTAGTATTTTTGTGAGAATTAAGGCTGAACAGCTGTAATATTTTCTCAACAATAATATTTTCTCAATCATTACAAAAAATGAGAAACATTATTTCTGACATTTTAAATTCATATTGTATCAATTTCATTGTAATAAAAAGAAAACACCAAAGGTTTTTATTTCAACCTCTTGGTTTTTCTCAGTTCACTGTGAAACATTAATTATGCTTTTCAGACGGAACTTAAGACTGAAGACCAACTGGTGCCAGTTCTGTCAGATAAGAAACGAGGTCGCCCCAAGAAACAGAGAATGGTATACACTTTAAGCATTCTTACTACCTTTTAAACTTCAAAGTTAATACTACTTAAATAACATGTGATCTTTATAATTTATATTATAAGACATTACCATTAGACAAATTATTATTACATTGAAGCCGCCACTCCACCGCGGCGCACGCTGTGCACGGCCACGCAGCGCACGTTTTTATTACTTTGACTACGTCAATTCGTGCGTAGCGTGTCCGTGGGTTGCAGTGGACACAGTCACATATATTTTTTTATTTTCTTGCAAAGCGAAGCTTGACGCACGTGCGTAGTCTCTCCGTGCGCAGTCCAAGATGGTGGACCATTTGGTCTGGTCAACTTCAGCAGAAGATCACAAGTAACATTGATTTGATATGATTTGCCAGACCATATAGGTCTACCTGCCTGTTAATCAATTTCTCTGAAAGTACATAAGTTCTAAGGGTAAAACAAGCATTAAATTACAGGAGGACGGCGAAACACAGCCATCGGGAGAGGAGAGTGATGAAATCAGATCTAGTCCAGGAATGAAGGCCAACAACAAACCAACAATGTCCTTAGCTAAAGCCAAGGTTAGAATATTTTACCCCTACGTAAATAAAATAATAACTCCAGTCCTCTGTTTCTGCTATTTTTATCTTACATTAATATATTGATAATTACATCAATTTCTAATCACTTTTGCATTTTTGCAATGAAAATACTATCTTATTTTAAGTCAGATCCAAACTGGATGTAAGCTGCATTAGTGCCCTTCCACACGACGTTTTGTTTACGCTCGTTTTTATCGATAGAAACGCAAGTTGAACGCTCAGCAAACAGAAGGAAGCCGAAATTTTACAATTTATATCTGCCAAAACGCGTTTTTAAACTCGCAGAAGACGAGCGTATCAGAAACGCGCGTCGTCAGTGCGCAAAAAATACGTCGTGTGGATATGAAAGGCCCTTAACGCTGAAAACTCACATGTGGCCGCGAGAACAATCGATTTCCAAGGCTGGTATAAATAGTCAGTACTTAAGATGCGACCCGGTCTCAAGACGCGGTTCGGCTCTGTGATTGGTCAAAATTTTGACAGCCAACCATTCACAGAGCCTGAATCGTGTCTTGAGACCGAGATGCATCTTGAGTACTATTTATACCAGGACAAGAATCCGCGATTGAAGGATTAATGTCGATTTGAATAAGCAGAATTAGGGCCTTGTACTGTGTTATGTCAATACTGGGTAAGGCCGAGAATTTTTACACTTGGTAACATAGAGTAACATAGAAACTTCTATGTTACAGTAACGTAAAAGTAACGCGAAAGTAACGAGTAAAGTATGTAAGGTCGAGATTTTATAGTGCACATTTTATGTAAAACTTTATGCCTTATACGGGGTGTAAGGGACAGCGTCCCGCAAACAACAAATGAATGTTACCGGTAACATAGAAGTAACGTAGAAGCGAGATTTTTTAGGCTTTAATTGATCATTAATCCATAATTTGAGCTCAATTTGGATCAAAAACACACGCCACGCATTGCTTCTCCGCTTATTCATATTTCTATTCAAAACAGGTGTAATAAAAACTGTTACTTACTTTTGAAATCGTCTAAATTCATTTAAAAATAACTCCGACCAAACACATGCGTGCACTTTTGCTCGACTCTACAGACAAAAAACAAGCGTCTTTTTTAAATTTTATTATTCGCATAGATACTTAGTGTTGCCAATGTCAATACAAAATAGTGCCACCAAAGATTAATATTGTTTAGAGGTGAAATTACGGTAACATACAAAATAGTAACATAGAAGCGAAAATAAGGGGACAAACATTTAAATTTCGATAAAGTCATAAAATCTGCTTATTTAAAAAGATCAACCACTACGAATTAATTGCTAAGTATCAGAGTATTTAAGTCAGTTCTTGAGGATTTGTCTTTCAATGGAAAAAATACAAAATTTTAGTTCCAAGTATATGGATACATGAAAAAGACAGCGAGTTTTTTTGCAATATTTGGGGTAACGGACGAATTTAACTCACTGTAGTTATAAAACCATAAAGAGTATTTTAACTTTGATATGAAATTGTATGATTTAGATCCCTACAAAATACAATAAAAGTTATTGAATTAAAAAATACTAGTTAGTTTTTTTATAATATGCAGACAAAAATTGGGACACTTTTTACTTTCGAAAAGTGTAAAAATTCTCGGCCTTACCCTACTATGTTTTTGCAAAAAACCATTCTTATTCTTCTAAATATTGTAGGAGTCAATGGAGTCGGTCCGCGCGGCGCAGGAGCGCGTGCCGGCGTCGGAGCGCATCGCGCGGCGATCGGAGCGCGAGGGCGGCACCGCGGAGCCCGGGGAATACGTCGTCGAGAAGATATTGGCCAAGCGGTTCAACCCGCGACGCAAGCAGTACGAGTACCTGCTCAAGTGGGAGGGATATCCGCAGTAAGTTTTTACTTAGCCGGCCCCTCTACATAACGTGTTTTTCATTATTATTTGTAAAATATCCATAGTTCCATACTATCTGTACTAATATTATTACTGTCTGTCTGCCAACTACGTTGCGCCAGACAGACAGACAGTAATAATATTAGTACGGATAGTATGGAATTATAGATATTTTATAAATAATAATGATAAACATGTTATGCAGTGATTTAGTAAAAGAAAAAATATTTTGTTGTACGTATGGTAATTCAAATATAATCTTCCATACCTATGGACGATTAATCAATCAAGAACAAATCAAGCAAAACGAATAGCATATCAGCCACTACACGAATTTCGCGTTATGGTTTTTTTGTGATTGCCAGAACGCGTCGTGGCCGTTTTCATTAGAGCCACAACCCGAATTTCGCGTCGTGGCTGTTTCACTGTGACCACAACGCGTTGTGGGCTATTTTTTCGCTCACTGAGCGATTTCGGTCTTTGAGCGTAACATATATATTCTTTGCCCGCGCGCGCGTCTCATCCCGCATCGCCCCCTCTCATTTCCCCGCGCCGCCATGCGCCGCGAGTGACCATTCTGCAACGATTTTAAATGGGATAAAATATGTCATTGAAAAAAAAATAACACCCAATTTTTTTTTGGTTAAATGGACTCTCCTAATGATAACTAAGCCTTGGAAAAAATTTGGCAGGAAGGTTTAATTGCACCCTGTATTGAAGGCGCGCGATGTTCAAAATTAACCCTAGCTAGACGGTCAATATATAAAATATTATAATATTATCATGGGCAAGGACGCTGGCCTCTGCAATACAGTTAGCACTAGTGCAGGGGTCAGAGGTCAGGTGCACATAATATTTCATTTTTAATTTTAACTTTATTTATACCAAATTTAAAGCTTATTTAGCCCCCATTAAACAAATTTAGCTTTACCCATAACCCATAAACTATTTATCATTGATAGGTTTAAGGTTACGTACTGCATAGATGAAGTACCTACTACCTACGAAATAGTGAGTTATTTAATAACGTGTATAACAATTGAAAAAATCGGAAAACCTAATTCAAAATGGTACCACCTCTTATAGAAAGACGTATGAGCAAGCGATAGCGCGATGTAGGAGACTCTTGGCGCCATCTGTTATGATTTTTTGGAACTAACTTATTTTGAACAAATTAACGCATTTTCACCCCCTTACAACCCCTTTTTCCAGTTAAAAAATAGCTTATGTCCTTTCTCAGGCTTTAGACTATCTGTGTACAAAATTTCATTACAATCGGTTCAGTAGTTTTGGCGTGAAAGCGAGACAGACAGACAGACAGAAATACTTTCGCATTATAATATTAGTATAGATTATTAAATAATAATAAGCAATACGCAATATGACGCCATAATGTTGCACGTCTAGAGGGCTTATTTGTAGCGGACAATCCTGAATCGCGCTATCAAAGTTTCTAAGATTGGTGTGGCATGTTATACAAAGTCTGAAATGACTACAGTTGGATTTGAACCGAGTATTCAATCTGAATTCTACAGAAGAATAGATAAATTGATAGATTAACATAAAAAAGTGCAATTCACATTTTAGGTATACAACAATAATTTGTGCAATTTATATTAGCTAGTTCAAGAATATAAATTGCACAAATTATTATATAACCACCTTCTAAAAATTTATTAGAAGGTGGTTATTTTTAATAACCACCTTCTAATAAATTTTTTATTAATCCAACTAAAATTGTACAACAGTGATCAGAACACATGGGAGCCGGTAGATAACATGGAGACATGTAAGCACCTGTTGGAGGCGTTTGAGAAGCAGCTCGCTCGACAGAAGGAGCTCAAGGCGCTCAAAGCAAGCGCGCAACAGCATCCTGTGCAGGTAGACTTTCTTAAGATAATAATAATTTAATCGATTTTTTAATCTTTATTTCATCATCAAAAGTACAATAACGGAAGCTACCTATTAGGCTTAGCCTGTGTCAGGCAACATCCCTCTTCCACATCTACAGGGGAAATAAAGAAAATAAAAGAAAAGATGTTTATTAGAACTTCAATATAAATAGATATGTTGTGGATCATACAATGCTTAACAACTTTAATATGTTATTTATCTCGCCGATAAACCTTGGTTTGGCGAGGTTTAAATGTATTAGTTTTTGAGTTTCTAGATATAAATAAATATTTAAAAAATATATATGTATAAAAAATTGTGGATCGTATGATGCTTAACGGTTAACAAAATCCAGTAAGTTAAATAACTGGGGCTGTTCTGGGCCAACTGTGTGAAGTAGGACCATTGTTAAAGTTATATAATATATATAATATTATAATTTATAAGTTTATACGATGTTATTAGGGTTTTTTTAGATTTATGCGAATATTGTTCATATTTTAAGAAGTTACGGGTTTTGTCGCGAAACACTATTATTTTTACAAATGTTTCAACTACTTTCTAGTGGTGACAAAATTCGTAAGTGTAAAAAAGATGGTAGGATTTTGTGTTCCCCTCCCCCTGACACCGTTGCTCCAATATTATCTCTTTATTTTACTGATTTTATATTTTAGGTCAAGCAAATGAATACACCAATGCCACAGGTTGTGAAGCAAATCGTCAAAAGGAATGATTCTCCAGCTACAACACCTTCTGGGTAAGATTATTGAAGACTACAACTCTTTTTAGGGCCTGTTCCACCACTCTCTGATAAAGTGCCGAATAGGCTATTCACAACTTTTTTGACGATTCTACATACTAGATCTGTCAAGTAAATTGGTAGATAGCCTATTTGTCACTTGTCAGGAAGTGGTGAAACAGGCCCTTAATTTAAAAAAGGACTTTGTAGTAAAACGCCGTCCTTTAATTTTTTTGTTAATAAAAAAAACCTTTTTTTTAACAGACGTCTACAACGGACGAGTAAAGTGCGAGCACTGGACCAAGTGAAAGCTTGGTGTGGGGCAGAAGACGAGCCGGCTGCTAAGAAAATAAAGAAGGAGGCTTCTAGTGATGATGAAGATTACTCCGATACCGACTCCTTTAAACGTAAGATATCTAATAACTAACTTGTTTTTTATACACAAACTCTATACTTCATATTGTCATGAAAATTGTATCTTTTTATGATGTAGAAGAATTTTTAGTATAAAATATTATAAATGCGAAAGGTCGTTTGTTACCTTTTCACGCAAAAATTACTCAACTGATTGTCATAAAACTTTGTACACACACAGAATACATAATTAGTACCTTACGGTACAGAAGTTTCACTCCCGAGTTTAGGAATGATAAACGCAAGCGTCCGGTCACCGGACTAGTCTCAATAGGCTGACAATCGCTCGACTTGTTGCACACGCAGCGCACGCATCCGCGAAACAAAAGTAATGATACCCAGCCGCCACGCTGCTCGCTTGACAGCCCTGGCAGATTGAAGCGAGACGGCAGACAGTTATTGTACTATGAACGCTAAACGCAATGCAAAAGGTTGAAAGTAGGTTGTTTTCCAGAATAGTAGGTAAATTTCTCGGCGATTTCGCGCCGTTTGTATGGAAGTGAGATAGGCCTGGTACACATACTCAAGGAAGTATCAGAACATACTACAATACTTTAAAAACGAAAAGTAATAAGACGCATTGACGCGAATGAAGTCGCGGGCAAGAGCTAGTGAATCAGAAATATCAAATTGCTATACTCTCGTACTTTGTTTTTTTTAAAGAAATATTATATTATTGTCCCTTTTACTCACGCGTGAATTATCTTTCTCTTTTGCACATCCGGCATCCCAGTGTTTGAGCTCCACTGAGCAATGTTTTCGTGCGCTAATGAAAGAGACAAGTAGCATCTTGTTCAAAATACCTCTGTGTCCAGCTTCCGGACTTTAATCTTGTTACTCTAGCCCTGATAATGTTAGGTGGACGAATAAAAAAAAATCTCGTTACTCTAATGTTAATGATTTTTTCTATTTTCAGTTGAGCGAAAGATTATAAATGGACAGTCGTCACCAAAGGCGAATGTAGATCCAGAGCTTGTCAAGTCACTTGGCCTGAGTGGAAAAGGCATGCCAAACATCAAAGGAGTCATCAAAGTTGATCCCAAACATATGCCTAATCTATCTACAGGTATGCCATTGTTATAAAAGCTATTGAAAGAACTTCTTGTGCTACCTTTGACATCGTCACATTATTATTTTATTACATTCTTAAAAACTACACGTTATTAACAAGACTTTTTATGTCCCTCTAGGAGTAAGAGATAAACTTAAAGCGGCCCATTCACGGCAGGCCGACTTGCTGTCCGCCGGCATATGCAGGATAGTGAATGGTGTCGCAGGTCTGCCGCCATGCAGGCCTTTGACACCATTCACAATCCTGCATAAGCCAGCGGACAGCCATGCAGGATAGTGAATGGGCCCATTAACACTACTGTCACTACCATGTTTTAAATCTATTTTACTTTGTACTACAATTTAATATTATAAATTGTTTTAGGTGTTTACATCATGTCAAAGAGTTCTGGTATTATGAAGATTGACTCACCTGGCAAAATGGGGCCAGGATTGAACATTGACCAAGATGTCATTAGGAAGCAAATATTGGCTGCCAAACAGGTACATATTAAAAAATATTCTATTCTAGTACCTATTTTTGCACCTGCAGTTAAAAAGATTATATTATAGTAATTTGTTTTTGTTCTTTATATAATACTAGATGACGCCCGCAACTCCGTCGCGCCAAAATTTATTTATCGCGCGGGAACCGTACATTTTCCGGGATGAAAAGTATCCTATGTCCTTTCCCGGCACTCACAGAATCTACATACCAAATTTCAGCAAAATCGGTCCAGCGGTTTTGGCGTGAAGAGGTAACAGACATACAGACAGACAGACACACTTTCGCATTTATAATATTAGTATGGAAGTATGGATTAGGTACTATCAGAGAAGTTGATTCCTATGCAGATCGCGGACCTAAGTAGTTTGGTTGCGTTACGTCAAACCCAGCCGACAGATCTCAATTAACATTGAATTGACATATTCGACCAAATAACGTTGATCTATCAACTGCATAGGAATCAATTTCCTCGATGGTACATATAATTGAAGTTTTACAGGATCAATAATTGATATATAACAATTTTCTTTTTTGCAGAAAAAAATAGAAGAAGCCAAAAAAATGTCTCCATCACCAGCATCACAGGTTTGTATATTATTGTTTTATTTTTTAATCCTTTTTATTTCAAATCATTTAAAAAGAAATTAAAAATTGCTTATTAGGTTTTATTTTCGGACTATAGCAAAGTCGAAAAAAGGGGTGAATGATTTTGCTAGTATGTATATATGTAATATGTATGTAGGTTTCACCTTTTTGTGCGCGAACTCCTCCAAAACAGTCCAATCGATTTTAATGTAATTTCGTATGTATACATTCGTTAGGACTGAGAACAGGTTTTATCTACTTTCTATATTGATACTTGAAATAATTTATATGGCAAAATAACCTTCGCCGGATCAGCTAGTCTCATTATAATAATTGCTGAGGCAATTTAGAAATAATGATGCTTGTTTCAGATGAAGAAAAATTTCGTAACTACCACTACACAAAAGACAATAATAACACCTTCTGGTCAGAAAATCATACAACGGACCATACAGAGACCAAGCGGGCAATCGCCTGAAGGAAAGTCACCGGTATCCATTCTCACTAAGAAATTAGCACAGGTATGTTTCTCCTCCTTTAATGATTATAGTTATGTTAGACAGGTAAATAATAATAAACAAATATTTAATCATATGCCAAGTCACAATAGATCCTTATGGGTCGCAGTGACGTCAGGGCTACAGCGACCTACCTTCTTTAACAAAAAAAAAAACATATGCCTGCTTTGCATAATTAATATTATAATTTTATTTTATAATATATTTTGTGGTTTCGGATAATGATGGAGGATCGACTCACGGCTCCCCTCTTGCCTTTCCACAGCGCATCAGGGCGCCGCGGTGCACACTCTAGAAACCCCTGCTCTAAACAAATAACCACTTTAAGATGTAAGAGATAAATTTCCGTTTCCTTGCAGCAAGGCGATAGTCTGCTACGGCGGGGAGGCGGCGTGACTCGCGGCCGAGGGCGTGGCCTACCACTGGGCGGTACTAGCAACCTTGTTCGTGTTCTCGAGAAGACTTCCTCCCTTGACAACGAAAAGGTTAGTACTATCTCAAATCCTTCTACTGAAACAGATATTTACCCAGTATATAACTATTCCAAACCCAGCCCAAGACAGAGAAAAGTGGTCATCCTTGGAGGAAGCCTTTACCCGACCTGTGGACCTAAAAAGTACTATTTGCAAATATAATGTTAATACTTTGTTGATAAGAATCTTTGTAGATTGGTCAAATAAAAGCTTTTTTCATATGCCAGAGACAAAATATGGACTAAGAGACCTTCTTTCGTTTCCTAAAGCTGAAAGTTTACCTGTTCGTAGTGATTATATTCTCTTTGTTTGTGACCTTTACAGAGGTAAGAACAACCCGCAACTATGGAGTTTCGGTCGCGGCTACTTTAGAAAGTATCCAGTTCCGAAGGTCTACCTGACCTTCGAGAAGGAGTAAAGCTCAATATCATAGCTTATATTCTTCGCGGTAAGTGGAGGAATCTCGTCTTCCAGTGCCGGACATTTTTGACAGTTGCTTCCCACTGCTAGATGTCCGGCACTGGAAGACGAGATTCCACCACTAACCGCGAAGAATATAAGCTATGATATCGAGCTTTACTCTTTCTCGAAAGTCAGGTAGACCTTCAGAACTGGATACCTCCTAAAGTAACCGGGACCGAAAATCCATAGTTGCTGGTCGTTCTTACCTCTGTAAAGGTCACAAACAGGTAAACTTTCAGCTTTACAAAACGAAGGCAAGTCTTGCCCTCTCGGGCTCTTACTTTAATAGTCTTCGCATAGTTTTTTTCTTCCATACTAAACGTCAAGCTGTCACAGATATTTTGGGACGCGTCGTCGGACACATCGGACGGCATCGAGGACCCGTTCCCGACGGACCTGGGCCCCATCCCGTCGCCGAGCCCCGAGCGCGAGCTAACCCTGTGTCCGCTCACGGGGCGGAGACTGGCGCGCGCGGAAGGCGAACCCACGCCGCCGCCGACCCCGCCCCCCGTCTCGCCCCCGCCCCAGCAGCCGGCTATGCTCATGAAGGTAACATTCTACTAAAATATTAGTAATAATATTTTAAACTAGATGATCCGCGCGGCTTCGCCCGCGTAAATTAAATATTTCACAGACAAATTAGTCCACAAAAAATAGCCTATCTTTCACGTGGTCTACTTCTTATCTGTGCCAAATAACATAAAAATTGCTACAATAGTTCGTGAGATAAGCCCTTTCAAATAATTTCCCCCGTTTTCCTATTAGTCTTAGCGTGATAAAATATAGCCTATAGCCTTCCTCGATAAATGGACAATCTAACACTGAAAGAATTTTTCAAATCGGATCAGTAGTTCCTGAGATATTAGCGCATTCAAACAAACTCTTTCTCGTTATAATATTAGTATAGATACGAAATTGTGTCTTTCTAGTACTTTTTGACGCTTAAATTAATGAACATATTTTACAATTTTGAAATTAGGTACAGTAGTCTGATTCCTAGGAAATGACAGAGTATATTTTTAATCCCGGAAAAAAAAAATGGGCTTAACTTACCTTACATTGTGCTCGCATAAAACTTTTTCTTTGTTGCACCGCACGAATTAGATTTATAAACCACGGCTGTTATATGTATTGTTAGTCTGGATTGACATACACATTTCTACGTGCTCCGCAAATACTATCTTCGAGCTATCCTCCCAAAGTCATAAACTTTTATGATGTCTTATTTACTGTATAATATTGTGTTTAATAATGCTACATGTATAGGTGGAGATGTCACCGGGAGGTACCACTGGCATGTTGGTGCAGGGTGACGGCGCTCAACCCTCGTTACCCATGCTCACAGATGAAGATGGAGTAAGTATAGATTTCTTACATACAGGCACGGTCTGCCAGTTCAATGAGCTCGAACTTGACTAACTATGCTACTAATATAATATGGCTCAAAACCGATAAACAAGTCACAGAAGTTTATAACTTCTGTGACTTGTTTATCGGTTTTGAGCTTATTTCTATGAAGTTACATGCAGCATGTTACACTCAAGTCTAAACTAAAGGTTGGTTTTCCTGCTGTCTGAACCGTGCTATTGCAGTTTACCAAAATAAGTACTACTACCGCAGTTTTGACCAAGCCAATTAGTATTGGCTTGGTCAAAATTCAGAGATCTTGGTTGTAGGCTTCAACACGCCACAGTACTGATTGTTATCTTGTTTCAGGCTGAGGTGAAGGTTGAGGCTAATGCGGTGAAGCATCTACTCGGTGAGGGTGTGGGAGTGGAAGAAGGGGACGAGGTCAGCCTCCTCCATTCTGGACACGGCCCAATCATGATCCGCGGCGAAGACGGCGTCTTGTATCAGGTGAGATTTAAAACATTTTTCACCACTTTCCGATATGGTGGCGACTAGGCTATTCACAACAGATTTCACAACTTTATTATTATCATTATTATTATTATATATCTTTATCATTTTTTTCCCTTATGACATTACTTTCATTATGCGTAGGTACTTATAGTTTGTTCGTTATAAGATGATATGGGTGACAGTTCTCATATTCCTTGCTACGGAAGAAAACAAAAAAATCAAAAATATGTAATAAATTATATTCCATCTACAAAAACAAATGTTTCCTATAACTCTGTAAATGAATAAAAATGAAAAGTTGCTAAATGCTAACTTATTAATATAAAATTACAAATATTAACAGTGAAATAGGAGTATGAAATTATTGATACGAAAATATTTGAAAAATGTCAGATGCATGAAACGGAACTTATGCCGATAGAGATTGACAGTGTTGAATCGAAATCAAATCGATAAAAAGTGCGGCCATCTTGAATCGCTAGCGCCACTTTGAAACGTCAGTACGAAATCGATAATTTCGATTGCAATTCCTTTACGAATTGATTCGATATTTTTAAATTATCGATTAAAGTTTTTAGGTAACTTCCCTACTATTGTCAATTATAATGTGTCACCCATATCATCTTAAAACGCACAAACTATAACAAAATTATGACAAATTATAAACTTTAATCTCCCAATCCATTACCTGTGTTTTGTCGTCCTTCTATGCCTTCGACTTATATATTTCATTAGTGTATAATGTATGTCTTGAATTATTTAATTTTATGTGTTAATTTATGTTTTTGACCTAAATATTTAATTTTAATACTTAATTTAATGCTTTTTATCTTTTTTGACTTTGTATTATTAATTTATATTCCTGAAATTATTTTGCACGCCATTGACAAGGCAGAATGTTGGATTATGTAAACCCATAATATTGTAAGACCTTTGTGAACCACAATTCATGCAATAAATAATATTAGATTTATAAAAGTATGCTTAATTTTACAGTTGCATGTAATTTCGCGGTGTCGCGGCCGTGCTCTTTTTATAGAAACTACAGACATGATGTAGGAGGAATTGGTTAAAGAAATAGAAATATTTGTGTGACGTTATAATATCATTTATGCCCGGTTTCTAAGGTTTTTACAGCAGTTTATCTTTTGGTTAATTGGTTAATTTTTCGACGCCAGTAAATCAAAAGTAACAGTAAAAAGATGAACTCCGACTATAAAACCCAGAAACTGGCCATTAGACGGCCATGATCAAGACGAGTGGCTACTATCAAGAACATATTATTATTATTATTACGAGACAGAGAACTTTTACGTGATTTATAAGTCGCTACAGATACGCTTATGCGAACGACGAAGCGAAGCAATGCACTAATTTACTCGACACTAACCCCTTTCGTTCAAAACGCATGAAATGCCTCCTATTTTGAACGTTTTGATCGTTTTTAACGTCAAGTGAACGCGGGGTAAAAGTGTCTAATTTTATAAAAAGAATGTTCTTTCCATAATATTGAAATGGCATGTCAGGTGGCGGGCGAGAACGAGGACGGTCAGACGCTGCTGGTGGCGGCGGAGGGCGTGGAGGGGGCGGAGGGCGCGGAGGGCGAGGACGGCGGCGTCATGTACGTCACCAGGGAGGACGGACAGGTACGATTCAATTGCTACGAATAATAAAAACTAAAGAATAATAAATAACTAATTCCTATACTTCAACCATTTTGAATTTGGTTCCTTTTCGCACACTAAAATATAGCTGCTACGAAACACTAACACTCAAATTTGCGAAATAAAGCCCTTGACACTAATTGTCACCTCTATAAATACACAAAATGTGTACTGAATACATTTTTGGCACATTTACTCTTCCATAGTCACAGGCTACACGGTCAAATTCTCATCAATCTGATTGACGAAATATTGATGGTTTTGAAAAGTTATTACTAGTGTAATATATTAACTGTTTTAAGCACTGTAAGTATTTTTATTTATAAATTTAAATTCCGATTCTAGAAGATGTTGACGCTACGCCTACCCTCACAAAACAAATAATATTTATTAACCACTCGATAACTTATGCATTTTTAAGCAACTTCCGTTATGAAACCACTTCCATAAGCACAATATAATATAGCTATCGAACAAAGTTCCCCCGCGATGCATACAAACTATTTAGAGGTGACGTCATAGTTAAACGGCCCATTCACTATCCTGCATTGCAGTCCTGCTGCAGTCCGCCCTGCAGGCTTGCAACACCATTCACTTCACTATCCTGCATAAGCCGGCGGACTGCACGCGGGATAGTGAATGGTGTTGCAGGCCTGCACAGCGGACTGCAGCAGGACTGCAATGCAGGATAGTGAATGGGCCCTTTTAGCTAACATTTTGAGAGCTTTTAGGATATAGGAAGGTATATTTATGTGACGTTTGAATAATTACCATATCTTGGTGAATTTTTAAGTCATTCTTTCACAGATAAGTCTTTCAATCATTACCAATAAGAAAAAAAAATAGACATCATGCGATACGAATAATAAAAACTAAGTCACCGGCTACACGGTCAATTTTTCATCAATCTGATCCATCAATCCGGTACGGATTGATGTATAATTTGTGACTTGGTGGGATTGACAATTAGGCCATGAGATTGACTCCAACGAAGGATCGTTGCAAGATCTCTATTAATTGCTACAATGGCAGATTTAAGATCATTGGTGGGAGCGTGGGTGTAGGAGGGGAGTGAGGAAATTAATGAATATGGAAAAAAGGAGAGGAGATAAAATACCACCTTGAGGCACGCCAGCAGACAACCTGCAGAAACCAGACATCTGATCATTGGCCCTTATACATTGGGACCTACCAAAAAGATAGCTGCGGAACCATTCAAGAACAGGATCAGAGAAGTGAAGTGCGCCTAGCATTGCTATCAGTGTGTCAAGGTCAACGGTATTGAAAGCATTGCTAAAGTCCAGTAGAGCTAACACTGTAAGTTGCTGATTTGACATGGCTCGGCGCACATCATCAGAGACCTTAGCTAGAGCAGTAACCGTACTGTGGCCGGGTCTAAAACCAGATTGGAGAGGACTGAGCAGACCGTTGTTATTAATAAAGGAGCTTAGTTGTTGATATACAAGGCGCTCGAGGACTTTGGATAGGAAAGGAAGAATGGATATGGGCCGGAAGTGAGAAGGAGACATAGGTGACTGAATTTTTCGTATAGGGATGACTGCCGCTTTGCGCCAATAGCTTGGAAATGTACTAGAACTGAAGGAGGACTTGCAGGTGACTTCAACACATGTCTCTTGAAACAAGATTCGCGTGCCTCAAAACTCCGTACCTTACTTTCTTCCCTTAACCTTTGCATTCTCCCCTCTTTTGGCAACTCATCATGCTCCAAATTGTGCCCCTTCCCTCCTAGATCTCCTAATTACGTCGTCCCCTAATCTCGTTGCATTCCATGGCCAGTTTCCCTCCAATATTTCCTACCATGACATAGTTTTCCTTTCTTTTAAAATCAATTTTCCCCGTCAACCCAAAATTCCTTTACCTTCGTAGTTATAGGGCAGTGAATTTGGAGGCTCTTAAGCATGAAGGTATCGTTGCTAACTGATAACCTGACCAAAATATTTAACATCCACGCTCCGCTCAAAAGAGTTAAGATAAAGCATGCGCCGGCTCCTTGGTTGTCACAAGATATTGTTTCAATGATAGCTAAACGAAACCGAGCTTTGTGCTGTTATAGAAAACGACCAACGGAAGCAAACTTGGAAAAGTATAAGTCATCATTGCAGTCGTCTGTGTAGGGATGCCAAAAGACGCCACATTCACTCCACTATCAGCCATAGTAACTCCTCCCAATTCTGGAAGTTTCTTTCTACGACTGGGATAGGGAAGTCTTCTGTTTTACCCACTAATGTTAAAGATTTAAATGCGCTTAACGCTATTTTTACCAGCCCACCAACTTCGGTCGACCCAGCTACCAAAGCACGCACGATTTCCCATCTCTCCTCGATTCCTCTACCTTCCTATACTCCATTTTCGTTTAAACCAGTCACCGAGAACGACGTTATGAAACATTAGAGCAATTACGTCTACTGCTGTGGGCGATGATGATCTTAGTCCACGTATGATTTCCCTTGCACTTCCTGAACTCTTGCCAATCCTTACTCACATTTTCAATTATTCTTTGTCAACGAGTTCCTTTCCTTCAGCATGGAAACGTGCAAATGTCATTCCTTTACCAAAAACCTGGCCAATCTTTCTTCCTTATCTCAATACAGACCTATCTCCATACTACCCTATCTCTCCAAAGTCCTGGAACACATCGTTCACAAGCAGCTCTCCTTCTTCCTATCCAGCAACAAATTGCTTTCTCCTCTCCAATCCGGATTTCGTCCTGGCCATAGCACTGTCACTGCTCTGCTAAAAGTCACAGATGATCTGCGGCTAGCTATGGAGGAAAAATGTTTTTCCATTCTGGTTTTTCTTGACTTTAGTACCTAGTGCTTTCAACTCAGTAGACTTTGATATCTTCCTTTCCATCCTTCGTTCTTTTAACGTGTGCTCCTCAGTTGTAGAATGGTTCGACTCATATCTTCGGGGACGCTCGCAGTGGGTTCGATCTGATGAGGTTACCTCGGACTGGTGTGATCTCGATGCGGGGGTCCCACAAGGTGGCGTTCTCTCTCCTCTTTTATTCTCAATTTTTATTAACACAGTAACCTTAGTCATTTTGCTATGTAACTTCCATCTCTATGCAGACGACTTGCAGATTTATCGTCAATCGCACATTGAAAGCATTAGTGCCGCAGTCAGCGACGTTAACGCTGATCTACAGCGGATTGCAGATCGGGCTCTTTTGGTCTATTGGTGAATTCCAAAAAGTCACAAGCCATTATCATCGGTAGTAAGTATATGACTCGGCGCTTGCACAATGTCCCCAAGGTCATGTTTAATGGTACTTCGATTGATTACACGAACGCAGTGACAAATCTTGGCATAATTATAGGTAATAATTTGTCCTGGAATGCTCAGGTCAATGATATCAGCAAAAAGATGTATCATTCACTACACAAGCTTAAGACCCTTCAAAATTTCCTGCTCTTGAATACAAAAATCCTTCTAGTTCAAACCCTTATTTTCCCTATCCTAGATTACGCGGACTCCTGCTACTTGGACGTTACTGAAGAGCTGTTATCAAAACTGGAACGGTTGCAGTATCTCTGCATTCGTTTCGTGTTTGGGCTAAAAAAATTCAATTCAATTCAATTCGTTTATTTGCTTTAAAAGTGGTGAATACAGTAGGTGGTAATGATCATTTTCATAAGAACTAACTCTTTTAGCTATCTATAAAATAGCATGCAAATATAGATTTAAATTATAATCATACAAAACATAATATTTTACGCTAACAAATTCGAATCTATTTTATACAGTATAAGTCATTAATTAAATAATTAATTTCATATAATAATAATAGTAATAATTAATCATTAATGTCACAAGAATATATAATAATTATAATCATACAAAATATATTTAGGTTAACAATATTTAAGTCAATTTTATACATAAGTAGGTCATTCATAATAATAATAATTAAACATGTCATGGCGATAGTGAGAAATATATTTAATTATGTCAAGAAATTAGATAAAGTAGAAAATGTCAATAATTAAAATTTGTACAAAAAAACTACTATCTTAAAATAAAATAATTTATGTCAACTGTTTAAGAATTCCTTTACATCATAATAAGATTTGTTTATTAGTATTTTTTTGAGTTCTCTAATAGAGTTTTTTTTTAGATAAGTGTTTTATGTGATTTGGTATTTTATTGTAAATCTTTACACACATTGTATATGCATTACTCAAAAAAGAGTTGTTCTTGGTTTCTTATTTATGATTAATCTATTTGAATTTCTAAAATATTTAGTTGGGTTCGTGTCAATCAATTGTGTAAAAATATCCTTGTTGTGTATAACGAATTTAAATATTTCTAAAATGTACATGCTAGGCAGAGTCAGGATGTTAATTTTTTTAAAGAAAGGCTAACATGACTCATACAGTGGAATCTTAGCTATAGCACGAATACATTTCTTTTGCACAATGAATGCTTTATCTATGTACGTAGAGTTTCCCCAGACAACTAGACCATATCGTAGGACTGAGGACACGTAGCCGTGATAGGCTGTAATTGAGGTTTGGATATTAACTGTCCAAGCTAACCTGCGCAAAACAAAAACAAATTTGTTCAGTTTTGAACAAACTTTATCTATGTGTGCATGCCAGTTACAATGTTTGTCAATTTGTACGCCTAAAAACAAGTTTTCCTCAACTTCCTCTATTTTTTCATTATTATGTGTTAATTTTAAGTCAATGGGTTTTTTGTTGTAAGCTGTAAATTGTATATACCTAGTTTTATTTACATTAATTTTAAGGTTATTAGATGTCAGCCATTCAATTAAATATCTAAGTGTCAAATTTATGTCACTTTCGATTTTATTCACGTCCAATTTATTTAAATATGTAAATATTATAGATGTGTCATCTGCAAATAATGTAAATTTATAATTATTCATGATTATTGGATTATTAATTTCAATGGGAATGTCATTAATGTAAAACAAGAATAGCTGAGGACCTAATACAGAGCCTTGTGGAACTCCATATTAAGTAAAACTGCAGATTTAGTATTGACTAATTCATTATCTCTGTTAATGTTTTCTATTATTGTATATTGGGTTCTATTTTCAAGGAAGGTCTTAATCCAATTTAACGCTGGTCCCCTTATTCCCATTTTGCTTAATTTCTTTAGTAGTAATTTATGTGAAACAAAATCAAAAGCTTTGGTCATGTCAATGAAAACAGTTATACAGTGGTTCTTTTCATCAATGCAGTTTATAATTTGGTTATTAACGTTGAAACATGCTTGTTGAGTTGATTTGTTCTTTTGAAAGCCAAATTGTTCATGTTTCAAAATATTAAATTTATTAATGAATGAAGTTAGTCTTTTATGCATTGCTTTTTCAAATATTTTTGATAGTATTGGAAGTAGCGCAATTGGCCTATAATTATTTAATTGCTTTCTGTCACCTTTTTTGAATATTGGTTTTATTATTGAGACTTTTAACTTGTCTGAAAACAACCTTCTACGAAGGACTTGTTTATCAGCACAGTTAAGATGGGGGCAATTATATATTTACATTCTTTGATTATCTTTGTGGATATTTCATCATAACGAACTGTTTTCGTGTTTTTTAAGGAGTTAATAATGTTTATTGTTTCGTCACAGGTGCAAGGTTTTAAAAAGATGCTCATAGGATTGTCATGAATATTACATGTAGAATTAGAATTTAAAGCTATATTTATGTTTGTAGTTTTTATAAAATATTCATTAAATGTGTTTGCTATGTCTGTGGGTGTGGTAAGTTTTTTATTATTTATTTTTATATCTGTAATAAATTTGTTGTTCTTAGCTTTGCTTGAGCATTGATTAACAATATCCCATGACGCTTTACATTTATTTTTTGCATTTGCGACGTATTTACTATGTGAATTTATTTCTGCAAGTCTAAAGCACTTCCTAAGTAATTTAATATATTGCTTGTATAATAATTATAATGTAATTTTCGTTTTGTTTTACAACTAATTCTTAAGCCCTTAGTTATCCAGTGAGGTAATATGTGTTTATTTGTTACTTTAAAGCAGATTATAGGAAAGCAAAGTTTATATAGCATAGTGAATAAGTCATAAAATTATTAAATGCTTCGTTAAAAGTTTTTGATTTGTCTAAATATGTATCAAAGCAAATGTTTGATAAATGGTTTTTAATTTTTTTTATGTTATCTTTTTTATACTCTCTCTTATAGACATAGTAAAATTTATGTAGGGTGAGGTTATTAGATGTTTCTATTGTTGCTGAAATAAATTGTGCTGTGTTATGATCGGACAGACATATATGTAGTAGTTCGCTATAGACTTGTGTTAAGTTACTTAAAATATTGTCTATGCATGTGGATTGTCTCGTTGGTTTATTAAAATGGATTGTTAAATTATAGTTACTAGAGATATCACGCAATGCATTTGAGTCATTGTTTATTTTAAGTAAGTTAATATTAAAGTCTCCCGCAATAACTATATTAATATTTTTATTTGATTTTTTTGTTATATTATACAAAAGTGAGTCTAGCTTCTGGATAAATATACTAGTTGCAGAATTTGGTGTTCTATATAAGCAAATAATAACCATATTTATATCACGAATTTCTACGCCACAGCATTCAAAATTGTTATCAATTGAGGAACAATAGTCAATATTATTAAAGGAATAGGTATTATTTTTTATAAGTATGCATACTCCACCTCGTTTTTGTTTCTTAGACCTGCTGTAAAATGATGCTAGATTATAGTTATTTTGTACTATATTTTGTTCGGTCCCCTTTTCGACAAAGGTTTCGGTTATGCATATGAAATCTGGTTCCTTATTGTATGATTTTAGTTCTGCTAGCGCTATTTCTAGTTGACATCTTTTTGTATAGAAGCTAGCAATGTTTTGATGTATAATTTTAATTTGTTTGTGTTTTGTTACGAAATGGATGTTGTGGTTTAAAATAATCAGTTATGTATTTTTGTATTTTATTGTTACTGTTATGAGTTGTGTTATTAGTTTCGGTATTCGTAATTGATATTCTGTTGTAGTTCTGTGATATCTTTTTATTCTTAATATTGTTATATTGTAAGTTGTATTGTTTTTGTTTTCGAGTGAAATTATTTCTTGTGTTACTAATTCCTAGTTGTTTTGTAATAGCAGTTTGTGTTACTCTTTTTATGTATTTATTTTTGGAGTAAAGTTTTAAAAATTTATTTTCATAATACATCTGATCAATGTGAAAGTTAATTCTGTTACAAATATTAGTCTCTAAAACATAAATATCATTGAGGTTAACAAAGTAGCAGTTTGAATAATTTTTACAGGTCATCTTAATTAGATTATTTAGTTTAATCACACCACTCATTAAGATACTTATTTTCTAAAACACTGAGAAGTAATATGGGACAAGTTATTTTAGAAGCTTTGAGGAAACCACACAAGTCAGTTATAATTTTCATGGGATTTGTATCATTTTGCCCTATACTTAATTTTAAGTTATCTTCCGTATCAATGTTATATAAATATGGAGTCTTCAAAATTTCTTCAGTAGATGCTCCTGATTTGATGAATGATACTACTTCAAACTGTTCATATTTGCTATTACTCCTGGTTTTTCTAAGTATACTGGCTAGGCCAGTACATTGACTTCCTCCAAATAAATATAAGTTTTTTGTGCTATTTTCTCTTACTGTATTTTTTAAATTATCTGGCTGAGACTGTGATTTTGTGTTATCAGTTTGCACCTCTTTTTCGCTAAACTTATTAATCGTATTGTTAGAAAAGTACGACCATGTATCAGCGTTTCGATCGAAATTAAAGTGGCTCCCGATCCGGCTCCGGCGTAATTCCCATATCCTCTCTCTCCTTTACAATCCCATATCTCCATCTTACCTTCCAGATCGCTTCAATTTTGCCCGACCTCTTGTCATGTCGTGCAGGTCTAACGTGAGGACGAATCTATCCCTCCCCTCCCTCCAACTTCTTCTCCTATTCCTTTACCGTTCATGCAGTTAGACTATGGAATTCCCTTCCCCACACCATTCGTGACAGCCCTTCCTTCCCTGTCTTTAAGAAGCGACTAAAAGAGCACTACCTCAACAATGAATCCTACAGCTCTTATTAAATATACATATAGTATGTATTTGTTTATTTTAGTATGTACTTTTGTAAGTAGGTACTTACATATTTTTTATATTATAACATATTTATTATTTTGTATATTATAATATACAGGGTTCAATTAAACCTTCCTGCCAATTTTTTTCCAGGGCTTAGGTATCATTAGGAGAGTCCATTTAACCAAAAAAATTGGGTGTTATTTTTTTTTCAATGACATATTTTATCCCATTTAAAATCGTTGCAGAATGGTTACTCGCGGCGCGGGGTAATGATCGGGGGTGACGCGGGATGAGGCGCGCGCGCGGGGGCATGTCACGCGCGGCCGACGCATCGTGTCCATTAATTGTAGTGTTTTTAGGATAACTTCCGGAAGCTATTTCTCAACATTTTAGTACTGAGTGAGTATAAAAGAAAAAACACGTGTATTTTTATTTTTAACAAGGATTAATATATCAAAATTTGGCAGGAAGGTTTAATTGCAGCCTGTATAAATATGTATTGTATTTGTATTATATTGGTATGTGTATTATTCTATAGATTCATAAAATTTATCTGTGCACGCCCTATCTGATATTTCCCATCACATTTCTCTCCGTAGGGCTGCTGGAAGAAATTTCTGTTAGAGATAAGCAGTATCTGTTGTGTCGTTTTTCTTCTGTGTATATTTCGTGTTGAAAATGTGTGTGTGCAATAAATAGTAAATAAATAAAAAATAAATTGAGTTAACTAGACGTTCCGCGCGGCTTCGCCCGCGTAAACTAGATATTTCACTGACAAATTATTCCACAAAAAATAGCCTATGCTCTTTCACGTGGTCTACTTCTTATGTGTGCCAAATAACAGAAAAATTGCTCCAGTAGTTAGTGAGATCAGCCATTTCAAATAATTTCCCCCGTTTTTTCCACATTTTCCTCTATTTCTTCGCTCCTATTAGTTTTATTAACAAAATTCGCTACTCTTTGACCTTGTCATCATCCTTATTGTTAACAATAGGAAATATGCATATTACGAGGGCTGTTTGAAAAGTTCTCGGCCTTACATACTTCTGCGTGTCTTACAAACGTATAACTTATATCATGTATAGGGCCATTATTAACTAGATTAAAGGATTGCACAAACCTACGCGACCAAAGCGATTGCGAAGCGGTAGCGTCTACCGCGCGGCGCAGCCCATGTAATCTTATGGCGCTGTGCACACCTGCACGACCGCGACGCGGGATGTTCGCGTCGGCAAGCGGAACGTGCGCGTCAAGTTGTCAGACGCGTGTTTTGAAGTGTACATAACTAGACTTCTTTTTTAAAACCTTTTTTTATATTATTTTCTACAACTCTTTAGTTTATGATTTTTTGACTTGTATACGTTTTGATAGATTGTGTCATGATATTAACGTTTGACGGTTCGCACCGTAGTCGCGCAGGTGTGCACGGCCAATTTCGCGTTGCAGACGCTCCCGTATCGCGTATAGATCAGTTAACTAAAGCTGACACGTTCACAGTGCTCACACTTATGCAATTTTACTATACAGTATGTTTAAAAATATAATATGTTTGCATCATGATAAAAATTATGGTATAATCTGCGTACGATAATAATATGCTATCGTACATCGGTACTTACGCACAAAATTATCGTATGTGTACGATAATTATCGTACGGTTCCGAACGCTGGCCGCGCGCCGATCACACGTTACCGATTTGTAACATCACGCTGTATTTATAAACAGTAGCATAAGAAGAACAATAACTGTCCCCTTCTCGCTCATAAGATAGACCGCGCGCGAGAGAGACGGGCAGACTTTTTATGATGCGTATGCAGTACGACGTCACGCCACGCGCTTATTCACAGACAGTACACAAGCGCAATGTTTAAATGTCAACATCGTGCCAGCTCTTGTTAACTGACCTCTACCGCGTCCCCTGTCACTGACGCTTAGGTTTGTTTTAAGCTTTAAACTTACGCCTTTTGTAAATTGCTTCATTAAAAAAAATTTTTTTTGAACAACCATCTGCGCCAAGTCAGCATGCATGTGAAGGCGCGCATATTCAAACAGTTGCGCTATTATTGCAAAGTCTAATAAAATTGAATTGTAAGCACGGAATTAGTATTTGTCATTACTCATTATTAACAAGTTTTGTATATGTCTTTACAGACATATGCAATGATTTAAAAAATACACAACAGTAAAAATAGAAAATATAGGTCTTTAAAGACGAGTCTACCCCAGTTGCTAAAAATCGTTCATTTTCAAAGAAAACGCCTAAAATTTAAAAAAAAATGTTCTAATCTCGGAATATAGCCCAGTAGAGTTAGTTCAGCCTTGTATGGGAATCTGAAATTAATTATAGTCGGACATATTTTTGCACCTGTGCTTATGCTTATATTATATTGGGTCATGAATAGCTTAAATTCAAAAACTCGACCAACCCCGACGTGTGCGTTAGCCGTCATATTGGTTTGAAGATCAAATATTTTTTTAGACATATCTCCTTTTTTTTTTACGAAAATTATAAGAAATAAATTTGTTGTAAATTTAATTTTCTACATTTTGAGTTCTTTTAATTTTCATTAAAGACGATCTTGATCATTATTGACGACCTCCGTGGTGCAGTGGTGACTGGTGAGCGCGTTAGTAGCTCAAGCCGGAGGTCGCGGGTTCGAATCCCGCCGACGGAACAAAAAAGTTTATAAAGTACCAGTGGCGAAGCGTCCATATAACCCGATTCCCATCGGCTTCCCTTAGGGCTTAGAAAAATCGAATATATGGGCCAACGACATATTTATCTAATAAATATTTTACATACCTACTTAAAAAACTTTGAATTCACAATGTTATATGCAATAAATTTTTCTCTCACTTGAAATACATAGTTTGAATTAATAACTATCGCCTATAAATTTTAAAAGGCAATGCAATGTGCGGGCGCAGAGAATCAAGCCGTGGATTAGCGGCTTATTTCTCCATACAACGACAGTTCATAGTAAGCATCTGTCCTTTTCATTCCTGTGAACTGGTCGTCATGTTCTGTCTCGTTCTAGCACGCGCGATATATACTTGGAAATAACTCGATGCCCGACGAGTTATTACGGAGAAAGGTTAATTAGCAACGCACAAGTGCAAGCGAGATAGATGAGTCATGAAGTAAAATTGTTATGATTCGAATTTAAGAATGAATGTAGCGACATTATACTTTTGCTGGCGCGTAATACATTTTATTTTGGTAGGATTTTTTGTAATACGACTTTATTAAGAATGCCTTTAGCGGTACTAAATATGACAGGCGCGTAATACATTTTTATTTTGCTGGTTTTTAGATTGACATATTAATATGGCGGATAGTGTGTTTGTAAACAACATGTCGTTTGTTTTGTTTTGTCGAATTTAAATTTTGTTTTAGCGTTAGAACTTAGAAGAGTGTCGTGAATTAAATTAATTTATATTATGACTTGTGAATTGTGAGTCGTACGACGTAATCGCGTAGTTCGGAAAATATGGCATTAATTCAGAAAGACTGTTGTCTGACAGATTATATTTTGCTGTCGAAGGAAACTTTGTTTTCCAAACTTAGTTTTGAAAATTAAAAGCATGTCATTCAATTATAAATTACCAAAATTGGTAAGTAGATTTTTTACTCCGGCTTCCCTTCTCAAAATATTCACCCCTCGCCACTGTAAAGTACTGGGTCATGGATGTGTATTAAATATGTGTATCATATAATAAAAATCTTAAGTATTAAATATATTTCCGTTGTCTGGTACCTGTAACACAAGTCCTTCAGGTACTTACCACGGGGCCAGACTGACGTGGTGTGAAGCATCCATAGATATAATATATTATTATATTATATTGTAAAATCAATATTTACGGAGATAAATGCAAAAAACAAGTCGAAGTGTAATTTCGCTTGTATGTCAATTATTATCGAATTTAGCGAAAATAATTGTAGAAACAAAGTTGTAGGATCATTAAATAGATCATTAAATTTCCTACAAATTTGATCCTTATGAATTTTTTTAGAAATCAATATTTAAGCTCCTACACCTATGGTAAATGTACCGGGACCCAAGTGACTGGATAAAACCGAATATTATGATCATGAATTAGACCTTTTAACCTGAATAATTATTTAAAAAATGGCCAAGTGCGATTCGGACTCGCTCATGAGGGTTCCGTACCATTATAAGGCAAAGAGACAAAAATTTGTGCTTTTTGTATGGGAGCCCCCCTAAATATTTATTTTATTTTAATTTTGTTATTAATGTACAAAATATACAATTAAATATTTTATGCATATTTTAATTGTCTTAGTGCTGCTATTTTTGATAAAGAGCAAAAAAGGCCACTAAAATCCTGTTTGTTATATGGGAGCCCCATCAAATATTAAATATAATATGTTTTTTAGTATTTTTGTTATAGAGAGAAACAAAATACATAATATCTGAAAATTTCAAGTCTCTACCTATCACTGTTCTTGAAGCCTGGAGACAGACTGACGGACAGACAGCGAAATCTTAATTTTAATTGTGGTTAATGTATAGAGCTACAAGTTTATTTCTGTTTTTTTTTTCTGTATTTGACAATAATCACCATACAGGTCGAACAGGTCGAAATTATACTTAGACTTGTTTTTTGTAGTTATTTCCGTAAATATTGATTTTACAATAAAAAATTATAAGGACTAAAGTTGTAGAAAATCAAATTTCCGACAAGTTTGATCCTTATCATTTTCTTAAAAAATAAAAAATAAAGGAGATATGGCGGCTAACGCACACGTCGTGGATGGTCGAGTTTTCGAATTTAAGCTATTTGTGACCTCCTCTAAACACTGGTACAAAATTTTCTGACTATAATTAATAAAAAAAAAATCTAACTCTACTGGGGTAATATAAATGTGTGGAAAATCGAGCTATAAAGAAATCTTCTAGAAAAAGTGGGTGTTACAGATTAAAGCCACATTTAATTATTAGGGAATAAACGCTATTAAATTACTCATTCTAAAATAACAGTATATTTTGAACGGGAAATGGTAATTTATTAGGTTTTTACCATTAAAAAATGTGCAGTAGGGCCCTACGAACACGATGATTGGATTGTTGTTAATTGGGACAACACAGATGCTCACACACCCGCCTTGCAAGGCTTTCTATGAAATTATATAAATACGTAAAATAAATTTCACTATCGAAAAATTTTGGTTTGGTTTTCAGTATTACAATACATTTTTCAAATCTAAATTAGAGTTACCAGGGACGGAGATATTCACATTACAAGGAGACGTAGTCGACCTCGGTGATCATTTTGTAAGCCTTTTTTTTTTTAATCAACTTTTTAAGTCAATAAAATTTACTGTAATTTAAATTTTTAGAGCCATGTCTTCTATTTAAAGAATGAATTTAAAATTGAAAAAATCATCTTAAATCATTTCATTGGAAAAATTCTCAAAGCCGAGAACTTCTCAAACATAAAACCTAGTATAAAACACTAGACGACGCCCGCGACGGATCTTCTGGATAAAAAGTATCCTATGGACTTTCCCGGGACACAACGATCTGCATACCAAATTTTGAAAGTATCGGTTCAGCAGGTTGGTGCAGCAGGAAGAGGTGACAGGCAGACAAACTTTGGCACTTATAATCTATACTTCTATACTAATATTATAAATGCGAAAGTATCTCTGTCTGTCTGTCTGTCTCGCTTTCATGCCAAAACTACTGAACCGATTGTAATGAAATTTTGTTCACAGATAGTCTAAAGCCTGAGAAAGGATATAGGCTACTTTTTAACTGGAAAAAGGGGTTGTAAGGGGGTGAAAATGCGTAAAATATGTTAGTTCCAAAATGTATAACAGATGGCGCTAAGAGTCGCCTACATCGCGCTATCGCTTGCTCATAAGTCTTTCTATAAGACGTGGTACCATGTTAAGTCGAGTTCTCGATTCTTTCGATTGTTATACACGTTATTTAATAACTCACAGCTCATTACTCAGTACTCTATCTATGCAGTGACGTAACCTTAAACCTACCAACGATAAACTATAGTTTATGGGTAAAGCTAAAGTTGTGTAATGGGGGGCTAAATAAGCTTTGGTATAAATAAAGTTTAATTTAAAAAAATGAAATATTATGTGCACACTGCACAGCTGTTTAGGTATTTTAATTTAAGGGGTACCAGGGTTTTAAAAAACCTTTTAAATTTGACACCAATTTTGTTGACACCGCGCGCTATAAACTGAAGTCCACGCGGACGAAGTCGCGGGCAACTGCTAGTATATTAATATGAATGTCTGTTTATCTCCAACACTAATAATAAACGGCTTGCAGACACTCCTGGTGGCTACTCAGGGTGTGGACGACTCGGGCCAGGGCGTAGAGGGCGCTGTCGAAGGCGAAGCGGAGGGCGTCACGTACGTCACAAGAGAGGATGGATCACAGGTAATCATGATAAAAAATTACACGTCATTATGACTTTTTTTTTATTTATGCAATTTGCCCATATCCTTTTTTTGTTATCTTTATATATGTTACTGTAAAAGCTCGAACTGCTATATACAGGTTTTTCGTACCAAGGATAATTTTAATACATCATAAATTATTATGCATGACTGTGAGAAATGGTTGTAATCGTGTTGTGTGAAGAAAAACATAAGAAAACCCAAAGATGGGTCCAGAAAAAATTAACAGTTGAGGAATGTGGACTATAGATCACCTGACAACCCCAAAATGCGTGACGATTTATGATCTGTCAATGTGTGAATGTGCTAGTGATGTATGTTTTACTATCGATAGTATTGTCCGTTCAAGTTAATTTACCTGCGTTTCTATGAGAAATAAATAATATCGAACTTTGACAGATTTTGTAATTCAAATTAGGTATCATATATTTTATTTGGCAGAAAAAAGGTGACGATTGAAAAGTAGATACACATTTTCGTTTGGGGTGATTTTTCAGTCGTCGGATATGTTATAACATGAGGTTTTTAAAAGGGTAAATAATATACACGTTTTAAAGTTACTTAGTATTCAGGTAAAAGCTATCTGACAAATCAGCCCTCACATTAATAGAAATGCAAATATAAAGTTGAAAGTAAACGACAAACAAACATAGTATATTATTTATTCTTAAATTAAATACATATCATGATACCCTTACACCCCCATTACATTTTTAGATTAGTTTTATGTTCTTGTTAAATACCGATAGGCATATCGATAAATTTGATTCAAGCGTATATGTAAACAATTTTGATGAAAATTTTTTCTTCAAAATGTGTGTAATTTAAGAACAATAGTACCTTTAGTTATGCAAAATATGAAAGCAAAGGGGAGGATTAACAATATTTTATTTGAAATAGAGAACTAAAGACAGAATATAGCGAAAATAAACACATCGTAGCAATTAGGACATGAAGGTTAATTACCTGTGAAATGTGTATTTTTCAGGATTACTCTTATGATTTACACTGCAATCACTCACAGAACAAGTTACCATTGTTATAATATGTAATTTAGTATTTGTCGAAAATAATAAAGGATTTAAACAATAAATTGCAAATACCGAAAGAGCATAAAAACGGGTGACGACTTGTGGACGACCTGTCAAATGAAAGTGGTTAAAGTTTTCATTAGACTGCCTCTCTTTTTATCTTGTTATAATTCCATAAAGGATTTTCTTCTGTCTCGCACTCTTTGTTGGTCTATGCATCATAGGTTTATGCACAGAACACACATGTAATTGGAACGAAATTCCTTATGGCGCGTTCGGCGTTGCGAAAGGAGGCTAGACGGAACGATACTTGACCTCGACACTTTTTTATTAGTACCTGGCTAGTAAGGGCAGAGGGCGTTGATAGTATTCCTGTGCGTCAAGTAGATGGCGTTTTTTTATAACTTCGTTCCATCCGGGTGTCCCTTGACACCTCTCAAGTTTTTTATTATACAGTATGGTTATGTGCAGGATGTGCTGACGCTGGACGGGTCGGGTCTGGCGGCGCTGCTGCCGGGCGGCGAGGGCGGCGCGCTGCAGCAGGTCGCCGTGCAGGTGGAGGGCGAGCCCGGCGAGGACGCCACGCAGGTCATCGCGCAGCTCGTGCAGGCTGACCTACCGTCGCCAGGTGACTACCACTCATACCAATAACCACTCGCTCCTATGGCGCAGTTTCATTGGTCGTTAACTCGTTCGATATACAGTAGCAGTCCCCGCAGCCGAGATAACAACTAATAGCTATGTCCACATTATGCGCTTTCGTCTTCAATTTTCGTCATCTTCTTTCATTCAACTTTCGTTTTGGCGCATTCAATAATTGAATGCATCAACGAACGCAACGCCAACTGTCATTTTTAATAACAAAGCGAAAGTTTTGGGTACGGTCAGAGGGCATGCGTCGCGGGCATGCCTCACGTTCGCTGTTGACTGTGCTATAACGCATGCCCTTGACGAACAGAAAAAGGCACAGTCTGTCAAAGCTAATTAAAGTTACAAGTCGATACTTGCTCGTTACACCGCCTACTCGGATTGCCTGCATGCTTTATAGTTTATACCGTCCGTGATATCGACCAATTAAATTCATCGGTCGATATACACCTGCGATTGCGGGACGCGAATCAAATACATTTTCATTAATCAATTTCGATTCGCAAATGTTTGTTGTATTAGAAAGACATGCGGGCCCTATCGACTAATGAAAACGGTTCTCCGAATGCGGGCCCTGTGGCATGCGTTTCAGAAATCTCCCGCACCCTGCATGCGGACCCTATCGACCAGTATATTGCTATAATTTTTGGGGTGCTCTTTTTATTTTTTAATATAAAGTTTGTACTCAGGTACCTACCATGCGTGGTTTAACAACAGTGCGGACATAAATTATAAACGAAAGTCGGCACTAAATTGTTCTGTCAAACTGTTAAAGGCCTGATAGACGTACGAACTTAAAGCACGCGCGCGAACTTACTCGGCTCGCGTCGGCGACACACGAGAATCGCTCACACTGGATTACCATGCCCCCAGGATCGCGGCTCGCGGCTCTTTGATGACACACAGGCGATTAAGATCGCCGAGCCATAAGTCCGCGTACTTACTCGCACGTCTGTCACCCCTTTTACTTGAGATGCTATTTTCTCAGACCATGACACACATGCCAATTGACTTTAATTTCATTCTGAAAACTTACGCGATTTAATATTGTGCAAAAAATTAACGACCCTTTTCTTTACCAGGTGGAACAAGACGAGTGGTGTTATTACTACCTGACGGTAGCTTCACAATGACTGAGCTAGATAAAGAACAATATGAATCAATAACAGAAGCGAGCAAGCAGCAGGAATAGAACACGGATTTGACTGAAGAGAATGAAGTGTCAGTGTTGACTTTTGAAGGCGGGAAATATAAAAGCTGTATGTGTTAATTATGCTTGACTGAGTTTACAATGAGATATTATAAAAATTATATTTCGGATTCAAGAGAGGGGTGTAGATTATTCTCTATTTCCAGTACTGTACAAGACCCACTTGCGCCAGTCTGAGTAATTGCCAATGTGTAAAATATATTTTTGTTTCATCACATGATTTGCTTACCTTGTCTATCATAAATGCGAAGAACGAGAGATATAACTTTATCGACGACTAACTTAAAACCCAGACTGGCGCAAGTGTTGCTTATCTTAGTTATAATAAGAACATATTTCTCTACCAATTTTTGCATATTAAATACATAGTTACAATACTTGTAAAAATCTATGACACTAGCTGACCCGGCAAACGTTGTTTTGTCATATAAATAATTTTTGGTATGAAAAATAGATGTTGGCCGATTCTCAGACCTACTCAATATGCTCACAAAATTTCATGAGAATCGGTCAAGCCGTTTCGGAAGAGTACGGGAACGAACATGTGACACGAGAATTTTATATCTATAAGTACTAATATTATAAAGAGGTAAACTTTGTTTGTTTGTTTAATTGTAATCAATACGCTCACAAACTACGGAACCCTACATTTTTTATTTTGAAAAATATAGGGTTCCATAAGATATTTCAGTTTTTCGGAAACAACCAGAAAATTTATTTATTTTGCGTACGCTGCCTAAACTATAAAAGATAGAACCATACAATGTTCTGAGTAAATGTAGATCTTATAAATATCTACAAAAAAAGTCCGCGACACACTATACCTATCTATGTCAAGTGAGGCACAACTATTTTTTTATTTTAAAATCTTGATTTTTTTGGACTACATTTGAACGCATTTATTTTACTCATGCTAAAAATTCTTATAAAGATAAATTATTTCATCACTAAGTACAGCTTATGTAGATAATATTTGGTAATGATTAAAATTGGACGTTTAGTTTAGAAGTTATGGCGAAATTAAAATATTGCGAATTACGCCCGTTTCGAAGTGGGCGCTACCAAGGCGGGGCCGGGGTGCGCTGAGCGCTCGCGGGAGGGTAGTTTAGATCTATGAGTAGTAGTAGTAGATCTAGAAGAGTAAACAAACAAACAAACAAATTTACCTCTTTGTAATTTTAGTATAGATTAAAAACTACTGAATCGATTAGCCTATGTCACTCATTTCTTCAGTGAGTGACATAGGCTATATATTTTATACCCGTGCGAAGCCGGGGCGGGTCGATAGTATAAGATAAAGGGTGTACATAAAAAAATTGACATATTAAATTTAAAACATTAACAAAATCTAGAAACTTAACAAAGTGGCTTGATTTAATAATAGAAAATGGAAGTTACATCACTGCAAAAATTTAAATTTTGGGCCTGAAAATTGACTGCAAAATATTTAAGTGGTGTATTGTTGCAATTATTGTATGCTAAATTACAAGTAATACATATTGTTCAATTTAAAAATCTAATAATCAACATTTCGAGAAATGTCTGCAATCCGCTCGACTTGGACCTTATCCCTAGATAACTTGAGACAGATAGGATGGAAGACAAATAATATGTAATTCCTAAATCCCAAAATAATTTCTGGTATGAGGTTTCTCTGAATATATTTTAAGAAACTTACATGTTAATATAAAAAAATATTACAAACCTTGTAAATAATAATTAAAATTGTAAAACCAAGATAAAGTGGTCTAAACCATGAGGCAAGTCATAAAATTTCGTATGAAATTTTGAGATTGTCGTCGTTGTTTGTAAGTACCACTAGAAAAATTTATTCATAAGTAGATGGCGAATGTTTGGACGGGTTTTGTCAATACCTAAGCTAAGCTTCGCACTATGTCCGATCCAAACGCGTGTAAAACTGTCCGGAGTAGACGGAGTGGTACTGAACCTTTTTATACGGGCCACAAACACGTTTTAATTTTGGTGTCGCGGGCCGCAATCAAACTAGTATTTAGGGGTATAGCGTTGTTTCCCTCGATCGCGGATTCTTGGAAATCTATTTTTATCGCGGTCGAATTCGGCCGCTTGGGAGTTGATAGGTTAAAATGATCGATTTACACAGGCTGCAGATTGAGTATAGTTAATTTAGAAGAAGCTTACGCAGTAGACGTAATGCAAAGTCGGTCTAACATTGTTTTGACTCTTAACCCGAGCAAAATATAATCTAAATATCTAATATGAATGAATTTCTCCAATGGTACTTCAGCATATTCGCATCTTGGCGGTAAGACTTAGTTACAATTGATATAAATATAGGAAATCGTATGGAAAATAGGTTTAGAGTTTAAACTATTGAAAATACGAGTTTTTTTTAATAAATTTTATTCAACTACACAACTGGTTTGTTTACTACTCCATCTGTATCTATTGCTATTTGTTGCTTATTGCTACTTTTATTGTAAGTAGTAACATGGAGGAAAGAGTCGCATCAGTGATAATAATATTATAAAATGCAATGGCCGCGTACTAACCAAGCGAGCGGCCTCGCGAGTCAGTCTCGGACATTTGCCGCAGTACGCATGCCGCGCGAGGCGGTCTCGGTCTAAGTTTTCTAATCCGAGGCTGCCTCGCGCGGCATGGCCGAACGCACGCATGAAACGCACAACTAACACGCAACGAATAACCGAAGCAAAACACTACCGTCTTGACTCTTTAGTGAGCGCGGCAAACTACCGAGGTTCGACTTCCGAGGTGCCTTAATTGAGCATCGACAAAAACCCACAGATAACAGGTCAGTTAACAAGAGCTGGCACGATCAACACATCTAAACATTGCGCTTGTGTAGTGTCTGAATAAGCGCGTGGCGTGATGTCGTACTGCATACGCATCATAAAAAGTCTGCCCGTCTCTCTCGCGCGCGGTCTATCTTATGAGCGTGTAGGGGACAGTTATTGTTTTTCTTATGCTACAGGTGCAATTAAACCTTCCTGCCAAATTTTTTCCAGGGCTTAGGTATCATTAGGAGAATCCATTTAACCAAAAAATATTGGGTGTTATTTTTTTGTTAATGACATATTTTATCCCATTTAAAATCGTTGCAGAATGCTCACTCGCGGCGGTGGGTATGATCGGGGGTGACGCGGGGCGAGGCGCGCGCGCGGGGGCACGTCACGCGCGGGCGACGCGTAGTGTCCATTAATTGTAGTATTTTTTAGGATAACTTTGGGAGGCTATTTCTCAACATTTTAGTACTGAGTGATTATAAAAGAAAAAATACGTGTATTTTCATTTTTATCAAGGATCAATATATCAAAATTTGGCAGGAAGGTTTAATTGCACCCTGTATATACAGCGTGATGTTACAAGTCGATAACGTGTGATCGGCGCGCGGCCAGCGTTTGGAACTGTACGATAATTTTGTGCGTACCTACGTACGATGTACGATAGCATATTATTTTCGTACGCAGATTATACGATAATTTTTATCATGATGCAAACATATTATATTTTTAAACATGCTGTATAGTAAAATTGCATAAGTGTGAGCACTGTGAACGTGCTAGCTTTAGTTAACTGATCTATAATATATGTAGCAAAAACCGACAACGCTCGGCTCGGGCCGAGGCACGTCTTGACCGACCGATGTTTTTAGATTAGTGCTGCCTCTGTCCATCTACTAGTTATATACAGGAGTTCCTGTGCAGGAGTTGCAGCAGTGGGAATGAACCAGCCAATTTTTTTAGCATTGGCATGTTAAAAAAAAGTGTCCGGACCTCGAGGACAACAACAGTGATTAATGAATAATAACTCATTAATCATTACCTACTCAGACCAGACCTATCTTCAGCGAATTTCAGTCAAAATTCAAAAAGGACTTCTCAAAGGTAAAATAATTAAGGGTTTGGAAGTTGGAACTTTTGAAAATGGTATGGAGTGCTATAGAGTCCAGGGCTTCATAACGTTATCGAATAACAGAAAAAATATCGTTACGTACCGTTATTTTCATAATGGTAGCCAGATAACGTTATTTTTTTAACGATATCTAGTAAAATAACGTTATATTTACCGTTATTATTATAACGTTATTTTTTCGTTATGGCATAACAAAAAATAACGTTATAATAACAACGGTAAATATAACGTTATTTTCTGGTATCAGGTATGCGATCGCGCACAGTGCACCAAATCTCACTCATATTTTAAATGTAATGAGCGTTATCTGTGAAAATACAAAGAAAAAAATACACCTTAAAAGCGTGATTACGTTTGGAAATTTTCCCGCCTATCATGACTTTCTTGACGGACTATAACGTTATCAAAGAACATATATTTACCGTTATAAATCCTATATAACGTTATAACATTTACCGTTATTAAATACATTTATAACGTTATTTCTAGTATCGGTTAAATTTTCATAACGTTATCTATGCCCTTGAAGCAATAACGTTATGAAAAAAGGGCTACAGGCTTTCCGACAGTCAAGGGGATAACGTTATTTGAAGCCCTGCTATAGACTACACTCCCTCCATAGAAAATGGCAATAAAAAACGTTGTCAATTGTCATTGTGACAATGATAGATGTCAAATTTGTGGGTAGAAGAAGAAGAAATAGGTTTCATGTTTCTGTACATTTCTGTAAAATGTTTCAGAACTTTCAGAAATTCAAATTGATTTTAAAATTTAAGTTTATTTACGTTTTTATTACAAATTCCAATATAATAACTTATTTTGTTACGGTTTAATTAAAGAAAAATATTGGCTTTACATAATATTATGTTATTGCACAAATTATGCAAACTTAAATAAGTCTACAATGCCAGACAATGTTGTATGTTGTGAATTTTTCTTCAAGAGCAAAACAGAAAATAGAGCTGTTCTATTTGAAAAGGCATTCCAAAGGAGCAAATATGGAAAAGTTCTATACATTTTACAAGAGGAACTAACTGAATTGCCACCAATATCAGAGGACTACACTTCTATTGATAGGAATTATATAAAAATGCTCACCTTTTTATATTTGCCTAACATGTCTTCATTGATTGATGGTATATCAACTTTGCCAAACTGGCAAAATATTCCGTCTACAATTATTTTAGATGATATAGGTGAATATTGCAACAAAACTCAGTTTCAGAACGCTTGTGGAATTGTTGCATTACTGCTTGATACTGCTTATAGCTGCTCAAAAGAATTAAAATCAATCTGCAAATTATATATATCATGTACTAAAGATACATTTAGTGATGAACATTGCAAAGTTTTGCAGGAATTGTATAGATTATAGCTAGTGGGATTTTTAAAAAATAAATAAAATTATTGGTATAATTTATTGCACTTTCTTTTACACATCAATATTATACATGTTATATATACCTTTTGAGTTTTGACATATTTACAGGGGCAGTAATATCAAGTTTTAACCAAAATTATTTTGAATTTTGACTGACTTCAATTATAAAGGTACACTGTCTTGCACCAAAATTGTGGTGTCATGAAAATAAGAAACATCTATACTAATATTATGAAGCGGAAGAGTTTGTTTGTTTGAACGCGCTAATCTCAGGAACTACTAGTCCGATTTGAAAAATTCTTTCAGTGTTAGATAGCCCATTTATTGAGGAATGCTTTTTATTACGATAAGACTAACAGGAGCAAGAAATAGAGGAAAATGTGGAAAAAACGGGGAAATTATTTGAAAGGGCTTATTTAGGGATTGCAATCCTGCAAAGCGGGATCCCGCGCCAATTATTAATCTGCTGGATCCCGCACCTACAAAACGCGGATCCGCAGATCCCGCATGACACATATTTTTCATAATTTCTCGGGGAGTCCATATGATGGAATGGAAGCTTTGATAACAGCGCTTTGTGCCAAACCCGACTAAAGGGCTTCGCAATGTCCAAATTAACAGCAAATGCCTCTCCCTTCGACACAATCGCCTGATCCCAACGATGAGTTAGGTACGCCAAGCTCAAGAGATCACCAGCCGAGCGACCCTTACGGAACCCGTACTGTTTGTCCAAGTATCGAAGGAGCTGGCTATTGATAATAATTGATTCCATTATATTATAAATTTGTTATAGTGATTAGTCTGTAATTGAAAGGATTTGAGCGGTCACCTTTTTTGGGGATCGGGTACACCATGTCAAAAATCAAAATCAAAATTGTTTTATTTCTGAATAAATTTATAATAATTATTTTCAGAATGTCCTACATGATGTCTTCATGGAAGCTGGTACAATGCCAGAAGAACAGGAGAGCCGAAAAAGACGCGTTATGATCAGAGCCAACTCTGGAGCACTTTTTTTTAACACAATAGGAGGGATTCCGTCAGGCCCACTCGACTTTTGGATATCAATAGAACGGAGGCCTATTTGCACTGGGCGCTGATGAAACCAAATATCACAGACATGACGCTCGTGCATCGCGGTATGAGCGGCGGTTTCTGTCCCCCGTCATTTCGTTCAAGCTTGACGCAAAGAACTTATCCAGAAGATATACGCTGTCGCAATACCGTCGTAAGTGGCACAGAACTCGTCGGAAGGCAATGATCTTATGAACCAAGTGGTGCGGTCATGGATGCTTGGTAGCCATCAGGATTTGAAGTCAGCAGAAGGTCCAACAGGGAAGGATTCTGACCATCTACATCTGGGATTCGCGAAGGGGTACTTTTACAGTAACAAGTGCTTATCTTGGCAATCAGTTGTATTAAGTCGTTCGCAAGAGCAAAGTCGCAGACAGATCTTCCCGTATGATCAGTTTTACTGGAATTGAGCCAGTCTGCGATGTGGGCGTTAAAGTCGCCAAGTATTATGATCTCTGCGGATGGGATCTGCTGCTGCACTAAATCTGAAGCAGCTTGCAGGTGTTCAAAGAGTCAGTCCTTCTCCGGGACACCACTATGGGACCTATATAGGCACGCATAAACACGAGGGTGGTTGTTGCAATCAATGCCATAATGTTGAAAGGGTCCCTGACTTCAAGATTGCTGAGGCATTCAAAGCATTTTATAATTTTAAGTTAAAAGACTAGAGTGATTACATAATTTCATTATTTTGTTACAAAACAAATATTTTTTTATAGTAAAGTTGATAGGAGCAAAGAAATAGAAGAAAATGTGGAAAAACGGGGGAAATTATTTGAAAGGGCTTATCTCATTAACTACTGGAGCACTTTTTATGTTACATTTTGGCACAGATAAGAAGTAGACCACATGAAGGATTATGGGCTATTTTTTGTGGACTAATTTGTCTGTGAAATATCTAATTTACTCAGGCAAAGCCGCGCAGAACGTCTAGTAATATATAATATTCAAAAGAAAGAAATGTCTCAAGAAACATTAGAACATTGCAAATATATTTTTTAAGATATAGAATAAGTTACACTAATATTGACATAACAGTAACCTTGACATAACAATTTATACCAATTTTACCATATTCCCTAGATTAAACAACTACACCAATATTTTGTGTTTCATAATCACAAATAATACATATTGATCAACTAACGTCAATTCACCTGAACTTTAGCACAATATAAAGTAGGAAGAACACAAATATGGAAAAAAGGAACAAATAAACAATGTAGTAGTTATGGTTTCCTTTGCCTAACTTGAGCACCCTCCCCATCGTCCGGCCAAGGAACCCAGAGCTCCGGTCCACATCGTCGTCCAAGCCTCGTAGAATTTTATCCTGGTATCTCACTTCGTTTCCGATTTCTATCGACATATGCTTGAGTGTGGATATCTTGCCCCCGAGCTCTTCGGCCAGACGTTCATTTTCGTGCTCCAAAACATCATCAGCTGGTATAGTCCTGGGAATAGGCTGATACTGATAACCATCTCTCGCTCGTCGCATGTTGCTTCTACCTGCCGTGATGCTCAACTTCTTTAACTATTGGACAACTTGTGGACTATGTCCACTACCGTGTTCTCCTTAGGGCCAGTGCTTACAATGGCCTGAGAGATCACGTGTAATAATTATTGCTTAAACAACAAACTTTTTACATGTAAATACTATGCTGTTTTATTTCTTCTAAAATAAAATAATTACGTTTACGTGTGATGAGTGACGTGTTCGGCAGGTGGACGAAATTCCCGAACAAAAAAAAAATTGGGTTCAAAATTTAAACGTAGCTATTAAACTAAACTTAATCCAATAATCTGTGCAAGGTCGACTGTGATTGGCTGATAAAAAAGACCATAGAGGATATAAACTACATCAGAAAAAAGACGAAGAAGGAGTTTAAAATTCAAAGTTCGATTTTCATTTTGTGAAAATTGTTTTGTAGCAACTCATACCTACAAAAATTGTAAATTAAGTGGATTAATTAATGAAAAGCGACCTTTCGTTTTTTCGTTTATAAGCCATTATAAAATGTAAATGTAACCGTAAATTGATAAATTGATGCAAAACATAACAGCTATGTCATACCGTGTTCTAATACAAAGTATGTCGTAGTATTATTTGCATATTTGTACATTAATTTACAACTTAAACTATAATAATATGAAAAAGATAGATTATTATTTCATAGAAAATATTATAATGTATGTAGTTAATTTGGAAAATGTTAAAATGTGTATATTGTTTTATTGTAATAATACATAAGGTTGATAAGTATACTTAATAATTTATGTAAACTGTATGGAAATGTAGTAAATGTTTCATTAATTTCAGAATTTTAGGTCCCTATACTAGTTTGCAACATTTTAGTCTGCAAGCAATAGCTGTTATGGAGATTTTAGGAGAAGGAAGGTATGGGATTATGAGTGGTACGGCCACCAAGGAAAAATCCTCTGATCAAGACGTGAGGTGGTATGCAGCTGGCCTGAGCCCACGCGATAGATTTACACGCGTAACAAAACAAAGTAATGATACTTGAGTGTGTATGTATAAAGGTGCGCTTCTACTGGATCGGAATCGGAGCGTAGGTACGCGCGGACGGATTTGTTGCTTTGTATTTATGGTATTTACTACCTGTGAACTGCACTAGAAGTACTGGAGCGTCATTCTGCGCCTGACAAATATATGACTACACGACGCGCCGTCCGCACCGTACGTCTCGATTCTGACCTGGTGGACGCGCAGCTTTAATCCCCTCTCTATATACAGTTTACTGTATAAGCCAATCAAGTAGTTAGTAGAGTAGCATAGACAGCTATTCTATTATATTTATAAATAAAATACATAAAACTTGTACTGTAATATTATTAATAGAAATCAACAAAAGCTTGTGGATTAAATCTGTTTTATTGTTTAATTTACCTTATTACCTATTTATTTAGCTATGTACAATAATTTTTATTGAAATAAAACATTTATTTGAGCTCATTTCTTTTTTTTTTTTAATTTTTGGTATGTTTAGAGTGAAAGGTTTTGCACTTAAAAATTTCTCGTTTAGTTTCAAATAAAAAAAAATAACGGATGTTTATTTTTTTTCTTCTAAGTCCGACCTCTTGTTACGTAGTATACACTATACAGTTTACATCCTCTTTGGTGTTCGGTGTTTCTTGTTATGACATGTGTCAATGTCAAGCGTCAGCTGTCAGTTACGAAAGTGACATTAGTAGATCGACATATGACACTCGTATCTCTTCTTAGTCACACAGACACTCCCACACCGTATCCGAGAGAATCCGTGTTTACACGTAAAAAGCTAGCCATTTTTGTAGACAAATTATTAATTGATGTGACATTTTTAGCACAATAAATAGCACGATTATAAGATTATTAAACTTATAAATACTCTTTTTAGCTTACAAAAATACCGATTGAAAAGCTAAAAAAACGTTGTTCAAAACTTACGTATTTAATGTTAAATCCACGTGTTTGAGGCATTCTTTGGGCATTCATATTTTTTAGTTTTAGTTTATTATTTAGCGAAACCACAAAACTCAATAACATCTAGCATAAAATGTTCACTAAAAACCTTTATTAACACTTTTATTACATGAAATATGCAGACCGACTCCTTTGTTATGTCCTAGTAAGTAGGACATAATATTAGAGATTAACTACGATAACATGGCGCGCCCCTCCAATTGACTGTTTCAATGTGTGTAGTCACATCCTTATTAAAGCGTTTGTATGTAATAAGTATTCAACCAATCACACTACACGTAATATTTTAGTTTTGTTGGTCAACTAATCATAACTAGCCTACTACGTAAGACAACGCACTTCAAGTCGTTTTGACAACGCACTTCAAACGTTTTGAATTTTGGAGGGGCGCGCCAAGTTATCGTAGTTGATCTCTACACGCTTTTGACGCTTATACAACGATTTAAGGCTCTCTCCTAGTCTATATATCTTGGCACTGACACACAAGAAGCCGCGCATGCGCAGTTGAAAAACTAAACGAACACGACTATCTACCTATTCTGCCGTGCAATCACTAAAGTGCAGTAAGTGCAAAATCATGGTTGGTGGTTCGGAGAAAAACGCATTTAAACTTTAAAAATGTAAAAAAAAAATATTAAAATGTATTTGTTTTGTTCTTTGTCGACTTTATCTCAAAGGGAATAACGTAAACTTAATCCAAGACGTAATGAATGCCCTGAAAACCCCATGAATAATTTTTTACAGGCATTAATATTTTTGGGGCCCCTTTACTGCACAGAAAAAAAGAGAGAATTACATATTAGAACGCAGTAAAAAAGGTGCATTACTGCACTTTAGTTAGTTTTGTGTTCTGGGACATAAAAGCAGTAGTGCATACAAATGAAACAACATAATAATTTAATTATAAAATTTTTATTTTTAATAATAAAATAGGATGCGTTTTTCATTTGAACTTCGTTCCTAAGCTAAAAATTTATAAAAAAAAATCTGCATTTTTGCATAAAAAAACTAACAATTATCTTATCTGAGTACGTTAACATCGTTATTTTAAAATAATGCTTAAAACTGTAAATACCTAGTACTATATTTTAAAAAATACAATTTTTAAGTGAATTAGGTATACTAAGCACTTACATTATACAATTAATCAGTCCATAATTGGCACTGAAAGGAACACAAAAATCTATAAAATGGTGGAACTGAGAAATAAGTGGTATATTAGTGGTTAAAATCTATCCAAGAACTCCTGCTCAATACAACTACATATTTTCTATAACATGTCAAGCAATAAATAATTTTTGTAACTTATCAATTGTCATTAATAAAATTGTCATTGTTGATGTGGTGGGGTCTGATATTGACCTCACCATGCAAATAATGATTATTATTGCATGGTGAGGTCAATGTAAGATTTCGCTGTATCGGCAATGGTTGGGGTGGCGCCATATTAATTAGCGATCATTATAATTGAATATCAAAATAAAATTTACAATAGCCTGCAACTTGCAAGTACTTATATCTTTTTATAAAAGATGTACGAATTGCATACAATCTCTTTCAAATAATACTATACAAATACTGCATTTTAGTAAGTAGTATAGATTATATCAATATAGCAATAAACTTTTTAAAATGCAGTATTATATCTGCATTTCCTGCATTTTAATTAGTAATCAGTCATCTAGTACTGATTAAATGCAGTAAAAACTGTTTGTATGGAGTTAACATATACTGCGTTTTAATTAGGTTTTCACGTGACTGTGTGTGTATACGGAACTATTTAAAAAACAGTATTTTATTTGTATTTACTGCGTTTTAATCTGGAATCACAAAAAAATCCTTGCAGCAAGGGATTTTACTGCGGTTTAAATTACAATAATGTCTTTTTGGCGGTAAAATGGGTTAGTTAATGCATTTTCAAAAAACTTTATGGTTAAAAATAATGTAGGATAATGTGAGTAAGCCAGAAATAAAGAGAAAAAAATGTAGGAAAACGGAAAATCACAAAAATGCGCCTTACTGCGCTTTAGTGATTGCACGGCAGAATTGCTTTGTATAGACTATAGAGCGTTGTGGTACTCGACCTTTTTTTATACGGGCCACAAGCAAAAAAGTGGAAAGTGGAAACATTTCGCGAATTTCACGACGATTTTGCTCTGTCACAGGTTACACGCAGGGCTTCATAACGTTATCGAATAACAGAAAAAATATCGTTACGTACCGTTATTTTCATAATGGTAGCCAGATAACGTTATTTTTTTAACGATATCTAGTAAAATAACGTTATATTTACCGTTATTATTATAACGTTATTTTTTCGTTATGGCATAACAAAAAATAACGTTATAATAATAACGGTAAATATAACGTTATTTTCTGGTATCAGGTAAGCGATCGTGCACGGTGCACCTAATCTCACTCATATTTAAAATGTAATAAGCGTTCTCTGTGAAAATACAAAGAAAAAAATACACCTTAAAAGCGTGATTACGTTTAGAAAATTTTCCCGCCTGTCATGACTTTCTTGACGGACTATAACGTTATCAAAGAACATATATTTACCGTTATAAATCCTATATAACGTTATAACATTTACCGTTATTAAATACATTTATAACGTTATTTCTAGTATCGGTTAAATTTTCATAACGTTATCTATGCCCTTGAAGCAATAACGTTATGAAAAAAAAACGTTTTTTGAAGCCCTGGTTACACGGTCAAATTTTCATCAATCTGATTGACAGAATAACTATTGATAGTTATAAAAAGTTCATAAAAAATACGATCAATCCATCAATCCGTGACGTACAATAAAATTTTCGTTAATTCGTACCAGATTGATGAATTAGATTGATGAAAATTTGATCGTGTAACCGGCGACTCTATTTTGCCGGTGAGCGTGAATTTCAAAATGACTTAAAAGCAGGCCACTAGAAAAGTCCTGCGGGCCACAGCCCACATGCGGCCCGCGGACCGCAGGTTGAGTATAGACTATAGAGTGATGAAAATGTGATGAAATGTCCTGTGACCTTTTTGCTAAGGATCACTCTATAGCAGGGGTTCCCAACCTGGGGGTAATTACCCCTGTGGGGGTAAAATAGCTATTCTAAAGGGGTAACAGAGTTGGTACCTAAAATAGATGAATTGGCAGAATTTTTTTATAAATTCTGTACATTTTGGACAAAAACAGCTACAGAATACCCTAACCAGACCAGACACAAAGTGGTTATAAATAACAGTGGAAAAACCAGAGACAAAGCTTATCTATTGTTATCGCGGCCGCATGTGGCTGCTTGGGAGTTGATGGGTTAAAATAAATATTTTTGATAATTTAAAAATAAATATCCACTAGTATTGTAACTTTTCAAAATCACCATTAAACAGGCAACTTTTTATGTTTATTGTACAAAACGCTCAGATACAATTTTTTTTCACTACTGAAGGTTAAAGTTAAGTGATGAAAAATCATTCCGTCGAAAATTAAAACAATAAAATAGTATATATATTAAAAAATAAATGTTTTTGATTAAAAAAACGACTTATCAATAAGTAGACTAACTATTCAGGAATAATTTGACGTAAAAAAATACTAGAAAAGGATTTTTTTCTTGGCGATATGCTAATAAATCTGTCGATATCGATGGGTCCTACGTATACTGGCGTAAGTGAAAAAAATAGATTTTACAGGAGAGCCAATTAAGTTGTCAGAACCATATTTTTGGGTCATATCTTGTGACCTATTTTAACGAATTTAGTGAATTTTTGCATGTAGCCTTATCAATTAATGCTTTTCTTATTACTGGTAGCAAATTTTATGCATATTCAATATTTTTTGAGATTTTACACATCGGCCCTTTTACGTCGTCGTATTTCTATAATGATATGCTTATTGTTCAACGTAAACAGATTTAAATGATCATTCGCCCTTTTACTAGGCTCAACGTAAATATAATATTTTAAGAGATTCCTGTTTTTTTTTAGCACGTAATTATTTAACTGTTATCACGTTTTACTGTCTACAATGAATCAGTTAGAAAGTATTGCTCATTGTGTAGTTATTTCAGTTTAACGCAGCTACGCCCATATACTGTGCTATACATTAGAATGTTTAAGAGGCCGGGTGCCATCGAAATTATCATACACACGTAATACCAAAATCTTTTTCTCATACGAAAATATTTAACATGTTTGAGTTATTTTTCAGCTTAAAATAGTATTTACCTAGGTTCCTGCACAATTTTTTTTTTCACAAAATATTAAAACACAAAAAAAAAAATATTGTTTAAATATTTTGTAGTAAATTTACTACTAAATATTGTATTTCAACTTAAAGTGTGTAAATTTACAAATAAAACAATCTGCATAATTTTTCACGCTTTTATTTATGATAAATTGTTTGTAGGCGGCAATATAATGAAGTAGGTTCAATAATAAACTAAAAATTTCTTCATGAAATCAAACGACAATTTAGAATGCAATCAAGTATCTACTACAAAATATGATAAATAATATTATTGAATATAAAAATATAATTATGACAACTTCTAACCTTTTGTTGACAGTTATATGATGTAAGATAATATTAAAATAAAATGAGACCACTTCTAATAATTCTTCTGCAAAATCAACTTTTAAAAAGTAAGAGGAACAACATGATAATCTAATCACAACTTTTACTAGTAGAGTATCTCTCAAAAAGCAAACATAACAAGAAATAAAATATTATTAAACCTTTTCTGTACCCACTTAATTTGAATCTGGGTGCACGGTAGTGCACCCGCCGAGACGAGCCAAGCGAAGCGCAAGGGCACTTTTTCTCGAAGTGTTTCGCCGTTTTTTTGAACCTTCATAGAATTGGTTTCCGTTGTAGCAGACGGTTCATATTTTCAGGATATAATGTCATCAATAAACTTATTAAGCATACAAAGTCTCAATTGAATAGCTTCTATACTTTAGATTTTATTGATATCCAAAATACACCGATTTCGTCACTGACACACTGATGGTCATCAAAATGTTTGGCTACTTCCTGAAGTGCTAGAAAGCTGAAATTTGATATGCAATCTTAGTTTAGTATACAACCAACAAAAAAATTAATAAACTTGTGATTTTCGTCCCTCATCCCCTAAAATGGGGGTGAGTGGAAGTTGACCCTCGTAGAGTTGGTTTCCGATGTGCCAGATAGTTTATATTCCCAGGATATAATGTCAATAACAGACTTATTGAACATACAAAGTCTCAATTGAATTGGTTTAATACTTTATATTTTATTGATATCTGAAATACGCCGAAATTTGGTTATACGCCGTAAAATAAGTTTAGTAGGGGGGTAATGGAAGTTTAAATAAGACTTTTATCAATTTTATGAATAACTTGCTGTCCCGGTGAACTATGTGTCACTTTAAAACCTTCCCTGGACTTCTACGAATATTTTAAGACCAAAATCAGCCCAATCCGTTCAGCCGTTTTCAAGTTTTAGCGCGACTAACACATTTGACAATCCATGTTTATATATATATATATATATATATATATATATATATATATATATATATATATATATATATATATATATATATATATATAGATATAAGAAGAGGACATAAAAGTTTACACGGGATGGACATATTTAACTAAAAACCTCTTAATAAAAAACACTAAAAAGACTAAAAATACTGCCTAGCAAGTAGCAACTTACAAAAAGGACTGAAATCCCACCAAAAACATTTCATGTAAAAGTTACCTCGACGACCACAAAAGGTTTGCTCTGTGAAAAAGACATCAGATCTTATGTAGAGCCAAGCTTCTGAATCGACGCGGCCTAACTCTATCGATTCTAACTACACCAAATTCTACATATCAGTATGTACGGCTGGTATTGCTGTCATTAATACGGGATGCCTCTACGTAATCATTAGCGCTTGTTAGTTGTAAGTCTGTATTAGTAAGAAGATCAAAAGACAAATCTTCAACTGCATATTCCGCACCAGAACCAGAAGGAAGAGGAGAAACTGCAATCAAAAAAAATTTATGATTACTTTAAAACCATCAGTTACTAATAACCAAAAAATATTTATTTGCACTGATATCAAGAAATAGGCATACGAATATAGATTTAGAAAAAAACCCTTATAAATAATCCGCCAAGTGCGAGTCGGACTCGCGCACGAAGGGTTCCGTACCGTTATAGAGCAAAAAAGGCTAAAAAATGTTTATTGTATGGAAGCCCCCCTTAAATATTAGTATTACATATTTTGTTTTAAGTATTTGTTATTATAGCGGCAACAGTTATAATACACAATCTGTGAAAATTGCAGAAGTCTAACTATAGCGGTTCTTGAGATACAGCCTGGCGACAGACAGACAGACAGACAGATGGACGGGCGGACGGACGGACAGACAACGAAGTAAGTTGGGTACGGAACCCTAAAAACGTACACAAATGAAATAATTTATTTACTTAATACAAGATAGACTTCTGTACATACGCACTTACGCCACTGTATGTTTTAATGACTTTTAATAATCACGTAATAATTTGCTTACTTTAGGATAAAAGGTGATAAATAATCATTCAAAAAAATAAATAAAAAAAACCGTGTTGCGTTTCATTAGATGCCAAAAATACAATTTTTAAATCAAAGGCGTAAGTGATTACCCTAAAATTGAACTACGTAAATGGGCGAAAGCGAGTTCACGCCTTTTTACGAAGTATACCATTAAATTACTACTAAATGTTAATGTTTTGCAACAGTGATATGTAAATATCACTTCACTAGACTAAATATCAACAAAAAATGGTTGACTCATCTTACCTGGACAATCAGTTTCATTATTTTCGTCTTCGGTGTTTAAATCACTACTGTATTTTCTTTGGCCAATAATTTTATTTAAGATTTTTTGAGCCCTTGTGATTGGCATTCTTTTTGCTGGCGGCATTTTTGTTAAAATACTTATTATTATATTATAAAAAAAACATTATACTGCGCTGAAAACGAGCGAGCATACCAAAGGTAACGGACGTCGCCGCAACACAGTATAACGGCCTAAGCGGCACCTCCGCCCGCGCGCCGCTCCCCTGACGCTTAGCTTTGGCTATGTAGATGGGCGAACCGTCTGATTGGGCTTTATACGTGACGTAGATTTACATTTACGCCTTTCTGACTAAAATTTTATTTTAAAAATAATCAACAGAAAAAAAAAAAATCTTCACGATATTATAGATTAGAGCAAAGTGAAATCATTGGTCATATAATTGGAAAAAGGCGCAAGCGGCAGTTTCGCCTCTATACGTAGGACCCATCGATATCGAATCGATAAATCTGTGAGATTTATCGATTTTTTTAAAATGTTGTATAACTTTAAATCCATAACATTTTGCTGAACATAAATTGTGTTTCTTTGGTAGGTAATGATCCCAGCTATCACCTCCTGCCGTATGTCGCACTATTTACTGGACAAGCTGTATATATATCAAATCAAATCATTTATTTCGGGCATCAGAGGCCCTTATAACAAATACCTTAAAATCTAACATACATATTATAATTATATAATAAATACCTTAAAACTAACATACATCTTTTATATATACTTAAAAAACTAACACTGTCACGTTTTGCCGGCGACGTGACTCGCTTCGCTCCGGAGTCTCCCCCGGAACCTCCGATAGACTACATCCATCGGCCAGAACACCGGCGCCTCGAAAGTCGACCGAAGATTCGTCGGTACTCTCACCACAAAGGAGCTAAAGTTAACCTAGTGGCGAGACTCAGACGCTCGACCCTCAGGCGCAGTGTTGTCTTCTTCTGGATGTAGTCCACGACGTCCTCGACCTCCATATTATTCAATACTTAATACTTTCTAAAACTACTAACTAACAACACCATTTATTCTTACATCTAATTCAACCGTATACCTTCTACAACTACTTACTAACAACACCATTTATTCTTACATCTAATTCAATACTACTTTTTAAAACTACTAAATTACAACACCATTTACTCTTACATCTAAATCAATAGTTAATATTTTCTAAAACTACTAACTAACAACACCATTTGTTCTTACATCTAACGCTTGTACCTACTCATTACTACAATTACTCTTACTCTAAGCTGAGCTCCCTCTCACTTTGGTTCGGGAGCTCAATGGCCTCCACCATCCCCTATTAGCCATCCCTTTCTACTCAAAAAGAAAGGTTTTCAAATTTTAATTACTCTACTACCCAACAACACCATTTACTCTTACATCTAATTGAAAACATAATACCTAATACAACTACTAACAACACCATTAACTCTTACATCTAATTGGAAAGATAATACCTACAACAACTACTAACTAAAAACACCATTTACTCTTTCATCTAATTCAATACCTTATACCTACTACAACTACTAACTAACAACACCATTTACTCTTACATCTAATTTAATACTCAATACTTTCTATAACTACTAACTAACAACACCATTTACTCTTACATCTAACGCTTGTACCTACTCATTACTACAATTACTCTTACTCTAAGCTGAGCTCCCTCTCACTTTGGTTCGGGAGCTCAATGGCCTCCACCATCCCCTATTAGCCATCCCTTTCCACTCAAAAAGAAAGGTTTTCAAATTTTAATTACTCTACTACCCAACAACACCATATACTCTTTAATCTAATTCAATACTTTATACCTACTACAACTACGAACTAACAACACCATTTACTCTTATATCTAACGCTTGTACCTACTCATTACTACAATTACTCTTACACTAAGCTGAGCTCCCTCTCACTTTGGTTCGGGAGCTCAATGGCCTCCACCATCCCCTATTAGCCATCCCTTTCCACTCAAAAAGAAAGGTTTTCAAATTTTAATTACTCTACTACCCAACAACACCATTTACTCTTGCATCTAATTCAATACTTTATACCTACTACAACTACTAACTAACAACACCATTTATTCTTACATCTAATTCAATACTACTTTCTAAAACTACTAACTAACAACACCATTTGTTCCTACATCAGATTCAATACTTTATACCTACTACAACTACGAACTAACAACACCATTTACTCTTACATCTAATTTAATACTCAATACTTTCTATAACTACTAACTAACAATACCATTTACTCTTACATCTAACGCTTGTACCTACTCATTACTACAATTACTCTTACTCTATGCTGAGCTCCCTCTCACTTTGGTTCGGGAGCTCAATGGCCTCCACCATCCCCTATTAGCCATCCCTTTCCACTCAAAAAGAAAGGTTTTCAAATTTTAATTACTCTACTACCCAACAACACCATTTACTCTTACATCTAATTGAAAAGATAATACCTACAACAACTACTAACTAACAACATCATTTATTCTTACATCTAATTCAATACTACTTTCTAAAACTACTAACTAACAACACCATTTGTTCCTACATCAGATTCAATACTTTATACCTACTACAACTACGAACTAACAACACCATTTACTCTTACATCTAATTTAATACTCAATACTTTTTATAACTACTAACTAACAATACCATTTACTCTTACATCTAACGCTTGTACCTACTCATTACTACAATTACTCTTACTCTATGCTGAGCTCCCTCTCACTTTGGTTCGGGAGCTCAATGGCCTCCACCATCCCCTATTAGCCATCCCTTTCCACTCAAAAAGAAAGGTTTTCAAATTTTAATTACTCTACTACCCAACAACACCATTTACTCTTACATCTAATTCAATACTTTATACCTACTACAACTACTAACTAACAACACCATTTATTCTTACATCTAATTCAATACTACTTTCTAAAACTACTAACTAACAACACCATTTGTTCCTACATCAGATTCAATACTTTATACCTACTACAACTACGAACTAACAACACCATTTACTCTTACATCTAATTTAATACTCAATACTTTCTATAACTACTAACTACGCTTGTACCTACTCATTACTACAATTACTCTTACTCTAAGCTGAGCTCCCTCTCACTTTGGTTCGGGAGCTCAATGGCCTCCACCATCCCCTATTAGCCATCCCTTTCCACTCAAAAAGAAAGGTTTTCAAATTTTAATTACTCTACTACCCAACAACACCATTTACTCTTACATCTAATTCAATACTTTATACCTACTACAATTACTAACTAACAACACCATTTGTTCCTACATCAGATTCAATACTACTTTCTAAAACTACTAACTAACAACACCATTTGTTCCTACATCAGATTCAATACTTTATACCTACTACAACTACGAACTAACAACACCATTTACTCTTACATCTAATTTAATACTCAATACTTTCTATAACTACTAACTACGCTTGTACCTACTCATTACTACAATTACTCTTACTCTATGCTGAGCTCCCTCTCACTTTGGTTCGGGAGCTCAATGGCCTCCACCATCCCCTATTAGCCATCCCTTTCCACTCAAAAATAAAGGTTTTCAAATTTTAATTACTCTACTACCCAACAACACCATTTACTCTTACATCTAATTCAATACTTTATACCTACTACAACTACTAACTAACAACACCATTTATTCTTACATCTAATTCAATACTACTTTCTAAAACTACTAACTAACAACACCATTTGTTCCTACATCAGATTCAATACTTTATACCTACTACAACTACGAACTAACAACACCATTTACTCTTACATCTAACGCTTGTACCTACTCATTACTACAATTACTCTTACTCTAAGCTGAGCTCCCTCTCACTTTGGTTCGGGAGCTCAATGGCCTCCACCATCCCCTATTAGCCATCCCTTTCCACTCAAAAAGAAAGGTTTTCAAATTTTAATTACTCTACTACCCAACAACACCATTTACTCTTACAGCTAATTCAATACTTTATACCTACTACAACTACTAACTAATAACACCATTTATTCTTACATCTAATTCAATACTACTTTCTAAAACTACTAACTAACAACACCATTTGTTCCTACTTCAGATTCAATACTTTATACCTACTACAACTACGAACTAACAACACCATTTACTCTTACATCTAACGCTTGTACCTACTCATTACTACAATTACTCTTACTCTATGCTGAGCTCCCTCTCACTTTGGTTCGGGAGCTCAATGGCCTCCACCATCCCCTATTAGCCATCCCTTTCCACTCAAAAAGAAAGGTTTTCAAATTTTAATTACTCTACTACCCAACAACACCATTTACTCTTACATCTAAATCAATACTTTATACCTACTACAACTACTAACTAACAGCACCATTTATTCTTACATCTAATTTAATACTCAATACTTTCTATAACTACTAACTAACAATACCATTTACTCTTACATCTAACGCTTGTACCTACTCATTACTACAATTACTCTTACTCTATGCTGAGCTCCCTCTCACTTTGGTTCGGGAGCTCAATGGCCTCCACCATCCCCTATTAGCCATCCCTTTCCACTCAAAAAGAAAGGTTTTCAAATTTTAATTACTCTACTACCCAACAACACCATTTACTCTTACATCTAATTGAAAAGATAATACCTACAACAACTACTAACTAACAACACCATTTGTTCCTACATCAGATTCAATACTTTATACCTACTACAACTACGAACTAACAACACCATTTACTCTTACATCTAATTTAATACTCAATACTTTCTATAACTACTAACAACACCATTTACTCTTACATCTAACGCTTGTACCTACTCATTACTACAATTACTCTTACTCTAAGCTGAGCTCCCTCTCACTTTGGTTCGGGAGCTCAATGGCCTCCACCATCCCCTATTAGCCATCCCTTTCCACTCAAAAAGAAAGGTTTTCAAATTTTAATTACTCTACTACCCAACAACACCATTTACTCTTTAATCTAATTCAATACTTTATACCTACTACAACTACGAACTAACAACACCATTTACTCTTATATCTAACGCTTGTACCTACTCATTACTACAATTACTCTTACACTAAGCTGAGCTCCCTCTCACTTTGGTTCGGGAGCTCAATGGCCTCCACCATCCCCTATTAGCCATCCCTTTCCACTCAAAAAGAAAGGTTTTCAAATTTTAATTACTCTACTACCCAACAACAGCATTTACTCTTGCATCTAATTCAATACTTTATACCTACTACAACTACTAACTAACAACACCATTTATTCTTACATCTAATTCAATACTACTTTCTAAAACTACTAACTAACAACACCATTTGTTCCTACATCAGATTCAATACTTTATACCTACTACAACTACGAACTAACAACACCATTTACTCTTACATCTAATTTAATACTCAATACTTTCTATAACTACTAACTACGCTTGTACCTACTCATTACTACAATTACTCTTACTCTAAGCTGAGCTCCCTCTCACTTTGGTTCGGGAGCTCAATGGCCTCCACCATCCCCTATTAGCCATCCCTTTCCACTCAAAAAGAAAGGTTTTCAAATTTTAATTACTCTACTACCCAACAACACCATTTACTCTTACATCTAATTCAATACTTTATACCTACTACAATTACTAACTAACAACACCATTTATTCTTACATCTAATTCAATACTACTTTCTAAAACTACTAACTAACAACACCATTTGTTCCTACATCAGATTCAATACTTTATACCTACTACAACTACGAACTAACAACACCATTTACTCTTACATCTAATTTAATACTCAATACTTTCTATAACTACTAACTACGCTTGTACCTACTCATTACTACAATTACTCTTACTCTATGCTGAGCTCCCTCTCACTTTGGTTCGGGAGCTCAATGGCCTCCACCATCCCCTATTAGCCATCCCTTTCCACTCAAAAATAAAGGTTTTCAAATTTTAATTACTCTACTACCCAACAACACCATTTACTCTTACATCTAATTCAATACTTTATACCTACTACAACTACTAACTAACAACACCATTTATTCTTACATCTAATTCAATACTACTTTCTAAAACTACTAACTAACAACACCATTTGTTCCTACATCAGATTCAATACTTTATACCTACTACAACTACGAACTAACAACACCATTTACTCTTACATCTAACGCTTGTACCTACTCATTACTACAATTACTCTTACTCTAAGCTGAGCTCCCTCTCACTTTGGTTCGGGAGCTCAATGGCCTCCACCATCCCCTATTAGCCATCCCTTTCCACTCAAAAAGAAAGGTTTTCAAATTTTAATTACTCTACTACCCAACAACACCATTTACTCTTACAGCTAATTCAATACTTTATACCTACTACAACTACTAACTAATAACACCATTTATTCTTACATCTAATTCAATACTACTTTCTAAAACTACTAACTAACAACACCATTTGTTCCTACATCAGATTCAATACTTTATACCTACTACAACTACGAACTAACAACACCATTTACTCTTACATCTAATTTAATACTCAATACTTTCTATAACTACTAACTACGCTTGTACCTACTCATTACTACAATTACTCTTACTCTAAGCTGAGCTCCCTCTCACTTTGGTTCGGGAGCTCAATGGCCTCCACCATCCCCTATTAGCCATCCCTTTCCACTCAAAAAGAAAGGTTTTCAAATTTTAATTACTCTACTACCCAACAACACCATTTACTCTTACATCTAATTCAATACTTTATACCTACTACAATTACTAACTAACAACACCATTTATTCTTACATCTAATTCAATACTACTTTCTAAAACTACTAACTAACAACACCATTTGTTCCTACATCAGATTCAATACTTTATACCTACTACAACTACGAACTAACCACACCATTTACTCTTACATCTAATTTAATACTCAATACTTTCTATAACTACTAACTACGCTTGTACCTACTCATTACTACAATTACTCTTACTCTATGCTGAGCTCCCTCTCACTTTGGTTCGGGAGCTCAATGGCCTCCACCATCCCCTATTAGCCATCCCTTTCCACTCAAAAATAAAGGTTTTCAAATTTTAATTACTCTACTACCCAACAACACCATTTACTCTTACATCTAATTCAATACTTTATACCTACTACAACTACTAACTAACAACACCATTTATTCTTACATCTAATTCAATACTACTTTCTAAAACTACTAACTAACAACACCATTTGTTCCTACATCAGATTCAATACTTTATACCTACTACAACTACGAACTAACAACACCATTTACTCTTACATCTAACGCTTGTACCTACTCATTACTACAATTACTCTTACTCTAAGCTGAGCTCCCTCTCACTTTGGTTCGGGAGCTCAATGGCCTCCACCATCCCCTATTAGCCATCCCTTTCTACTCAAAAAGAAAGGTTTTCAAATTTTAATTACTCTACTACCCAACAACACCATTTACTCTTACATCTAATTGAAAACATAATACCTAATACAACTACTAACAACACCATTAACTCTTACATCTAATTGGAAAGATAATACCTACAACAACTACTAACTAAAAACACCATTTACTCTTTCATCTAATTCAATACCTTATACCTACTACAACTACTAACTAACAACACCATTTACTCTTACATCTAATTTAATACTCAATACTTTCTATAACTACTAACTAACAACACCATTTACTCTTACATCTAACGCTTGTACCTACTCATTACTACAATTACTCTTACTCTAAGCTGAGCTCCCTCTCACTTTGGTTCGGGAGCTCAATGGCCTCCACCATCCCCTATTAGCCATCCCTTTCCACTCAAAAAGAAAGGTTTTCAAATTTTAATTACTCTACTACCCAACAACACCATATACTCTTTAATCTAATTCAATACTTTATACCTACTACAACTACGAACTAACAACACCATTTACTCTTATATCTAACGCTTGTACCTACTCATTACTACAATTACTCTTACACTAAGCTGAGCTCCCTCTCACTTTGGTTCGGGAGCTCAATGGCCTCCACCATCCCCTATTAGCCATCCCTTTCCACTCAAAAAGAAAGGTTTTCAAATTTTAATTACTCTACTACCCAACAACACCATTTACTCTTGCATCTAATTCAATACTTTATACCTACTACAACTACTAACTAACAACACCATTTATTCTTACATCTAATTCAATACTACTTTCTAAAACTACTAACTAACAACACCATTTGTTCCTACATCAGATTCAATACTTTATACCTACTACAACTACGAACTAACAACACCATTTACTCTTACATCTAATTTAATACTCAATACTTTCTATAACTACTAACTAACAATACCATTTACTCTTACATCTAACGCTTGTACCTACTCATTACTACAATTACTCTTACTCTATGCTGAGCTCCCTCTCACTTTGGTTCGGGAGCTCAATGGCCTCCACCATCCCCTATTAGCCATCCCTTTCCACTCAAAAAGAAAGGTTTTCAAATTTTAATTACTCTACTACCCAACAACACCATTTACTCTTACATCTAATTGAAAAGATAATACCTACAACAACTACTAACTAACAACATCATTTATTCTTACATCTAATTCAATACTACTTTCTAAAACTACTAACTAACAACACCATTTGTTCCTACATCAGATTCAATACTTTATACCTACTACAACTACGAACTAACAACACCATTTACTCTTACATCTAATTTAATACTCAATACTTTTTATAACTACTAACTAACAATACCATTTACTCTTACATCTAACGCTTGTACCTACTCATTACTACAATTACTCTTACTCTATGCTGAGCTCCCTCTCACTTTGGTTCGGGAGCTCAATGGCCTCCACCATCCCCTATTAGCCATCCCTTTCCACTCAAAAAGAAAGGTTTTCAAATTTTAATTACTCTACTACCCAACAACACCATTTACTCTTACATCTAATTCAATACTTTATACCTACTACAACTACTAACTAACAACACCATTTATTCTTACATCTAATTCAATACTACTTTCTAAAACTACTAACTAACAACACCATTTGTTCCTACATCAGATTCAATACTTTATACCTACTACAACTACGAACTAACAACACCATTTACTCTTACATCTAATTTAATACTCAATACTTTCTATAACTACTAACTACGCTTGTACCTACTCATTACTACAATTACTCTTACTCTAAGCTGAGCTCCCTCTCACTTTGGTTCGGGAGCTCAATGGCCTCCACCATCCCCTATTAGCCATCCCTTTCCACTCAAAAAGAAAGGTTTTCAAATTTTAATTACTCTACTACCCAACAACACCATTTACTCTTACATCTAATTCAATACTTTATACCTACTACAATTACTAACTAACAACACCATTTATTCTTACATCTAATTCAATACTACTTTCTAAAACTACTAACTAACAACACCATTTGTTCCTACATCAGATTCAATACTTTATACCTACTACAACTACGAACTAACAACACCATTTACTCTTACATCTAATTTAATACTCAATACTTTCTATAACTACTAACTACGCTTGTACCTACTCATTACTACAATTACTCTTACTCTATGCTGAGCTCCCTCTCACTTTGGTTCGGGAGCTCAATGGCCTCCACCATCCCCTATTAGCCATCCCTTTCCACTCAAAAATAAAGGTTTTCAAATTTTAATTACTCTACTACCCAACAACACCATTTACTCTTACATCTAATTCAATACTTTATACCTACTACAACTACTAACTAACAACACCATTTATTCTTACATCTAATTCAATACTACTTTCTAAAACTACTAACTAACAACACCATTTGTTCCTACATCAGATTCAATACTTTATACCTACTACAACTACGAACTAACAACACCATTTACTCTTACATCTAACGCTTGTACCTACTCATTACTACAATTACTCTTACTCTAAGCTGAGCTCCCTCTCACTTTGGTTCGGGAGCTCAATGGCCTCCACCATCCCCTATTAGCCATCCCTTTCCACTCAAAAAGAAAGGTTTTCAAATTTTAATTACTCTACTACCCAACAACACCATTTACTCTTACAGCTAATTCAATACTTTATACCTACTACAACTACTAACTAATAACACCATTTATTCTTACATCTAATTCAATACTACTTTCTAAAACTACTAACTAACAACACCATTTGTTCCTACTTCAGATTCAATACTTTATACCTACTACAACTACGAACTAACAACACCATTTACTCTTACATCTAACGCTTGTACCTACTCATTACTACAATTACTCTTACTCTATGCTGAGCTCCCTCTCACTTTGGTTCGGGAGCTCAATGGCCTCCACCATCCCCTATTAGCCATCCCTTTCCACTCAAAAAGAAAGGTTTTCAAATTTTAATTACTCTACTACCCAACAACACCATTTACTCTTACATCTAAATCAATACTTTATACCTACTACAACTACTAACTAACAGCACCATTTATTCTTACATCTAATTTAATACTCAATACTTTCTATAACTACTAACTAACAATACCATTTACTCTTACATCTAACGCTTGTACCTACTCATTACTACAATTACTCTTACTCTATGCTGAGCTCCCTCTCACTTTGGTTCGGGAGCTCAATGGCCTCCACCATCCCCTATTAGCCATCCCTTTCCACTCAAAAAGAAAGGTTTTCAAATTTTAATTACTCTACTACCCAACAACACCATTTACTCTTACATCTAATTGAAAAGATAATACCTACAACAACTACTAACTAACAACACCATTTGTTCCTACATCAGATTCAATACTTTATACCTACTACAACTACGAACTAACAACACCATTTACTCTTACATCTAATTTAATACTCAATACTTTCTATAACTACTAACAACACCATTTACTCTTACATCTAACGCTTGTACCTACTCATTACTACAATTACTCTTACTCTAAGCTGAGCTCCCTCTCACTTTGGTTCGGGAGCTCAATGGCCTCCACCATCCCCTATTAGCCATCCCTTTCCACTCAAAAAGAAAGGTTTTCAAATTTTAATTACTCTACTACCCAACAACACCATTTACTCTTTAATCTAATTCAATACTTTATACCTACTACAACTACGAACTAACAACACCATTTACTCTTATATCTAACGCTTGTACCTACTCATTACTACAATTACTCTTACACTAAGCTGAGCTCCCTCTCACTTTGGTTCGGGAGCTCAATGGCCTCCACCATCCCCTATTAGCCATCCCTTTCCACTCAAAAAGAAAGGTTTTCAAATTTTAATTACTCTACTACCCAACAACAGCATTTACTCTTGCATCTAATTCAATACTTTATACCTACTACAACTACTAACTAACAACACCATTTATTCTTACATCTAATTCAATACTACTTTCTAAAACTACTAACTAACAACACCATTTGTTCCTACATCAGATTCAATACTTTATACCTACTACAACTACGAACTAACAACACCATTTACTCTTACATCTAATTTAATACTCAATACTTTCTATAACTACTAACTACGCTTGTACCTACTCATTACTACAATTACTCTTACTCTAAGCTGAGCTCCCTCTCACTTTGGTTCGGGAGCTCAATGGCCTCCACCATCCCCTATTAGCCATCCCTTTCCACTCAAAAAGAAAGGTTTTCAAATTTTAATTACTCTACTACCCAACAACACCATTTACTCTTACATCTAATTCAATACTTTATACCTACTACAATTACTAACTAACAACACCATTTATTCTTACATCTAATTCAATACTACTTTCTAAAACTACTAACTAACAACACCATTTGTTCCTACATCAGATTCAATACTTTATACCTACTACAACTACGAACTAACAACACCATTTACTCTTACATCTAATTTAATACTTAATACTTTCTATAACTACTAACTACGCTTGTACCTACTCATTACTACAATTACTCTTACTCTATGCTGAGCTCCCTCTCACTTTGGTTCGGGAGCTCAATGGCCTCCACCATCCCCTATTAGCCATCCCTTTCCACTCAAAAATAAAGGTTTTCAAATTTTAATTACTCTACTACCCAACAACACCATTTACTCTTACATCTAATTCAATACTTTATACCTACTACAACTACTAACTAACAACACCATTTATTCTTACATCTAATTCAATACTACTTTCTAAAACTACTAACTAACAACACCATTTGTTCCTACATCAGATTCAATACTTTATACCTACTACAACTACGAACTAACAACACCATTTACTCTTACATCTAACGCTTGTACCTACTCATTACTACAATTACTCTTACTCTAAGCTGAGCTCCCTCTCACTTTGGTTCGGGAGCTCAATGGCCTCCACCATCCCCTATTAGCCATCCCTTTCCACTCAAAAAGAAAGGTTTTCAAATTTTAATTACTCTACTACCCAACAACACCATTTACTCTTACAGCTAATTCAATACTTTATACCTACTACAACTACTAACTAATAACACCATTTATTCTTACATCTAATTCAATACTACTTTCTAAAACTACTAACTAACAACACCATTTGTTCCTACTTCAGATTCAATACTTTATACCTACTACAACTACGAACTAACAACACCATTTACTCTTACATCTAACGCTTGTACCTACTCATTACTACAATTACTCTTACTCTATGCTGAGCTCCCTCTCACTTTGGTTCGGGAGCTCAATGGCCTCCACCATCCCCTATTAGCCATCCCTTTCCACTCAAAAAGAAAGGTTTTCAAATTTTAATTACTCTACTACCCAACAACACCATTTACTCTTACATCTAAATCAATACTTTATACCTACTACAACTACTAACTAACAGCACCATTTATTCTTACATCTAATTTAATACTCAATACTTTCTATAACTACTAACTAACAATACCATTTACTCTTACATCTAACGCTTGTACCTACTCATTACTACAATTACTCTTACTCTATGCTGAGCTCCCTCTCACTTTGGTTCGGGAGCTCAATGGCCTCCACCATCCCCTATTAGCCATCCCTTTCCACTCAAAAAGAAAGGTTTTCAAATTTTAATTACTCTACTACCCAACAACACCATTTACTCTTACATCTAATTGAAAAGATAATACCTACAACAACTACTAACTAACAACACCATTTGTTCCTACATCAGATTCAATACTTTATACCTACTACAACTACGAACTAACAACACCATTTACTCTTACATCTAATTTAATACTCAATACTTTCTATAACTACTAACAACACCATTTACTCTTACATCTAACGCTTGTACCTACTCATTACTACAATTACTCTTACTCTAAGCTGAGCTCCCTCTCACTTTGGTTCGGGAGCTCAATGGCCTCCACCATCCTCTATTAGCCATCCCTTTCCACTCAAAAAGAAAGGTTTTCAAATTTTAATTACTCTACTACCCAACAACACCATTTACTCTTTAATCTAATTCAATACTTTATACCTACTACAACTACGAACTAACAACACCATTTACTCTTATATCTAACGCTTGTACCTACTCATTACTACAATTACTCTTACACTAAGCTGAGCTCCCTCTCACTTTGGTTCGGGAGCTCAATGGCCTCCACCATCCCCTATTAGCCATCCCTTTCCACTCAAAAAGAAAGGTTTTCAAATTTTAATTACTCTACTACCCAACAACAGCATTTACTCTTGCATCTAATTCAATACTTTATACCTACTACAACTACTAACTAACAACACCATTTATTCTTACATCTAATTCAATACTACTTTCTAAAACTACTAACTAACAACACCATTTGTTCCTACATCAGATTCAATACTTTATACCTACTACAACTACGAACTAACAACACCATTTACTCTTACATCTAATTTAATACTCAATACTTTCTATAACTACTAACTAACAATACCATTTACTCTTACATCTAACGCTTGTGCCTACTCATTACGACAATTACTCTTACTCTATGCTGAGCTCCCTCTCACTTTGGTTCGGGAGCTCAATGGCCTCCACCAGCCCCTATTAGCCATCCCTTTCCACTCAAAAAGAAAGGTTTTCAAATTTTAATTACTCTACTACCCAACAACACCATTTACTCTTACATCTAAATCAATACTTTATACCTACTACAACTACTAACTGACAGCACCATTTATTCTTACATCTAATTCAATACTACTTTCTAAAACTACTAACTAACAACACCATTTACTTTTACATCTAACGCTTGTACCTACTCATTACTACAATTACTCTTACTCTATGCTGAGCTCCCTCTCACTTTGGTTCGGGAGCTCAATGGCCTCCACCATCCCCTATTAGCCATCCCTTACCACTCAAAAAGAAAGATTTTCAAATTTTAATTACTCTACTACCCAACAACACCATTTACTCTTACATCTAATTCAATACTTTATACCTACTACAACTACTAACTAACAACACATTTATTCTTACATCTAATTCAATACTACTTTCTAAAACTACTAACTAACAACACCATTTGTTCCTACATCAGATTCAATACTTTATACCTACTACAACTACGAACTAACAACACCATTTACTCTTACATCTAATTTAATACTCAATACTTTTTATAACTACTAACTAACAATACCATTTACTCTTACATCTAACGCTTGTACCTACTCATTACTACAATTACTCTTACTCTATGCTGAGCTCCCTCTCACTTTGGTTCGGGAGCTCAATGGCCTCCACCATCCCCTATTAGCCATCCCTTTCCACTCAAAAAGAAAGGTTTTCAAATTTTAATTACTCTACTACCCAACAACACCATTTACTCTTACATCTAATTGAAAAGATAATACCTACAACAACTACTAACTAACAACACCATTTATTCTTACATCTAATTCAATACTACTTTCTAAAACTACTAACTAACAACACCATTTGTTCCTACATCAGATTCAATACTTTATACCTACTACAACTACGAACTAACAACACCATTTACTCTTACATCTAATTTAATACTCAATACTTTTTATAACTACTAACTAACAATACCATTTACTCTTACATCTAACGCTTGTACCTACTCATTACTACAATTACTCTTACTCTTAGCTGAGCTCCCTCTCACTTTGGTTCGGGAGCTCAATGGCCTCCACCATCCCTTTCCACTCAAAAAGAAAGGTTTTCAAATTTTAATTACTCTACTACCCAACAACACCATTTACTCTTACATCTAATTGAAAAGATAATACCTACAACAACTACTACCTAACAACACCATTTACTCTTTCATCTAATTCAATACTTTATACCTACTACAACTACGAACTAACAACACCATTTACTCTTACATCTAATTTAATACTCAATACTTTCTATAACTACGAACTAACAACACCATTTACTCTTACATCTAACGCTTGTACCTACTCATTACTACAATTACTCTTACTCTAAGCTGAGCTCCCTCTCACTTTGGTTCGGGAGCTCAATGGCCTCCACCATCCCCTATTAGCCATCCCTTTCTACTCAAAAAGAAAGGTTTTCAAATTTTAATTACTCTACTACCCAACAACACCATTTACTCTTACATCTAATTGAAAAGATAATACCTACAACAACTACTAACTAACAACACCATTTGTTCCTACATCAGATTCAATACTTTATACCTACTACAACTACGAACTAACAACACCATTTACTCTTACATCTAATTTAATACTCAATACTTTTTATAACTACTAACTAACAACACCATTTACTCTTACATCTAACGCTTGTACCTACTCATTACTACAATTACTCTTACTCTAAGCTGAGCTCCCTCTCACTTTGGTTCGGGAGCTCAATGGCCTCCACCATCCCCTATTAGCCATCCCTTTCCACTCAAAAAGAAAGGTTTTCAAATTTTAATTACTCTACTACCCAACAACACCATTTACTCTTACATCTAATTGAAAAGATAATACCTACAACAACTACTAACTAACAACACCATTTGTTCCTACATCAGATTCAATACTTTATACCTACTACAACTACGAACTAACAACACCATTTACTCTTACATCTAACGCTTGTACCTACTCATTACTACAATTACTCTTACTCTAAGCTGAGCTCCCTCTCACTTTGGTTCGGGAGCTCAATGGCCTCCACCATCCCCTATTAGCCATCCCTTTCCACTCAAAAAGAAAGGTTTTCAAATTTTAATTACTCTACTACCCAACAGCACCATTTATTCTTACATCTAATTCAATACTACTTTCTAAAACTACTAACTAACAACACCATTTACTTTTACATCTAACGCTTGTACCTACTCATTACTACAATTACTCTTACTCTAAGCTGAGCTCCCTCTCACTTTGGTTCGGGAGCTCAATGGCCTCCACCATCCCCTATTAGCCATCCCTTTCCACTCAAAAAGAAAGGTTTTCAAATTTTAATTACTCTACTACCCAACAACACCATTTACTCTTACATCTAATTGAAAAGATAATACCTACAACAACTACTAACTAACAACACAATTTATTCTTACATCTAATTCAATACTACTTTCTAAAACTACTAACTAACAACACCATTTGTTCCTACATCAGATTCAATACTTTATACCTACTACAACTACGAACTAACAACACCATTTACTCTTACATCTAATTCAATACTTTATACCTACTACAACAACTAACTAACAACACCATTTACTCTTACATCTAACACTTGTACCTACTCATTACTACAATTACTCTTACTCTAAGCTGAGCTCCCTCTCACTTTGGTTCGGGAGCTCAATGGCCTCCACCATCCCCTATTAGCCATCCCTTTCCACTCAAAAAGAAAGGTTTTCAAATTTTAATTACTCTACTACCCAACAACACCATTTACTCTTACATCTAATTGAAAAGATAATACCTACAACAACTACTACCTAACAACACCATTTACTCTTTCATCTAATTCAATACTTTATACCTACTACAACTACGAACTAACAAAACCATTTACTCTTACATCTAATTTAATACTCAATACTTTCTATAACTACGAACTAACAACACCATTTACTCTTACATCTAATTTAATACTCAATACTTTTTATAACTACTAACTAACAACACCATTTACTCTTACATCTAACGCTTGTACCTACTCATTACTACAATTACTCTTACTCTAAGCTGAGCTCCCTCTCACTTTGGTTCGGGAGCTCAATGGCCTCCACCATCCCCTATTAGCCATCCCTTTCCACTCAAAAAGAACTAATTACACAAATTTAGTCTCTCAGATTATTTTAAAAACAACATATATATTGTTACTATGGTTACAAATAAAATACTATTTTATCAAAACCAGTTTATTGTCGATTTTCAAAATTATACTTAATTTTAAATTCTCGCTCGCTTCAGGAGTTAAGGGACGCGTCTGATAAAAAATATTTTTTTTTTCCCTTTCCAATTATTATCATGCATTCCAGGACAAAATAATACCTGAAAACAATAAAAAACATTAGTACTATCCTAAAGAATACCTACTAATATTTATAAAAGTTAGTAATTCAACAATTACAGTAAAACAATAATCCTATAACACCTGCAACCTTGTTTTCTTTATTTCTTTTAATTTTTATCAGATTACTTATAATTCTGAAAATACAAATAAAAATCCATTAAATTTAAAATTTTAACCTGGTTTATTCAAAGTATCACAAATAATAGTATTGGACAATACCGTTGTCATGAAGACGCCAAACATATGTCCTGTCTCCTGTCAAATATTGTAAACATTGTCTCTTTCTAATACTTTTTACGATTTTTAGCACCCCGAACTGATTTAATACCTGAAAACAATGAAAAAAATATTAGTATTATTCTACTGAATACTAATTTAGGATATTTTATAGAATGTCTAAAATATTTCAACTACAGTAAAATAACAATCTAATATTACCTGCAATCATTTCTATTCTTTAGTTCTTTTTATTTTTATCAGATTACATCTGATTCTGAAAATATAAATAAAAAAACCATTGATTTAAAACTGTTTTATTCACAAATTAACAAAATAATGTTGCAGCATATTGTCATCGTTTCAAATATCACATCACATTCTGCAGTTCAACGGAATATCAATAAAAACACTAAAATAATATAATTTCGATACACACAATGCAAATTATAACATTTTCTATAACATTTTAATATTTTCTCCACAAAATAAACAATTTTTACTGCCCTGTCTTTAAAACACACCCGCCCCGCACTTTCACACAATACAAACTGGCATTTTGACATGACGTTTGTCAATATATAAACTCGTTTGACGTATTCCTTCGTTCCAATGTTATTTGAAATTCAAATTTTGAATCTTTTGTCGTTGCCATGGAGACGTCAAACATACCTGTCAAATAATGTAAGCATTGTCTCTTTCTAATATTATTTACGATTTTTAGCACCCGAACTGATTTAATACCTGAAAACAATGAAAAAAATATTAGTATTATTCTACAGAATACAAATTTAGGATATTTTATAGAATGCCTAAAATATTTCAACTACAGTAAAATAACAATCTAATATTACCTGCAATCATTTCTATTCTTTAGTTCTTTTTATTTTTATCAGATTACATCTGATTCTGAAAATATAAATAAAAAAAACCATTGATTTAAAACTGTTTTATTCACAAATTAACAAAATAATGTTGCAGCATATTGTCATCGTTTCAAATATCACATCACATTCTGCAGTTCAAGGGAATATCAATAAAAACACTAAAATAATATAATTTCGATACACACAATGCAAATTATAACATTTTCTATAACATTTTAATATTTTCTCCACAAAATAAACAATTTTTACTGCACTGACTTTAAAACACACCCGCCCCGCACTTTCACACAATACAAACTGGCATTTTGACATGACGTTTGTCAGTATATAAACTCGTTTGACGTATTCCTTCGTTCTAATGTTATTTGAAATTCAAATTTTGAATCTGTTGTCGTTGCCATGGAGACGCCAAACATACCTGTCAAATAATGTAAACTTCTCTTTCTAATATTATTTACGATTTTTAGCACCCCGAACTGATACCTATAACCTGCAAACAATGAAAAAAATATTAGTATTATTCTACAGAATACTAATTGAGCATATTTTATGGAATGCCTTAAATATTTCAACTACAGTAAAATAACAATCTACTATTACCTGCAATCATTTCTATTCTTCAGTTCTTTTTATTTTTATCAGATTACATCTGATTCTGAAAATATAAATAAAAAACCATTGATTTAAAACTGTTTTATTCACAAATTAACAAAATAATGTTGCAGCATATTGTCATCGTTTCAAATATCACATCACATTCTGCAGTTCAACGGAATATCAATAAAAAACACTAAAATAATATAATTTCGATACAAACAATGCTAATTATAACATTTTCTATAACATTTTAATATTTTCTCCACCAAATAAACAATTTTTACTGCCCTGTCTTTAAAACACACCCGCCCCACTTTCACACAATACAAACTGGCATTTTGACATGACGTTTGTCAATATATAAACTCGTTTGACGTATTGCTTCAGATGAAGGCCGGCAAGTGGCCGGCAATCACTGACCTAATCACAAACTATATAGAATGCTAACGCAGACCTAATTAATACACGTCCGATCCGACTATCGGATCGGACGTGTATTAGGTATTCATATAAATGTATGGCACGAGTGCCTTCAGACAGCCAGACAATCGGGCCAGACTACTGGATGAAAAAATCTGACGTGTATTGCCGGCCAAAGTGTCCACTGAAATGCGTTAAGGTGGTTCGTTTCCCATACAAAAAAACAATCGACATTAATTAGCTAATTTCATACTATTACTACATAAATTTATAAATTAAAAGCCACAAATGTCACTTTTTATACAAATATCAATAAAAATGTGACTTATGTGTGAAATAAAGTATTTTAAATATATTTCACTGGAATGGTATTGCAAAATAAATAGATGTGCATATAAATTTATGTAGTAATAGTATGAAATTAGCTTATTAATGTCGATTGTTTTTTTGTATGGAAAACGAACCACCTTAAGGGCCCCCGAGACGATCAAACGGTTTGATTCAAACCTTACGTGTTTGATGCAACCGTTTGATGTCGGTTTGAACGGTTTGTCAAACGACACTGCGCAGTTTGGTTCAATACGCGCTGTGGAGTACACGTCTTGTGACTTGTGAGTTGTGACGAATAAATATTATTTTTTTACAGATAAAACTGGCTTAAAAGTTGTACGAAATAGAAAATTGAATTCCCTATCTCAAAAACTACTAAACCTATTTTGATGAAACTTGCAGAAGTCTCCCAAGTTAAACAATACATGTATAATACAACAAAAAATATTTAAATCGGACTTGTAGTTCCGGAGATATGTGAACACAAACATAAAACATACATACACTTTTGAAATTTTGCACATTTGTTCAGATGCTGATATAGATTAACATATACGAAAACTGGGCAGTTCTGGAAATATTACATACATATGCGTCGAATTGATAACCTCCTCTTTTTTAGTCGGTTAAAAATAATGTACTCCAAAGAATAGCACAAAAATTTGTTCAAACTGATCGGAACACGATCAAACGACGCATCAAACAACAAAAAATATGAAATTTCATCAAACGAGCTTCAAACACGTAAATGTTTGACAAACCGTTCAAACTAGCTTTGTAAACGGGCAAAATGGTTTGAGTCAAACCAAAATTTACGTGTTTGAGTCAAACCGTTTGACCGTCTCGGGGGCCCTTTAAATTAGGGCGGCGCTACAGTAGCAACAGGGTAAATTTTAAATCATTTAGCAACTTTTATTTCAGCTATTTTAGGTTATATTCTACAAAATATATTGGTATTAACCCAGTAATTCTATTTATATTTTGTTCTATTCAATATTTATTTTGTCCTATTCTATTCTATTCAATTTATATTTTGTACATTCATTCCATACCCTTTGCTGCAGCTAGCGAGTAGCGCCACTCTTGGAGGCATTGCTTGGAGGATTTTTCAACTGTTATTTATTGCGTACAGCTGAACACTTTTTCAAATATCCTCCATATAAGATAGTTCTCATCTATCTACACTCCATTTGCACTCCATAGTTCCAATGTTATTTGAAATTCAAATTTTGAATCTGTTGTCGTTGCCATGGAGACGCCAAACATACCTGTCAAATAAAGTAAACATTATTAATAATAAATATTAGAAAGATAATATTATAATTACGATTTTTAGCACCCTGAACTGATATAATACCTGAAAACAATGAAAAAAACAGATTGCTAAATTAGTATTCTACAAAATACTAATTTAACATATTTTATAGAATGACTAAAATATTTTAACTGCAGTAAAATAATCTAATATTACCTGCAATCATTTCTATTCTATTCTTTAGGTTTTTTTATTTCTATCAAATTACGTCTGATTCTGAAAATATAAATAAAAAAAACCATTGATTTAAAACTGTTTTATTCACAAATTAACAAAATAATGTTGCAGTGGTTGCAGCATAATATTGTCATCGTTTCAAATATAACATAGCTTAGCACAATCTGCAGTTCAACAGAATATCAATAAATTAAATAATTTCGATACACACAATGCTAAATAAAACATTTTCTATAACATTTTAATATTTTCTACACCTTAAACAATATTATACACATTTGAAAGTCAAATTTTGAATCTGTTGTCGTTGCCATGGAGACGCCAAACACAAAGAGGATTAATTACACTGACCTCTAATAAGGAGGTATTACATTATCTTTTATATTGGATCATTTATAGGATCATATATAGGATCCAATAAAAATGATCATTTGATCATGTCTGCATATTACATTATCATTTAACATTGATCCTATTTTACGTCTTAGGTGGTTTTAATAGCCAACGGGGAGCGCTAACGCTGACAGGTATTGACATCAGTGTTACTAGATCTCGGAGTATTCGATTTGTCAAAAGACATCGTCATTTTTAATATGGCTTGTTTTATGTTATTTCAGCAAGATTATTCAAGTATTTAATTAGAAAAAGAATTACATTACATTATTTGAAACATATTAACGAACAAGAAATTAAAAACTCTTTTTTTATATTAAATAACTGGCAACACCAATTTCTATGACCGTATTGGATCCAATCTCTCAGCAAACGTCAAAAATCTATGATCAACTATCAAGGAAGAAATGAATCATTTATCTATATTACATTATCCAATATAAATGACTCAATGATCTAGAATCCAATATAAATGATAATCTAATACCCCCCTAAAACACTTGTATAATGGAGATCAGTGATTAATTATAAATCATATTCCTTTATCTATGGATTAAATACACTGACCTCCAACTTGTATATTGGAGGTCAGTGATTAAATAGTATTCGGCTCAGATTAGGTTTGTTTTTTTATTCAAAATAATTAAGACTAGACCCGTCCCGGCTTCGCCCGTGGGACATACATAGCCTATGTCACTCAGGGATAACCTATGTCACCCGTATGTCTAATAGTAAAAGAACTTATGTGATACGAAACTGCGATTTTGGAGCAATTATTGCGCAATAATTGCGATTGCATTGCGCTTGCGAGATACGTGATAACTGATAGCCCAGACGGCTCGCTCCGAGCTAGCCAGCAGCGGAACGTAGGGTACACGATAGAACCTGTTTACGCAGCAATATAAAATATTGGTAAACCGAATAATTCGGCCGAATATTCGGTTCGGTAAAGGCTAAGCCGAATAATATTCGGTATTTGGTTATTCGGCCAAATCACTATTCGGCGCATCTCTAGTCTGCATATACACGACCGGTCCGTCGCTCTCTCATGACGCACTCAGTCTTTCGTAACAGTTCGTTCAATTTCCTCGAACCTTCGGCGAAGCCTTCGGCTTCGGCCGGGTTTTAGGCCGAAGCCGAAGGTTTTGCCGAAGATGGTTTTTTGGCCGAAGCCGAAGCCGAAGCTTCGGTTGGACACTAGGATTAAATTAATTTTAATCACGGAGGTCCATGTTGTGTGACCTGTGAAAAATATTAGAATTAGTGGGTAAGTTGAAAAAATTAAACGCAAACCCCTCTTCATAATATACGTATTAAAATAAAATATTGGGGGTAGTCACAAGAAAAATCTTAGAATTAGTGGGTAGGTCGAAAAAATTTAACGCAAACACCTCTTCATACGTCATGCTTCCAAATGCATAACGTGACCATACGTCCCGCTTTAGGCGGGTCAGTCCCGCTTTCAGGCAGTCTGTCCCGCTGTCCCCCGCGATGCCGAAATTGTCCTGCTTTTTTGCAAACAGACCAAACGACAATAATTGAAAGGTATTTTCGTTTGAAATGCCTGTGCAACGCCTGGAAGTAACGCATCTAATATACAAAAAACATGATTATTCTGCCATATTTTGCTCGATATCAATAACTCTTTACTACCTTATTTAATACTACCAGGCCTGTCTCACTTCTATACAAACGGCGCGAAATTGCCGAGATATTTACCTACTATTCTGGAAAACAACCCAATTTCAACCTTTTGCATTGCGTTTAGCGTTCATAGTACAATAACTTTCTGCCGTCTCGCTTCAATCTGCCAGAGCTGTCAAGCAAGCGGCGCGGCGGCCGGGTTATAGTATAAAGCCACCTCCCCATATAGACGAACGCACTGCCAACGCGTTGGCCAACGCGTTAGCGGTGCGCTTGCAACGGCGCGCTTGCAACGGCGCTTGTAGTAATCCACACATTGGAAGGTCATTGAGTATGCTTTGGATCGCGCCAATGTGCGGACGGATTCGAAATGGATGCTGAGTCGCTAACAGCTGCAGCTGTATATTTATTCACAGCTTATAATTACATTATAATAATTATTATTACCTTATAATTATAATTATCATGATTAATATATACTTATTTTTTTTTTTTTAAATATTTAATTTATTTTGTTTTTAGTATATTTATTGTTTATAGCGACAACAGATATATAAGTACTTACACAATCTGTGAAAATTTCAGAAATCTAGCTGTAGCGGTTTATTGAGATACAGCCTGGAGATAGACAGACAGACAGATAGACAGACGGACGGACAAAAGGGCAGACAGAAAAGCAGGCAGACATTGAAGTCTTAGGGATAGGGTCCTGTTTTTACCCTTTGGGTACGGAACCCTAAAAAACATCGTGAGTAAAATAGCATGTACAAGAGCCTTATTTTTTAGCACTTTTGATATGATTTTTTTGTTCCACAGGAAGATTTACTCTGATAGTTAACTCAATTTTAAATGTTTACTCGATACTTAATTGTTCGCTATTTCGTCAAGTTAGATGTTAACTCGCCACAAGAAGGAAACGTGCACTCTTCAGCGCTGCTCCGGGCGAACAAAGAGAATATAATCACTACGTTTTACAGGCGAACTGATCGCGCGGCCTATGTGTGGATGGAACGCAAGCCTTGCGACAAATTTCCTTTGATCATTACGACACCGCGCGGCAAGCTCGCAAACGCGTTGGCCAACGTCTAAATACCTACCGCGAACGCGAACGCCTGTTCTACACATTGGGCCGACGCGTTCGCCTATTTGTAGTGCCGACATACGGAGGGGAAGTAAGTTATCTTCATTCATACAAAGGCACAGCGCTCGGCTTGTATGTGTGCGCCATATTATCAATTCGTCGCCGCACGCACACTTATTAAAATCTCGGACCGTTTTCGGACCATACCAGGCGGGGCTAACACTTTACGGGAAACGAATCAAAAATGTCCGATCATAATCGCAGGAGTAATAAAATATATTGCTGTGTGTTTGGGTGTTTTAATAGTAATGCAACAATTCCAGAATTGTCTTTGTTTAAATTACCCGTTGAACAGGAAAGGTAAGTACTACTCACTTAATCTAGCATAATATAATTATTACGTTGTGATCAGATACCTACTTACTTCTTTTTTTATTTTATTAGTTTTCTATCACACAAACTTTCCCACCAGAACATAGTATAAAATATAAGAGAATGTTTTAGGTAAGTACTTTTGATTAGTCAACTTATTTGCCGCTATTGCTTTGTTTACGTTTAGTAATGCCGATTTCTCTGTATTGTAGGTATATTATATTAACTACTTACAGTCAATTACTTATTTTAAATCGTAATTAAAAATAAGTAATTGACAAATAATTGTAAATCAGATATTAATTATACAAATAAAGCAAAGTTCGAATCATAATTCATAACAACAGATTTGTTTATAGTAGGTACCTATAAGAGACAGGCGTTAGTTTTTAATGTTGTTTTAAAGGGTATATTTATAATTTTATTTAGACATCGGATTATATGCACGATCCAAGTGCCGAAATATGCATGCAAATATGCACGAAAATTGGCCGAAATATGGACAATCAAGAGTCACTTATTATTAAAAGTCGGAAGACCGCGACGTTGCCGCTGTTCATGCGGTTGCGAACGAAGCGCGGAGAGCCGCTTGCCGCTCCCACATCACAACGCCGCGGCGCCCCCTTTGCCATTTGCACTCCCGGCACACCGAACGGTATTTATAACAGAAAAAGAAACCAAAAGACTTATTAAGCATAAATTTTATTTACAATAATTATTATAAATCACCAACTAGTTTTACATAATTTTAAAGTTGTAATCAGTCGATCAATAAAACACCTTACATAGACAGAATAATAACAATATCATACATACACTTGTTATAAAAGACAACTGATGTTTGATAAATTAGCTTTTTCTAAACAAAATGGGATCCAGTCCAAAACTTTAGAGTATCACTAGGCCAATTTATTTGTGATGAAATGAGTTTGTTTGAACACTGTTGAGTAGCAAATGGTGACAACTTTACAACATGGCTCTTGGTGTTCAACACTATTAACAATGACGTTTATTAGAAATGAGGGTTTCTATTCAAATGCACATTAATTTAGATCTTATAACATGTTGTGTGAAAACATTTTATGCAAGACGGATATAAGTTGCGGTACTTATGTTATATGTAGGCCGCACACTCGACAAATAATGATGGGGAATGTACAGTGTTATATTCTATCGCCCCAGTTTTACTTGCAGAGTGATCTAAAGCTGTGTGCGGCCTAACAAGAGGTATTTTTCACACTCCGATCTTCGAAATAATCTTATGATTATTTCGAGGATACTCTGGTAAACAAGTGCCATTTTCGTCAAAACCTGATCTCAAGCACCGAAAATTATGATTTTGATCTCATTCGATTCGGAATACCATCTAGAACATTCTATCAAAATTCCAAGACGGGCTGAAAAAAATGCAAAAGTTACAAACAATTAAGTAAACATAAAAATAAGGGTTTGGGTTTTTTTAAATATTTCAAAAACTATTTGAGATAATCAAAATTTGAAAATAGATCCTCAAAGAGCAAGAAATTTCCTAAAAAAAATCTTTTAAGATTAGCTCAAAAGAATAATAAAAATTTCTAGATTTCTTGTTTAGAAATAATCAGCGTTTTTATGTTAACATTAAAATGGTGACTATTAACAAATGAATAAAAGCATAACATTTAAACAAATTGTGATAATTTATTTTTGTTGACGGATTATTGTTTATTGATATGTTCTACTTAGTACCCAAATTTTTTTATTTCTTTATATTAATATTCAATTAGTTAAAATATATTTTTTAGTTCGCGTGGCAGATTGCGGCAATTCACGCGACACCCGAACTACGCGTTTTTACCGTTACTTTCGCCGCTCATTTAAAGCTATAAGGATTATTGGTAAGGTTCCAGGATCTAAGATTTTACTAGGGAATTTCCTGCTCTTTAAGGATCTATTTTCAAATTTTGATTATCTCAAATAGTTTTCGAAATATTTAAAAAAATCCAAACCCTTCTTTTTATGTTTACTTAATTGTTTATAACTATTGCATTTTTTTTCAGCCCCTCTTGGAATTTTGATAGAATGTTCTAGATGGTATTCCGAATCGAATGAGCCCAAAATCATAATTTTCGGTGCATGAGATCAGGTTTTGACGAAAATGGCACTTGCTAATCAGACTAGGATGGCCGCACGAATCAAAACCTTTTTTCTTCTTATGTCCAACTTCTTATAACATAGATCTTGATTAATAAACTATACTTTATACAACACAGCAGCCTCACAAAGAAACTGGATAAAATACAGGAATTTACAGTACATTACTAATTACATTAATTTTTTCTCCAAAATATTTACAAAAAGTGTTATTTTTACAACAACAGTTCTAATTGCACATCACATAGGTATATCCAAAACTTAAGATAGGTACTAGACAATTAAATCACTTTAACAAAAATTAAAGTTGACATTATAATTTGATAATATTAATTTACATCCAAATACATACTGGCATTGAAAACTGTATTTTAAAAAGATAAAACCGACTTCAAAATTGTACGTACTTAATTGAGAATTAAAATTTCCTATCTCAAAAACTACTGAACCGATTTTGATGAAACTTGTAGTATTCCCTAAGTTGAACGATACCTATTACAATAAAAAAAAATAATCATTTAGATCGGACTTTTGGTTCCGGAGATATGCGTGCACAAACATAGAAACATACATACATACATACATACATACATACATACACTTTTGAAATTTGGCACATTTGTTCAGAAGCTGTTATAGATTAACATATACAAAAACTGGGCAGTTCTGGAAATATTGCATACATACGCGTCGAATTGATAACCTCCTTTTTTGAAGTCGGTTAGTAAGAAGAATGGACATACTTTTTCTTATCTAAAAACACAATATTTTCGACCTCTCTACGACATCTCTCTGTAGAGAGGTCATGCTTTTATTGTATAACAATACAATATATTATTATGTATGTAGTTAAACAACATGATATTCATAAAGTGTCTAAATATTTACAGTACCATACAACACACAGGCAGAATGAATTGTTTCTTTTTTATAGAAAATTCATTAAAAAAAACATAAATAATTAAAAACAATAAAAAAAATTGCGTTTAAAATATTTGTTTTAAGGGTTCCGTAGACAACAAGGATCCAAGGTCTGTCCGTCTGTCTGTCTGTCCGTGGTTTTGTTCAGAGTCTATAGAACCTACAAAGCTGTAATTTGGCATGAATGCACATATTAATGATGCCGACAAAATGGTACATGAAAAAAAAAAATATTTTTTATGGTACCTTCCCTACACATCAATCAAGCGGGGATGATATTTTTTTCGCGTCCACCCCATCGTGTGCGGTGTCATTGGATAGGTTTTTTAAAAAAGTATTCATAGATCATTTTCCGATTTAGGGATCCGTTTATGAGATATTAAGTTTTAAAGTGGAAAAAATCGTTAGAGTCCAGTGACCCCCCTTCTACCAGCTAAACGATTGCTTCTGGAAATGTGAAAAACACAGGAGTAGGAAATATGCAGAATTTAAAAGGAAAACTATCACGGCTAAGAACACGGGGCTAATACAAAGAGGAGCTGGCCTAAGCAACTGTGCACTGTGATTTCAACTAGGTCCTGACGTCATCATTGTGGGCGGGGCTTAAGTCAGTACAATTTCAGCGTTTGTCAGGTACACACGTAACGAGACTCCCAATAAATTGGTGTTTTCCGCGTTTTTGAAAAGGAAAGGATGAAGTATTATGTTTTACAACGTCAAAGTTACTCAGACAGACGTTCTGATAATATAAATAACATCACATTTCATCGGTAAATAATTTTAAATGTAATTTAAATGTAAAAGTTCTAGAACATTTCAGCTTTCAGTGTAAATTTACTACTTGACACTAGTTGGCCAAACCTTTGAAAGATAATACTGACGTAAATGCATATAATTTTGCATAAGTTTATTGAATAATCATACTTGAATACTGAAAACCGTTAAATACACTTAGTCTTAAATACATTTAATAGCTAAAACCGTGAATTTATAGCTTTTATTTAAGTAATATACTTATAAACCACCATCTGTCGTCATCTAGGATAACTATTTGAAATATAACAAAATACCCAGGGCCGTATTTAGAATTAAATTATTTTATTAAGTATCACAATGACAGTTTTGTTTGCTAATATTGACGCGCGCTGACATTTGGCCAGTGCAGCCGTATGTAATTGATTAAAAAAAATCATGAAAATTTTGAAAAAGAGTACTTAACTATTACCTAAATGATACCTATACTCTATTCCCTTCCCTACCCTCCCCTATCCTATTACCTTCCCTACTTTTCCCTACCCTATTTCCTCATAAAAGGCGGGTAACGCACCTGCAGCTCTTCTGATGTTGCGACTTGCGAGTGTCCATGGGCGACGAAAGTTGCTTTCCACCAGGTGCCCGGTTAACTCGTTTGTCCCCTTATTTTACATTAAAAAATCGGTCAAAATGCTAACCCAAATTTTATTGATTGACCTATGATAATTAATATACATTTTTTAAAGTTCTGAGTACGTCCCATAATATTCAAGACAAAATGACATCTAGTGTAAGATAGCTGAACTACGTAGTAACATCAACATCGACCTAAGCTAGCAGTTTTGCTTTTAGCCGATAGAGGAAATATTGAGAAGTGGGGCTTGACACCCCCTCGCGCCCCCAATTGTCACGCGTCGTTTCATAAGGAAACTTGATTACGACACCTCCTCTTTGTATGAGCTCCGTGGCTAAAAAGACTTCAAGTTATTGAGTAATAATAATCGATCAACTAAAAAAATGTATTCGGCGAAGTTTTCTTTCAAATTCCTTTGAAAGTAACTGAGTGAAAGTGACACGTTATAAATGTACATTCATTGGCCAATGATCATACAAAAATTATTAAAAAAAAAACTAACGGTACTACGGAACCCTATATTGCGCGTAGCCCGACACGCACTTGGCCGGTTTTTAACAATTAAAATTGTCGGAAAATACATAGTAACTATATTTTTTTCTATTGCTAAATTGAATTATGATTAAAGAAACATTTCTTTGGGTTCATATTTACATTAATAAAGCTAAGGAGTAAAGACTATTAGCATTATAGTCATGAACTAGACATTTTATTTGCACACAAGGGTACTTTAAGTACCGATGCTTTAAAATGGAGATTCTTTAACTAAAAAAAGGTTGCTTTTAACATGTTTATAGGCAAAGTATTAATCGAAAATCAATTGACAATCTTCTAGGGAATTATCCCTAGAATATTAATTTAGGGCCTGTTTCACCGCTTCCTGATAAGGTGCCCGATAGTCTTATTTGACAGATTCTCAATGCTCTATGTGTCAAATTAAGTGGTGGATAGCCTTATCAGGAAGCGGTGAAACAGGCGTTTATTCTATTGCTTTAGAGTTTTCCTGGCAACCCACAGTTAAATATTTATTCAAGGTGCATCATGGTATGAAGGACCATTTTAGGATGTTTCGATTATTACCATATTAACACAATAAAAATATTTACACAGGAAACTACTATAAATATCTCAGCTCATGTGAAATTTTCAATATGATAAACCAAGGCAGAATATTATGGGCACGCAGACGCGTGCGACGGAGCGCGGACGCGGGCGACGACGCTGCTTTCTTTCATTTTTACACACGCGAGCGTGCGCCCACGCGAGTTTTAGCGTTGGCTCTAATGTCCAGTTTCTGAGGAGAGAAATTTATCTATTCACTTGCGATTGTGATTAGATAGCGAAAAAATATTTACTAATTAACAATGCTGTTCAATAGGTACTCAAAACACTGTCAAAAAAACTTTTAGAAATCAGGAATCAAACAAGCAGACCTTTTATAGAATATTCGCTGTCTAATCGTTTATATCAGCAAGGGATTGTGCACTGCCTGGCAATAAAGTATCAAATTTCGTATTCGACAACCTTTTTTACTAAAGTGAGTTTCACCCTTTCAAATACTTATACCCTCGAAGACCGATTTTAAAACCCACAAAGACACCATTACCTTTAGTTCGCTTGTTTGCGTTGTGACCTGCGTGTCGGTTGTCATATGTGCACGGGCACGTGAAGCAGTAGTGCGTCCCGGCGCGGGAAAACCTCCGAGCACATCTCGCACTTGAACGGCCCCTCGAGCGTCGGTGGCGGTGACGGCGACGGCGGTGGTGACTTGACGCGCACCGGTGACGGCGACTGCGGCGTCTTGACGCGCACCGGCGATGACAACGGCGTCGCGGCCGGCGGCGGGGACGGCGAGTGCGGGCCGATCGCGAGCAGGTCGTCCGCCGGGTGCCGCGGCGGTCGCCGACCGCGGACCTGATACATAAATAAAAATATGTAGGTGCTATAATATAGAATTTTATTACAGACACTTTTCATTGCTTCCCTAGATTCGAAATTCAAATTGTAACATATAGCCCAGTAAATAAATGAATGCTCAAAAGGGGGGTGTGCTTGGAAAAGTCGAAAGCAGAAATTTTGACTTTTGTTACTTTGTTTGGACTAGTAATAGGAGATAAACATACTAAAAGTCCTGACCACTTTATTGTACCACTCTACATCTTTGTTCTTTACACTTTGTATCTATCTCCAATCGTTGCCTAGCTATGAGCTTCTAAAAGTGGTCGATTCTCAAATAAACACGTCAATACGGCCTAAGGATATTTGTATTTTCTGAAATATCAGGAATTTCTGCAGTCAGTAAATAGGTAAATAATAGCTTATTTTATGGTCTTTAAGCGTAAAAAACTTTTCTGGATTTTCTTGTCTCTAAGAAAAATCATTGATTTTTCAATGGCCATAGAAATTTCGTATACCAACAAATCATTACTCCATTAATTACTTCCAATTTTTTGAGTCTTTCTGCGGTATGAGGCTCAATGTTTTTAGTAATTTCAAGTAATCGTTTTTCCTGCTAAGTTACTAGAAAATCTCATAAATGCCTGTTCTAGTCATAATAGACCGAATATAGATATTGATAATAAAAATGTAGAAGATATTTTCTCATTAGAATGAAATTTTCCGTTTTATAAAAGGAAGTAATGATTTGTTGGTATACGAAATTTCGATGGCCATTGAAAAATCAATGATTTTTCTTAGAGACAAGAAAATCCAGAAAAGTTTTTTACGTTTAAAGACCATAAAATAAGCTATTATTTTATATTTATCTATTTATTGACTTCAAAAATTCCTGATATTTCAGAAAATACAAATATCCTTAGGTCGTATTGACGTGTGTATTTGAGAATCGACCACTTTTAGAAGCTCATAGCTAGGTAACGTTTGGAGATAGATACAAAGTGTAAAGAACCAAGTTGTAGAGAATTTTATTAGCTTTTCTTATGTAGTACAATAGTCCAAACAGTATAGTAAGTTCACCTCGGAATTTGAGATATCCAGCTGTAAGTCTGTAAATATTTGTATATCGGCACCCTAAATGTTGTCTCAAAACCTACATATGGTAGGGTGTGCGCAACTGTTGCGGTGGGTTGATCGTGACCGTAACTTTGCCTAAGCGGTGAGTGGAGCACCATGGGGTTTTAGTGGGTAGTTCCTCGGAGAGTCCCATATACCCCGGCCGATGTCCCTAATCCGCCGGGGATGCGTAATGCATTTCCCCATGTAAAAAAAAGGGTGTGCGCAACTACTAAATTTCGAGGTCAAAAGGTCACAAAAATCGGTTATTTGCACTTTTTTTGTAAATATTTCACGTCCTATGAGTTCTTTGCTCTTTGTATTTATTATAGTAATGTAGAATACAAAATTTTCTACAACTTTTGCTCAAAAATTTTTTTCATACGGTGAACCGTTTCCGATGAAGAGGGCGGAGAGCGCGCGGTCACAGTATCACTTCAGGTTAACCGGTGCCTCCGGTCGAAAACGCGCCATATTCAATGTGTCGCGACACCGGTGTCCGATCCTTTAATGTCGTGATGTATGGCATATTTCATCAACAAATTGGCTCTCAAATTTTTTCTCTCTCTCACGGTTGTAAAATGGCAGCCATTTTAGTTTTTCTCAGGCTTTCACACTAATCTGACCAATACTTCTCATGTAAATATCCTATGAATATAAAAAGGTCTTATTTAATAGCTAAACTTATGGACTACGCTTACACAGGCAAGACGTTATGAATTTCGTGGAATTAAACATAGAAAAACCAAAATTTAAGGAAAAAAGTCATGATAGGCTGCAGAGAATCGTTTCGCATTGCCCAACCCCACACCTGGAGTTCCAAATCATGCCCTACAAACCATATCCGATCCTTTAATGTTATGATGTATGGCATATGTTGTTGACAAATTGGATCTCAAGAATTTTTATTATACATTATGGCAGGCCTGTCCCACTCGCGCCTGTAGGCATCGAACTGTAAGTACCCCTCTAGGGGGGCACTTCAGTAGGGACTCACAGGCGAGCGGTGACGCGCGTGCACGAGTTTTTAGTTGATCGTTGCATGCCTACCTGCGTTCTTATTCATTGTCTGTCACAGAATTGATAAATTAATCTGATCACAACGGACAATAAAAAAAGGGCAAACAAATATTGCGCAGTGTTTAACTGTCTTAACACGGAATGTGAACCAAATTTAACTTTCTTTAAGCTCCCCAAGGACGATGAGAGGTAAGAACTTTTTTTAAATTGTTATTATTATTATTTATTATACTTAGATTTTAATTTTGTACGATTTATTATAGAGTAAAATTACGATTACTTATGATTTAAATAGTTTTAAATATTAATTAAAGTATAATATATTAGTTGGGTTACCTTAGTAGGTAGGTACCTACCTTTATTAGTAGACATAATTTAATAAAGGTATTTTATTGTCAAAAAAACACAATATTAATTAATAAGGTTATTAGTTATTACTAATAGTAAGCATCGTAGGTGTACTATTCGAAACCTCATTTGTTTACAAAAATAACTAAGTTATACAAACACTTTAAGTAGGTAATATAAGACCGGTTTCAATTATTAAGATTATTATTAAGTAGTTTTTAAGTACGCGTACTAGTTACGCGCGAATTTATGATACTTAATGAAATTTACGTACAGGTCAGTTAACAAGAGCTGGCACGATGTTGACATTTAAACATTGCGCTTGTGTAGTGTCTGTGAATAAGCGCGTGGCGTGACGTCGTACTGCATACGCATCATAAAAAGTCTGCCCGTCTCTCTCGCGCGCGGTCTATCTTATGAAAGAGAACGGGACAGTTATTGTTTTTCTTATGCTACTGTTTATAAATACAGCGTGATGTTATGCTACGTTTTGATGCTTGCCGAGCCACGGCAAGCCTCCACAAGCCACAAGCCTCCTCAAATGTCGCTTTATATTTGTAAGTCGTTTTCACGCTCGTGAACGCGTCAGTGTATTACGTACATGCCCTTTGATCTGTTGGCAACGACTAGAAGTCGACATCCGGCGATCGCTGATTGGCGCGTTTTGCTGTCTGGTGAGGCGCCATGTCGAGTGGGGGCGCCACTGGACGGAATAAAACGGACGTGCTTGGCGGTTTAGGCTCTCTTTTGAAGATGGACGTTCAAGTGTTAATAGTGTTCGCGTTCCCCTTGTGATTAATTCATAATTAGTTACTATATTAATTAAGCAGCCCTTAACATTACTCCTTAATTTACGGCCGAATACTGGAACGTCACTCAAATGCATTAATCAGTTGAAGGGCATTTAAATGTAAGCGTTTCCCATATTTAAGTGATATACACAAACGCCACTCAGACAATTTCTTGTGGTACTCACGTAAGTAGCCCTGTGAGTAGCCGTCAAATATTTACATCATGGCAACATTTACAGTATTACATTTTACGCTAGATCTAACTTGATTGTACAAATAAAAAGTTCACTAAAAATCATTTAATTGCCGTTTACTATTAGTTTTCACTAAATATATTTAAATTAAATAAAGACATGACAATTTTTTACATTATTTTCTGATTAATTACAATAGAAAATCCGAAATCGACTTTAAAGTTTAAAACAATGCAACCATACGTAGAATGGAACGATCTTTTGAGTGACAACTGACAATTGACATGTTTGAAAACCGACCGATTGACATTATCAAAAAGAAGAAGAAGACCGACCGTAGTGATTATATTCTCTTTGTGGAAAACATTTTGATAATATTATAATAAGGAGACAAAAAAGAAACATGGTTGTAATTATACTACCTCGGAAAAGGATATTATGCTAATAGTTTAAAAGTGAATTACAAGTAACATTAATATCAATATAGGTACTATTTTCATGAAAATGTAGTTGTGTATTGTGAAACGTAAATGCATCGTTGTATTTTTTAAACGCATTGAGCATTTATTTCGACGGCGACTCGCGGTCGGCCTTTCATGGTCAGAAAGACTAGATAGCGACGATAAAGACATTATTGTAACATTATACACACACTTTTTACCGTAATTATAGATTTAAGAGACCTCTTGACCACTCTTAAACGCAAGTGACGCTTAAATCAGTTTGACAGATCATTTGACAGCTAAAAAAAGTTGAGTAACCATCGAGTATACGAATTTTTTTGCTAAGTGGTGCTCATGTGGAGCCTGAGTACAACTTATTTGGAGGTCCACTTAAAACTAACTGGAAGTTAAAATTTGCGTTGGAGAATACGAAATTTTCGTATAAGTTGTACTCAAAAAATTAAGCAGCATTTATATATTTGAGAGACGTTCCAGTATTCGGGCGTTAGAACGTTAATTATTATAGTCTTCATTTGTGATATTCGATAATTATTTCAAGAATAAATACCTGTTTGTCAGTGTTCGCGCTTATTTAGTACCCGTATTTAACATCAGAAGTGCTTATCTACGCGCCATGGGGAAGCATAAGAAGAAAAATCGTAAACGCGTTCGATCATCCAGTAGTTCGAATAGTTCTAGTAGCGCGGTAAGCTCTGCCAGTGCCCGAACACCGTCACCTCGTCCGCCGAAACATAAGCGGAGGACAAAAGACCGGTCAAGTAAGCCTACACGTTTATTTGGATCTAATCTGGTGAGTCAAAATAATTCATCTACCTTAAATAATATTATACCAGAATTTGACCCTTTGAAAGACGATATTAATGCATGGCTTAAAATTATCCAGTCTTACGCAAATACGTTTTCTTGGTCTGATGAAATAACCCGTTATCAAGCGTTAAATAAGCTTAGAGGTTCAGCCAAATTATGGTATGACTCATTGTTACGCACTGATCATCAATGGCCGTCGTGGAAATGGATAGATTGGCATAATAAGTTGTCTGTTAGCTTCAAAGAAATATGTTTGAGCTTTTAAAAGAAGTAATAGAACGCAAACCAGTAGAAAACCAATCGTTATATGAGTTTTACTTTGACCAAAAATGTAGAATAGATAGATTACGTTTGAATTTTTCTGACCAGGATGTAATTTCAATCGTTCTCGGTAATATTAGTGACGGAAATATAGAAGCTAATTCGTTTAGTTCGTGTGATCAGTTCGCGAGTTATTCGCATAGTCGAACTTATAAATCGAAAAAACAAGCTAACGTCTCACATTCAAAAGTTAATAATATCCAATTACACGCGGGTAGTAGCATAAATACGGCGAATAATAGAACGGTATCGTCGAGCCTGTCCGGTTCGAGCGAGAGCGGTTTACAAATACGAAAAACAATAAAGTGTTATCTTTGCGGTGGCAATCACAAACGTATGCAATGTGATATTAAATGTGAGTTTTGCGGAATTAGAGGGCACGTTGAATCTACATGTAACCGAAAGAAAAATGTTAAAAGTGAACAAAAATGTGATAAGCCGGAAGTTAAGTTAGTGTCGTCGTCGAATTCGCGGGATAAATTTGTTAAGAGTGTGGTTCTGAATAATATGCTAGTTCACGAGCATTCATTGATATGGGTAGTAGCTGTTCGATTATTTCACAGTCGTTAGTAACGAAATATAATTTACGACCGTCGGTATTACCTGTTCCGGTTACGTTACGTGGATTCAAAAAGCATTCGGTACAAACTATCAATACTGTCTTAAAAGTGAATTTAAGACTTGATTCTGTGGACATAAAAGATGTAGATTTTTATGTAATGGACGGCTTAGACGGATGCGATATTTTGATTGGTCGAAATGTTACGGAACGATCTAATTTAATGTATGTTAGAATAGGTGAGGTTTTGCAATTTAGTTACGCGGAGGGTTCGAATGAATTTTGTAATAGTATTGGGGAAGAATTTGTTTTTGATACCGACTCTAACTACAATGAATTAGTGACGCTGTTCCAATAGTATAGTGATTGTGTAGCTAGATGTGTCAAAGAATTAGGAAAAGTTAATGATCATGAAATGGTGATAAATTTGACATATTCGCGTCCAATTTACTGTAGGCCTTTTAGATCATCGTTAAATGATAGAAAAATTATTCGTGAAATGGTTGATGAGTTATTAGCTAATGATATTGTGCGGAATAGTGATTCTCCGTACGCCAGCCCAGCTCTTTTAGTGGGCAAGAAAAATGGCGAAAAGAGACTTTGTATTGATTATCGTGCTTTAAATAAAATTACGGTAAAAAATAAATACCCGATGCCACGAATTGAAGATTTAGTTGATAGGTTACAAGGAAACGAATGTTTTACTAGTCTCGATTTAAAAAGTGGGTATTATCAGATACGTATGAGTGAATCTTCAATATCGAAAACGGCTTTTATTACGGAAGACGGTCATTATGAATTTTTGAGGTTACCATTTGGGTTGGTTAATGGTCCGTCATGCTTTCAGGAAATGATGAACAAAGTATTAGGGAATTTGAGATTTGGAAATGTGATAGTATATTTAGATGATGTTTATTTGGTTACTAAAACAATTGAGGAAAATTTAAAATTACTAGAATCAGTATTAGAAGTTTTTCGAAAAAATGGATTAACTTTAAATTTTAAAAAATGTCACTTTTTCAAATCTGAAATAGAATTTCTTGGCTATAAAATAAAAGCAAACGTGGTAATGCCGAATGATGCTAAATTAGAAGCTGTGAAAAGTTTTCAGACACCCAAGAACATTCATCAGCTTCGTCAATTTTTGGGGTTGATAAATTATTTTCGAAAATTTATTAAAAATTGTGCCATGATATCGGCACCTTTAACTAAATTACTAAAAAAAGATTCTCCTTGGGTGTGGGAAAACAATCAAACTAATGCATTCTTGATTTTAAAGGAGAAATTACTTTCTGGTAATATATTATCTATGTTTGATCCATCGAAAGAAAAAGTTCTGTATAGCGATGCTAGTCGAGAAGGTTTAGCTGGCATTCTTATGCAGGTTACTGACGAGGGCGAAAAACCTATCCATTATTATAGCAGGCAAACGACAGAGGATGAAAAACGTTATCATTCATTTGAACTCGAGTTACTTGCAATTATCGCTTCACTGCAAAAATTTAGACTTTACCTATTAGATTCTCCGTTCAAAATTATTTATTACCGATTATTACGACAAAAAAAGAAATAATACCCCGAATTGCACGATGGGTTTTATTGACACAGGAATTTGCTTTTGAAATACTCCACAGAGAGGGCTCGCGAATGCAGCACGTTGACGCATTGAGTAGGAATCCCGTGCCAACTGGGGAAAAATACGAATCGGAAGTAATTATGTCGATCACTGAAGGTGATTGGTTGCTATCTGTTCAGTTACAGGATCCAGAATTAGTTAAAATCAAAGGAATATTAGAGTCAGGACAAGCCGATGATAATAAGGATATTTTTGATAAGTACGAAATGTTAGGTAATAAAGTTTACAGAAGAACAACCCGCGGTCGTCGCTGGGTTGTTCCAAAAAAATGTATCTGGCAAATAATTAAAAATAACCACGACGATTTAGGACATTTCGCATTAGATAAAACGGTAGAGCGTATTGAAAGTTTATATTGGTTTCCTAGAGTACGTCATACGGTTAAAAAATATATTAAAAATTGCATAAATTGTGCTTATTACAAAATGAAAGGTGGCCCAGTGGCGAGGGGTGAATATTTTGAGAAGGGAAGCCGGAGTAAAAAATCTACTTACCAATTTTGGTAATTTATAATTGAATGACATGCTTTTAATTTTCAAAACTAAGTTTGGAAAACAAAGTTTCCTTCGACAGCAAAATATAATCTGTCAGACAACAGTCTTTCTGAATTAATGCCATATTTTCCGAACTACACGATTACGTCGTACGACTCACAATTCACAAGTCACAATATAAATTAATTTAATTCACGACACTCTTCTAAGTTCTAACGCTAAAACAAAATTTAAATTCGACAAAACAAAACAAACGACATGTTGTTTATAAACACACTATCCGCCATATTAATATGTCAATCTAAAAACCAGCAAAATAAAAATGTATTACGCGCCTGTCATATTTAGTACCGCTAAAGGCATTCTTAATAAAGTCGTATTACAAAAAATCCTACCAAAATAAAATGTATTACGCGCCAGCAAAAGTATAATGTCGCTACATTCATTCTTAAATTCGAATCATAACAATTTTACTTCATGACTCATCTATCTCGCTTGCACTTGTGCGTTGCTAATTAACCTTTCTCCGTAATAACTCGTCGGGCATCGAGTTATTTCCAAGTATATATCGCGCGTGCTAGAACAAGACAGAACATGACGACCAGTTCACAGGAATGAAAAGGACAGATGCTTACTATGAACTGTCGTTGTATGGAGAAATAAGCCGCTAATCCTGCGGCTTATTTGATTCTCTGCGCCCGCACATTGCATTGCCTTTTAAAATTTGTAGGCGATAGTTATTAATTCAAACTATGTATTTCAAGTGAGAGAAAAATTTATTGCATATAACATTGTGAATTCAAAGTTTTTTAAGTAGGTATGTAAAATATTTATTAGATAAATATGTCGTTGGCCCATATATTCGATTTTTCTAAGCCCTAAGGGAAGCCGATGGGAATCGGGTTATATGGACGCTTCGCCACTGAGGTGGCCCTAAAGAAGGCGAACTTTACTCGTTGCCTAAGCATGCTCAGCCTTTTCACACGCTCCACGTCGATCATTTGGGTCCATTTGTAAAATCAAAGTTAGGGAATAAGTATCTATTAGTCATGGTAGATTCTTTTACTAAATTTGTTTTTATATCCGCTGTAGAAACGACTAGCGCAGCTAATGTAATAACGGAATTAGATAAAATATACAAACATTTTGGCAATCCACGGCGTATTATAAGTGATGCTGGTACGGCTTTTACATCCAAAGACTTTATTGATTATTGTACAAATAAGAATATTAGACTACACAAAGTTGCTACAGGAATGCCTCGTTCAAATGGGCAGGTTGAAAGATTTAATAAAACCATCCTAGATGCCATGCGAACTTTAGGAGCTAATAGTGATGACGATTGTTGGGATCAGTACGTTACAATATTGCAACAAGGTTTGAATAATACTATACACAAAACTATTAATGCAGTTCCAAGCGAAGTTTTCTTCGGATATCGCTTGCGTACAGACGGTGATAGCATTATAGGTCTAGAACTTGATGACGGGGATATAACTGATGTGACTGATTTGCGTAAGAAAGTGGATCGGAATTTAAAAAACAATGCAATTAATTAAAAAGAATTTTGATAGTTCACGAATAAGGGCAAAGAAGTATGAAGTAGGTGATTTAGTACTCATTAAAATCCAGAGCAAGAGTAATGAGGGTCAAAGTACAAAGTTAATGCCAGTATTTAAAGGTCCATTTAGAATTAAAAGCGTGTTAGGCAATGACCGATACGAGGTGACGGATTTGAGAGGCTCAGAGCGTAGTAATAAGAACTATACGGGCACGGCAGCTGCTGAGAATATTAAGCCCTGGATTAGGATCGATGATTGGGCTACGGAATAAACAGTATAGTAAGTACACCGTGTTGGCAAGTATGTATTTGAATAGCTGCTCTTCTAAATTTTTAAAGTATTTTATAAGTGCTGTAAAACATTTTAATTTCATGTTGCAGATTGCTGTTTTAATAATTATTTTGGTTAAAATAGTTTGTTTTGCGTATTTACGCCAACGTGTTATTGGAGTTGTTGTGCTTAAGTGAAGCGGTTACGCTCTTTAAGTGTATGAAACTCTAAGTAGCATTGGTAGCTCTATCGATGTGACAGATCAACTCGGTCTCTCAAGTGAAGCGTGTGCTCTTTGGGTGCGAGGGTCTGGTGATCGATATAGCGTGTTAAGGTTGTTACGCAAGACAAATATTTGGTATTAAGAGTGTAAACTTTTGAGGAAGCTTATTAGCATAGTTTTAACATGCTGCAATATGTTTCATTCATTCATATTATCAGCATGAGGGGGTGTCAGGGGCTGACACCGTGCAGAATGGCCGTGTTGGCAACGACTAGAAGTAGACATCCGGCGATCGCTGATTGGCGCGTTTTGCTGTCTGGTGAGTGGTGAGTGAGCCATGTCGAGTGGGGGCGCCACTGGACGGAATAAAACGGACGTGCTTGGCGGTTTAGGCTCTCTTTTGAAGATGGACGTTCAAGTGTTAATAGTGTTCGCGTTCCCCTTGTGATTAATTCATAATTAGTTACTATATTAATTAAGCAGCCCTTAACATTATTCCTTAATTTAGAACGTTAATTATTATAGTCTTCATTTGTGATATTCGATAATTATTTCAAGAATAAATACCTGTTTGTCAGTGTTCGCGCTTATTTAGTACCCGTATTTAACAGATCTGTGTCCAAAAACCATAGAATTAGAACGTTAGAAAAGGCATTCCATACAATCGTCAGCGCGAAAATGTGTCACTCTCGAGATGAGTGAGGCTCACTCATCTGAGAGCAGTATGCCTTAGGACGCGGTGACAGCCGGACGTGTTTAATTCATTGATTGCCGCGTTGTTTTTCGCTACATTTCGCTCAAAAATGCCGACGTGTGCCTTCCGACAGTGCAGTAACAACACGAGGAATACAAATAAAGTCAAAGGTGCAATATTTCACACGTAATTACTAAGATTTTATTAATATATATAATATAAAATAATTATTGTCTTCCATTTTACGAGAAAAATCAAAACGAAGCGTAAAATGAGCGAAATAGAAAGTAGTATATGCTATTACTGTAAGACAAAAAGGACGACAATATTTTCTCGATTCGATTAATCCTTCAGGCCCCGCGCGAGCACCGGTGATCGCGACAACAATAGAATACAATAGCAATTCCTGGAAATTCCGACTGAAGTATTAAAGCGTAAAATGAGCGAAAGAGAAAGTAGTATATGCTACTACTGTAAGACAAAAAAGGACGACAATATTTTCTCGATAAACATTTAGCATGTAAAAATATTGCCACAGTTTTGACGGCATACGTCGTATCTAAGTATTTTGATATCGTTGCAAAAACCGACACTACTCCCGATCGTCTACAAGCGTCCGCAAGCTCACGCAAGCCAAACCATTTCACCTGTTTTCACGCTCGGGCTTGTGGAGGCTTGCCGTGGCTCGGCAAGCATCAAAACGTAGCATTACAAATCGGTAACGTGTGATCGGCGCGCGGCCAGCGTTCGGAACCGTACGATAATTATCGTACACATACCACGGATTAAAAAAAAAATACGGATAGAGCATTACACTATAAAGAGGTGAAGCATGCAAGGTACGACAATTTCGTCACAATTTCGTTTATTGTACACGTGACCGACACTCACACACGCAACTAGGTACTACAACCCGCTGTCATTGTACATAGAGTGACGGCGCCAATGACACGCACACATCCTACACGGGCGGCCATTACTGTGGTTCACTCGGGATTAGACAAGGTTACATCCGGTTTTTTTTAAATCCGTGACACATACGATAATTTTGTGCGTACGTACCGATGTACGATAGCATATTATTATCGTACGCAGATTATACCATAATTTTTATCATGATGCAAACATATTATATTTTTAAACATACTGTATAGTGAAACTGCATAAGTGTGAGCACTGTGAACGTACCAGCTTTAGTTAACTGAGCTATAGTACTAACTTATTATCGTAGATTATTTCGAGTTAAATAAAATGTAGTTAATTAAATATAAACATTAAAATATTATTTTTAAAAAGAGACAACCCTGAATTTTTCGGAAAAGGTACGAGTCATGCGATAAAAAGAGAGCGGAGATGTAGGCAAATATAATTGTAGGCACCTAGCACTGCGCGGTCGGAATTTGAACTTTATACTATCGTAGCATGAGTCATTAATTCTTTAAACGGGTTTTTTTTACTCATCCCCCTAACGTTGTCAGGGCTTGTTGTTAAGAGCCCGTTCTCTTTTCTACTGCTCTCTTCACACTCACGCCCGTCTTTCATATGCCAGGTGAAAAATGACGATCGCCAAGTTAGCGGGCAGATAGAGGTTTTCTGTTTTTTAAAGGGTTTTTTATATTAAAGTGGTAAAAAGTAATTCCAACATTTTATAGACGACTTTCACAACAGTGCATTATATTTTTTTCATACCGTTAAGACGTCAATACAATCCATAAAAAGGTGATATTCTAAACCTTTTACAGCAAAAATCACAAAACTGTCGCGGGTTTGAGTTGGATTATTTAAAGATACTTAAAAAAAATCTAGCTCCAACATTAGATTATAATTGAAATGATCTTACATGTTGTGCATTAAAACTTATAGAAATACTGTATTTTAACTGCTAAATCACGTCTGTTAAATCAGCGAAATCGGCAAAATTTCGTATACGGACTATTAACAGTACATTAAAATATTCCTGGACATAAAATTCTTATAAAATAATTCTAATTAAAATAACTACGACTAACGATTAACAATTCAAACACTTAATTAAAATTCCGATTAAAATAATTATACATGTCAAAATTAAAAACAACATACATACAGCACAACATTTAACTACCCTAATATCACAGCTAAAGAATCACAATAACATTTTTCTCTTATTTGTTTCACACACTATTCTTTTACAGAAGGAGAGAAACAAATCCCTCTTTTTCCCCCCCCAGGATGGCAGGTAGATTCTCACCCGTCATCGACGTGCCCAATCTTTGCTCAATATCATATCTATTGCTAGCAAAAATTGGACACTCGAGTAACAGGTGAGGAACCGTCTCCTCAACTCCTGGCTGACACAGGCACGACGGATCCTCCTTCAACTTGAATCTATACAAGTAGAAGGCGAATCCGCCGTGTCCAGTCAGAATCTCTTTAAACGGGTTGTGCCAGTGGGAATTCTGTTGGTACAACTAATATATATTCTGTGATTATGGTAATAAATACAAATAGTAAAAAACCCATAGGAAATGAAATATTTACAAAAATAAGTGCAAAATACCGATTTTTGTGACCTCTTGACCTTGAAATTTAATAGTTGCGCACACCCTACCATATGTACTGTAGGTTTTGCTTTGCTGAGTCAACATTTAGGGTGCCAATATACAAATATTTACAGACTTACACCTGGGTATTTCGAATTCAGAGGTTCTTACCTAATTTAAGCCTAAGTTGACTGGACCACAATAAAATTTCGTACGAAGTACCGTTTTCGAAAATTAGTCAAAAAACCAAAAAATGGATCCTTCTTTTCCGCCCCTCCCCTCCGGCCCACCTTGGAGGGGTCACGACTTTTAGTATGTTTATCTCCTAACTATTCCAAACAAAGTTCCGTAGTCATAATTTCTGCTTTCAACTTTTCCAACCAGAATCATTCATTTAGTAGGCTAATAGACATCATTAGCTCAAACATTTCAAACACTACACTACAGAAAAACCTGTTAAAGACACTTATTTTCTTGACTGTTATTGACATTATAATTATAGGGTGACTGCCAACAGACCAGAAAACCAGAAAAATAAACAGTGGAAACTACCCCTAGTTTCCACTATTTATTTTTCTGGTTTCTTTTTTATATTATGTTGTATGATTTTTATAAGTCACAGGTTAGGGTCTAAACACACTAGGCTGAATTACGCCGGCGTAAATTCCGCCGCGTTTAAATTGCATACAAAATACGGGCCGAATACTAGGGGTGACTATTACGTCGCGTTTTGTATGCGTTTGACATTTGCGGCGGAAATTACGCCGGCGTAATTCAGCCTAGTATGTTTAGACACTTACACGGTCAAATTTTCGTCAATCTGATTGACGGAATATTGATGGTTATAAAAAGTTCTTAAAAATACGATCAATCCATCAATCCGTGGGTTAAACGATCAAATTTTCGTCAATCTTTACCGGATTGATGGATCAGATTGTTGAAAATTTGACCGTCTACCCGGCGACTATTCGCACGCAAGAAACTTGCACATAAATCTCACTTTATTCCAATATTTCTCTTCTCCAGAAAACATCTGCCATTTCCATAGATGACCAAATGCGTAGTAAAATAGTTTTACCGTACCTGTTTAGTGCGCGGTCGCGGTTCCTCGGTATGTATCATGCGGGGTCGGGGCGGCGGCACGCGTCGTCGGCGGCGGCGGCGCGGCGGCGGTGACGGTGACGGTATCGGCGACGGCGGCGGCGACGGTGACGGCGGCCGGAGCGGCGACGGCGCCGGCGATTCCGACTGCGCGCGCCACCGCGCCGGCGGCGGGGACTCATCCGTTTTTAACTTCCGTCGACGTTTGTATTTTCTAGGCCCGTTCTGAAGTTCAAACGTTTCATTAGATATTTAGGGGACTCTCCATTAATAACACTGAAATCCGTAAAGTACTTTATTGACACATTTAATACATACAATCGGATAGGAGCGCGAGCCTCGACTGGCTCAAGGAATGCAAGCGTAACATAATGCAATGATACATAATATCCATTATACATAATATATGTAGTGTGTACGGACTGTACACCTACAATATTCCTCCCCTTATACAAAAAAAATACAACACACAATAAAAAAATGAGATAAACTTATTCTGTAAACTGTACACTCGATAAGTAAGGTGACATTATAACGTGTTAACAACAATAATAATATCGTATTACATTTATTACAAACATGCAATCAAATGCATGCTGCACTTCGTAGACTGAAACACAATACATTTTGCAACTTGAGCTGCCTAGCTGGAAACTTTTGCTACTTACACTATGAACAAACGCTAACAATAATCATGAGCTCGCTGCTCCACTATTCCGAATACTCCCGAAGAACACCAGATCACGCGTAATTTATTGTCGGCTGCTGGTTCGGTTTGTCGACACAGTTCATAGCCATTGCAGACACTAACTCCTTCCTGGCCCATTTCTTTGTGCCCTTATGACACTTTTTAAACGCGAAACATGCCGCGATGATTAACAATATAAAAATAAGGCTCGCTATAGCTACGCCGTAAAATTCCAACTTCTGCTCCAATGTACTGTGGCTTGCACTATTAGCCCCATTTTGGGCGATGACGATCTCTTCCTGTTTACTGTACGTCTTTCCCATTTTGAGAAATTTAGTGATACCTAGTCCCCCAAAAAAGAAAATATAAGACTACTATACTCTATGAAAATGTTTCTAGAAATGATAAAATTTTACATTTGAAAATTACCACTACGATTAGGTATTAGACTATAATTTAATTGTGTAATTTAGTTATTACTCAATGACAAAAAGCAAGTCGGCACAAAGTTTTTAAAATAATAGTAAAGGTATCCTCACACTACATGCTACGCGATATAATGTTTATATTATTTCATGTTTTGCTTGTGACTCGCGATATATTATTTTAATTATAGCTTAACCTGGTTAACTAGCTTATAGAAATCTTACTGGACGTTTTACTGTGCGACCGAAACGGCTAACGCGTGAATTTTCGTTGTTCGATTTTGTAATTTTACATTCCGAATCTTTTTTTAAGAATTGGCTTAATCGTAGTAGCGGGTTCGAAACTTAAATTTTTAGGTTCTATGATTTTATCTTCTACGTTCGGGCTAGTGTCAATATCATTTCTTAACACGTATGCAGGCTTAAGTCTGTCGATAGATATAGTAGCCTGCCTATCGGGCAACTGAACGACAAAAACTTTCGGATACCTCTTTAAAACCTCGTATGGACCGTCATAAGGAGGTTTAAGAGGTTTACGGACGGTGTCATCCCTGACGAACACATACTGAACCTTATCTAAATCGGGATGTACAAAACAGGCGCGAGAGTTACCATGCGAAACCGAGACCGGAGTCAATGACCGTATACTATTTCTGATATCTTCCACGAGTCTATGCGGTTCCAACGAGCTTGCGCGAGTAATGTCGTAAAAATCCCCTGGCAGTCGCAAGGTACGGCCGAACGTCAATTCCGCAGCCGAAATACCGCTGTCGCTGCGACACGCCGCCCGCAGCCCTAACAAAACCGTCGGTAGCTCTCGAACCCACGAGTCGCTGTCTAACCGTGCCATAAGGGCGGCTTTAAGGGACCGATGAAAACGCTCCACGGCTCCATTCGCCTGCGGATGGTAGGCGGTCGTGTGAATCCTTTTAATGCCGAATATCTGCATGAGGTGCTGAAACATTGAGCTTTCAAATTGGCGCCCCTGATCACTTGTGAGTCTCGAGGGGCAACCGTAACGACTACAGATGGGCAAAGCACCGGGTTTAAACCCGGTGCTTTGGTAAAAACCCAATAAACACCCATAAACTCCCATAATCACCCAAAAAAATAGGTTTTTACGTATTTTTTTGAAAATATGTAAGTAATACCAATAAATTATTTTTATAAATTGTATTGATGAATTCTACAATATTAAATAAAACGTTAACTAATAATATTTCAGGAAATTTTAAAAATCTATATATAATAAAATGAAAGTAATTAATTTTCAGTGTTTTCATGTTGCAGTTGATCAACATGTTGGCCTTTTGCTTCCCGTAGATACTTTAAAATTTCTTCATAACACCTCGTTCGCACACATGGCCGTATATATTTAAATTCTTGAGCCACTAACAGTCCGAAATACTCATTTCTTTTATCCTCTTCTCCATAAATTAAGCATTTAGAACAGTTTGTTTCTTCTTTCAGTAAATTTTCTTTTACTTTATCCTCGTTTTTTTTCTTTGTTGCGACGACGCTGGGTAAATCATCTGGACACTGGGTCTCACTATCGCCAAATATATTTGGAGATCGGCTTCGGCTACGGCTTGGCAGACATTTTTTTCTTTCTACAATTTTAAATTAAATTTATTAGAATAAATGCTTCGAACTCACGCGATCTAAGTACCTTTTGTGTTTATTATACCTTAACTACCTAGGTATAAAAAGAGTACTTACGTAGATTTTCTTTTAATAACTGTTTTATACGAAGATCTTGATCTCTCAAATTAGCATCCATTTTACTTCCAGTGATTATCAACTAAATTAATAATCCACAAAGTATTAAATAACGTTTTTATGAAATATTTAGCACAAAAACAATACCCTTTAAATATCGATCGTCAGTAACTGTGGCTGACTTACCTATATTCTAGCAAGCAGGACTGCCAGATGTGAAGGGGAAATCCCCAATAAATTGTTGCATGTGACTGATGATGTGAGCATGTTCGTTTCATAATAAAAATGTTGCCAGGTAACCAAAAAGTCGTATGTTTTTGTGCGAATTACGATCATAATCTTTACGATCGTACATTAAAAAATAGACAAATAATAGTATGAGTACGATTTAAATCGTATATCTGTCAACCCTGCTAGCAAGACAGCGACAAAATCACGTTGCATAACAATGTAGCCCAAGCTTATATCTTATGAAATATACGGAAGAGATACGGACTTAGAAAAAACAGAAATGTTGTTCTTTGTGGAAGTCATTGATGAAATTCTATGTATTTTAGCCCGCAAACTTTCTTCAAACAAAAACAGCGCCATCTAGTATCGAGTTCTGTAATTATCTCTTTGTTTATGGATTTGAAGTAAGACCGCCACGCATGCAATACATTATGACTGGGGATTCCCCTATTCGTCGACGCTGAATATGAGGCGACGACAATCACTGTCAAACGTGTTCACTATTACTCTGACTCTGATAACGTGACTTCCTGGTAACGTGTTAGGTAGGAAAAGCAGTAAAAAAGTGCATATTAAGGGAGCAGATTTGAAATAATATTTATACTTAACAAGAAATAATTAAAGGTAAGTGGATTTTTGAATGATACAATTATATCATGATCACTTAACAATTTTAACTTAAAATTAGATGTATTATTACAAGCTTTTATTTAGCTTGCGTTATGTAAATAAAAGTATGTAGGTATGTTCGTATGTTGATGCAATTATCCTCAATCCTCAACCGACTGGGATAAAATTTTCCATACACGTTTATTTTGGATGATAGTGCATAGTTAGCTGAGAGTCGTCTTTGGATAATAATGGTGGATAGCCTAAGATGTGTACTAGATATTTATTTTTAACATAATATGCGTAAGTACCTAATCGAATTAAAGAAGTTGCTGAGAAAAATACAGAACAATACGATAATAAACTAGCGTCTGCGTTTAATCCTCCGAGGAGATGTAACTTTACAAAGGTTTTTTGTATTTATTTTAATTTTTTTTTAAAAATTTATTGTAAATAACAAGAAATAATCATTGTAAAAAAATAGGCACTCTATTGTTGAATTTTCGTCAGACCAACTAATCATCGTTCATTTTTTTAGGTTCAATGGGGAGACCTAAAGATTTACGCATATGGGAGCACTACCGTACTTTACCAAACAAGTCTGTTTCTTGCAAGCTTTGTAATAAGGTCTACAAATTCAGTAATGCTGCCAAAATGCTTCAACATCTTATCACTTGTCCAAAATCTCCAGAAACATTAAAAGACTCTATGAAACTTATAAAAGATAGCTCGTCCAAAACCAAAATGTCTGGACTGTCAGAGATAGAGACAAATGATTCTTTTATAAGCCCCTCGTCGTCTGCTAACACTACAATAAATGCTGAGTTTCAAGACACCGATGATCATATAAAAACAGAATTAGCGAGAGCTATATTTGTAACAGGGACGCCACTATCGATGGTGCAACATCCTTTATGGATACAATTTTTCGAAAAATTGCAACCAAAATTTAAAATACCTTCACGTAAAGCTTTAGCGACAAAATACTTAGATAAAATATATAGAGAAATGCGTTTTGAGTTAAATGAGGAACTAAATGCTTGTAGTTACTTACACCTTCAGTGCGATGGCTGGTCTAATTTAAGAAATGAAGGAATAATAAACTTTCTTATATCAAAACCTCAACCTGCATACGTTAAAAGTTTGAATACAGAAAGTAATCCTCACACTAGTGAATACCTTAGCCAAGAAGTTGAAAAAGTAATGAAAGTATATGGAGCAAATAAGTTTCTTGTACTTATTGGCGATAACGCTAGAAATATACAAAAGGCATTCGAATTAACAAAACTCAAATATCCACATGTTGTTCCTCTCGGTTGCTGTGCACATATCCTTAACTTGTTGTGCCAAGATATTGTAAAGATACAAGAAGTAACTGTGTTTATTATGCAAGCCATAAATATAATAAAAACTGTTAAAAGGAGTCAACGATTAAGTTCCTTGTTGATAAAATCAAGGCAGGGTGAAGATTCTACACAAACACTAAAATTGCCTTGTGCTACAAGATGGGGAAGTCATGTTACTTCGTTAAAAAGTTTGAAAGCAAATAAGATAGCTTTGCAAATATTAACAGTTAAAGAAGATGTGGTAATTTCAAGAGATATTAAAGATTTAATTCTAAGTGATGATTTCTGGACGAAGACAGGGGAATGTATAAGTATTTTGGAACCAGTCACTGAAAGCATATTTTACTTAGAGAGCGACCAGAATCGTTTGCATCGCACATACATTACATTTAGAGATGTACAAGCTAAGATACGTTTTGCATTAAATGAGATTTCGACATTGAGCGAAGAAAGCAAACAGCAGATTCTAACATCAGTATCTTCAAGATGCAATATGGCAATGAGGCCAATACATTTTGCAGCATATATTCTAGACCCCAGGACTCTAGGAGTCGAACTTACTCAAGAGGAAGAACTTAAGGGTATGGAGTTTATCTACAATTTAAGCCAACACTTAAGTTTGTCAAATGTAATGGCAGATTTGGCGTGTTATAAAGCTAAAGAAAACTTTTGGGCCAGAGGATTTGTATGGAGCTCATTAGATAGCATTGAGCCCCTAATATGGTGGAAAGGTATTTGTGGTTCCACTGAGTTAAGCAAAGTAGCGATTCGTATTCTATCAGCTCCCTGTACTTCGGCAGCCACTGAGCGTTCCTTTAGTATCCAAGGCTACATACATAATAACAAAAGAAATCGACTTACAACTGAAAGAACTGAAAAAATTTCATTCATTTGTTATAACTGGAATCTTAAACATAAAGCTGAATGCGAGGACATTCAGTTTAATGAAGAAAATACCTTAGAAGCTTTCATTGAGCAAGTAAATGAACATAACAGTTTAGACGAAATAGAGCCTATCGAACCTATACAATTCATCGCTTGTAATAACTCTGAATCTGACAGTGATTGACTGTAGTTTTACATTTTACTTTCATCTCTTTCTTAATAAACTCAAAATCAAATTAAAAGTTTTTTATTCTGTAGGCTGCATAATAATATTGTCTATGTCCAGTATAGTGGACGTCTTGCGGCTGAGATGACGATGATGAAGTACAAAATCATAAACACCCAAAAATTTGGGTCTTTATGGGGTTTAAACCCAATAAACCCAAAACACCCGGTTTTTACCCACCAGACTTTAAACCCACCCAGGTGGATTGCCCATCTCTAGTAACGACATATCCATTGCGTATAGACAGCCTCCGCAACGGACTCCGCGTCCATGGTTCTGAGAGGCACGGCCTCCATCCAATGTGACGTGCGACATATCATCGTCAAGCAATATCTAAAACCATCTTCCGTGGTCGGGAGCGGACCGATGAGGTCCACATGGATATGTTGGAATCTCCCAGCCTCGGGAAAAGATTCTAAATTTGAAATCGTGTGGCGATTAATCTTAGCCCTTTGACACTTAATACAAGTCTTGGCCCATGAATTTATATCAGTATTCATTTTGGGCCAAAAATATTTTTGCGTAATCAACTTTCTAGTAGTGCGTATGCCCGGGTGGCTTAAATTGTGGACACTATCAAAAACGGCTCGCCTAAACTCTTCCGGTATATAAGGCCTCACACGATCGTTAGAAACCTCGCAATATATTAGTTTATCGCTCGTCGGAACTTTGAATTGTCTTATTACGATACGCGAACTACTATCGTTTTTCCGGACGCCTAAAACATTTTTAATATATTCATCCGTGCCCTGCAACCTAGCTATTTCATCGTAATCGATAGTGGTCGGGCAGTATATCGTTTCTACTCGGGAAAAACTGTCGGCCACTATATTATTATTACCGCTAATATGGCGAATGTCCGTGGTGAATTCGCTTACGTATAACAGGTGCCGAACTCTTCGCGGTGATTCATCTGAGTCCCTGCCTAAGTTGACAAATGCATAGGTCAGCGGTTTGTGGTCCGTATAAACCGTTAGCGGACGGCCCTCAAAAAGTTTACGAAAATATTTAATGGCCATGTAAATGGCCAGCAACTCCCGATCGTAGGCCGAATATTTCTGCTGGGCGTTATTTAATTTTTTTGAATAATAGCCTAACGGTTCCCAAATCCCGTTAACTTCTTGTTGCAAAACTGCACCTATGCATTTGTCGGACGCATCGCACATGAGCGCCAATGTCGTGTCGGTGCGGGGGTGCGATAACGTAGCGGCCCGTTTGAGACCTAACTTACACTGCTCGTACGCCCGACTTGCCTCGTCCGACCATTCTATTTTACTCCTATCCTTCTTCTTTGCGCCGCATAAATATTTATTGAGTACGGCCTGGTATGACGCTGCGTTTGGTAAATGAGCACGATAAAAATTTACCATACCTGTAAATCGACGTAAATCGTCGATCGTCTCCGGTTTAGGGTACTCCACTATGGCCTTGACCTTCTCCTCTGACGGCCTGATCCCCTCCGACGACACATGATAACCTAGATATTCTAAGGAACTCTGTCCGAATGAACACTTTGATAGATTAATAGTAATGCCGTACTGATTCAATCTTTGAAAAACTATTTCCAAATGCTCACGATGCTGTTCTGGGTCGTCGGAGGCGATTAGTGCATCGTCGACATAATTGAAAACAAAATTTAATCCTTTAAATATGGAATCCATAAAACGTTGAAAACTTTGTGCCGCGTTGCGTAATCCGAATGTCATTCGCGGAAACTCGAAAAGACCGAATGGCGTTATTATGGCCGTTTTTTCGATGTCTTCTGGTGCCGTCTGTAAAAAATGGTAAGCTCGGTTTATATCAATTTTTGAAAATATTTTCTTTCCATTCAACATATAGGTAAAATCTTGCAGTCGCGGAATTGGGTATCTGTCGGGCTTCGTGATTGCGTTAAGTCGGCGATAGTCGCCGCATGGCCTAATATCGCCGTTCTTTTTTTCGACAACATGAAGAGGAGACGCCCAACTGCTCCTGGAAGGCCGACAGATTCCCAATTCCTGCATTTTAATAAACTCCTCTTTAACTCGCTTGTAACGTGCCGGCGGCAACGGTCGGGCTCGAGCATAAACCGGCGGGCCCGAGGTTTCTATGTGATGTTGGACAGTACTCGGCGAGGTTTCCGTGAATGACATTGGCTTAGTAATGTTGGGATACTTAGACAGTAATTCTCGATAAGGATGATCGAGATTAATAGAAGACACAGAGGGTTCATGCATTAAAGTAAGGGGTGCGACAATATTTAAATCGGTTACCTGATCGATAAGTTTTCGTGCTCCGACGTCCACTACGAGCTTATGATAACCCAAAAAATCAGCTCCCAGAATGGGTTGCTTCACATCCGCGATCACGAAATCCCATCGATAAGGTTGTGGCGGTACCCACAATTCGCCTAACAATCCTGCATCGCGCTATCGAAGTTTCGGAGAACGGCAAGATATATACAACGTCTGAAATTACGTCAGTGGGCTTCGGCCTGACCGAGCATGCTATCTCTCTCGGTCGGAAGATCTTCCTTTTCGGCCACCACGAACAACGTTAAATTGGTGACCACCGACAAGAACACGCATCCTTCATCATGGACATCAATCATCATCAACACTCCCCGCCCCTCCGCACCACGTCAGCAGACATCAAGCATAACCGGGTCGCCTCGACCATAAGCCGCGTTGGAGGTCCGCGCCGGTCGAACCCGTGTCTGGCTTGAACGGGGCAGCCATAGGCTACAACGACCGGTCAGCAAGCAGAGCACGGGGTCCCTCTCCTGGTCATTGCACGCGTAGCTTCGGCCCACACCTGACAACACAAGCGCATTGAAGAATACCACAGGTCTTCGGGGGGGAGTGATGTGGCGGTACCCACAATTCGCCTAACAATCCTGCATCGCGCTATCGAAGTTTCGGAGAACGGCAAGATATATACAACGTCTGAAATTACGTCAGTGGGCTTCGGCCTGACCGAGCATGCTATCTCTCTCGGTCGGAAGATCTTCCTTTTCGGCCGCCACTAACAACGTTAAAAGGTCTACGTAATTTAAGATTCAGAATAAGAGTTTTTTGTCCATACGTTTTAATCTGCGAACCGTTGGCGGCAAATAGTTTATAATCACTACACTCACGGTTGCTGTATTTCTTATTCACCGGAAGGACCGAGATGTTCGCCCCGGTGTCGACCAAAAAACTCAACCCGCTGTTGCTGTCCGTGACTCTAAGGCGGTGTCCGGGCGATATGACGCAGAGTCCCGCCTCCGACTGCGTCTGCTCTAGTTTTCCTGCTGCCTTCTCCATGCGCACGGCTCCTCACAAGTCCTCGCTCTGCTGCCGAATCGATTGTGATACCTGCAGAGCCAATCCGGATCCTCGGGTGTCCGTCGCGGAGCTGAACGGTTTCTGCTTCGACTGCGATTATTATTTCGCCTGAAGTTTCTATTCCAAGGTCGCGAATATCGCTCCTGTGTACGTCTATCGAGGTCGGCGACCTTCATGCTTAATTTAGCTATTTCAGCCATTATTAAATCCGCATCCCGGGACGTCGAAGGCGAGTGGGCCACCTCGTTAACTTGGTGCATACTGCGTGAAGACTCCAGCACGTTGTCTGCAATTCTGGCTAACGCATCCAAATCCTTAGTTTCAGTCACGGCTAAAACCGCTCTCGTAGAACCCGGAAGGTGGCCTTGCCAAAGTAGCCTGAGGGTCTCGTTCGGTATTTTATCCTTGGCTAGCTCCCTCATGCGCCGTAACAACTGTGAGGGCTTTTGATCACCGAGCTCCATCTCACTAATGAGTTTCTGGAGCTGTCGATTTTCAGATTCCTCATAAATTTGCAGGAGGCGCGCTTTGAGTGTGTCAAATTTTTTTACTGCCGGAGGATCGATAAGGATATCCGTAACTTGCTGTATAACTTCTCTGCTGAGTTTCGATACCACGATGTCGTATTTAGTTTCATCAGAGAGTTTCTGAGGCGCGAGCATAGCCTCCGTGCGTATGAACCATATCTTCGGGTGATCTGTCCAGAAATCTGGGATCTTAGTAGTCAACGTAATAGCAGCTAATTCCGAAGACGTGGGCTTACTTTGTTCCGTCGATTCCGTCATCTTATAGAACTATTCACTATCGCGCACTCACTAAACAGTTCGGGGTCACCACTTTAGGGGACTCTCCATTAATAACACTGAAATCCGTAAAGTACTTTATTGACACATTTAATACATACAATCGGATAGGAGCGCGAGCCTCGACTGGCTCAAGGAATGCAAGCGTAACATAATGCAATGATACATAATATCCATTATACATAATATATGTAGTGTGTACGGACTGTACACCTACAGATATGATTTTATTAGCGAGCGATTTACTCATAGTTTTAACTATCAAAATGTTTAAGATTGATCTTCATTTTATAATATGTAGTTTGAAAATTGAAATATCCATAAAAATATTATAAACGCAAAAATATGACTGTCTGACTGTCTGGTTCCCTCATGGTTAAACAGTAAAATACATTTTATTAAAAGGTAGAATGAGAAGTTATGGAGATACAAGAAAGGATATATGTTGGTTTTTATCTCGGAAAAATTAATGGTTCACAACGATAAAAGAATTTGGAGTTGCAGGAAAAGTTTAGAATAAAAAATAAATATCTAAAGACCCCGCAAGGCCGCAAACGATCAAATTGTTTGTTAAATTTTATGTGTTTGTCAAACAGTTTGATAGTGTACAGCTTTGATTGAAGCGTTTGTCAAACAAACTACGTGTTTGACCTGTTTGAAGAAAATTTGGATTTGCGTAACGTTTGACAAACGTGTTTGAACGTGTTCCGCTGTATTTGTCAAACAAGATGTCATGATCTTAAACCGATTCTAGCGTATTGTTTGCGAAACTTGTTTGATGCACGTTTGATCGTCTGCGCTGCTGTTTGATGAAAACGTAAATAAAACGTAAATTACACCAAACATGTTTGTCAAACAAATTTGATCGTTTGCGGGGTACTCAAAGCTAAAATTGCAAATGTGATAAAAACTAAAAGTTATGTTACCTGAGGCTGTCTCTTCATGGCTGTGTTTTCGTCGCAGTGCTGTATGAGATGTTGAACTAGCTCCTGACTAGTGCTCATTGCCTTGCCGCACACCGAACAACAATACTGATATCCACCTGTCGTCATAAAATATACTATTTTATTCAAGAGGTAATCCTATAAATACGATCAAGTATTTAGTACATATTGTAGGTATTTTTAATTAAAATCATAACGCTATCATAACGCTATCATAACGCGCCATACCTTAAACAGGTATGGCGCTGGCGTTATGATTTTAATTTTTAAGCTTTTTCATAATTTTGACTATAGTGTGATATTGGTATATTTCATTGATTCCCAAAGTGGTCCAGGTGGACCCCTAGGGGGAGCCCGTGCCCGACAGTGGTCTACGCTTGCGTGGAAAAAACTTAGGGGTCCACAAGCCATTAACGGGGGTCTATAAAAATGTATATATTGGTGACCCGACTTGACTTCGGGTGTGGAATGGGGGGGGGGGGTGGGGGGGGGGGGGGTTCGCAGTATGCACCAACACTTTAAAAGTTGGCCACGAAACAAATGAGTTTGGGAACCTCTGGTATATTTAATCCCTGATGAATAGCTTATGCTATAGATATTATCTGTTGCATTGGAAAAGGCGCTTGATAAGGCAAAGGCAAATATTGTATAGCGTATTTATTGAGCAACTATTTTTATTTGTGTAAGGGGATCAGACCACGGCGTGTAGTTACGTTTATTTACGAATGTCGTTATATGAGTAACTAGTTGTTTTTTTTTTATAAAATTTGGGGCCGTCTATGAGCTGTTCGCCCATTTCCTTCTTTGTTATCTTATTATATAGATTTTTCGCACCAAGGATAATTGAAATAATATTATTAATTTTAATTAATTATAGTCCATCACGCCATGGCCTTTTTTAATAATAGAATAGATTATAATATATACATATAATAAATAAATATATATTTATTGTTTTATAAATTACATAATTATAATGTTAGTGTTTTGAACGGTGTGGTCCCAGTGCGGCGGCCAGTAGATCCGACATTTTCCGATTTCCTTAGATATTATGCTGCTCCACCCTTTGCCTTTCGATGTTGTGACATTGGCTCGGTGGAGGGGTCACTCAAGCTGGGTGGAGTTTCTAGGGTGTTAAAGAGATATCGTTCTGTGTCGAATCTACCTATTGCCAGCCAGTAACTAGTTGTTTGTATAAATAAACTTTTTACAATAATGTGTCGTTATATCTAGCGCTTAAATTCACTGGAATTTAAGCGCTGTATTCCAGTATATTGTATATGTATTCCAGTATATTGTGTAGTCACTCAGGTAATAATGTATCGTTATTAGCCGCGTACTGACCAAGCGAGCCGCCTCGCGCGGCAGTTGCTCGGTCGGTCAGGACGTGGCTCGCCCGAGGCATGCGTTGCCGCGCCAGAGCGTGCCGCGGCCCGAGCCGAGCGTTGTCGGTTTTTGTCAATGCTCAAAGGCGCCTCGGTACGTTTGCCGCGCTCACTCAAGACGGGAGTGTTTTGCCTCGCTTATTCGTTGCGTGTTAAGCTCGATTTACACGGGTGACTAACGGGGCGATTTTAGTCACCCGGCAAGTCATCAGTCGAGTCGCCTGTCCAAGTCGAATCGCCACCCCATTTTACACGGGTGACTAACGGGTCGATTTTAGTCACCCGGCAAGTCACCAGTCGAATCGCCTGTCCAAATCGAAATCGCCTGTGACCTCAATGCCTGTGACTAGTTTATAATTATCGACACAATATGTCTAGTATATTGGCGAGTCAGTGCAGTCAGCCAAGCACTCGGTATGTTTATAATCGACACCTACCGAGTAGAGTGGCGAGACAGTACACTCGGCCAAGCACTCGGTATGTTTATTATCGACACCTACCGAGTAAAATAGCGAGACAGTACACTCGGCCAAGCACTCGTGCGACAAATTCTGCATGAAAATGTCGCTTATGCGCTCGCTACAGTAGTATTCGCAGCAAGCGATCGCTTGCGACTGAGCGTTTACACGGTCGATTTTAGTCACCAGCCGCATGCGATTTTAGTCACCAGACTTTGGGGCTTGCGACTTTAGCCGCATGCGGCTTAGTCGACTTGCCATTTACACGGTCGATTTTCGAACGGGTGACTAAAATCGTGCGGCTTTAGTCACCCATGTAAATCGGCCATTAGGTTGTTGCGTTGGTGCGTGTGATGTGATGTGCGTGTGATGTGACGTGCGTGTGCGTGTGATGTGCGTGTGCGGGTGTTTGTGATGTGCGTGTGCGTGTGATGTGCGTGTGCGTATGATGTACGTGTGCGTGTGCGGGTGCATGTGGTGTGTGTGCGCGAGTGATGTGCGTGTACGTATGCGTGTGCGGGTGCGTGTGATGTGCGTTTGCGTGTGATGTGCGTGTGCATGTGCGTGTGATGTGCGTGTGCATGTGCGTGTGATGTGCGTGTGCGTGTGCGTCGCGTGTGCATGTCTCGGGCAAACTATTCGACTTCAAGTTAAACTGAGCGTCGATGCTGGCTCGGCCTTGCCGCGCGAGACAGCTTCGGATTAGAATAATACAGACCGAAGCCGCCTCGCGCGGCATGCGTACCGCGGCAAATGTCCGAGGCTACCTCGCGAGGCGGCTCGCTTGGTCAGTACGCGGCTATACAACGTGACATTTTAGTGGTTGCCTTCTCGCAGCAGAACGATTAACCTATAGTAGTACTATCGAATCATGCAAGTTATTTTTTAAAAATAAAAAATATTCTGTATGACGTACGTGGCAACTTTATATACTATAACTTTATATAGGCGCGACCGGCAATGTCCCGATCGAATTTTATTTATGATTTGAATAAAAAAAACTTCACAAATCTATTGTACTACTAAGATTACTGCGGGAAAACAACCATTAAAATGTCACGTAGTATAATATAGTCGTTTTAGACTATCAATCATCTATACTATCTATCAAGCATCAAAATTTACCGTATGCGCGGCGGTCGGGCGCAGAGTGATGGCTGCGTACGTGTTCCCGCAAGACAACGCGCTGGTTGAACGCGCGCGGGCACACGGCGCATGCGTACGGCTTCTCACCTGGTATCACATATATTCGTATTATTACGGACACACAGAGCCATCTAACGTCGAACCAGCAAAACTTATCGAGAGGACATACACAAACAACATAAATCCCCTACCCGATACTAGATGGCGTGAGGTGTACGATTGCATGCTTGAACATTCCACACATGTTTACGTAAACAAGTGATTCAAGTAAACAAGAGTTGTTTACGTGCGAATCGTGGAATGTTCTCGTACTTTCTGGAATTCGCCTCGCCATATATAATAGCCGCGGGTAGACGGCCTGGCAGTTCAGTTCGATACAAGCGATCTTCAAGGCGACTTCGAAGTGTAAACCAGTGATCAATAGTGAGTAATTGTGATAGTGAACCTACGACTCGACTACGACCTAGGACAGTGATAATGCTCAGTGATTTGGATCTAGTGCTTAGTGTTTGGACTTAGTGATTTGTGTGAGCTAGTGTTTGTGAATAAAGTCTTCAAGAGAGTCACCAGGTCTTTGTCTCCGAATCCTCGAACCCGAAAGTTGCAGAGTTGTTTTGTTATATTTTTTTACTTTGGATGGACGCTGTTAGGCATATTTTGTATATCATCCAACAAAGGAAATACGTTTAAAGTTATGAATGTAGTTCTTGAGATCATTTAAAACAAGTGCATCCATAACTTATCACCAAATTTTTTGTGGATTAATACACAAATGCCTAATAGCGACTACATAAAGTAACTACATACATTCATCAGGTCTAATGATTACTAAATAAGCTAACGTCCATACAAAGTAGCAAAAAATATCACGCTTTAGTTTTGCCATAATCAGGTGGAGATTTAAAAATTATCAAATTTTTCCCGCTAACAAACCCTTGAATTATTAAATTAGTTCAATATAACATAACTCAAACTTTTTTATTCCGATTTTTTTTACAAATGTTTTCTGTATGATTACTACTGGTACCTACCACTGGTTCGGGAACTCAACCGGCGCGGCGTAAGAACGACGTACGGGGCTATCTTTTATCATGAAATATGTCTCTTTTGTACCATCGAGGAAATTGATTCCTAGACAGTTGACGGACCTACGTCATGTGATCGGCTTATGTCAATCAATATTAGCTGTGAATTGTGATCGGTCGGATGTGTTTGACATAACGCGACCAAATGACTGTAACTTCTTCCTGGAAATTCATGTTCATAATTATACACTTTCTTTTGGAAATATAAAATACTGACCGGTGTGTATACGCTCGTGTTTCCGCAGCGTGCCGCCGTCCGCGAACGCCTTCCAGCAGAACCGGCACGCGTACGGCCGCTCGCCCGTGTGGATGCGCACGTGGATCTGCTGCGACGACCGCGAACCGAATACCTTGCCTAAAGGTATAGATAGATATAGTATTGTGTAAGCGTCACGGCTTGCCAGCAGGTAAGAGACGATGATAGTATTGAGCATGGAACTTTGTGACTGCGGGGGAGGTATTGATAACAGAAGTCCTTGCCTGCGGGACAGAGACGGAGATAGTGCGAGCACAGAACTTTGTGATTGCGGGGGAGAGACGGAGATAGTATTGAGAACGAAAGTCCTTGCTAGCGGGAGAGAGACGGAGATAATATTGAACATGGAACTTTGTGATTGCGGGGGAGGTATTGATAACGGAAGTCCTTGTCTGCGGGACAGAGACGGAGATAGTATAAGCACGGAACTTTGTTATTGCGGGGGAGAGACGGAGAGCGTATTAAGAATGAAAGTCCTTTTTTGCGGGAGAGAGACGGAGGTAGTATAAGCACCAAACCATCCGATTGCGTGGGAGAGACGGAGATAGTGTTGAGAACGAAAGTCCTTGCTTTCGGGAGAGAGACGGAGATTGTATAAGCACGGAACTTTGTGATTGCGGGGGAGAGACGGAGATAGTATAAGCACGGCACTTTGTGATTGCGGGGGAGAGACGAAGATAGTATTGAGAACGAAAGCCCTTGCTTGCGGAAGAGAGATAGTTAATTAATTGTGTACGGTAGAAGATAGTTAATTGTGCACGGAACATATTGACAGGAGAGTAAAGACTGATTTATACACGGTGGGTTAGATCGGCCTTAAGAAAGGGATGTTTGTGGGATAGTGCAAGTTGCACAATCTCGCGCTTATGCGACTTCTACAAGATATAAAGCAATCAATTTGTTTGAATAATACTAATCAAACTTACCGCATTCTTTACACGGAAACTGCCTGACGCCGGAAGCTGATGTCGTCGTGTGACGCCCTCGCGACATTTTTTTTAGCCTGCAACAAAAAAAATACTATAATAAATGCGCGGGATTGAAACTACAATATGTCTTCTACAGTAGATGTGTGTGTGTGTGTATAATGCTCCGCTCACCTCGCATGTGTTAATTACAACCCAGTCAAAATATCGGAGACCTGATTTGGTGACGTCTTTGCGACGCGGTTGTTATTGCATACCAGCGAGTGCACAAATATTTTGAACGTGTTGTAGTAGTGTGTTGGAGGCTACCTGTGCGCGGCTCGCGGGCGCTCGGCGTGCCGCTCGGCATGCGCAAGCAGCGTGAGCGCGTCCCCGCACGCCTCACCGCACACCTCGCACGTGTGCTGCTCCCATGTACCGCTGCTGTCGTGCTGCTGCCGCTTATAACTGTATAAAATCAGACATTGTGAATAAATGTAGCCAAAACCATGTCACAAAACATGCAAAATTATATAAAGTTAACATAATATATCATGGTTTTAATGACATAAAAGTACGGTTGCGTAAATACACATAATATTTGGAATCGTTAATATACGCTGTTAGGCACAACTAGAAACACAGTGGTGTACATCATATGATTTACGAATCATCAAGAACTTTTTCGATTACTCGGGCTTTGACAAAAATCATGTGTAGAAATTTCATTCTTGATAGAAAATATTCCATCACGAAAACCCGTTACATTACCTATGGGCAGCGGCAACGTGTCGTCGCAGCAGGTCAGCGCGTTGGAAGGCCACGCCGCACTCGCCACAGAACAGCTCGGGGCCACGCACGTTGTCGCGACTCTCTGTCGCGGCGACCGGCGACATCTGATACTCCATATCGTCGTCTATAACAGTTGGAATGTCAATTAATTGAGGACGGTTTCTTCAGCAATGAGTTTACGTTAATGTCGTTCATAGTTATATCATTCGCGGAGGTTTCATATTAGTAAGAAAATTGCTTTGCGAGAAAATTTTAAGTTCTAATTTAATAATTTTATTATTCTTTCACTATCAGGTATTCATGGTCATCATTTTAACGTTTCAACTTTTAGCGGGCTCCTAGACGATCAATTTTAATGTGCAATATCACGTATGATGCAATATTATTGACCGCCTAAAGGTACAATTTCGTGCATCGCGACAGTCGCAAGCAGACGCCGCGCGCGGCTTACGACAGTCGTCGGCCGCGTGCGTCTGTCGCGGGCCTCGGAAGCGGTGCCATACATTTTCATATAATGACTATTGTCGCGAGCGGCCGACGATAGTCGTAGGCCGCGCGCGGCTTACGACTGTCGCGATGCACGGAATTGTACCTTATAGTTAATATTGAACCCCCCCCCCCCCCGCTTCTAAATCTTATTGTCAAATAAGTTGTTCAATAAATTTAATATTATGTGTGATATTGCGCAATATCACACTTTGGTTGAAGTTGCGTTCACTAACCGGAGTCTGTGTCTCCAAAGTCCTGCGGTGTCGGCTCTGTGCGTGCGGGCATGTCGGGGTGACGCGCGCGCGTGTGCGACCGCAGAGCGTCGCGCGACCAACACAGCTCGCCGCACACGCTGCACTCTATGGGCGAGTCGCCGCCGTGTATCTATAGAATATAAGTTAAGTTAGTTGATTAATTAAAATTAACGTCGCAGAATAAGGTAATTTGACTGAAAGACAATGAAAAAATATTCGTTATTTGGTCTTTTCGTGATTGCCAGAACGCATCGTGTCCGTTTTCATTAGAGCCACAACGCGAATTTCGCTATGTGAACATTTTACTGTGACCACAACGCGTTGAGCTATTTTTCCGCTCACTGAGCATTTTCGATCTTTGTGCGTAACATGTGTGGCGGTATCCACAATTCGCCTAACATTCCTGCATCGCGCTATCGAAGTTTTATAAGCACGTCGGTATATATACGACACCTGAAATGTATCACGTGGGCTCCGGCCTGACCGAGCATACCACCTCTCTCGGTCGTAAGATCTTCCTTTGGTCGCCACACACATATTCCCACACATGTACACAGAATAGACGCTATAGTTGTTATTCCAATTTGACATGATCAAACATATTTGTAAGGGCTTACTAATACTTCGTATAGGGCGTATTAATACTTCAATCGTTTTGAATTTAGTTCTTAAGGTTCTTTTCGCACACTAAAATAATATGGCAATTTACTCTTGCTTAGTTTTTATTCTTCGTAGCATTAAGTAAATATTATTGACTATCATACCCTCGAGTGACTCTGCAGCGCCTTCTCTCTCGCGAAGCCGACGCCGCACTGCCGGCAGACGAAGGGGCGTGCGGGGTCCGCGGGCGGCGGCGACGGTGACGGTAACGGCGGCGGCGGTGACGGCGACGGCGATGGCGGCGGTGGCGGTTTCGGCGGGGTGCGCGCGCGCCGCGACCACTGCTGCGTGCGAGCTGATGTCATGTTCTCCCAACTGTCGTCCTGCACATTTTATACATCCATACTATTAATAAATGCGAAACGCCTACTTACGCCGGTTCTTGTTGCCAGGTTAGTTCCCGAACCGGTGATAGACAACATGTAGTTCAACATTCTGAAAACATTTGCTTCTAATTTATTCAGAAATACAACTATTTTTTTTATTGATTGATTTATTTATGAAAGTGTCCGTCTGTCTGTTACCTCTTCACGCCCAAACCAATTTTGCTGAAATTTGGTAAGTATGGAGATATTTTGAGAATTGAGTCACGGTAAAATGTTCCCGCGCGATAAACAAATTTTAGTGCAACGGAGTTTACGTAGCGTATTTAGGATATGAATTACCTTGGCTGACATGAATGGACAGCACAGTAATAAGTGGCACTATTCCTCTTCGCTTCAGGATTATAGAAAACGCGGAACTATATAGAGTCAAGAGAGGTAAACCCATGGCCTACTACCCTGACAGAAAAATAAAGAAAAGAGCCCAACCTTTTGACCTCCCTCATCCAGCAAGAAGAGAACGAATAACGTTTGATTGGGTCGCCGAAGAGGAAGATCTAAAGAAAATGCCTGAACTCATCCCTACTCTATATACTGACGGCAGCAAACTGGACGGAAAAGTAGGAGCAGCAGTCAGTTGCTGGGATGAGCACAGAGAGACTATAACAGCAAAGATAAAATTGGCGGACCACTGTTCGGTTTACCAAGCAGAGATGGCGGCGCTGCTGATGGCGACCCAGATCATCAAAAATACGAGCAAGAATGAGGTAAACATTGCTGCAGATTCCCGATCAGCCCTGCAGACCGTCGCAGACCCTTGCAGCCTGAATCCAGTAGGTTTTTGGGGGCGATACCGGTCCGTCCACGTCGTGTCCCTGGGCACCTCCCCCGTGCCACCGTGAGCTTTTTCACGGTGACACGGGAGGGGTGCCTTGAGGTCTTGAGGTCATGGACCTGTCCATCTTATGGCTCCGCATAGATTGCGACGACCACCCTCGCGTCTATGCATGCCTATATAGGTCCCATAGTGGTGACCCCGAGACGGACCGACTCTTGGAGCACCTGCAAGCTGCTTCAGATTTTGTGCAGCAGCAGATCCCATCCGCAGAGATCATAATGCTTGGCGACTTTAATGCCCACCACGCCGACTGGCTTAATTCCAGTAAAACTGATCATGCGGGGAGATCTGTCTGCAACTTTGCCCTTGCGAACGACTTGACACAACTGGTTACTACGCCTACGCGAATCCCAGATGTGGATGGTCAGAATCCTTCCTTGCTGGACCTCCTGCTGACTTCAAATCCTGACGGCTACCAAATATCCGTAGCCGCACCACTTGGTTCATCGGTTCATTGCCTTATCAGGAGTTCTGTGCCAGTTACGACGGTGTTAAGACAGCGTGCGGTTAAATACCGTCGTGTGTGGCACTACAAGTCGGCAGACTGGGATGGGATGCGGTCGTTTTTTGCATCCCTTCCTTGGGGGCACGTGTGCTTCTCGCCGGATGATTCTGACAACACTGCCAACTCTGTCGCCGATGTGGTGATGCAGGGGATGGAACTTTTCATTCCGTCCACTGTAGTGCCAACTGGCGGCAGTCGTCCTGGTTTGGTTCATCCCCCAAAAAAGCTTCTCGCCGGAAGCAGGAGGCTTACCAATCCTGGGCCAACGCGGTGCCTGCTCGGGATTTAAATACCAGCACATATAAAAAGGAGTACAACCTTGCCTCTAGGTCCCTCAAGAAAGAGATTACTCGGGCAAAGCAACAGCACGTCAATAGAATTGGCAAGAGACTTCAGCGCCTCCCCTCGGGAACCCGTGCATTCTGGTCTCTGGCCAAAGCTATTGAAGGAAATTTCTGCAAGCCAACCCTACCATCCCTACACGTAGGAAATGGGCCCATGACGCAAAAGACAAAGCCGATCTTCTGGGCAAGCTCTTTGCGTCAAACTCGACCCTGGATGACGGGGGGCAAAAACCGCCGACCATACCGCGATGCACGAACATCATGTCGGATATTCGGTTTCATCAGCGCTCAGTGCGAAAAGCCCTCCGTTCCCTTGATATCCAAAAGTCGAGTGGGCCTGACGGAATCCCGCCTATTGTGTTAAAAAAGTGTGCTCCAGAGTTGGCTCCGGTCTTGACGCGTCTTTTTCGGCTCTCCTATTCTACTTCCATCGTCCCGGCTTCCTGGAAGACAGCCTTGGTGCATCCGATCCCCAAAAAAGGCAATCGCTCAAATCCTTCCAACTACAGACCAATCGCTATAACCTCTCTCTTCTCAAAGATAATGGAATCCATTATCAATAGCCAGCTTCTTCGATACTTGGACGGCCAGGGATTACGGCTGGTGATCTCTTGGCGTACCTGACTCATCGTTGGGCTCAGGCAATTGAGTCGAAGGGAGAGGCATTGGCTGTTAGTTTGGACATTGCGAAGGCCTTTGATCGGGTTTGGCATAAAGCGCTGCTTTCAAAGCTTCCATCATACGGGCTGCTTGAGAAATTATGTAAGTTGGTCACTGGTTTCTTAGCAGACAGAAGCATAAAGGTCGGTTGACGGCGAATGCTCGGAAACTCAGTCTGTTGATGCTGGTGTCCCTCAGGGCTGTGTGCTATCGCCTACTCTATTCTTACTGCATATCAATGACATGTTGCAGACCAGCGGCATTCATTGCTATGCGGATGACAGTACCGGTGATGCTGTATATACCGGCTCCCCCAATATTTCTCGGCAAAATGTCACTGAGAGTCGAAACGAACTTGTGTCTAAGTTGGAGAATTCATTGGAGAAGGTCTCTGAATGGGGTAGACGTAACTTGGTCCAATTCAACCCCGCCAAGACACAAGTCTGCGCGTTCACCACTAAAAAGTCACCAATGGTCGTATGTCCTCGTTTCGAGGGCACATCTTTAACCATCTCCCCTAGCATTGAGATACTTGGCGTCAACATATCGAGCGAAGTCCAGTTCCGATATCATCTAGAGGGTAAGGCCAAATTAGCCTCGAAGAAGCTTGGTGTTCTTAACAGAGCGAGACAGTACTTCAGTCCGGACCAACGCCTACAACTCTACAAGGCGCAGGTTCGGCCTCATATGGAATATTGTTCTCATCTCTGGGCAGGGGCGCCAAAATACCAACTCTGGATCGTATCCAACGAAGGGCCGCTCGAATTGTTGACTGCCATAGTGTTTCAAACAGCTTGGACCCCTTGGAATTACGCCGAGATGTAGCTTCACTCTGCATCCTCTATCGGTTGTATCACGGGGAGTGCTATGAGGAATTGTTCGGAATCATACCACCTGCAACTTTTCGCCATCATACCATCCTCATCACCTTGATGAGTGGCAGTCTTCCACAGTGCGTTTTTCGCGTAACTTTCTGCCGCGCACTGTAAAACTCTGGAATGAACTGTCACCAGCAGTTTTTCCGGACCTATACGACCTGCAAACCTTCAAGAAAAGAGCGTATTCCCTCTTAAAAGGCCGGCAACGCACCTGCAGCTCTTCTGATGTTGCGAGTGTCCATGGGCGACGGTAGTTGCTTACCATCAGGTGACCCGTTTGCTCGTTTGCCCCCTTATTTAATAAAAAAAAAAAGTAGCCGTAGAGATAAGAAACCGACTAAGGGAAGACTCCATAAAAATCAACTGGTACTGGATAAAGGCGCACGTTGGCTTGGAGGGAAATGAACGTGCCGACCACCTGGCGAGGGAAGCCACAAAAAAGGAAACAGCGCCAGCATATGATTTAGTTCCGCTAAGCGCAGTAAAATATAACCTAAGGAAGAAGACACTAGACAAATATCAAGAACAATATAATACCGAAAGAAACGGAAAAACAATATCTTACTTCTTTGACGACCTGCGAATAGCGTACAAGATTCTCTCCGAAGTGAAGAAAGACAACCTGTCAGCACAACTTTTTAGAGGACACAGAGTCTTCGGAGAGTACTTGGACCGAATGAAACTGAGGGAGAACTGCAAGGCATGGAAATGTGACAACTTCACAACTCAAACAGTTCTGAGTTCTGCACTGTCTCACAGAATGTCACATTTATGGATCACTCAGAAGGGAAACAGAAGAAGAAATAGACCAAGTCATAACAACAGACACCATGAAAGATATAATGAAAAATAAAAAACGCAGACCTACTTTCATGAAGATGGCGAGGAAGATTGTGGAGCAAATGGCGAAAAGCAATCAGTAGCGAAGCCAGAACACTGACTACATTGATGCGCCGGAGAAAAAAAAAAAGGAAGTCTTCTCACTGATGATAAGATGATATAAGGCATAAGGTTGTCGGATAATCAACACCGACAGTCTGTTTAAAAAAAAAACTGACTTACTACAGTAGGTATGTTGACATACACAAATAGAGCTGTAACATAAAATTTTTACTTCAATGTTGGAATATTTAATTTACCTCCGGTGGTGGTTGAGGAGCTTTTTTCCGGCGTCCACGTTTTTTTCTTGGTTTTAGTAATGAATTATCTATAACAGCATCTGAAATAAATATATATATTATAACTTCAATATCGGCATAAAGAATATCTGATTTAAAGAATACAAAGGATAATGAGGTGCCGCTATGTAGGGTCTCTCGTGTCAAATAGGCATATTATTGTGACACATGACAGCTATATCGTGACATATGAGAGCAGTATGACACGATAGTCCCTAAGGGCCGGTTTACACGTATTAAGTAGATAAGTAGTAACTAAATTCTAATTGTTATCTAGTTTAGGACTTACTAAATTTTAACTTGCTACTTGCTACTAAATTTTGTGTTTACATGCAATTAACAACTTAAAATTAAGTTAATATTTAGTTAACTACTTATCTACTTAATACGTGTAAGCCAGCCATTAGGCTACATAGCGGCACATGCAGCCCTAGCACGGCGACCAGTAGAAATGCGTAAGTATAGACAAACTGTGGACATAAACTTAAGGTGCCGTTCCGATCTTTACTGCGGCTAATTGCGACCGACAAAAATTCAATTAAAATGCCACTTTATGACAGACTATAGTATAATTATGTCATAAAGTAGGATATTATTCGAATTTTTAGGACTATAGTCTGTTATAAAGTGGCATTTTAATTGAATTTTTAGGAACGAAAAAAGACCAAACGGCACTTTAAGTTTATCTCCACAGTTTGTCTATACTTTCGCATTTCCACTGGTCGCCGTGCTAGGGCTACTGGTGGCAAATAGAAAGAATTTTAAACACCCTCTTTGTTTCTGTCAAACCAAGCTCACCTTCCACAAAGGTCATGTTGTCGGGCTGGTAAGCGTGCACCTTGAGGTGGGCCATGAGGTCGGGTTTGCGCACGTATCGCACGCCGCACAGGTTACACGCGTGTGGCCGGTCGCTCTGGTGAGCTACCATGTGGTTCATCAGAGCCGCCTTCTTCCGGAACCGACGGGAACAGAAGTCGCAAGGCCACGGACGCATAGCTGTGTATTCGTCCTGTCAGAGTGCGAAATTAAATCATTAAGGGGCTGTTTCACCACTTCCTGATAAGTTGCCGGATAGGCTATCCACAACTTATTTGACAGATTCTCCATACTCTATCTGTCAAGTTAAGAGGCGGATAGGATAGGTTAAGAGGTCTTAAGAGAATACTATTTCTAAGTTTTATTATAATATCAAGGTTTTATCTTTACTCAGAAACTGTATCATAATCAGACTACTTAGCAGTATCAAATTGCAGTCACGTCAGTTTGTAAAAAAATTACAAGCCATAGAACATTAATTATGACCTGGCAAAGTAACAATTATTACTGTAATAATTCAAAGATCTATCATAATAATGTCACCACTGAGTATAGTGTTACCTGATCCGTAGGTAGTGGCACATCAATATCATTTTCTATCTTCAAATCTGTCACAGGATTAGTCAACTGTTCCAAAGGCACTTCCACCCTGTGAACCATCATAGCTTGTATTTGCTTTTTAATTCTAAACACCTTAACTTTACCATAGGAGATATTAAAAAGCCAGTATAAGCTATGGTTGCTGATATGAAAAAGTTTTATGAAACAAATTAACTCGAATTAATAATCTTATTATGTTTTGCTCATAGAACTAGTCATTTTATGTTTTTATTTTTTTATAATTATTGTTTTATTCCAAAGTTTGATTTATCACACTAGGTAACCATACCTATCTTGGCCTCCAGTAAGGACCCAATCATCTGTTATGACCTCCTCCGTCACGCACTCTACACTGGGGTCTTCAACTAAATGTGCATTGTCAGTGTAGACTACATCTTGGGATAAATACATCAAATTCTCTGCGGCAGTCTGATGAGGATGGGCCATTAGTTCTTCAGCAGTCTAAAAAAATTACATTATAGAAACCTCGCTAGCACACAAATATATAAATTGAGCTTAAAAAAACATTTTAGGATTGCCCAGTCAAGTAATGAAATGTTACTTTAATATGAAAATAAAAGTAACAAGAATATCCATAGACCATACCATATTTGTATAGGAGACATTTTGTACGGTCTCCAAACCACATATCACTTCTTCAGTCACTACCATGTTAGGCTGAAAATTTAAACCACTATTAGTATCATTTCATACAAAACTACAATGGTGCATTTTAAGATCGAAGAGCTTAAATATAATTTTTTAATTTAAATCTTAAAAATGTCTAGCCCTATCTGTGTTTGAGATGCAGTAGATGATGATGATGCATTATTGCAGTATTTTTTAACCATTTAGTTGTTGAGACCCCCTCGGTATAAAAAATATTTTGCAACCCCCTGTTCTTTTTTTATTTTATCATGTATATATTATATGTTTATGAATAATTTATTAAGGATATACATTTACGACGGTGTTTAGACAGCGTGCTGTTAAATACCGTCATGTGTGGCACTACAAGTCAGCAGACTGGGATGGGATGCGGTCGATTTTTGCATCCCTTCCTTGGGGGCACGTGTGCTTCTCGCCGGATGATCCTGACAACACTGCCAACTCTGTTGCCGATGTGGTGATGCAGGGGATGGAACTTTTCATTCCGTCCTCTGTAGTGCCAACTGGTGGCAGATTTCGTCCCTGGTTTGGTTCATCCCCCAAAAAAGCTTCTCGCTAGAAGCAGGAGGCTTACCAATCCTGGGCCAACCAGCACATATAAAAAGGAGTACAACCTTGCCTCTAGGTCCCTCAAGAAAGAGATTACTCGGGCAAAGCAACAGCACATCAATAGAATTGGCAAGATACTTGAGCGCCTCCCCTCGGGAACCCGTGCATTCTGGTCTCTGGCCAAAGCCATTGAAGGAAATTTCTGCAAGCCAACCCTACCATCCCTACACGTAGGAAATGGGTCGTTGGCCCAGGACGCAAAAGACAAAGCCGATCTTCTGGGCAAGCTACCACGATGCACGAGCATCATGTCGGATATTCGGTTTCATCAGTGTGAAAAGCCCTCCATTCCCTTGATATCCAAAAGTCGAGTGGGCCTGACGGAATCCCGCCTATTGTGTTGAAAAAGTGTGTTCCAGAGTTGGCTCTGGTCTTGACGCGTCTTTTTCGGCTCTCCTATTCTACTGGCATAGTCCCGGCGTCCTGGAAGACAGCCTTGGTGCACCCGATCCTCAAAAAAGGTGATCTCTCAAATCCTTCCAATTCTTCTCTTCTCAAAGATAATGGAATCCATTATCAATAGGCAGCTTCTTCTATACTTGGACGGCCAGGGATTACTAAGCGACAAACAATACGGGTTCTGTAAGGGTCACTTGGCTGGTGATCTCTTGGCGTACCTGACTCATCGTTGGGCTCAGGCAATTGAGTCGAAGGGAGAGGCATTGGCTGTTAGTTTGGACATTGCAAAGGCCTTTGATCGGGTTTGGCATAAAGCACTGCTTTCAAAGCTTCCATCATACGGGCTGCCCGAGAAATTATGTAGGTGGGTCACTGGTTTCTTAGCAGACAGAAGCATAAAGGTCGTGGGTTGACGGCGAATGCTCGGAAACTCAGTCTGTTGATGCTGGTGTCCCTCAGGGCTGTGTACTATCGCCTATTCTATTCTTACTGCATATCAATGATATGTTGCAGACCAGCGTCATTCATTGCTATGCGGATGACAGTACAGGTGATGCTGTATATACCGGCTCCCCCAATCAGGTGAACCGTTTGATCGTTTGCCCCTTATTTAATTTTAAAAAAATACATAGATGTAAAATTTTCCTAATATCATAGATGTAAAATTTTTACTGAAATAGTTATCTCAACCACTCATCAGAAGTTCCGAAGAAGACCCCCTTGCAACCCACAGGTTGAATAACATAGAATTTTTGAATATTACTTTGATTTTGTAGCTGAATAAACAAAGGTTTTTGGTGAAGTAAATAACAATAAAATAACATAAATAAAAATATTTAAAAAATTATGATTACCTTCTCATCCTCCTCCCATTGCAATTTAAAATCTTCTCCTTCCATTTTGAGGATGTTCTTGCAAAATTTAGTCCACAATTCCTTTATTAATACAATATTTTCTTGAATGATACTTGACTACCCTGTATATAAATTATAACATGAACATAGAAAAAAAGGCAGACAGAGTCTTATTATAGACAGAACTGTGTCTTCAGAGTCGGCCACCCACACAATCTTACGTCTGTCAAATGGTATGGACTAGCGTAATAATGTGTGCGTGCGGACCGTATACATGCAGTCAGCTGGTTGACTCTGAAGGACAGTTTTGTGTATGGTGGGACCTCGTCTGCCTTTTTTTATATGTCCATGGTATATAATAATATGTAAAAATATAATATTAAATAATATTTCTTACACTTAAAATGTACTTTGGACTGTGCTATGTATGTATCAATTACTTTTCAACCACTCATTATGGATTCCATACAAATCTGTGACCTTAGGAAACAAGATAGATACCAAGATAGATACAGATACAACTCCTAGTATCTTCTAAATCAAAACATCAACATAACCTTTTACTGTATAGAAATATATTTTTTAATATTTTAATATAAAGATTCATAAATACAGTTCGGATATAGCAATTCGATTACATAAAAGGAGAATAAATGTTTGTCAAAGATTATATGAGCGAAACAAGAACAAAAATGGTGTCAAGACATTTTCGAATAGGTTATATCTCTTGTCAAACAAAAAGTTAGCTAGCCATATAAACAAATCGTTAACCACAAAAATGTAGGATAACCTTTAAAATTTTATTTATATAAGAAGAATTATTTCTACTTACCACCTGTAGATGAGGTAAACCTTCTATCTTTGCACTTACATGACGCAATCAAAGAACTTATCAATAGTTCAACATGGACGAAAATAAAATCTGAAATCTTTTGAGGAGGTTAAGATTTTAGTTTTCACAAATTAAATGCTTCAGGTTGATGGCATATAGTACATTTTTGCGTGTTTTTACTTTAAAATATCATATTTCTGTAAATTCATTTGATAAAACGCACATAAAACGCGAATGAAACATAATTCATTTTTTTCCAATTTTTTTCTTATCTTTGTCTATCCATGTCTATACTCTATAGTCACAGACTACTTAGGGATACTACGTATTCTATAGTACTGTGATGCAAAGAGAATATAATCACTACGTTTTTTAAGTGATGGTACAACACTGACCTCCATTACCATACAATACAAGTACGCTGGACCGATGATACTCATTTTTTTTTTGTGCCTATTTGAAGCGGAATCAGCTCCCCCATTATCAGGGATAGGAACTAAATTTGACGTAACCATTGGTAACCATGTATGTATTTTAATTCTCTATGGCTTAATCGTTTGAATTGTTTTCGTGTTTTAAAGTGTTTTAAAAGATTTTACGCGATTAAGTAATATATAAATAAGTGGTAGTAGTTCATAGTTAAACTATGAAAGAGTGTATGTTATGTAAAACGCAGTAAAAAAAGGGATGCGGGGTTACATTTCACAAGTAAGTGATTTTAACAGCTAATTTCTACGATATTAAACTTTTATTGATAATATAGGCACTTTAAAATGTGGCACTAATCTTATTATACCGTATTCACCACATATTTACCTTTGTTTTACCGATTTTTGATAAACAATAAAATTCAATAGTGCTGGAGTTGTCTGTCGATAGAACTTATCGATATCTATAATAATTGTATTGAAATCTCCGTTAACTGATTTTTATTATCAAATACATATTATGCTCTTAAAATAATTGTCAGGTTTCCGTCTGACGAAGGAAGACTGGAATTATGGTTGAAAAAAAATTGAAAAGCCTGGTTGGCGTCCGAGTAAGTACTTTTTAAAGATACATGTTTGGGAGTTTCGGCGTTGTTTTAAGAACGGATAGCATATTAATATGCTATTATTACATTCATCATTGTCATCATCATCTCTACCATAAACCATTATTTTAATTTTAGTCTGGAAATAATTATTCCTAGAATTCAAGAGAAGGTTCAAGGTTCATATTAGGGGGGAGGTGATGCGAAGTTCACCGGGTCATCGGGTGAAGTCATAAATTATTAAAAATGCACGTTTTGCATTGCCACAATGGCTAATGCTTGTACACGTCCAAGATGGTCATTGTTTTCTAGTTTATATTTTTTATACAAAAAAGCATGACGTAAGAAAAAGTGTTACTTTAAGCGCTTATTCCATTTGACTAAATTTAGAAGTTTTAATTAGAATCCTAAAAAGATGACTACTTAGAAGCTTCTTATTCCACTTGTCCTAATTTAGTAACTAAATCAGTTGTGACTTGCGACGACGCGGCGATTCTGGCCAGACGTCTCCTTAATCGCTCCAGACGCTCCAGTTCTGTCAAAGCATCAAAAATTGGTCTTCTCATAGGCTTAGCTGTTGGCTCAATGAAAATCAAAATAGATAAAAAGCGAAAAAGATGGTTGAAAGAATTTTCGCTCCACGAAAAATTATGAATTATGAACTTTCTGAACCACTTGGAACCAGCAGACTTTAAAAATTATCTGCAGTTTCCAGATCTTATAACATAATATAAATTGACTTTAATACAGATTTAGCAGTTCCCATTACAGATAAAAGGTTGAAACCATCTGGCTACACTGATTTAGTCAGCCAGAAGCCACACTTTCTCCGATTTAGTACACTAATTAGGGTCCTAGCTTTCTAAATGTTATTTCACTTGACTAAATTTAGTTACTATAGGTCTACCAGAATCTGATCAGGTACACCTATAAATCATTTAAGACGTCTAAATTTAGTCAAATGGAATAAGCGCTTTAATCATTCCAAAAAGTAATCGAAAAAATTATGCCAAATATGAACCATAGATGATACACAATATAAATGTCAAAACAAATGTCAGTTGTCAGATGACGATGTTCCAAACAAAACGACAGAATTTACCATAAAATAATTTAAGCTATATAGGTTACGTTTTACTCACGAAATCCTTTCTTGAGTTACTATTTCTTATAATATGATGGAGAGGCAATACAGTAATTCAGTAAATGTGAAATCGTGATTATTATACCAAATTTGACTCTACATTTCACGTAAAGGAATCACAACAAAACGCTCTAGTAATTTTCGGCTACCTATATATCTTTTCACTTATATTTTAGATGTAACAAGGTATTCTAGTGTGTGGCTAAGGAGTTTTAGTGAATAAAAACATAAACAGTATGGAGCAGGAGCTTAAAGACCTTTGTGACCTTTTATTTCCAAATTCATCAGGCAAGTATTAATATTATATGATAAAATATAAATAATTAAAATGAATGAATAAATTTTAAGTGCTCTACCAATTTAATTAACTGGAATAATTAAATATATTATGTAACAATATTACTTTATATATTATGTAACAATATTACTTTTGAGGTACTCCAAAGTAAAAGCACTACGGTATCTTGTTTTTGTAGCTGCCATTACTGCCATTGTTTATGACTTTTTTTATAAAATAAGGGGGCAAACTAGCAAACGGGTCACCTGATGGATAGCAACTTCCGTCGCCCATGGACACTCGCACCATCAGAAGAGCTGCAGGTGTGTTGCCGGCCTTTTAAGAGGGAATAGGGGAGGGTAGGGAAGGGAATAGAGTAGGGATTGGGCTCCGGTAAACTCACTCACTCGGCGAAACACTGTTTCACACCGGTTTCCTGTGAGAACGTGGTATTTCTCCGGTCGAGCCGGCCCATTCGTGCCGAAGCATGGCTCTCCCACGTATCTTATTTGAAATCTTGTTTCAGAAAATGTTGAATATTATGCTGAAATCTTGGATTATATTAAGAAGTTGGGATCCCAAAATTGGGAGCACATACAGAAGGAGCCGGAGAGACTTAAGGAGGAAATGCGACACTTGACTGAACAAACCCAAGACTTGGCTTTTACAAATTATAAGACATTTGTTGAAACTGCAGACATATCCCGCACAATAACTAAGGATTTGGTCCAATCCAAAGAGTCTTTGGGACAATTCCTCAAAGCTGCACCTGCTTTTGTAGAACAGTGTGAAAATTTCTCACAAGTTGCTGGTAACATACTACAGGATAAAAAGTAAGTATTTTCTTTGCTTAATATGACTGATTCGAAATCAGCGCCCTGGGCGAGAATTCGTCGGCGCTGTGGTGCTAAAAAATATGGGGTAAAAAATGCTAAAAAATATTTGTTTGCCTTCAGCGCCCTGGGCGGTCGCCCAGCGCCTGAGGCCGCTACTGGTTGCATTATACTTCATAGTTACGGCCTGTAATTACATTTGGAGTGAAATAATAATATATGATATTTTGATTCAATGCTTTTCAGGAGATATAGTAGCATCAGAAATCAGAGTGAGAAGTTATTGGAGCTACTGGAACTACCATCATTGATGAGAGAAGCACTTAATTCGGAGGACTATGAGTGTGCACTAGATATTTTTACATTTATTCGTAATTTATCAAAGAGATATGCGGAAATTCCTATTGTACAGGTATGATAACTTGAGAATTTTTTAAAGATATACATGCTCGGAGAATAGTTGAAAACTTTTAAAAGTATTAGAAACATAAAACAACTGATTAAATATTTCTGACTTTGCCTTATTTAGCAAGCCCCTTGACAAAAAAGGTTGAGGTTGATAAAAAGTTATTGCTGAGAAGATAGCTGAACTTATCTTTTCTACTGTAGACCAGCCGGCCTAAGATGCGCAAACGAGAAAATCTCGAGATATCTCACTCTCGTGTGTAGTTATTTATATTGTCGATAACGACATATTGTCAAAATCATTTTTTAGATTATGTCGATAGATTTTAACAACAGATGTACACGAGAAAAAATGTATGTCATGTTAGGGTCAATAGAGATGAAGAGAAAAGCCATCAAACATCGAGAAAATGTGTAGACAAAATTTTCTCGTTGGCGTAGAAGTCTACAGTAGAAAAGATAAGTGAAGGCATATTTCAATAGGCACACTGATCTTCAAGTTTTTATATTTTGAAGAAAAAATAACAGGTTATAAAATACTCCATTACCTTTCTTGTTTCAGAATACAACCAACGAGATAATGACTTTGTGGTTCGAGACATTGTACCACCTTTTTAACCAATTGCATTATGATCTTCCTTTGCCTCAGTGCTTACAGGTTAGTTACAACTTTATTCCGTTTAATATTAATTGATATGTTGATGTTCAATGTAGTAAAATGTTACCTTTAAACTTCATGGCTTCATATTAAGACGTAACTACCAAAACTTCCTTACATGGGCTGTATTAATCATGTGCACAAAGTTTTTGTAATTGATTTGACCAAACCTTATACAAGAAGTGTTGTAACTTGTAATGTTCGTAATATTATGTATTTTATTAGATTCTAGGATACTTGAGGAGAGCCAACACAGTGTTTAAGTCTACAGAAGATGAAAACATTCATCCTGTGGGCCTCAAGTCACAAAATACGGACATGTCAGATGGCCTTGCACTACACTTTCTGAAAGCGAGAAACGCTTGGTTTGAGAATGCACTGGAAGAAGCGAAGTCTACTGAAAGTAAATATTTAGTTTTTATTTCCTACATACGACATAATTTCATAATGTAGTTAAATGATTATTTTTTAGGGTTCCGTAGTCAACAAGGAATCCTTATAGTTTCGGTCTGTCCGTCCATCTGTCTGTCTGTCCGCAGTTTTGCTTAGAGACTATAGGACCTACAAAGCTGTAATTTGGCATGAATACACATATTAATGATGCCGACAAAATGGTACATATAATATTTAAAAAATATTTTTTTTTATGGTACCTCCCCTACACATCAAGCGGGGTTGAATTTTTTTTTCACGCCCACCCCATCGTGTGGGGTGTCGTTGGATAGGTTTTTTAAAATATGATATTATGAGTATTCATAGATCATTTTCCGATTTAGGGATCCATTTGTGAAATATTAAGTTTTAAAGTGGAAAATATCGTTAGGGTCCAGTTCACATTTCTAGAAGAAACTGTTTAGCTGGTAGAAGGGTCCCCCCCTTCTACCAGCTAAACAGTTTCTTCTAGAAATGTGAAAAAATTCACGGGAGTAGGAAATAGGCTGAGTTTAAAAGGAAAACTATCACGGCTAAGAAGACTTCATAAGTTATTAAGTAATAGTCGATCAACTAAAAAAAAAGTAACTGAGACGATGTTGTTACTAGTGTAAAACATGTTATAAATGTAGATTCATTGACCATACAAACATTTTCAAAAACTAGCGGTAAGTACTACGGAACCCTATATTGCGCGTGGCCCGACACGCACTTGGCCGGTTTTTTCTAAAGTAGGAATACTTTGATAATTTTAATGGCGTTACGGGCTGTTTAGTGTTTAGTGCGCGGGATCTCTAGATGTCTGGCCCCATTTCTCATAATACAAATCTTGATTGTGATGCTATTTTGTTTGCGCACGTATGGTACCGCGCAGGACAACCTCAAAATTCTACCAAAAATGACAAATATCACTAGATGAAAGGGTCGCAAGAGCCCGCCCATCATTTACCTTACACTTTTTATAAGTATATAAAGATAATCATTTATTTATTACAGCAACAGACAAATTGCTTCGGAAGCTTGTGGAACTACACAGGGTACACCTATTCAATGTTATAACTCAACACAAGTCCATATTTTTGTCTGACTCCCAAGACTCCAATATGAGGGATGATGAGCTGAATGGCAACAGTGCTCTGTCATGTTGGTTGAAGGAGAAGGTAAGAAATATTTTTCTCTTTGTGGCACTTTTTCTATCTTTATATTGTATGTAAATACGTGGAAGAGAGATAAAAATATGCAAGTTATAATATTAAAAAAAGACTGGTTGCACTCCGGGAGTGGCGGCAGAAGTGGACTTGATTATTAACGTTGTGCATTTTTTAACCCATTTTTTATGAAAATCAATTTTTAAAAAATCGTCAATCAAGTTGTTTCGATCAAGGTTTCGATCAAGTTTCGATCAAGTTTTGAACAAGTTTCGATCAAGGTTTCGATCAAATTTCGATCAAGTTTCGATCAAGTTTCAAATTGAGTTCGAGTTCGACACAAAACACTACTCTCCAACTGTCTTACGCGTTTTGTATGGTTTTTCGATCAACACGAAAATCTATCGCGAGTTTCACAGTTTTTAGGTATCCATTCCACAAGTGCTCAACGCCGCTAAAGAAGTTTTCACTTCAAGAATAAACCAACAGCTACTTTCCATAAAAGTAGCCATCGGCTTATCTTTAACTAGCGACGCGCCCCGGCGTTGCACGGGTATAAAATATATTATAGCCACTGAAAAAATGATTAAAATCGATAGCCTATGATCCTTCACGTGGTTTACTTCTTATCTGTGCCAATCCAAATAACATAAAAATTGCTCCAGTAGTTCGCGAGATAAGCTCTTTCAAATAATTTCCCCCGTTTTTTCCACAGTCTTAGCGTGATAAAATATTTAATATAACCTATAGCCTTCCTCAATAAATGGGCTATCTAACACTGAAAGAATTTTTCAAATCTGACCAGTAATTCCTGATATTAGCGTGTTCAAGTTAGCCCTTTCAAATACTTTTCCCCGTTTTATTCACATTTTCCTCTATTTCTTAGCTTCTATTAGCCTTAGCGTGATAAAATATAGCCTATAGCCTTCCTCGATAAATGAGCTATCTAACACTGAAAGAATCATCAAAATCCGTTGCGTAGTTTTAAAGATTGAAGAGAACAAAGGACATGAGGGAAAAAAGGAACTTTGTTTTATAATATGTATACCTATAGGTTATATTATTCGTAGTATGTATAGAAGTCAAAAAACCATTATAGCGAAAGACAAACTTAATTAATCATTACTGAAAATCTCTTATAATTTGTCTTGATATTTTACAGGTAGAAGAATTGGCGCAATTACTAAACCAGGACTTATGGAAAGAGGATGAGACAGGTTTTGAGTCGATATTCAATCAATGCATGTACCTCTGTCTCTCGTTCGGGAGAGTCGGCGCGGATTTCCGGTGCGTCCTAACTCCGCTGTTCCGGAACAACATCCTCGCTCAATTCCACACAGGCATCGAAAAAGTCAATAACCAGTTTGAGAATACTATGAAGGTTTACAAAGTGCCGAGTATAAAGAATGTGCCGAGGCCGACGAGTGAGAGTACAGCGTTCGGACCACCAGAAAACTTATTGGACTATTATCCCTTAGCGGAGCTCTGCAATGGCCTACTTAGACTTTTGAACTCCCTACGTCTGACAGCTCCTCTAAACATTGTAAAGGATGTCTACAATAGCTTCCGTGATTCTTTCGAGAAGGCATCGCAGATATTAGCGGCGTTTTACCACAAGGAGCAGCAAGCGTACAGCGACATTGAGAGGCAAAACTTCGTGTCGTTTTGCGTGTGCTTCTCCGAAGATTTGGTGCCGTACATAACAAAATGCCTCTCCCAGTCGTTCCCGCCTACTCAAATAGCTGAGCTGCTAGGTATTACGCTATCGACTCTACAGGACAGTAAAATATTGCACCTCGACCAGCATGAAATTTCGCAACCCCTCAGACCTATTATAGGAAACAATTTAATAGATTAATGTTTATTTATATTGCTCGTTGAATATTATGTAATTTTATGAAAATATTTTATTATTAAATGTGACTACAAAGCTGTGGTTTTATTATAGGTTTGCTTCTGTAAATTAATTGATTGCAATTTTGGTAGTGATACACTAATATCAATAAAAGAACAGAATCATATAAAATGTTTTAATTTCCTGTATAAAACTATTAAATTGCCTTAAAAAATAACGATATTGTTAAGGCACAGCCTGCTTAACAAACGTAAAATTAGAATTAATGAATATAAACTAAACTTCTCACTCACAATAAACTAATGGAATTAGAAAATCTGTAATTTTACAGTACAAAAACATGGTTTACTGCGAAAATGATATGGCTTAATTTAATAATTTAATTGTTATTGAATCAAAAGACGAGTTTGTAATAATTGGTGTTATCACAATTTACATGCGAATGACTATTTAGTGCTTAAGAACTAAATATAAAAATATTACATAGTTGTAACACCTTAGGAATTTTTACTTAACAAAAACTAATATCTAAAATATAAATGATGAAATTGGAATTGTATAAATTGTTTTGTTGTTATGAGATTGTGTTAATTGTAATAATTTGCTCCAAACATACATTTCAAATCGGAATCAAATTTGGATTGTAATTACTTATTTTACACAAAAAGTAACACTGGTGTGAATGTAATGATCCGGCCGCGGTGTACATAGAAACTTGTTCATTTAGGCGCTTTGCAGACGACGGGGCGGGGCGGGCCGGTCAACTTCGCTGCGTACGCCCGTCGATGTCTGCGGCTGCCCGCGCAGCGTACACAAAGCACACGCCGTCAGCGTTACTGCATGTAAACTGGTTTGTGTGATCCACGGCGGGCAGCCGCGGAATGCGCCGCCAGTGCTCGCCGGGCACCTGCGGCGCGGTCTTTTTGCCCACCGTGTGCGTTGATAATATAGGATTCCCTTTGTGCTATCGTTCGCGGCGAAATTGACCGGCCCGCCCCGCCCCGTCGTCTGCAAAGCGCCTTTTAGAATGTCTTTTTAGACAAATCTTATTTTCTTCACTCGCGATTTCCCCTCCTCGTTCCTCGAGACCTCATAGTAGTGCGTCACCTTATCAATGTTACCCAGGGACTCTATGAACTCTTTGTCGTGAGTGATGATGATAAACATGAAGTTCCTCTGTGTCATCCTCTCCTGTACTATCTCCCCTAGAGCTGAACACAGACTCTTTACGTTATCCTGATCCAGATTAGTCGTCGGCTCGTCCAATGCTAGAATACCGAATCTGAAAATAATCATTATTATTATTTTTAACAAAAAATTCAAACCGACTTCCAAGGTAAAAACATGTAATAATATGAACTAAAAAGTATTAAATAATTCTTACTCTTTAATAGTGCCTCTTTCAGAATTCGTCTAAATCTAAACTACTTCTGTACATACTATAGTCTTCATTATTTTGAAGTCGGTACCAGCCAATTTAATTGTGAGTTAATCAGTCAATGTCAGAATATATGAAACTTTTGGGACTGGTACCGACTTCAAAGTAATGAAGACTATAGTATGTACAGAAGTAGTTGAGATTTAGACGAATTCTGAAAGAGGCACTATTAAAGAGTAAGAATTATTTAATACTTTTTAGTTCATATTATTAATTATTGTTTTTACCAATCAATTTTCAAAAAAAAATTCAAAAAATTTTTTTGTTAAAAATAATAATTTCAATCTTTTTAGTTATTTACCGGTAAACGTACAAGCTGTCAGTTGTAGATAATATTATATAGGATGCAGGTATGAAACTATCACGACTACTATACTCAGGCGGTTTTCAAAAAAGTTTTATGCTATGTCTCAAAAACCATGAGCCGTACCCATGACTATAAAATATATACAGACCTGTTAATCTAATACGTACTCAACTGTCATGAAATAGCTACTATAACGTCGTTATTTATTACTTATTTACTATAATATTATTACTGAATTATCATGAATAGAATTTGCATAGTAGCATACTTTCAGTTCTTAAAACAACGATGAAACCCCCAAACTTTCATATGAAAAGTTATTATCTGAGTTCACTACCACTTTCTTAAAGAACTCCAAGCATATACCCCTGTATATGCTTAGAGTTCATCAAGCAATGCTGAAATGTTCAAACGCCTATCTCTGAAGGCTCTAGAGTTCTGTTTCAGTGACTTTTATTGTATTATAAAACTTCCGCATGTAAACTCATCAGCTCAACACACTAAAATATTAGGCTTGAACTACTTTAAGCAACAATAATAGAACTATATTTTGTCCCAATCAAGGAGTTTCCTACATACCTAGGATCTATGGATCCCATGATCAAATTACCAACTTGGTAACCACAACACCAAGTTTAAATCATTTACTTTGTAACAACATTAATACAATTTTCAAAATCACTCGACAAACTCGAGTATCGATTGAAAAGACTATGAAAAGTACCAATAATAGGGTCATAACTCATAACGATGCATCGTGTGATGGTACTGATAAGTGATAATTATGATGATGATGATGATGAATGTAATTTGCATAGTAGCATATGCTTTCACTTTTACATACAAATTTTGAGGAGTTCCCTCGATTACTCATGGATCCCATCATCAGGTCACCACTTTTGTGAACATGGTACCAAATTGGAGTTGAACCCTATACAACAAAAGAAAAAATTTGAAAATCGGTTCACAAGCGGCGGAGTAATCGTTGAACATACACAAATAAAAAAAAATATATCCACAGCCGAACATACAACTTCCTCCTTTTTGGAAGTAGGTTAACAACTATTCATCACTCACATTTTTAAAATAGCTTAGCGAAACTAGAGGGGGCGATCGCCTATATGATAATATATGCCGATCATATATATATATATATATGCCGATCGGGCATAAGCTATACAATGTATTCTCCTTGTCTAATTCGTTGAAAAATCGCTTAGAATAGGGGTTCCCAATCTTTTTCAGCCTGCAGCGCACTTACAAGTCTCAATGTTTTGTCACGGCGCCCTCAGCTTGCTTTACCAAAAAGATACATAATGATTTTAGTTAGGTTAAGCAAAGTAAATAATAATAAACTAATTTGTATTTATCATTTGCCTGCTCTGTATAATTCATATTATAATTTTATTTTATAATATTTGTGGTTACGGAAAATGACGGAGTTTCAACTCACGGCGCCCCTCTTGCCTTTCCACGGCGCACTAAGGCGCCGCGGCGCACAGTTTGGGAGCCCCTGGCTTAGAAGATAAAGACGAAACATTGTAAATATCATTATTTGTGTAACTTTTTGGGGGGCTAATAGGTAATTAACTTAGGGGGCTAATATTATAAATTCGAAAGTCTGTCTGTCACCTCTTCAGGCTCAAACCGCTGAACCGACTTTGCAGAATGGTACGGATATACTTCCGGGTCCCGGGAAAGGACATAGGATACTTTTAACCCCGGAAAAATTAACGACTCCCGCGGGATAAACGAATTTTGGTGCAACGGAGTTGAGAGGGTCATCTAGTAAGTAATAAGTATACCTCGAGCTGAAAGTCTCCGCTAGAGCGAGCCGTATGATGAGACAGGCCAGCACCTTTTGCCCCGCGCTGCAGCGACCGCGCATGTCGATCTCCACACCATTCTTGCACTGCACTACTCTGTAATACGAAACATTATTACCTAAGTGCTATACCTCACCGGGAAGCCATCGCGACGTGGCCAGTGACGTTACTATGGTAACGTCCAAGCAACGTCTGGCGCCTCTACATCATCGCAAGATGGTGTCTTTCATAAAGTTAAGTTTAAAAACAGCGTTTTGCAGCGACGTAGAGGCGCCAGACGTTGCTTGGACGTTACCATGGTGACCTCACTGGCTGCGTCGCGATGGCGTCCCGGTGAGTTATGGCCCTTGTCCCTTAGTAAAAGTCTCGAGGATTGACACACAATGTTTAGTTAACTTTGGCTCACTTTCGCGAGTCTGGGTTAAAGTTAACACTGAAATAAACATGTTTTACATAAGAACGAGATGGATAACATTATATTAAACCCAGTGTTAACTTTAGCCTAGATATGTATACCCGAGGAAATTGATTCCTAGGCAGTTGACAGACGTTCGTTATTTGGTCCGCTTATGTCATTTCAATGTTAGGGTCTACACCTCAGTCTACACAGACGGACCGCATTTCAACTGCAATCCAACTGCAAATTGCAGTTCAAGTGCAGTTTGAATGCAGTTGACACGACTGCAATCGAACTGCAAACCAAACGCGCAGCCGGATTACAGTTCAGTTGCAGTCGGCGTGCAGTCGTGTGAACTGTTTGGTTTACAGTTCTATTGCAGTCGTGTCAACTGCATTCAAACTGCACTTGAACTGCAGTTTGCGGTTGGATTGCAATTGAAATGCGGTCTGTCGGTGTAGACCTTTAGAGTGCGTTTGATCGAATAGTTCCTTTGCCGTCATGTTGGCATTCCTGTCTGTCAATAACGTAAATACGGTAGATTCGCTCTGCGAGTTTTCATAAGTTTAGTATGATTTATTTTATTTACATTAAAGAGTGGTGAAAGAATGATGGTGCTAAGAGTGAAAGAGTTTTGTGAACGTGAAAACGTAACGAGGCCCCAATAATTCTATTAAGATGTGTACAAGCTCGGGTTGCTGCCATTACGGCTCAGTGAAATAGGGTTACCATCACAGAACAAAAAAAAAACAGAAGAAATGACATACCACGATTTGTTTACCAGAACCACTGTCGCCAAACTCACACAAACAAACAGAGAATAGGCCGTTGCACTACTAACAAACAAATGTTTTGATTGGACGCGGAATTCTAAACCCAAATAAGCCTACATTTATTTAGACTGAAAACAAAAACACACCTTCATTGCTCTTTAATAGAGTTTGCTATGCAATACATAAAACAGACACTTAAGACATTTGGTATTCGAGCGTCAGTTTATTGTGCATTTACTAAAAAGTTTAGCTACTTCACACTAGATGTCAGTATTAGGGCAAACAATTTTCATCAAATGAAATTTATACTTCAAAATTATGTTTTATTTCTCAGGTAATAAGATTGTTTTTGGTTTGAATTTTTCTACATGTTGTGCATTTACCAAAAAGTTTAGTTACTTCACGCTAGATGTCAGTATTATAAAGGCAAACCAAATATGTTTACTTCAAAATTATGCTTTATTCCTCAGGTAATAAGATTGTTTTTTTGTTTGATTTTTCTACATAAATTTACTAAAAAGTCTAGTTACTTCACGCTAGATGTCAGTATTATAAGAGCGAAAAATTTTCATAAAATGTTTACTTCAAAATTATGCTTTATTTCTCAGGTAATAAGATTGTTTTTGGTTTGAATTTTTACAACCGACTACACGTGTTGCCGCGTACAAACAAATGACTCGACTGGTGTCGAGTTTGCGTAAGTACTTAGCGAGTAAGCGTAACAACGCTAACTTGTGCCCCGCCCACTTACCATTTCTACTGTTTTTTTTGTTCTGTGGTTACCATGCATCAGTTTAATCACCCTTAAACACAGTAAAACTTATGAATACTCGCAGAGTTTGTCTACCGTGTTTACGTTATTAACAGAGAATGCCAACATGATGGCAAAGGAACAATTTGAAGAAACGCACTTCTAGTGACGAAAACGAAGAAAGCGAACGAAGTCGCGGGTAAAAGCTAGTATAATAATATTATCAAAGTATAATCTCACAACCTGTACATTTTGTGGTACACACTACACTTTACGGACAAACTATCACGCCTATTGATTTGTGCTTTAACATAGTAATTTTTATTTACAAGTAAATATAATATGTTATTATCAGTCAGTGAAGGTGTGACGATGCGAGCCCTCACAAAGCTCGGCATTTAGCTAGTAAATGCGAAAGTGGCTGTTTGTTACGCCTTCACGTATAAAGTACTAAGCGGATCATCATAAAACTTTCATTGGTAAGTATACGTTGTCTGGGGTATGGAGAAGGACTTAGGGTACCTTTTATCTCGGGAAAAAGAACAGTCGCCGAGGAATAGATGTTAACGCAGGCAGAGCCGCGGGCGAAAGCTGTTAGAATTATATAAAATTTTCTTTAGGGAATTATTAAAAGCATTTTGCAAAAGCATGATAGCATATTATCTCCCCTAATTTAAGGTAGCACAGTAAGGATAATGAGGCAGCACTGATTTGCATTAGTGCAACATGACGGCGAAGGAACTATTTGATGAAACGCACTATAGCTGTGATTGGTCTTAGGTCCACCATCTGCCTAGGAATCAACTTGTCTGATAGTACAAGTAAGCCTTAAAATCTCAATAATTTTTTACTTACCTATAATCATATTTGCGTCGGTCCGACTCAGCAGTCATGGTGCACTCATTTTTAATTTCAATATAATCTATATCGTTTCCTCGGTATATTTTTCTCCACATTTCACTGTAAAGAGAAAATATTATAATTACAATGGTATATAAAATTAACAGAGACATCTCCAGACAGCGTTATATGCATGCACGCACACACACACACTCACATAATACGTCAACCAAACTTTTACATTTTAAGCTACTCTCTTGAAATTATTATATTAGGTTCATAACTTGCGTGAAACGTTTTTAACTACCTGTTTGATTAATGCTATCATTTGAGATTTAGCAAAAAATAAATATGGCAATAAAAAAAAAAAACATAAAAATTTAAATTTTTATCTATAAACTAATTCAAATTTGGATACTATTGTTCACATTGAGTTTGTTCTCTACACAGTGATAACTCATAAGATATCTCAGAATTATGCATAAAAACGTGTTAGAGCTAGTCCACATGTCGCGTTACGTCAGCGTTGCGTCGACGCAGCGCTGCCGTTTGACGCATAGCCGGCCGCACGGGCGCTGCGTCATCGCAGCGTTATTACGAAGCAGTCATAATGTCAATACCCTCTCCCACTTCGTCTCGGGGCTGCTGTCCGTCATGTGTGCGTTGCGACGACGTAGCGCGCCGTGTGAACACCTTGGTTATTTGTATGTAAAATAACGCAACGTCAACGCAACGCTGGCGCAACGCGCCGTGTGGACAGGCTCTTACGTACCGTATAATTAGATTGATATTTTCCATCTTTTCCCTATGGAACTCCATAAGACATTTCTCCAAAGCCATAGAGTATTCCCTTACGTCCTTATCAATGGCTTTCAGTACATGCAACTCGTAGAATTTCTCCCTGTACTTTGCTTCCACATCTTTGTTTTGAGTCTTTTTTAATTCCAACTTATTTGCGGCCAATGTTTTCTAAAAAAATCCGAGAATTTGTATAAAATATACTAAGGGCCTATTTCACCACTTTCTGATAAGTGCCGGATAGGCTATCCACCACTTAACTTGACAGATAGAGCATGGAAAATCTGTCAAATAAGTTCTGGATGTACTCAGTAGCCTATCCGGCAATTTATTGGGAAGTGGTGAAACAGACCCTAAAGTAAAAACTTCACTCGGCAAAACAATATTGATTGATAAGTTAAAAATATTATTTTAATTATTTGGTGTATATTTAAATATTTTGCGCAAACCCAAAAACAAGTAATACCTACCTTCAGACCTCCTAGTTCTCCTTCTGTTTTGGCTTTCTCCCTAAACAGTTCAGTCTGTTTTTTAATCAGTGGTTCCTTCTCTTTAATACTGTCCAAGTTCATACCGCTCAGCTTCTCATTAATAGTTTCCAACTCTTTCTGGCAGCTCTCTATCTCATTCTGAGCTTTACGTAATTTTAAGTTGTCTTCCAAATTCCTTTTGTAAATCTGCAAGATACATTTTAATATTAAACATCAGAGGGTTTATAACAATGTTTTAAAGCATTTAAAAATAATTTAGTTACAATAACAAAGGAAAAATATATATTTGTCATTGATATTTGATTCGATATTTCTTTACCTCTATAATATTAAAATTAAGTGTTGTTAAGGTGAGACCGCACTACTACGCGGCAGCGTTATAGATCAGTTAACTAAAGCTAGCACGTTCACAGTGCTCACACTTATGCAATTTCACTATACAGCATGTTTAAAAATATAATATCGCTGGCCCCGGGCAATAAAGGCGTAATATCAAAAATCGTTTTGTTCAGGAGAGACAAAATAAGCTAATTTGTTCATAGTGCAGCGTACAGTAGTACAAAAGAAGCGTTTGAAGTGTCATATAAAAGTTAATTTTTTTATCTATTTAACCATATCAAAATAATTGTAACAATATAAAAATTTATTGAAATGATTGAAAAAATGTATAATACAACTAATTTAAAGCGATATTGTTTCAATTGCAACATTGTTTATTGACTTTATAAAAGCACCAAACCGCTTGAGATTTACGACTGTAAGAACTTAATACGACGTATTTTTCGCTTTAGATTTCGAGCGTACCAACTACCAGCCGATTACTCCCTTCTTCTGGGGAATCTTACAGCGAAAGCTTAGCTGTGTCGTATCTTCACCGGTTTTTTTAGTTATGTTTCATAGAGTAATGCAAGAATACAGTTTCAGTCGGAATTTTCCATTCCATAAAGCTGTTGTCATTTATTATAGCCAAAATGTTATTTAAATAAAAAATATGTAATAAATAGGGGTGATAGACTAGTACTCAGAGAAGCCAAAAATCAAATAACATTAAAAAGGGCGTAACCGGCGTTTACCGCTTTGTTGCCCGGGGCCAGCGATATGTTTGCATCATGATAAAAAGTATCGTATAATCTGCGTACGATAATAATATGCTATCGTACATCGTACGTACGCACAAAATTATCGTATGTGTACGATAATTATCGTACTGTTCCGAACGCTGGCCGCGCGCCGATCACACGTTACCGACTTGTAACACCACGCTGTATTTATAAACAGTAGCTTAAGAAAAACAATAACTGTCCCCTTCACGCTCATAAGATAGACCGCGCGCGAGAGAGACGGGCAGACTTTTTATGATGCGTATGCAGTACGACGTCACGCCACGCGCTTGTTCACAGACACTACACAAGCGCAATGTTTAAATGTGTTGATCGTGCCAGCTCTTGTTAACTGACCTGTACCTCACGTTCCATTGAACGTGAAGTGTCGCGCCGTGTCTTGTGACGTGTCGATTAGTACGGTCTCGCCTTTATTTAGAAGTTGTGAGTTGTGACTTTTCCCGCAACTACGTAATTTTGGCTCGTTAAACAATGCACAAGCTATTCAATGTTTTGTCCTTATCTGTCATTGGAAAAGGCGTTCGATGTTTTATGTAACTACTAGATGACGCCCGCAACTCCGTTGCGCCAAAATTCGTTTATCGCGCGGGAATCGTACATTTTTCGGGGATAAAAACTATCCTACGTCCTTTCTCGGGACTCAAAGTATCCCCATGCCAAATATCATCAAAATCAATTCATCGGTTCGAGCGTGAAGAGGTGGTGAAGGTGAAGAGAGAGACAGACAGACACACTTTCGCATTTATAATATTAGTATCGATTTTTATTACTCACGGGTAGGGAATGCAAATCTCGCGAGATTGGGGCTCAAGCGAGATCCCGCGAGTTTATGAATACAATACCGCGAGATCTCGCGAGATTAGCAGTTTGGCGGGTTTTTTTTTTGCAAATAATCACAATATTTGAATAAATTACGAAAAAAGTAATGAATATTATAAGTATTATAAGATTAACATTCATTTTCACGAATTTTTTCAATATCATTTTTTGCATCAAACATTGTCTGATTTCTAATTACTTAGTAATTTTCCGTCGACGATAACTTTTTAACGTGCACGTTAGAGGACATCACGACGTCTACACTACACGAACCGCACAAAACATTCGCGGTGCGTAAAATCAAAAGGGCATTTAACATACCCAACGTTTTATCGTGGAAGCCGGCGTCCACGATAACGTGACGTCCAGAATTATAAAAGCGCACATTATCAAACACAAATCTTTTAGTGATAAAACAGTTCTTTTATAACTAACAAAACAACGAGAAGTCAAAATTCAGGACCTAGTTGAAAATCACAGTGCACACTGCGCAGTTGCTTAGGCCAGCTCCTCTTTGTTTTTACTCCGTGATCGCAACTCCGTCCGTGTCAGTCCGCGCTTTGAATAAGACGTTTTTATAATCAAGTGCAACTTCGTCAAACTCGCGAGATCTCGCCTTTTTTTCGTCCGAGATCAATCTCGCTAAAAAGGCCGAGATCTCGCGAGAACGAGATCTTGCGAGAACGAGATTGCATTCCCTAGTTACGGGGTATGTATATAAAAAATAAAAAATATTACCTCCTGTTTCGCTAGTTCATCCTTGAGCGTATCCAACCTCTTTGTCAAGTTGTTACGGTCGGTTACAATCTGTTTATGTTTGTCGAGTAGTTTCTCGTTGGCCTCCTTAATTTTGTCCATTTCTTTCTGTACATTTCTCTCCTTGTGCAGTTTTATTTCTGCTTCTATTGTCTTTACTTTATCGAAGGAGCTTACTATTTTTGCGATATAGCCGTTATGTGTTTCTATCTCGGCTCTAAAAAAAAAACATTAGCTTGATAAAATTATACTGAAAACAACAATTTTTACCTAGTCAAAGAAAATTAAAAATTAAATTTAAAAAATACATGACAGTTTTTTACGTACTGATAGAAATATCACAATATGTAAATAAATGCAATAGAAAAGTTTTAAAATCACAATATTATCTTACCTATTTTTCTTCACTGCCTCAGTTTTCACAGCACTCTTCGCCTTCAATTCCTCTTCAAGTGGAGGAATTCCTTCAGTCAGTTCATTCAATTCTTGCAGAAACTTGTCCCTATTGGCTTCCAACTGCTTGTGAGTTTCTTGCAAGTTGACAAGTTCTTGTACCTATATTTTTTTAAATGATAAGGTTTTTATATGATATCGGTTTATTTTTTATTCTAAAGTGTAAAGTTTAGTTTATTAATAAACGAAGATTAAAATAGGATTAACTTATTTATTTTGCTGTCCAATATAGTAAAAATAAAAATTGTTTTATTTCTCAGTAAATTTTAATCAAATTTTTTCAGACTCTATATGATGACCTACCACCGGTTTTTTAATGTTAATGGAAAAGCCATTTAACAACGCAAGCAACGTTCATAACGTCTTAGTCGTCTTAATCAACAATTGTTGATAAGGCAATAGTAGTCAATTCTATTCTATGCATTCTTTATTCTCTTACCTTCTTCTGAATATTCAAAAGTTCCTCCTTCAGTTTATTTTTCTTCTCGGCAGCTTTTTGCAACTTTTTGTTGTGAGTATTGATTTTAGTCTGTGTGGACTTGATCTTGGCCCGTAGTGCGGTTATCGCTTGTCTCAACTCTTTCTGCTTAGCTGTCGCATCGTCTAAGTTCATGGTGGTGTCGAAATCTGCACACTGCTCTTTGATCGCTTCGAACTATAGAAAAAAATATATAAGTAGACTGCAGTTACAGCAGGAAGTGGTTCTACAAGGGGAAGCCCTAGCTTAAAGCCGCCATTCCTTCACGGCGCGCGATGTGCACGGCCACGCGGCGCACGAATTTATTACTTTGAATACGTCAATTGGTGCGTAGCGTGTCCGTGGGTTGCAGTGGACACAGTCACATAATTTATATTTTCTTGCAAAGCGAAGCTTGACGCACGTGCGTAGTCTCTCCGTGCGCTGCGGTGGATTGGCGGCTTAAAAGGTAGATTTTTAGTTAGCCGTCGTACGAAATTGTCAGACATTTATCATAGTCAGACAAGAAAAGCCGATAGAAAGGGAGCTCTAGAACACTTCTAGTATAAAAAAGCAACACTCCTCTTGTGTTACCTTACCAATATTCTTTCAAATCTAACTTTCTTCTCGAGTATACTGATAATAATCTTATTCGTAGATAATTAATATCTGCGTTGTTTTATTTATATATTTTTTCAAAAATAAAATTTTAAAATATATAATTCATTCCAAAATAAACTATAACGTAATACTTACATCCTTGGTAGTGGTTTTGACTTCATTGGTGTATTTATCCATGAGAGGCATTTCTCCCTGCAGCAGCCTGGCCGTCTGCAGCTTCTGTTCAGGCTCCGTGAGGAGCATCGACATTTCCTCTGACGACTCCGTGAGTGTTGCTATCTCCTAAAATTGTAAATAAAAAAATAACGAAAAATTAAAAATAAACCGGCCGAGTGCGTGTCGGGCCACGCGCAATATAGGGTTCCGTAATACCTTTATATTTTTTTTTTTAATTTTTGTGTGGTCAATGAATGTACATTTATAATGTGTTTTACACTACTAACATCATCTCAGTTACTTTCAAAGAAATTTGAACGAAAAGTTCCTTTATACTTCGACGAATACATTTTTTTAGTTGATTTACTCAATAACTTATGAAATTTTTTTAGCCGTGATAGTTTTCCTTTTAAATTTCCTGCCCCCGTGAATTTTTACATTTCCAGAAGCAACCGTTTAGCTGGTGGAATGGGGGTACACTGGACTCTTAACGATTTCAATTTTAAAACTTAATATTTCACAAACAGATCCCTAAATCGGAAAATGATTTATGAATACTCATAATAGTTTTAAAAAACCTATCCAACGACACCCCCCCCCACACGATGGGGTGGACACGAAAAAAAATGTTCATCCCCGCTTGATGTGTATGAAAGGTACCATAAAAAAAATTAAGATTTCATGTACCATTTTGTTGCCATCATTAATATGTGCATTCATGCCAAATAACAGCTTTGTAGGTCCTATAGTCTCTGAGCAAAACCGCGGACAGACAGACAGACGGACAGTCGGACAGACCGAAACTATAAGGGTTCCTTGTTGACTACGGAACCCTAAAAACTTGAGAGATGTCAAGGGACACCCGGATGGAACGAAGTTATTAAAAAAACGCCATCTATTGACGCCCAGGAATACTAACGACTTTTGTGGAATCGTAATAAAGTTTATTTAAACGTCCGGTAGATGTCACTGTTTTTTCAAAAAAACGTCATCTAGTTGACGCTCAGGAATACTATCAACACCCTCTGCCCCTACAGCGCAGGAAATAATAAAATTATGTCGTTACAACTTTTTCCGTCTAGCCTCCTTTCGCAACGCGCGATAAGGAACTTCGTTCCAAAAATTCTGCGAATACAGAAACTAACAGTTATCGGTGAACGCTACTCGCAACTTAAACTTCGAATCGCGCGGTAATTTTACAAATCTGAGTGGAACTGGTATAATATGGCATACAAAATCTTTTTCAATTTATTGAATGATCAAAACGCGTAGTGCCCGAATAATAGTCTATACTCTAGAGTATTAGGATAAATGATTGTTTAAGGTATCTTAATTACAAGCCTCAAATATCATAACCTCCCCGAGACGGCCCTAATGGACTTGGTAGATCGGATTGATAGGGCAATTGAAGATAGATTGCGTTATGTGTCTTCCTTGATATTGAAGGCGCATTCGACAACACTTCAACCAGGTCTATCACAAATGGCCTGGCTTCCAAGAATATAGATCCAACCACGAGGAAATGGATCAATACCACGCTTGACAACAGGGTACGTTCATCGACTATTATGGACCTGACACTCAAAATCAGGCTGACACAAGGTTGCCCACAAGGAGGTGTGCTTTCACTCCTGGAATGGTACCTGGTAGTGGATGAGCTACTAAGGGAACTGAACCTCATAGGTTACTAAGCTCAAGGGTATGCTGACGACCTGGCGATTATGGTGATGGGAAAATGCGCATCGGTGGTCGCTGGGTTGATGCAGTCAGCAGTCAGCACTAAGAGTCGTCGAGGATTGGTGCCAAAGGGTCAAACTAACAGTAAACGCTGATAAGACGGTCTTACCTTTCACCAAAAAGAGGAAATTGGAGGGACTAAGACCCCCAACACTCTTCGGGAAAGCTATTAAGTTTGCGGGTGATGTCAAATATCGAGGAGTAATCGAGTATATTACGAAATAGGCTAGATGTGCTCTGGGTTCCTGTTGGAAGCTTGTCAGCTCTAAATGGGGTATTCGACCGAAGGCACTTAAAGCACGGACTGCCGCAGAAGTCTCGTTCAAATTAGTCCTGGAATGCATTGAGACGTTAAACATGCTGGGAAGGAACAACAACATCTGCCTAGTATGGGTCCCGGGCCACAGTAACGTCCCCGGCAATGAAACCGCTGACGAACTGGCTAGGCTTGGGGCTGAGAGTCTCATATATGACCCAGAACCAGTCTGTGGTATAACTCCCAGTACCACAAAGCAAGTGCTCAAGGAATGGGGTCACAGACTATGCAGGAAGCAATGGGCTGAGACTCCTGGTCTTGAACACTCCAAGGCACTAATTCCTGCTTTCAACAAGAAACTATCAGAATTAGTGCTCACCTTGGGTAGGAACCAATTCAGAATCCTTACCAGAAGCCTAACTGGGCACTGCAAGCTCAACAAACACCTAAACAGAATGGGTATTTGTAGCATAACGACTTGCAGATTCTGTGAGGAGGAGGATGAAACACCTATTCACCTTCTTCTCGACTGTCCTGCTCTACTACAGAGCAGGAACAGGCACCTTGGTCGCCACGAATACTCATCCACAGAGGAAATTCGTGGCACCAACCCCAACCATATCGTTCAATTTATGAGCAGTATTGGGTTGGGGAATGGGGATGATTCTCTAGTGCAAAGGAGTCACAATAGATCCTCATGGGTCGCAGTGACGTCAGGGCTATAGCGACCTGACTTCTTTAATTAAAAAAAATAATAAAAAAAACAACCTCAACATGGTTTAATCCCAATCTTTTTTTCAGCCTGCGGTGCAGTTACACGTAAAATATTTTATCTCGGCGCCCTACCTAGCTATTAGAAAAAGATACATAAATAAATACATTTAATGATTATAGTTAGGTTAAACAGGTAAATAGTAAGTAATAAACAAATATTCAATCATCTACCTGCTTTACATAATTAATATTATAATTTAATTTTATAATATTTGTGATTTGGGATAATGATGGAGGATCGACTAACGGCGCGGCGCCCCTCTTGCCTTTCCACGGCGCACCAGGGCGCCGCGACGCACAGTTTGGGAACCCCTGGTTTAACCCATCAATCCCCAAGTGGCAGCTGCCCCATAACAATTGAAAATCTATTGTATCTGCGATACCCACGATGGAGGTGTGAAATGTGAATGCAAACACAACTTACCTTATCAACCTCTTCCAATTTCTTCTCCAACTCCGGTATATCTTTCTCTTTTAGGGCCGTTATTTTCTCGTTCAGAGATCTCATACCTAGTAAATCATCCTTCTTGGCCGAGGATTTTTGTAGTTCTTCTGTAACTTTTTCTAACTGGCCTGGCACATTCATTACTTGTGTGGTTAGTTGGGAAATCAAATCTGTCACCTGAGGATAGAGGAATAATTTTTAAATGTTTTTAAAACCAAACACGTTTTTAACATATAGCGGCAAAAAGAGTGAGACCAAAAAATTTTAGCACTTTCGTGTTAACAACACCAAAGTGCATATGTATCATAATTCATAATATTATGCTGATTGTAAAAAACGAAGATTTATGTTAATAAAGAAATTATGTTAAGAATTTTACCTCATTTTCAGATTCGAATCCTCTGTTGCACAGTGGGCAGCAGTTGTTGTCTTTCAGCTGTCCCTTGTATTTAGCGATGATGAACATAGACGATTGGAGTATGTTTTGCTCATCCTGAAAGTGGAATTATTCAGCTTTAATCCCTTTCTGTAACTTTGAAATAAATTTTATTATAATAATAGCAAATCTTGAACACACTGAACAATATTGTAGTTTTGATCATACAGTAGCGGAGCACCTGCATCATCTTTGTGTAAATACCAGGTAAATACTGTCGGTCTTACTACAAAAGATTTAAACACCTGTTGAACAGTTGATTAGAAAAAAATTCAATACATAATAGTGTAAAAACAAGTGTTCAATAGATTTTTAGATTTTTTGTGGTAAGACCGTATAAGTCCAGTCACACATTAAAGAGAAATACGACCATTGCTGCTCACCTTCCTACCCTCACTAAAATTTTGCTTCCTTTTTTCAAAGCATGCCTAACTTTCGCCATACTATCCATTCTGTTACGTTTAAGGGTGACAACTGACATCTAATAACATTACAAATTATTGTAAACCATTGCATTTATGTTTTGTTTTCCAGCTTACCTGCAGCTTCTCAACAGTAGCGGTGAGTTTGGCGAGCGTGGCATCGTAGGGTTGCGTCCCGCACGCCTTATACATCTGGTCTTCGGCCGCGGTGAGCTCCGCCCGGCGCGCGTTCAGCTGCGTCCGCGTGTGCTTGCGGTCCGCCTCCAGACGGGTTATCTGTTGACAAATAATAGTAATATTAGACTGTTTGCATAAATAATATAATAAATTTATTTATTTATTGATACACAAAAATGAATAGACAGTTAACAAATATCAGTGTTAAAAAGCCCATACTGGGCTTGTGCTAACACAGTTTCACGGAATATAAATTATAAGTAACGCTACAGTGGAAAATTAAGTAACCTACAACTAAATTCTAAAATATCTTCTAGTACAATTAATTAATGAATATAGCCTTTTAACAATTAATTAAATAATAAAGCCTTTTATTCAATACACCACACTGTAAATATTAGATTAAAAGTTGTTTAACTAGCAAGAGTTGAATGTGGTGAAGTTGCCTCTTCACGGGCATAGGCCTCCCCCAGCCTTCTCTATCCATGGCACTGTTAATCCAGTCTTTTCCAGCTATTTGAACAATATCATGCGACCATTCCTGTTTTGCCCGTGGGCCCTTTCCATTTTCACCCCTTCCACCACCTCTTATCTTTGAGAATAAGAGGTTTGCTTAAATGATTATTATTAATAGATGTTCCGCGCGGCTACGCCCGCGTTATTTAGGAATTTCACGGAACCGTACATTTTTCCGCAAAAATAGCCTATGTTATTCCCTTAACGTGGTGTATTTTTCATGGCATTTTTTCACATTTTCCTTTATTTCTTCGCTCCTATTAGTTTTCGCGTGATAAAATATAGCCCATAACCTTTCTCGATAAATGGACTATCTAACACTGAAAAATTTTTTGATCGGACCAGTAGGTCCTGAGATTAGCGCGTTCAATTAAATGCTTTTACATAATTTCGCCAGTTTTTTCCACATTTTCCTCTATTTGTTCGCTGCTATTAATCGAGTGATAAAATATAGCCTATAGCCTTCCTCTATAAATGGGCTATCTAATACTAAAATAATTTTTCAAATCAGATCAGTAGTTCTTGAGATTGGCGCGTTCAAATAAGCCCTTTCAAATAATTTCCCCCGTTTTTTCCACATTTTCCTCTATTTCTTCGCTCCTATAAGTCTTAGCGTGATAAAATATAGCCTATAGCCTTCCTTGATAAATGGGCTATGTAATACTAAAATAATTTTTCAAATCAGATCAGTAGTTTTTGAGATTGGCGCGTTCATATAAGCCCTTTCAAATAAATTCCCCCGTTTTTTCCACATTTTCCTCTATTTCTTCGCTCCTATAAGTCTTAGCGTGATAAAATATAGCCTATAGCCTTTCTCGATAAATGGGCTATCTAACACTGAAAAATTTTTTAAAATCAGACCAGTATGTCCTGAGATTAGCGCGTTCAAACAAACAAACTCTTCCGCTTTATAATATTAGTATAGATTGCGAGACCACATCGTGTCAGTACGTTGCAGTAGAATCATGTAGCCCTGGTAACATTGGCTCGTCGAAAGAGAATAAAAATACTGTACAAAAAATTTAATGATTAGGTTTTTTAGGTTATGTTTGTGTTTTATATTTCGTTTTTTAGAGATGTCAATATGTCAAAATATTTGAGGTGGGCCGAAATTCGTTTTACATTCGGTTTAACCGAACTTCGGCAGCTTGAACCGAACTTCGTCATTCGGCCGAATTTCGGTTAAAATGCCGAACATTCTGCACTAAATTTACTTGAACTATCATCTTAGAAATTAATGAAAAAAACATATCTGTAGTAACAGTGAAATAAAATAAGTCTGATATGCTCATTCATAGTCCTTTATTTGAATTAAAATAATCATAAGTGATAAACAAAATGAAAATACTTAAATTGGTCTTTTTAAACTGTACCAGTTTTGAAATCTTTCGTTACTTAATGAAAAAACAAAATTTTACTGCCCTTCTCATCAAGTCTTAGAAATGTCTCTTACTTAATCTGAAAGCAAAAATTTGACTACTTTTCTTAACAATAATAACCAACCATTGAAATCTCTCTTACCTAGTCAGACTCAGAACACACAACAAAACTGGAAGATCTTAATAATGAGTTTTAGAAATCTTTGCATAGGTAGGTACTTAACTTAAAAAATACTGAATTATATTGGTGTCCATAATAGTTGGCCCCGCGGGGAAGCGCGGAGTGCGGGCGGGGCACATCTAGCAATATTTGCAGCAAGTGTAAACAAGTCACCACGAAAAAGCGCGGCGAAATTGAACCGAAGTTCGGCCGAATTTTTCATTTTTACCGAATGTTCGGCCGGAGTTCGTATTCGGTTAAAAAACCACATTCGGCCCATCACTATAAAATATGTCTTTATGAAATGTAAAATGTTGTAACTTGTATCTTTCTTAAAATTTTTAGGTTTTTTTTTGTTATTTGGTGTAATATTGTATTGTAATGTAAGTTCATTATGCTATTATAATGTATTCGACTGAAAGACCTGTATCCATAGTCAAGAATAAATTAATAAAAAAAAAAAGAAAGAGAATAAGGCATTGTAAGTACAATCAGAGAAAATGATTCATAGCCAGATGGCGGACCTACGTCATTTGGTTGGATTGGGTAAGTCCAGCCGACAGATAGCTATAATATACACATTGACTTGATATAATCCGACTATAGTCAGATTATATCAAGGAATACAATAGGGATGATGACAAGGTCCAAGATTGGCGAATTTTGTTAATAAAATAAAGAAATCACGGTAAAAAATAAGTGTTCCCAAAATTTCAGCTCGATAGGCTTTGTATTTTTTTTTTGTTATGCGCCTTCAAAGTTGGATAATGAAGTCGATTTTTTTTCAATTAAATTTCTTAATATTTGTATACCATTCCATAACTTATGCAATTAAAAGCAACTTTTGTTATAAAACCACTTTCATAAACGCAATATTTAATATACCTACCGAACAAAATTCTCTCCCGATCCGTACAAACTACGAAAGAGTGACGTCAGTCTTTCGTAGCACTTTGTATGGAGCGTTTCGGGCAGGTCTATTTTATGAGATATTTGAAATTGTCATATCTTGGTGAATTTTTAAGCGATTCATTCTTTCAGCGATGTTTCTATTTTTTAAGGGTCTTTCAATTACCAATAAGAAAAAAAATAGTCATCTTGCCTATTATAGGTAGATGATGGACCCTTAGGCGCCGGTCGAAGTAATTTCCAAGGGGTGCAGATTTTAGTTTCTTTTATTTTAACTTTTGACGAACAACAGTGACTGTCTATTTACGTCAACAGAATACATTTAGTGCCGAAACATTACGAACTATCTTTGTACGGTATGGCAATAGGGTTACAAAATGCTTTTTATTTCAATAATTATTCCCAAGGGATTCCTGCCCCCCCCCCTGCCGGCGCCCATGGATGGACGTATGTTAAGGGGCCGGGCTACCCTCGAAATTCTCATACAAACGTAATACCAAAATCATTTTCTCATACGAAAATATTTAACATTTTTGAGTTATTTTTCAGCTTAAAATAGTAATTACCTAGGTTCCTGTACAAAAATTTACTACAAAATATTTACACACTAAAAAATATAAACGATTACATTTCATAAATTTTTACGCCATTGACGACATACTTTTCGCACACTTGTTTTATATTAATAACTCATCGAATCGTAATGTATTTTTCCTGGGACCTCAGCTTATATTGTGTAATTACAGAATGTCTTCAAAAGAATGGCAATATAATAAATTTTCATTCATCATTTTTAGTATTCGTAAACGCGGCGCAATTTCTCTATAATTTCCAACATGGTATCGTGCCGATCCGATCACACGACAGAGCGCGGCAACGGAGCGGGAGGCGCGGGCCGGGCGGCGGAGTGGGGTAACCGGTACACGTGACAATAATTCATTCAAGGCATTCGAGTACAATATTCCCTCAAGCTCCAAGCGGTCGCATGAGACCGCGCGCGCGATAACAGTAGATTTCCAAGAATCCGCGATCGAGAGAATGTTATTGTTGTTGAATGTTGATTTTGATAGTTTTTTGTGATACTTGAAGACAATTCCTTGAACAAAATAAAATTATTTTGATTTGTGGTGCTTAAACTTTTGATAATAATTAGTAATGGATACCGAAAGGTGGGATGTATGTATCACACAGTAGTTTAAAATAAATAATAATTATGAATATCATAAATCATAATATTATTATTTTCTTATATACTGTATTTTGTAAATAACGTTTAGGAATATTAGCGATAGTCATATTATAATATGATTATACAATATACATTGATATTATGTATAATTAATTTCGTTAGTCTCGCTAAAACTGGAGAACTCCTGAACAGACTTGCTAATTTCTGTCTTGAAATAAAGTAAAATATAAAACTGAACTTGTATTTTAAGTTTGTATACCTATGTTTGTTTATTTTATTTTAGTTTGTATTTTTAGTAATTATTTCCTGATGTCAGTTTTATTCAATTAAATAATTTTAATACTTTAATAATTAAATAATAATTAAAGTATTTAAATTATTTAATAAGATAATAAGCAATTTCATATAATTTCCCCCGTTTTTTAAAATTCTTTCAGTGTTAAATTTTCAAATCTAACACTGAAAGAATTTTTCAAATCGGACTACTAATTCCTGAGATTAGCGCGTTCAAACAAAGAAACTCTGCAGAATTATAATATTAATATAGATAGCAGAAAATTCGCGCACATTGTGACGGAATGCATCGGGTCGGGTCGCATTTCTCGTACAAGTTTTATATTACCTATCGCGTATTCGGTCGTAAAACTTGTATGAAAAAAACGTACTAACCGACTTAAAAAAGGAGATGTAATATTATACAGGGTGCAATTAAACCCACCTGCACAGCCACCGGCCAAATTTTTAGGGCTTAGGTATCATTAGGGTTTAGGATTATTTTAAGAACTACTGGAGCAATTTTTATGTTATTTGGCGAACATGAAGAATAGACCACGTGAAGGGACATAAGCTAGGTTCGGTTGCGTGAAATTCCTAAATTATGCAAGCGAAGCCGCGCGGAACATCTTATAATACATATAATAAAAATCGTAGGAAAGTCAATTCTGTACTTACATTAAATATTTTTGTACAATAAATAATATTATTTGGGATATGATCTACTATCCTAACGCGGACGAAGTCGCGGGCAACAGCTAGTAATTAATAATGCTCTTTTGATTTTTAGGCTTCCGTAGCCAAATGGCAAAAAACAGAACCCTAATAGATTCGTCATGTCTGTGTGTCTGTCTGTCCGTATGTCACAGCCACTTTTCTCCGAAACTATAAAAAAAAACCTTATAATTTCATAAAAATAAACCTTATTGTTGCTGCGGATTGCGGAACCCTTCATGGGCGAGTCCAGTTACGTACTGTCTTTTAATATTTAATTAAAAGCGTCGGCCTTTGTGGCGCAGTGGTTGAGCGCATGGTAGCTCAAGCCGGGGGTCGCTGGTTCGAAATTCGAATCCCACCGACGGAACAAAACGTTTTCCTCGGTCATGACTCATGAGTCATGGATGTGTATTAAATATGTGTATAATAATTATAATAATATTGTAAAAACTAGATGACGCCCGCAACTCTGTTGCGCCAAAACTAGTTTATCGCGCAGAAACGGGAAACCGTGCATTTTTTAGGGATAAAAAGTATTACAGTGTAAACTCTTTATAACGAAACTCAAGGGATTGAGCATTTTTTGTCATTATAGAGAGTTTTCGTTATATGGAATTAACAAAAAACAACTGATAACATGATAGGTACCCAGTATGCTTGGTCGAAAACTATCACTTCCTTACACACTTATTCACATGCGTCATGCTGCACGTGTTCAAGGCAATTGAGGATAACAAAAGCTAGACCGACCTCGGACGTTTCGGAGCTTCAAAGTTTTTTGTTACCTGATAACATAACATAAACAATAACATTGATAATAAATATTTACTGTCTAAAAATATGGACACATTTCTTTGTAATAGAGAATGGCGTACCGCTATAGAGAGTGTTTCAATATGTGGGTTTTAACGCAAACCAACCAAGTTCGGCTCACTTCAACGTTATAGGGAATTTATCGTTATAAAGGATAACGTTATAAAAAGTTTACACTGTATATGTCAAAGGACAAAGACTCGGGACCGCCTCAAAGTATCTCCATGCCAAATTTCAGCAAAATCAGTTCAGCGGTTTGGGCGTGAAGAGGTAGATAATAGAAAGGAAGGAAGAGAGAGCTAGGTAATAACAGACAGACGGACAGACACACTTTTAAATTTATAATATTAATTTTTTACAATTAGTATGGAAGTATGGATCTTAAATAAGTTGAGTATAATAAAAAGGAAATCTATAATCTACATAATATACTTATTAAAAGACAAAGTACCTTTTTTTCCCTCATGTCCCTTTGTTCCCTTTAATCTTTAAAACTAGGGAACGGATTTTGATGATTCTTTCAGTGTTAGATAGCCCATTTATCGAGGAAGGCTATAGGCTATATTTTATCACGCTAAGACTAATAGGAGCGAAGAAATAGAGGAAAATGTTGAAAGAACGGGGGAAATTATTTGAAAGGGCTAACTTGAACGCGCTAATCTCAGGAACTACTGGTAGCTGCCTTACTCCCGAAACTGATATCAACTTGATACGAGTCTGATTTCGATTTCGTTTTAGATGTCATTGTAATGCGTAGGAATTCCAGAACAAAATCGTATGAAAATCGAGATGTTGCCATGGCGTCTTGTCAACGTCGATTGTTATAAAGTAGGAGAAGGTTATATCGAAAAATAACGAAAAATATGAAATAATGTTTATGTTTTTTCGTCATACCATAAAAATACATATTATTATCTTTAGAAACTTTAGATGGATGTGCCCATTTTCTACTTTAGTGGGTTTAAAATGATTATTTTCGTTAAGGAACATCTTGACATTAAACAAATATGTAAATTCTCTTTTGTAGTCACACTTAACATTGTCACACATATTCTAGTATTTGTAAAATTTGTATCCCTGCATGATATTAAAAATTAGTTTTTATTTGGAAAATAATGGTCCGTCCTACGCACCTACAAATGGAGATGTTGTTGAGATTCCTGGAAGAAAATCCAATATCGCAAAAGGGTACATGCGGGCGAGCCAAGCTAAGCACGATACCAAACTTAAATGGGACCGTATAGCTATAGAGCTTATCTTCAATGAAGGTGCCATCAATCACATTAAAAATGCTTGCAGACGAGCCATATTATTATGTTAAAATAATAATGAATTAATAATTATTATTAACAAAAAATGAAACGACACCACACCAATCGATACCCTAGTGACCCTAAAAACGTTTACAATACCTAACTCGGCAACAATCGATCTCAATCGATGTCGATGCCTCTGTTGCTACCGTGAAATTTGACGTTTGTAAACGATCTGTAAGTTGATTCTCAAACAATTTTGTCTGTCGCGAGCACCTAAGATTTCGATTTGGCGAATGTTTCGATGCTGATTAGTTCCAAATTGAGCCGCAGCTCGATCGTGCGCTAGCATAGCTGTCAGGAATAGCAAAATCCATTGAGGTTGAATCAGTTTCAAACCGATTCGCAGCACGATCGTGCGCTATTTTAGATGTCTAAAGCGTGTCAAAAACCGTTGAAATCGAAAATCGAAATCGATATCAGTTCCGGGAGTAAGGCCCCATTTGAAAAATTCTTTCAGTGTTAGATAGTCTATTTATTGAGGAAGGCTATAGGCTATATTTTATCACGCTAAGACTAATAGGAGTATGTGGATAAAACGTTGGAATTTAGAAATTATTTGAAACTGGGGAAAATTATCTCGCGAACTACTGGAGCAATTTTTATGTTATTTGGCACAGATAAGAAGTAGATCATAGGCTATTGATTTTAATCATTTTTTCAGTGGCTATATATTTTATACCCGTGCGACGCCGGGGCGGGTCGCTACTCTCGCTAGTATAAATTATTATAATCATGGGCGCCGGCAGGGGGGTGCCAGGGGGTACACTTGCACCCCTTGGGAATCTCGGGATCAACAGGAATTATTGAAATAAAAAGCATTTTCTAACCCTATTACCATGCCGTACAAAAATAGTTCGTAATGTTTCGGCACTAAATGTATTCTTTTGACGTAAATAGACAGTCACTGTTGTTCGTAAAAAGTAAAAAGAAAAGAAAAGAAAGAAAACTAAAATCTGCACCTCTTGGAAATTATTTCTGCCGGCGCCCATGATTATAATATATCCGGTATTATATGTCTGGTACTTGTAAGTTGTAACACAAGTCCTTAGTGTACTTAGCACAGGGCCAGACTGACGTGGTGTGATTTGTGGAGAGTCCAATGTAGATAATATTATCATTAAGTATATTATTTTAGTATATTATGTAGGATCTGTATTCTGTTCAGTTCAGTGACAAGATACGCCCGCGCCTGTATTTCTACTATTCCAATATAATAATATTATAAAACAACCACAAAAACAACATTGTTCATGATTCATGAAACAGTAAAATATACTTCGCAACACACGCACGGCTTGAATAACTTGATAGTAAAATAATGAATGACGACGCACGCACACATACTAACGCTGCCGTGTAGGGCGTCCGAGGCGCGCGGGGCACGGGGTACCTCGCAATAGCGAGACGGCTATATATAAAACTTGTAGTGGCGCTAGTGTCGAATTTCATTTTAGCAGCCGCGTAGCCCGAGCTCTTAATACATAGGTCCGCCATCAACCTATTAATCAATTCTTCTAGGAGAGAAATCCATAGCCATGACGAATGTCCCGCCTACTTCATTGTCTGTCCTACGTTTCGTCAAAAACAGCGTCCGACAACGCAACATTTAACAGCAACTATTATTATAAAATTCAATTTTCAAACATCACATTGGAGCAGCCCTGAGGCGGCAACAGTAAAATAATAAAAAGTGATACTTGAGTTTGTAAAATACACAAGGAGTTAAAGAGCTTATAATGTTACTGAATTCATGATGATCATCTTTACATAATTTTAAACCAAATTACTTCTTGTAATACCTTGATCGTGGGAATCGCAGACACAATAGATTTTCAATTCTTGTGTGGTGCCACTTGGGTGTTGATGGGTTAAATATTTTACCTCTTTTTGCTTCTGAGCAATCTTCTTTTTTAGGGAACCAACTTCTGTCCGCATTTCAACTTCCACTTTGTTGACTGCCAGGGCGAAGTTACTCTCCGGCATATTTCCCAGCAGTTTAGTTAGATTCTCCTTGTGTTTGTTGGTCAACACCATAAGCTGTTTTTCCTTTTGCTTCAAAGATTCTTCAATCATATCCTTTTCTTTCAATTTGGTGCTTTGCTTTTGAAGCTTTGTGATCTGAAACATTTATCAAAGATTCAGTAAATTGATGAAACATTTTTCATATTAAATAACTGCTGTTTCAGGTAAAAAATTGTCAAAAAAATAGTCGAAGATAAAATAACTTTCTTCTTTTTTTCAGTTAGTTAAACAAACCTTGGTAGTTAACTCCTCAAGCTCCTGTTCATTGATTTCCATAGTTTTTTCATCAGTATTGATCTCATTCTGGCATTCTTCTACATTCACTTCTTTTTCAAGCTGCTCATATTCCCTGTTAATTTTATCGAAAAGTTATGTAGTAAAAATAGGTAATTACTATATTTTTTTCCGTTTTTTGAAAACCATTTTTTAAGCTGCTAATGCTTTGATAAAAATTATGTTGACAAAAATGTTCTAATAAATAATAATAATATCTATGGTCGCTTCACACCACGTCAGTCTGGCCCCGTGCTAAGTACCTAAAGGACTTGTGTTACAGGTACCAGACAACGGAAATATATTTAATACTTTTATACTATACATATATTTAAGATTTTTATTATATTATACACATATTTAATATACATCCAGACCCAGGAACAATGAAAACTTTTTGTTCCGTCGGCGGGATTCGAACCCGCGACCCCCGGCTTGAGCTACCAACGCGCTCACCACTGAGCCACAGAGGTCGTCAAATAATGTCGTAATGACACCACGGATTAGTTAAAACATTTTAGATACTGGAAACTTACTCTTCTGCGGTCTTAATTTTCTGTTCCCAAGCTTCCAATCTCTCCTTTGACTTGTTAGCTTCAGTAATTTGTTTTTCAGTTTTTGTGATTTCCTTCTTCACTGTCTGAATCTCTGACTCTTTGCTGGATATTTTTTGTTTATGGCGAGACTGAAAACAGGATTTAAAAGTTATTTATTCACCTTTAGCTTGTTATTTAAAAATGAAAAACATAACTTTCCATGTGCAGTAAGGCTGCCCCTAAGCCTACAATAATATGGTGCAATAAAAATTAAACTAGCTCAAACTGTTCAATATTAACCCTACACTGTCAATAATATTGAAAAATACATAATGTTGGGCAATAAAATTGATTGTTAGGGGCCGCCTAAGACAAAAGAAGAAATACTCACAAGTGTATCCCGGCTTTCATCAATGATCTTCTGCAATCTCTTCTCTTCTTCATCCGCAGCTGCTTTTTGTTCCTTCAATTTGTCTTGAAGCTCTTTGATTTTGTTTGTGATTTCCGTCACACATTTTGCTGCCTCTTCCTCTGTTTCTGGTACACTCAATTCAATGTCTGAAAAATGAAAATAACATAAAGTTATTTGAATAACTTCTTTGAAAATTATTTCCTCCCTCGGAAGGCCAAGTTGACATAAAGTTATAGGATTAAAGATTATTCTCCACACAGTCCACATCTCCACGTCACAACGTCGTCAACGTGGAACGGTGCGGTAACGTAGCACAGTACGTTGGCGTGACGTGAAAATAAACGTAACATTTTACGCCTTTTTTTAAAATCTCTCTGTCAGTCTTCTTAACAATAGCAGATTAAGCAGAATACGTATTGTGCGGTCCATATCTAGATGAGTAGTGAAGGATGTAGCAGTTTTACAAGGCATGGTAACATACAATGTTGCTACATCTTGATGTACATTTTTACGTTACGTTGATGTAAATTTTCACGTCACGAAAACCTTTTTTTTTACGCAGTGAAATGCTGTGACACATTCGACGCAGGGGATGGGGGCTTCCGCTGCGGATATGTGGGGCTCGCCGCGGCGAAGATGGTAGGTGCCGCGGCCCTACTCACTAAAACACTGCGATGTTCCCTCGACACGCTGGACTCGGCCACTCGGCCGGCGACACCTGCTGTACAGCGCAGGCCCTTACCGCATTGTCCCACGTTGACGACGTCGTAATGTGGACAGGCCCTTACAGTGTTACTTAAGTTTACTGCATCATGTGACCAAATACTCAAAGCAATTATAATTTAACTTTTAATAAAAAAAATGTTTAGAGGAAAAAGGAGGCAAGCTTACCAGCCAGTTTGGCAGTTTCCACAATCATTTTGTTCTTCCTGTCAATCTTATCTTGATTTTGACTCTCAAGTAGAACATACTTGTTGAACTTTACTTCATTTGCTGTCTTCTCATTGGCTATAGTCTCCTCTTCTTTGTTGAACTTGAAAATCTTTTTGTATGAGTCCTTGATTTCATCATCTTTGCTCTTGTTTGTAGCTCCATAATTTGCTAAAAAATATTATTGTTAAAAATATATAAAAATTGGTTCAGTGTGATCAGATAAAAATCGACCAAGTGAGAGTCAAACTCGCACACGAAAGGTTCTGTACTGTAATAGAACTAAAATAGGCAAAAATTGAGTTTTTTGTATCCAAGCCCCCTATTAATATTTATTTTATTTAAATTTTATTAATAATTATTAATGGACAAATATAATTAAGGATTTTGTGAAAATTTCAAGTACCTAGCTGTTGTCATTATAGATAACGAGCAAAAAAAGCCAAAAAAATCATGTTCCTTGTATGGGAGCCCCCCTTAAATATTAACTTTATTTTGTTTTAAGTATTTGTTGTTATAGCTGCAACAGATATCCACAATCTGTGAAAATTGCAGAAGCCTAGCTATAGCGGTTCTTGAGTTACAACCTGGAGACAGACAGACAGACGGACAGACAATGAAGTCTTAGTAATAGGGTCCTGTTTTTACTTACCCTTTGGGTACGGAACCCTAAAAATCACTTTACCTGATCATACTGAACCAAGCTTTTATATATTTTTTACTTTGAGTTTGTGTTCTGCATATTTTAGACCTGATAAACTAATTTATAGTATTTTTTATTCGTAAGATAATATAAGATGATGTTTAATTAAAATAAAACATACTTATTTGCTCTTGCAGCTCAGCTGTGGTTCCTTCAAATACAGTTTGAATAGCCTTCTCCAATTCTTGCTTTTGAGTCTCATTGTGCTCCAACCTGTAAAATTAAAAAAAAAACTATAATAATCCACACAACATTTCACAAAAATATATTTGACATCACCAATACATCTTGAGACAAACTAGTAAACTATTCAATTACTAGAATCTCTATTATGAATCTAGGTATTCTGTACCATTCATGTTTATTTGTGTCTATAATATTATGATTATACATATGTATAGACTGGCTCTTGTGTAAGCATATTGTGCTGAGAAAATGTAGTAAGATATTATTAAATAAAAGAAGTAATTTATTTCAGTTAAAATATTAACCCATCAATCGCAGACACAATAGCCGGCTGTCTATTGTGTCTGCGATTCTCACGATCCAGGTATTAAAAGCGTACTAATATAATAAAATACACAAAAAATACAAATATACCATTTTTTCTAACAGTAAATGTAACAATAACAGCTTACTTGTTTTTTATTTTTTCTTTCTTAGACTCAAATGATACCAGTTCCTTTTGCAGTGTTTCAATAGCGGTCAACTGCTCAGTGACAGGTTTCAATTCTTTGGCAAGCTCAGCAATTTTGAGTTCAGCCTCCGATATACTTGTTTCCGTATTTACGATATCCAGTTTCTTCTTGTCTAAATCTTGTTTCTTCTCAGTTAAAAATGCTACCTCTTGATCTGTAAGGTAACAAAAAGTTACATCACACAACTGTCATGTACTAACTATATAATGTAAAGGCTTTATAATTATTGAAATTACATAAATTATGAAGTAATATAGACAAAAAGGTTTTACCTAATAACTTGAGAGTGGTAGCATATTCCTTCCTTATTTTCCTCAACTTATCAAAGCAATCACTGTATTTGTCAGCATCAAAGATCTCATCAAATCTCTCCTTCACCTTCTTTCCTTCATCGAGGGGCCAGCTCGAGTCCTCTTGATGGCAAAATATTACCGAGTTCAATATGGCTTTGGATACACCTGTACATGATATTAAATTATTAGTGCAAATTGTGACCAAAACATTCCCTCAAAAATTCTGTACAATACAGAAAAGTAATTTTAAAATGTTAATAAACAAATTTTACAAACCTAATTCCTCATGCATAACAAAATCTAAGTCAGCACATCTCGATGATATATCTTTTGTTTTACCCTTCTCGTCGACTACAGACAGAAATGAATCTAAAGTTTGAAATTTTGTCTTCTTATTCTGATAAACGGTCACTTTCATTGACCTCGAGACTTCCAGTTGTTTATCTTTAGCATTTACGATCTGAAATAATGTGATTGTCATGCTTAAAAAACATTACAATTTCTTTATGCTCATTTTGGAATACTGCTTGTATTCCAAGACTAGAAGGTAAAACGCTCATATTAATTAGCAGACGGCTAAGGTTTACAAACCTACCCCAATTTCTTTTTGGTGGGCACATGGGTTGAGGAAGGATGTTTTGGGTGAGATAAGTCTCCAAATACCACTTCCACCCCCGGAAAACTATTTAAGAGAAATTCGCATTTGAAATTTTCGTAATCTTAAGATAAGGTCTTAAATGTTTTCTGGCGTTTACGTGTTACTTACTAACTTAGTGTTTTCAAGACATCGTAAGGCTGTGGTGAGTGGGGGACGATAATTTATCATTATAAAAGTATTGTATTAGAACAGTATATCATAATTCTTAGATAATTAATAGCAATGTTGGTCCAATACGACTTCATTGGCTAGGAGCATAGCGCAGCGAATCTCCCACCTTTGCCATTGTGGTTGTTTTTTTGTGAACCACCCAGAAATAGGAGCTTCGAGTCTTCGAGCGTCGACTTATATTATTTGATTGAAACAAAATATAATTATTTGATTTGATGCCGGATAACCAAACAAAACCTTACCTTAACTTTGACTTGCCCCAGCACTTCGGTAGATCTATTGACTTTAGCATCGTGAACGAAACACTCGTTGCGGCTCCCGGGTGGCATTTGACCGGTAATAGCATACCGCAAACACTCAATAATTGTTGTTTTACCACATCCATTTTGCCCGAGGATCAGAGTCAAAGGCTTTTCGAATGCAATTCTTTGCTCGTCGCATTCGTCGGGACCAAAGCTACGAATGCCCCTTACGGCTAAAGATTTTATGCCGGCCATTTTTGTAGGATCTTAAAATGAGAAAAGGATTTTCTCTTTTCAATTATTATTATTGAATTGCACACAGAAACGAAATTAATGCCGGTTTTATTAAAACGGCGGCCTTTCACGGCGTTTGAGGCTTGTGTAATTTGACATTGACAAATGACCACAGAATACAAATTACTCTTCTTCTTCTTCTTTTGGCGTAAGCCTCCCCATTTAGGAGTTGGTGAATGGTGGCTGGTTGCCCTTGCCAGCGAGTGCCGAGTAGCGACTCACGCAAGTCGCGAACTGCAAACTGCAAAGTGCAAAGTCAACGCAAATGACAAATGACCAACAATTAGTGACAATATGGTGATTGGTGACCAATCAATCATTTGACATAAGAAACTTAAAAAAAATATATGATTGATTTATTATTCATGGTAACATTATTTTGGCATTTGGCAATTAATTACAATTGGTAACCCAATAAATGTCACAGATCAAGAATGATAAATGTCGTCCGGGAGTTTTGGCGGGCATGTGAAAGAGTGCTGTTGTGTTTTTGTATTATTTTCCTAAAAATTGTGTTAGCTGGGTTTTTAATGTGTAATATTGGTAGAATGTTAACCATTAGATATTCGTGTTCATGCACAAGTGTGGGAAAGTGATGTAATATCCAGAAAAGTGCTATTTTGTGTTCCCTCCGAAACTCCATCGAAAGTTTCAGTAAAGCGTCTACCACTTTACTGAATCGACCGACTTGACTCCTTGACTGTATTGACTTTTACTTAGACTTTGACTAGACTTTAGACCTGACGATACATGAAAACGATGATGAAAATTATAATAGGAGGAATATGGTTTTCCCGCCATATTCCTTAACTTTTTACCTTGTCTGTGGCACAACATACACATCCTTTGTGTCAAGTTGCCAAAAAAGAAGAAAAAGAAAAAAAAAAAAAAAATGTCGTCCGTCATTTTATTTGTGTACTTCTGTTTATTGAGTTTTTGTAGGTTTATCTCAATTTTATCTCCTCAAAACTTTTAATTCGTTGTATTAAAACTAGAATTTTTGGCATATTTCGCGCATATTTACCTTAACATTTAAATAACACTGTACTAAGCAGGACTGTATCATAATTCGGTGACACTATACATGTATGTATTTTTCTTTATTGTTCCTAGATTGTATTGATGATTTTGTATTGTTCCAGATTTATTATATTATTGTATCGAGTAAATTCTATCTTTAGTAAAGGTTATCTTGCAATTTGTGTTAATAATAATGCAGTTTTTATTTAGTTAAGTTTGTGGACATCCTTCTAATATCGTTTAATTAATGTAATACATTATTCTCGTACTAAATGCTTATAATTCAATATGGTATTTGTAATTAATAAATAGTTTCACACATTGTGAAATAGCCATATGCTTCTAAATGTAAAAGCTCTTGCATGATGCCTAAAAATTGTCTTTCACCCGAGATGATTCATACACTGATAAAGAATGTAATTAATGGTATGTCATATTTTCTTATTCTTATTTACACATTGGTAAAATATATGTTTGTATAATGTTCAGGTAAACAGAATGGCGTCCACTACAATGATAGAAACTGTTACCATTACGAGGCCACTAAAGGTAAGTTTTTATTAAATACTATCTATGTCAGCGGCTACACAGTAAATTTTTCATCAATCTGATCCATCAATCTGGTACTGATTGACGAAAATTTGATCGTGTACGACTCGGATTGATGGATTGATCGTATTTTTAATATGAACTTTTTATAACCATCAATATTCTGTCAATCAGATTGATGAGAATTTGACCGTGTAGCCTGTGACTACGTATACTCTATTCTTATGAAATCTGACTTTCACTGTATGTTTCAAAAATTTGTAGCGTTATAAGGTAATTATATTCCTCTTAAACTAGGCCTTTACATCCGTCGTGGATGATTTATACAGTACTAGCTGACCCGGAGAAAATGTAATTGGCAAAATTGGTAAAAAATTACAAGAAATGGGACAGACCACCTTACATTTTGGGGTATGTAAATTAGATATGGGCTTAGTCCTCAGAGCTACCCAATGACAAATGAGTGTGCTCATGCATAATTATATCAACCAATTAAATCTATTATATCAAAATCGGTTAACCCATTTTTTCACTTGCGATACAAGGATTTTATAAATAAGCTAGATAGTAGGCAATATTTATATATATTACTAGATGACGCCCGCAACTCCGTTGCGCCAAAATTAGTTTGTCGCGTGGGAACCGTACATTTTTCCGGGATAAAAAGTAGCCTATGTCCTTTTCCGGGACTCAAAGTATCTCCATGCCAAATTTCAGCAAAATCGGTTCAGCGGTTTGGGCGTGAAGAGGTAACAGACAGACAGACAGACAGACAGAATATTAGTATGGATCTCATCTCAAAAGTCAGCTAATAAACAATATTATGCATCCTCCAGTTGAACCATAATGGCCGTATACTCTGTGCAGGCGGTGTCTGTATGCGCGGCACGTCGCGGCAAATTTACGCCCGATTCATTCTATAACGGATTATTAGCCGATCCTCTATCGCTTGTTGACCCTAAACGGCCGATGTTCAGTAACTTTAGTCAAAATGTACTCGATAAAACGGTGAAGTTCGAGAGCAAAATGGGGATTTGACACACACATAGCAAGCAATATGCGGTTGCTCCACTGTCAAAATCATTATTAACTGGCAACACACATGGCATTGGCATTCAAATTTAGCTTTATTATTAAGTTATAATATACTAGCGACCGGCCCCGGCGTCGCACGGGTATAAAATATATATAGCCACTGAAAAAATGATTAAAATCGATAGCCTATGATCCTTCACTTGGTCTACTTCTTATCTGTGCAAATTAACATAAAAATTGCTCCAGTAGTTCGCGAGATAAGCCCTTTCAAATAATTTCCCCCGTTTTTTCCACATTTTCCTATTAGTCTTAGCGTGATAAAATATACCCTATAGACTTCCTCAATAAATGGGCTATCTAACACTAAATCGGACCAGTAGTTTCTGAGATTAGCGCGTTCAAGTTAGCCCTTTCAAATAATTTTCCCCGTTTTTCCCACATTTTCCTCTATTTCTTCGCTCCTATTAGTCTTAGCGTGATAAAATATAGCCTATAGCCTTCCTCGATAATGGGCTTACTAATACTGAAAGAATCATCAAAATCCGTTGCATAGTTTTATAGATTCAAGGGAACAAAGGGACATGAGGGAAAAAAAAGCGACTTTGTTTTATAATAAGTATAGATTTTCACGGCGAAGTAACCACTCCTCAAATACTGTAGTGCCTGGGATAAGATTTTTAAATGTCCGTATGGTTGCCCAAGCACATATGGCATTCTCGCAACATAGTCGGCCTAGTCCAGAGGAAAGACCTAGTCAATATGTCCAGAACCAACTATGTGCGGGTTTCCTCACAATGATGGTTTCCTTCACCGTATGAGTGTCCATATATGTACTTGAGATCAGAAAATGTCTCATTGATACACGCCTCCATCCAGGATCGAACTTGCACCCTCTATGAGTGCGAACCAAAGGTCTACCCATTAGTTCACGGACGCTCTATATTATCTTCTTAAGATCTACATGAAATATTATGTTCGAGATGATTTTAAACAGTACATTACAAGTTAGTATTTTGGTTTTTGTAAAATTGGTCTCCATGGCAGATTTATGATGCATGTTGAAGAAAGCCGGGGCACCCACAAAGGACAATAAATACCTCTGGGCAGAAGCGTAGCGTGCCTTGGCCCCATATAATTTTTTTTTGGAGGACCTTAGGAAAGTTTAAATATCTCTTAAAAAAACATTGCATAACCGTTGCCAATTTTGTAACTTACGCTTTACGCGGGTATCATACGAATTTACGCCTCAAAGTGTAGACATGATGGCTGATGCTTAAACATTAAAGTACATTGTTTACAAATTATATTTAAAAGACGCAGAACGCCGTATCTGCCGTATCAATAATTATACGGGGCTCGAGGCCAAACACGCCTAATGCGTATGCTAAAATATTATTCTTCAGTTTTGTTACATCCCTGTCACAGAATACATATTAGTACTAGACTAGTTATACCCTGTATAATCAATCATTAACATTGAGTAAATGTGGTGTAAAGGATACTAAAACAGTTCAAAAGTATGTAAAATTAGTTTGAAGTATTTACACTTCGAGGGCGAAGCATTTATAAACACACTAGCTGTCCCGGCAAACGTTGCTTTGCTATATAGAGTATTTCGCCCATATTATTTTATTGAAGTGACTAAATATTAGTATGTCGCCATGGCAACGTCTATCTCTGTCTCATCGCACAAACAATGGTCGCCGTCAGTCTCAGGTTGTAATAATTTACTATTATTTATACAACAAATGCACTTATCAATATATAAAGTACCCAGTAGCCGATTCTCAGACCTACTGAATATGCATATAAAATTTGGTGAAAATCAGTAAAGCCGTTTCGGAGGAGTTCGTGGACTAACATTGTGACACGAGAATTTTATATATAAGAAAGAAGATATTTCATATATTTTTTTAATTTCTCCTCTACCTATTTAGATTTAAGAGTAGACAAAAACAATTGATACATATTAAGAAGTTGATAATAATCAACAATATTTCGCGTCGTAAAAGTGAAAAGCGGTGATTGGCTCAAATGAGTTTATTGTGTTGCTAAGATAAAGAGCAATCTTTGCAAACAAGCAAATTCATAAAAAAACCAACAAAGAATTTACAGATAGAAGATATAAACTATATTATGTATATTATGGATGTCTTATTATCTCTTAAACTTAGATGCCGCGTTTCTGTCTACTTACAGCAGCTACTTGTTTGTGGTTATGCTGATGTATGTCAGTAAACATAATATCTACTCAACTGTCGCTAGTCGGCAAATCCTTTTAATTCAATTTATACCCGGCGTCCGCCGCTCGCTAATAACACGGAATACAAACAAGTGCGAAGACATATTGGATTATCGAGACGTTTTAGCACGTTAGTAGAGAAGTGTGTCGAGATGCAACCGCACGGCAACCTCACCATGAGCTACCTGTGGCAGCCGGGCGAGCTCGCGCGCCGCATGCTGGGGGAGCGGCCCTCGCCCGTGCCCCCCACCCGCGAGCTGTGGCCCCCGCCCCGCGAGCGGCTCAGCATCAGCACCCTGCACCTCACCTACCACGACTCCCCTGACGACCTCTACCCCCCGCGCGCCGCCACCCTCCCACCGCACCCCTACTCCCCCACCACCGTGCCCATCGACTCGCCGCTCCCCTTGGACTACGACTACCGCCCTCGCCTCTGCTCCGTCGGCACCAACACCGAACCCCCGCCGACCTTCGTCAAGAGAATAAAACGACTGTTCCGACGGGACCGCACGGAGTACACCACGCCCGCTCCCCCGGCGATGCAGCTGACCATCATACGCGGAAGCGAGGCGACCAACTTCGAGCCGGACACCGAAACCCCGGCGCGGCGGGCTCTCAACGGCCTCAAAAGGGCGGTCTCCAACGCCAAGTACAGGATAGCCCCCGGCTCTGAGGCCACGGGCAGCCCCAAGATAGTGTACGAGATTCCCAAGCCGGGCGACCGGATGCTCTCCGCGTTCGGCAAGCGCGAGCGAAGGAGGTGCTGCGCGCTGCCGTCTCGGGCGACGCTGGCGAGGAAGATGGAGACGCTCCGCTCCGTGTGTCGGCGGCGTCCACGCAGCCCCCCGCACCGCCGCCCTCAGCCTCTGCAGATCACTCAGGTGTGACGAAGAATCGGAGCCCGTCGGATTCCAGCTCGTAATACAGCCCCAAAGGCTAGCCGCACCTACGGATGTGCCGTTGCCGGCAATATTGCCGAAGGTGGGAATATTGCCGGCAACGCTGCCGGCAAGATTGCCCGACGTGGAAATTTTGGGGAACATTGGCTAAATATTAGCAATATTGGACAGATAGGTCTAGAAAACTCATAAAATAAATGTATCTTATCGTTGTATATAAGAAATATTTGAAAAATAAATATCCTTGATACGAACTGCCAATATTGCCGGAAAATTGCCAGAAAATTGCCGGGAATATTGCTGACAAAATTGCCTGTAGTAATAGATACTTTCCAAATATATGTTACTTATATTACTTGCGCTAGGGAAAAAAATCGGCCAAGTGCGAGTCGGTCTCGCGCACGAAGGGTTCCATACCGATATATATCAAAAATAGGCTTTAATTGTGTTTTTTCTTTTGGAGACCATTTAATTTTTTATTTTATTTTAAAATTATTATTAAATATTAAAGTACACAAACAACAAAAAAATGTGTGAAACATTCAAGTCTCTACCTCTTGCCATTATTGATATAGAGCGAAAAAGGCCGAAAAAATCACGTTCGTTGTATGGGAGTCCCCCTTAAATATTAATTTTATTTTGTTTTCAGTATTTGTTGTTATAGCGGCAACAGATATACACAATCTGTGAAAATTTCAGAAGTCTAGCGTTAGCGGTTCTTGAGATACACATAATTATTAACTAACTAACGAGACTTTTACTATATTAAATTTAAAAAAACGCCATCTAGTTGACTCACAGTAATACTTACTATCAACGCCATCCGCCCCTAACATGCAGGTACTAATAAAAAAAGGGGAAAAGGTCAAATATCGTTGTATAGCTTTCAAATTTACGCTGAAAAAATGAGCGATAAGGAACTTCGTTCCAAAAACAAACTAGTTTCCTTTGATCATTATGTATTTAATTTTGTTGACAAAATAATCTGAATTATTTTATAATAAAGCTATATAAATCGATCGGCAACATTGCCTATTTTCCCGGCAAAATGGAAATTTGCTGGCAATGGCAAGATTGGGAATATTGCCGGCAGTGGGGAATTTGCCACTCAGCACATCTATAGCCACACCGCTACAATTCTCTATCGTTATCGTAGAGCATTCAAATTTCGAACCCAAGTAGAGTTCGGGCTAGTGAAAGGGTCCCGGTGCGGCGCGGGAAGTCGCGGGCGGGCGGCGCGGCGAGGGCGGGCGGCAGTCTCGCGTCAGGCGCCGCCGAGCCCGGTCCCGCCCGCCCTGCGCCACGCCCGTGTGAATCCACCCCGCGCACGGAACCATCGCACTAATTCCCCAAACCCTCCCCGCTCGCTCGACTGATCCCTCCTAGTGCGGCTTCGATTTAGAAAAGGTCGCGGGGTGATAAAAACAAACATCTTCGAGGCGGCGCATCTCGATGCGCACGGCTCGGGGGCTCCGTCAAAAATTGGATAAAATGTCCCTCCAGTACTTCTTATTATATTCCAGCAGTCGTGTATCGATAATAAGGTGCTAGCTGCACACCCCGCGGTCGTTTGCACCCCGAACCCCAAGTTATTATTCCACACAGTTTGGCCTAATTTTTTGTGCTAATTTGCGTGACATAGATTTCTACGGATGGAGGCACTTTAATTGTAATGTATAAACATTAAATATGTTTAAAGCACGACAGTCGGCAATGCTATTCTGATTAATTTAACGAATGAATAGCCGAGCTTTACTTTAATGATCTCAATATAATAGGTAGTTTTGTTATAAATAAAATAATATCTATGTTTTAGGTGCGATTTTAGATTATTTCTACTTTTTGTTACGTTTTGTGTTAACACGTACATGTATAGGTAACAAATGTACAGTAGTTTATTGACGTAGGTTTTATATAAATAAACTGTAATTGGGATATCACGTTGTTTTTCTGTATACAATTATTATAAACCACAAATTTAATGTGTTTACATTAGCACGGTCGATAAATATACATTATACATCTTTTGTTTGTATTTCAAACAAATATTGATTCGTTACACGAAGTAATGTATAAATAGCAGTTTTTATTCAAACCTATACATATACAAATGAACGATATTTTATTTTTGTAAGAGATGGTTTATTGGTTCAAATTACTTTAACAAATGTTCTCTAAATGAATTGGAGGAGGTCGTTCATTATTTTAAGCCCAGAGGTGTTAATCTAGAAAGCAATTATGGAATAAAAGCTTTTAGTAGTTAAATATTTTGCACAAAAATACCCTAGAATATTACAATTTAAATTAGGTTTATAGGCAAAATTATTTTTATTTTGCATAGACGTAGAATAGAGTACAGACCACAGGACAGGATAACGGAATTTAAATTAAGTTTATAGGCATTTTTTAATATACACCGATATTATAGTAGACTACGGGATGGAAGATACCTTTTTGTCACAGGAAAATGTATAGATCAGTTAACTAAAGCTGGCACGTTCACAGTGCTGTCACTTATGCAATTTCACTATACAGTATGTTTAAAAATATAATATGTTTGCATCATGATAAAAATTATCGTATAATCTGCGTACGATAATAATATGCTATCGTACATCGTACGTACGCACAGAATTATCGTAAGTGCACGATAATTATCGTACGGTTCCGAACGCTGGCCGCTCGCCGATCACACGTTACCGACTTGTAACATCACGCTGTATTTATAAACAGTAGCATAAGAAAAACAATAACTGTCCCCTTCACGCTCATAAGATAGACCGCGCGCGAGAGAAACGGGCAGACTTTTTATGATGCGTATGCAGTACGACGTCACGCCACGGCCCACGCGCTTATTCACAGACACTACACAAACGCAATGTTTAAATATGTTGATCGTGCCAGTTCTTGTTAACTGATCTGTACGGCTTCCTGTGTGTGGTATACTGTTTTTACTCGGACGGATTCGCGCACAACTTCTAGAGACAATTTGCTTGCAAAAAAGACGTGTTTTTATATATTTGGCAACAAAATAATAGGCATGATGACTATTTTTTTCTTATTGGTAATTGAAAGACCCTTAAAAAATAGAAACATCGCTGAAAGAATGACTCTGATAGCTTAAAAATTCACCAAGATATGACAATTCAAACATCTGATAAAATAGACCTGCCCGAAACGCTCCACACAAAGTACAACGAAAGAATGACGTCACTCTTTCGTAGTTTGTACGCATCGGGAGAGAACTTTGTTCGATAGGTATGAAAGCTCAGGACGGCCTTCTTCAGAATTATCCATCATGTATCGTGGGTATGTGGGTATGTGGGTAGTCCAATTGGGGTACCTAGTTCGAAATAAAAATTAACGTTGTCTTGGATAATTCACCGATTTACTTGAAATAATAATTAGATTGCCTAGCAATAATCACTAAAACTTTGATTAACACTCAATCACTTCAAAATGTCTCTCGATTAAGGCGATAAATAGCGATTCGTCGAAGATGTGGTGCGTTTGCGACCGCTCTATAGGAACTGTCGTCCCAAGATGGCCGCCCCGCTACCATAAGCCCGGTTTTCACTATAGGAGTACGCTCAGACCGAGTGCACTCGGATTACCACTCGGACCCTACTCGTACTGTGTAAACAGGTAATCCGAGCGCACTCGGACGATCGCATCCGATCAGAGTGAACTCGGACGCGGTCCTATTTTTCCGAGTGCACTCGGATGATTTTATAAAAACAAAATGGCGTCTTGAAAAACAAAGCAGAATTATTAATGAAAAAGTGGACAGAACGGGAAACAGTGAAGTTTTTAGAATTATATGAAGCCAAGGAAGTGTTGTGGAACGTGAAGCAATAGATCAGTTGTCGTCATCTTTAATGCATTGAGAATATAACCTCCTCCTTTTTAAAAGTCGGTTAAAATGTTACTACTAGGATGTAAAACCTATAACGGTGTGAAAACCAAAATCCGAGTGGGCTCCCATACGATCTAGCTCGTACGTGTGCACTCTGTCCGAGCGTACTCGTACAGGACGTATAGTGAAAACCGGGCTATAGACTCGACGCTCCGCTAGAGTGACAGTGACAAGTGTGACATCTTAATGTGCACCGACAGGTATTAGGTATATTAAATATTACGTTTATGAAAGGGGTTTCATAACAAAAGTTGATTTTAATTACATAAGTTATCGAATGGTATATAAAATACAAATATTAAGATTTAAGAAATTTAATTGAAAAAAAAAATCGACTTGATTATCCAACTTTGAAGGCGCATAACAAAAAAATACAAATGCTATCAAGCTGTGGGAACACGTATTTTTTACCGTGATTTCTTTATTTTATTAACAAAATTCGCTAATCTTTGACCTTGTGACCATCCCTGTTTTGCTTCGTGAATGGCTCTACTTTTAACAATAATAATAATTGATTGTAGAGTAGTAGAGTACCCATATTTTTGCTTAATTAGAGCAGATCGCAGAATAAGCGTAATGAGATTTCTGTGAGTGCCTACTTAAAACATAATAATTTGTGTATTGTTGTATGTGGGGAGCTGGATGGCTGGGAAAAGTAGAACGAGCTTTCCCTCTCGAGTTATTGTTGCGTCAGCGTTATTGAAGTCATCATGTATGACTCGCTGATTGCACTTGCGTTTATTGTAGAAACTAGCTTTTACCAGCATTGTAAGAGAATATGTTATACAAACTTCCATAGATAGCACTTTACGTGGCATTTTGTTTATGCCAACATTTTAAGGGACCCGTGTGTGAAATTTAAAGCTTCTAGCTCTAAGGGCTCGTGTGTTGATCAATTAAATCTTTGCCTTTTATAGAAGCCGTTAGAATAGCATTCGGTAAGAATCGTAAAAAAAGAGAAAAGAAAAATATAGTTAAAATGATTGATTCCAAAAAGTCATTGGACCTGATAATGATGGTTCTGTGACAACAGGACAAAGAGTACTTTGTAAACAAAGTTTTAACTAGCACGAATTTTGTGCCCTTTGACGAAATAATCCTAAATTGGTCGACATTCGAAATTGCTTTAATTTGGCTCTCCCAGATCTTGTAAAAAACGTAGCGCCGGGTAAGTCCCTTTTTGCTACAAAACAAAACCTATAAAGTGTTGCCAGCGACGACTTGACGTGGGTTTGACACGATCATTATTTCGTTTGGTAGAAAAATATTTCCAATAAATATAGAAGTGTAAAATATATTTTATAAATTGAATATCGAATTGACCCAAAAAGTAGGAAGCGGCGTCCCAGTTTCCCTCTTGTTTTTGCAAGGACTAAAATAATAAAAGAAATTTTCTGCAGACGACTCTAGAAATCCGTTGCAAATATAGATTAACCAAAGTCCCAATATTATTGTTTTTGAACTGTTGGAGCTAGATAGAATAGGTTCGAATACAATGGTAGAGTTCCACAAAATAAAGAAGCGTGACACAATTTACGTTATGATTAAACAGACACATCTCTGAATGTACCTAACATATTTATAATAATACTAGCTGTCCCGGTAAACGTTGCTTTGCCATAATATAAAGTATTTCGCCTATATAATTTTATTGAAGTGACTAAAGCGCTTATTCCACTTATCCTAGCTAGGTTCCTAGCCTAGCTAGGATCCTAAATCGTTTCCGATTTAGTCAAGTGGAATAACATTTAGTAAAGCTAGGTTCCTAGCAAGTTTCTCCCTAGGAACCTAGCTAGGATAAGTGGAATAAGCGCTTTTATAAGTATGTCGCCATGGCAACGTCGATCGCTATCCCGTCGCACAAACAATGGTCGCCGTCAGTCTCAGGTTGTAATCATTTACTATTATTTATTCAACAAATGCACTTATCAATATATAAAGTACCCAGTAGCTGATTCTCAGACCTACTGAATATGCATATAAAATTTGGTAAAAATCAGTAAAGCCGTTTCGGAGGAGTTCGCTGACTAACATAGTGACACGAGAATTTTATATATAAGATGATTATTTACAACTATACAGCGTGTAACAAAAATAAGTGATAATACTTTAGGGTGTGTACGTATTCCTTGTAGAGAGTTCACTGTGAAAGACGAATTTTTTTTTCACTTTTGTATGGGCAAAGGCCCGAGCGTCACGACTGTCACGAGTTTCCCCATACAAAAGTGAAAAAAAATTTTGGTCTTTCAGCGCTGCTACTCTCACAGTGAACTCTCTACAGGGAACACGTACACACCCTAAATTATTATCACTAGTTTTTGTTACACCCTGTATAATAGGTTCAACACATAGTTCAACAGCTTAAATAAACTTGAAAGTCCATTGCAACAGAAAAACTTTATAAGTCTTGCATTGTCTGCACTGAATGCCACTGTGTACAAAACAAAATATCGCTACGCTTATTATGAATATTAGTTTTCGTTCCAAATGGCAAAAGCATAATTTCGCTAGTCGGTAAGCGGGACGCGAATATTTTAAAAGTGGGTCATAATTTTTCATAATGATTTTTAGATTCATGAAAATGAGCTAGTCGTTCATATTAATTCTTGCGTAAATAAGTATGGTAAGATACTCTGAAGATACTCTCATGAATAACTAGGACTGACTTGAAGATTTACATACGTTATAAAGAAGTCGCATCGACACGTGAAAAACATCATGTGAGCAATAATGCTCCAAAGTAACATCTCCAAGAATGTCAGGATAATTGCAATATTGCCTGCAGTAGCATTCTCAATCGACGTCGATCATAGGCAATAGATGAATATACCCCTCCGTAATCGACAATAGAGTATAGACCAATATTGTTTATATAGAAATCTATGTCACTCTTTATAACCTTCATAATCTGTAGTTTGAAGTTAACATCCGGATACTCTAAAGTCTAAACTGTTAAATTCTAAATCCAAATCAGTGTACTCAGTCATTACCTGATAAAAGAGTGCGAAAGTGTTGTTAAAGTGTTATGTGCTAAGTGGAGGTAGTTGCATGCGGTGAGCGCGGGTAGTTGCGGTGTCGCGTATGACGGGGCGCGCGGGGAGCGGGGGCGGGCGCTCGCTCCCGCGCGCCCCGCCGGTGCTGCCGCCGCCGCCGCAGTTCGCCGAGCCCCACGACATGCCGGCTAATCAGATCGCACAGGTACTTGTGTAAGATGTCCAAATAATCAGATCGCACAAGTACTCGTGTATGATGTCCACTAATCAGATCACACAGGTACTCGTGTATGATGTCCACTAATCAGATCGCACAGGTACTCGTGTATGATGTCCACTAATCAGATCGCACAGGTACTCGTGTAAAATGACCAAATAATTAGATCGCACAAGTACTCGCGTATGATGTCCACAAATCAGATCGCACAGGTACTCGTGTATGATGACCAATTGACCACTAATGAAATCGCATAGGTACTCGTGTATGATGATTGATGGCCACTAATCAGATCGCACAGGTACTCGTGTAAGATGACCAAATAATTAGATCGCACAAGTACTCGTGTATAATGCTAAGATCTTAAGGACGATATTATATCTCATCGCCGAGGTCTTAATGTTCCCGTGGCTTCGGAAATGTCGGTACAGTTAGAGTACCGCCGAGTTGTAGGGCCGCGTCCACTACGATCACTTGACGCGAGCGAGTCCTACATAATATCCGCAATGGGCACCCTCAATCCTTCGCAGAATGTGGAACGGCGTTTCTCAGCAAAAAAAGAGAACGATAAATTCATTGAGACTATTTAAGAAGGAAAAACTAAGTAAAAACTATTATGACAAATGGTAGAGGATGTAAATTTCTTATTTGAAATAATAAGAGTCGTTATAGAGGCGTAGAAGGTCCAGACCACAACGATCAGATTTTGAATTCTAAAATGATGTCCTTTTTACCTTCGTTTGAAAGAGTGAAGGCTGAAATGCTATTGAAGTTCAAAGTAAAAAGGTCTTTGTCACTTTGAGAAAATGAGTTGTAGTAAAACTGTCGTCACAATTATGTGTCTCTGGCAGAGCATCTTTCACACAACATTCCTGGAACCCCTTTGCATATTTTTGGTATACTCGTGGAAGTATGAGTCTATTAATAAACTTAGATCGGAAGTCCCCTCACTTTTGAGCTTTGAATATTACGTACGGTCTATCAGTGTAACTCTTGATCTTTATATTATCTTGATCGCCCATCCTTACTTCCCCAAATACTCACTATAATTATCGTGCTTCAGTAAAAAGGAACAATTAATCAAAATTCCAATCGCGTTAGCGACCCGACTAATAGCTATGTCCACACTGTGCCTTTTTTTGTTCATTAAGGGCATGCATCATAGCGCAGTCAACAGCGCACGTCAGGCATGCCCGCGACTGGGGTAAATATTGTAATACTGTGCCAGCGATTCTCCCAATGATGCGAAAGGGTAAAACTTGAAACAAAAATGTATTGTTCTTTTGCTTTCTAAAAAGTAATTCCCTTTTATCATAAAGGGTAGCTCACGTTTGTTTTCAAACGATGATAAATTGAAAAAGTCTGATGTTTCCTTTCTTGTTTACCCCAATACCATTGATTACACGGAGTTCTGTGTAATTATTTATTCAGAAAACGGCAAAAATACGCGATCACCGACGAAAAAGTTTCGGACAGATTCATAAAAGTTTGCCGTTCGTTCTATTCTGTCGGTGCTTCGGCTTTCTTCATTTGAACTACAAAGGAGTGAAGTTTATTCCGCTCGGGGAAACGGACGATGAAAACTTTAATTTATTTCAACTGTGTTTGGATTGCAGTAGTTTCCGGAAGTCGGGCGGAGATAGCATTTAAGGGTAGTTAGAGAAAAATTATATTTACTCCCTAAAATAATATTATGCAATGGAGTTTCGGTTTTAATATAAATAGATCCATACCATTTGTGTTTCGAAGAATTCCTTTCTTTGTTTTCTGAGTGGAATATTCAAATGACAGAATAAGATTTGAATAAACAGAGCACAGACGACTGTTTCAAGATAGAGCTACAACGTACATAATCGCCCGTGATGATGATTTGGTCCCAGCAACCTATTTGGTGACAACAATTTAATCATCCGAAATCTCATGAATATTCAACGCGGTGTTTTTTAACACGTGCTCCCAAAGATCGATTTAAATGAATCGGATCCGACATAAAACATTTCCGCTCCCCTGATTCACATCAAAGTATATTGTTGAACCGACGACCTCGTTGGACGCTGATTGGTTTAATTGTTGGATTTGTCAAGTACTGCTTGTTGCGGAGATTGTTCTGAATATGACGGATTAGGCTCTATTTTAGGCTTGTTTCCTGGCAGTTGTCGAAACATCTGGAACATAAATAAGATCAAGAGCTCTTGATTGTATGCTTTGTATCGTTATCATGATTTCATCTGAAATTGCCTTATTCTTTGTTATGAGCGCTCTAAAATTAAGCTGAACTAAAGATAAGCTGTACCTAATTCACATCATAATAATTATTCCGTTGATTTTAAAACAAAGTGTATTCACGATGCTATGCCTACGCTACGTTCAATACTGAAAATTTCAATCCAGCCAGTATCCAACGAGGCGTGCCGCGTGACTCGTGAGGGAGTGTTTTTGACAGGACGCGTATAATATACGCGGTGGACACTGCATGGTAGTGACACTTCAACAGCTGATGGCATCGCGGCCCGGCCGCGTCGTGGATCGATGTGCCGCCCCCTCGCACCTCCCACACCCCCCGCCGCCCCTCTAGACGCTCGCACCTCTCACTTTCACGTTTTTCTTACCCCCGTGTTAGGGTCACGCCACATGGCCGTTATGCGTTGCGGAATTGCGAAATGTACCTATTAATTTAGATTCAAGAAAGAACCTATTTTTATCTTTCTCTAAAATTGTTTTTTTTTAACCGATTTCCATGAAAAGGAAAAGGTTTTAGGTTTGGCTGTAGATATTTTTCGTGAAGTCCAGATCGATGCAAATAATTGCGACGCATAACAAAACGTTGGACGTGCCTTATCAAGCGTTCATATTTTGGACGGCTACGCAACGTTCGAAGAAAGGAGTTAGACAACGTGATTTCGCAATAGAACACGTTGATTCCTCTATAGTTCAATGCTGCATTATACTGATACCGCACCGCTCTTGTGATGCAGCCCTTACGTCGCGTAGCTCCTTTAATGCCTACTTTTGCTCGTCGCGCGCTTGATGGACGAGGCAGCGACGACGTAATGCATCAGACGAGTAGACGACAGACGCGATAATTGTCTTTTATGCTCTTCGGTGGGGGTTTGCCTTTGTGTCTCACGCGATACTCGTCATTCTAAACGTTTTCCCATCCGAATGAAAGTTGCACAGAGTGCATGCGTAGTGTATAGACCAGGGATGGGGAAACTTTTTCCTTCGCGTGCCAATATAATTCTAACAAAATATATGGCGGGCCAAGTTGTTGCATTTTTGACTATGTCAATTACTTACTGAAATAAAAATATTGATATATTGTATTTTCTGAAACACTAATTTATTGTGCAAATATTACAAAATAACTGTTGGAATACAAAAGAAATTAGAAATTGTAATTAAATTAAACTTTTATTTACTAACAACTAACAATATGAAATATTCTCTTAATTTTTGTTTGATGGTCGCGGGCCGGATTTCAAGCCTTCGCGGGCCGGAGATGGCCCGCGGGCCGTAGTTTCCCCATCCCTGGTATAGACTATAGAGCATACGTCACAAGTTGGTTGCACTGAGAGTTCGTACGTTACAACTACCACGTTTGCAGCATTGATGGGTCGTAGGTGGTATTTACTTACACGACTTTTTAATTACTTTTTTATATAAAGAAGACAAGTTACAATGTACAAAATTGAAATTGGCTGTTATTAGGCGCCCCTTTGCATTTCTGAATCGTATTTATGTTGGCGCCGGTAAATTAAATACAATTTTCTCGTAATTTCCCACAAGCGTCAACTTTCTCGTCAATTGTCTTCTGACTCGAGCAACCTTTAATTGTTGCTCTCGCGTTTAATTGTTTATTGCTTGAGAGTTTAGTAGGAAATGAAGATATTATTAGCAATGCAGAAAATTTCTTATTCAAAATTTTTAAAACCTATGTTCTGTAGTCTAATCACAATAATTATTAGGGAATGTTATTATTGGCAAAGAAAATCTGTACAAATAATCCTAATGTAAATAAGTTGTAATATTAAGAGTTTAACATAATAAGTGTCAGTTTTAAAATGCTACAAGTTTATTCCACCTAACTTTCAGTGCATAATTCACCATATTCTGACGTATCAATACATTTTGTCAGCCACAATTATTCTGACGCATCAATTTCCCAGGTGATAGCCCTGATCTGCGGGCTGCTGGTGGTGGTCCTCATGGTGCTGGGCCTGGCGTCGGCGGACTGGCTGATGGCTGCCGGCTGGCGGCAGGGGCTGTTCATGCACTGCATCGACCCCGACGCGCCCACCCCGCTGCCCTTCGATATCACCGCCCAGCCGGGATGCTATGCCGCCAGACCAGCGCCATATATCAAGTGAGTACTGGCTCGATTGGATAAGAACCATCGAGGAAATTGATTCATAGGCAGTTGACTTGGTCAGTTGACAGTTGAATAGATTGATTTGGTCGGATAATATCAATTATAGTCACGAACTGTCGGCTGAGTTGTACATAAAGCCATCAAATTAAGCAGGTCCGCAACCTGCCTAAAATCAACTTGTCTGATAGTACATTACCTATGTTTCGTCAAGATTGTTACGCTATTACACGCCCCAGGAGGTTTAAGAACCCTCAAATTAAACTTACAATCATTGTAAGCACCGGAGACTTCAGTATAGGTTCTAGGACTATTCCACTAAAAAGGCAAGAGTAATGACAGAGTCACCAGAGGCTTGTTCAATAAAGTGCCAAGGTATTAGAGACAACCGGTATAAAGTACCTACCTTATTGTGTTTTGTGATTTAAATAAAGTTACTGAAGTTCAACTTATAAATCCAGGAATGCACTGACCTATCTCGTGTTACGAATTAAGCGATCAAACCGACATCGGCAAGCAATGTAGTTTCTTTTAATTTTAGTAAATCTTCTAGCCATAACGTAAACTTCCCATCGTAAAGTAACATTCTTGCGGTCTTAACTGGCAATTTAATAAAGTGCAAGAGCTATATCTTTAAAGTTTAGTTTCTGTACGTGGCCATTATTTCCGCGGGGCTGTTGTTAGTCACTGTTGTTACTTGTTCCTCGGCAACAAAGCGAACATAACAGCGCGGAGGTAACAATAGGTTTCTGGAGAACCTTACTTAGCGTACATTTTATATTCTTACAAATTGGAGCTGTATGTAGCACAGTGTTATGCTAGGGAAAAAGAATATGAAATCCTGATTATTACTATGATCTAAGTTTACATCTGATGATCTAAGAATAACAGACCTAGGCACAATTTCAGCAACGACTGTTAAAGTTAATGCTAGAATTATTATCACGTTACCTCTTTCGTTTTTTATATAAATGAAACGGAAGACAAGATATTTTAACAAACTGTTAACACTAACAGACGTTGGTGAAATTGGGCCCTAGGCCAGTCTGAACTCTGAAGTCTGAAGTTAATCCCTTAAGCCAGTCTGAACTCCCCGAGTTAAATATTTTTGTTATTAGTTTTACTATCATTCCTCAAGTGTTAATGACAGAAAAGTCATGATATTATTACACAGGGGGTTTTTTACTCTGCACAAGTGGCCTGTGGGCCATAAGCTTTGTCCACACTGTGAATTTTCTGTTCGTCAAGGGCATGCGTTATAGCGCAGTCAATAGCGAACGTGAGGCATGCCTGCGACGAATGCCCTCTGACCGTATCAAAAACTTTCGTTTTGTTTTGTTTCTGGAATTTCTTATGACCAAATAAGCCGCACATATTCCACCCAGTAAAATGCTCTCGTCGCACATGTTACAAAAAGCTGATAGACACTACAACTGAACAAAAATGAAAATGTTGGCGTTGCGTTCGTTGACGCATTCAATTATTGAATGCGTTAACGACGAAAATTGAAGACAAAAGTGCACAGTGCGGACATAGCTATTGAGTCTTATTCCCTAACCAGACTTTCATTCGTTTGCAAGGCTGTCATTACAGTACTCGATAGTATTAGTAGAATTCATAATAATTATTGGTCATATATTCGAGGTATAAGAATCAGAATAGCCCCCCCTAGGCCAGATTTCAGTTTACTAAGGTTTAACCTTCATCCAAACTAGCATTTATTATATTAGTCATAACTCATGCAGCGCACGTATCTAGGACTAATAAAAACCTATAGTCCTATATAGTTTGGCCCCAGTTTCATATTATTATGTATTGCCGAATCCCGTAATGGGATTTATAAATGAGAGTAAGACGAGTGGCGGCGATCCCTCACGTATTTAATATAGACAAATAAATAAGAAAATTGTTATTTCTTACCCAAGACTGAGTAGCTCGAGATTATAATCTTCATTATTGAAAGCTGGTTATTATTTTACTAATATTTGTTTACGCGACGTTACGCAGAAATTTATCGCGTGGTAACCGTACGCTTTTCCAGGATTGAACTATCCTATTTCATCTCATAGGGACTCGAAAGTAGTTTTATAGTAGTAGTTAAGATGTTACAATTAGACAATCATATTTTTGCATTCATAATAATACTAGCGACCCGCCCCGGCGTCGCACGGGTATAAAAATATAATATATAGCCACCGAAAAAATTATTAAAATCGTTAGCCTATGATCCTTCACGTGGTCTACTTCTTATCAATGCCAAATAACATAAAAATTGCTCCAGTAGTTCGCGAGATAAGCCCTTTCAAATAATTTCCCCCCGTTTTTTCCACATTCTCCTATTAGTCTTAGCGTGATAAAATATAGCCTATAGCCTTCCTCAATAAATGGGCTACCTAACACTGAAAGAATTTTTCAAAAAGGGACCAGTAGTTCCTGAGATTAGCGCGTTCAAGTTAGCCCTTTCAAATAATTTTCCCCGTTTTTTCCACATTTTCCTTTATTTCTTCGCTCCTATTAGTCTTAGCGTGATAAAATATAGCCTATTAGGCCTGGAGATAGTGACACAAAGTTCTTGGTGATTTGTGCCAGTATGGCGGTTTTACAGGGGTATAATTACGTAAAGGCAAAAAGGAAAATGATGGTCATAGCGCTCGCACTGGCATCCTGAACGCGTGGGCGTTAATCGAACGTGTCGGATAAATAACGAGTGTCGAACGATTTGTTCCACAAAAATGCTTGTATTTTCAGATAGCCGAAAAAAATAAGTAGGTGAAAGCGTAATGCCATACTTGTCGGGTGCGGCTTACAGCCCGCCATACCGACGTGAATACGTTAATTTTAATAAAAAAATTGGACCATTTGTACCAGGCTAATTTTTGCATAGCTAATCATCGTCGAGTAGCCATTCACGAAAATCACCTTGCCATACTTTTCCGACAGCGCCCAATGGCCGCCATACCACTGCAAAGGTGTAAGTTTTTTTTTTCGCCAAACGATTTGTACCACCCTGAAACTTTTTTTAACAGTTCCCTGTATGATCATAAATAGGAGTCTGATAATGCCATACCTGTGGGAGGCAGCGAATGTGAATAATATTTTTTTCAAAATCCTAAGATTTCATACGTAACTCAAACGGTTTTTCAAGTATGGCGCCACTTTTTCCGTCTACTACAAGTATGGCAAATATAATAATGGTCACATTGTATCGTATAATTTCCAAAAATCCAAATGCCATACAAATCGTCCAATTTTTATGACTTTTTTGCTCAAGTCCGATAGTCATCCCGCCCCATGGTTACAATCTGTAACAATTTTTTTTTTGGTACAATTGTCAAATGACGAGACTACAATGATGCCATGATGTAAAAAATGATTTTATGTATCTTATAGTCGTATTTTTAAAACGTGTCAAATAAATAAGTATTTCAAGTATGGCAGCACTTTTTCCCCCTACTAGAAGTATGGGAAAAATAATAACGGTCATATTTTGTCAAATACTTTCCAAAAATTTAAATGCCATGCTGGCACAAATCGTTTGGCGAAAAAAAAAATCTTACACCTTTGCAGTGGTATGGCGGCCATTGGGCGCTGTCGGAAAAGTATGGCAAGGTGATTTTCGTGAATGGCTACTCGACGATGATTAGCTATGCAAAAATTAGCCTGGTACAAATGGTTCAATTGTTTTATTAAAATTAACGTATTCGCGTCGGTATGGCGTACTCTGGTAAACAAGTGCCATTTTCGTCAAAACCTGATCTCATGCACCGAAAATTATGATTTTGATCTCATTCGATTTTGAATACCATCTAGAACATTCTATCAAAATTCCAAGACGGGCTGAAAAAAAAATGCAAAAGTTATAAACAATTAAGTAAACATGAAAATAAGGGTTTGGTTTTTTTTAAATAATATTTCAAAAACTATTTGAGATAATCAGAATTTGAAAATAGATCCTTAAAGAGCAGGAAATTTCCTTAAAAAAATCCTAGATCCTGGAACCTTACCAATAATCCTATAGCTTTAATTGAGCGGCGAAAGTAACGGTAAAACAGCGTGGTTCGGGTTTCGCGTGATTTGCCGCAATCTGCTACGTGAACTAAAAAAATATTTTAAGTGATTAAATATTAATATTAAGGAACAAAAAAATTTGGGTACTAAGTAGACATATCAATAAACAATAATCCGTTAACAAAAATAAATTATCACAATTCGTTTAATTATTATGCTTTTCTTAATTTGTTAATAGTCACCATTTTAATGTTAACATAAAAACGCTGATTATTTCTAAACAAGAAATCTAGAAATTTTTATTATTCTTTTGAGCTAATCTTAGGTAAAAGGGCTTAGAAGAGATTCCCGTTGACAAAATTCATTTTTTTTATTTTTCACTTTTTTATTAACATTCAAAAGCATTCCAAAATTATTCATGTAAATAAAGCAATTACGGTACTTTTATATCCAATTATTGTTATTATTTTGTTTTGTTGTTGTTAGAAGCCAGATAACAATATATATTTTTATATTTATAACTAATAAAATTTAAATAATCATTTTTATTGATGAAAAAACCCTAATTGTTTTATTTACGTGAAAATTTAATGAATGCCTTTGATTGTTCATAAAAAAGTGTAAAATCAAAATTATTGAAATTTTCCACTGGATAACTCTTCTAAACCCTTTTAAGATTAGCTCAAAAGAATAATAAAAATTTCTAGATTTCTTGTTTAGAAATAATCAGCGTTTTTATGTTAACATTAAAATGGTGACTATTAACAAATGAACAAAAGCATAACATTTAAACAAATTGTGATAATTTATTTTTGTTGACGGATTATTGTTTATTGATATGTCTTCTTAGTACCCAATTTTTTTTATTTCTTTGTATTAATATTTAATCAGTTAAAATATATTTTTTAGTTCGCGTGGCAGATTGCGGCAGTTCATGCGAAACCCGAACTACGCGTTTTTACCGTTACTTTCGCCGCTCATTTAAAGCTATAAGGATTATTGGTAAGGTTCCAGGATCTAAGATATTTTTTAGGAAATTTCCTGTTCTTTAAGGATCTATTTTCAAATTTTGATTATCTCAAATAGTTTTCGATATATTAAAAAATCCAAACCCTTCTTTTTATGTTTACTTAATTGTTTATAACTATTGAATTTTTTCAGCCCCTCTTGGAATTTTGATAGAATGTTCTAGATGGTATTCCGAATCGAATGAGCCCAAAATCATAATTTTCGGTGCATGAGATCAGGTTTTGACGAAAATGGCACTTGTTAGTCAGACTAGCGGGCTGTAAGCAGCACCCGACAAGTATGGCATTACGCTTTCGCCTACTAATTTTTTTTCGACTATCTGAAAATACAAGCATTTTTGTGGAACAAATCGTTCGACACTCGTTATTTATCCGACACGTTCGATTAACGCCCACGCGTTTGGGCTACCAGTGCGAGCGCTATGACCATCATTTTCCTTTTTGCCTTTACGCAATTATACCCCTGTAAAACCGCCATACTGGCACAAACCACCAAGAATTTTGTGTCACTAACTCCAGGCCTATATAGCTTTCCTCGATAAATGGGCTATCTAACACTGAAAGAATCATCAAAATCCGTTGCGTAGTTTTAAAGATTAAAGGGAACAAAGGGACACGAGGGAAAAAAAGCGATAAGTGTGAGTATATTTTGTTAAATAGGAGTTTAGATTTTGGATTCTTCTCAGAACACTTTGAATTTTTTAAATGAGTTATCAAAAGCCCTCGTATGTGCGTTAAAAATTTATTATCCTGATCCTGAAATGTCTATCGCTACATTTAACCAACCGCAATATTTCCCAAAGCCAAATATACCGAAAGATTGCCCCAATATCACAACGTCTATATCATATCGTCATATGGCTCGACGCGAGTTACCCTTCCCAACACTCCCGACTCAATATTACATTTTGCGTAAAAATGGCTGGGAATAACAGTCCCCCGGGCAGCCGTCTGTCGGTGCTCGGCCCCTCTATCTCCCGTATAAATTACTTTGGAATTGTTAGTATTGTGAAAATTGGATTAGGCGATAATTCAAATAAATGAATATTGGGCTAAAAGTTGTAAGGACGAAATTAATTTGTATCCAGATAATTCGGGTTGGATTAGGCGAGAAAGGTTTGGATTTTGTCCGATGGGATAAGATACTTTGAGTGATATTAACTTTATCCTGATGGGATTTTCTTTAAGGTTGCGAAATGTCAATGATATTGCTATGATAATAATAAGTATGAATGGCGCTCTTTGAAAGGTGCCTTTACTCTAAAATCTATGCAATATTGTAATTGAAATGCTCAAATCATAATAATCAGTAAAGTTACAAAATGTAATTGAGAGTTCATTTGAAATGAATCACATAAAATAAACTTGATAGATGTGCAGTTTTTCAATTCATTAAGCGCTCTACTTAAAGGACTTTTTGCTACACAACGTAAATATTACCTTTTCAAATGTAAGATCTTGGAACTGAGGAGGTAAGTACTGAAAACCGCGCTGGAAAACTAGGACACCTCAAGTGAAAAAGTAGGCGTCTTTGAATCACGAGCAAGCCTGACGCTGAAATGTAAAGATCAAAGTAAGACTTATGTTGCATTTTTAATGCAATTTAAAACGCCAGCGACGTGTAACAAAAGCTTAGTAATCCTCCTTTTATGGCGTAGTGTATTGTGCTTTGACCCCATTTGGAGTTTACGTGCCGTATATTGCCATTAGATACTATGACGTATAGATCGTCGCGTCGAAACCTCATCCCTATAATATAAAATTTTACTTACAACTCGTGTGAAGCAAGTTTGTTGGCGCATTAGCTTATCGCGCTGTTACCGTACATTTTGCGGCACCAAAAATTAACCTTTGTATATTCGTGGGATGCGAAGTACCAACATCATACAAAATATCATCCAAAGCTTTTGATAAAAACAAATAACTCTTCTTCATTTATATGGATTAACATACCTAATTCATTTTGACAATACTTTTATAAAAATATAGATTAGTATTTTTAGAAAATTATCTCATTCGGATGTAGCTTGTAGCCTACAGGCTACATCCGTATGTAACGACAAAACCAATCAGCCGTTGTCGAATATCGGGTTTCAACTTCCAAGGTTGACCCAGTAATATCAGAGTTAAATTAGAAAAATGTGTCAACTGAAAATCGAGTTTCTTCCACAGAACCAAATTTACAATGTAACAAAATACGTGGGTCACTTTTTGGTAAAAAGTGGCCCACGTGCAAGTTTCTTACGCCGCGTCTTCTCACAGGCCGCCGTATCACGTATCTTGCGAGAGCAATGCGAATTGCGATAGCAATTATTGCGCGATAATTGCTGCAAACTCGAATTTCGTATCACGTAACAGCCAAAACAATACGATTGCAATCGATCGCATACTCATCACCATTGTTTTTGACAACCAGCAATCGATCGCGCGATTATAGCTAGTGGATTGTTGATCGCTATTTTTACGTGATAGCCCTGTCGCGCCGGTTAGTTCCCGAACCGGTGCACTATGGAAAATGGTAGAACTAGAGCATATCATAAATGGTTTTTAAAAATATCACAATTTGAATGAAATATTTATTGCATTCGATACTCTAATAACCAAATAATCCTAATCAGACATTTTTTTGTACTAAAACTGCATAAATATTTTTTTTTCATAGGTTGAAGTAAGTTGAAGTAGCGGATGGCTCATTCAAATGTTTGCATACACATAATTCAAATGAATATTGTGAAAAAAATATTTAGCACATGCATGCGGTTTTATACATTTTAAAAAAGGATATTTTATGTTCTTATTAATGAGCTATTAACTTTTTTTAATATGCTTTTTATTTTTGAGTAAGTACTTAAAAATTGACATACCCTATTTTTCACTTTCTTTTTTTTTCGTCGAAGGTTTTCATATTTACCCACGGCTCCCCACGCGCAACTTTATGTGTTATTTGATAGCCTTACTATTCATAAATGAAAAATTAAAAAAATCTGCTGCGGAAGTTTGCGGTCCTGGAAGTTATGGGAAAAAATGTGATAGAGGTCGGAGTAGATAATTCGGTATCTTTTGCGGTTACTGCTGACATACTTTACAGAAACAATATTAACCACAATATTTCGATAGCAATAGCTTATTATCTATTTTGCACTCGTCCTGCGTGAGTAAATATGCATAACATTAGTACGTATTTAATATCTGAAAAACCAGTATATAAGGGGAAGCAAATATCTTCAAATGGCACACTTCAGCGTGTATTTCATATTAAGTGACACTTATTTAAATTGGTTATTTCCATTAAAATGTCAACTTTCAACTGTACTAAGGGTGATTTCATCATTCCCTATATCGAGCGTGGCAGAACCTTGGAATCGTTGTCCATAGTTCTACAGCAAACATTAAATGTTTCTGAAAACAACTTGTGTTTTGTAATTGGTGACATTCAAAGACATATTCTGCCTTCTTTCAATAAGCGCTGGGCTAAAGCATCACGGAAAAAGGACCAATTTATTCTGAATAATACAAGCTGGCTGGAGTCAGGATATTCGGTACAGTTTCCGGAGTCTGAAGCACATTTACTGCCATCAACTTCTGGTGAACAAGGAAGACCGTGCATTGCTTATGGAGACTCCTCAGAATCAACAAAGAAAAGGAAAAACACTCTTTTACTAGAAGAATATGGGTTTGAGCACATTTGTAACGCATTTTTGCAAGGACTGCGGGCCTTAGGTGAGTATGCAGAGGCTCGTCTTGTTGAAGAGCTAAGAAACTCTGAGAGCGAAAAGAAAAAAGTTTTCTCGACTACGTGGAAAGAGTCAAACCAAGTGAAGATTTTATCTGATACAGAAGCATTGAGTGCTTTTATTGATTTGGATCTAACTAAAGCACAATATATGTACCTAAGAAATTTAACCAACGGAAGAAAGTGTACAATGTTTCCCCCATATTACAAAATACAAGAAATAAAACAAACTTGCTATCCACCATCTTCTACAATCGAAATCACAAATACTTATGCTAAAGTGATTAATATACAAGACTTACTGGACCACACAGTTGCCAGAATTTTAAAAATTGATTCAGTTTTCCAAGAACAATACAGAAATTTAATCCTTTATTGTAAATGGGGATGTGACGGTTCATCTGGCCAAAGTCAATACAAGCAGAAACTGCCAGAAGAATCGGAAACTATTTCAGATGCCAATCTGTTCGTCACTTCATTAGTTCCCATTAGATTAATTGATGACCTCTCAAAGGCCATTATTTGGCAAAATCCAGTACCTTCATCTGTTCGTTATTGTAGACCCATTTCTATTGAATTTTGTAAAGAAACTCCTGAAAAAACTAAGGCAGTTGTAGAAGAAATTACCAGACAAATTGAATCTTTACGCCCGTCATTAATAAACAAAGATAGTGTTGCAGTAAATGTGAAGCACGAACTTTTTCTAACAATGATTGATGGTAAGGTGGCTCAGGTCCTAACAGAAACTCCATCGGGTTCTACGTGCACGATATGTGGGGCTACTCCTCGACTTATGAATGACCTATTAAAAGTGACTGCTAGACCTGAAAATGAAAGTGCTTACCAATATGGATTATCCACATTGCATGCCTGGATTCGCAGCATGGAAATGGTATTACACATTTGCTACAATCTTGACTTTAAGACTTGGTCTGCTACAACAGAAGAAAAAAAGAAATTGAAGAAAGAAAAGAAGGAATTTGTTCAAAAACGTTTCAGGGAAGAGCTAGGATTAATTATCGACAAACCTCGTCAATTAAGTGGAAACTCAAGTGATGGAAATACAGCACGAAGGTTCTTTTACAATTACACTTGCTCGGCGAACATAACAGGTGTTGATGAAACATTGATTAAACGCTTGTATATTATTTTACAAGCTCTATCTTCTGGAATGATGATCGATCCCGAAAAATTTGGAGTTTATGCCTTAGAAACTGCGCGAATTTATGTTAGTAACTATGATTGGTACTACATGCCATCCTCCGTGCACAAATTACTTATACACGGAGAAAACGTGATCAAACATTTTTCTGTTCTTCCTATTGGGCAACTATCGGAAGATGCACAAGAGTCGCGCAATAAAGACTACAGAAATATGCGCCTGCACCATGCCAGAAAATGTTCCCGTATAGCTACAAATGAAGACGTATTTAAAACGCTTCTATATACTTCAGATCCATTCATTTCAAGTTTAAGAAAACCTTATGTGAGAAATGTGAAGGATCTTGATGAAGAGGCACTAAGTCTTTTGAAGGTGGTACCTGAAGGTGATCCTACATTTACACCGGAAGTAATTTTAGTTAGGAATAGCGAGGATAGTAATAATTAGATATAACATTATCAGTAACTAAAACCTAGTTTTAAAAACCAATAATATTATAAGATTTGTCTAATTTGAGATCAATTAGTTTGGTGTAAGGTATAGATAGGTACTATACGATTTTAAAATTTTATGTATTTTATTATGCTTGTGTGATAAGTAAATATTTAAGTTTTCTTAATTTTACTCATATTAGTACTTATTTATAAAAAATTAACATATAACTACTCGTAATATTACTTTTTTTCTCTTTTCTTTTTTTTTACCTAAAATAAATATGTATACATTGAAAAAAAATACAAAAATTGATTATTTTTAAAATGTATGTATATCACTGTATACATGTGCCAAATCTCAATACAATACGATGAAAAACCTTGAAGTTACAGATTTTTGATCCGATACGGACCCAAATTTTCCACTGTGCGGTGGTAGGCACCATAGTTCCGACGACCAAAACGAGTGTGGTCGGTGGATTATACTTACTTTGAATAAAAATTATTGATTTGATTTTATTTACCAACTGTGACTCCAGTAGTTTCGTAAGTTCTCCTAGGCTCCTCGAGTTTATTTTGATATACTAGAAAATATATTATATTATTAGCATATTATAGCGAGTGAGTTATGTCGGATCGCGTCGAAGTTGTCTCGGTTACGTAGACCTAAGTATTATACTAGCCTAGCTACAATACAACGGTATACAAGTGTAAACAATTCGTTCGTTGTTTACAATTTCTATTCTGTGACAAGATAATAGTATATTAGCGAATTTAGGTTCGGATTATCGAGACTAGAATATTTATGATTTCAGGGCTGCTGCGGGTCTGTGCGTGGCGACGCTGGCGGCGGACGTGTGCGGGGCGCTGCTGACGGGGCTCGGGCTGCGGTCCGCCGACCACCGCACCAAGTTCCGCTACTACCGCTTCGCCGTGCTCGCCATGTCGCTGGCGTGTGAGTTCACTTTTCAACCGACTCCAAAAAAGGAGGTTATCAATTCGACGCGTATGTATGTAATATTTCCAGAACTGCCCAGTTTTTGTATATGTCAAGTGTTAATCTATAACAGCTTCTGAACAAATGTGCCAAATTTCAAAAGTGTATGTATGTATGTTTTTATGTTTGTGCACGCATATCTCCCGAACCACAAGTCCGATTTTAGTGATTCTTTTTTTATCGTACTAGGTATTGTTCAACTTAGGGAATACTGCAAGTTTCATCAAAATCGGTTCAGTAGTTTTTGAGGTAGGGAATTTTAATTCTTAATTACGTACAAAAATTTGAAGTCGATTTTATCTTTTATAAAATACTATTATTTATGCTGGATACGAGGAGTTTTCAGTTTTATTCAAGTGCATTTTTTTTCAAAGTCAAAGTCAATTTTTTTTATTTAGAATAAGTTTTTGAAGTGAAAACTTCTTTAGCGGCGTTGAGCACTTTTGTGGGATGGGTAAAAACTGTTAAACTCGCGTCAGATTCTCATGCTGATCGAAAAACCTTGGAAAAACCGTAAGACGGTTGGAGAGTAGTGTTTTGTGTGGAACTCGAACTCGATTCGATCGATTTTCATAAAAAATGGTTTAAAATTTAATCGATTGTAAGGGTTTCGATTAATTAAAAAAATCTATTTTTTAATAATCGATTTTCATAAAAAATTGGTTTAAAAAAATGCACAACGTTAATAATCAAGTTTTCACTTCTGCCGGCACTCTCGGAGTGCAACCCGTCTTTTTTTTCAAACACTTTCTGAACGTTGATGCTACTGGGGCCTACCACCGGCCGGCCGGTTCGGGAAGTAACCCGGCGGCGATTGTTGTGTGAAAAAAAAATCAAAACAGTTTTGGTAAGGGGTGTAGATCCCCTAGAACACCTCACGTAATTAACGTGAGGTGTTCTAGGGGGGAGGGGGTCAAGCTAAATCTTTCCATATCTCACTTAGGGGGGAGGGGGTTCGTAGCAATTATCACACTATTAATGGACGCCATAATATGTTTAACATAACTTTTGTTAATTTTTATTTTTCAGTGATGTCCATCTTAATAGCCCTCGTGATATACCCCGTGTGTTTCGCCGCCGAACTTAACTTGGGTAAGTTATTGAAGCAACATTGTACCACCAATGACACAAAATAGCTGCCTCTTATATTGACAATGTTGTCAACATTAGAGATCAACTACGATAACATGGCGCGCCCCTCCAAAATTCAAAACGTTTGAAGTGCGTTGTCAAAACGTTTGAAGTGCGTTGTATTGCGCGGTAGGCTAGTTATGATTAGTTGACCAACAAATCTTGGTAATAAGTGACATTAACTGAAATATTAGTGTGTACTGTGATTGGTTGAATACTTACTACATACAAACTCTTTCATAAGGATGTGACTACACACATTGAAACAGTCATTTGGAGGGGCGCGCCATGTTATCGTAGTTGATCTCTACGTAGGTCCGCCATCTATTTATGAATTCTATTTTCTGATAGTACCATCGAAGAAATTAATTCATAGGCAATTGACGGACCCACGTCATTTGGTCGGTTTATGTCAACTTAATGTAACTTGTCATCTGTCGGCTGGGTTTGACAAAACGGGTCCAAAATACGAAGGTCCGCCATCTGCCTAGGAATCCACTTCTCTGATAGTACAATGAAAGAACCAATCGTTAACTAAACACGTCCAAACCACACCAACACCAAACGTCTCGAGACATTCTCGAGAATGACTCGAGACTAAACGATTGCACAAACCTACGCGACCAAAGCGACTGCGAAGCGGTAGCGTCTACCGCGCGGCGGACGCTGCCCATGTAATCTTATGGCGCTGTGCACACCTGCACGACCGCGACGCGGGATGTTCGCGTCGGCAAGCGGAACGTGCGCGTCAAGTTGTCAGACGCGTGTTTTGAAGTGTACATAACTAGACTTCTTTTTTAAACCTTTTTTTATATTATTTTCTACAACTCTTTAGTTTATGATATTTTGATTTGTATACGTTTTGATAGATTGTGTCATGATATTAACGTTTGACGGTTCACGGCCGGTGTGCACGGCCAGTTTCGCGTAGCAGACGCTCCCGTATCGCGTACCACGTCCCCTGTCACTTACGCTTAGGTTTGTTTTAAGCTTAATAATATTCGTTTTGCAGGCAACCGGTCGGTGTGGGAGTTCGGGTGGGCGTACGGCGTGGGCTGGGGCGCCGCCATCTTCCTGTTCGGCGCCGTCGTGCTGCTGCTCTGCGACAAGGAGAGCGAGGAGCTCTACTACAAGGAGCGGAAAGTAAGTGCGAGCGGGACGGCTATATGTGTAGCGTGTGAGAGCGAGCGAGACGGATGATTATAATAGCTGTTTTGCTCTTTGTGTTCATAAAAAGAAGTCCAAATAGTTAGCAATAAACCAAAGTGGCGCAATTTTATACTTGCATGCTTCATGTATATTTAATATTCAGTCAAAATACTCACAATGTATGTTTTCAGGTGGTGAGCGCGGAGGGCGGTGGGCGCCCCTAGGGCCGCGGGCGCCTGCCCGATCTCGTGCCGTGAGCGCGCCACTGAGCGGCCTCACGCCCGCACACGCTGACGCACCACCGCTACCACACACTACTAAACACCAAGCTGGTTCTTTTTTTTAAAACGCTGGCGTCCAGCCAGCATCAGTTTCTTTTTTAATTTTTTAAAAAAGGACACTGGTTTCTATAGTGCAAATCCGTTTTTTTTTTTCAAAAGTTTTTGCCAAGTGCGACCAAGTGTGTGATTAGGGTAATGCAGGGATTCGCTCGTGTGTGATTTCGCTGTTCACGACCAAAATGCTCGCTAAACAAATTTGATTTCACCTGCTGGGCAGTATCGTGTTTAGTTTTTTAGGTTATGTTTCACGTATTTTTAGTGGGTTGCTTTAATTATGTACCTTAAGATGTTGTGATAGGGTGTGTTTTCGCTTACAAAACGTCGGGACAGACGTTGTTTCGGAATCTCCGCTCGCAACGCGGGTGTCAAAATTAATCGTAAGTGAGTGACGAACGCCGCTCGGCCATATTTTTAGTTTTAAGTGCAGTTTAAGTGTTGTTTTGGTGCACGTTAAGTGCGCGCTGAGCTCCGTAAGAGCGGACCACATTCACTACGGCCGTGTATCGATGTCCATGCTACATTCTAAATATTTGAAATTCCATATATGTAATTTAAAAATTGTATCCGCTATTTTGATTACGTTCCAGAATAAAGACAAGATGGCGGACACATAAAAGTAGATTCTAATTTTTTTCTCATTCAACAATTATTTCGACTGAAAACAAAGTAATTGTCAATTAATAACGACTGAACTTTAGGAAGTATAGACTGAAGCGATAATCTAAAACGTTTTTAACTCGGGAACGATACCGGCCGATCCACAAGTACCTCGAATGTAATCCGTTCCAAAGAGCGTGGCTTTTTATTTATTCGCTTTAAATTATTTGGGTCCTAGTGGTTTGTAAATACGTTTAGTGGAGTAGTTGTCGGTTGCGGCGCGGCGGCGTGTGCGCGTGGCGACGCGTGGCGAGTCTAGCGGCGGGCAGGCGTGTCACTGACCCGCGGACGGACTATATAGTGTTACTGCACAATTAGATATAGCGAGTGAGTGAGTGGCTATAACTACGTTAAAGGCGTTAATGGAATTCATTGTACTGGGAGTTACCTTTGTATGTACAATTCGTGTATTTTTATTGTATTTTTAAAAGTAATCGTAAGTGATATCTACGGATCTGATTTATAATTTCCCCGGGAATTGAGGAATGAAATTGTTTTACACGATTATATTTTTTATATTTTTTGGAATGTTTCTCATAATATATTATCTAATAGATCTGTAATTAGTCAATATTCAGATACGAGCAGATTTAGTTTGGTATTCGATGTAACAATAAGATATTATTTAATTTAGGTCTATACTCTGTATTCTTCACCTGCATGAGCCAGCCTTGCACTTTTAGTTAGGCTAGGAGTCCACATGCAAAAAATGACGTTGCAACTTTATTTTAAGCGTCTCCCAGATAAACGCGGCCTGCGGTGGCGGTGACGGTGACGGTCAATTGTATAACTTGAGAGTTCTAGGAACGACACAGACATACGCGGCCACGCGGCGAAGCCGTCCAACTGACCGCCACCGCCACCGCAGGCCGCGTCTGTCTGGGAGACGCTTAAAATTTATCACTATAATAGAGATTAATTACATCTTTATGAAGTCTTTGAGATAATAGAGTGAAAAAGTCGCGTCGACATTTGCTGTCTGAGCGCTTAGCCTAAATAACTTTTTACAAATAGCTATGTAAGGACTAACAATGTGCAAACTTTTTATTTACAGTTTATTGTCATTACTGTGCCAATAGTCAGTTTCCTCTAGCATGTTTATGTTTATTAATCTGTGAATGTTATGAAAGGTGTTCATATGTTTGTTCAATCATTTTTAATCGCAACTCTTTTGGGAATAATACAAAAATGTTGAGAAATTTTACGTTTTGTACACGACAGAACAGAATAGACATATAATTTCTATTGCATTCGCCGCTGATGTTTCTGTCTAATATAGCTTTAAAGTTGGAATCTTTTATTGGTAAATTATTATCAATATAACAATAATAATAATTATTATATTTGCTGTAACAGACAACTACAGTCGGGGCATTTTAATAGGCCACATTTGACATCTGTCAGATTAATTTCCATAGTGAGGTAAGCTGCGCAAAAACATCGACCAAAACGAATAAATCGATACGGACTTGAAATAAAATATTTGATTTTTATACGTTATTTGTAAAACCAAAAATAAATTCCTGACCCATTATTACTTTAATTCAAGGAGCAAAATAAGACAAGTACATAATTTACAAAAAATGCATTTATTCCCTTGAATTGTAAAAACTGTTAAATTTAGTATTATCATTATTCATTTCACATAAATATGTGTTACTTTTCACAACGTGGTTATTAATTTATGGGGATATTTCGTTACAAGTAATCAATGCATCGATACTATTTATTTTCTTTCGATTTTTAGAGTAACATCCCTAGAGTTTAAAAAGAAAAAAGGTCTGCTGACCTAACATTGTAACGACGTGCAATTTTATCAGTATTTATTACTATCAGATTTATAATCAGAATTTGTTTATTACGTTTAGAATTGTTTATCAGTAAAAGCAAATCGTTAAATAATTCGTATCGGTCATATTTACAATAAATATGTAATCGTAATTGAAAAAAGTTAATCAATTGTGCAGTTATAACAAAACAAAAATATTTATTTTTTATGCACGTCGCTACAATGTTACGTTGTACAATTTTGATGAACTGTCAAATGTGCCCTATTAAAATGCCTCGACTATATATTATATTCTGTCGGTACACGTTAATATGGTTTGTTAGCTTTAACTTATACACCGGTTTACATAAAATTTGGTTGGGATAATACCGTTCCAGTCTCGATTGTTTACAATATGAAAGTGTTTTATAGCGAACTAGGGGCGCAATTCTCAAATATTGAATGTCACTTGGACTGCAGGCTGTCTGAATGCTTTCAAAGCGACATATTTTAAAGAAGAATCAGGCCCCAGGTAAAAAATGAAATACTCTTGCCCCACCAAACTTCTTTCACAATCATTAGTTTGTAATGAATCGATTTCATAAAACCTAGAAGAGTTTAACGGGTTTAATTCTGTCTAGCTTCACTAATTCCCGTTAAGGTTGATTGTTGACTGATACTATGCCTTTTGTTTCATAAAAGAAAATGTCTTATCAATGATTAGCAGGCGTTTGTAAAATTGGCACATTGTAATTGCTTATCACTTAAGTTAGATACAGTGTAGTTGTCATTTATTGCAAACACTACTTGTTACTTCAGTATTTTATGAACGCTTGGAACAATGATCGATATTTGACCAAAAAATTATTTTTGAATCATGATAACAAATCTCTTGTCTTATTTGGCTGCTTAATGAATTATTTTTCATATTCTAAACGAGGCTAAATGTGTATGTTTGATCAATTTTATTGATGAAGTTTTTTTGTTGATCTGTTTTTATTTCTATCTTTAAGTTGTAGTAGTTTAGCGCACAATTTTTATGTACTAGTTTTAAAATGTTTATGAATGGAGATTGCAATCTGTACATACAACTGTATACTTATAAATCCTAACCCCACAAATTCTAAATAGTTAAACTCAAACAGCAGGCTTGCTCTTTTGATATTATTGCTTTATTTTTCTCTTAAAAATATCTCGAGCATTTATGTCTAATCCCAGTGATATTGTATAAGTTAAGTGTTAATATTACCTTCTATGTATACATATTGTATGGGAGCCGGCAGGCCGGTTAACACTTGAACTTTATTGCTATAATATGGCCGTTTGTCCACTGCTTAGGTTTCATTTTGCTCTACACCACTACGAAGCAGCGGTGGCATAGGTCGCTAGACTATTGTCAGTAGAAATGAATCCTATAATATGTATAGCCTAGTTTATAAAGTGGTATTTTATCGACCCAAAATAATCTCTTCCTCGGTGAACGGTGGCGGTAGACTAACGGCCTAAGGGATTGAAGTGTGGCACTCAGGTGGCACTGTATTTGTCGGTGACTGTACAATAAGGGCGTTCGCTGCGTTGAGCGTGTGCCCGTCGCGGGCGCCCGCACCGTGCGCTCGCCATAGTAATCGTGCGACGGCTGACCCGCTCAACGCAGCGCTGCTCTATGAGATAACATGAAACAAGCACGCCGCGCCAGGTGCACGCTTAACGCAGCGAACGCCCTAAGGGCCCGCGCGCACGGTTGGCAAAAATGTATGTTATAAAATAGTAGAACTGCGATTCTGATTATTAAGACCAAATTAAGACTGTTTTTCTATAACATGACTATTGGATTGTACAACAAAACAGTCACATTTTGCGGAGAAGTAGGCTCCATTTTGCGAAGGCCAGGTCTAATAACATTGGTAATAGAAACGTTTCTGTTGATCGTGCGCAAGGGGTCTAAGATATCACATTGAATGTAAATGTAAATCACACTGCCATGTTGACTTCATTTCTCATTATTGTTAAATGTATATTTCATAGTGATTTTAAACACGAGTCATTCAGTAGTTAAGATTGTTTTTATAACATGCTTGGGCAATGTTATATAGCAATTCCGAGGTTTTTGTAACTGTATTGTAGAATTATGTAACTTGATGTCTATATAAAAGCCTATCGGTTGCCCAAATGTATGTAAATTATCTATTTTCTTAGCCTAATTATGAATCATATCAATGAGATTAAATTCCGTAATTAGTATTACAGTTTGTTTTATTTTTTCACTAGATGACGCCCGCAACTCTGTTGCGCCAAAAATCGTTTATCGCGAGGGACCGTACATTTTTCCGGGATCAGAACATTAATCAGGGACTCGAAATATCTCCATGCCAAATTTCAGCAAAATCGGTTCAGCGGTTTGGGCGTGAAGAGGTAACAGACAAAGACAGACCTGTTGCGCCAAAAATCGTTTATCGCGGGGGACCGTACATTTTTCCGGGATCAGAACATTAATCAGGGACTCGAAATATCTCCATGCCAAATTTCAGCAAAATCGGTTCAGCGGTTTGGGCGTGAAGAGGTAACAGACAAAGACAGACCTGTTGCGCCAAAAATCGTTTATCGCGGGGGACCGTACATTTTTCCGGGATCAGAACATTAATCCGGGACTCAAAATATCTCCATGCCAAATTTCAGCAAAATCGGTTCAGCGGTTTGGGCGTGAAGAGGTAACAGACAAAGACAGACAGACAGACACACTTTCAAATTTATAATATTAGTATGGATTATATTTCAGTTCAGTTTCTGACAGAGGTTTACCAATTCGCTAGTTGTTTTAATTGGCTAACAGTTTTCTGACAATGCTATTGAAAATAAAAGCTCCTGCATAAAATGCAAAAGCTGAGTAAGTAATGAAGACTTGTATATTCAAGAAAATATTTAATTCAGCTTTAAGCTACACCACAATTTATCATTATTATCAAAAAAAGATTCAACAAGATTATTGGAACATATTTCGAGAGACCGGCTCACTCAATATAAAAGTGAACAAAATAACCCTTACCTCTGTGCTGGTCTTTAAACATAATCACACAATCAGTTTCTCATTGCATAGAAATTATTATTTAATATGGTTTAGATCACTGTTTAAACTTCAACACCACTCAGCGCCTTAATACTTTTGATAAGTCTTGCATTAACATCTTTGTAATCTACTGGAGATGCTGCCATCACTATCGTCTTAAGTCTTGCTTCATCCTAGAACGAAAAAAATCAACATGATTTTGTTTATATTTTAAATAAGACATCTTTAGATAAACCAAACGATTATTATAAGAACTTGAAATTACTTAAAATCATTAATGGAACAAGAATAATAGAGCCACGTAATTTTCCCCGGTTTTTTAAAACCCGACTGACAGATCGTATCTTAACCGATTCGTGGCCACTGCCGCGCCCAGCGCGTCATTTAAAAAGATTCAGTGAGGCCGATGACGCGCCTGGCGCGGCATACAAGAATTGTTAAAAAACACGTTAAAACTAATTTATTATACTTTAATTACAATTCCTTAGTCTAAATGCACTGCATGCATAAAACAGAACCAGTGACCGATGCCGCGCGTGGGGCGTCATCGTTTAGCAGGGCCGATGACGCTTCATCGAACAAACTGCTTTAGTCCGGTTAACGAATGACTCAAATGAGGGTATAGAGTGCGTGAGAGGGAACCTAAGCAATTTCTGCAGGAACTTATTCAGGGTGGTTAAGGACAAAACATACTAAAAGTCCTGACGTCTAGGAGGTGAGCCAGAGGGGGGGGGGGGGGGGGTGCGACAAAGTAAATTTTCGTCAATAACTAAAAAAATATGCTATGTATGTAAAATATTCTATGACGACCTTAAAGCTTATTAAATTCTCTATAAATTACATTCTATAGTTTTTCCAAATTCTTATCCGTTTTCGAACGACACGCTCAGGAAGAGTAAAAATTAACAAAAGCTTTATTTTAAACTAGACGTACCGCGAGCCGGCCTTGCGTATATTAGATATTTCACAGACAAATTAGTCCACAAAAATTTTGCCGACAGCCTTCCTCGATAAATGGGCTATCTAACACTGAAAGAATTTTTCAAATCGGGCCAGTAGTTCCTGAGATTAGCGCGTTCAATCAAACAAACAAAGAAACAAACTCTCCCGCTTTATAATATTAAGTATAGATATTATGTAGGTATTCCTTTCTAATTATGTTTGCAGCGACAAAATATTGTTCTTAGTAAAGCCTCAGATGCTGGTAAGTCGTCTATTGATTTTGGCGTCAAGATTGTTACCTTCATTTTTCGGTCCGATTTGAAAAATTATTTCAGCGTTAAATAGCTCATTGATCAAGGAAGGCTATAGGCTATATTTTATCACGCTAAGACTAATAAGAGCGAATAAATAGAGAAAAATGTGAAAAAAACGGGAGGAAATTATTTGAAAGGGCTTATTTGAACGCGCTAATTTCAGAAGCTACTGGTCCGATTTGAAAAAATCTTTTAGTGTTAGATAGCCCATATATGGAGAAAGGCTATCGGCTAAATTTTTGTAGACTAATTTGTCTGTGAAATATCTAATTTACGCGGGCGAAGCCGCGCGGTATGTGTAGTTTAAAATAAGGCTTTTGTTAATTTTTACTTTTCCTGAGTGTGTCGTTCGAAAACGGATAAGAATTTGGAAAAACTGTGTAAAATCTAATTTATAGAGAATTTAATAAGCTTTAAGAGTCCGTATACGAAATTTTGCCGATTTCGCTCATTTAACAGACGTGATTTAACAGTTAAATTAAAGTATTTCTATAAATTTTAATGCACAACATGTAAGATCATTTCAATTATAATATAGTGTTGGAGCTAGATTTTTTATTTTTTTTAAAGTATCTTTAAATAATCCAACTCAAACCCGCGACAGTTTTGTGATTTTTGCTGTAAAAGGTTTAGAATATCACCTTTTTATGGATTGTATTGACGTCTTAACGGTATGAAAAAAATACAATGTACTGTTGAGAAAGTCGTCTATAAAGTGTTGGAATTACTTTTTACTACTTCAATATAAAAAACCCTTTAAAAACAGAAAACCTCTATCTGCCCGCTAACTTGGCGATCGTCCTTTTTCACCTGGCATATGAAAGACGGGCGTGAGTGTGAAGAGAGCAGTAGAAAAGAGAGGACGGGCTCTTAAGGTCGTCATAGAATATTTTCTGCTACAATGCATATTTTTTTAGTTATTGACGAAAAACAAAAAAATTAGACCTTTGTCGCCCCCCCCCGCCCCTCCCTCCGGCTCACCTCCTAGACGTCAGGACTTTTAGTATGTTTTGTCCTTAACCACCCTGAATAAGTTCCTGCAGAAATTGCTTAGGTTCCCGCTCATGCATTCTACAACTACTTATTGACTGAGCTACTTGGCCTGTGGTAAGAATTCGTGAAAATGAAGGTGGCAACGAATCGGTGAACACATTCGAATTTCAAGTCGTACTTAACTTTGTTTACAGCTATGGTTAGCCAGATTAAAAAAGAAAAAACTCACACTGTACGTTTCCATTTTCGTTCGCAACTTGAACACGTATGTTTTGAACTTGACTTCATCGAAGAGTTGCGCGTACGCCGCCTTATCGTAGTCCAACAGCTTGCCAACCTCCGATGCCGGCTTGCCGAGAATACTCTCAGCGGCTTCATTGAAAGCGGTAACACGTTGGTCGCCCGTGGGATCTGATACTGTAGCCTGGTAGTGAAAGTATGGGTAAGATATGCTATCTAATATAAGATTTTAAGAAAAATACTATAAGGGTTCCTTGTTAACTATGGAACCCTAAAAAAGGCAGGTTAGTAAAATGATATTATTGTCTTTTTCCTTTTCTTTTTAATTTTAGACACTGTATTATGTGTATACAACATAGATCTAAGACTCATGTCCAAAGTTCCAGATTGATTGGTAAGTGAGGGGGCGTCCACAAATTGCGTGAGGTGTTTTCATGAATTTTTTGAACCCCCCCTAAATCTCACGTGAGATTTTTCAAAATGTGGGTTTCTTACATAAACGTTTAGTTTGACAGTCAGTAGATTTTCTTTCGAACGAATTTGTGAATGATCTTAATCGTATAACGATTATGCTTACGATTAAATCTCAAGCGTAATCGTATAACGATTACGCTTACGATTAAATCTTAAGCATACAGGCATACAATCTGGATTAAATGGACCAAAATAGTATTATTTTGTTGAGAAAAAAATTACGCGAGATTTGCCGAGACCCCCCCCTCTCCCCAACGTGAGATTAGATGAGATTTGACTCGACCCCCTCCCCCCCCCCTAAACACCTCACGTAATTTGTGGACGCCCCCTTACGAGTTCTGATGTGATGAGATTTTTATTTGTATCTGACATGAACTTATTCATATATATTACCATTTTGTGAAATAGAGAGAAAGGGACAAGTAGCGATCCGGTAAAAATGTGTATTTTTATGTAACCCAACTTTATATATTACTAGATGATGCCCACAGCTCTCGTTGCATAAAAAATCGTTTATCAAGCGGGAACCGCGCATTTTCCGGGATAAAAAGTATGCTATTGTCTTTTTCCGCGACACAAAGTTTCTCCATACTCATCAAAATCGGTTCAGCAGTTTGGGCGTGAAGGGTATCAAACAGATACACATACTTTCGCATTTAAAATATTAAGGGTCTGTTTTACCGCTTCTTGATAAGGTACCCGATAGGCTTATTTGACAGATTCTCCATATTCTATGTGTCAAGTTAAGTGGTGGCCTTATCAGGAAGCCCCAAAAGGCCTGTTTCACCACTTCCTGATAAAGTGCGGATAGGCTACCCACAACTTTTTTGACAGATTCTCCATACTCTATCTGTCAAGTTAAGTGGTGGATAGCCTATCCGGCACTTATCAGGAAGTAGTGAAACAGGCCCTAAGTATCGATACGTGAATCACACTTTGTACAATAACTTACCGCGAGTAACAACCGATGTTTGAAATTAGGATAATCCCTGTTACACTTCTCGCAGCGGAAGAGCCCGTTCTCTTGGTCGACCAGCTTCTTATTGCATCCGTCAGCGGGGCAGGCGCGGTACACGGCGTTGTCCGCGAACGTGAACGTGAGAGCGCCGAGCAGAGTGAAGCTGTCGCCGCGCTCGCCCGCGCCGAGCTGCTTGGCGGCCGCCTCGCCGAACGTCAGCCACTCGCCGCCGCCGCCGTAGTTGCCGCTCCTAAAGTAGTTTATGATTCATGAGAAAAATAATAGCTTAAAAGAAAAAACTAAAAAAAACACGCTTTTTATTATTTAATTTTTAATTTTAACAAATTATTGCATTGTCATTAGGCGGGTCCACATCAAGCGAGCCGTCTCGGGCGAGGTCGGCCTCTCGCGGCAAGCGAGCAGCCGCGGACGAGGCATGCTCACTGAGGGCGAGGCGGACGGGCGTACACAGCGAGGTTGCCTCGCTCGAACAGCCCGAGCCATGCTCACAAAGATACGATGACACCGCTCGTACGAACAGCCGTGGCAGCTTACGCTTTTATTTTGCTATGTAACACAACTATCAAAAATAGGAGAATCTCATCTATATGATCCTACAAAGACTCACATTTTTTTTAAATCCTTAACAGGAATATTCATTTTGCGGCTGATTTTTCTCCAAGAATCTTCCCTCATCCCCCTGTTAGTGTGATTGGGATCCTTGGCATCCCAAAGCCATACAATTGCGGCGTGTAAACTTATTAGTTGTCGACACTGATCGTTCATTTTTGACCGCGGCACAAACCAAAACATATTGTGACGTCCACACTGCGCGAGGCAAACGACCGAGGCACCTTTGAGCATTTCAAAAAACCGTTAGGCGGGTCCACATCAAACGAGCCGCCTCGGGCGAGGCCCGCCTCGCGCGGCAAGCGAGCAGCCGCGGGCGAGGCATGCTCGCCGAGGGTAAGGCGGACGGGCGTACAGCTAGGTTGCCTCGCTCGAACAGTCCGAGCCATTACTCAGATGTCTCTTAATACATATGCCAAGTTTGGAATTATTTAGACTACTGGATATAGGTAAAAAACGTGCTCAAAGATTCCTTTACAGACATACAGCCTACATACAGCCCAAACGTATAAAAGTGTGTTAATATTTATTGCTAAGCGTCAGTACTCACGCAAAGATCGCACAACAAAACAGTAACCAATATATTATAATATCTACCTGCTTGCTGCTGATATTAACACAATATTTGTGCTGCAGAAGCGAGCTATACGATCTATTTATAAATTGGCATCCTTTGAATCTCTCAGAGAAAAGTTTAAAGAAATAAGAATTCTGACCGTAATCTCTCAATACGTTTTGGACAATGTGTTATACGTGAGAAAAAATATTAATAATTTTAAAATGAAAAGTGACATTCACTGCAGGAACACTAGGAATAAGCACCATTGTTATTTTCCACCCTTTTGGTAAAAGGTGGATCCGTGCGAGTTTCTTACGCCGGTTCTTCTCGCCGGGTTAGTTCCCGTACCGGTGGTAGGCCTCATGTAGACACGACGTTCTAAAAGTGTTAACTTTGTTAACGTATTTGGAAATAAAATATTTTGATTTTGAGTTTTACCAATGACAAGCGATAATATAATAATCGTCAGATCGCAATCATACGCTGTTTGAGCAGTCTTCATAAGTATTATAGGCGCTGCCTATAATATGTAGTTTAAGTGAAGACGGCGGGACAGTGCAGGGACAGACCCACCACTGCTTTTTTTTCATCACTTCATGACCTTGAACATTGACCTCTTGCTTTCCACTCGCTTCGAAAGCCTTTCCGTGTAATAAGGCAGTCACAAAGTATTGTTATATTAAGTCACTTTTAGGCTGTCCACACACATACGTTTTTAGTATTCGATTTCCGAATTACATTTCCATATACGGAATCACGAAATTCCGTACACGTTCGCTCTTAGTTTATTACACGCACGAACGCGCCGGTTTGAACTAGAAAAAGTACGTGCGGAATATGTCCGCACGTACTTTTTGGGAATTGGGAAGAAAAAGAAAGTATACGCCAGTTAATGTATTTTCTAATGATTACATGTATTCGGATTTACGGATACGGAAAACGAGCGTATGCGCCCACCCTTACACATTGGGCGCTTTAATATTTTTGGACGTGACGCCAATATCGTGGACGTCCGCGGCAAAACGATAACACAGGGAAGAAAAATATTGGATAGATATGAAGCCGATTTTAAATTTCCGTCGACGATTACGTTATAACGTGTTAGAGGCCATGACGACGCCTACACTCTTCTGAACAGCACAAAACGTCCACGGCGCGTAAAATTAAAAGGGCATTTAACGTGTCCAACGTTTTATCGTGGAGGTTGGCGTCCACGATAACGTGACACGCAGAATTATTGTAAAAGCGTATAAAAACAATAAACATACCTGGCAGATATATTGACGATCTCCATATCGGCGCCGCCGTTGTCATACCAGCCCTTGAGCTTGTGCGCCTCGGGCAGGTCGGGGTTGATACGCAGCATCGTGCTCGCTAAACACGACAGCGACTTGCTACCGTTGAACTCCGTTAGTCGGGCACCCTGTTAATATAATAATGACATGCATGTAAAGCAGTTATGTGACTGTATAGCAAGATGGGGACCTACTACTTAGTTGTACTAAACATTTAACAACAGGTATCTACTAGCGACCCGCCCTGGCGTCACACGGGTATAAAATATATAGCCACTGAAAAAATGATTAAAATCGATAGCTATATGATCCTTCACGTGGTCTACTTCTTATCTGTGCCAAATAACATAACAATTGCTCCAATTTCAAGTTCGCGAGATAAGCACTTTCAAATAATTTCCCCCGTTTTTTCCACATTCTCCTATTAGTCTTATAAAATATAGCCTATAGCCTTCCCCAATAAATGGGCTACCTAACACTCAAAGAATTTTTCGAATCGGACCAGTAGTTCCTGAGATTAACGCGTTCAAGTTAGTCCTTTCAAATATTTTTTCCACTTTTTTCCACATTTTCCTCTACTTATTCGCTCCTATTAGTCTTATCATGATAAAATATAGCCTATAGCCTTCCTCGATAAATGGGCTAACACTGAAAGAATCAACAAAATCCGTTGCGTAGTTTTAAAGATTAAAGGGAACAAAGAGACATGTGGGAAAAAAAGCGACTTTGTTTTATAATAATACTAGCGACCCGCCCCGGCGTCGCACGGGTACAAAATATATAGCCACAAAATGATCAAAATCGATAGCCTATGATCCTTCACGTGGTCTACTTCTTATTTGTGCCAAATAACATAAAAATTGTTCCAGTAGTTCGCGAGATAAGCCCTTTCAAATAATTTCCCCCGTTTGTTCCACATTTTCCTATTAGTCTTAGCGTGATAAAATATAGCCTATGGCCTTTCTCAATAAATAGGCTGTCTAACACTGAAATAATTTTTCAAATCGGACCAGTAGTTCCTGAGATTAGCACGTTCAAGTTAGGCCTTTCAAATAATTTTCCCCGTTTTTTCCACATTTTCCTCTATTTCTTCGCTCGTATTAGTCTTAGCGTGATAATATATAGCCTATAACCATCCTCGATAAATGGGCTATCTAACACTGAAAGAATCATCAAAAATTTGTTGCGTAGTTTTAAAGATTAAAGGAACAAAGGGACATGAGGGAAAAAAAAGCGACTTTGTTTTATAACAAGTATAGATGTATAGATATAGATCTACAGTCTACTTATACTAACAACAATTATATATTAATCTTACCTTTGCCGCAACAACAGGATTTGAACTGCCATCAAATTTTTCAGCATCATTTCCCCATAAAGTTAGTGATATCTGAAAAAAAGAATGGATTAAAATAATTAGTGATTGTAAACAATAGCATGGGTTTCTATACCAATATTATAAATTGCAAAATTGTCTGTCTTCTTTTTTTGACCAACACTTCTGAACATATCAAGTTGAAGTACATAAGATACTCTGCTTCTTAGAAAAGTTTTCATCTCAGTTCAAGTCTACAGTTCTTACGCGAGAATCTAATCTTCGAGAAAGAATAATGTGAGCAACATTTAGTAGCGACTAGCGGTCGCCCGCGGCTACGCTCGCGTGGATGTCGGTTACTGCTGCAAAAAGCCTACCCAGAAAAGACACGGTGAGCAAAATGATTCCCAGGTATGTCCCAGGTAATGGGGCCGTACATAAAATACGTCACACTAAAATTAACAATTTTTGACCCCCTCCCCCCCGGTTGTCAGACTGTGTCACACTTTCTGTGACCCCCTGTAAATATTACGTCACAAAAACTAAGCCTAAACATGATTTTTGATTGATAATACACAAATGATATTAGAAAATATTTTTTTTATTTTTATAATAAAATTTAAATATACATATCTTTAATAACAAACAAATAAATAATATTTCTATTATACTTAAATTTTTATTATATATAAATAAATAATATGTATGAATGAGTGTTATTTTCTTAGTGTGTTTTGTTAAATATTATATCAAGTTTAACTTGATATATTTATTTATATTTATTACAATAATTTGTTAAATACATTACACAATTTATTGTAATAAATATATATTATGTATACATTTAAATATCGGTATATATTTACTAATACGAAATAAATGACTTCTATCATTACAAAATTGAAAAAAAGTCTAGAGAATGAATACATACTCAGTAAATTTTTTTTAAAGAACGGGCTGAACGGCGAACGTCACACTGCCGTAGACCCCCTGTCCCCCCTTGTCACATCTTGTCACACTCGGCAAAACCCTTCCCCCCCCCCCTTGTATGCGAACGATTTTTTGAATGGCCCCAATTCACAGAAACGCGCAGTCATTTTCCGCAGGCTGCACAGATTGTCTTTCTGTGGTTGTTAAGTTGTTTCATGCTTAGTTGATCCCAAGTTGAGAATATTTAAACATTCTTGTTTTCGTGAGGGATACTCACACACCACGTACTGGCGCCGTTGTAGTACATGCTATGTATCAGAGATGGCGCTGTATGGAAAATGATTTTCACTGTTTTCCTGCATTTCTCTTGAAGTTTTATTTGATTTTTTTTCTACAAACCTCACGGAGCCCGAGACCTTTCCAACGAATGCAAAACCGTGGGAATCGGTTTGTGCGTTCTGGAGTTATAGCGTCAGGAAGGAAAACCCGACTTATTTTTATTTTTTATATATTCGATAAGACAACTACAACTTACAGCGCCACCTGAGGAATCTACCAAGGTGACTTCTCTCTTCTTCAGTAGCTTCCCTGTACTGCGAGCCGTGAGCTCCTGAACATCGGCAGCCATTTTGCAAACGCCTATCACATCTGGAAAGTTCAATAATATTAAAACATAATATCTGCTAGGACTTGAAGTATCCTGGATATAATGAGTGTCTCATTATAATATAATATCTACGGACGCTTCACACCATGTCAGTCTGGCCCCCTGCTAAGTACCTGAATGACTTATGTTACAGGTACCAAGACAACGGACATAATATATTTAGTACTTTATATAATAAATAAATAAAGTAATATATTTAGTACTAAGTATTTATAATTTAAGATGTTGATTATATCATACACATATTTAATACACATCCAGACACGGGAACATTGAAACCTTTTTGTTTCGTCGGCGGGATTCGAACCCGCGACCCCCGACTTGAGCTGCCACCACTAACTTCCATTAAACAAGTACGCTGGACATAAGATACCTACCCAGCTGTTTTTTGTGCCTATTTGACGCGGAATCAGCGCCTCCAATGCGGGGGAAGAGAGCTAAATCTGACGTAACGTGTGCAAATGGCCGCTCAATCGCATATATATATATATATATATATATATATATATATATATATATATATATATATATATATATGTGTGTGTGTGTGTGTTACGCTCAAAGACCGAAATCGCTCAATGAGCGAAAAAAAGGCTCACAACGCGTTGTGGTCACAGTGAAACAGCCACGATGCGAAATTCGCGTCGTGGCTCTAATGAAAACGGCCACGACGCGTTCTGGCAATCGCACAAAGTCAATAACGCGAAATTCGTGTCGTGGCTGATATGCTATTCGTTTTTCTTGATCTGTTCTTGATTGATTAATTGTCCATAGGTATGGAAGATTATAATATTTGAATTACCACGTTACAAAATATTTTTTCTTTTACTAAATCACTGCATAACGTGTTTATCATTATGATTTATAAAATATCCATACTTCCATACTATCCATACTATTATTATTATTGTCTATCTGTCTGGCGCAACATAGTTGCGGGCATCAACTAGTAGTATTATATTTAAATTATATATTATAAAGAAAAATAAAACTAAATACTTATTATTTATTAAGATCAGATTACCTTATATTAAAAAAAACTATAACAAACAATAGCACTTTGCGCCAGACAGACAGACAGTAATAATATTAGTACGGATATTATGGAACTATGGATATTTTACAAATAATAATGAAAAACTTGATTTGCAGTGATTTTGTAAAAGAAAAAATATTTTGTAGTACGCGTGGTAATTCAAATATAATCTCCCATACCTATGGATGATTAATCAATCAAGAACAAATCAAGAAAAACGAATAGCATATCAGCCACGACAGGAATTTCGCGTTATGGCCTTTTTGTGATTGCCAGAACGCGTCGTGGCCGTTTTCATTAACAGCCACGACGCGAATTTCGCGTCGTGGCTGTTTCACTGTGACCACAACGCGTTGTGAGCCTTTTTTTCGCTCATTGAACGATTTCGGTCTTTGAGCGTAACATATATACAATATATAGAATATACAATGTGTCCCGACACCGGTGTCCGATCCATTTTAGTTTTTCTCGGGCTTTCACACTAATCTGACCAGAACTGCTCTTGTAAATATCCTATGAAGATAAAAAAAGGTCTCATTTGATAGTTAAATTTGTGGACTACGCTTACACAGGCAATATGTTATAAATTTCGTGGAATTAAACATAGAAAAACCCAAGTTTAAGAAAAAAAAATGACTATTTTTTATTAATGGCTTTTTGTGAAAAATCAAGCACATTAAACTGGTTCTTTTTTATTCTTAAAAGATCATCTTCTAAAATTCTTTTACTTCAATGCTCTAAGCCAGATAGTTTAGAAGTTATAACGATTTTCTTAAGATGAGGTGGACAGATTAGTATGAAGCCAGAGATTTTTTTTTTTCAAAAGTTGGAGAAAAAAATAATTCGAAAGCCTATTTGTCACTAATACAAGCCATACATCATGAGTTCAATTTTTTTTCTGCAACTTTTGAAAAAAATAATTTATCTCTGGCTTCATACTAATCTTACCACCTCATCATAAGAAAATCGTTATAACTTCTAAACTATCTGACGAGCATTGAAGAATGAAGTAAAAGAATTTTAGAAGATGAAAACTTCCTCTATCTTTTTAAAATAAAAAAGAACCAGTTTAATCTGCTAGATTTTTCACAAAAAGCCGTTAATAAAAAATACACATATTTTTGAAGTGAAAACTTCTTTAGCGGCATTGAGCACTTGTGGGATGGGTAAAAACTGTGAAACTCGCGATAGATTTTCGTGTTGATCGAAAAACCATACAAAATGCATAAGACGGTTGGGGAGTAGTATTTTGTGTCGAACTCGAACTCGAACTCAATTTGAAACTTGATCGAAACTTGATCGAAACCTTGATCGAAACTTTGATCGAAACTTGTTCAAAACTTGATCGAAACTTGATCGAAACCTTGATCGAAACTTGATCGAAACAACTTGATTGACGATTTTTTAAAAATCGATTTTCATAAAAAATGGGTTCAAAAAATGCACAACGTTAATAATCAAGTTTTCACTTCTGCCGGCACTCCCGGAGTGCAACCAGTCTTTTTTTTTCTTAAACTTGGATTTTTCTATGTTTAATTTCACGAAATTTATAACATATTGCCTATGTAAGCGTAGTCCACAAATTCAGCTATCAAATGAGACCTATTTTATCTACATAGGATATTTACATGAGAAGTACTGGTCAGATTAGTGTGAAAGCCCGAGAAAAATTAAAATGGCTGCCATTTTACAACCGTGAGAGAGAGAAAAAATTTTAGAGCTAATTTGTCGATATAATATGCCATACATCATGACATTAAAGGATCGGACTGTATAATAATCAGTACGGTGGTAGAAACTAGTATTAGTCCCACTACTGCTATCAGCGCCAATATGGCGACTTTTAAGCCTCATGTTTACGTAAATACTAAAAAATCTTTTTTAGAGTATAAATATTTTGTATTAAATTTACTAAGTGTTTTACTCTATTTTTTAGTGTTTAAATATTTAGTAGTTTTAGTAAAAAAAAATTATAAGTACACAAAAAAAAAAATTTAGTGTTTAAATATTTTGAAGTTAATTTTTGTACAGGAACCTAGGTAAATACTATTTTAAGCTGAACAATAATTCAAACATGTTAAATATTTTCATATGAGAAAATGATTTTGGTATTACGTATGTATGAGAAATTCGAGGGTAGCCCGGCTCCTTAAGGCTAATGTAAAGAAAGTTGAATAAAACTGTTATTTTTTATTGAAATAATAATTTCGAATTAGGAATAAAAATCTTTTTTACAGGTTTTTTTGTAATGCAGCCGTAATTATATAGGTAGGTACAGTAATTATTTCCTATATTAGGAAAGGCTAAAATAATGTTTAATTATTGTAATTTTATACTCCATATTTTTTCCATATTTTTATTTTATACTCCATATTTTTCTATATTTTCGATTTTTTAGTCCATATAATTAAGTATATATTTAGGATTTTTTAATACATATTTTTCCGGGCCCTAGTCATGACATAATATAAGTCTATGGTTATGACTTATATGACACACAGCAGAAATGGAAAAGAATAGAAATACTTATTCTGTTTATTATTTCCTATACTTAGGTACTATCTTTAAGTACTTTAAGTCTGTTTGTATACCCATCTTTGTGTGAGCAATAAAGTGTTTATCTATCTATCCTATGTCAGTAATGCACTTTGTCTATTCTTCTGTGGTAGAAATCTATAGTGGTTATGCTAAGTGGATGAGATGATAGATTTTTTGCTGGCATTTTAATTTCCGTCTTTGGCATGTATCTAAGATGTTTCAACGATAATATGAATGGCGGCCGAAAAGGAAGATTTTCCGACCGAGCGAGATAGCATGCTCAGTCAGGCCGAAGACCTCTAAAGTAATTTGAGACGTTGTATATATCTTGCAGTTCTTTGAAACTGTGATGCAGGATTGTGAGGCTTATTATGGGTACCACCACAATGGTAACTACTTACCAAGCAGCGTATCTGGATTTTTGTTAGCTATTTCATTGATTGGCATAAATTCGAATTTGATTGATGGTACTGCGGAAGAGTCCTCCATACATTCAGCCACCACTGTGTCAGCGGTGAATGTCATCTCGTAATCATTTTTCAAGCTGGTGAATTGTTTATTTGCAGTTTTAAGCTGACACCTGCTTATGTAGTAAACCTTATCAACCTGAACAAAGAAAATGCTTAAAGATTAAAAGATACTTGGGAAAAATTTTACATTACTGTTTTAATAATTTTTACCCAGGACCCAATTAATATAACTTATGGCTCAAAATCACCAAGGTTGCGAATATCAAGATTAGTTTTATGAAAAAAAATGCAAGTTATAATTATGATTCTTGGCGTATATTGTCGCAAAACTTATATATTAATAAAATTAGGGCAGCACACATAATTATATTTTTTTTGTACCGGTTTTTAAAGACATGTAGCAGAAAAATATCGTAAACTGGAGTCATATTTTAGGTTAATATCAGAAACCCCCCAGTTTTGGAGCTACTCTACTCAGTTATGAAATTTTCAGAATTCTGAGGCTACATCATATTTTACTCTCGGCAATTTGCATAGTGTTTTTAACGCTTTTAACCTAACCTACAGCGTGTGACGTTTGTGACGGTCGCCGGCTGCTGCCGTAGGAGTCACAATTCTAACTTGTGGCACGGGGAGGTTTTTCTCACCTAAAACATCCTTTCTCAACCCATGTAAGCACCAAAAAATTGGGATAGGTTTGTGAACCTTAGCCGTTTTCTTCCTGTACTGACGCTTGGCATTTTTCACAATTATTTTGAAGTTTTTGTTGATGATCGTACAATTAGACGCATTTCTGAGTTGACTATGCATGTATATTGATACATTTTAAAATGTACACTTAAAACAAGTATTATGTATTTTAGTAACTTTATTTTCTAATTAAACTAACTTTTAAGACGTAATTTTCTAGCAAAGCCAATTCTGCACCTTGGTGATTTTGAGCCTTATAAGTTTTCCTCTGTATATAAATTATTTTTATTATGTATTGTTTTCTTTTTTATTTAACTTACTTGTATCATATCGTAAAACTTGTCACACTCATTTTTAAAAGCTGTGGCCCTGATCTCTCCACTTTCATCACACAGATCCATACTAAACAGTTTCCCTTCTCCCCTGGCGTTGCTCCAGTGTCGGATGGCTGATTTGGACATCACACGGGCTTTTATTACCCACCTAAAATTTATAATATTTTACACACTATAGTCTATTTCCATAAGACAGGCAGATAATTAACTTACAAAATAATATTATAAGAGTATTTTTAATATAGCCAATTATGTTAAGCTTAAAACATACTTATAATTTTAGGCTTTAATGAACACAGACTTTTTATTAAAAAAAGGGTGTCTTAATTACTTTTTTTACATAATATCTAATTGATAAGTTTAATAAACAGCCACCAAATGTCATCACAGCAACCAGTAAAGTACTCACTTGTTTTGATAAGGGCTCAAATGTGCAATTGGATGTGTCATCTGTGTATTCAGCATACTGGAGTCCAGAGATGGAGTAGGAGCTAGTTTTGGCATAGAGCTGAATGCTGGAGCAGGTTTAGGCGCTGGATTTGGGGCTGACGCAGGTGCCTGCGCCGCTGATTCCTCAGTCCAGGTTTGAGGGTTGCCAAGCTTCTTGCCAATTTCAGAACCAGGCGCCAAGATTGTTATATCTAAGATGATCATTACTCTCCTGTAAAGATAAAAAAATATTTAAATTTTTTAAGGGTATCAATAAACACCTACAATAATCCTTAGGTGTGGAGTTAACAAATGTAAGTTAAGCGAGGCATATCTATTATCTATACTAATATTATAATGCGGAAGAGTTTGTTTGTTTGTTTGAAAGCGCTAATCTCACGAACTACTGGTCCGATTTGAAAAGTTCTTTCAGTGTTAGATAGCCCATTTATCGAGAAAGGCTGTATGCTATATTTTATCACGCTAAGACCAACAGAAGCGAAGAAATAGAGGAAAATGTGGAAAAAACGGGAGAAAATATTTGAAAGGGCCTATTTGAACGCGCTAATCTCAGGAACTGCTAGTCCGATTTGAAAAATTCTTTCAGTGTTAGATAGCCCATTTATCGAGAAAGTCTATAGGTTATATTTTATCACGCTAAGACTAATAGAAGCGAAGAAATAGAGAAAAATGTGGAAAAAAGAGGGAAAATTATTTGAAAGAGCTTATTTGAACGCGCTAATCTCAGGAACAACTGGTCCGATTTGAAAAATTATTTCAGTTTTGAATAGCCCATTTATCGAGGAAGGCTATAGGCTATAAATTATCTTATCACGCTAAGACTAATAGGAGCAAAAAAATAGAGGAAAATGTGAAAAAACGGGGGAAATATTTGAAAGGGCTTATCTCACGAACTACTAGAGCAATTTTTCTGTTATTTGGGTAAGATAGGAAGTAGAGCACGTGAAGGATCATAGGCTATTTTTTGTGGACTAATTTGTCTGTGAAATATCTAATTTACGCGGGCGAAGCCGCGCGGAATGTCTATAATCTGTGGCTAAGACTAACAGAAGCGAAGAAATAGAGGAAAATGTGGAAAAAACGGGAGAAAATATTTGAAAGGGCTTATTTCAACGCGCTAATCTCAGGAACTGCTGGTCTAATTTGAAAAATTCTTTCAGTGTTAGATAGCCCATTTATCGAGAAAGTCTATAAGTTGTATTTTATCACGCTAAGACTAATAGAAGCGAAGAAATAGAGAAAAATGTGGAAAAAACAGGGAAAATTATTTGAAAGGGCTTATTTGAACGAGCTAATCTCAGCAATAACTGGTCCGATTTGAAAAATTCTTTCAGTTTTGAATAGCCCATTTATCGAGGAAGGCTATAGGCTATAAATTATCTTATCACGCTAAGACTAATAGGAGCAAAAAATAGAGGAAAATGTGAAAAAACGGGGGAAATATTTGAAAGGGCTTATCTCACGAACTACTAGAGCAATTTTTCTGTTATTTGGGTAAGATAGGAAGTAGAGCACGTGAAGGGTCATAGGCTATTTTTTGTGGACTAATTTGTATGTGAAATATCTAATTTACACGGGCGAAGCCGCGCGGAATGTCTATAATCTGTGGCGGTACCCACAATTCGCCTAATATTCCTGCATCGCGCTATCGAAGTTTTCTAAGCGCGTATATGTACGACAGCTGAAATGTATCACGTGGGCTTCGGCCTGACCGAGCATAACAACTCGCTCGGTCGGAAGATCTTCCTTTGGCCACCACGCATTATTCCCACATTGGTGACCCTCAACAGAACACGCCGCCTTCATCATCATCACTCCCCCGCCCCTTCGCACTGCGCCAGCCAGCATCGCCTCATCGGGTACCTCGTCCACTAGCCGCAATGTATCGCGGCCTGGGCGACTCCGCATCGGCATCATCGGGCTTTCTCACTACACCGACCGGTCAGCAAGCAGAGCACATCTCTCCTGGTCAGCACGTAGCATCGACCCCGCACGGCAGCTTATCCGACTCACTGGATCCCGTGCAGCAGCTTACAGTTCCGACTCACTGGGACTCACTGCAACAGTTCCGACTCACTGGAACTCACTGGCACTGGAGATTCAAGCGACAAGACTTCAAGATTCGACCTCCGGTCTTCGGGGGGGAGTGATGTGGCGGTACCCACAATTCGCCTAACATTCCTGCATCGCGCTATCGAAGTTTTCTAAGCGCGTCGGTATATATACGACAGCTGAAATGTATCACGTAGGCTTCGGCCTGACCGAGCATAACACCTCGCTCGGTCGGTTTTCTCTTCTTTTGGCCACCACGCATTATTCCCACAAATCTATACTAATATTATAATTGGGAAGAGTTTGTTTGTTTGTTTGTTTGAACGCGCTAATCTCAGGAACTACTGATCCGATTTGAAAAATTCTTTTACTGTTGGATAGCCCATTTATCGAGGAAGGCTATAGGCTATATTTTATCACGCTAAGACTAATAGGAACAAAGAAATAGAGGAAAATGTGGAAAAAAAGGGAGAAATTATATGAAAGGACTTATTTGAACGCGCTAATCTCAGGAACTGCTGGTCCGATTTGAAAAATTCTTTCAGTGTTATATAGCCCATTTATTGAGGAAAGCTATAGGCTATATTTTATCATACCTTACTAATAGGAGCGAAGAAATAGAGGAAAATGTGGAAAAAACGAGGGAAATTATATGAAAGGGTTTATTCGAACGCGCTAATCTCAGGAACTACTAGCCCGATTTGAAAAATTCTTTCAGTGTTAGATAGCCCATTTATCGAGGAAGGCTATAAGCTATATATTATCACGCTAAAACTAATTAGAGTGAATAAATAAATAAAAGTGTGGAAAAACGGGGGAAATTATATGAAATTGCTTATTATCTTAAGAACTACTGGAGCAATTTTTATCTTATTTGGCAAACATGAAGAATAGACTACGTGAAGGGACATAGGCTATTTTTCGCGGAAAAATGAACGGTTGCGTGAAATTCCTAAATGACGCAAGCGAAGCCGTACGGAACATCTATATATTACTAGCTGTCCCGGCAAACGTTGTTTTGCCATAATATAAAGTATTTCACCCATATTATTATTTTATTTGAATGACTAAATAAGTATGTCGCCATGGCAACGTCGCCGTCAGTCTCAGGTTGTAATAATTTACTATTATTTATTCAACAAATGCACTTATCAATATAAAAAGTAGATGTTGTCCGATTCTCAACCCTAGCCGATATGCTCGCTAAGATTCACGAAAATCGGTCGAGCCGTTTCAGAGGAGTTCAATTACGCACACTGTGACATGAGAATTTTATATATTAGATAATAAAATCGTAGGAAAGTCAATTCTGTACATTGAATATTTTTGTAATAAATAATACTTGGATGTGATCTACTATGCTAACGCGAACGAAGTCGCGGGCAACAGCTAGTAATAATAATAAAAGTGAATCCATATTTCCCTTAGTTACGACATCACGCGTAAACAGCTGGACCGGTTTTGCTGTTTGGTATAAGTAGATATACTTTGAGTTTAAGAAAAGGACATAGGATACATTTTGTCCCGGAAAAATGTACGGTTACCGCACAATATACTTTTATGATTTGCGTGTAACTAATCAATCGACTTTGATGAATTTTGGTATGACTATGGAGATACTTTGAGTCTCGGGAAGGACAAGGGACATATTTTGTCGCGGAAAAATGTACGGTTTTCACAAAATGTACCTTTATGATTTGTCCGTAAATTATTCAATCGATGTACAGGAACAACTATAAACTGAAGACCATCCGGACGAAGTCGTGGGCAACAGCTATAACATATATATGACAGGACTATTGTAGAAGAAAACAATATTTTTTTAAATTAAATAAAGGGACAAACGAGCAAACGGTCACCTGATGGTAAGCAACTACCGTCGCCCATGGACACTCGCAACATCAGAAGAGCTACAGGTGTGTTGCCGGCCTTTTAAGAGGGAATACGCTCTTTTCTTGAAGGTTATTTAAGTATTATATTTTTAATCTTATGGGCGAGTCGGCCAATTTTTGTTGATTTTGCAATTATTTTTCTCCGCCCTTTGTATTTTAAAAAGTCTTATGTTTATCTTATGCTCGAAAACTGATTCTAACGAAGAAAACAAAGTACTCAAGCATGCATTAGAATTATTTGAGTTCCAATAATAGTCTAAAAATATATTTACAATTAAACATAAAAAAGGTAAGAAAATAGCTTAAAATATATAATCCGCCGTGGAAGAGGTGCACTTTAACTGTTGCTGTAGCAGTAAGTATGACAGATTTGAAGATAAATCGGATATTATGTTATGAATACTTATATAAATGGCTATTACCTCATCTAATTCTTATAGTATTTTAAGATTAAACTTTCTATAAAAACTTTTTAAAATCAAACGAATCGCTAGAAACATCAATTCTACCCCACATTTTAAACGTCATGGAGGCACTTGACATGGCTATTTGTATTTGCGTATTTGTTATTTATTTATTTATTTATTTATTTATTTAAGCAGTACAATTTTAACTTATATCTATTTGAGAATGTACCTTAAACCTGCAAGGTTTGTCTGGTACACCTTAGAAAGTTCACCACGCGCTAATATATTTAAACTATATCCTTGGTAACACAGAGTATGCTTATTACATCTCAATGTCTTATACAATAATCTTTTAATTATTTAGTTAATGGTTAATACATATTTCACGGGGAAGAACAAATAATAATAAGAATAAGTGCAATACAAACAAAATGATATACAAGCTTCGCTATGTTATAATAATAGGTTTTTAATAATTTATTATAATTTTTTTTCATTAAATTTACTTTTAACATTTTGTGGGATACTATTTATGACTGATGGTAGCAAATATTCCACAGTTCTTTTACCATAGAAATTTTTAAATTTCGGTATTTCAAATATGCCGTCAGATACTTTTCTAGTCGTACATCTGTGATGTGTAGGTATCAGTAAGTTTTTATTAAGATACTGTTCACATAGTAACAATAATTTAAATTTTTCATAAATAGGTAATACCTTACATAACTTAAATAGGTATGCTGTATCGTCATTGTTGTGTCTTAATTTCAATGGTATTATAGTTTTTAAAAGTCTTAGTTGTAACTTATATACTTTGTTTAAGTAAGTATTAAATGTTCTCCCATAACTAGTTAACCCGTAGGAGACGACTGACTCTGCTAGGGCTATATACATATTTAATAAGACACGGTATGGAATTTTACTTTTTATCATTTTAAATTTAACTAAAATTGCCCTCAGCTTATCACAAACAGCATCTACATGATATGATCTTATATATATCTTATACTATAGCGATCTTATATTAATATGCAATAACGTAAGTTTAATCCTCTTTGCATTTATGTAAGAAAATTTAGTTCTAAAGTCATTAATATTAAAACAATTTTGTAACTCACAGTGACTCGACGATAAATCATGTCCCACTGGGTCTACTTTTACCGATTCATAGTAGCTACTTGTTCAAGTATCGTATCGATGTCTTCCTCACATCTCGCGACGTAGGGCTTCGCATTGTCATCTATACGCGCAAGGACCTTTCCATCTTGAAACCATACGTGCTTGAAGTTTGGCCGGAGTTTTTGCTGCGCCTGCCACAACAATGTTTTATTGCTTTTGGAAAGGGCTTTTCTGATTCGAACTGTAGTATAATTTTTCTCTAATGCGGAGACGTCATCGATGAGGTTATTCACAGTAACAGGTTGCTTTTTTGCAGCCTTCAGCCAAACGTCGGCTTCGATTATGTTTGACAATTTTACGTGTATTAAACCTGGACGGTCTTTTCTTCCATTTAATCGCTTAACGAACGATATATTTTTGTGATCCATCTTTAAAGCGGCGGCTATTTTAACTCCGATGTTAGTCAGGTCTTCATTCGGCATTTGTGGAACTCCAAAAACTTCTAATATTTCGTCTATATTCTGTTGTTCGATGCTGCGAACGTACTGTTTTAGAGCTTTCACTTCTAACTGTTGATGTGATTGTTCGTTTTTTATTTGTTTATATTCGTTCTGCATAAGTTTTATTTCGTCGCCGTGACATTCCACAGTCTTGTATAACTCGTCTATTTTGGTACAACAAAGGTTTAAGGACCTTTCAATAGGTTGAAGTTCCTTTTTTAATACCCTTTATTAAAAAAGGAACTTCAACCTTCAACCTCAACTTCAACCTTATGTTGTATTTGCCAAACAATCACCATGTGTAGACGGTATGTTTGACAAATATTGGCCTTATTTGCCTATTTGACAAATATGACCAATACTAAATACACATATCCTTGTTGGTTTTTACCTTACTAACCTAACTACCTTTGTTGGTTTTTGACGCACATCAAAGGAGTCAAATAGGCAAGTAAAGATAATCAAGTAAAAGTTTGGTATTTGACGTCCATGTGTGGAGGGCCATATTTGCCTATATTTGCTTGTTTGTGTATTCATCAATAATTTTGCCAAATACAACAAATAGCCAATAGCAAAAACAAATAGCCATGTGAAGTGCCTACATCATCAATAATACCGATTTATTGTTATCATTGGGTGTTAGGGAAGGTAAAATCCGGAGGTGACAACGTTTAGTTTTTACGTATTCTATGGAAAATCTCATAATACCTGCCATTTCTCGACAGTTCACATTTGAACCTCAGTTGGGCTGTGTACACAGTTTTTTCAAAAGAAGTTTATTTGTAACACAAATGTAAGTACTGTTTCACATAAAACTATCAACGCATCATGTGGGTAGTCAAAAGGGCCATGTTTGGGGCTATAATACAAACCACATTGTATATTTTTTACAGAGATAAGTTTGATTTTCTCAACGCTATGACAGGGTAGAGGAATAAATTCGCTATCACTTTGGTGCTCCAACATCATATTTCTCAACGCTATGAAAGCGTAGAGGAATAAATTCGCTACAATTTTGTGCTTCAACGTCACAAGCAGTGTAGATATTCGCCAATTTTCTTTCTGTCGCATAATTTTTCTGCGTCATAGCAGCAAAAATTGGCAGCCTCACCCTTATGTTCCAACCTTCATATAATATGACAATTACCAACCAAAAGTCCAAATCCACAAAAAAGTTGACATACTTATTTTGCTTATTCGACAAATAAATTAACTCACTTTTCTCCTTTCCCTGTGTTCTTGAGTAGAGATGTAACAAATCTATCTATCTGTACCACAGAATAGTCTGATAGTTCTCCTGTAATAAGCTTATCATTCAGTTGTGTGGCAAGCATGGCAAAACTGTGTGAGTGTTTGCCATCTGACACCAAAAGTCGAAACCGCTCATTAGCTCCGCTGCCCTGTATCTTCTTGCTGCCGAGTACTTGCATCACTGGTTTATTGTAGTCTCCTCCATTCATTATAACCTTAAAAGTTTTATTTCAATACAGATACAAATTACAATACCTATAGAATTACAATAGAAACTTTATCTCAATCATCAGAACAAGTTTAGACATGTTACAGTTTCTTTATGCTTCACTACACGAATTTTAAAAATTGTTTTGTAATAGTTGCTGTCCCTCCATTAAAATAATGTAGGAATAATATTATGACTCCTTGACTTATTCTCGTACAATTTATCAAAAAGCTAGCCACAAAGACATTCTTCGCAACATCATTTATAAAACATACCTCAAGAGATCCTTCAGATAACTTTAAATCCATTTTGCTGCGTTTGGACAAACAATATCAAAATGTTTTATAGATTCTTTCAATTCAATATCTTCTTTTTACTAATTAACTCCACCCAAGTTAAATTTAAGCCCTGATATTTTCTTTATTTAGTTTTTATTCACAGATTAAGGTTAATAGGCTTTTATTTTTCAAATTTCAAGACTCAGACCGCATCCAATTTTCAAACTGTAAGAGTGAAGAGCAGTCAAGTTACTTGACTCAAGTAGGGATGTGAAAAATAATCGATTAAAAATCGATTATTTTTAAATAAAAATAGATTTTCATACGCGATTTTTTTGTCATAAATAATCTATTAATAATCGACTATTTTATAGTCATGCAAAATCCGACATTACGTTCGGAGTTTGAACTTCTGGCTTGGAAGTCGGAGTCGGAGCCCCGAACGCGAATTTTAAAATTTATTTAAATACATTATTAAATATTAAATAATATATTAAATTTTACTTTCATTGTGTTCATACTATAAATTACTATCATAGCTCCATAATATTAACATTGACGCCATCTGTGCATCTATAATTCCTCCATAGTTCAGTGGTTCAGAGCTCGGCTCTTGACTCGGGTCTTGGGTTCGATTCCCGCGTTGGAAACATGTTATTTCCAAGTTTGGTTAGGATAATGTAGGCTGATTGTCTGACAACTTGATTGTCTGACAAGTAAGATTAACCATGCGTCGGATGGGCATGTAAAAAGTCGATCCTGCGCCTGATCTCTCGCCAGTCGTGTCGGTCGTCCGTCCCCCTGGGTTATGAGAGTAAAAGGAATAGAGAGTGCTCTGCGTAACTGGCATTTGTTTCAATGAAATTGGCCACCGTCACCGAAACCGGTGTGGGAATTGTTTTATTTATCTATACTTATTATTAAACAAATCTATATAATAGTTAGTGCAAGAAGATTCACAGTTTGTGTCCGGGACAATAAAATATATATTATATAGATGTCAACATATAGATAATATTTTATAGTTTAGTTTGTTCGTAATAGGTTTAAAATATTCGTGGTTAATAGTAATAGTTCGTGTTAGAGTGAGACGGAAAACGTCTTTGAATAAACCATCTCGTGATATGCCTTTTATTCCCAATACCAAAGTTTCCAAATATTACGAGAAAAACATAATAAATGTATATGGCGTTTATTTTGGAACTATTAAAAAAAATGCAAAAAAATTGATTTATATAAAAAAAATCGATTATTTTCCTAAGAAAAATCGATTATTTATTAATCGATTTTTGAATACTTAAAAAAGTCGACTATTTAAAATTCGATTTTTTATCTGCAAAGTCACATCCCTACATTCATTTTTTTTTAATTATTCCCGGTCGGAACAGGCAAAGGGAGCGTTGCCCATACAGCCATCCCTACATTCAAATCACTCAAGAGTAGGGATGGGTAAGGCAGTAAAAACTGAGTCAGAGTAAAAACTCAAACTCAGTAAATACAGTATTTACTTTATTGTATGAGTAATTACTCATTGGACACAGTAAAAACGTTTTATTCAATATTTTAGGATCTAATTACACATAAACAAATCAAGAACATTATAGAATAATAAAAAATACTTATAATTCAGTGTTGCCAGACGGTCATCTTGGTTTCTCCCCAAGTATTACCCGAAATCCCTCCAAAATATGGGATTTAAAGAAAAATGCCCCCAAAAGCTAAAAAATATATTTTTTTAATTCATTATTCGCCAAAATTCGGGTTTTCAAGAAAAATACCCCCAAATATATCAAGTTTTATTAATTAATAGGTAATAAGTACAAAATTAACAAGTGGAAATGACGAACGGAAGTATAGTCTGTCAAGAAAGTGAAGAAATTAAAAAGTGGCGCAACATCGTATTGTCATCCCTTTCAAATCAATCTTTAAAAGAAAAAAGGGATGACACTACGATGTTGCCACTTTTTAATTTCTTCACTTTTTTGACAGACTATATTATGTATAATTTTTAACCCAAGTTTTTCTTTTCAATTCTGAAATAAATACATAATAGTTTGAAAAAACTAAAATTATTGCATTGGCATTTGGCAGTACGTATGTAAAGTTTTGAATTTATGAGACTACTGGCGAGAGGTAAAAATCATGCTCAACGATTCCGTACGTACATACAGCCCAAGCCACGCCCAAGCTAATTATAGAACGTGTAATAATTATTAAAAATGAAATATTTATTTGCAATACAGATATTTTATCGTGTTTTTTCAAGATTATCGGTATTCGGTCTTAATTAAAACTCCCGAATCCCCCCAAAACCCCCCAAGCTTAAATTTTTTTCCTCCAACAATCCCCCCCAATATTTTTTGCCCCCATTACCAAGAAAAACCCCCAAATTTGGGGGGATTCTCCCCAATCTGGCATCACTGTTATAATTTAACAGATTCATAATTTTAAGTAAAATAAAGACAATGTAGACCAGTGCCGATACCTTTAAAAAAGTGAAAAAGAATAATAGTAGGATGAAACCCATTAGAAAAGGAGGAGAATAATATAAAAATTAAGGGAAAAATAATTTACTGGCGATCTGAGTTCTACGATTTATCTCGATTTGCGATAAAACTAAAAGTCCTATGGAAAAAAGTTAAATAGCAAAGTTGTAGGTAATAGAAAGATCTAAAACTTTTGTAGTTACGCTTTTTCCACATAACCTTAAAATTTATGTGAAAAATTGTTATTGTGTATATGTGAAAAAAAATCATGTTTTTGGTTTTTTATTATTATCTTTAAAAAAAGAATTATCTTTCTCAAAATTCGGTGAAAACTTACCTTTTTTTGTACCAAATACGCTGTAATTTATTTGAGAAATATATTTTATTTTTTCACCTTTTTTCGAAATTAGTTTATTTATTTCATTTTATTTCTTCAGAAAAACTTACAGCTATGCAATAAAGACAATTAAGACTAATATAATTATCTATGAGCCATTAATAAGTTTTTACATATTATATAGAAAAAATACCCTAATTTTCAATCGGAAATTCACCCATCAAATATCAGCTGTTTTAAAAAAATTGGTATGCTTTCTATTCGTTGAAGTCTCTACTTTCCAATGGCGAAAAAATGTATATATTATACTATACTAAATCTTTTCAGAAAATGCAAAAAAAATCGAAAAAAACTCAAATTTGAAAATTCTTTATTAATTTCATTTAAAAATGTGATAGCTGCAATTTGTTGTAATTAAAAAGTTGATTAATTATTTAATTATAATTACATTTCTGTCATCATAGAAAATCTCATTATAACAAGCAGCAATCACATTTTTAAATGAAATTAATAAAGGATTTTCAAATTTGAGTTTTTTTAGATTTTTTGCATTTTCTGAAAAGATTTACTATAGTATAGCATAAATATTTTTTCACCATTAGACGAATAAAAAGCACACCATTTTTTTTTAAAAAGCTGATATTTTGACGGGTGAATTTTCGATTGAAAATTAGGGTATTTTTTCGATATAAATTCGAAATAAGGTGAAAAAATTAATCTTTCTTATCAAATAAATTACAGCGTATTTGGTACATAAAAAGGTAAGTTTTCACCGAATTTCGTAAATTTTTTTTTGAAGATACTAATAAAAAAACCAAAAACATGTTTTTTTTTTAATTTTTCACATACATTTTGAGGTTATGTGAAAAAGGCGTGACTACAAAAGTTTTAGATTTTTTTCTTACCTACAACTTTGCCATATTTTGACTTTATTTCATTGTAATATTAGTTTTGCCGGAAATCGAGATTAACCGTTTTTTCCCCTTAAGACCTCAGATCACCCATAAATTATTTTTCAATGGGTTTCATCCTACGATATTTTTTTTTAAATTATCTGTCTTGGTCTAATGTAGTTTCATGTTGAAGATTGTCAATACGGGGTGCAATTAAACCTTCCTGCCAACATTTTTCCAGGGCTTTGGTATCATTAGGAGAGTCCATTAAAGCAACAAAACTTGGGTGCTTTTAATTCTTTTATGACATAACATTTTATGCCATTTAAAATCGTTGCAGAACGGTCACTAGCGGTGCGGGGGAATGAGAGGGGCTGACGCATTTTATTTTTGAACAAGGATCATTATTTCAAAATTTGGCAGGAAGGTTTAATTGCACCCTGTATATCGACCCTTCGCTTCTCTTAATTTCTTCATAGCACCAAAAACTTTTAATAGTACCAATAATAGGGTCAAAACGGGACGATTCTATATGGTTCTTTAATGGTTTATAATAGTGATAGGTGATGATGACGAGGAATGTAATTTGCGTAGTAGCATATGCTTTCCGTTCTTAAAACAACGTCGAAACTCCCAAACTTGTATCTATAAAGGGTCAGAAGTTCTCTCAGCACCTTCCAAACCATAGTATACCCGGTGCAAAATCTTACTTCGTTCGTTGATACATAATATGCTCAGAATACTGCTCACGAAACCGAAGTCATCACATGTTTCCATGTAAGTAAATTTTGAGGAGTTCCCTCGATTTCTTATGGATCCCTTCATCAGGTCACCACTTTTGTGAATACGGTATCAAATTGGGATGATAACCTTTACACCAAAAGAAAAATTTTGAAAATCGGTTCACAAGCGGCGGAGTAATCGTTGAACATAAAAAACGAACATAACACCTCCTCTATTTTGAAAGTCGGTTAAAGTTGTAGCCTAATATGTGTTACTCTGATGTATAAGATACATTAATGTAAAGTTTCATTAAAATCCGTTCAGTAGCTTTTGCGTGAAAGAGTAACAAACGTCCATACATCCAAACTTTCGCCTTTATAAGTACAGTGTATACAGCTACCTATGACATTTTTTTATAACACCAACACTGTAAAAATCGTCTACCTAAATACCAAAATCATAATAGTCTATCATCAAAATTAGATATTCTATAGCTGAGGTACCTAATTTTTCGTTACTGAGTCCAAAAAATACTAAAAGAAAATTTTGCATTCATTATATTATTGAGTGTATATAATTTATTTTCATTTAAACTGGTTAATGGTTATACTTAAAAAGAACATAGCTTATACTTAAAATACAATACAAATAAATAATAAAATATAAAGAAAAACTTTAAATAATTCAATTGTGGTTAGTAAAACATAAATACTCAGTCAAAAGTAAATACTGAGTGTCTAAATTCATTTTTACTGAGTATTTACTCTGGTCTGAGTAAATACTCAGTAGCTTACCCATCCCTGCTCAAGAGTCATAGCTGACAGCTGTCAAGTTTACAAATCGTGTTTTTAGGCGCGAAAAGTTTTTTTTAAATAAATATAGTAGAATTACTGCATATGATCTTTATGCTTAAATCCTTGCATTAACAGGTAAATAAAATAGGTTGTTTATCATGGAGGCTTTTCACATGGCTATATTTTGTGTTTGCTATTGGCTATTTGTTGCATTTGGCAAAATTATTGACGTATACACAAACAAGCAAATAAAGGCAAATACGGCCTTCCACACTTGACGTTAAATAACATTTATAAATTCAAAGATTCTGACCTAAATTCGAAATATATAGTAGAATAAAACATCCTGCACCGATTGATAACAAAAAATTAATACCTTACCGACAAGTTATGTGAAATAATTCATTTTAAAATTTCCATGAATCAATTACGTAATTTTTGCCGGAATCGGAAATTCCTCTTCTATTGATATTACACTTCATGATACATATTATGTAGTTGCTCATTTTCATTATGTTTTATCAATAGGAGCAGTATTCGCAATTTTTGGGGGATTTATTCATTGATACCTTTATTTACATACAATTTTTGAGAATTCGTCTGAATTGTGAACTTTGTATCTAAGTCCAAAGATAAACGGCTAAAAAACTGCTTATCAATTTCTTCGTAAGATTTGCGATTTTTTAAGCCCAAAAAAGTGGGTTCACCGGTGATTCTGCGGAAATATTTCAAATTGAAATTAATGAAAACTTTACTTCGAAAAGTAATGGCGATACAGCTGTGATTACTGATTAGACATAATATTCGTTTCATTTCAATGCGCATGTGCAGCTTTCGCGCGTGTGCAATTTCTGTCAGATTTTGGCAAATAGCACTAAAACTGACACTAATTTTTAACTTTGCGTTGCGCATGCGAAACGAATACGACCATTAGACAACTACTAACTAACAACACCATTAACACTTACATCTAACGCTTGTACCTACTTATTACTACAATTACTCTTACTCTATGCTGAGCTCCCTCTCACTTTGGTTCGGGAGCTCAATGGCCTCCACCATCCCCTATTAGCCATCCCTTTCCACTCAAAAAGAAAGGTTTTCAAATTTTAATTACTCTACTACCCAATAACACCATTTACTCTAACATCTAATTTAAAACATAATACCTACTACAACTACTAACTAACAATACCATTTACTCTTACATCTAAAATATTAAATACCTACTACAAGTACTTACTAACAACACCATTTATTCTTACATCTAATTCAATACTTAAAACTTTCTAAAACTACTAACTAACAACACCATTTGTTCTTACATCTATTTCAATACTACTTTCTAAAACTACTAACTAATAACACCATTTACTCTTACATCTAATTCAACACTTAATACCTACTACAACTACTAACTAACGACACCATTTACTCTTACATCTAATTCAATACTTACTACCTACTACAACTACTAACTAACAACACCATTTATTCTTACATCTAATTCAATACTTAATACCTTCAACAACTACTAACTAACAACACCATTTATTCTTACACCTAATTCAATACTTAATACCTACTACAACTACTAACTAACAACACCATTTACTCTTACATCTAACGCTTGTACCTACTTATTACTACAATTACTCTTACTCTATGCTGAGCTCCCTCTCACTTTGGTTCGGGAGCTCAATGGCCTCCACCATCCCCTATTAGCCATCCCTTTCCACTCAAAAAGAAAGGTTTTCAAATTTTAATTACTCTACTACCCAATAACACCATTTACTCTAACATCTAATTTAAAACATAATACTTGCTACAACTACTAACTAACAATACCATTTACTCTTACATCTAATTCAATATTAAATACCTACTACAAGTACTTACTAACAACACCATTTATTCTTACATCTAATTCAATACTTAAAACTTTCTAAAACTACTAACTAACAACACCATTTGTTCTTACATCTATTTCAATACTACTTTCTAAAACTACAAACTAATAACACCATTTACTCTTACATCTAATTCAATACTTAATACCTACTACAACTACTAACTAACGACACCATTTACTCTTACATCTAATTCAATACTTACTACCTACTACAACTACTAACTAACAACACCATTTACTCTTACATCTAATTCAATACTTAATACCTTCAACAACTACTAACTAACAACACCATTTATTCTTACATCTAATTCAATACTTAATACCTACTACAACTACTAACTAACAACACCATTTACTCTTACATCTAACGCTTGTACCTACTTATTACTACAATTACTCTTACTCTATGCTGAGCTCCCTCTCACTTTGGTTCGGGAGCTCAATGGCCTCCACCATCCCCTATTAGCCATCCCTTTCCACTCAAAAAGAAAGGTTTTCAAATTTTAATTACTCTACTACCCAATAACACCATTTACTCTAACATCTAATTCAAAACATAATACCTACTACAACTGTTTACTAACAACATCATTTACTCTTACATCTAATTCAATACTTAATACTTTCTAAAACTACTAACTAACAACACCATTTATTCTTACATCTAATTCAATACTTAATACCTTCAACAACTACTAACTAACAACAACATTTATTCTTACATCTAATTCAATACTTAATACCTACTACAACTACTAACTAACAACACCATTTACTCTTACATCTAACGCTTGTACCTACTTATTACTACAATTACTCTTACTCTATGCTGAGCTCCCTCTCACTTTGGTTCGGGAGCTCAATGGCCTCCACCATCCCCTATTAGCCATCCCTTTCCACTCAAAAAGAAAGGTTTTCAAATTTTAATTACTCTACTACCCAATAACACCATTTACTCTAACATCTAATTCAAAACATAATACCTACTACAACTGTTTACTAACAACACCATTTGTTCTTACATCTATTTCAATACTACTTTCTAAAACTACTAACTAATAACACCATTTACTCTTACATCTAATTCAATACTTAATACCTACTACAACTACTAACTAACAACTCCATTTACTCTTACATCTAATTCAATACTTACTACCTACTACAACTACTAACTAACAACACCATTTATTCTTACATCTAATTCAATACTTAATACCTTTAATAACTACTAACTAACAACACCATTTATTCTTACACCTAATTCATTACTTAATACCTACTACAACTACTAACTAACAACACCATTTACTCTTACATCTAACGCTTGTACCTACTTATTACTACAAACTCAAACTCAAACTCAAATTTTTTTATTCAGAATAAATTTTTGCAAATATTTTCTGAAAGTCTACATGATGCCTACCACCGGTTCGGGAACTAACCCGGCGAGAAGAACCGGCGTAAGAAACTCGCAGGGGGCCCACTTTATTTACCAAAAAAAGTGAGAAAAAAATTAATCTTTTAAAATAAAGTTTACAATGCTGTAACTTAAAATTATACAATGTCAACATACATACATAAATGTAAGTCATAAAATATTGTAGAAGTAGCCTTGAAATCATTGACCTTATAATAGGCTTTGGCACACAAACGTTCTTTGACTACTTTTTTAAATTTATTAATGGAAAGATTCTGAACGTTTTCTGGGATTTTATTGTAAAGGCGTACACATTGACCTTTAAAAGATTTACTAACTTTACTAAGTCTGATCACCGGTATTTCTAGTTTATACTTATTTCTAGTGTTTCTTCCGTGACTGTCACTTTTGGTTGTAAATTTACTAAGATTCTTTTTAACATATAAAACATTATCCAAAATGTATTGAGAAGCAACAGTTAGAATACCAATTTCTTTAAACTTTTCTCTCAGAGATTCAAAAGCTGACATTTTATAAATTGAACGTATAGCTCGCTTCTGCAGCACAAAAATCGTATTAATGTCGGCAGCGTTTCCCCATAAGAGGATGCCATACGACATTCTACTATGAAAATAACTGAAATAAACTAGTCTTGCTGTGTCTTCGTCAGCAATTTCCCGTATTTTTCTGACTGCGTATGCTGCAGAACTGAGCCTATCTGCAAGATTAGCAATATGAGGACCCCACTGTAGTTTACTATCTAGTGTAATGCCTAAGAATACAGTGGTGTCCACCAAATCCATCTTCTCATCATTTAATAGTATATTGGTTTTAACTTGCCTAACATTGGGCAAAGTAAATTTTAAACATTTAGTTTTCTTAGAATTTAGAAGTAAGTTATTAACGTAAAACCAATGTACTATTTTTGAGAGAGCACTATTTACCTCGTCATAATTTGACTGTTGTCGCTTCACTTTAAAAATAAGTGAAGTGTCATCAGCAAAAAGTACTATCTCATTATCATTATCCTTAACAAGATAAGGTAAGTCGTTTATGTAGATGAGAAAAAGGAATGGACCTAAAATGGATCCCTGTGGGACGCCTAATTCTATTTTGGTCCCATTGGACCTTTTACTATTAATGTCAACCCTTTGAGTTCTATTTTTGAGGTAAGATGTCAAAAGGTTGAGTGCTGAGTCCCTAATGCCATAGTGGTGCAATTTCCTGATTAATGTAGCATGCTCAACACAGTCAAAAGCCTTGGAGAGGTCGCAAAAAACCCCTAGGGCATCCTGCGAGTCCTCCCATGCTTCAAATATACTATAAATAAGACCTATACCAGCATCCGTTGTGGATCGACCCTGAGTAAAACCATATTGATTTTTGTGCAATAAATTATTTAAGTTAAAATGTAACAGTAACTGATTTAAAATTATTTTTTCAAATATTTTACTTAGAGTCGGTAGAATCGATATAGGCCTATAATTAGTTGGATCAGATTTAAGTCCCGCTTTAAATAAAGGTACAACCTTACTGTGCTTCATCAAGTCAGGAAAAAAACCACTCTTTATGCAGTCATTAAAAATCATTGATAGATGAGGAGCTATGATGTCAATTATTGATTTGATAATTTTAGTAGACATGCCCCAGAGATCAGTAATATCTTTAATATTTATTAATTTAAAAGTATCAATGATATCTTTGGGGACAATCTCTCTAAACCTAAAATTGACATTACATTCCTTTACATTGTCTCTGAGTAGTTTTTCAGCAGCTGCAGGTGAGGAGTTTAAATTTTTTGTAGTTGTGACCGGAATGTCAGCAAAAACTTTTTCGAAGACCGTCGCAACCTCATGATCATTGGTAATCTTTTTATTTTCAAAATAAATTTCAAAATCAGAGCTACGACAGGTGACGTTTCCAATTACTCTTACTCTATGGTGAGCTCCCTCTCACTTTGGTTCGGGAGCTCAATGGCCTCCACCATCCCCTATTAGCCATCCCTTTCCACTCAAAAAGAAAGGTTTTTAAATTTTAATTACTCTACTACCCAATAACACCATTTACTCTAACATGTAATTGAAAACATAATACCTACTACACCTACTAACTAACAACACCATTTACTATTACATCTAATTCAATACTTATTACCTACTACAACTACTAACTAACAACACCATTTATTCTTACATCTAATTCAATACTTAATTCTTTCTAAAACTACTAACTAACAACACCATTTGTTCTTACATCTATTTAAATACTACTTTCTAAAACTACTAACTAATAACACCATTTACTCTTACATCTAATTCAATACTTAATACCTACTACAACTACTAACTAACAACTCCATTTACTCTTACATCTAATTCAATACTTACTACCTATTACAATTACTAACTAACAACACCATTTACTCTTACATCTAACGCTTGTACCTACGTATTACTACAATTACTCTTACTCTATGCTGAGCTCCCTCTCACTTTGGTTCGGGGGCTCAATGGCCTCCACCATCCCCTATTAGCCATCCCTTTCCACTCAAAAAGAAAGGTTTTCAAATTTTAATTACTCTACTACCCAATAACACCATTTACTCTAACATCTAATTGAAAACATAATACCTACTACAACTGCTTACTAACAACACCATTTACTCTTACATCTAATTCAACCTTATACCTTCTACAACTATTGACTAACAACGCCATTTACTCTTACATCTAATTCAATACTTAATACCTACTACAACTACTAACTAACAACACCATTTACTCTTACATTTAACGCTTGTACCTACTTATTACTACAATTACTCTTACTCTATGCTGAGCTCCCTCTCACTTTGGTTCGGGAGCTCAATGGCCTCCACCATCCCCTATTAGCCATCCCTTTCCACTTAAAAAGAAAGGTTTTCAAATTTTAATTACTCTACTACCCAATAACACCATTTACTCTTACATCTAATTGAAAACATAATACCTACTACAACTGCTTACTAACAACACCATTTACTCTTACATCTAATTCTACGCTTAATACTTTCTAAAACTACTAACTAACAACACCATTTATTCCCACATCTAATTCAATACTTAATACTTTCTAAAACTACTAACTAACAACACCATTTGTTCTTACATCTATTTCAATACTACTTTCTAAAACTACTAACTAATAACACCATTTACTCTTACATCTAATTCAATACTTACTACCTACTACAACTACTAACTAACAGCACCATTTATTCTTATATCTAATTCAATACTTAATACCTTCAACAACTACTAACTAACAACAACATTTATTCTTACATCTAATTCAATACTTAATACCTACTACAACTACTAACAACACCATTTACTCTTACTTCTAACGCTTGTACCTACTTATTACTACAATTACTCTTACTCTATGCTGAGCTCCCTCTCACTTTGGTTCGGGAGCTCAATGGCCTCCACCATCCCCTATTAGCCATCCCTTTCCACTCAAAAAGAAAGGTTTTCAAATTTTAATTACTCTACTACCCAATAACACCATTTATTCTAACATCTAATTGAAAACATAATACCTACTACACCTACTAACTAACAACACCATTTACTCTTACATCTTATTCAATATTTAATACCTACTACAAGTACTAACTAACAACACCATTTATTCTTACATCTAATTCAATACTTAATACTTTCTAAAACTACTAACTAACAACACCATTTGTTCTAACATCTATTTCAATACTACTTTCTAAAACTACTAACTAATAACACCATTTACTCTTACATCTAATTCAATACTTAATACCTACTACAACTACTAACTAACAACACCATTTATTCTTACATCTAATTCAATACTTAATACTTTCTAAAACTACTAACTAACAACACCATTTGTTCTAACATCTATTTCAATACTACTTTCTAAAACTACTAACTAATAACACCATTTACTCTTACATCTAATTCAATACTTAATACCTACTACAACTACTAACTAACAACACCATTTACTCTTACATCTAATTCAATACTTAATACCTTCAACAACTACTAACTAACAACACCATTTATTCTTACATCTAATTCAATAATTAATACCTTCAACAACTACTAACTAACAACACCATTTATTCTTACATCTAATTCAATACTTAATACCTACTACAACTACTAACTAACAACACACAACACAACTCTTACATCTAACGATTGTACCTACGTATTACTACAATTACTCTTACTCTATGCTGAGCTCCCTCTCACTTTGGTTCGGGAGCTCAATGGCCTCCACCATCCCCTATTAGCCATCCCTTTCCACTCAAAAAGAAAGGTTTTCAAATTTTAATTACTCTACTACCCAATAACACCATTTATTCTAACATCTAATTGAAAACATAATACCTACTACAACTGCTTACTAACAACACCATTTACTCTTACATCTAATTCAATGCTTAATACTTTCTAAAACTACTAACTAACAACACCATTTACTCTTACATCTAATTCAACCATATACCTTTTACAACCATTGACTAACAACACCATTTACTCTTACATCTAATTCAATACTTAATACCTACTACAACTACTAACTAACAACACCATTTACTCTTACATCTAATTCAATGCTTAACACTTTCTAAAACTACTAACTAACAACACCATTTACTCTTACATCTAATTAAACCTTATACCTTCTACAACCATTGACTAACAACACCATTTACTCTTACATCTAATTCAATACTTAATACCTTTAACAACTACTAACTAACAACACCATTTATTCTTACACCTAATTCAATACTTAATACCTACTACAACTACTAACTAACAATACCATTTACTCTTACATCTTATTCAATATTTAATACCTACTACAAGTACTAACTAACAACACCATTTATTCTTACCTCTAATTCAATACTTAATACTTTCTAAAACTACTAACTAACAATACCATTTGTTCTTACATCTATTTCAATACTACTTTCTTAAACTACTAACTAACAACACCATTTATTCTTACACCTAATTCAATACTTAATACCTACTACAACTACTAACTAACAACACCATTTACTCTTACATCTAACGCTTGTACCTACTTATTACTACAATTACTCTTACTCTATGCTGAGCTCCCTCTCACTTTGGTTCGGGAGCTCAATGGCCTCCACCATCCCCTATTAGCCATCCGTTTCCACTCAACCACACCATTTACTCTTACATCTAATTGAAAACATAATACCTACTACAACTGCTTACTAACAACACCATTTACTCTTACATCTAATTCAATGCTTAACACTTTCTAAAACTACTAACTAACAACACCATTTACTCTTACATCTAATTCAACCTTATACCTTCTACAACTATTGACTAACAACGCCATTTACTCTTACATCTAATTCAATACTTAATACCTTCAACAACTACTAACTAACAACACCATTTATTCTTACATCTATTTCAATACCTAATACCTACTACAACTACTAACTAACAATACCATTTACTCTTACATCTAACGCTTGTACCTACTTATTACTACAATTACTCTTACTCTATGCTGAGCTCCCTCTCACTTTGGTTCGGGAGCTCAATGGCCTCCACCATCCCCTATTAGCCATCCCTTTCCACTTAAAAAGAAAGGTTTTCTAATTTTAATTACTCTACTACCCAATAACACCATTTACTCTAACATCTAATTGAAAACATAATACCTACTATAACTGATTACTAACAACACCATTTACATCTAATTCAATGCTTAATACTTTCTAAAACTACTAACTAACAACACCATTTACTCATACATCTAATTCAACCATATACCTTCTACAGCTATTGACTAACAACACCATTTACTCTTACATCTAATTCAATACTTAATACTTTCTGCAACTACTAACTAACAACACCATTTACTCTTACATCTAATTCAATACTTACTACCTACTACAACTACTAACTAACAACACCATTTATTCTTACATCTAATTCAATACTTAATACCTACTACAACTACTAACTAACAACACCATTTATTCCTACATCTAATTCAATACTTAATACCTACTACAACTACTAACTAACAGCACCATTTACTCTTACATCAAATTCAATACTTAATACCTACTACAACTACTAACTAACAACACCATTTACTCTTACATCTAATTCAATACCTAATACCTACTACAACTACTAACTAACAACACCATTTACTCTTACATCTAATTCAACCTTATACCTTCTACAACTATTGACTAACAACACCATTTACTCTTACATCTAATTCAATACTTAATACCTACTACAACTACTAACTAACAACACCATTTACTCTTACATCTAATTCAATACTTACTACCTACTACAACTACTAACTAACAACACCATTTATTCTTACATCTAATTCAATACTTGATACCTTCAACAACTACTAACTAACAACACCATTTATTCCTACATCTAATTCAATACTTAATACCTACTACAACTGCTTACTAACAACACCATTTACTCTTACATCTAATTCAACCTTATACCTTCTACAACTATTGACTAACAACACCATTTACTCTTACATCTAATTCAATACTTAATACCTACTACAACTACTAACTAACAACACCATTTACTCTTACATCTAATTCAATACTTACTACCTACTACAACTACTAGCTAACAACACCATTTATTCTTACATCTAATTCAATACTTGATACCTTGAACAACTACTAACTAACAACACCATTTATTCCTACATCTAATTCAATACTTAATACCTACTACAACTACTACCTAACAACACCATTTACTCTTACATCTAATTCAATACTTAATACCTACTACAACTACTAACTAACAACTTCATTTACTCTTACATCTAACGCTTGTACCTACTTATTACTACAATTACTCTTACTCTATGCTGAGCTCCCTCTCACTTTGGTTCGGGAGCTCAATGGCCTCCACCATCCCCTATTAGCCATCCCTTTCCACTCAAAAAGAAAGGTTTTCAAATTTTAATTACTCTACTACCCAATAACACCATTTACTCTTACATCTAATTCAATGCTTAATACTTTCTAAAACTACTAACTAACAACACCATTTACTCTTACATCTAATTCAATACTTAATACCTACTATAACTACTTACTAACAACACCATTTACTCTTACATCTAATTCAACCTTATACCTTCTACAACTATTGACTAACAACACCATTTACTCTTACATCTAATTCAATACTTAATACCTACTACAACTACTAACTAACAACACCATTTACTCTTACATCTAATTCAATACTTATTACCTACTACAACTACTAACTAACAACACCATTTACTCTTACATCTAATTCAATACTTAATACCTACCACAACTACTAACTAACAACACCATTTACTCTTACATCTAACGCTTGTACCTACTTATTACTACAATTACTCTTACTCTATGCTGAGCTCCCTCTCACTTTGGTTCGGGAGCTCAATGGCCTCCACCATCCCCTATTAGCCATCCCTTTCCACTCAAAAAGAAAGGTTTTCAAATTTTAATTACTCTACTACCCAATAACACCATTTGCTCTTACATCTAATTCAATGCTTAATACTTTCTAAAACTACTAACTAACAACACCATGTACTCTTACATCTAATTCAATACTTAATACCTACTATAACTACTTACTAACAACACCATTTACTCTTACATCTAATTCAACCTTATACCTTCTACAACTATTGACTAACAACACCATTTACTCTTACATCTAATTCAATACTTAATACATACTACAACTACTAACTAACAACACCATTTACTCTTACATCTAATTCAATACTTATTACCTACTACAACTACTAACTAACAACACCATTTATTCTTACATCTAATTCAATACTTGATACCTTCAACAACTACTAACTAACAACACCATTTATTCCTACATCTAATTCAATACTTAATACCTAAAACAACTACTAACTAACAACACCATTTACTCTTACATCTAATTCAATACTTAATACCTACTACAACTACTAACTAACAACACCATTTACTCTTACATCTAATTCAATACTTACTACCTACTACAACTACTAACTAACAACACCATTTATTCTTACATCTAATTCAATACTTGATACCTTCAACAACTACTAACTAACAACACCATTTATTCCTACATCTAATTCAATACTTAATACCTACTACAACTGCTTACTAACAACACCATTTACTCTTACATCTAATTCAACCTTATACCTTCTACAACTATTGACTAACAACACCATTTACTCTTACATCTAATTCAATACTTAATACCTACTACAACTACTAACTAACAACACCATTTACTCTTACATCTAATTCAATACTTACTACCTACTACAACTACTAGCTAACAACACCATTTATTCTTACATCTAATTCAATACTTGATACCTTGAACAACTACTAACTAACAACACCATTTATTCCTACATCTAATTCAATACTTAATACCTACTACAACTACTACCTAACAACACCATTTACTCTTACATCTAATTCAATACTTAATACCTACTACAACTACTAACTAACAACTTCATTTACTCTTACATCTAACGCTTGTACCTACTTATTACTACAATTACTCTTACTCTATGCTGAGCTCCCTCTCACTTTGGTTCGGGAGCTCAATGGCCTCCACCATCCCCTATTAGCCATCCCTTTCCACTCAAAAAGAAAGGTTTTCAAATTTTAATTACTCTACTACCCAATAACACCATTTACTCTTACATCTAATTCAATGCTTAATACTTTCTAAAACTACTAACTAACAACACCATTTACTCTTACATCTAATTCAATACTTAATACCTACTATAACTACTTACTAACAACACCATTTACTCTTACATCTAATTCAACCTTATACCTTCTACAACTATTGACTAACAACACCATTTACTCTTACATCTAATTCAATACTTAATACCTACTACAAATACTAACTAACAACACCATTTACTCTTACATCTAATTCAATACTTATTACCTACTACAACTACTAACTAACAACACCATTTACTCTTACATCTAATTCAATACTTAATACCTACCACAACTACTAACTAACAACACCATTTACTCTTACATCTAACGCTTGTACCTACTTATTACTACAATTACTCTTACTCTATGCTGAGCTCCCTCTCACTTTGGTTCGGGAGCTCAATGGCCTCCACCATCCCCTATTAGCCATCCCTTTCCACTCAAAAAGAAAGGTTTTCAAATTTTAATTACTCTACTACCCAATAACACCATTTGCTCTTACATCTAATTCAATGCTTAATACTTTCTAAAACTACTAACTAACAACACCATGTACTCTTACATCTAATTCAATACTTAATACCTACTATAACTACTTACTAACAACACCATTTACTCTTACATCTAATTCAACCTTATACCTTCTACAACTATTGACTAACAACACCATTTACTCTTACATCTAATTCAATACTTAATACATACTACAACTACTAACTAACAACACCATTTACTCTTACATCTAATTCAATACTTATTACCTACTACAACTACTAACTAACAACACCATTTATTCTTACATCTAATTCAATACTTGATACCTTCAACAACTACTAACTAACAACACCATTTATTCCTACATCTAATTCAATACTTAATACCTAAAACAACTACTAACTAACAACACCATTTACTCTTACATCTAATTCAATACTTAATACCTACTACAACTACTAACTAACAACACCATTTACTCTTACATCTAACGCTTGTACCTACTTATTACTACAATTACTCTTACTCTATGCTGAGCTCCCTCTCACTTTGGTTCGGGAGCTCAATGGCCTCCACCATCCCCTATTAGCCATCCCTTTCCACTCAAAAAGAAAGGTTTTCAAATTTAAATTACTCTACTACCCAATAACACCATTTACTCTTACATCTAATTCAATGCTTAATACTTTCTAAAACTACTAACTAACAACACCATTTATTCTTACATCTAATTCAATACCTAATACCTACTACAACTACTAACTAACAACACCATTTACTCTTACATCTAATTCAATACTTAATACCTACTATAACTACTTACTAACAACACCATTTACTCTTACATCTAATTCAACCTTATACCTTCTACAACTATTGACTAACAACACCATTTACTCTTACATCTAATTCAATAGTTAATACCTACTACAACTACTAACTAACAACACCATTTACTCTTACATCTAATTCAATACTTACTACCTACTACAACTACTAACTAACAACACCATTTATTCTTACATCTAATTCAATACTTGATACCTTCAACAACTACTAACTAACAACACCATTTATTCCTACATCTAATTCAATACTTAATTCCTACTACAACTACTATCTAACAACACCATTTACTCTTACATCTAATTCAATACTTAATACCTACTACAACTACTAACTAACAACACCATTTACTCTTACATCTAACGCTTGTACCTACTTATTACTACAATTACTCTTACTCTATGCTGAGCTCCCTCTCACTTTGGTTCGGGAGCTCAATGGCCTCCACCATCCTCTATTAGCCATCCCTTTCCACTCAAAAAGAAAGGTTTTCAAATTTTAATTACTCTACTACCCAATAACACCATTTACTCTAACATCTAATTGAAAACATAATACCTACTACACCTACTAACTAACAATACCATTTACTCTTACATCTAATTCAATGTTTAATACCTACTACAAGTACTAACTAACAACACCATTTATTCTTACATCTAATTCAATACTTAATACTTTCTAAAACTACTAACTAACAACACCATTTGTTCTTACATCTATTTAAATACTACTTTCTAAAACTACTAACTAATAACACCATTTACTCTTACATCTAATTCAATACTTACTACCTACTACAACTACTAACAACACCATTTATTCTTACATCTAATTCAATACTTGATACCTTCAACAACTACTAACTAACAACACCATTTATTCCTACATCTAATTCAATACTTAATACCTACTACAACTACTAACTAACAACACCATTTACTCTTACATCTAACGCTTGTAACTACGTATTACTACAATTACTCTTACTCTATGCTGAGCTCCCTCTCACTTTGGTTCGGGAGCTCAATGGCCTCCACCATCCCCTATTAGCCATCCCTTTCCACTCAAAAAGAAAGGTTTTCAAATTTTAATTACTCTACTACCTAATAACACCATTTACTCTAACATCTAATTGAAAACATAATACCTACTACAACTGCTTACTAACAACACCATTTACTCTTACATCTAATTCAATGCTTAATACTTTCTAAAACTACTAACTAACAACACCATTTACTCTTACATCTAATTCAACCTTATACCTTCTACAACTATTGACTAACAACGCCATTTACTCTTACATCTAATTCAATACTTAATACCTTCAACAACTACTAACTAACAACACCATTTACTCTTACATCTAATTCAATACTTAATACCTACTACAACTACTAACTAACAACACCATTTACTCTTACATCTAACGCTTGTACCTACTTATTACTACAATTACTCTTACTCTATGCTGAGCTCCCTCTCACTTTGGTTCGGGAGCTCAATGGCCTCCACCATCCCCTATTAGCCATCCCTTTCCACTCAAAAAGAAAGGTTTTCAAATTTTAATTACTCTACTACCCAATAACACCATTTACTCTTACATCTAATTCAATGCTTAATACTTTCTAAAACTACTAACTAACAACACCATTTACTCTTACATATAATTCAATACTTAATACCTACTATAACTAGTTACTAACAACACCATTTACTCTTACATCTAATTCAACCTTATACCTTCTACAACTATTGACTAACAACACCATTTACTCTTACATCTAATTCAATACTTATTACCTACTACAACTACTAACTAACAACACCATTTATTCTTACATCTAATTCAATACTTGATACCTAAAACAACTACTAACTAACAACACCATTTACTCTTACATCTAATTCAATACTTAATACCTACTACAACTACTAACTAACAAGTAACAACACCATTTACTCTTACATCTAACGCTTGTACCTACTTATTACTACAATTACTCTTACTCTATGCTGAGCTCCCTCTCACTTTGGTTCGGGAGCTCAATGGCCTCCACCATCCCCTATTAGCCATCCCTTTCCACTCAAAAAGAAAGGTTTTCAAATTTTAATTACTCTACTACCCAATAACACCATTTACTCTAACATCTAATTGAAAACATAATACCTACTATAACTGATTACTAACAACACCATTTACATCTAATTCAATGCTTAATACTTTCTAAAACTACTAACTAACAACACCATTTACTCTTACATCTAATTCAACCTTATACCTTCTACAACTATTGACTAACAACACCATTTACTCTTACATCTAATTCAATACTTAATACCTACTACAACTACTAACTAACAACACTATTTACTCTTACATCTAATTCAATACTTATTACCTACTACAACTACTAACTAACAACACCATTTATTCTTACATCTAATTCAATACTTGATACCTTCAACAACTACTAACTAACAACACCATTTATTCCTACATCCAATTCAATACTTAATACCTAAAACAACTACTAACTAACAACACCATTTACTCTTACATCTAATTCAATACTTAATACCTACTACAACTACTAACTAACAAGTAACAACACCATTTACTCTTACATCTAACGCTTGTACCTACTTATTACTACAATTACTCTTACTCTATGCTGAGCTCCCTCTCACTTTGGTTCGGGAGCTCAATGGCCTCCACCATCCCCTATTAGCCATCCCTTTCCACTCAAAAAGAAAGGTTTTCAAATTTTAATTACTCTACTACCCAATAACACCATTTACTCTAACATCTAATTGAAAACATAATACCTACTATAACTGATTACTAACAACACCATTTACTCTTACATCTAATTCAATACTTAATACCTACTACAACTACTAACTAACATCACCATTTACTCTTACATCTAATTCAATACTTGATACCTTCAACAACTACTAACTAACAACACCATTTATTCCTACATCTAATTCAATACTTAATACCTACTACAACTACTAACTAACAACACCATTTACTCTTACATCTAATTCAATACTTAATACCTCCTACAACTACTAACTAACAACACCATTTACTCTTACATCTAATTCAATACCTTATACCTACTACAACTACTAACTAACAACACCATTTACTCTAACATCTAATTGAAAACATAATACCTACTACAACTGCTTACTAACAACACCATTTACTCTTACATCTCATTCAATACTTAATACCTACTACAACTACTAACTAACAACACCATTTACTCTTACATCTAATTCAATACTTACTACCTACTACAACTACTAGCTAACAACACCATTTATTCTTACATCTTATTCAATACTTGATACCTTCAACAACTACTAACAACACCATTTATTCCTACATCTAATTCAATACTTAATACCTACTACAACTACTAACTAACAACACCATTTACTCTTACATCTAATTCAATACTTAATACCTACTACAACTACTAACTAACAACACCATTTACTCTTACATCTAACGCTTGTACCTACTTATTACTACAATTACTCTTACTCTATGCTGAGCTCCCTCTCACTTTGGTTCGGGAGCTCAATGGCCTCCACCATCCCCTATTAGCCATCCCTTTCCACTCAAAAAGAAAGGTTTTCAAATTTTAATTACTCTACTACCCAATAACACCATTTACTCTTACATCTAATTCAATGCTTAATACTTTCTAAAACTACTAACTAACAACACCATTTACTCTTACATATAATTCAATACTTAATACCTACTATAACTAGTTACTAACAACACCATTTACTCTTACATCTAATTCAACCTTATACCTTCTACAACTATTGACTAACAACACCATTTACTCTTACATCTAATTCAATACTTATTACCTACTACAACTACTAACTAACAACACCATTTATTCTTACATCTAATTCAATACTTGATACCTTCAACAACTACTAACTAACAACACCATTTATTCCTACATCTAATTCAATACTCAATACCTAAAACAACTACTAACTAACAACACCATTTACTCTTACATCTAATTCAATACTTAATACCTACTACAACTACTAACTAACAACACCATTTACTCTTACATCTAACGCTTGTACCTACTTATTACTACAATTACTCTTACTCTATGCTGAGCTCCCTCTCACTTTGGTTCGGGAGCTCAATGGCCTCCACCATCCCCTATTAGCCATCCCTTTCCACTCAAAAAGAAAGGTTTTCAAATTTTAATTACTCTACTACCCAATAACACCATTTACTCTTACATCTAATTCAATGCTTAATACTTTCTAAAACTACTAACTAACAACACCATTATTCTTACATCTAATTCAATACCTAATACCTACTACAACTACTAACTAACAACACCATTTACTCTTACATCTAATTCAATACTTAATACCTACTATAACTACTTACTAACAACACCATTTACTCTTACATCTAATTCAACCTTATACCTTCTACAACTATTGACTAACAACACCATTTACTCTTACATCTAATTCAATACTTAATACCTACTACAACTACTAACAACACCATTTACTCTTACATCTAATTCAATACTTACTACCTACTACAACTACTAACTAACAACACCATTTATTCTTACATCTAATTCAATACTTGATACCTTCAACAACTACTAACTAACAACACCATTTATTCCTACATCTAATTCAATACTTAATACCTACTACAACTACTAACTAACAACACCATTTACTCTTACATCTAATTCAATACTTAATACCTACTACAACTACTAACTAACAACACCATTTACTCTTACATCTAACGCTTGTACCTACTTATTACTACAATTACTCTTACTCTATGCTGAGCTCCCTCTCACTTTGGTTCGGGAGCTCAATGGCCTCCACCATCCCCTATTAGCCATCCCTTTCCACTCAAAAAGAAAGGTTTTCAAATTTTAATTACTCTACTACCCAATAACACCATTTACTCTAACATCTAATTGAAAACATAATACCTACTACACCTACTAACTAACAATACCATTTACTCTTACATCTAATTCAATATTTAATACCTACTACAAGTACTAACTAACAACACCATTTATTCTTACATCTAATTCAATACTTAATACTTTCTAAAACTACTAACTAACAACACCATTTGTTCTTACATCTATTTAAATACTACTTTCTAAAACTACTAACTAATAACACCATTTACTCTTACATCTAATTCAATACTTACTACCTACTACAACTACTAACAACACCATTTATTCTTACATCTAATTCAATACTTGATACCTTCAACAACTACTAACAACACCATTTATTCCTACATCTAATTCAATACTTAATACCTACTACAACTACTAACTAACAACACCATTTACTCTTACATCTAACGCTTGTACCTACTCATTACTACAATTACTCTTACTCTATGCTGAGCTCCCTCTCACTTTGGTTCGGGAGCTCAATGGCCTCCACCATCCCCTATTAGCCATCCCTTTCCACTCAAAAAGAAAGGTTTTTAAATTCTAATGGTTTTCACTAACTAATTACACAAATTAAGTCTCTAAGGTTACAAATAAAATACTATTTTATCAAAACCAGTTTATTGTCGATTTTCAAAATTATACTTAATTTTAAATTCTCGCTCGCTTAAGGGACGCGTCCGATAAACGAAATATTTTATTCCTTTTCAATTACTATCATGCTTTCCGGCACAAAATAATATCTGAAAACAATAATAAAACATTAGTACTATCCTAAAGAATACCTACTAATACTTATAAAAGTTAGTAATTCAACAATTACAGTAAAACAATAATCCTATAACACTTGCAACCTTGTTTTCCTTATTTCTTTTAATTATTATCAGATTACTTATAATTCTGAAAATACAAATAAAAATCCATAAATTTTAACCTGTTTTATTCAACGTATCACAAAACAATAATATTGCACAATATCGTTGTCATGGAGACGCCAAACATACGTATTGTCAAATATTGTAAATAAATTGTCTCTTTCTAATATTATTTACGATTTTTTGCACCCCGAACTGATTTAATAGGTACCTGAAAACAAAGAAAAAAATATTAGTGTTATTCTACAGATTACTAATTTAGCATATTTTATACAATGCCTAAAGTATATCCAACTACAGTAAAATAACAATCTACAATTACCTGTAATCATTTCGACTATTCTTTAGTTCTTTTTATTTTTATCAGATTACATCTGATTCTGAAAATATAAGTAAAAAAACCATTGATTTTAAACTGTTTTATTCACAAATTAACGAAATAACGTTGCAGCATATTATCATCGTTTCAAATATCACATCACATTCTGTAGTTCAACGGAATATCAATAAAAAACACTAAAATAATATAATTTCGATACACACAATGCTAATTATAACATTTTCTATAACATTTTAATATTTTCTCCACCAAATAAATAATTTTCACTGCACTGACTTTAAAACACACCCGCCCCGCACTTTCAAACAATACAAACTGGCATTTTGACATGACGTTTGTCAATATATAAGCTCGTTTGACTTATTCCTTCGTTCCAATGTTATTTGAAATTCAAATTTTGAATCTGTTGTCGTTGCTATGGAGACGCCAAACATACCTGTCAAATATTGTAAATAAATTGTCTCTTTCTAATATTATTTACGATTTTTAGCAACCCGAACTGATTTAATACCTGAAAACAAAGAAAAAATATTAGTATTATTCTACAGAATACTAATTTAGCATATTTTATACAATGCCTAAAGTATTTCAACTACAGTAAAATAACAATCTACAATTACCTGCAATCATTTCGACTATTCTTTAGTTCTTTTTATTTTTATCAGATTACATCTGATTCTGAAAATATAAATAAAAAAAACCATTGATTTCAAACTGTTTTATTCACAAATTAACGAAATAATGTTGCAGCATATTATCATCGTTTCAAATATCACATCACATTCTGCAGTTCAACGGAATATCAATAAAAAAACACTAAAATAATATAATTTCGATACACACAATGCTAATTATAACATTTTAATATTTTCTCCACCAAATAAATAATTTTCACTGCACTGACTTTAAAACACACCCGCCCCGCACTTTCAAACAATACAAACTGGCATTTTGACATGACGTTTGTCAATATATAAGCTCGTTTGACTTATTCCTTCGTTCCAATGTTATTTGAAATTCAAATTTTGAATCTGTTGTCGTTGCCATGGAGACGCCAAACATACCTGTCAAATAATGTAAACATTGTCTCTTTCTAATATTATTTACGATTTTTAGCACCCCGAACTGATTATAATACCTGAAAACAATGAAAAATATATTAGTATTATTCTACAGAATACTAATATAGCATATTTTATAGAATACCTAAAATATTTCAACTAAGTACAGTAAAATAACAATCTACAATTACCTGCAATCATTTCGACTATTCTTTAGTTCTTATTTTTATCAGATTACATCTGATTCTGAAAATATAAATAAAAAAACCATCGATTTAAAACTGTTTTATTCACAAATTAACGAAATAATGTTGCAGCATATTATCATCGTTTCAAATATCACATCACATACAGCAGTTTACGTCAAACCGTCACAGGGTGAACAAGTGCGCTCACAAACCACTTTTTTACAAGTACCCACTATGGTTGGAAAAAAATGTTTTAAGTGCAAAAAAACTATCACCAAAAAAACACCAGGCCTAGAATGCAGCCGATGTGGAAACTGTGTGCATGCTGACCCGACCTGCTCTAAACTTTCGAACAAACAAATAAATACGTTAAAAAGTTCCGCGGGAATCGAATGGAGTTGTGAAGAATGTCTGAAAAACATATCACGCAGATCTTCCTTTCTGACCCATGAGGATGACGACGAGGATGAGGAACTTGATCCTAGAGCACAGATTCAACAATTCGACACAGAGAAGCTGGTGCAAGATATTAGTAGAGAAATTAAGAAAACTTTTCGATCTGAACTTTCAAGTCTGGAATCCTCCTTGGAATTTCTAAGCGAGCAAATGAGAACTGTTGAACAATCTTTAAAAAAACAAGATGCTGTAATAAAAAATCTTGAAAATAAAAATCAGGATTTGCATAACAGAAACAAACACTTGGAATTACGAATCGCTGTTCTAGAGCAAAACCTACTAAGCTTCGAACAAAACTCCTTGTTGGCGTCTATTGAAGTAGCAGGTATACCAGATATACATCCCAATAACATAAACAAAACTGCTAAGACCTTGGCTGAAAATATAAGCATGGATCAAAGTGACATCATCTCCTGTCAGCGGCTACCTGGAAGCAAGGAGAAACCGGGAGGTATCCTAGTAGAACTGAAGTCCAAAGCTGTACGTCGGGAATGGTTAAACGCGGGGAAGCAAAAACCTCTTACTGCTGGACATCTGAACCCGGACCTACCAAAAGAAAAGGCAGAAAACAAAGTATTTGTGCGAGAAGCCCTAACTAAACATGTAAAAACTCTCCTTTACCATGCTAAGACCCAATTAGGTAACTCATTTAAATTTGTTTGGTGTAAGGATGGCAAGGTATGTGTCAGAAAAACGACCGACTCAAAAATACATTATATCCGCAGTCTCCAGGATATTAATACTTTAGCAAAACAGGTACCAAAAGAGTCGATTCATTTTTCTACACCATCATAAATAAGTAACTTAAAAGTTTTTATAATAATTAATAACCTATTATTTAGTCAAAACTTATAACCTTTGTTATGGCTGCTCAAATTGTAGAATTAACTAATTGTACTACTATTAACACATTTTACAGAAACTTACCTAATAAGTGTCAAATATCTCATTCTTGTCTACATATTAATATAAGATCCATTATTAAAAACTTCAATTCACTTTTGCAACTAATTTATGAATCTAAAATTCCCCTGGATGTTATTGTCCTTACTGAAGTTGGGATTTCAGACAATATCGTTAGCTTGTATACCATACCTGGCTATCTTATGTATTCACAACTGCGTAAAGTTAAGAAAGGAGGTGGAATTATTGTCTATATAAAAAGCCATATTAAGTTTACTATGCACAATTACAACACTGCTTCATTTGAGAATCTAACTGGCACTTTAAAGACTAATAATAATGATCAACATGTAATCTTATGCGCTGTTTATAGGCCACCATCAACTATTAAATCTCAGTTTGTAAAGGAGCTAGATGAATGCATTTCTAAGTATAATTTAAATGAAAATTTCCTACTGATCGGCGATACCAACCTTGATCTAAAATCCGACTCATCCCATAATGATATCTACTTAGAAACACTGGCCGAGCATGGATTGTCATGTGGAATCTCAAATTACACTAGAATCGAACCCAGAATAAATTACCTTACAAAACAAACGATTGTAACAAACACTTGTATAGACCATATATTTGCCCGATTCCCTTCTTCACATCCATACTCGGCGGTGCTCGATATTGCACTGGCCGACCACCGTGCGATTGTGTTTGCTTGCATCGATAACGCAGCCCTAAGGCGTGTACACACTGACACTTTAACTAAAATAAAAATCAATTACAATAATTATTATGAAATACTTAAAAATACTGACTGGTCAATTACACATAAACTAAAAAATCCGATTGATAATTATAATTTTATTAAAAACACATTTAATTATGCCAACCAGCAAGCTTCTTCTATCCATAAAGTAACGAAATGCGATTCACGCAGTAAAAAGAAACCACCTTGGATTGACGAGAACATTATTAATCTGTGTAAAAAAAGAAATAAAATTTATAAGAGTTGGATTAACAGCTCTTACGATCCCAAACTTCGGCTAGATTATAACAAAATTCGAAACAAAATTCATAAAGTTTTAGAAAAGAAAAAGAGTGATTACTATAATAAGGAAATAAAAAGAAACTTTAACGACACAAGGAAGGTATATCAAATAATTAACCAAATGCTTGGCCGAACTACTTTATCAATTGATGAAATAATCATGAAATCCTTTAGCTCACAGGGTATATCAGTTAGTAATATTGCAGATAATTTCGCACAAACGTTTGATCAATCAGTAAAATCTATTATTCCTAATTGTAAGAATAAAATACACAATACGCAGACAGTAAGTACAGATTCGTCAGTATTTTTTAAAAAAGCAACTGCACATAATGTTTTCAATATAATAAAAAAATTAAATTCAAGAAAAGCGTCGGGGCCAGATAAAATATCGGCATCTGATATTAAAGTTTTGGGGAAAGATATCGCTGCAGCTATTGCCAACCTAATTAACAGCAGTTTTAAAACTGGAATCTACCCAGATGAGTTAAAAGAAAGTTTTATTAGACCTATTTATAAAAAAGGTAAACATAATGATTATAGCAATTATCGCCCCATTTCATTGTTGTGCTCCATTAATAAAATAGTTGAGAAATATTTTTCAGACATAATCCAGAACTTTTACAAAACTAAAAAAGTACTTTACTCAAAACAATATGGATTCCAGTCTGGTAAAGGCGCCACTGACCTTCTGAGACACTTTACGGACACAGTCAACGAAGAACTTAATGACAAAAAATATGTTTTAGCCTTATTTATTGATTTTTCCCGGGCATTTGATACGCTCGATCATAGTACACTCATTGATCAACTTGACTGTTGCGGAATTAGAGGAAAATTTCTTGAATGGTGCAAAAATTATTTAAAAAATAGGAAATTTAAGGTTAAGATTGAAAAAACTACTAGTTCTTTTGTAAACGTCACTAATGGCACGGCTCAGGGATCGGTGTTGGGACCCCTATTCTTTCTTTCTTATGTCAACTCTATGCACCGGTGCCTTAAGCACTGCCTGTGTTACCAATTTGCAGACGACACCTGTATATTGGCAGTAGCTAAAGACCTCAAAACAGCTATAGATAAGCTTCAATCAGATTTTAATGAATTATTAAAATGGTGCCATGACGCAGGGCTGGTAATCAATACGGATAAAACAAAATTATTAATTATTAAATCTCCGTACCTTAAGAAAGACCCCACTCCTGTTAAGCTAATAGCCCATAATCACCCTTGTCTCCATATCTCGAACACCTTACGAGCTTGTGCTTGCCCAAAAATTGACATCGTCAGCAGTCAAAAATACCTTGGTCTCATTATTGATAACAAATTCTGTTGGTCACACCATATTGAACACGTGGTAAAAAAATTAAGACAATTTTTGGCCAATATCACCATTTTAAAAAACCGTATTCCATTTAAAACTAAAATACTCCTATATCATTCTCTGGCTGAATCGTACGTGCAATATGGTCTTAGTAGCTACGGGAGAACTTATACAACTTATCTTAACCAAATCCATAAGCTGCAAGTTAAAATCCTCAAAACAATATTACCTCCAAAATTTAAATTAAACGACCAACGCGAGGAATTAATATTCAAACAGTGTAAAGTGTTACCTGTAGCTGATATGATAAAGTATAACTTATTAAAAGAATATTTTTTGGACGACGATATAAAACATCCCGTTGAACATACAGTGTGTACACGGGCCATCACTCATAACCGGCTCCGTACACTGCGCGCGAGCAATGTGTACGGCGAGAGGACGGCGAAATACCTAATACCGCGCTTATTAAATCAATTACCACCTGAATTTGTAACTACCATAACTCGTTCTAACATAAAAAATAAATTAAAATCCTACTTTCTTTCAAAACTTTGATACTATTCTTCTAATTTACAGTACCACTGGAATGCACTCATCTTACTTCTAATAATAATATATTATTGTACACAGACTAGACGTAAACTAATAACTAGTACTACGTCATTAAACCTACGTGGTTATTTTGTTAGTGCTTAATATATATATATATATATATATATATATATATATATATATATATTTATTCTTTGTATTGATAAATAAATAAATAAAAAAAAAAAAAAAAAAAAAAAAAAAAAAAATAACATTCTGCAGTTCAACGGAATATCAATAAAAAACACTAAAATAATATAATTTTGATACACACTGTTGTCGTTGCCATGGAGACGCCAAACATACCTGTCAAATAATGTAAACATTGTCTCTTTCTAATATGCACCCCGAACTGATTGTCACCGGCTACACGGTCAATTTTTCATCAATTTGATCCATCAATCCGGTACGGATTGACGAAAATTTGATCGTGTACGACTCGGATTGATGGATTGATCGTATTTTTATGAAATGAAATGAAATATATTTATTACAAGAATGTAGTGCATAACATAGGTCTTCAAATTATAATATGAACTTTTTATAACCATCAGATTGACACCAGATTGATGGATCAGATTGATGAAAAATTGACCGTGTAGCCGGTGACAATCAGTTCGGGGTGATGGACTGACGAATGATACTGTATCATTCGTCAGTCCATCAGTCACCATCAGGCAAACATAATTCATGATTGACGGAATTGATGCCTTAAGTTGATAAGTAGTCAATCCCCTTGTATTAATTTTCTCTATGGTAGTCAATCACTGACCTCCATTATAATGGAGGTCAGTGTAGTTAATAGTGACCAGTCCCGCCTGCCAACTTAATTGCTCCTCTACATGAGTGGCCAGCGCAAGCGCTGGCCACTCATGTAGAGGAGATGACTTTTTAATAGTTTATGACTTTACCAGATGACCCGGTGAACTTCATATCACCTCCCTCCTAAATATATGAACCTTCTCTTGAATTCTACGAATAATTATTTCGAGAGTAAAATTAAAAATAATGGTTTATGGTAGTCTCGATAATGACAATGATGAATGTAATAATAGTATGTTTTCCGTTCTTAAAACAACGCCGAAACTCCCAAACTTGTATCTTTAAAAAGTCAGGAGTTATGTATTATAATGTAAAAGCTATTATAATTATTGTAAAGTTTCATTTAAATCCGTTCAGTAGTTTTTGAGTAAAAGAGTAACAAAAGTAACAAACATCCATACAAACTTTCGCCTTTTTCATCATATTAATAACATAGCTTCATTCATTATGAGACCACGTACTCGTCATTCTGAATGAAATTCGAAAATTGTAATACGAATAACGACGTCCTCACTCGACCGCGGTCAGGCACCGACTGTCATATCAGCCACGTGTAGAGGCGTACCATCGCTGGGCCATCATCATTTGATGTGCGGCCGAAAAACCGACACCGCCGCCATTCCACGGCCATCGCTGGCGCCATCGGCCATCCTACGCCACTACGTTCTCCCCATGCTGGGCCATCGTGATAGGCCACTACGCTGGCCCATCTTGTAGAGGCGCTATAACAGAAAATAGACAAAATTCTAATTATTGTCTTGTTTAGTACCTACTTATCTAAATTTTAACTTGCTATACTTGCTACTAAATTTTGTGTTTACATAAGGTTTACATGCAATTAATAACTTAAAATTAAGTTGAAATTTGGTTAACTACTTACTTATTTAAGGCCTTAAAGGCCTATTATAGTACGGGAGCCCTAGAACATTTTTTTAAATTAAGTACTATTAAGCAAATTTTTTGTGAGTAGCTTCATTTTGATAAGACAAACAACATTTTTATTTGCGAAAAATCTCGAAAGTTGTACCTAACAGAGACACAAAGGATTTCGTACTTTGAATTGATGGTCCTAAAATATGAACTGTTTTATTTGTTGGACAATGTTTTATTTGTTGGCAATATATGACTATTAATCTATCAATAGGTATACAAAAAATCTGCTCGTTAGGGTTCCGTCTTAGATTAATGATTTGTAGCGCCGCGCGCGAGACATTAATCTTAGGGGTCCGTTATAGGGTTCTGTAATCACCAAAACTAGGTTCATGGTTGACTAATTTAGGTACTTAACCAAAAAAAAATTATTCTAGGGCTCCCGTACTAAATTTTTTTAAATTTCTCAATTAAAGTTATGGAGTAGCGACTTAACGAGGACGTCGGGTTGAAATAAAATAGTATCACAATTTAACAAAACAATGAATTTTATTCGTTATGTAATGTAATGGTAACATTTATCATCACAGGACGTTGCAAAAATATTATAAACTAGGCACTAGCAATTAATAATAATATTAATATCATGTACATAGCCCATGGAGCTTATATAAGCTCCATGGCATAGCCCATAGGTACCTACTGGGTCGAGGTGTCTCTTATAAGCGTTTTACATAAATCTCCTTAAATTATACCTAAATAGAAAATTTAAAGAAGTGTATATCAACAAGACAACATGAGCATTTGTTACACTTAATTAATTTAATACGATATTGAAATTTTGAAATCAGTGATTAACCAATTTTTACAACATTATTTATTTAAGTAAGTACACACAAGAAAATAATTCGTTACCTATTTGAAATTAGCAATTACGTCTATATATTTAATTATTTGTAATAATATCACGAATCATGATTGCCTAAACGCTAATCTTTAAAATGAAATACATTTCTATGAGTTTTAGAAAAATAGCACCATATCTAGTATTTTAGTCACAATCATGGTCAAAACTGCTACTAAAAAAGCTCTATGAGTTCCACTTTCTTCAAAAATTGTGTGAAAACCATATAGGGATCAACTACGATAATATGGCGCGCCCCTTCAAAATTCAAAACGTTTAAAGTGCGTTGTCTTGCGCGGTAGGCTAGTTATGATTAGTTGACCAACAAATCTTGGTAATAAGTGACATTAACTGAAATGTTACGTGTACTGTGATTGGTTGAGTACTTACTACATACAAACTCTTTCATTAGGATGTGAGGACACAGATTGAAACAGACATTTGGAGGGGCGCGCCATGTTATCGTAGTTGATCTCTACTTATATAAAATATGAAGGTCTCCCTTCACTTGAGTGTTTAGCAAATTTGCCTTCTTCAATATCGCATATTAAAATAATTTGCTAAACAACCATTTTCTCCCGACTGAACAATTTTGGCAGACTTCTTAACAATTAAGTACAGCTGTATCTACTAAATATTGGCGAACTAATAATTTAAAATAACATTTACATTATTAATTGAGTATGAGAATGTATCTAGATTCTCAGTATGAGAAACCAGTGGGCTCTTTCACGGCTGTTCCAACATCAATAATCTTATTTTTGAATAATTGTGTTTTAATCCTTACTTTGTGGTTTTTTTTTTATTTTTCACTGTTCATTGTGTCGCAGCCACAAAGAAAATCTCGAAGGAATCGAACGTTAGCTTAGATCAATTCACATTCAGACGAGACGATTTAGGCTGTTTATAAACCATTGCCGAATGCAACAACAGAAAGCGATGAAACAAATGCCTTATAAACATGTCCCATGTTTATAAGGCATTTGTTCTCTCTGGCTCTTAGCTGCCTGTTTGCGATTCAAGGCCTAAGGATTGTGCGCCCTCTCCTCAAAGTGTGAACAGATTACACTGCACTGAGATAATTTATAATAAGTTACATCTACGATCACAGTCCGTCGATGCTGCCGACGCGGCGCGGATCAGCCTGGGTTTGCCAGAAACCGTCTGGACCTCGTAACGTGCCCACGATGGCAGCGAACCCAGCGGTGGGACCCAGCTGGGTCGTCTCGTGCCCACGCGCTTGAAGAGACTTCAGCACCTCCTGTAAAACAGTAAATAAGTTAGTTAACGATGAAATGAAAAATAATGACAGCGTTGTTTTTGCAAAGTAACAAGATAATATAAATAATCGGCCAAGTGCGAGTCGGACTCACGCACGAAGGGTTCCGTAACGTTATAGAGCAAAAATAGGTCAAAAATTGTGTTTTTTGTATGGGCTCCCTTAATTTTTAGGGTTCCGTACCCAAAAGGTAAAAACGGGACCCTATTCATGAGACTTCGATGTCTGTCTGTCCGTCTGTCTGTCTCCAGGCTGTATCTCAAGAACCGCTATAGCTAGAGTTCTGAAATTTTCACAGATTGTGTATTTCCGGTGCCGCTATAACAACAAATACTAAAATAAAATTAAAATTAATATTTAAGGGGGGCTCCCATACAACAAACGTGATTTATTTGGCCTTTTTTGCTCGTAATCAATAATGATAAGAGGTAGGCACTTGAAACTTTCACGAAGGCCTTAAATATAATTGACAACAAACTCATGAAAAAGCAACCTTCCGCATTTTCCACATTTCAATGCTGGATTACAAAATGTTTTGACGTCTTAAGGACCAACTTAATGGAAGCTCCTCTGCACGGTTTGGTCGGTTTTTAGAGACTGGTTGCTCTCCTGGAGCCTTTTTACTAGTTGCATCGATTTAATATTGGTTTGATTCGACCAGATTATTCTGGTTTTGGCCTGGTCTCTAGGGTTTTCTGACATGAAATATATCTACTGCGACTAAAATATGCAGTGGACATTTTCTAATAAGATAGATACCAGAAAAAAAACGAAATCACAAAGAACACAGGGCCTTTACCGAAAAAAGACTAAAAAATGTATTTTTTTAGGTAAAAATACTCAATACTAAGTAACGAATAAAATTCATTATTATTAATTTGACTATTAGCAATAAAAATGTAAAAGATTTTCTATCATTCGAATGAAATTTTCGGTTTTATAAAACGAAGTAAAGATTTTTTGCCATATAACTTTTCTGTGACCATAGAAAAGCCAATGATTTTTTCTTAAAAACAAAAAAAATCGGAAAGATTTTATGTTCTATGAAATGCTATAAAATAAGCTATTATTCTTTCATTTACTGTCTTCAAAAATCCTGATAGATTTCATAAAATACAAATGCCCCTAGACTTAGTTTATGTGTGTTTTTGAAAATTGATCACTTTAGAAGCTCATAGCATGGCAATGATTGGAGATAGATACATGGTGTAAATGACATAGTTGTAGTTAATTTTATTAGCTTTTATTATGTAGATACTTTTTCTTTACTACGTACCGTTTTAAAGATATGAGCCAAAAACTCAAAAAACGGGAACTTTAACCCACTCTCCCCACCCCGACTCACCCCCTAGGGGCGGGGATTTTTAGTATGTTTATCTTCTAGGCATCCTAAACACATTTCTGAAGAAATTGTTTAGGTTGCAGCTCACCCACTCTACACCTGCTTTTGGGCTATTCGTTGAATGGACTCTATATACTTTACAATTTGACAATTCGGCATTGATGAAAAAGAAGAGCTCAGAAGTCAGAAACTCAGAACTGATTGTTGTGAATAACTTTTTGACGTTAATTTCTAATTACTTCAATAAGGGTTTTTGATATTATACCTATTTGCCACAGTCGGCCTAAGATGCGCAAACGAGAAAATCTCGAGATATCTCACTCTCGTGTGTAGTTATATTGTCGATAACGACATAATGTCAAAATCATTTTTTGACATTATGTCGATAGATTTTAACGACAGATCAACACGAGAAAAAATGTATGTCATGTTAGGGTCAATAGAGATGAAGAGAAAAGCCATCAATCATCGAGAAAACGTGTAGACAAAATTTTCTCGTTGGCGTATGCTAGAGGGGCAGGTGTCGCTATGTAGCCTTAGGGCCAAATAGACAAAAAAAAAATTATAGATAAGAAGGTATAACTTACCGGATCGACATTGGCCTCGTGCTCGATGTGCATCGGCACGAGTTGGTGGTGCAGGCGCGGCCGCCGTATCACAGGCGAGTACTCCTCCTTCTCATACAGGGTTTGCATTACCACCTACAAAACGATAGTATGGAACTATGGATATTTTATACATAACTGGCTGTCCCAGCAAACGTTGTTTTGCCCATATTATTTTATTGAAGTGACTAAAATATAAGTATAGCGCCATGGTCGTCCTACCTGGCTCTCTTAGGCATTTTAAATTTAAGAAAATGTTAATAGCGTGTAATATTCTAGCTCTGAAAAGAACTGTTGTTTAGCCCTGAAAAGAACTGTTGGTTAGCCCTGAGAAACTCTCGCACGCGCACCCCCGCCCATTTCGCAATCGCAACGGGCCGTGCAATTGAAATCGTAATATTTTAATTTCGCCATAACTTCAAAACCAAACGTCCAATTTTAGTCATTCAAAGACCAAATATTATCTACATAAACTGTACTTAGTGATGAAATAATTTATTTTGATAAGGATTAATAGCATGAGTAAAATAAACGCGTTTAAATGTAGTCCAAAAAAATTAAGATTTTTTAAATAAAAAAAAAAAAATGGTTGTTGTGCCTCATTCGACATAGATAGGTATAGTGTGTCGCGGACTTTTTTGTAGATATTTATAAGATCTACAATTAATTGGAACATTATATGGTTCTATATTTTATAGTTAAGGCAGCGTACGCAAAATAAGTAACTTTTCTGGTTGATTTTTTGCACATTGTGTCCGAAAAACCCAAATATCTTACGGAAACCTATTTTTTCCAAAATAAAATATAGCCTATGTTACTCGTGAATAATGTAGCTTTCGAATGGTGAAATAATTTTTAAAATCGGTCCAGTACCTTAGTACAGTAGTTACCTCTTTATAACATTAGTATAGACAATGATAAACACGTTTTATGCAGCTGTGATTTAATAAAAGAAAAAATATTTTGTAGTACGCTTGGTAATTCAAATATAATCTTCCTTACCTATGGACGATTTATCAATCAAAAACAAATCAAGAAAAACGATTAGCATATCAGCCACGACACGAATTTCGCGTTATGGTCTTTTGTGATTGCCAAAACGCCTCGTGGCCGTTTTCATTAGAGCTACAACGCGAATTTTGCGTCGTGGCTGTTTCACTGGGACCACAACGCGTTGTGAGCTATTTTTTCGCTCATTGAGCCATTTCGGTCTTTAAGCGTAACATGCACATTAGCGCGATTGCAGATAAAATTGAAAATAATAATACGGCTGAGCTACATTACAGCTGCTTATATTTTTTATGAGTTTAGGCCACTTTAATTTTGCCGTCCTTATGAACAAACTATGCTGCCATCCAAGGACGTATAGGACGCTGTCACCCATAGGCCATGGCCTATACTGCCTATAAGTACATAATATAAGTCCAGAGCTGCAGTTGTATGACGTGTGCAGTGATAGCATTATTAATTACCAATGAAATCTGCGTGGTGATCTTCGTGCCCCCAGCTGCTCCGATTACTAAGTCCGGATGCCCGTCCTCATTGACCACGATGGTCGGAACCATAGAGCTCATCGGTTGGATACCGGGCTCTATCATGTTGGACGGCGACGGAGGCATTCCATACGAGTTGACCTGGTCGGGCACAGCGAAGTCATCCATCTCGTTGTTCAACATAAAGCCTAAGGACGGCGAACGTCTTTGCGCACCCCAACTGAAAAAAATCAAGAAATTAGCGACCATTGCCGTTTCTATGCGCCTTTAAAAAAAAAACAAAAACTTGAATAGAAAGAGCGTTTTGAATATCGAATAAAAATCTGTGACATCGGAACAATAATAATATGTTGTTAGTTTATTAGGTATACCTCTAGTCAACCTCTAGTCTAGTGTGTAGTGACATCATTTTAGATCTTAGAAGAATATACCGTGTATAATCAGACGGACATTTTACTACCTATGCATTACAAATTACAATATCTATATAAAACTAAATACCTACTTATGTTACTTTAAAATTTAAATACTTGTCTGCCTGCCATAGATGAAATATACATGAATAATACCTCCTTATAAGTTATGACAAGATTCAAAGAACCCTAACAATAGAAACTATAAAAAGCGTGAGTAAACAGCTGTATAATATTTACTTTAATCGCTTTTTAGGGTTCCGTACCCAAAGGGTAAAAACGGGACCCTATTATTAAGACTTCGTTGTCTGTCCGTCTGTCTGTCTGTCTCCAGGCTGTATCTCAAGAACCGCTATAGCTAGACTTCTGAAATTTTCACAGATTGTGTATTTCTGTTGCCGCTATAACAACAAATACTTACTGAAAACAAAATAAAATTAGTATTTGAGGGGGGCTCCCACACAACAAGCGTGATTTTTTCGGCTTTTTTCGCTCTATATCAATAATAGCAAGAGGAAGGCACTTGCATTTTTCACACATTCTTTTGTTATATTATGTGTACTTTTATATTTTATAATAATATTAAAATAAAATAAAAATTTAAGGGGGCTCCCTTACAAAAAATATAATTTTTAGCCTATTTTTGCTCTGTATTCTTTTATTGACTCGCACTTGGCCGATTATTGACTATAATATTATTCATAGTTATTTTGTATAAAAACAAATATAGTTTATTATTATGTCCATAGACGAATCTATACTAATACTAGCTGTCCCGGCAAACGTTGCTTTGCCATAATAATATATTTTTCATATTATTTTATTGAAGTGACTAAATAAGTATGTCACCATGGCAACGTCTATCGCTATCCCGTCGCACAAACAATGGTCGCCGTCAGTCTCAGGTTGTAATAATTTACTATTATTTATTAAACAAATGCACTTCTCAATATATTATAAAGTACCGAGTAGCCGATTCTCAGACGTAGTGAATATGCATATAAAATTTGGTAAAAATCAGTAAAGCCGTTTCGGATTAGTTCGTGGACTAACATTGTGACATGATTATAAAGCGGAAGAGTTTGTTAGTTTGTTTGTTTGTTTGAACGCGCTAATCTCAGGAACTACTGGACCGATTTGAAAAATTATTTCAGTGTTAAATAGTCCATTTATCGAGGAAGGCTATAGGCTATATTTTATCATGCTAAGACTAAAAGCAGCGAAGAAATAGAGGAAAATGTGGAAAAACGGGGCAAATTATTTGAAAGGGCTTATTTGAACGCGCTAATCTCAGGAACTACTGGTCCGATTTGAAAAATTCTTTCAGTGTTAGATATCCCATTTATTGAGGAAGGCTAAAGGCTATATTTTATCATGCTAAAACTAATAGGAGCAAAGAATAGAGGAAAATGTGAAAAAAAAAAACGGGGAAATTATTTGAAAAGGCTTATCTTACGAACTACTAAAGCAATTTAAATAAACTTTTATGATATTCGCCTAAACTATTCAATCTATTTTGCTGAAATTTGGTATAGGGATACTTTGAGTCCCGGAAAAGAACATAGGATATATTTTGTCGTGGAAAAATGTACGGTTCTCACAAAATGTACCCTCATGATTTGCGCGTAAACTATTCAATCGATGTACGGGAACAACTATAAACTGAAGTCCACGCGGACGAAGTCGCGGGCAACAGCTAGTTATACATAATTTCTCTATGTTATGTCGTTGGCACAGAGCAGGCAGGGTGACTAATTACAACGTATCTTGCGACAGCTATGCAACAGGCGTTTGACATCAGATATTGTGACGATAGATATTGCGCCTGTGGCAATACGCAACTACTAAGTAACTCGCAAGATACGTAATCACCCTGCGGATATAACCTGGCACTAACTTTTAAAAACATCTTAGGGCCTTTCCACACGACGTATTTTTTGCGCACTAACGACGCGCGACGCGCGTTTCCGATGCGCTCGTCTTCTGCGTGTTTTCATCGCGTTTTGGCAGATATAAAGTTTAAAACGTGTCGGCTTCCTTCCGTTTGCTGAGCGTTCAACATGCGTTTGTATCGATACAAACGAGCGTAAAAAACGTGTGGAAGGGCCCTTAGTGTTGTCAATAATTATTGTGGTTATCTAATTTAATTGCGGTTATAAAATTTATCTAATCAAAAGTCATAAAATAGATTTCTATTAGACCAAAGCCTAAGCTTTCCGTTCACAATTTGCTACGGGCTCTACGCTAGCTGAATATGCCACTGCATTAGCTTATACATGCCGTTTGAGGTTACATTAACTTTAACGGCCGTACTTATAGACATAACACAAATATTAATGATTATTCATACTAATATTATAAATGCGAAAGTGTGTCTGTCTGTCTGTTACCTCTTCACGCCCAAACCCCTGAACCGATTTTGCTGAAATTTGGTATGGGGATACTTTGAGACCCGATAAAGGACATAGGATACTTTTTATCCCGGAAAAATGATAAACGTAGTTTGGCGCAACGCAGTTGCGGGCGTCATCTAGTTTACGGTTTATTACGGTAAATTTAATGAGGGGTTTGGCAGCAAATGTATGGAGGCTATGTCAAAATATTCATTATACATATTAAAGATAAGTACTTAAGTAATTATTGTGTCTCTGAGCGCGGCAGTAACGCTGCGTTTCCACCAGGAATGTGTTGCGAGGAATGTGTTTTTAAGATCCAATAGAATCGCTGCGTCGAGCGAGGTCACGTCATCAATGAAGCGTTTCTATTGGTTCTCCAAAGGTGCTCCCAGGCAGAAGTTATATAACGTTATAAAAGATTGTGTAACACGATAACATTTTATAACATCGTGTAACATACGCTACAGCATGTCAAAAAATAAACGTGACTTTTGTTATAATTTGTAAAAAAATGTTATCTAACGTTATATAACTTCTGTAGGGGAGCACCTTAAAACACATTCCTAGCAAGTAGCAAGTCGCAAGTCGCAACACGCCTCTGGTGGAAATGCAGCCTTAACCCATAAATAAACAAGCGGCACCCAGCTGCAGCATAACAGTTGATAATATAATATTGTGTCTGCGATTCCCACGATCGAGGTATTAAAGGGCCACAGAGCTTAAATCACTTACATGTAATTAATAGTGCTGGTGACAGACACAGCGCTGCCGTCGGGCGCCACCACCGACACTTGGGCGGTGCCGTGGTCGTCCGCGCCCTCGAACAGCGCGCCGTAGTGGCGCCAGTCGTTGTAAGTACGAGTGTCGTCGATCAGACTACGGTACGTCAGCGCCCAGGACTCCGATGTCAGGTTGCGTTGTAACTGTAATGATAGCCTTATTTTAATCCTGAAATAAACAAATTCCTTAAACGTAGAGTAGTGTTTTTCAACCCATTGGGGTCGCGACGCACAGGTTGAAAAACACTGCTCTACGCTGAAAAACTCTGCGTCTTCCGAGTTTGTCGCCAGTAGTCAAGAGAAATATTTCAGTAAAAAGACTATGAGGTAGGAGAATTTTAACAAAAGTATAAGGGGGGGTCATAACGATATAAAATTGTTGGGCGTGCACACAAGTTTTTACTTAGCATGGGATTAGACGGCGTGATGTACGCTACTTAGCTTTTACATTTACTATTGTATATTATTGTATGCTTAGTAAAAAATTTGAATACATTTGTGTATCTCGCGGAAACCACACATTTTCTCGGTATCAAAATTATGTAGTATCTTGGGACTCGATTTGACCAAAATCGATTCAGCTCAAAGGTCTTTCTAGGTAATATCGCCAAAGCAGTAGAGAGACAGCCTTACAATAACGTCATCCAAGTATAGTGTCATAACATTTTTGCATGTGAAATTAAAACTAAAGCTGTGTCCTTTTAAATCGCTGCGTACAACCCAGCTCATATTCAGGCAGTAAATTGCAACGAACAATATAATACTAATAAACAACACGACTATCCATACTTACTAGATCCATACTAATATTATAAATGTGAAAATGTGTCTGTCTGTCTGTTACCTTATTACGCTTAACCAAATGTATGCTTCCCGCGCGATAAATGAGTTTTGGCGCAAAGGAGTTGCGGGCGTCATCTAGTCTATGATAATTGATAAAACATTATTTACCGTGAAAACCTACGTGAAAACGTAATAAAATTTCAAATACAATAAGACGGTTTAAGGAGATTTGATAAGACTTTATTGGCACTCTAATATAGCGGTCGTAACTCGTAACTCGAGTAAATAATATTCATAACATCTTAATTTGCTTCGCTTTTGTCAAGCAATTAAGTGTTTCACGGCATTACACGGTAGGTAAGAATTAAGTAAAATTTAGCAGCCATAAGAAGCCGTATAAACTAATTTAGATTCGAATATTATGGTAATTACAACTATACTATGTTAAAAATGTAATTCTACATAACTTCGACTGTATAATACATTAGAGGCTAACCACTACAATGAGTCTATTATTGTTTTTAGATAAACAAAGATTTATGATTATAAAAAACTAGACCGAAAATCGATCCACCTGTTTGGAAGCTATGTTACCACGAAAAACACACGGGCCAACAGACTCTTTAAATAACACCCCTCTTTTTCCTCAAGGGAAAAATAAAGCTATAAATAACTAGTAATAGCTACTAGTATTTTGGTATAAAAATTTTAAAATGTCTAAACGAGCAAACGGGTCATCTGATGGAAAGCAACTTCCGTCGCCCATGGACACTCGTAACATCATAAGAGCTGCAGGTGCGTAGCCGGCCTCTTAAGAGGGAATAGGGCAATAGGGTAGAGGAGGGGAGGGGAGGGTAGGGAAGGGAATAGGGTGGGTCGTAGGGGATTGGGCCTCCGGTAAACTCACTCACTCGGCGAAACACAGCGTAAGCGCTGTTTCACGCCGGTTTTCTGTGAGCCCGTGGTATTTACCCGAGCCGGCCCAATGCCGAAACATGGCTTTCCCACGGTACATAACTATATAACATACTAGATGACGCCCGCAACTCCGTTGCGCCAAAATTCGTTTTTCGCGCGGGAACCGTACATTTTTCCGGGAGAAATGCTATCCTATATCCTTTCCCGGGACTCAAAGTATCTCCATGCCAAATTTCAACAAAATCGGTTCAGCGGTTTGAGCGTGAAGAGGTAACAGACAGACAGATAGGCAGACAGACAGATAGACGGACAGACAGACAGACACACTTTCGCATTTATAATATTAGTATGGAAGTATGGAAGTACGGATATCGCGTTAGTATGATAAGTGTTTTTAACACCAAATTACCTCACGTATATTAATCGGCGCGTGAACTCGCATGGGGTCTCCCAGACCCGTACGTTTGGCGTACGCGTACTTGAACGTCTCCATGATGCGGTGCCAGTAGAGGCCGCTGTAGGCCTCCACGTCGGTGCCGGTCCCCACCCAGCCTTTAAGGATGTTGAGGATGTAGGCCAGAACCGAGCCGGAGCCCGGCAACGGAACGGTGTACAGGGTGCGCTCCGGCGACAGCTCTACGGTTATTGGGTCCTGCCATTCTACGCTAAAAGATTAAATTATTTGTGAATATCGCCCAACGTCATTTGGTCGCTATTAAGCATTAGTGTCCTAACCCACAATTTTTATTGTTGTAAAATTTTGAATGCAGTATTGTTCTAAGTCATCTAAAGAACATAACTGCATTCATAACTCAATATTTTTTATTTTTTTATGAAATAAGTGGGCAAACGAGCAAACGGGTCGCCTGATGGGTAGCAATGTGGTGTGAAGCGTCCATAGATAGATAGATATTAAATATGAATGATAATGTTATTATTATCAGAGTAATCAGATTATAGGCAAAATAAGGATCTACGTAATTCTGTTGAGTACAATTTTTTAGAAATCACCTGATATTAAGGACACATTTTTACTACCCTTAGGGCCTGTTTCATCGCTTCCATCCGACACGTCTTATCAGGAAGTGGTAAAACAGGCGCTAAAAAGTTTTTATTTACTTATTTAAGGCCGTCCCCCCATCAAACGACCTATGGCCATACATTTGCCGCGTTAACGAGATCGCACCAAAACCCTATTTTTTTAATTATCTTAGTTAAAAATTGACTTAAAAATTTTTAAAACGGGGAATATGTTGTTTATGATATTGTTGATCTATTGGCGTGTGTTTCAAATAAAAGTAATTTGTAAATACTAAGGAGATGCTGAATGTATGCTTGAATTTTAATAAATTGGCTTTACTTTGGAAGCTGATATCATGAGTATAATAAACGAAAATAGAAAATTTAAAACGTGGAAAGGAATGTTGAGATACTGAAGATTATTACTGTATTTTTATTATAACTCTGTAGCTTTCAAATTATGAGTTTATAAGGCTCTAAATACGGTAAATTACGGATTCTCCGTAAGGAAGGTCCTTAAGTTTAAATTGCAAGGGTCTATTCACAATAAACTCACCGGTAGTTCCTGAGATCGTCCTCTGTCACGATACCCCCGAAGCCTTGTATATCTCGGGCCAGCGAGGCCGTCATGGATCCGTTGTGAATCGCCTCCGGGCCCTCCTCTGCTATCCGGTCTAGGGTTTGCGCGAACAACGGGTCTTTGATTAAGTCTCCTTCTTTGTACACCTCCCCGGTTTCTGGATTGACGTATAGCTCTCTGAAAATGGATTTTTATTAAGTCACGTAACTATACTTTTTAAATCTAAAGCCGTGTTTTCACTGTCGCGGAGACAAGTCGTCCGACATTTACGTAGTTTGTCCCTGCAACACGTAGTTTGTCCCCTGTAACTTTGTCCCTCGACATATGACCTGTTCACACTAGTCAGTGGTGAACAGTATGTCGCCAGCGACAAGTCCCGCAACCCGTAAATGTCGCCGCGACGTCGGGCGACATGTCGCGGGACACGTTCATTTCGTGTCGCGCGTCGTGAGACAAATGTCTCCTAGTGAAAATGCGGCTTAAGGATATGTCCAGATTAGCGTGACACACAATAATATTATGTCCTGGGATATATTATCATAACTCCGAAAGATTTCGTGACATAACATTATGATTTCCATGTGTAGGTATATTTAATCCGTCGATTACCAATTCCTGGAAATATTTTGTTATCGCGGCCCATATGGGCCTTCCGGGGCTTGATAGGTTAAATACTAAGATCACTTCTGAAATTCCGCAGTCATAGTCAATCCGGACATACCTTAAATCCCACTTGTGCCAGTCTGGGTTAAAGATGATGAACTCAGACTACATGGTAATCTACATGCGAGACAAACAAAGCTGAATATCTGTAAACATAATTCTCTTTCACTCAGTGCCGGTTTAGCACTATACCAGCACCCTGGGTGAATTTTCTTCTACGCCCAGGGTGCTACAGCTGGTAGCGCTTAAAAAAGGAGCGCCCCTTTTTGTTTGCCTTCGGCGCCCTTTTGGTCTGGCGCCCTGGGCGGTCACACAGCGTGTGACCTAACTGCTTTAACTCTCTGATCTCTCGAATTCCGTACCTCATTGAAGGCTGCTCGTGGATGATGCTGCTGTAAGAGTTGAGGACGCGGCCCTGGTACTCGCTGACGCGGTGGCCCTTCCGGCAGAGCTCCGCCGTGGGCTTCACTAGTTCCCGCCACTCCAGGTGCCCGAACTTCCTGTGGACGTTGTCGCCCGTATTACAAAGCACTAGCGTATATTGTCATGTCCTATCGCGTGGTCTAATAATCTAATAAATATATCCCAAATTACATGACAATCGCTTATTTGGTTCGTGAGATTTGCGCGTAAAAGGCGCTAAATCGAAAAATAATTTTACCGCTAGGGCAATTTTATACTTAATTTGTTACATGACTATAAAGTCGTGAATACGCTGCGGCCAGAAGCTATCGGCTCGCTCGGAAAACATGCGAAAAAACGTAATTATAATCATTTAAAGAATAACTGGGAGCATTTAAGCAAAATGCTTTTATACGATTTTGAGTTGCAAAGGTGTCTATCGATTAGACTAATTTCCTACAATACATCTATTTTCGTTTAAAAATAATCTTCAAATTTCGTATTTTTAAGAGGTTATTTCGAAAATTAAATGTATCGAGGCAAAATACATTAATCGTGTTTCTAGTTCTTCTCAAACCTAGATAAGGCTATGAAGATATGTATATCTCATTACCAGATTTGTAACATTTCTGAAAGTCCTATAGTATTACGTCAAAAAGGACAGTTTTTTCAATATAGCGCCTTAAACAAACTCTTCGATTCTATCAGGGCATTTTTTTTTGTGATCGGGGGTGGGCAAGAGCCCATATCATGAGATTGCCCATACGTAAAAGTTAAAATAGAATTTACTCTTTCAGCTCTGCTACAGTGAATTCCATATAAGGGACTCGTACATATCCTAAGGCCTAAACTTTTTCTTTTGTTACACCCTGTATAGATAAATTGACAGGGGAATAAGAAACCCTGGCGTGTTGCGAAATTTAAAAGTAATTAATAACCAGCCAACTACTGTAATATAAAATAAAGTGTCTTTAGACCTTTCACTTTTTCAGTCCTAAACACCAGGAAACTCTTTTAAAGCCAGTCCACACGGCGCGTTGCGAAGCAGTGCTGCCGTTTGACGCATAGCCGGCCACACGGGCGCTGCGTCATCGCAGCGTCATTACGAAGCAGTCTACGTCAACACCCCCTCCCGCTTCGTCTCGGGGTCTGCTGCCCGTCATGTGTGCGTTACGACGACGCAGCGCGCCGTGTGAGCACCTTGGTTATTTGTATGTAAAACAACGCAACTGTCGCAACGCGCTGTGTGGACCGGCTCTTACTCGTGCAATGCTCCGTAGCCTCGCAGCTCGCCCGGCACCGCGACCGCCAGCCCTCCAACGGTAGACGAGGCGTTCTGGTACATTTCTGCGTACGCGGCCGCCGGCGCCCGCTCGCGCGCGTTGAGCACCCGAACTTGCCGTGTAGAGGCATCGTACACGGTGGCCAGGAATCCGCCCCCGAGGCCCATGCACTGGGCGCATCCTACGCCCTCGCAGAACAGCGTCGCTATTGCAGCATCGACGGCGGAGCCCCCCTTCTCTAGTATGCCGCTAAAATAAAAACGGCAACATTATGATATGATCACAATTATTGACATAATAATATAATAGAACCAAAAAGTGAATAGGTATACAGGATTGATTCGTCCTTATCCCACATTTCTTTAAACGTGTTTAAAATTATTTACTTATCATTATCGCTTTAACTGAGTCGGCAAATACTTAGTTTGCAATATTATGTTGACAATGCTACACAAATACGCTCATAATCCACACAAACGTAGAATGACTATAAGTTTTAGGTTACATTTTATGATTTTAACAAATAAGATAATAGAAACATTATATAAAATATATCAAGATATCAAAACATGTCAATAAAATTCTACTTCAAACATTACAAAATCAGAAACGTCTTCATTTAAAGCTGCATGGGTCTTTTTGACCGGAATAGCGTTGACGGGTTGTCCACTGATGCGAGTCGCAGATAATAACAAAATGGACGATATCGCGCGCTGTCACGGATACCGCTCTGTGCCATTGAAGATGGAGGTCAGGATAACCATCTCTAAACAATTTTATAATAATATGAAGGTTGTTTAAATGAATCAAGCAGTTCCTATGAATGTGCAGTCTTAGCAATGTCATGGGCGTAGCCAGCCTTGCGCTCAGGGTGGGGCAGAGTCAACCTATACCCCCAAGTTCTACTTATGAATAGTAAATTATATTGTTATAAATTACGCGAAGAAAAGAAATTTGGATACACCCTGGCTCTGACCTATAAGGTGTCTAACTAAACAACATGCAGCTCTTCTGATGTTGCGAGTGTCCATGAGCGACGGTAGTTGCTTACCATCAGGTTGCCCGTTTGCTCGTTTGCCCCCTTATGTAATAAAAAAAAAGGTCCGAGCCAGTGTGGCTACACCCATGATAACTTTATCTATTATCACAATATGTAATTTTAAGTGAGTAATGCCGCAAAACCATTAAGCAGTCAACAGCAGTCAACCTGAGGCATGCCCGCGGCGACGCATGCCCTCTGACCGTCCAAAACTTTCGCTTTGTTATTGAAAATGACGGCGTTGCGTTCTTTGACACATTCAATTGTTGAATGCGCCAAAACGAAAGTTGAATGAAAGAAGATGACGAAAATTGAAGACGAAAGCGCATAATGTAGACATAGCTTTACAACAATCTACAGACCTTGTCGTGATTATTGTTAGCGCAATTGAAATTGAAATTATAAAACTAAGTATAGATATTAGATATATTGAAGTCTGTAGATTCAATAAGAAAATATTTGCATTATACAGGATGTCACAAAACTAAGTGATAATATTTTAAGGTGTATGAGTCTCGTGTATAGAATTCACTGTAAAAGTAGCAGCGCTGAAAGAGCAATGTTTTTTTTCACTTTTGTATGGGGAAACTCGTGAGTCGTGACGCTGGGGTGCTTGCCCTGCATACAAATCACAAAAAATTGGTCTTTCAGCGCTGCTACTTTCACAGTGAACACAAGGAACACATACACACCCTAAACTCTAAAGTATTATCACTTAGTTCTGTTACACCCTGTAGAGAGCACAGATTGTCAGGGCCCCCGCTACCATATGTGCAATGTGTGCAATGCACACGGGCGCCATCCTCTAGGGGCGCCAAATCGCCATCTTTAGGGGCGCCAAAACCAAGGACCCAAAAAATTTGCCTAAAAGGGCGTTAAAATCCTTATTTTGCACACAGGCGCCAGTAGCCCTTACGGGGGCCCTGCAGATTGTACGTACTCTACAATGTAGAGCATTTACGTTGACGGCCTTATGGCACTTCTGTAGAGATGTTGTTTGAACGGCCACCCTAGAAATGCTTTCTTCGTACAAAATAATCGGCCAAGGGTTCCGTACCGTTATAGAGCAAAAATAGGCCAAAAATTGTGTTTTTTGTATGTGAGCCCCCCTTAAACATTACTTTACTTTATTTTTAGTATTTGTTGTTATAGCGGCAACAGATATACATAATCTGTGAAAATTTCAGAAGTCTAGCTATAGCGGTTCTTGAGTTACAGCCTGGAGACAGACGGGCAGACAGACGGACAGACATCGAAGTCTCAAGAATAGGGTCCCGTTTTTACCCTTTGGGTACGGAACCCTAAAAAGAAACAAAGTGGATTTACAAAAAAAACACTCATTTTGGGCCTTATCAGTTTTTCTACTGTGGCCATGCTAAGAGCGCTTACAGACGAACGGTACATGTCGCGCCGCCGCCGACTGCCTTCGACGCGTGCCGTCAACAAGTGCCGTTCGTTTGTAAGAAGCCTAAGCTTTCAGCAACTATAGTTTGTTCGTTCTAAGATGATATGGGTGACAGTTCTCATATTCCTTGCTACGGATTTTTTTTACAAGAAAACAAAAAAAATCAGAATGTAATAAATTATATTCCATCTACAAAAATAAATGTTTCCTGTAATTGTAAATGAATAAAAATGAAAAGTTGCTAAATGCTAACTTATTGATATAAAATTATAAATATTAACTCTGAAATAGGAGTATAAAATTATTGTTACGAAAATATTTGAAAAATGTCAGATGCATGAAACGGAACTTATGTCAATAGAGATTGACACAGTTGAATCAAAATCAAATCGATAAAAAGGGCGGCCATCTTAAATCGCCGGCTTCACTCTAAAACATCAGTACGAAATCGATAATTTCGATTGCAATTCCTTTACGAGGTGATTCGATATTTTTAAATTATTCGATTAATTTTTTTAGGTAACTTCCCTACTACTGTCAATTATAATGTGTCACGCATATCATCTTAAAACGAACAAACTATACCTCTACTCCGTGAATGTTGACCTAAACAGGGCCCGTACCACGAAACGGTTTTGAGACTCAAACAATCGTACGAGAATGTTGCGTCCTACTCAAACAAACGTGAAATGTCGTTGTTAGAGCAGGACTCAGCATTCTTGTCCGATTGACGATTGTTTGAGTCTAAAAACGGTTTCGTAGTAGGCCTACATTAGGTACCCACCGTCCAATAGTAGCACACTCTACGCCATTAGCGGCGACGACGGCGCGCCGGTAGCGACGGTGCTCCTCGCTCGCCCAGGGCCGGAGCACGAGCACGGCGACCAGCACGCACAGCACCACCGCCGCCAACACGCTGCCCACTATCACGCACCGCCGGTTCCTAAAACGGGTGGAAATGAGTAGGAGTTTCTGAAACGGATGGTGATGAGTACGAATTTCTGAAACGGATGGTGATGAGTACGAGTTTCTGAAACGGATGGTGATGAGTACGAGTTTCTGAAACGGATGGTGATGAGTACGAGTTTCTGAAACGGATGGTGATGAGTACCGGTAAAATGTCCTATGTTCATGAACTAAACTTAACTTACATAACGGAAAAGATCCCGAGTGAACAAAACATATTCATCAGGCAGGTCATGCCTTTGACGATAAAAGTTTTTTAATTTTAAATTCCTTATACATAAGCGCGTTTTTAAGCTTTGGAATTCAATTTTTATTTAGTTTTCCTCACCTCAAAATTTGGCGATTTCTTGTGTAGACAAAGAGTGGATTTTTGTTAAAATTTTATTTTGCTAACAAATACCAGCACAGGTCAGCTAGAAATCAAAGTGTAATATATACATATTTGTTAAAAATTCGTGCAAGTCATTGAGATGTGTGCAAGTGTATAAATATTTTAGACAGACAGATCACGAAAAATTTGATAAAAAAGTATAGACAAAAACAATGGATAAATATTATTATGTCAATTTTGAAAGAGCAAATTTTTTTTCTTGTGTCGGGGTCAAAGACCTATACGTATACGGTCGGGACTCGGGGTGCTGTCGGGATGTTTTTTTTTTTTTTTTTAATTTATTTTACGGGCCTGGAATTCAAAAGATAGGTCTTGGTAATATTTCATGTTTGTTTTACTTATATTATATCGCTTCAACTCCCAAGCGGCCACATGTGGCCGCGAGAACAATAGATTTCCAAGAATCCGCGAGTGAGTGATCATTGTTATCCATATTTAACTTACTAATATTATAAATGTGAAAGTGTGTCTGTCTGTCTGTCTGTCTGTTGCCTCTTCACGCTCAAACCGCTGAACCGATTTTGCTGAAAGACATGGAGATACTTTGAGTCCCGGGAAGGACATAGAATAGTTTTTATCCTGGAAAAATATATAGTTCCCACGCGATAAACGAATTTTGGCGCAACGGAGTTGCGGGCGTCATCTAGTTTTCTCTAAAGTTCAATTTAACTACGTCTTATAATACTTATTGTTGTTTACGCGGTTCTATAGAACAGCATAGTGTCGCCAGTCGCACACGTCTTATCGAAATAATATTGTTTTTAGAATCCGAATGTTCTAACATTCCGCGGTTAGATAATACTGAATATAACCGAATATCTGACCAAAACTACCGTCATATAGCATTGACCTATGATCTTGATTAATGTTTAGTAAATAGAAATTGTGCGGAGTTACTAAATTGTGGACATTTAAAAGCATAATTTGTAGAATCCAAGAACAAACAATAAAAATTAACGGGGTTTTAAGAGTTTTTTTTTTTTTGTATTGAGAGAAATTATTTCGTGGTATCAGTAGAGGAAGATAGTAAATATCCTGTCCTTTCTACACTTTTGTGCTTTTGGTCCTTGGTACCGTTTTTGTTTGTATAATAAAATAGCTAGTAACTAGTAAGTTTAGTTACTTAGAGCCTGTTTCATCACTTCCTGATAAAACACTTATCAGGAAGTGGTGAAACAGGCCCTTAGACTTTGTATTAGGCATGAAGGTAGAGTTGTAGGTAGACTTATGTTGTGGTAGATTTAGAGCCTAGAGGCGTAGGTATAGGAATAAAAAAATACATTGCTCATTACACTGAATTTTTAGGGTCCCCTACACAAAGTGTAAAAACAGGACCACGGGCCCTATTAGGTAATAGGGTCCGGGGTCAGTTCGTTGTCTGTCTGTCTGTCTCCAGGCTGTAACTCAAGAAATAGCTAGAGTTGAAATATTTGCAGATTATGTATAATTCAGTTGTAGCTATAACAAGTAGGTAACAACAAAATAAATATTAAAAACAAAATAAAATTCAAATTTACATTCAAATTCATAAAGTATTATTAAGCATACAATAATATACAATAGTAAATATAAAAGCTAGATAGCATAAATCACGTCGTGTAAATCCCATGCTAAGTAAAACTTGTGTTAGGCCTAGCGCGCACCACGATTTTAATGTTTGCGATACGATTTCAAAATCGCGCTGTAAAAAATCGCAGAGAGTACGGTGCGCGCACTGCGATAAATAAATAGTGATCTTTGCTCACTTTCACTATGGATTTATTTACTACTTCAGAGGATGAGAAGAAAAAAAAGAGAAAATTCGTCAATACTGGACTCATCCTTTTACAGCGGATAGAATGATCAAAGGTTTCTTTTATCAGATATTCGGCGTCTATCCATTAGAGATACAGGCGCCGACATGTTTAACAAAGAGTATAATATAAATTATAAACCACTACGATGTTTATTGTTGGACAGATGATATGTATTAATCTGTAGACAGATGAAACACAACTGAACGATTTTATTATCGCAGTGCGCGCGGTACCACACAATTTCATATTCTGCATTTTATTTTCGCGACAATCGCGTCGCGAGCAGTCGCAGCAAAATGTGACAAATCACAATTTTAAAATCGCTGCGATTATTTACTCGCATGTTCGCGCACGGTCATACTAACTCATACGTTGTATTTCTGCGATAAAATAATCGCGCTGCATAAAATCGTGGTGCGCGCTAGACCGTATGGCAATCAGACAATACAACAAACGTGATTTTTTTAACCTTTTTTGCTCTATAACAATTAAATGGCAACATGTAGGTAGGTACTTGAATTTTTCTCAAAGTCCTTAGATATATATGTGTACTTTGATATTTTTTAATAATATTAAAATATTAACCCATACAAAAAACATAGTTTTTGGTCTAATTATGTTCTATGGTACCGAACCCTTCGTGTGCGAGCACGACTCGAGCTTGACCGATAATTATGAATATGTCGTCAATAAACATTTAGAAAAGCAAATAAGAGCTGCTGCAGGCTGCTCTTTAGCAGCTAAAGAATGTATTTTAATCGCGACATAATTAATTAATAATTATTTAATATTTATCTCCATCATTCTTATCATTTATATCGAATAGGTAACTTTAAATTACATACCTACGAATAATGAACCTAATCCTATAACAATATATACTAATATAATATTATTATAAAGCGGAAGAGTTTGTTAGTTTGTTTGTTTGAACGCGCTAATCTCAGGAACGACTGGACCGATTTGAAAAATTCTTTCATTGTTAGCTAGCCCATTTATCGAGGAAGGCTATGGGCCATATTTTATCACGCTAAGACTAATAGGAGCGAAAAAATAAAGAAAAATGTGAAAAAAGTAAGGGAAATTATTTGAACGGGTTTATCTCACGAACTACTGGAGCAATTTTTCTGTTATTTGACATATGTGCCAAGTAACAGAAAAATTGAAATAAGCCACATGAAGGATCATAGGCTATTTTTGTGGAATAATTTGGCTAATTTACGCGGGCGAAGCCGCGCGGAACGTCTAAGGGTGCGTCCACATTTGTATCATTTGCGCGATCAGATCTCCGATCAGATCTCCGTCGCGTATCGTCGAAGCGTGTCAAAATGATACGCGTATCATTATACGCCCGGATCGCTCTTAACCGCATATCTGATACGTGTCGTGTCAAATACACGCATGATCGGCAGAATGATCTAATAGGCGTCCACACTATGATACGCATACTTGATACGGCGCGATGATCGCGACGGTGATCTGATCGGAGATCTGATCGCGCAAATGATACAAATGTGGACGCACCGTAAGGGGTCTATTCAGATCTCCGTCGCGTATCATCGAAGCGTGTCAAAATGATACGCGTATCATGATACGCCCCGATCGCTGTTAACCGCGTATCTGAGACGTGTCATATCAAATACGGGCATGATCGGCAGAATGATCTAATAGGCGTCCATACTATGATACGCATACTTGATACGGCGCGATGATCGCGACGAAGATCTGATCGGAGATCTGATCGCGCAAATGATACAAATGTGGACGCACTGTAATGCATGGTAAGATGAAAGATATTGATGTACTTATATTAAATTCTTCGATCGGGGATTCTTGGAAATGCTATTGTATTCTATTGTTGTGGCGATCACCGGTGCTCTGGGGCTTGAAGGATTAAATAGTCATCAATAATTACTGCGAACTTTGAACGGATGTAAGATATTTTATAAACAAGATATTTTATAAGAATTTTTAAAATATTATTGATTTTTTACAAGTTAATTTTTGGGGTTCCGTACCCAAAGGGTAAAATTGAGACTCTATTACTGAGACTTCAAGAATGGTAATAGCTAGAGAGTTGACATTTTCACAGATTAATGATTATGTACTTCTGTTGCCGCTAGATAGCTAGCGGCAACAGAAATACATAATCATTAATCTATAACAACAAATACTAAAAACAAAATAAATTTAATATTTAAGAGGGGCTCTTATACCTACAACAAACGTGATTTTTTAATCATTTTTTGCTCGGTATCAATGATGAATTGATGACAACAGGTCACCTGCAATGTTCACAAAATACTCAGTTTTATTTATACTTTAATAATTCATAAATAATAAAATTTAAATAAAATTAGAAATTAGGGGGGCTTCCGTACAAAAAACACATTTTTTTCTTATTTTTCTTTATAGTGGTACAGAATCCTTAGTGTGTGAGTCCAACTCGCACTTGGCCGATTTTTTTCGACTATATAGGCAAAATATGGCAATGTTACCTTCAATAAATTATATCTAATATAGGCCATAAACAGTAAATCATATTACATATATTGTATTTTGCTAAAATTTCCATAATTGGGTGCGCCCACGCATCACTTGGAAGTTTCACAAAAAAAATCTTAACAATGGGTTTTCCTTAAACGTTAAGCTCAGCTATGACTTACCCAGTCTTAATTCTAAAATTACTGTTTTTCAGATGCCGTAAATTTAAGAAAAGCCCTTTAATCCTTCGATCGCCGATTCTTGGAAATGTTATTATATTCTATTGTTGTCGCGATCACCGGTGCTCTTATGTGGCTTGAAGGATTAAATAGCGTAGAAGTTAAAGAAGAAGAATAAAGAAGGTACAGACAGACAGAGAAACAAAATCTCGTTTTTCCTTTTGGGTAAAAGTGGTACAACAATAGCTAGTTTTTCTTTTTTTTCCTCTCTTTGCCACTCAATATTTGCCTCTTAGCTATGCTTGGAAAATACCTACCAACAAACCGAGATACTTACTCAGTTAAATCTACACTACCTCTAATAATATAATATTAAAGAGGTAAAGTTTGTTTTTTAATCGACTTCAAAAAAAGGAGGTTATCAATTCGACGCGTATGCATGTAATATTAGCAGAACCGCCCAGTTTTTGTATATTCGGTGACAGCTTCTGAACAAATGTGCCAAATTTCAAAAGTGTATGTATGTATGTATGTATGTATGTATGTAATTATGTATGTATGTATGTATGTATGTTTTTATGTTTGTGCACGCATATCTCCGGAACCACAAGTCCGATTTTAGTGATTCTTTTTTTATTGTACGACGTATTGTTCAACTTAGGGAATCCTGCAAGTTTCATCAAAATCGGTTCAGTAGTTTTTGAGATAGGGAATTTTAATTCTTAATTACGTACAAAAATTTGAAGTCGGTTTTATCTTTTTAAAATACTATTATTTGTTTGTAGGATGTAATCTCTAAAACTACTAGTTCGATTTCAATAATTTTAACACTGATAGAAAGTTGGTGTGTTCCTGAGTGACATAGGCTATATTTTATATATAAAAGCTATGTTTTTTCCTAAAATTATGTCGTTCAGAATTCCAAGCGGGCGAAGCCATGTTCAAAAGCTAGTTATAATTACAATTACTATCGTTCCAGGAGCTATCTTCACAATGTAATAAATGTTTTGAAAGACAATTGAAATGTAATCCCCGTCAGCGATTACTTACTGCAAAATATTGTAAAGCGATATTTAAACGAGGACTTCTGATAAACACGACTGCAATAAAAATGAATACCTACCTTACCGTGCAAGTGTACAGTATTTTGCATATTTACATCTAAAGGGCCCCCGAGACGATCAAACGGTTTGACTCAAACACGTAAATTTTGGTTTGACTCAAACCATTTTGATCGTTTACAAAGCTAGTTTGAACGGTTTGTCAAACATTTACGTGTTTGAAGCTCGTTTGATGAAATTTCATATTTTTGTTGTGTTTGACGCGCCGTTTGATCGTGTTCCGATGCGTTTGAACAAACTTTATACCATTCTTTGAAGTAGGTACATTAATTTTAACCGACAAAAAAGAGGAGGTTATCAATTCGATGCGTATGTATGTAATATTTCCAGAACTGCCCAGTTTTCGTATATAATGTTAGTCTTTAACAGCATCTGAACAAATGTGCAAAATTTCAAAAGTGTATGTATGTCTTATGTTTGTGTTCACATATCTCCGGAACTACAAGTCCGATTTAAATATTTTTTTGTTGTACTATAATAGGTATTGTTTAACTTGGGAGACTTCTGCAAGTTTCATCAAAATAGGTTTAGTAGTTTTTGAGATAGGGAATTTAATTCTCAATTTCGTACATTTTTTAAGTCGGTTTTATCTTTTAAAAAATAATATTTATTCGTCACAAGACGTGTACTCCACAGCGAGTATTGAACCAAACTGCGCAGTTTCGTTTAACAAACCGTTCAAACCGACATCAAACGGTTGCATCAAACACTTAAGGTTTGAATCAAACCGTTTGATCGTCTCGGGGGCCCATAACAAGGCTGTATTCGCACGTGGCCGAACAGTGCCGAATTCATATATTTTTTTAGTGTAGGCCACTTTATTTAAGCCTTAGGATTGGACCTCATCTGGCAACACGGAATCGCCTTTTTCCGTCGCCCTTTCTCTTTCTGTCGCTTAGAACTGCCATTTGCTAGACCGAGACAGAAAGCATAATGCGATAGCACGCGGCGGCATCCTCGAGGCTACCGCATTATGATTTCTGTCTCGGTCTAGCAAATGGCAGTTCTAAGCGACAGAAAGAGAAAGGGCAACGGAAAATGGCGATTCCGTGCTGCCAGATGAGGTCCAACCCTTAATGTACGAAGTATGTCGCTGCTGCCGCTAAGCCGCGGCCTATACGGCCTATATCAATGCTATTCTACTTTTACATATCTGTTACGCTCATACTATTTTCCGGCTTAAACCTCTTCCGAATAATTTTCAAATTCAAAATTGGACTTTGGAAGATAAGTGAAACAAAAGATACGAAATGCCATTTACATAAAAGAGACAGACTAAATAAAAGAGGACCCAATTGGGTCGTATTTGAGTCTTCACAACGCGCGCGGTAGTAACATAATATCTGCTTTGAGTTTTTTATTTAATTATCATTGGCCTATATTTTATAAATCCGGGGCTGGGCCAGAATCAGTGGCGAAGCAAGACTTAATGATGCAAGTCTCGTATTTTCACGAGGCCCCCTGATGGATGACGCAAGAAGACGGATTTCTTTGAGAGAAGGAATTTTATTATACTCAAACTTTTGTTTATAAAAAACCGGCCAAGTGCGAGTCGGACTCGCGCACCGAGGGTTCCGTACAAACCTGCAAGGTTTACAAAGTTCGTTCATTACGACAATCGAGTCATAACTATGGTATTTTTATTGCAAAATGAAATTCATAACATTACAATGGGGAAAGATGGAGGAGCATAAATTTAAGACAAAGATCTCTTTATCGTTTATATATTTTGTAATGTAACTAAAAATTTAAGGTTTTCGGAATTTTTCCTTTATGTGTGCTATAAAACGTTGCTTCATGCCAAATTTCAAGATTCTAGGTCGACTGGAAGTACCCTTTAGGTTTTGATTCCCTTGCGAGTACTTGCGAGTTTCAAAATATGCAGCTTAAATTGCTGTTTCTTTTGATTGCGTTGACATAGAAGTTTGATTTTGTTACAGCTTAAAGGTATTATAGACCTGAGTATTTGGTATGAATTTCAATTTAATACCTCTACGCGTTTATGAGGAAATGGGTAGTAAGTTTAAAATTATTAAAAAAATATATATTATGTGATGTAACTAAAAATTTATGGTTTTCGTAATTTTTCCTTTATCTATGCTATAAGACGTTGCTTCGTACCAAATTTCAAGATTCTGAGTTCACGGGAAGCACCCTGTAGGTTTTGATTCCCTTGCAAGTGTCGAAAATTTGCGGCATAAACGGCTGTATCTTTTGATTGCGTTGGCTTAGAAGTTTGATTTTTTCACAGCTTCAAGGGACAGTAGACCTGAGTAATTGATATAAATTTCAGCTTCATACCTCCACGCGTTCCTGAGAAAAAGGGTCTTGACAGACGGACGGACGGACAGACGGACAACAAAGTGATCCTATAAGGGTTCCGTTTTTTCCTTTTGAGGTACGGAACCCTAAAAATAATTTTAAATTTTTCAGTATCAAAAGTAGTATATGGCCGGCAACGCACTTGTAGCTCTTCTGATGTTGCGAGTGTCCACGGACGATGGTAGCTTCCATCAGGTGACCCGTTTGATCGTTTAACTCGTTAAACCTCTCTAAACCCTTAATAAAATCTTCGCGGTCCAAGGGGCCTTGGGCGGTGGCCCACGTCGCCCACGCCATACGCCGCCTCTGGCCAGAATCAAAACTGGGTAGTGAGTGTTTCTCTCACGCACGTCACGACTCATGAAAGGTAACATCTGCTCCTGACGATGTCATCTAAGTAATTATATGATTTTCAATGTGACTAAAATGAAAAGGCTACACTTCACGTTAGCAGTTAGGTCATAAGATAACCATGATTGCTTAGCTGTTTTGTGGTTAAGGCGTGTAACAAAACTAAGTGATAAACTTTAGGGTGTGTACGTGTTCCTCGTAGAAAGTTCACTGTGAAAGTATCAGCGCCGAAAGACCAAGAATATTAAACTTTTTTGCGATTACATTACTTTTTTGTTTCCTGTTGACATGAATTGATAACAAGGTATTATATTATGTATTATTAATTATTGTTCAATAAGATAAATTATTAGACATTAAATTAAGTAGGTACTCGTACTTATACGAAAATCGCCAGAAACCTCGTCTTTTATTTTGGACTTTCGCGTAGTATAAGGATAAAAATTGCTTTAAACTTTAAAGTTATGTGAACTTTGTGAAGTCTTTAAAAAAACTGTAAACCTGCCTGATTTTAGTAGGTATAAAAACTTTCTAAAAACTGGATAAGTAGCTTTCAACTTTTAAGTGGTTACCAATATTTTAAAATGTTGTTCTTCTTAAATTGCGGTAATTTAATCCTTCAGGCCCCGCGCGAGCACCGGTGATCGCGACAACAATAGAATACAATAGCAATTCCTGGAAATTCCGACTGAAGTATTAAGGCGATGCCTTGATAATTTGGCTGTAGTGATATCTATTTTTCTCAGCAATGACTAAAGCTTAGAAATTAAAGTTCGTTGTCAGTATTTACCATGTCTTTGTCTTTGAATTACCCATAGCATAACACGTTTGGTCAACTTTAATAACACAATCAATCAAAAAGACCTCTGTAAAAAAAAGGGATTCCTGTTTAGCCAACAGAGGAGAGTGATTTAAGCTTCCAAAATTTGTACATAGATTGATTCAAGCATACACTTTAATTTGCCCAGTTTATATGAAATGTATTTTTGGTTTTTAAATTACGCGACAAAAACCATTTTGTCGCTTACGCCCTTTCCATTTTTTGTTGTTCCATTGCTCGTTTGGGTTGGACCTGATCTGGCAGCACGGAATCGCCTTTTTCTGTCGCCCTTTCTCTTTCTGTCGCTTAGAACTGCCATTTGATAGACTGAGACAGAAAGCATAATGCGATAGCCTCGAGGATTCCACCGCGTGCTATCGCATTATGCTTTCTGTCTCAGTCTAGCAAATGGCAGTTCTAAGGGACAGAAAAAGAAAGGGCGACAGAAAAGGGCGATTCCGTGCTGCCAAATGAGGTCCAACCCTAAAACGTATCCAACACGGTTTTTAACTATAACGCGGCGTCACCAAAGTAAAATTATTATTCTCAAATTATATAAGTAGGTAATATAGCTTTTACGCTTCATTAATTAAATAATGTTTCCAATTGAATTTCTCGATATAACCCAATAAAGTTGAGTTACCTAACTCCCAACATAACTATAAAACTTGGTACCGTACCACGACCATAGCAACTAACCGTAACAAAAAACCTTATTCGAATTCAAATTTATTATCCGTTTTTAGGATTCCGTACCCAAAGGGTAAAAACGGGACCCTATTACTAACAATTCGTATGTTTGTCCGTCTGTCTGTCACCAGGCTGTAACTCAAGAACCGCTATAGCTAGATTTCTGAAATTTTCACAGATTGTGTATATCTGTTGCCGCTATAACAACAATTTGTATTGAAAATTAAACAAATTAAAAAATTACGAGGGGCTCTCATTCAACAAACGTGATTTTTTCGCTATTTTTTGCTCTTAATCAATAACAGCAACACATACGCAATTGAAATGTTCACAAAACACTAACTTAATTGTATATTTGTACTTTAATAATTAATAATAAATTTTAAATAATGGGGGGCTCCCATTTAAAAAATACAATTTTTAGTCTATTTTTGCTCTGCAGTGGTACGGAACCCTTCGTGCGCGGGCACAACTCGTACTTGGCCGATTGTTTTGCCATTAACATTTTTACAAAAAAAGTTGTCGGTTCGGAAAAACCTTGGAAAAACCGTAAGACGGTTGGAGAGTAGTGTTTTGTGTCGAACTCGAACTCGAACAACGTTAATAATCAAGTTTTCACTTCTGCCGGCACTCCCGGAGTGCAACCCGTCTTTTTTATTGTGTACTACTAGGTAGATACCTACTATCGGATTAAATAGCCAATAGGTACATAAGGTATATAGATAAACATGCAAATTGGCAAAGTGTGTAGAAGGAGTTCTGAATAGATCATAATATGGAGGTAAAGTGTTTACTGTTTAGCTTCGGTATTCCTTCATCAATATATTTTAGTTATGTTACAACTTACAAGTTACGTATAAGTTTCTCGACGAATAATTCGTAATTTTAGCGGTTTTTCCCCGTAGACCGTATCCGATGTTAAGGCTGTCAGAGACAGAGCAGGTCATTACCTGCTCTGTCTCTGACAGCCTTACCTCTTTACATTTAAAGATGTATATAGCACGATACATCTCGATACATATTTCTATAGAAATCGTCAGGAGACCACACACAGCTGTAATGTATATTTTTACATTATAGCTGTTGTGTACGATTTCTATAGAAAGATGTTTCGTGCTATAATAATTATACATCTTTACATTACCTGCTCTGTCTGTGACAGCCTTATATTATTATAGGCTGAGTTTGGACGGAGTCTTCAATAACTCTTAACAAATTGCATTTAAGGATGTATCCGGGACCTTGCAGTTAGTTATAACCGATAGATGTTTACAAAAGTTATATTCGGTTTCAACTGTATTTCTAGCAATCCGATAGAAGGTGTAACTTAAAACATTGATTATTTCTTTATAAACCTCCTAATATTGATAACCAAATGGAAATATCTTCAAATTACGCAAAAATTACTTACCGAAACATAGTGACAATATTCACCGCGACATAAGAACGAAACACTCACGGAACGTTCGTTCGCGGACGCTGCCAGCGTACAAACTCCGCGCATGGAGAACCTTGGGTGATGTTGCGTCACAAATACAAATCATACCATTCATAGCACAACTAAAACACGTCTAATACCCAGTGCCGTCAATAGCGTTTTTTGCGCCCTGTGCGAGCTTCTACAATTACACCCTTGCTTTTTACCGACCGACTTCAAAAAATAATTAATTTCGATTGTAAATATTTTTTTTTACTAAATTGGGAAACATCTCTGGGGCGCAGCGGGAACTCATCGTGCATCGGGAGAAAATAAAAAAAGTCTGCCTGGTCTGGCCATTCTTGCACGCCCTGTGCCTGGGCACCGGTGGCACCGCCCTATTTAAAACGGCACTGCTAATACCTCCATATAAACGGAGACAGGGCCCCTGCTACCATATGTGCAATGTGTGCAATGCACACGGGCGCCATCCTCTAGGGGCGCGAAATCGCCATCTTTAGGGGTGCCAAAACCAAGGAACCAAAAAATTTGCCTAAACACTTTTTCACACATGCGCCAGTAGCCCTTATGGGGCCCCTGAACGGAGATTGCGTTAACTCAACTCTATTAATTCATACTTAAAATTATACCTATACTAGACGACGCGACGCCTGCAACTCCGTTGCCACACTGCGCGGGACCCCTCCATTTATCCGGGGTAAAAAGTATCCCTATATGCCATTTCCGGGACGCGTATTGCCAAACTGTATACTGACCCAGACCGGGGTTGCTCTGAGTTCGATCGCAGTTTGCCTTTATAGTTGAAGAGCAAACTGTATACCTATTCAGAGCGTGTCTGAATCGAAATACATTTTGGTTTAAAATACTTGAGCAAAATACATACGAGTCCAGACGTCCATACTTTACAAAACTTCTTTGCACAAAGAGTTAAATATTGTAGATAAAAAAAAAATGGTGTTCAGCCAACTTCTATTGCAAGGAGAAAAGACAGAGGAATAACTAAAGGAAAAGGACGTATACAGAGTGGCAGAGACGTAACTAAAAAACGAAAACATAATTTATCAGAAAATATTAATAAAAATCAGCCGAATGCAAAGAAACATTGAAAAAGATTGATGGTTAATGTGGTAGTTGTAGTTGATTAATGATTACATTTACTTTAATTATGATTATACATGATTACACAAATTTATGTATTAAAGACACTTTATTTTTCAATATCGACCCCTTTCTGTGACCCCTTTAGTAAGAAATGTAGTAAAAGCCAAAATTCGATGTTACAATACAGGCAAAAAAGAAAAATAGTAATTATGACATTTTTCTGTTCTTGATTCATTAATTTATTTGTTTGTTGTTGATTGAAGGAACCCTTTATTATTTTCAGTGAACATCGATTACAAATAGGTACAATTTATTGTGTCAGTCAGTACATCTTTCTTATGAAAAATTAATAAATACTGTCATTGGAAACACTTACATTTTTTTTAACAGCCTGTACCTATAATTGTTACAGTTCAAATTTTTACAGTTCAAATTTTTCAAAATACTTACTCGTACAACGGGTTTTCTTTCGTTATAACCCAAAATAATTCACAATAGGTATGTTTTAGGGAAAGTTGTTCAGTTTCATGGATAGGTATAACAACCACACACAACAACATAACAAAAATATACGGGAAATTATTAAACACATTGTATAGGTAGTTACAGATATTCGCATGTCACAGTTTGCTTTACATACAAGCGAGCAAAGTGCATACCTACTCAGATTGGTCTGAGCTCGTATATACTTTGCTCCAATTTTCAATGAGCGCGACGTAGTTCAGTACAGACTATGGGCGTCTGGGTCAGTATACAGTTTGGCAATACGCTTCCGGGACTCAAAGTATCTCCATACCTTTCAGCAAAATCGGTTCAGCGGTTTGAGCGTGAAGAAGTGACTGACAGACTTGCTATATCTTCACGCTGAACCGGTAATACCTCGATCGTGGGAATCACAGAATGTGATTATCTATTAACTAAAAACTATACCTCAGTGCATTCTGCAACAAGGATATCAGACTTCAAAATTGAACTTGAACACTTTATCAACCAAAAACCAGCCTCCAGTAATTTCCATATAATTAAAACTGGTTTAGTTTACATGGAATTGTTCTGCATTCGTAACCTGCACGCTTTAATTATTGGCAATATTATGTACGGTATGTGATGTATTACCTATTTACATATAAATCATTCTTTGCCAGAACAACTTGTTCTTGCAGACTGTGTTGCAGACCACGGAGATTTGTATTAGCTCCGTGTTGCAGACAAATAAAAAGCTATTCAACCTATACACAACCAAAACAAAAGAGATCCGTTGGACCGTCTTTTTCGACTCACTTTGTAAAATTCATATTATGCATTGTTTTACGCCGGTTTTCTACGAGGACGCGGTGTTAATCCAGTCGATCTATTTGTGCCGAAAACTGGTTTGCTAGACTAATCTAGAATCTACACTGCTAAAATTGTAATTTGTACGATATCTTTTTAACCCCCGACAAAAAAGAGGGGTGTTATAAGTTTGACGTGTCTGTCTGTCTGTGTGTCTGTCTGTGGCATCGTAGCATCCAAACGGGTGGACCAATTTCGATCTAGTTTTTTTTGTTTGAAAGCTGACTTAATCGAGAGTGTTCTTAGCTATAGTTCATCATCATCAGCCTACTCAGTGCTGGAAGATCGCGGTTCATCTGGTTCGTGAAGGGGCGATTAGCAACTTGCAGTCGTTTGGTGGGCTTTATATTTTGCTTTCTAGTTCGTGACATTTATGAATTTATACACATTAATGGAAAGTTGACCTGGTGCTGCAGCATCACCTGGTAATCAATAGGATACCCAACTCCTCACCAACTTAGAGCAGAGGTTTCGTGTTTGGGCTCATTTTAATTGCGACAACTAGTAAGACGGAGATAAACAGTAAATATTTACATACTAATGCTGCAGCATCACCTGGATTTTATAGGAGCTGAGCTCCATAATATGAAACCAAAGTGGAAGTTTCATGTTTGGACTCATATTGACGGCCTCATCTAAAAGGACATTACTAGATGGTATTCATTGGGATTTGGGATAGAATATGATCCTGTTGATAGCAATTATTCTGCACTATAACCAACACACGTTTAAAAAGCATGAAATAAAATTAAATTAAGAAATTTAAAAAAACCCCCGCCAAACAACTTTAAAAAGTAATGAAATAATATATTTTACTGGATTCCTAAGTGTAAAGTGATATTTTAGTCCGTAAGTGTTGTCAAGGTGTGTCGGGGGACCGCCAATGTAGATGTTTGATTTCACATTTAAACATTATAGTATGAGTCAGTTTACAGAGAGTTTACAGAGATCCGAATCGAGACATTCAGTGACATGGCGATACAAAATGCAAAAGACGCTGTTGGCGGTCCCCCGACAAACCTTGACAACAATTACGGACTAAAATATCACTTTACACTTAGGAATCCCGTAAAATATATTATTTCATTACTTTTTAAAGTTGTTTAGTGGGGTTTTTTTTAAATTTCTTAATTTAATCGACCTTCAAGCTCATAATTTCGCGAAATCATCATTTCGCCAAATATTTTATCACGGAGCTGAGGTTGCATCATGAAAAAAAGGTTGGAAAACGCTGGTTTACACTTTAGGTACAGATTATACTTAACTGTTCTTTCGTGGTATACAGTAAACTATATAATAATTATTAATAAGTATATATATTACTGCAGTGTTATGTTTGGCCTGTGGTTTGGCTAAAGATAGATAAACTCTAGTTTTCCTGCTTTTATGAATTATATCAAGTGTATTGATAAGATGCAACTGTTAATAAAGATAAAATTTAAGATAAGTTTACGAAAAATGTTTGGCAGAATTTTACATTATACGTATAAGTACCTAATACCAGTTATTGCTGATATCAAATGTACTTATGCGAAATGCTGATTAGTCCATAGGTCGCAAATATAACAAAAATATGATTAAATGATTATTTAAACTTTTTTTGCGTTTCATGCAGTTAATAATATTTTTTTAATTTAGAAGCTAAATCGTTAATAGTAACAGTCATGAATAAAATGTATTGTGCATGGATTTGTTGGGAAAATAATGCAAGAGTAGGTATACAGTGAACCTAACAGGATAATTAGATAATAACATGTATATTATAAGTCTATGGATAATAATATTATTAGATAGGTACCTATTTGTAAGTATCATGCTTTCGTGGCCCAGTGGTAAAGAGCGTGGCTCTTGACAACGTCGTGGGTTCGATTCCCGCGTTGGAACGTGTTAATTATATTTTCCAAGTTTGGTCCTAACCAAACTTGGAAATAATTAGCCCGCAATGTCCTAACATTGCGGACTTATCACATTGTTTGACAAGTAAGATGATCCATGAGTCGGACGAGCATGTAAAAAGTCGGTCCTGCGCATCTCTCGACAGTCGTGTCGGTCGTCCGTCCCACTGGGTTATTTGAGTAAAGGAAGAGAGTGAGCTCTTGTGTACTGCCGACTGCGCCTGGGCACTATAAAATTACTCCTGCGTTACTGGCCTGGTCACTCATGATCACTAAATCCGGCCACCGTCACTGGAACCGATGTGAGAGTATAACCGGATTAATTATACTATAGTCTATACCTACAAGGTACAAGGGTGCCCGCTCGTAGCCATACCGCATACGTCCTAAACGAGCTCTAAGGAGATTCGTAGGTATTCGTAGGCCACTTTCGTGTTACGAGAATTGGATCTTCGGGCGTTATTGAAAGCATGATGGCGAGTATTGAAAATACATCTAGTAAGTTAAATAGGTAGGGGAGGTCAGCTCAAAGTGGCCACCTTAACTTTCAATTTGAATAAAAGACGAAATATTATATATATTTAAAAATAAAAAATGTGCTACCAGATAGTGCATTTATTATATTTCTGCTATGTATGATTCATATTGACCTAAATCTTAAAATTAGCTCATGATTCACATATTACGACAACCTGTCAAAAAACCGCTTTGCCCGAGGGCCCGCCTAAAGCGGCCATAGGAGTAAGGGCAACGTGGCCAGCCCAAATGTTCATACGAAATGGTATTTTTTTTCTAATATATAAATATATATTTTGATAAAATGAATGCCAAAAATGTTCGAAAATAGGTATTTATTAAAAATAATTCTGTAAACTGGCTCTTTTATCGCTTATGCCCGGTTTCTGATGTTTCTTGACAGGAGTTTATCTTCCAACAATCACAACATTTTTTTATAAAAAATAATGAACTCTTCTAAAATAAAAATAGTCAAAATATATCAATAAAACTTTGTTTTATTGATATATTCCTGTTTTTAAATGTGTCCTTAAAGTATGACCATGTTTGTGTTTTCTACTAATTTGACTGAACCCCAATTTTCTTGAAAATCTTTAATAGCTCGCGCCATCATAGACTCTTCCCATGACCCCTGGATAGTTTTCTTTTGATAGTTGGTTCACCATTTAAAAATAGTTTTAAGTAATTATTATATAAAACTATCATTTAGCTTAGCAGCCTATTGGCCGCTTTGCCCGGTCCGCTTTGCCCTTTGGCAACCGTTCTATTTTAAACATAATTTTCTTTCGCATTTTTTGTCATACTCCAGAATAAAAACATCATAGATAAAGCTAAATAGATAAACAACGACACCGGGAAAATAGAAGCATTCAAATATACAAGAAAATAATTTAAACAGGAAGAATTTATATTGCATTTTTTTAATAAAACGTGCAATTCCAATGTTTTCGGCGCTACAAGCTCGCGCCTTCCCCAACCGCTACCGCATCATGGAGCGGGGCTGGGCGGGATGTTCACTATGCGCCAGAGCAGCAACGTTGCTCTGCCTTTATAAATAACCGAAATATTAAGGGTGGCCGCTTTGCCTCCTATGGCCGCTTTGAGCTGGGCTCCCCTACTTCCACAATAATTATGTTGACAGTTTTTCGGAGCTCAAGAAAGAATTATACCTGGCGGCCCTGGCGCACGTATTTCGTTAGTACTGGGGCTAACGACACTTTATACATAATATTACATAATATCATCAATCTACGAATAATAATACTATTTATTATTAAGTACCAGTGCCGTAAATAGCCTTTTTTGCGCCCTGTGCGAGCTTCTGTAACAACGCCCATGGTTTTTTTTAGATATTATAGGTACCGACAGCAACGCTATATTTAGGCCTATTTTCTACCATTCTGGCTGATAAAACAAAACTTGGTGTTATAATTGGGCTACCAGCGCAGCGAGAGAAAACAGAAAAGATAATAGTCCTGCCTGGTCTGGTCATTCTTGCGCCCCCCAGAGTCTACGCCCTGTGCATGGGCACTGGTCGCACATTTACGGCACTGTTAGTTACCCAAGTAATAATTAAATTTACAAATGTACAATGACGTGTGCTTACAAAAAAACGCTTGACACTTTTTAGAATTTGGTAACACATTTATTGATAAAATCATATTATCCATATATTATCATTGTGATTATTAATTAGGAATATCTGTTATCGGATGTTAGTAGATAAGAATTTTTCATGAATGAATCATTTGAGACTTTTTTTTTATCTAAGTACATATTTAAGTTTTTTCACATTGACAATGTTTCTAGTTTTGTTCACAAGTATTGCAAGGCCAAAATCTGTTAGATATAGAGGTTCCCCACAAGTTTCCCCATTACTATATTTTACCAATGCTTATATTATGTAAGTATATGTCACCGTAAGAGTGTAAACACCGCGAGATTGTAATATGACTAAGTGATGGATTGTAAGCAACCAGTTTTCCGGTGATTTTAAATTAATTATTTCGTATTTAAAATAACTTCAATGCCCAATGGCATGAGATGCATAACATAAAATAAAATTTAGACATATTTAAAGTGCTGTTTGAATGTTCGGTTATTAAAATTAACATAATTTATAGTTCAGACTGCACTTTAAATACATATATTTAAATTTTATTCAATGTTATACATCAAATTTTCAGGCAACTGAAGTTATTTTAAATACGAAATAATTTATAACCACCGGAAAACTAGTTGTTAACCATCCATCTCTTAGTCATATTACAATCTCGCGGTGTTTACAATCGTACAGTGACATATATGTATAGAATATTACTCAAAGGTCGGAGCAGAGGACACTACGAGCACATACAGTAAATAAATAATCCGATATGTTGCACACATCACAGAATATTGACAAAAATGTCAAACGTCGAACAAAACTTTTTATTTACTGTATATACTTATGCTGGTTGTGGTGCTGCCTCTAGCACAAAACATTGCAGTAAAATATCCTATTTATAAATTGTTATACTTAGGTATTCATTTAATATTAACTATGATTAGTATGCTAACCTTCATGCAAAATATACAAATAATAAACAGGGTATTTCAAGTAAGGTATATTAAGGCAAAAGCGAGTGGCTCAGGGGGTATTTTTGAACAACTTTTGTTCTACATCTTTTGAAAATTCGCGAAAAGTCCCTGAGTCTCTTTTGGCTTAGTATACCTTATTTGAAATACCCTGTAATTAGTTCTAACATAGTTCAGATTAACCCTCTTACTTGTAAAAATATTTTTACAGTAAATTAATGCTTCGTTCAAACCTACGCGATTAAGCGACTGCGAAGCGAGAGCGTCAATACAAAACACACATTTGACAACTTGACGTAACTTGATGCTCCCGCTTCGCAGTCGTTTGGTCGCGTAGGTTTGAACGAAGCCTAAACCTAACAAGGTCTGGAAGGACCTGGTCGGAGGTTAAATAGAAGCTGCATAAAATATCTTCATTAGAAAAGAGATTGACATTACATTTTATGGAAAGCAATAACTAATTTCAATTAAATATATTACAGTTTCAATGGGATATATTACAGCAATGTTTTCACACTAGAGGCAGTACCAGCACAGACAGTAAACAAAAAGTTTTGTTCGACGTTTAAAGCGTCTCCTAGACAGACGCGGCCTGCGGTGGCGGTGGCGGTCAGTTGGATGACTTGAAAGTTCTAGGAACGACACAGACACACGCGGCCAAGCCATCCGACTGACCGCCACCGCCACCGCAGGCCGCGTCTGTCTAGGAGACGCTTTACAATGTTTTTGTCAACATCTGACATGACGTGTACAACATGTCGGATTAGAATTATGGCTGGTTTACACGTTTTAAGTTGATAAGTAGTTAACTACATTTTAACTTAATTTAAAGTTATTTATTGCATGTAAACACAAAATTTAGTAGCAAGTAGCAAGTTAAAATTTAGTTAAGTACTAAACAAGGAAATTTGAAATTTGACTATTTTCTATTATGTTGACAGACGGGGCTTGTCACTTGACACATTTCGGGCAGGCACTTCAAATTAAGTTAAAATTTAGTTACTACTTATCTACTTAATACGTGTAAACCAGCCCTTACTGTATGTGCTAGTACCTCTGCTTCGACCTTTGCGTATAAAGGGAATACTTTATAATAAATATTATTTACCATCGGCTCTGTAACATTACGAAATAATAATATGTAATCAGTCATTACTCCGTACTATAGTAATCTACATTATTGTCCTTAGCACCGATACAGTAAATTCACATTAAATAGATAGATAGATAGACCATCCATGTATAGAAACAGACATGTATGAGATGTAAAGCGATCGGGAGCGACAAAATTTCAAACAAAATACCACTTTAGTAATTATGACCTAAGCAAAGATTGCCGCGAAGATCTGAAATTCACCTGTTGGGCACATAGAAAATTTACAAAAAGGGTAAATTTCATAGTAAATACTACAACACTAATGTAACAGTGAAAAAAAACCGGCCAAGTGCGAGTTGGACTCGCGCATGGTGGGTTCCGTACCATTATAGAGCAAAAATAGTTTAAAAAAGTGTTTTTCTGTATGGGAGCCCCCTTGACTATTTATTTTATATACATTTTATTATTTTCTATTAAAATATAAATGCAACTGAATATTTTGTAAACATTTCAAGCGCCTACCTATTGCCATTATTCAATATTGAGCAAAAAATAGCATAATAATTATGTTTGTTGTATGGGAGCCCCCCAATATTCAATTTATTTTATTTTTAGTATTTGTTGTTATAGCGGCAACAGATGTACACAATCTGTGAAAATGTTACAAATCTAGCTATTCTTGATATACAGCCTGGAGACAGACAGACGGACAGACGGGATCAAAGTCTCAGTATTAGGGTCCCGTTTTTACCCTTTAGGTACGAAAACCATAAAAATGTCTGAACTATTTTTGACATGAACATAGAGTGATACCTTTAAATATTTCATTGTAAGCTTTTTAGGTATCTTCTTTAGCTTGTTTATCACCAAAGCAATGTTTGTGTGTTGGGTCTTTATATGAGTTCTCATGTAAAACACTATGAGAGCTTGTCCGACACTTTGTCAGGCAGAGTTCGTAGTCATCACTTATAGAATGAAAGAGCACATTTTCATCAGCGGACAGTCTTGAAAGCACATCCTGTAGTAGATGTCTCTGAAAAGTGTAAAATAATCAATTAAATTTTATATTCTGACATATAATATTTTAAGTACTTTTACTAATTTAATCCCTTGATTGTGGAAAAACGAGACACAATAGCCTTTCTATTGTTGTCGCAAGCACCGGTGCTTGTACGGGGCTTGATGGGTTAATTTGAATAACCATTAGTAGTTTAATCATAAGAATAGAATATGATATTTAAATATAATAGTGTACTATATTAAAAATATATTTTTGAGTAGTCAGCTCTCAACACAGCCTGATTTATAAAATAAGTTAATCTGATTACAGCTCTTGTGTCTGCTTAGATTTTATTTAATATTATTTTACTAACTTCTCAGCAATAATAGACTATAGTTATCACTTGAACTATATACCTTATTAGGATCTAAACAGCATGATACACAGTGTTCATATATGACACAGCAGCCTGTGTTTCTGCATGTTTCACAACTGTATCTACTAGTCGTTTCTGCATCTATGTTACAGCAACCATTCCTCGTTATCTCTGTTCTTGGACAAATATAGCCTGGAAATACAAAAATGATAATACAGCAGACAGATTGAAAACTTTTTTTTCAAAACAAAAAGATTGTCCACCAATTGTACGTTACCACGCCTTAAGGCCAGGAACATTGATGTCCAAGGCATTGAATTTGAGAATTGGATATGTAGTAATAGCACTGGACAATGTAAGATACATAATACAATACAACCAAGTCATTTTTATTATTCAATAACTCTTTCTCCTGGCCTCCTAATAATTTGGTAGGAAATAGAGATCAACTACGATAATATGGCGCGCCCCTCCAAATGACTGTTTCAATGTGTGTAGTCACATCCTTATGAAAGAATTTGTATGTAGTAAGTATTCAACCAATCACAGTACACGTAATATTTCAGTTAATGTCACTTATTACCAAGATTTGTTGGTCAACTAATCATAACTAGCCTACCGCGCAAGCGTTGCACCTGCGTTGCACTTTACACGTTTTGACAACACACTTCAAAAGTTTTGAATTTTGGAGGGGCGCGCCATGTTATCGTAGTTGATGTCTACAACATTAAGAGGCCGGGGTACCCTCGAAATTCTCATACATACGTAATACCAAAATCATTTTCTCATACGAAAATATTTAACATGTTTGAGTTACTTTCAGCTTAAAATAGTAATTACCTAGGTTCCTGTACAAAAAAGTACTTCAAAATATTTAAACACAAAAAAAATTTTTTAGTGTATAATTTTTTTTAATAAATTTACTACTAAATATTAAAACACTAAAAAATAGAGTAAAATACTAAACAATACATAAATAGTAAATTTACTAGAAAATGTTTAAAAACTAAAAAATATTTTTTAGAGTTTAAATATTTTGTAGTAAAAATATTTACATATTTTTTTAGTGTTTTACTCTATTTTTGAGTGTTTTAATATTTAGTAGCTTTGGTAGAAAAAGATTACACCATAAAAATTTTTTTTAATGTTTAAATATTTTGAAGTAAATTTTTGTACAGGAACCTAGGTAATAACTATTTTAAACTGAAAAATAACTCAAACACGTTAAATATTTTCGTATGACAAAATAATTTTGGTATTACGTATGTATGAGAATTTTGAGCCCCTTAATAAATAAAATAAAGGTGGTACAGAAGTTTATTATAATTCACAAAATTTACCTCTGTCATCTACAATTAACGATTTTCCCTGCATTGAATTTCTGCAAGAAAAGTCGGCTGTTTCATTATGCTCTTGAAGAGTTCTCCACACAAAAGGTTTTCTTTCAACTGTTATATCCTGATATGCCATGTTTCTGGTATGACCCTTTAATTAAAAACACTATCAATCATTATCTTATATAAAAAAAATTTAGTGTCTCGGTGTTAGTCAGCATTGCCAGATTTTTTTTGTGCCAAATCGGGACTTTGGAACTTTTTGAGTGAAAAAACGGGATTCTTTAGTCAAAAGAGGGACAAAGTAGAAAAAGATATAAATTCAAGTTTTTGAATTTTTACCTTTTTATTTGCGTTAAAATAATGTTTATGTGACGATAGATAGCTAAAGTAGCCAAAGAAAATCCGCCCCTTTGCCTCCACTCTTATCTTCATTACGCACCTTTCTTTCTCAGCATGCTGCATAATATACTTTCGGGCTTTCCCCGAAAAGCGAGACTGAGCCTGAATTAGGGATGGGCGTTGAATGAACGAACCGTTTTATTAAACTGTTTATTAGTCTGTGTAAACTAGTTTAGCGTCTACTGATAAACTGGTTTATGCGTGAACGGTTGCCATGCGTGTGTGATATAGACCATTCGTCGCGACGACGCGATCGACGGATGGGTGGTGACTGGTGAATAGTGATATTTTAGATTAATTAAGTAAATGTAAAATTTCAGTAATTAATCTGCCTGCCTGCCAGTCCTAAGCCTGGAAAAAAGTATGTACTATGTAGGGAAGTGCATTTCCACCACTCACAGATTAAACCGTCTCGTCGTTCGTCGTCATCACTTGTCGAGTCGAAGTGCAAAACAACAACAAGACGTTTGTCAAAACAGTTAATGCTGAAAGTCGTTTAGTCCAAAAAACTACTTTGTTTGTCATAGTTTATTGTTTAATTCAGTGTTCATCGAAGACGAAAACTAGTTGAAAAAAAATCTGTTTTGTTATTTACTAGTTTACGATGAACGATAAATGGTCTCATTTCGTTGATCGAAAAAGCGTCGACGACCCACCACACTATTCGTCGAAGACGTAAACTAGTCGAAAAAAAAAACAGTTTTTTCAACTAGTTTAAGATGAACGATAAACGGTCTCGTTTCGTTAATCGAAAAAGCGTCGACGACCCACCACTAGCCTGAATTTTTACAGTTCTAACACAAATCTTTACCAATATTAAAGTGGTTGATTATTAGGTAGGTACACTATCAGACATCACCATATTAAGGATTTAGTGTAGCTTCAGGTAATGTGATAGGAATTTAAATTAACCTTTTAAGTTACATACATACCTCTCTTAGAAAGCTGACTATGCAGTACGTCAAAGAAGAAGCAAAAATAATGCCCAATACTAAACGCCTCCGTAGGAATCGCAGCAAAGCTGCATACCACATGTTAGAATTAGGTATAGATTTTAACAATTCATATGCTACAGTAATAAAGTAATTCAGATTGTATGTAATTAGCACAGCTTTTACATTTTGTTTGTTTTATTTGATAATTCAATGCTTGTTGTACGTTCCATTGAAGGCATTATCTCTTTCACTTTTGTAAGTTTTAGAAGTAATTTTATAAAATGAGGCCAAATAGCGGTGCAGTTGTAAGAATATTTTTGACTTTTTTGAACAATTTTAAATAATGATTACATAATTAATTTAATTTTAATAAAACTTAAAAATGCCGTAAAATTTAAAAACAAGAAAAGCTAATCTTCTGTCAAACACAGCTGTCAAACGTGTCATTTGTCAATTCTGTCAGTCTGACATTTTTGATTTTTACATTTTTTTTTTGCACTACAGCAAGCAAGCGAGAAAACAGAATTCTCGTGAACATTTTTTGCATTGTTCTTCAAAATCGTCAAGTCCATTATAATTTGAATTTTGATTGTAATTACCTACGAATAATAAAAACTATTAATATTCGTAGGTAATTATGAAAAAAATTATACCATATTATAATATTTTTGCCGATCGTGTGCCGACCTGTGCCGACCACATATTATTTTGTGTACACTGTACACTATAACATAAGATCTCTATTCCACAGCCTATCAAAACTAATTTCTCTGTTCGCGGTTCGCGCCATAAAGTTAATATTACAAAGGTAATATTACCATAAAGATGGTTCGCGCCAAACTTTGACTTTGACTTTTGTCTTCTTCGCAGATCTGCCTAGCTGTCTCAACTACCAGGTAAGGGCCGGGACACAAAAACACGACACGATGTCGTGTCGTACCACGACGTGACGTCGTTTCACAATACGATGCGCGTCATAAAAAAATTACGACACGACATCGTACGACGTCGCGTCGTAGAAACTCATCCTTGAATTAATTCTACGTGAGTTTCTACGACGCGACGTCGTGCCGTATATCGTGGCACGTCACAATATCGCGTCGTAGTTTTTTACGATGCGACGTCGTGGCTTCCCACGACACGACGTCGCATCGTGAAACGACGCCGCGTCGTAGTACGACACGACGTCGTATCGTGTTTTTGTGTCCCGGCCCTTCCCCCTACACAGATCAAGAACTAGTTACTTCGTAATCCCCCTATTTCCTTTCCTACACGTTGTAGGGGTCCTCACCCCTTTCTTATTATATTAATTATTTAATATAATTATCTTCTTTGGAGGGTTGACCACCCGAAACGACACGCTACAGCTTGCAGCGCCTATTAGGTACCTCGCCTTTAAAATTATTGTTAATTACGACGCCACAACTCCGTCAAAATTGATCTATCGTGCGGGAACCGTACATTTTTTCGGAATAAAAAGTATCCTATCACCTATGGACCGGGACACAAAAACACGGCACGGCGCCGTACGACGTCGTGCCGTAGAAACTCACATAGAAATTCAAGATGAGTTTCTACGACGCGACGTCGTACGACGCCGTGCAGTAGACTCAAAGTATCTATATATTAGATAATTAGTATACCCAGCAAAATCCGTTAAGCGCTTTGAGGTCACAGCATGACAGCACACATATCAACTCGGAAAGGGATCGTCACCGTATCGCCCTTCGCCTCGCCGTCAACCAGGCGTCAACCAGGCGTCAACCTAACGTATGCACGTGCAGTAGCAGTACCTACACGTTCGTTCGCCAATTGAAACAAAGAAAACAACGTGCTTTGAAAGGAACGCCCGCCGTCTTTGTATACGTCCGTCGTGGAAGATTGAAACAGAGAAGAAAATCGTTCTGCAAAGAACGTACATCGCAATAACGAAAGAAACCGTCCGTGTAATAATACCGGACGTGACCCAGCCCTGAAAAGGACTTTTTCTAATAAGAATTCTTCGCAACAGTTCACTACGCGTCTCCACATCGTGCCTACATCGAGAGAGGAATCTTCACAACATAGAGCGCTGCAGTCTTCATGGCGTTCAGATCTTCACAAAATGGCGGCACAACTACTATTATTACCGGCGCGGCGCCGAGCGACAGAGTGACGACGTCGGTATGAAATTCGCGCGCGGACTGAATTCGCCGCGGCACGCGAGCCTACATATTTTATACTCGCGCGATACCAGCGCCACGTATCGCGGGACGGCCAGTTTCCCGCGCGGCTAATTTTTCCAACTTGTAAATATTTCTTATTCGATTTTTTTCTCTTTCTTGTTTTGTAAATATTTTTGTCTCTCTCTTTACATCTCTGTCTAATCTAGTTAACCAATCACAAATAACCTTTTTACCTTTGTACAGATTTGTAATAATAATAATTAACTCAAATTTTTGTATATAAACAGCACAGATTGTTCAATAAAGCACTCCAGTTCACCACAGTAAATCGAGTTTTACTCTTTACTCCTCCGACCTCTAGTGAACTCTTGGAGAGACCAACCGGTCCTCTAAACTGGTGACCCCGAAGAACAACAAGCACCTGCAAGAAGGAAACGCTGCCCAAGAAAACTCTGCTCGGACAAAACGCTGCACGACGAAACGCTGCTCGGACGAAACGCTGCACCACGAAACGCTGCTCAACGGAATTCTGCTACAAATTTCTCCACACAATGGAATCCAGAGGCGAATCCCTGCCCGAAACCTCGGCACTCACCAGCAACCCGGCTACGTCATCATCACAAGAGATCGCCGGCATCGCACTCTCCATGAGAATCCCGCCTTTCTGGAGGGACAAACCCAGGCTCTGGTTTGTCACGTTCGAGGCAGCCACCAGCAGTCTACAGAAGAACCAAAGTCAGCTCTCGCAAATGGTCATCGCTCGCCTAGAAAAGGAGGACATAGAACAAATCGCCGACCTGCTATACAACCCGCCAGAGACGAACGAGTACCAAGCACTGAAGGACCGGCTCATCCCAGCATACGAGGAGTCTGACAGCCGGCAGTTTCAACAGCTACTCACACTACTACTAACATGGAGTTGGGAGACCAAAAACCGTTGCAACTACTCCGACGTATGCGAAACCTGGCTCGCAACAAGGTCCCCGATTCCACCCTACATCTCATGTGGGCCAATCTCCTCCCAGCCAATATTCGCTCCGTCCTGGCCGTCAGTGAAACATTCAAGACGAAGACCACACTCGACGAGCAAGCTGCGCTGGCCGACAAAATAATCGAGCAGTCAACTGTAAATAATGTAAATAGCATCTCATCCAGTCATCATGTAAATAGCTCCGCATCACCATCATCGAACGTAGAGTGCCTTCTCATTAAAGAAATACGCAAACTATCGTTAGAGGTCGCCGAGTTGAAGAGGCATCAATACAACAACAACAATAACTACAGAAGAGAAAATTATTAATAACGCGCAAGGTCAAGACACAGATCTTCATCAAGATTCCGGCAACGATCAACTTCGCGTCCACGGTCCACATCACCATCACCATTTTGCTACTACCACAGCAAATTCGGGAAAGAAGCGCGAAAATGTTCACAACCGTGTACGTTCAACAACCCGGAAAACTAGACAGAACGTTGACAGCGGCGGAATCCGGCGTTCACAACAAACAATACCGCCTATTCGTCACGGACAAGACAACGAATCTCACTTTTTTGGTGGACACGGGTGCCAATATATCCGTCATACCGAAAAAGAAAGGCCTTCATCTCCAGCCGCTACCTTTTCAACTCTACGCCGCCAACAACACCGTAATACCGACGTACGGCGAAAAAACACTAGAGCTCAACATCGGACTTCGCCGACCGTACAAATGGAAGTTTATTGTCGCAGCAGTATCGAAACCAATCCTCGGTGCCGACTTCCTGCAACACCACGAACTCATCGTCGACCTGAAAAACAGAAGACTCATCGACGGAAGAACCAGTCTACATATTAACGCTCCTGGACGCTACACGGACGTACCTACTGTCCGAGTGTCGACAGCACGCAGTCGTATCACGACATACTAGCAGACTTCCCCGAAATCACACGATTGACAGCGATGAACATCACGCCGAAACACAGCGTCGAACATTACATCGAAACGTCTGGGCCACCGCTACACTGTCGCGCCCGACCGCTACAACCACATCGCTACAATCAAGTAAAAAAAGAATTCGAGAATATGATGCAACAAGGTCTCTGTCGTCCCAGCAAGAGCGCCTGGTCTTCTCCGCTTCACGTCGTACCAAAAAAGAACGGCGACATAAGGGTGTGCGGCGACTACCGACGACTCAACGCAGTAACGAGAAAACGCAGCAGCTCTGGAAAGAAGCCATTCGACGCTTAAAGAATATTTACGTCCATTTGTCAATGAGAACGCTAATACCTGGGACTTATATATAAATACTGCAATGTTCTCGTATAACTCTAATACTCATACTACCACAGGCTTTCCGCCGTTTGAACTCCTATTCGGTTTTAAACCTTATATTCCTAAATCTATAGATACATTACAAAATAATACTTATACTAATTATATACGAGCGGTTAATCATCGGTTATACTATAGCAGGCAGAAGGCTCTTCAAAACATCGAATCCTCTAAAGAAAAGTCTAAGAAATACTATGGATAGTCATTCTAAACCGGTGACGTATAATGTCGGTGACATGGTTTATGTAAAATGTCATCACAAGCAAAACAAGGCCTTATCACCCGTATGGAAAGGTCCATTTAAGATTGTTAAAATGAATGGTAATCATTCAGTTACGCTGCTCATGAATAGGAAACATGTACGTCATCATTATGACGAAATCAAACTAGCCTCTGATGTTACGTGACACGCCATAATATCTCTTTACAGGTACTGCATAGTCCCGGTGACTCACTGCACGCCCATACGTGACAGTCCAGGGCTTTACTTTGATAAGCTTATAGATATTAAGTTCACTAGCACTAAATGGAATGTTGTGACGCATTTAAATGTGGATCATGTAATGTTAATGAAGTACCCAATCTTAATGAAGTAGAATTCATTTTTGAACGAGTGAATAGTCTTTGTAGCTCTATCCAATTTAATCAAATGAGAATCGACTGTAGGAACTCTTTAGTAGCGTTACGTTATCAACATTTAAATAACGTCAACAAGTTTTCCTCTATCTCCTATTTAGTAGATGACGAGCAACCTCATCGTCACTCTAAGCGAGGGCTGTTCGATTTTGGTGGCTCGATTTTAAAAACATTTTTCGGCACCTTAGATTCTGAGGATGCTATAAAATATTCTGATGCTATTAACCAAGTACAGACGGATGAAAAACAACTTGTAACGTTAATGAAAGACAATATATACGTAGTTAAATCAATTCCTTCAATAGTTTTATAAATAAAGTAAATGAAAACGAGAATATTTTATGAAAAATATGGATATAATTCAGAAATCAATGCAGGATATTTTAAACAGCAATGATCAGTTAGTAATTAAAATACAGTTGAACTCTGTTATTAACGCTTTGGATTCTATTTTATTATCACTTTCATTTAGTATAGATGACATTAACAATGCCATATTATTTTCAAAATTAAATATTTTACATCCGACTGTACTCAGTCCGCATCAGCTGTTCAGCGAGTTAGATAAACACTGAAATGACTTACCTAAGCACTTTGTCTTACCCGTAACGTTGTCCTTACAGAATATACATGAATTAGTAGATATTTCCGATCTGATATGCTATTTTCATGCCAATAAGATTATAATAATAATTAAAATACCTTTAGTATTGCCGCAAACATATAATTTGTACAACGTTATATCATTCCCAGTTCCATATGATATCCAACACCCAGATACCTTTATCCTTATTGCTCCCTCTAGCCCAATGTTGCAATAACTCACAGTGGACCCATTTATGCATACCGGACTCAATCCACACGATAAGAGTTCTGAGAAAAAGCCGTTTTTATTAAAATTGTGTATTCTTTAAAACTGATTGTTATTTTAAGTAAAGTTAATTTACAATAGTATATTTGGTAATTTATTCTATGCGTACAAACATAAATATGTTAAATATTACTACTATTTCCAACAAAAATTAAACAAAAACAGGAGGGTTCCTTTTAGCGAAACTATATTAATGTGGGATACATATAATCCAAAGCGAACCATCTCTTTGGATTTATTACACAAGTCAACAGGATTTTCGTGCATGAGATCTGTGCACCCGATTTGGATGTCTAACATCTAATTAGTTATAGAAACAACGATTTTAACTTATAAAATTTGCTTTTAAATAAACTGAGGCCTCATGAACTTTCAAATTTTGAAGAAAACCGGCATTTTTTTCTATCGGTTATGTAGTAATAGAATAAAATATATATTCATTATTTTTTAGTTTATATTGTTGCTTATATTCCCAAAAAAAAAAAAGATTGAAATGAAAAAAAAAATATATAATTATTTAGATTTAAAACTTAATATTTTTTTGTATCTAGGTGAGCATATCCTAAATATATCTTGTTGTATTTTTTTAACGGGCTTTGGCCCACCACACATTCCCACCACTGTATCTCCTGTGTCGCCAGGATCGACAGCGGTATCCAACCACGAAAACCCTTTGATATGATCTCAGGGAGCCCGAGGGACATGCTAAAGCTGTCTTGGGACCCGCAACGAATTTAATCAGAAGAAGATAGGAGGAGTAGGAAGTGTACAGTTTCCCTCCCCATAAATAGCGGGAGACAGCACAAAGTTGCAATGACCGAAAGTCAAAGAACTAAAGGGATAGCACCACGGGAATAATTAATATTAATTATGACTACTAAGCTAGATCTAAGTTAATGTTGGGATTTGTTGTGTTACACTGTTTCCAGTAATAATTATGACAAAAATGCTTAAAGGCACGGAAGTTCCTTGCGTTGTCCACGAGATCATCGTAATATGGGACTCCAGATTTGCAAAGTATGTTGTTAAGCATTATAGATCTTTCGTTTTGCCAGAGGTTACACTCCCAGAGAACATGATGGGCGGTTTGTTCGAATATGTTGCCTTCGGTCGAGCACTCGCACATGGGTGATTCTACTAGTTTAAATCCATAGAGTTTGGCTTTAAAATTACCATGACCGGTCAGGAATTGAGATACGCAATGATCAATATCCATCCAGTGTTTGGATAGCCGTTGACGTATATCTGGAAAAAAGTTATAAAGGTGGCGACCTTTTGTGGAGTTATCCCAACGAGTTTGCCATTCGGACATTAGGTAACGTACTGAATCATCTAAGGGTTCAAACAATCTAGCTATTTTTGGTTTATCGCGAGCGTTTAAAAAGTCCGGGCTAGTAATGTTTTTGTTGTGGTAGTACATAGTCGCACGACGCTGTATTTCAAGGTCTACGGGTAAAACTCCGGCTAGTACGGGTAAAGCTTCGGTACTTGTGGTTCTGTAAGCTTTACACAGGAAAATGAGAGCAAGACGTTGGCTTTGTAATAATTTGCGACGAGCCGCACCAATAGTTGCTCGGTCGGCCCACACGGGAGCCCCGTAGCATAAAGTACCTAGGAATGTCGCTGAGTAAATTAGTTGGAGAGTTTTAAATGAGAGACCCCATGTTGAAGTGGAAATTTTGGTAAATGAATAAAAGTTACGTTTAGCTTTTTCACCGGTCTGAATTATATGATCTAAAAACGAAAATTTATTTTCTAAGTAAAGCCCGAGATAACAGAGCGACTGCTTGCGTTTGACGTTAACATTATTAAGTTTAATGCTGGGTGTCGACAAGAGGGATCCCTTCAAAAGTATTTGGTAGGTTTTATGCGCGGCAAAATTTAAGCGGTTGCGGTGGCCCCAGTCCGAAATTAAGTTTAAACTTTGGTTTGCTTTTGTTTCAATTTCGGAACGTGAGTTAGCCTGAATAATGAGAAAACCATCATCGGCATAGCCAACTAGTATGCAAAGCGGTGGGAGGGGGAGGCATAGCAGATCGTCGAAGCCTACGTTCCACAATTTAGGCGAGAGTACGGAACCCTGTGGACAGCTGCACGTCAGGGTTTTAGCGTGAATGCAGTGACCAAGTTGAAGCTTAGTTAAACTGTTATAAAAGTAAGAAAGAAGTATCAAGTAGTAAATGTTTGAGTAGCACCCTCTATTTTTTAATTTTAATAGCAGCATGGGCCACCACGCATTATCAAAAGCACCCGATATATCTAATGAGATGGCAACAACGTATTTTGTTTCTGATAGATTAACTATTTTTCTGACTTCTAGGGCCGCATCTATAGTCGATTTCCCGGCGGTGAAACCATACTGCTGACTATGAAATTTAGGGCCACCGGGAAGCAGGCGCGGTACGATAAGGCGTTCTAACAGTTTACCTAAACACGGTAAAAGCGTGATCGGACGGTAGGATTTTGGATCGTCTGAAGGCTTATTACCGGCTTTGGGAATCAATTTTATACTACCGATACGCCAGACCTTTGGAAAAATACCTTCCGCGATACATTTATTATAAACGAGTAAAATTGAAGAGTTCGCCGCTATACAGGCTTGTTTTATCATTAGGTTTGAAATTTTATCCTCGCCTGCAGATTTTTTAATAGGCAAAAGATTTACTATTTTAATAAACTCATCGGATGAAGGCAAGTCGGAAGGCGGTGTATTGATGGGGTCTAAAATTGTACTTCTAATGGCGCGATGGTATTCGTCGTCTAAAGTGGGCTCGTCGTCTGGAATCAAGATGTTCAGATATGATTTAACCGTATCCTCTAGGCTACAAGTATAAGTGTTGTTTATTTTAATGTTTGAAATAAAATTAGACGCAGAGCTATTATTGGGTTTAAGTTCGTGGTACAAAGAGGACCAGGGGCCCTCCTTATCCAGTCTATTCGCGGCATTTTTTAACATATTATTTTTCGCTAGAGTAACGGCGGCGCGGTATCGTGACCTTGAAATACGAAGGTTAATTAAACTTAATATATAAGTGTCATCCGAACGGTCGATTCCCGATTTACGAAGGTTATTAATTTTACGTCTAGCTTTTCTAAACTCTCGCCGAAGGTTTAAAAGATTGTTGTTCCACCATTTACAATTTTGATCTTTTTTCAGGGGCCTACGACCCAAGGCCACATCGGCACAGTAAATAAAGGTGTTTGTCATAATTTCGGCGCACTCGTTGGCGTTCAGTTCCGGGCGAGTGAAATCTCCGGCATGAGCGGTCATAAGGGAACGGAATAATTTCCAATCACCACTTTTAATATTGTATTTATAGTCGTTAGAATTAATTACGGAATCACTCGGGACCGCACGAGAAAACTCGTACGCCAGTAAGCGGTGATCACTACATGACGCATCGGGAAGGACACGCCAATGCCTAATCTGGACGTACGCGCTAGATAGCGTGACGTCAATTGACGATTCGCCCGTTGGGCTACTATAGGTAGGTGGTGCATCGGGGGTGTTGTGAATTTGGAGGTTAAACTCCGCAATAAAGTCTTCAACGGCGCAACGTCGGTCGCGATCTGTGTACCTTAGCTGGCCGTGCCATAAGGGCGAGGATGCATTAACGTCGGCGCCAATAATAATTTTATTACCCGCGAGAGATTGTAATACGCGGCGAAGTTGATGTAAATGGGGTCCTACCGGATCCGCGTACTGAAAGTAGCAGCTTACAACGTATAGTCTAAACTGAGGACACGATACCTCGGCTACTGCACAGTGCGACGTCGAAAGGTTAGTTAAGGCCGTGACTGAAAATCTAGACTGAGGTGTGTATATACCCGCGCGAGCTAAGTTATTAATTTGTATCATTTTCGACCGCAACGACGCGAGTTGATATTGTTCTTGAACAAGTACTAAGTCTAAATTGTAATCAGAAACTAACTTTTCTAATTCTAAAGTCGCGTGCTTGTTATTATGGAGGTTTAACTGTCCTATGCTTAAACTATCCATACCTAGTAGTTAAAATAAGTTGCTCCATTTTGCTTTTATATGTTGGACAGTCTGGGGAGCCCGTGGAGTGGTCGGAGGGTTTTTTGTAACGTTAGCAACTACCACAAACCGATTTAAAATTGCCTTTATCTTTATTGGGGCACGATAACGAACTATGGTTTCCGGCACAGTGATAGCAGCACGGATTAGGATCGCGACAGAATTTAGCGACGTGCCCGTACTGTTGGCAGTTGCCGCAGCGGACGAGCTCAATGTCATCCACGAAGCGGCACATCGCCCAATCGATGAACAGTTTTTCTTTTGAATCGATCAGGTGTTTACGCACTACAGGGTCTAATTCAATGCCTATCCATTTCCTATTGTTATAATCTTTATTTAAGATACGACGCCTTACTATTTTTGTTGTGCGCAAAAATTGTTCTTGTGACATATTAATTTCGCCGTTTATATTTTGGTTGTATAGTGCGATATCTTGTTGTATGCTTCGGCAGTAAGTACCTACCTGATATAATGTGGCGCTCCTACTTTTTTCTGGTTTTTACAAGGATGTTTAAAACTAGATGATGCCTGTAACTCCGTTTCGCCAAAACTCGTTTATCGTGCAAGTATCTGCATATCAAATTTCAGCAAAATCGGTTCAGTGGTTTGGGAGTGAAGAGATACCAAACATTTAGACAGATAGACAGACAGACGGACAGACAGACAGACACACTTTCGCATTAGTAGTGATGGTTTCAAGCAACGTTGCAAAAATCTTAATGTAAAAAAAAATACAAAAAAAAATAGTAATGGAGTATCTCACATTGCCATTTTACAAAATAATGAGCCATTATATGTATCGGACCTTCATTGTCCATTAAATGTAAAGAATGTGTAATGTAAGTTTAGTAGAAGATTCGTCCTTGAAGTTTTGATGTCTCCGACTTAGTCCAGATTCGGGGAGGGGATAGCCGAGGTATTGCCTTTAAGGTTGGAAGAAACCCGGCGTTCCTCTAGGCCTATTGGGAGCGGAGTTATGGCTACTTTTGTTAGACATTTGACAGTTGACGAGCTGTCAATGTCAAAGTTTGAATGCTTGTAACTCGGCAACTATTTGTCCTGTATATGGGGTTCTACGGCTTGTTCTTTCTGGATTTTTCTCCTCTATTCGATCCTGGCCTCAGAATTGAGAAAAAAATTTGATGTCTCCGATTTAGTTCAAATTCGGGGAGAGGGTAGCCGAGGTGTTGCCTTTGATGTTAGAAGAAACCCCGTTCCTCTAGACCTATTGGGAGCGGAGTTATGGCTACTTTTGTAAGACATTTGACGGTTGCCAAGCTGTCAATGTCAAAGTTTGAATGCTTGTAACTCAGCAACTATTTGTACTGGATATGGAGTTCTTCGGCTTGTTCTTCCTGGATTTTTCTCCTCTATTCGATCCTGGCCTCAGAATTGAGAAAAAATTTGATGTCTCCGATTTAGTTCAAATTAGGGGAGAGGGTAGCCGACGTGTTGCCTTTAATGTTAGAAGAAACCCCGTTCCTCTAGGTCTATTGGGAGCGGAGTTATAACCGCGTTTGTTCGACGTTTGACAGTTGCCGAGCTGTCAATGTCAAACTTTGAGTGCTTATAACTCGGCAACTGTTTGTCCTGTATATGGGGTTCTTCGGCTTGTTCTTCCTGGATTTTTCCCCTCTATATGATCGTGTAGTAACTTTCGTGTGTGCGCAATACATACGACCAGTTATGCAAGAATAATTTTATAGTGCCCAAGTGTGTGCCCAATACACAAAACCACTCTGGTTTCAATAAAACCGGGCCAGTTAGTAGTTACGCAGGAGTAATTTTGTGTCGTGTCGGGCCTGGGTAACAATGACCCGTCGCCTTTATATCGACAAAAAACCACCCACGTGACTGACGTGAGTCTTTGTAAAATATTGAGAAGTAAGCCTTTTTTAATATGCAAACGAGAACCAAGCCGCATGATTCTACTTGCCTAATTTAAAAATAATTCAAGGGACTCTGCAGCTTGGATCTTTTAAAAAAAACAATACCCATTAATTTGTTAGTTGGTAACTTTGTTGTGAAAATGTTTTGTTCTGCCAAAATTGTTAGATTTGCATGATCTTCATAGGGTCGATAAAAGGTCCATTTTGGAATACTTTTGCATTATTAACTCAATTTTGGCAATGGTGTGGATTGGACTCATTTTGCATAAATAGCGTCAAAATATGTTCTAAACGTTGCATAAAACTCGGCCGATTAAGTTGAAACCCATAACCGCGTTGCAGCGGCACCACAACGCCGAGATTAGCGGATTTTTTTACATTTATTATGAGTTTCAAAACTTTTTAATAATTTCGCCGTCAATTTTGGCGGTGCGGTGCCGCAACGCCCGACGCCGTTATTTGTTTTAACTTTTAGCCCAGGTTATAAAGTAGCTAACCTATCTTAGGTCAGGGTCAGGTGTTGTCGATATGCGTAATGCGGGTCAGGATGGGAACCTGCCCGGCTTAGCTAGTCCCGGCGCCGAGGAGAACGCGCTTGCCTAAGGGTTCTCTAACTTGGTGGAAGTCCGGTCCGTTGTGAGCAGTGAGGTAAACCGGCCGGTCGCGGAGGGAGTCCTGTGTTAGACAGGTCCAGGATATTCCCTCTTAACTCCTAAAATACTAAACTCCTAAACTCCTATAATACTAAAAAGTATTAAATAATTTTTCCTGTCTAATAGTGCCTTTTTCCGAATTCGGCTAAACCTCAACTATTTCTGTACGCAATCTTCATAATTTTAAAGTTGGTGCCAGTTCCAAAAATTTCAAATATTCTGTCAGAGAACTGAAGAAATCTGGTACCGACTTCAAAATGATGAAGATTGAGTACAGAAATAGTTGGGATTTAGCCGAATTCGGAAAAAGGCACTATTAGACAGGAAAAAAATATAAATTAATACCTTTTAGTTCATATTATAAAGATTTTATTATAGTTTTAACCTTAGACTTCCAAGGTTAAAACAATAATTAAAACACTTGGACCGACTTCGGTTTTAATTTTTTGTTAAAAATAATAATTTTCCTTATAGCGTCTGATTCTGTGTGTGAAACATGCAAATAAGTACTTAATTCAATGATCAAGGATATTTTTTGAAAACCCTTTCAAAATTTGCCATCAGATTCTGGTAGACGTGGTCTATAGCTGTTAACAGCAATATAAATATTATATTATGTAGAAGCTGTTGACTTTTTATTATTCGTAGTGTTGACTGTTGCATTTACTTAAATGTAAAATTAAATCGTTTATATTTGAATTAGATGACGCCCGCAACTTCGTTGCGCCAAAATTAGTTTATCGCGCGGGAACCGTACATTTTCCGCGATAAAATGTATTCTATTTCCTTTCCCGGGACTTAAAGTATCTCCATGCCCAGCAAAATCGATACAGCGGTTTGGGCGTGAAGAGGTAACAGACAGACAGACAGACACACTTTCGCATTTATATTATTACATAGGATGGATTTCACCTACAAGAGCTGGGCAGGGGCGTAGCTACCGCTGTATCTGCCGTATCAATTATACGGGGCCCCCAAAACGTGCGTGTGCAAACATTTATAAAAACTTTCGTAATAATATGTTAACTTATTTTTTAGGGTTCCGTACCCAAATGGTCAAAATGGTAGGGCCCCGCCCTATTACTAAGACTTCGATGTCTATCCGTCTGTCCGACCGTATGTCTGTCTGTCTCCAGGCTGTAACTCGGGACCCGCTATAGCTAGACTTCTGAAATTTTACAGATTATGTATTTCGGTTGCTGCTATAATGTTACGTGCTAGCGTTCGAGGATTCGGAGAGAAAGACCTGGTGACTCTCTTGAAGACTTTATTCACAAACACTAGGTCACACTAATCACTAAGTCCAAACACTAAGCACTAAGTCCAAACACTAAGCACTATTACTGTCACTCACTATTGATCACTTGTTCTCACTTCAAAGTCGCCTTGATGATCGCTTGTATCAAACTGAATTGCCGGCTGCAGTCTGCGACTATTTATACGGGCCGGATCGAATCTCAGAAAATTCCGGAACATCCCAGAGTAAACCCGATATGCGTAATCAAGTATGAGATATTTCTAGAAATTACTCGTAGGTACTTACTCCTAGCGCCATCTAGTATCGAGTAGGGGATTTATGTTGCCTGTGTTCCCTTGGTCAGTTTGCTGGTCCGACGCTAGATGGCACCACGTGTCAACAAATATAACAACAAATACTAAAAACAAAATAAAATTAATATAAGGGTGGTTCCGATACAACAAACGTGATTTTTTCGGCCTTTTTTGCTCTATATCAGTAATGGCAACAGGTAGGCACATGATATTTTCACGAAGGCCTTGATTGTACCTATGATGTATTTCATAAATTGGCACAAAAAATATAATATGTGATTTTTAATTATTATATTTGGAAAAGCTTCTTTATTTTAAATACTTAATAAAATAATGTACTTACTCCTAATGGATGAAAAAAATATCACATCTTCCAGAAACTTAAAACAGTTCTAGCTAAAATAATATACTAAGCTATGTTTTAAAAATTGTTTATTTGATACCTTTTACAAAAATCCAAAGCTTGTAAGATTTCATTTTCGGTTCTGACATTTAGATTTCCCATAATATTTATTTTTTCCTCTAACAAACGAAAAATGTATCCACGCTACCTAGTAAACATTTCACATCTCTGTCTCTCTCGACACAGGTGCGAGAGTGATGCGAGATATGCGAATTCTCAAGCAGAAAATTATAGGACAAATAACAAAAGAAGGGATCAATATACCCAAATACCAATACCCATATTATAATATACAGGATGTTTGGAAGATGGGTGCAAAGCTTCAAAACCTTATTAGTATAGACCATTTAGAACCGTACTTGACTATTCTTAGCGTTCGTAACGTACGATTTTATTTTTAACGAATTTTTAAAAAATTTGTTGAAAAAACCCAAAATTTCGCAATTAATTGCAAATAATGGCCAATTTGGAAGATAGTTCAATTATTTTTTATTGTATTTCAATTAATTAATGTGTAAGCAACCAAATAAGACTAGATTTACACATCTGTATCACGAGATAAATTTGTAATAGGGGTTTGAAGTAAATATTTTTTTTTGCGAATTTCGGAAATCTACGTATTTGAGGCCATAAATAAAAAAAACGGTAACTGGTTTTTTTGTTCAAACATTTTGAAAAATATACCTAGTTATTACTCTTTCGATTGAGGTATTAACTACAAAGATCGCTCACCAATTACTGAAATTATGGCCTACAAAGCAAAACTAGGCAGAAAATTAAAAAGTTTAGGCCAGTAGATTAAATGACGTTTGCACTTTTAGTGTTGAAAATGATAACTAAGATACATTTTGAGTTTTATCTTACACATTTTAAATTTAATTTGGGGAGAGATTTCTAACAAAGGCTGACTTGCGATGCACGGCAATAAAAATGACCCTTCCAGGTAGTGGGCCTACTAGACAAAAAGGAGCTGTACTTTCAATACATTTTATGGCAAAATCAACTTTCTGGCTAAGAAGATAAAGCAGTTTTTTCTTAGTCCTGTCCGTGACTACTTGTTTTTTTAGGGGACGCTTGTTACGTTTTAGATAATTTTAAATACTAAATAGCCAGTCGAGTAACAACTGTGCTTGTGACTAGACGCTATATGCTCGTTCGGAATAATTCACCGTGTTCAGTTGTAGCCCATTGCGCTCCTGCATGTGTTGATTTATTTCTTGATCGTATTTTGCACCGTGTTCAGTTGTAGCTCTCTACGCTCCTGCACGTGCTGATTTAGTGGACTTTCTTAACTGTTGGACACTTTAGTGCGCTCTTAAGAAGTTTTTAATTAGTGAAGTGACTATGGCTTCATTCACCAACCAGGAATACGCCGACATTATTTTTATGTATGGTAGAGCAGACGGCAATGGATCTTCCGCACGACGGATGTACGCTGACGCTTTCCTAATCGGCGAGTACCTAATGTACGAGTGTTTTTCAACACATTTCGTCGGCTTTCTGAATTTGGGACCGTACATCGTGTGGAACCTGGAGTCAACCCAGGCAGACATGATTGGAGGCATTCCGAGCTAATAAGCACACCAGTTGCAGAGAAGTAGCTCAGCATTTAAACATTTCACACTGGAAGGTGTGGAAAACCATGAACCAAAATGACAAGTATCCATTTCATGGCACAGGCGTGCAAGGTCTAGAAGAAGGAGATCCCCCAAGGAGAATCCAGTTTTGTCGTTTTCTTCTAAATGCAGACATTGAAGATGCGTGGTTTTTGAAGTCCATATTGTGGACAGACGAAAGTAAATTTTCAAGGGCAGGTATCACAAATTTCCACAACCTTCACCAGTGGGATGATAAAGCCACCAACCCGCACTGGAAAAAGCAAAAGTCATTTCAGAGAGAATTTTCGGTAAATGTGTGGGCCGGAGTAATTGGCAGAAACCTAATCGGGCCGCATGTTTTACCGGACCATTTGAATGGAACTAACTATTTAGAGTTTTTAGAAAATGATCTTCCGACACTAATAGAGGAATCTGGAGCACCAATATTCGAAACTGACCAAGAAATAATCTTCCAGCAAGACGGCTGCCCAGCACATTGGACGGTAACTGTACGGGAACACTTAAATAACGCTTTCCCTAACAGTTGGATTGGCAGAGATGGGCCTACTGCTTGGCCCGCTCGATCACCCGACCTCACTCCGCTTGACTTTTTTGTGTGGGGTAGAGGCAAGGAACTCGTGTATACAGATAAGGAAATAAGTACGAAAGAAGAATTAATCCAGAGGATTAACTCTGCCTTTGCAACAATGAAGCTGGAGATGATGTTAAAAATAACCACAACAGAGGTGAGAAGAAGAGCTCTTGCCTGTATAAGGAATTGCGGCGGACATTTTGAGCACGAAAAATAAATGAAAATTAAAAAAAAAATTCTTTAAGTTAGTCCCTCAATTTACTGTGAAAGTCATAATTTCAAAAATTGAAAAGCGATCTTTGTAGTTGATACCTCAATCGAAAGAGTAATAGCTAGGTATGTTTTTCAAAATGTTTAAACAAAAAAAAACAGTTACCGTTTTTTTTATTTATGGCCTCAAATACATAGATTTCCGAAATTCGCAAAAAAAAAAAAATTACTTCAAACCCCTGTTACAAATTTATCTCATGATACAGATGTGTAAGTCTAGACTTATTTGGTTGCTTACACATTAATTAATTGAAATACAATAAAAAATAATTGAATTATCTTCAAAATTGGCCATTATTTGCAATTAATTGCAAAATTTTGGGTTTTTTTCAACAAAATTTAAAAAAAATCGTTAAAAATAAAATCGTACGTTACGAACGCTAAGAATAGTCAAGTACGGTTCTAAATGGTCTATACTAACAAGGTTTTAAAGCTTTGCACCCATCTTCCAAACATCCTGTATTATATAATACCTATACCCAATTAAGTGTTCCCAGTTTGACTACATTTAAAACATATAACGGTGTATTTCTTTCATATAGAAATATTTTTCCTTTATTATATACTAATAGGATATGTACATTATAAATTCTTATAAGTTATTTATGTAATTATTATTTATAAGCGATTAATTTCTTTTCAATAATATTCTCAGTCTTGAATTCAAACGGATCTCCAGCAGTAGAACATGTGACTAGACCATTCTTTTTCCTGAAAATAAAAAAACGTCGTTAATGGTTAAGGCAGGGATAGAACCATTAGATTAAAAGCTATACTTGATTATACAGTTTAAAATATATTTGCATAATATGCCATGTAATATAATATGATTGCTTGCGTGGGCGGCTCTCGTAGTGTGGCTGATTTCTGTGGCGTATTGTGGTTTATGTATATTAGGAACCGTACATTTTTCCGGGATAAAAAGTATTCTATGTCCTTTCTCGGATCTCAAAGTATCTCCATACCAAATTACAGCAAAATCGGGTAAGCGGTTTGGGCGTGAAGGGGTAATAGACAGACAGACAGAAAGACAGACACAAGTTAAACGTGCGGGCGTGAGAAAATATTTTGTTAATGTTCTAAGTATTGAAATATTTTGATAATGTTTTAAGTCATTAAATGCTTAAATACCTATTCCATTCTTTTTTAATCGGCAGTCCAAAAATAAACTTTCATGTTTCTAACTTAAAAAGTAAAGTCCGTCTGACTTTCATTCAAACTTTCAACCCCAATTTCACCCCCTTGGGGGTAGAATTTCCAAAAACGCTTAAATACGTATCCATTCATTTTTAATCAGTAATCCAAAAATAAAGTTTCATGTTTCTAACTTAAGAAATGACGGACTTTCATTCAAACTTTCAACCCCTATTTCACCCCCTTCGGGGTAAAATTTTCAAAATTCCTTCCTTAATGGGTGTCTACTTGATAAAACAACCCTACTCACCAAATTTCGTGGCTGTAACTTTAACAGTTTTTCCTCAGCGACGATCAATCAGTCAGTCAGTCAGTCATTTAGTCAGTCAGTCAGGACTTGTAATTTTATAAGTATAGATATAGATTTTAGGACGTTCTGTATTAAGAGAATTTGTTTTTGGTCAAGTATATATCAGTCATAATAACTACCACATTCATTAGTCATCAATTGCAATTAAAAGCAGTTTAAACGTTTGTATCTGCAATCTGCATCATACTTTCAGATAAATAAATATAATAAATAGGTAAATGAAATGCAGTAGGGATGGGCGTTGAATGAACGAATCGTTTTATTAAACTGTTTATTAGTCATGAACGGGTATACTAGTTTAGCGTCTACTGATAAACTGGTTTATGCGTGAACGGTTGCCATGCCGGAACGGTGTGTGTGACAGAGACCGTTCGTCGCGACGCGCCGACGCGATCGACGGATGGGTGGTGATATTTTAAATTAATTAAGTAAATGTAAAATTTCAGTAATAAATCTGCCTGCCTGCCAGTCCTAAGCCTGGAATTATTATTTTTAACAAAAAATTAAAACCGACTTCCAAGGTAAAAACAATAATAACATTAATATGAACTAAAAAGTATTAAATAATTTTTACTATCTAATGGTGCCTTTTTCCGAATTCGGCTAAACCTCAACTATTTCTGTATTCAATCTTCATTATTTTGAAGTCGGTACCAGATAGCTGAATCTTCAGTCCTCTGACAGAATATTTGAAACTTTTGGAACTGGCACCGACTTCAAAATTATGAAGATTGAATACAGAAATAGTTGAGGTTTAGCCGAATTCGGAAAAAGGCACCATTAGATAGTAAAAATTATTTAATACTTTTTAGTTCATATTAATGTTATTATTGTTTTTACCTTGGAAGTCGGTTTTAATTTTTTGTTAAAAATAATAATAATTTCACTCTTTTTAGTTACACTAGTAGGTAAACCTTCGCGTATATTTTACGTATCTTATTACAATTTGTCAAGAGTCACAACTCACACTCACAAAATCATATATTATCAGTGAAGTGAACATATTGTGCTAAGTAATTTAACAATTTTAATGCTTCAAGCCCCAAGCGGTCACCGGCGATTGAGATAACAATAGAAAGGCTATTGTGTCTCGTTTTTCCACGATCGAAGGATCTATCAGATAAAAAATTGTATAAACTTGCATAGGATGTAGCGTAGCTACTCATAATATTTAATATTATCATAATTATTGACAGCTCTGTTCTTGTAAAGCGCTTATTCCACTTATCCTAGCTAGGAAGTCCTAGCTAGGATCCTAGCTTTCTAAATGTTATTCCACTTGACTAAATTTTTTCCGATTTAGGATCCTAGCTAGGATCCTAGCTTCTAAATGTTATTCCACTTGACTACATTTTTTAGGACCCTAGCTAGGACTTCCTAGCTAGGATAAGTGGAATAAGCGCTTAATCAAGAATTCAAATCGATACTTAGTGCGCCATCTATCGATTAATAAGTATAACTGATTAAAAAGACACTTAATGACTTTGTTTTGTGTAAATGCTCTTTTTAAAATAACTTTATTTTAATTCTATTTGTCTATTTAAATTTTATAAAGTAATTAGTAAAGTATTCGATCTGTTGTCTGCCGCCACGCGCCACGCGGCGCGGCGGCGCGGCGACGCCGTCGCCTCTGCGGCGCCGACCGCCATGTATTAAACAAACAGGTGTTGTTATACAGTACATAATTATTATTATTAGTATATCCATACCTATGCCTTGTACTATTATTAATTCTGTGCCATGAGACATTGGTGACCTTAATGATGATGATGACGATGATGATGATGATGATGATTATGATGATGAATATGAATTGCATAGTAGCATATGCTTTCTGTTCTTAAAACAACGCCGAAACTCCCGAACGTGTATCTATAAGGAGTCAGGAGTTCTCTCAGCATCTTCGAAACCATGGTATACTTTGACCCAATATTTGACTTTTTGGTAGCATATTCTTAGTACACTTCACATAAAACCAAAATCACCATATGTTTCCATATAAATTTCGAGGAGTTCCCTCGATTACTCATGGATCCCATCATCAGGTCACCACTTTTGTGAACATGGTACCAAATTGGAGTGAAACCTAATACAACAAAACAAAAATTTCGAAAATCGGTTCACAAACGGCGGAGTAATCGTTGAACATACAAAAAAAAAAAAAAAAAAAAAAAAAAAAAAAAAAAAAAAAAAAAATATCCACAGCCGAACATATAACCTCCTCGTTTTTTGGAAGTCGGTTAAAAAAGTATGTACTATGTAGGGAAGTGCATTTCCACTGCTCACAGATTAAACCGTCTCGTCGACGACCCACCATACTATTCGTCGAAGACGTAAACTAGTCGAAAAAAAAAAACTGTTTTCTTCAACTAGTATACGATGAATGATAAACGGTCTCGTTTCGTTGATCAAAAAGCGTCGATGACCCACCACTAAAATGCAGTAGGTGCCAGCATTCAGCAACACTGTTGCGCCAAAATTCGCGCGAGAACGTACGTTTTTCCGGGATGAAGACTATTCTATGTCCTTTCCCGAGACTTAGGGCCTGTTTCACCTCTTCCTGATAAGTGCCGAATAGGCTATCTATCATGTGTGGAGAATCTGCCAAAAAAGTTGTGAATAGCCTATTCGCCACTTTATTAGAAAGTGGTGAAACAGGCCCTTAAAGTCTATAGTCTATAGTCTATACTCTATACCTACCAAAATCGTTTCAGAGATTTGGGCGTGAAGAGGTTAACGGACAAACAGACACACTTTCGCATAAGGATAATAATGTAATATAATAGATAAAGTGTGGATTAAATATTGTATTATAAACTCACCTGGCACATTTGGCTGCAGTAATACGTAATTGTATTCATCTTAGAGCATCCGAGGCATATTCTGTTTGTTATTCTACTACATATTCGGCAGTACCCATCAGCGACCCTCATTCTCGCAGGATTCAGGGATGTGACAAATGATATCGAGGGGCTTAGAGGAACATCGAAGCCTGGAGCAGTATAGCCTAGTTGCCGAGTGTCGTTGTCGCCCTGAAAATAATACATTACACACTACAATATTATATTATTAATTATTAGATGCCGCCCGCAACTCAACTCGCCAAAAGTCGTCGCGCGAGAACCGTCAATTATTTCGGAATAAAAAGTATCCCACCAAAAACATAAAATATGTAAAAATTGAAAGCCAAGTTCCATACAAACATTATTCTTGTCTATGGACTTAGCCGTAAAAAGGATGGAGATCTAAATGAGTGCCAAGTTCCATGGCAAATCGAAATATGTATGTATAGGAACCAAATAACATTATGAACAAATAATAGAGTCTATTTCTTTGCTTTATTGAATATCTATAACAATTAATGTTATTTAAATAATGTGAGATCATAAACTAGATTAGATCTAACTTGGCCAGTTTTCATTACATCAGTAATTTCATAAAGTTATTGAACATTTTAATTCTGATGAAAACTAGCCAAGTAGAATCTAATCTAGTTTAAGATCTCAAATTATTTAAATAACATTAATTGCTATAGATATTCAATAAAGCAAAGAAATAGACTCTATTATTTGTTCATAATGTTATTTGGTTCCTATACATACATATTTCGATTTTCTATGGAACTTGGCATTCATTTAGATCTCCATCCTTTTTACGGCTAAGTCCATAGACAAGAATAATGTTTGTATGGAACTTGGTTTTCAATTTTTACATATTTTATGTTTTTGGTGGGATATCATTACTTTTTGTAAAGAAAACTTTCCGAACAAGGGTAGACAGTAGACATCTTAATCTTCCCAGTTCAAACATACATAACGTTCGACTATATTCAATCGCAACCTTAAGGTGTTATTTCACCACTTCCCGACGAGTATCGGATATGCTATCCGCAACTTATCTGGCAGATACTTCATCTATCAGATAAATAATTTATCTGATAGATGAAGTATCCACAATTATTGTGGATAGCCTATCTGAAACTTAACTGACAGATGCTTCATCTGTCAGATAAGTTGTGGATAGCCTATCTGAAACTAATCAGGAAGTGGGGAAATAGCCCCCAAGCTTTGTTGAGTATCAGACGAATAAAACAAAGAAAATTCAAGCGAATGGAAAAAGCAGCTACCATCAGGAGGCATTGGAATAATACGGTATAAGTATAACACAAGTGTATTTCCAACCATTAACTATAGGGTACAGCTTATTGTGCGGAAGTAAAGAAGCTATTATTATAGCTGTCTAACAGACAGACAGGACGGACGGACGGACAGACGGACAGACGGACAGACGGACAGACGGACAGACGGACAGACGGACAGACGGACAGACGGACGGACAGACGGACAGACGTATTAAAAGAATTCTATGTCTATTCCCGGGACTCAAACTACATCTCCATACCAAATTTAAGAACAATCGGTACAAGCAATTTGGGCTTGAAGAGGTAACAGACAGACAGACATACTTTATAAAGTCACCTTCTATTAATTTCCTAAAGTTTTTTCACTTCACAAATAAATATTTACGGAGAGCTCCCATACAATAAATGTGATTTTTTGGCCTTTTTTGCTCAAAATCAATAATGGCAGGCGGTAGATATTTGAAAATTTCAAAAAATCTTTAATTATATTTTTATTTTCATTATTTATAATAAAAGTAAAATTAAATAAATATTTAAGGTAAAAAACACAATTTTTGCCTAGTTTGGCTCTGTCCGACTCGCACTTGACCGATTTTTTTTGTTTTCTGATTTTTCCTCACGCTTTCACACAATCGCCGAGCTGGATTCCAAATTTCAGCCTTCTAGGTCATCTGGAAGTGGGTTAGAATTTTGATCTATAGGTCAGTCAGTCAGTCAGTCAGTGATAAAAATGTAGATTTTCGGACGTTAATATCTTAATAACCGTTTGAGCTGTGCTTATGAAATTTAGAGCACGTAGTTATCTTGCAAGTCTCATTATAAGAGCCAAATTTGAAATATTTATGTCAAATTCTGTTTCTTCGGCTTGATCTTCCTGGATTTTTCTCCTCTATTTGATTCTGGCCTTAGAATTGAGAAAAAAAAATTGATGTCTCTGATTTAGTTCAAATTCAGGGAAGGTGTAGCCGAGGTATTGCCTTTGATGTTAGAAGAAACCCCGTTCCTCTAGGCCTATTGGAAGCTGAGTTATGGCAGCTTTTGTTCGACGTTTGACGGTTGCCGAGCTGTCAATGTCAAAGTTTGAATGCTTGTAACTCGGTAACTATTTGTCCTGGATATGAGTTTCTTCGGCTTGATCTTCCTGGATTTTTCTCCTCTATTCGATTCTGGCCTTAGAATTGAGAAAAAAAATTGATGTAAACTCTAGTCGTGCGTCGGAGCTGACACACATTTTTTTTTATTTAATACTTAAGAGCCCGTCCTCTATTTTCTACTGCTCTCTTCACACTCACGCCCGTCTTTCATATGCCAGGTGAAAAAGGACGATCGCCAAGTTAGTGGGCAGATAGAGGTTTTCTGTTTTTAAAGTGTTTTTTTTTTATATTGAAGTGGTAAAAAGTAATTGCAACACTTTATAGACGACTTTCTCAACAGTATATTGTATTTTTATCATACCGTTAAGACGTCAATACAATCCATAAAAAGGTGATAATCTAAACCTTTTACAGCAAAAATCACAAAACTGTCGCGGGTTGGAGTTGGATTATTTAAAGATACTTAAAAAAAATAAAAAATCTAGCTGCAACACTATATTATAATTGAATTAATGGTCTTACATGTTGTGCATTAAAACTTATAGAAATACTGTATTTTAACTGTTAAATCACGTCTGTTAAATGAGCGAAATCGGCAAAATTTCGTATACGGACTCTTAAAGTATTATACTATTATTTTTCAATTTCAGTTGCCAAAGTTGCAGTGCCCAAAGGATGAAAACGGGGCCCTATTATTAATAAGTGTTCGCTGTCTGTCCGTCGTACCTCCGTATGCCACTAGGCTGGATCTTGAGAACCGCAATAGCTAGATAGTTGCGATTTTCACAAATTATGTATTTCTGGTGTCGTTATAAAAGCTAATAGTCTAATAAAAATAAAATAAATTATTAAAGGGTATACTCATACAACAATCACGATTTTTTTCCCTATTTCTGCTCTATGTCCATAATGGTAAGACTAAGGTTTTTGAAAATTTCAGAAAACCCTCAATTTTATGTTAACTTTAATAATTAATAATAAAAAATAAATAAACTTATTATTAAAGGGGGGCTCCCATACAAATTTACGGTACGGAACCCTATGTACGCCAGTCCGACTCGCACTTGGCCGGTTTCATAATTTTTCCTTTCATTGTGAATAAAGACCTATCCGGTACCAAATTTCAAGGTTCTCATGTAATTTGGAGGTTAAGCTAGTTTTAATACTTGCTCCTAGTGACCAAAATTTGAAATCCCTAGCTTTGTTAACATCGAAGATAAAGGGGGTGTGAAAAAGCCGCGAACCGCTTCGAGAAAAGTATGGTACGGCCGTGCCTTTGCTAAAAAGCTTGGCTGGGGCACTGCCGTGCCTCCAGATGTACGAATTGCATACATACAATCTCTTTCAAAGAATACTATACAAATACTGCATTTTAGTAAGTAGTATATATTATATCAATATAGCAATTAACTTTTTAAAATGCAGTATTATACCTGAATTTACTGCATTTTAATTAGTAATCACTAGTACTGATTAAATGCAGTAAAAACTGTTTGTATGGAGTTGACATATACTGCGTTTTAATTAGGTTTTCACGTGACTGTGCGTGTATACGGAACTATTTAAAAAACAGTATTTTATTTGTATTTACTGCGTTTTAATCTGGAATCACAAAAAAATCCTTGCAGCAAGTGATTTTACTGCAATTTATAGCAATAATGTCTTTTTGGCGGTAAAATGGGATAGTTACTGCATTTTCAAAAAACTTTATGGTTAAAAATAAAATACTTCCATTTAACGTAGGATAATGTGAGTAAGCCAGAAATAAAGAGAAAAAAATGTAGATTTAGAATATATCAAAAACGGAAAATTACAAAAATGCTTCTTACTGCGCTTTAGTGATTGCACGGCAGTGCAGCTCTTCTGATGCTGCGAGTGTCCACGGGCGACGGAAGTTGCTTTCCATCTGGTGACCCGTTTGCTCGTTTGCCCCCTTATTTCATAAAAAAAGTGAAGTTACGGTCGTCATCAGATGTGAAATGGTGTCCGTCTGTTTCTTTATCTGTATGTCTGTATATTGCATTGTTTAGGTAAATTACGTTACTCAAATATCTCGAGATTTCAGATTGTCCTCATCGAGCCAATCGGCATACTCAGACAATATTTATTAAATATGGAGCACAATGCAGAGCAGCCTATTTGCCTGTAGCTGTGGCCGTACTATACTTTCAGGAGGGAGTTGGGTTTGTCTTGCCATGCACATAACGATTGTGCGTTAACAATATCTTTTAGGATGTGAAATAGATCCCACAGGTTGCACATGTTCTCGAGTTTGGATTATTTAGATGGTGTTTGTGTTATTTATTTTAAACTTGTGGACTGTTAGATGTAATTATAAAAATAAGATAAAATTATTACGTTTGTAGAAGAATGGATGATGCGTTCCCTGGCCAGGGATCGGATGTAAAGTGAAGTCGTCTGTGAAGTGAAGATATATCCGGTATTGCCAGTGCTTCTGTGTTGCCAGTTGACACAGCCGGAAGACGTCTTGATACCTTGTGTTTTGCCCGTAAAAAAAAAGTGATAACCGTTTATGGTTACTCTAAATGCGATGATCGCGTACAGATGGGTAGCAAAAATTGTATGGCATTTCTTTAATTTAAATCATTATACACAAAGTCGAGGGATTTCATGATATATAAACTAAAGTCTTGCCATTTGTCTACTTTGGAAACAAAAATAATAGTACTCCATGGTACTACACAATCCAGACGAAAATGGTAGCTGATTTTGAAAGTTCTCCTCTATGAAAACGAAAAAAAAAATAATTAACGCGTTGTTTAAAATAATATAAGGACCCTGAGCCATGTAAATCCAATCTAACGGGAATATGCTTGTTATTCGTTTATTAACAAAATAAATTAAGGAAACAAATTATCAAGTAATGCTCTGTTTTATTAGGTATCAAAATATTATAAAATCACTTTTTAACCTAGCCTTAATAAGCACTTATTAAACTTAAGTTTTGTTAAGCTCTTCCAAATGACCTTGCAAGGAACACGGCTCCAAACAAGGCCAATATTATACATCAGTCGTTAAAATTAAAAATAGAGTTTTAACAATATTACATAATATATCCTCTTTTACTAAAACTAGATAATAAGCTCAAATAAAATATAATTTATATATATAAAATAAAAATATCATTTAAGAGAAACAATAAATGCTCAATATATTTTTATCATTTATAATGAATTCAACGAACATGACTTGAACACTATCGTATAACTAAGTATATAATAATGGAAATTATTTAAAAATGAGAGAGATCATATTGACATAAAATAACTAGCCAGCGTGTTTTGTAATAAAATGAAACAATATTATTTTTTTCCAAAATGGCCTTCTTAGGGGTACGTACCTTGCAAGGCCAAAATGTTCCTAAGTAGGCCAAACTAACAATTAAGTATCATAATACATACTTATTTATTAACTTATTGTCATACTTATTGACTAAGTATGACTTTTTCATGATAATTACAATAAAATAATAGTTAGAAACTACAGACTACTCTAATTATTATGAAAACTAATCATGGCACATAATCAGTTTTGTCAGGTCAGGAATGTTAAAAATCAACTAATTAAAATTTTAACTGTAACAGTCAATGGTTTGTATTCATAACTAAAATATGTTCATTCATATGTTCATTGATGTTCTTATAAATGTTATAAATGTTCCTTGCAAGGCCAACGGTCAAATATTTTATTGGCCTTGTAAGGAACCACTGGCTTTCCTAGGAACATTACCAATTTTTTAGCTTAAATTAAAGTAAAACTATATTTTCTTTCTTAATTATCATAAACATATCCTTATACGACAGTTCACAGTAAAAAAAATTGATGATAATAGGTTATTGACTAAAAACTTATGTTTTGCTGTACGCGCGAATAACAATTTCGATGTCGACGACCGAAGTCTATGAAGCGAAGGCTCGCACTGCCACAATAACGGCGCGATCGACTCGCCGCCGCGTTTGTGGCCATAAGATTGATGGATCTAAGTGTGTAGTAGAAGGAATATGTCTTTACATGACCATAACTGCGACTTTATGATAGTTGGCCTTCAAAGGAACATGGCCTTACATGGCTCAGGTTCCTTATCACCCATTGTGCAACGCACCGTAGCATTTTACAGTACTTACTTGAGCAATTGGGCCCAGTGGGCCCAATGACCAGATATGAATTTTTAACATTTTTTCATCTAGCGATTGGTCCCAAGTAATTATTTTTTATGACTGTCGGGCTTATGTCCATAGGACTAGCAAAAAAGTTGTAGATTTGAATAAAAAACAAAATAATTACTTTGTATGAAAACATTTATTGACATCGGTCAAGGCTCAAGACAAATTAAAACTTCAAACAATTAGTAAAAATAATAAGAAAGGAATCAATCCAATGATAAAATAAATTACTATAAAAACTAATAACATAATATTAAGATTCTTAGTACTTCTTTTGTTTCAAAACTTTAAAATTAAACTAAAGTAGGTAATTATCTTATATTAACTAAAATCACAGGTTTTATCATAATAAATAATAATAAATTTGAATGAATTAATCTTTGGTGTACCTTGTAATTATGAACTTATTGTTAAGAGCCTTCTCTCCCTAAATTAGCAGATCGATTGTCTGTCAGTGCGAATATCGACGTAAATGACATTAAAATAAGATTCATAACAGCGCGCCTTGTATGGTGGCGGTTGCGACGCTCGCCGCGTCCATGATATGGCGAAATAGGAGAAAAAACCTTTTTAAGGCTTAATTTAATACATATTTCAAAAAAGTAAAAAAAATAATTATTAACTTATGTATTGCAAAGCAGTAGATATTTTTTATATATTCTTTTGATAAATAATGAAGAAGTAAAATGGTTTCACTCAACGATTTGGAGGTGATTTGGTTTTTTATTTCTTTATTATGTGATACCGATAGAAAAAATATGGCATAACCAAATTACGTATCATATCATGTAGATTACTAATTATTTTTTTCAGATATAATTTCTCTGTTAATGCCGATGAAAAGTTGTTTCATCTGCACGCTTTTTTCGAAAGAGCAGCCTTAATAATACAACTCACTAAGTAAGTTTAAAAATATTAGAATTGCCAGTAGGTCACCCAATATTATTACTTATGTACTTAATACTATAAAATGTAAAATAATTCAAGTCTAAGAAAACTTCTCTGAATACATTATTTTTTCTAATTTTCAATAATATTACAATTTTTTCATAAAAATAATCATAATAATATTATGCTATAAATCAAGTATTAAATGCCTATAATCAATCTTTGGTGCAGTAACATTCATTAAAACTAATAATTATGTATAACCTTATGTTATGTTATGTTATTCTAAGTAACAATAAAATAATGTAGTTTTATATTCTTAGTTGACTTTTCTACTTGTGTAACCTACGAATAATAAAAACTAAGGAAACTAATTCGTCTATAAAGGAAACGTAAGTCCCACACTTCAATCGTTTTGAATTTGGTTCTTTTTTGCACACTAAATTAATATGAGAATAGCTACGAAACACTAACCAAAGACTTCTATTTAAACTGAGTAGACGGGGCATACACACAGGGATGGGTAAGCTACTGAGTATTTACTCAGACCAGAGTAAATACTCACTAAAAATGAATTTAGACACTCAGTATTTACTTTTGAGTGAGTATTTATGTTTTACTAACCACAATTGAATTATTTCATGTTTTTCTTTATATTTTATTATTTATTTGTATTATATTTTAAGTATAAGCTATGTTCTTTTTAAGTATAACCAGAATAAATGAAAATAAATTATATATACTTAATAATATAATGAATGCAAAATTTTCTTTTAGTATTTTTTGGACTCAGTAACGAAAAATTAGGTACCTCAGCTATAGAATACCTAATTTTGGTATTTAGGTAGACGATTTTTAGTGTCGGTGTTATAAAAAAATGTCATAGGTAGCTGTATACAGTATACACTATACTTATCCTACTAATATTATAAAGGCGAAAGTTTGGATGTATGGATGTTTGTTACTCTTTCACGCAAAAACTACTGAACGGATTTTAATGAAACTTTACATGAATATAGCTTATACATCAGAGTAACACATATTAGGCTACAATTTTAACCGACTTTCAAAATGAAGGAGGTGTTATGTTCGTTTTTAGGGTTCCGTGGCCAAATGGCAAAAAACTGTCTGTCTGTCCGTCCGTATGTCACAGCCTCTTTTCTCCGAAACCGTAAGAGCTACACTATTGAAACTTGGTACGTGAACCGCTTTAAGGTTTCGATACAAAAATGGAAAAATTATTAAAAATTTTAGGGGTCTCCATACGTACAACTGAAACAAAAAAAAAAATCATCTAACCTATGCGTGTGGGGTATCTATGGATAGGTCTTCAAAAATCATGTCAGAGGTTTCTAGTATTTTTTTTTCTAACCTGGATAGTTTGCGAGAGAGACTCTTCCAAAGTGGTAAAATGTGTAACTTCTAAAGTAGGGGCATGATAAATCTAAATAAAATATATGATGTACATTACTATAAAAACTACCAACGAAAATTGGTTTGAACGAGATCTAGCAAGAAGTTTTTTTTATACGTAAATGGTAAACCTTAATTTACCTTTCATTAAATCAACTGAAATATAAAAATAAATCAAAAACCTTTTAATTACAAAAAGATAAGCCTTATTGCTGCTGCGGAACCCTCCATGGGCGAGTCCAACTCGCACTTGGCCGGTTTTTTTATGTTCAACGATTACTCCGCCGTTTGTGAACCGATTTTCAAAATTTTTCTTTTGGTGTAAAGGTTATCATCTCAATTTGATACCGTATTAATAAAAGTGGTGACCTGATGAAGGGATCCATAAGAAATCGAGGGAACTCCTCAAAATTTACTTACATGGAAACTTGTGATGACTTCGGTTTCGTGAGCAGTATTCTAAGCATATTATGTATCAACGAACGAAGTAAGATTTTGCACCGGGTATACTATGGTTTGGAAGGTGCTGAGAGAACTTCTGACCCTTTATAGATACAAGTTTGGGAGTTTCGACGTTGTTTTAAGAACGGAAAGCATATGCTACTACGCAAATTACATTCCTCATCATCATCACCAATCACTATTATAAACCATTAAAGAACCATATAGAATCGTCCCGTTTTGACCCTATTATTGGTACTTTTGAAAGTTTTTGGTGCTATGAAGAAATTAAGAGAAGCGAAGGGTCGACATACAGGGTGCAATTAAACCTTTCTGTCAAATTTTGAAGTAATGATCCTTGTTTAAAATTAAAATATTAAGTATTAATGGATTCTCCTAATGTTACCAAAGCCCTGGAAAAATATTGGCAGGAAGGTTTAATTGCACCCTGTATTGACAACCTTCAATTTTTTTAAAGATATTAATAAAAAACCAAGGTTTTTTATTAATATCTTTAAAAAAAATTACGAAATTCGGTGAAAACTTACCTTTTTATGTACCAAATACGCTGTAATTTATTTGATAAGAAAGATTAATTTTTTCACCTTATTTCGAATTTATATCGAAAAATACCCCAATTTTCAATCGACAATTCACCCTTCAAAATACCAGCTTTTTAAAAAAAAAAATAGTATGCTTTCTATTCGTTGAAATCTCTACTTTCTACTGGTGAAAAAATATTTATATTATACTATAGTAAATCTTTTCAGAAAATGCAAACAATCTAAAAAAACTCAAATTTGAAAATCCTTTATTAATTTCATTTAAAAATGTGATTGCTGCTTGATATAATGAGATTTTCTATCATGACAGAAATGTAATTATAATTAAATAATTAATCAACTTTTTAATTACAACAAATTGCAGCTATCACTTTTTTAAATGAAATTTATAAAGAATTTTCAAATTTGAGTTTTTTTCGATTTTTTTGCATTTTCTGAAAAGATTTAGTATAGTATAATATATACATTTTTTCGCCATTGGAAACTAGAGATTTCAACGAATAGAAAGCATACCAATTTTTTAAAACAGCTGATATTTGATGGGTGAATTTCCGATTGAAAATTAGGGTATTTTTTCTATATAATATGTAAAAACTTATTAATGGCTCATAGATAATTGTATTAGTCTTAATTGTCTTTATTGCATAGCTGTAAGTTTTTCTGAACAAATAAAATAAAATAAATAAAATAATTTCGAAATAAGGTGAAAAAATAAAATATATTTCTCAAATAAATTACAGCGTATTTGGTACAAAAAAAGGTAAGTTTTCACCGAATTTCGTGAAAGATAATTTTTTTGAAAGATATTAATAAAAAACCAAAAACATGATTTTTTTTTAATTTTTCACATAAATTTTAAGGTTATGTGGAAAAAGCGTGACTACAAAAGTTTTAGATCTTTCTATTACATACAACTTTGCTATTTAACTTTTTTCCATAGGACTTTAAGTTTTATCGCTAATCGAGATAAATCGTTTTTTACCCTTAAAACCCCACCCCCACACCCTTCCCGAACTCAGATCGCCCGTAAATTATTTTTCCCTTAATTTTTATATTATTCTCCTCCTTTTCTAATGAATTTCATCCTACTATTATTCTTTTTCACTTTTTATTATTTTTAAAGGTATCGGCACTGGTCTACATTGTCTTAATTTTACTTAAAATTATGAATCTGTTCAATTATAAGTATTTTTTATGATTCTGTAATGTTCTTCATTTGTATAAGTGTAATTAGAATAAAAAATATTGAATAAAACGTTTTTACTGTGTCCAATGAGTAAATACTCATACAATAAAGTAAATACTCAGTATTTACTGAGTTTGAGTTTTTACTCTGACTCAGTTTTTACTGCCTTACCTATCCCTACATACACACCAAATATTCCGCCGTTTAAATAGAGCTAATTCATATAATCTCCATGGCTAATTCGCACCATTGCAGTCAGTGTTCACTGGCGCGCTGTACGCGACGGTCATATTGTGCGAAACTACCTACGTGTGTACGGTTAGCAAGCAAATTTTTAAAACAAACTTTGTTTTATTTTTAGATACTAAATGTAATGAAAGGGCAAACTGGCATCTTGTGTTATAAGATTTTGTAAAAATTGTACAACTATGTAAATCAAATAAATCTTCAGGGGTTACCTTTCACAGGTAACTATCATAGTTGTTCACAATAGATAAATAATTTTTACCCGACTACAGCAAAGCAAAAAGTAAGGGCTATGTTTCTCACAGGCAATGTATGTATGAATGTATATAGGTAACGGTTATTGACAAGTATTTATTTGTAAAAACACACCACCTGCATGCCACAAATTATTTAAAAAAAATATACTAGCAAACGCCAGAAGCTCACAAAGTTAATATTATTCGAGGGTAACTAAAGAAGCGACAATACAATACACTTAATTCCATAGAAAAACTGTACAATTACAGAAATACCTACGATACTAATAAGTAATAACATTAAGCATAAAATTATATTTTACTAGCGACCCGCTCTGGCTTCGCACGGGTATAAAATATATAGCCTATGTCACTCACTGAATAAAATATGATTAAAATCGATTCAATAGTTTTTATATTCATTAATACCTGTGGCCCGCATTAATGGCCGGAGCCCGGAACCGCCGCAAAAGGTATGTCGTATGTACTACTAATTCTATACCCGCGCGAAGCCGGGGCGGGTCGCTAGTTAAATATTATTATGACAAATTTTAAGATAATTATACTATCGAGCAGGTATTTTTTAAAAACAATATCGACGCAGTATATATGTTTAGGTAATAATAATACTTTTATAATATTATAATTATTATTATTACATAATACATAAACATACTGCGTCGAATTAAGCTAAAAAAAAGCGGCCAAGTGCGAGTTGGACTCGCCCGTGAAGGGTTCCGCAACAGCATAAGGTTAATTTCTATAAAATTAAAAGGTTTTTGATTTATTTTTATATTTTAGTTGATTTAATGAAAGTTAAATTAAGGTTTACCATTTATGACTTATAAAAAAACTCCTCGTTAGATCTCGTTCAAACCAATTTTCGTTGGTAGTTTTTATAATAATGTACATCATATATTTTTTTTAGAATTATCATGCCCCTACTTTAGAAGTTAGAGGGGGGGACACACATTTTACCACTTTGGAAGAGTCTCTCTCGCAAACTATTCAGATTAGAAAAAATGATATTAGAAACCTCAATATGATTTTTGAAGACCTATCCTAGATACATCCATACACGCATAGGTTAGACGAAAAAAAATTTTTTGTTTCAGTTGTACTTGTACCTATAGGGACCCCTAAAATTTTTGATATTTTTTCTATATTTGTATCAAAATCTTAATGCGGTTCACAGACTACATCTACTTACCAAGTTTCAATAGTATAGCTCTTATAATTTCGGAGAAAAGTGGCTGTGACATACGGACGGACAGACAGACAGACAGACAGACAGACAGACAGACATACAGACAGACAGACAGACATGACGAATCTATAAAGGTTCCGTTTTTTGCCATTGTGGCTACGGAACCCTAAAAAATACCTTATACAGTCTAAAAGTTTTACAAAACAATATTATGGTTATACTTATAACTTACTGATTATTTTTGTGCCAACCCTACTTCAAAGTTGGATACTGATGACGGGGATGGGGGTGTTGTGGGTGTGTTACTGACGTTTCTGTTGTGGCTGTGTTTCTTACCCATGTGAATGTTCAGGCCTTTTACCCCTTTAAAAGCCAGGCCGCAAAACTGGCAGCGTATGAAGTTGACCCGTTCGCTCGCAGTCTCCGACATGTAAATCTTATAGAAGAAATTACTAAACTAAAACAGTTTGTTTTATTTAAATCATTATACACAAAGTCGAGGGATTTCATGAAATATAATCTAAGGCCTTGCCATTTGCCTAGGTACTTCCGAAACAAAAATAATAGGAACCTCCTACAAAATCCTGCAGTGATTTCCTAATAAAACATAAACGATTATTATTTTTAACAAAAAATTAAAACCGACTTCCAAGGTAAAACAATAATAACATCCTTATAATATGAACTAAAAAGTGTTAAATAATTATTCCTATCTAATAGTGCCTTTTTACGAATTCGGCTAAAACTCAACTATTTCTGTACTCAATCTTCATCATTTTGAAGCCGGTACCAGATGAATCTTCTGTTCTCTGACAGAATATTTGAAACTTTTGGAACTGGCACCGACTTCAAAATTATGAAGATTGAGTACAGAAATAGTTGAGTTTTAGCCGAATTCGTAAAAAGGCACTATTAGATAGGAATAATTATTTAACACTTTTTAGTTCATATTATAAGGATGTTATTATTGTTTTACCTTGGAAGTCGGTTTTAATTTTTTGTTAAAAATAATAATTTCACTCTTTTTAGTTACCTAGTAAGCAAACGCGTACTATACGTAGAATAATACACGTGTATATTATTCTACGTATCTTATTACAGTCACACTTACAAAATATTATAATATCAGCTGCAGCCTGCAGATAATTTTAAACAATCATTAAAAAAATATCGAAGTAAACACGTGTGACGTGCTAAGTAGCCGGTCACCGGACTAGTTTCAATAGGCTGGCACTCGTTCGACATGTGCGACAAGCACACGCAGCGCACATAGTACCTCCGTGAGTAATTTGTATTCTGTGCATAGTACCCGGCCCGCGCCCGCGCCGCTGAGCGCTTGCTTGACAGCCCTGGCAGATATGCGATGCGATGCGTTATTATACTATGAACGCTAAACGCAATGCAAAAGGTTGAAATTAGGTTGTTTTCCAGAATATCTCGGCGAAGTGGAACAGAATGTTACATTATCGAAGCAACTTTAACTTCTCAGGAGTAATGTCAAATGTGTGCCTTATGCTCTGGAGATAAGGTTGAATTTGGTGACATTGGTGACCCTGACGTGGTAATGATGATGATGATGATGAATGTAATTTGCATAGTAGCATATGCTTTCAGTTCTTAAAACAGCGCCTAAACTCCCAAACTTGTATCTATAAGGAATCCGGAGTTCTCTTAGTAGCTTCGGAACCATAGTATATATACCTCGGTGCAAAATCTTGCGTTTTGGTAGCATATGCTTAGGATGCTTCTCATAAAACCAAAATCACCATATGTTTCCATATAAATTTCGAGGAGTTCCCTCGATTACTCATGGATCCCATCATCAGGTCACCACTTTTGTGAACATGGTACCAAATCGGAGTGAAACCTAATACAACACAACAAAAATTTCGAAAATCGGTTCACAAACGGCGGAGTAATCGTTGAACATACAAAAAAAAAAAAAAAAAATATATCCACAGCCGAACATATAACCTCCTCGTTTTTTGGAAGTCGGTTAAAAAGGGTAGCTGATTTTGTGAAAATTCTAATTCCTCTATGAAAACAAAAAAAAAAAAAATCACGCGTTGTTAAAAATATATCAGCCATTCACCGTAGATTTCAGAGTATGTACTTACTTGGGCAATTGGACCCAGTGGGCCCAATGACCAGATATGGATTTTTAATATTATTTCATCTAGCGATTGGTCCCAAGTAATTATTTTTTATGACTGTCGGGTTTATAGTCAGGGAGCCCTAGAACAATTTTTTTATTAGCTGAGAAGCTAATTTTTTTTGTGAGTTCATTTTGATAAGGCAAACAACATTTTTATCAGCGAAAAATCTTGAAAGTTGTAGCTAACAGAGATAGAAAGGATTTCATACTTTGATTTGATGGTCCTAAAATATGGATTGTTCTATTCGTAGGACAATGTTACTTTTGAAATATTACATAACTATTAACCTACCAATATACAAAAAAATCTGCTGGTTAGGGTTTTCCGTTTCCGTTTCCGTTTTAGGGTTCTGTAATCAACAAAACTAGGTTGACAACAAAACTTTTTACATACCAGTAGTAGGACAGGCTAAAAAAGTTATTAAGGTTTAAGAATGTCCAAAAATACTTATTAGATTGTTGTTTATAAAATAGCACGAATTATATTTTTAGCAGCCCAGACTCCCAAAAAAAAACTAAGAATTATCTTAAAATTTATTTAACTACCTTAAAACTATTTTACAAAAATGTCTGCGATCGATTCGAGATCGGAATAGAGAATGATGGGAAATTAATAATAACAATTCAAATTACAAAACGCGGTAAATGCTGAAGAAGCAGGAACGCGGTGGCGATGACCGGGCACGTGTGGCTGCATCGGCATTCTCCTTTAGGGGTCCGTGCGTAATTCACGTTATATAAATAAAAAATAATATTCAAAACTAGAATGTTTCTGAATTTTTTCTTTTCATTTGCAGAACTAAGGCGCACGCGATGACCATGGCGACAAAAAGATGTTTTATTTTGGTTTCACCGCAACCTGATAAAAATACTCTATTTTATTGTAACGTGATATAAATATTAATTCCATTATTATTATTGGGGGTTTTTTACAGATTTAAATAGCTTTTTATTTGGAATATCTTACTCGTAACGCCAAATTACATTCTTTAGTCATATAAGAAAAAAATAATACTGAGCAATTTTCCGGTGAAAATAAGGTCAGAAAAAAGAAAAATTATACAAAAGCAATATTACTTATGTTTAAAAAAAGTTTTGGAGTTTTATAAAGTATCACATACTTACTTGTATAAATAACTCATTTGTTAAAATAAATTTAGACTGAGAAATTACTCCGTTCGAAATATAAACAGATTTGTACTTTTAGGTATAAATAACTGACTTCTAAGTGTTTTTTCTTTTGGATTTTAATATGTAAGTATTGGCTCATAATATTCTATAACCCTGCAAAGTTTCATCGACTGAGGAATTAATGCATGGGTCCCCATACAAAGAATCGGTTCATTTCCTATACTACTTGCGCTACACTGAATGTGTAGCCCGATTGTTCATTTGAAAGTACCTAGAGGCGCACGCGCACGCTTATAGTTTTTGAGAAATTGTTGATTTTGTTTATGTGGACTACATAATAATATCACAAATATTATGTAGTCCACGCGACCACTCCAGGGCTAAGGGGGGGAGGGAGGGTCAGAAAATTAAAAAAAAAAAACACCTCACGTAATTTGCGCACCCTACGTACAACGAAAATCTATTTTTTAAATTAAGTAACTTTCTTTATTGAAAATTCATGTGCTAAACGCACGTGTCGTGTCTAAACACAACTAAGCCGAAGTTACGCCGGCGTAAATTCCGCATGATTACGCCCGCAATGTATTTGACACACTATTCCGTCGCGTTCCGTCCGTATTTTGTATGCGTTTGACATTGCGGACTTAATTTACGCCGCGTAACTTCGGCCTAGTGTGTTTAGACACTAAAGTGACAAAAAATTGGAAAATAATTAAATAAGAAATGAGAAATCATTTGTATTGTTAAAACTTTTGGAGAAAAGTTCATTTCCCAACTACAGTAAATGGAGATATAATAATATATTGTATGTATATATAATATTATAATATAAAACTGATGTTTTATTTGAATTATTCAAAAAAATATGTTTAGTGTTTACAAATCTCTCTAGGCTTATTCTTATTATTTATGTACAGATAAACTTGTAACATAATAATATAACGAGCGCGTTACATAAAAAATATATGAAATGACTACATAGTGTGATGACTTGATAAGTGATGACGTCACAACTCACATCCGTTCGGAAGTACCACAAAAGCGTTTTCGTCAGTAAAAATTAAAAAATATAAAATCATATTTTCAAATCGACTTTATTAATTATCAATCTTAAGTTTTTATTTGATAAGGGTGAAATACGGTGTCGGTTTCCTAGGCCAAGTTCTACTAGAAATAATATGCATTTGTTCAATGAAATTGAATATAGGTCAAGTAGCCTATTCGTGATATTATGGTGAAATAATAAAAAACCGGCCAAGTGCGAGTTGGACTCGCGCACGAAGGGTTCCGTACCATATATAGAGCATATTATATATATAGAGCATATTATATATATAGAGCATATTATATAGAGCAAAAATTGTGTTTTTTGTATGGGAGCAGTTTAGTTAATTTAAATTTTATGATTAATTATTCAAGTTTGGATACAATTGTGTGTTTTGTGAATATTTCAAGTTCCTGTTGCCATTATTGATTACGAGCAGAAAAGGCCAAAAAAGCACGTTTGTTGTATGGGAGCCCCCCTTAAATATTTAATTTATTTTGTTTTTAGCATTTGTTGTTATAGCGGCACCAGTTACGCATTGGTAGAGCAGCAACCTTGTTTGGAAAGCTTCATGCAAGAGTATGGGACAATAATAACCTCACGGTCCGAACGAAAATATTAGTATATGGCCTGTATTCTCAGTGCACTCTTGTACTGCTGAAACATGGACTACGTAAGTATGTAAAACAGGAGCGATGACTTAACACATTTCACATGCGTTCCGTACGTGGCATTCTTGGAATTAAGTGGGAGGATAGAGTCACGAACGAGGACGTCCTTGCTAAGGCACAGTTAGCAAGTGGCTATAGCGGCTATACTCAAACACCGAAGATTACGTTGGCTTGGACATGTGCATCGCATGCCGACTTACAGGCTGCCGAGACAGGTCATGTTGGGGGTGGTAGCGGATGCAAAGAGGGGCATTGGGCGTCCGAAACTGCGTTTCAAAGACTTTATTAAACGTGACCTTGCCTTCTTCAACACCAAGCAGAATGCGATGTCTTCGGCGAGCTCGTCCCGAGCTCGCCGAAGACAGAAGCCAGTGGAGACAAAATATAGTTCAGGGAGTCCGTTACCATGATCGAAAATGGTTCGACAGGTTGGCTGAAAGGCGTGTCAAAACTAGCTCTAGCGATAATTCACAACTTTATCCATCAAACAATGCTCTTTTGTACACAAATTGCGGACGGTCTTGTCGATCGAGAATTGGACTCTATTATAGTCACCAAAAGAAGTGTCTGAAACAGAAGCTTGCAGACTGCACCCATATGATCCCTACCTAAATCATCAGTAATTGATAAAGAGGCCAATGATGATGATGAGCGGCACCAGATGTACACAATCAGTGAAAATTTCAGAAGTCTAGCTAAAGCGGTTATTGAGATACAGCCTGGAGATATACAGACGGACAGACATCGAAGTCTTGGCCAATAGACTAAGACTTTAAAAATGTAAGACCGTTTAAAAAGGCAAAGGAAGATATTCTTCATGTTTACTTTCACATAAGTTGTCCCATTGTCTGCCGCAACAGTAGGCAGTCTGTATACCTAGTGTGGACTCAAGTATATGTAATAGGATGAAATCGGTAAAATTGCTAACAAATTCGACAGATAAGCACCTAGATCTTGGATCAAACGCCGATATAATAGCAATAATACCAAAGAAATAAGTAAATTAGCCAAAGAACTAAGGAAAAGAAGCAAATTCTATAATTTGTTACTGGTCTGGAATATCGAAAAACAACAACCGCAGTTTCGATGTTGCATCAACGCCAGCAGATGGGATGTGAAATCAACCAAAATGTGAGACAAATGACACTTGACAAGGACAGTAGGAGGAAATCTACACGTATTTCAAGTAGATCATACCACATAACCGCAATACTCATGTTATTTTCAATTTATAATGTGTGTTGAAAGTTGAAACAGTTGGATTGTGCGCCATCTCTTTCATCCAGCTTACGCCAAACATGATCAATAATAATGTTAGTGCAAATGATAAATTACGATATTTAGTAGTTCCATTTTTTGATTTGAAAATGAAATATCGACGAATACCAAAAGTTGAACTTACATCGAGGGAGACCGGTGACATGGCGACTTCACTCAGACAAGGATACGGCGGGGGCTGGCCGCGGCTCATGATCTGTTGCCCGATGTTGCTCTGGTCGCTGCTATTGTAATGTGCACCGTAGCTACCCTCCACCGTAGGACGTAGTGGGTTCATGGTGTCTCGGCCATGTACTTGACAGTCATTATTTTCATTCGATTTTCTTTTTGCCTCGGAATTTGATTTTCTTCGTTTTGCTTTTTGATTAGTTTCTTTGTTACTTATCGTAGATGGTGCATTGAAAAAACTGGATGCTGTTATATTTTCTAAGCTATCTAAGTTAGAATTATTGCTTTGGTTTTTATCTGTCTCGTTTTGTTTGTTTTGTTGTAAAATTGCAAAATTGATCATCTCCTGAAATAATATTTCCAGACAGATATATGAAGCGCAGTATTTGTAACTTATCAAGCTCATGCTCACTGTTCGGCGAAGAAAATCACTTACAAATTTCAGATCATTACTTCGAGGAATAATAATATTAGACACCATATTACTTAATAACGTAAAAACGTTTTTCTTGAATTCTGTACATTCTTGAAAATCACTAAATGCCAATGACTCATATTTTCTTGCGATTAAAATTAAGTTGTGCGATATAATGTTCAACGACTCCTGTAGATCTGGATATCTTTGTGGTCCTAGTATATTAGTATTAATATTCGGTTGACCGACATTAGTAATTTGAAAAAGAGGAGGTTGTTGTTTATTGCTTTCTGAATTAGATTCTTGGTGTTTTCTACCGTTTTCACGACTATGACTGATGTCTTGATTATGATTAGTATTTTGATTGTAATTGTTTTCTGGATTATGATTGGTGTTTGGCTTTCCTACCAACGAATTATATTGATTATCGTCATTCTCTAACACATCAATTACTACGGTATACTTTTTACTCCAATCAAATGCTTCTAACTTTCTCAATATGTCATCTGAAAAAAAAAAAAACTTTTTTTAAAACACTTCTACGACTAACTTTATGTAATAATAATAGAATAGTATTTTTAAAATATAAAACTGACTTCAATTTTTATGTAATTGAGAATTAAAATTCCCTTATCTCAAAAACTACTCGACTGATATTAATGAAACTTGCAGTATTCCCTAAGTTAAATAATACCTAGTACAACAAAAAAATGGCACGAATGGGCCGGCTCGACCGGAGAAATACCACGTCCTCACAGAAAACCGGCGTGAAACAGCGCTTGCGCTGTGTTTCGCCGAGTGACTGAGTTTACCGGAGGCCCAATCCCCTACCCTTTTCCCTTCCCTACCCTTCCCTATTTCCTTCCCTACCCTCCTCTATTACCCCTTAAAAGGCCGGCAACGCACCTGCAGCTCTTCTGATGCTGCGAGTGTCCATGGGCGACGGAAGTTGCTTTCCATCAGGTGACCCGTTTACTCGTTTGCCCCCTTATTGCATAAAAAAAAATCTAAAATCGGACTTGTAGTTCCGGAGATATGCGAACACAAACATAAAAAAATACATACATACACTTTTGAAATTTGGCACATTTGTTCAGACACTGATATAATATAGACACGTAGTTATACAAAAAGTGGACAGTGGACAGTTCTGCAAATAATATTACATACATACGCGTCGAATTATTTTCCTGTTTTTGAAGTCGGTTAATAATAGTTTTTAATACAAATTCCTGCAGATGTACTAACCTTCAGTTTCTGCTTGGATTTGATGCATTTTTGGTAAATCTGAAATTGAAAAAAAAAACTATGTAATACATTATATTTTTATACGAAAGCGAAATACCCAGTGGAAATTTCGCAGCCAACTGGTTAAAATAGCCGTTCAATCAAACAGCTAGGCCCTTTGACTGAACAACGCCATTCAATCACCCGTCTAGCTTTTTAATTGAATATTTCAGTCGCTCTAAACGTTTAACACTACAGCTGATTCAAAAGCAGCCGTTTGATTGAATTAGTTCAGCGCTCACCACCGCGGCGCTAGGTGCGTTTTGTTTACAATATGGCGTCAACTAACCGGTATTTTGTGATTGTATTAAGATATTTTTAGTAAATATATATTACATGTGTTATTAAAGTGACAGAAATTTTGGGGCACATACGAGTGAATCAAAATTTAAACAAAATATATTCGAGGAGAAATTACGAGATTATGAAATGCATCACCAAGGTATTTATTGCAATTGTGTTCGAAATGAGTTAGAATGACCTTCACATACCATGCAAAATCATGGTAGAATGTCAGAACTAATTAATATACTACTTACCACCTACATTATTGTAAAACTACATTCTGTGAATAAAGAATTTGAATTTGAATACAATAAATTATTTTACTTGTTACTATTATGCTTGTGTAATAAATTAATAATACACTAAAGTAATGGTAACCTTAGTTAATCTACAATTTAGCCAATTAGCAACGTCGTCTAGCTGTAGTGTTGAACGTTGCAGTCAACAAGTCAGCTAAACGACGTATAGCCGTGGGATTGAATGGCGTGGTTCAGTCAAAAGGCTAGCTGTTTGATTACACGGCGAATTTAACCAGTGGACTGCGACACATTATAATATATTCATTAGGTACCAGATGACGCCCACAACACCGTTGCACCATAGTAAAAGGAGGGGAAGTAGGGTAACTCTGGCCCAATCCGCGATTTAATTACCTACTGTCTTAGGGTTGTCAATTTTAAGCGGCGGCGGCGCTGCGGCGTTGTGATGTGGGAGCGGCAAGCAGCTGTCCGCGCTTCGTTCGCAACCGCATGAACAGCGGCAACGTCGCGGTCTTCCGACTTTTAATAATAATAAGTGACTCTTGATTGTCCATATTCCGGCCAATTTTCGTGCATATTTGCATGCATATTTCGGCACTTGTATCGTGCATATAATCTGATGTCTAAATAAAATTATAAATATACTCTTTAAAACAACATTAAAAATTAACGTCTATCTCTTATAGGTACCTATTATAAACAAATCTGTTGTTATGATTCGAACTTTGCTTTATGTGTATAATTAATATCTGATTTACAATTAACACACAGCAATATTTATTACTCCTGCGATTATGATCGGACATTTTGATTCGTTTGGCGCGGCGTGGCGCGACGCGGGCGTGCAGCGTAAATTGTTAGCCCCGACTGGTACGGTCCGAGAACGGTCTGAGATTTTAACAAGTGTGCGTGCGGCGACGCATTGATACTATGGCGCACACATACAAGCCGCGCGCGGTGCCTTTGTATGAAGATAACTTACTTCCCCTTCCTTCCTTATACTATGGTTGCACCAAAATAAGTTCCGGCCTTGTACCATGAAGCTGTTTTGAGACTCAATCGGACGAGAATGCTGCGTCCTACTCTAACAAACGTGAAATGACGTTGTTAGAGCAGGACGCGGCATTCTCGTCCGATTGTTTGAGTCTCAAAACATAGGCCTACAGGCGCCTACATTTTTCCGGGAAGAAAAGTATCATAATATGTCCTTTCCATCCTCGGGATTCAAAGTATCTTCATACCCAGCAGAATCGGTTCAGTGGTTTAGGCGTGAAGAGGTAACAAGCAGACAGACACACTTTCGTATTTATTATATTATTATAGTACGGAATACGGATATGTCTGAATATAGAAGTACGTGTGGTGTTAGACCTTAATAATTATTAGTGATTGTTTTATAATGTAAATTAAGGTTTAAATTTCAATGGTCATCGAAGGACGATATGTTTACTTGGCTTATCCTTGAAATACCATTCGTATATTTACGATAAGGTCGATGACATCATCCAAAACACATTCCCGGACACCAACGTCATAACTCTATATAAATCTATACTAATATATCTTATATATAAAATTCTCGTGTCACAATGTTAGTCTACGAGCTCCTCCGAAACGGCTTTACTGATTTTTACTAAATTTTATATGCATATTCAGTAGGTCTGAGAATCGGCTACTCGGTACTTTATATATTGATAAGTGCATATGTTGAATAAATAATAGTAAATTATTAGAACCTGAGACTGACGGCGACCATTGTTTGTGCGACGGGATAACGATCGACGTTGCCACAATGATGACATACTTATTTAGTCACTTCAATAAAATAATATGGCAAATATATTATAGCAAAGCAACGTTTGCCGGGAAACTTTGTTTGTTTGTTTAATTGTAATGAATAGGCTCAAAAACTACTGGACCGATTTTAAAAATTCTTTCACCATTCAAAAGCTACATTATTTACGAGTAACATAGGCTACTTCTTATTTTGGAAAATATAGGGGTTCCGTAAGATATTTCAGTTTTTTCGGAAACAACCAGAAAATTTACCTATTTTGCGTACGCTGCCTAAACTATAAAAGATAGAACCATACCATAGAATGTAAATCTTTTAAGTTATAAATATCTACAAAAATGTCCGCGACACACTATACCTATTATTGTCAAGTGAGGCACAACAACCATTTTTTTATTTATAAATCTTGATTTTTTTGGGCTACATTTAAACGCATTTATTTTACCCATGCTAATAATCCTTATCAAAATAAACTTTATAAAATATAAAATTTCATCACTATGTACAATTTATGTAGATAATATTTGGTCTTTGAATAATTAAAATTGGTCGTTTGGTTTAGAAGTTATGTCGAAATTAAAATATTGCGAATTACGCCCCTTTCAAAGTGGGCGCTACCAAGGTTCGCTCGCGGGAGGGGGAGTTTAGATCTATTCGAGTAGTATGTTACATCTATGAGTAGTAGTAGTAGTAGATCTGTGAGTAAACAAAGAAACAAACAAAGTTTACCTCTTTATAAAACTACTGAATCGATTTTAATTATTCATTCAGTGAGTGACATAAGCTATATACATTTTATACCCGTGCGAAGCCGGGGCGGGTCGCTAGTTGTATATAAAGCTATGGCCATAAGTCAGAAAACCCGAAGACAGGGTCAGGCCACACTGAGCGGAACTCCGTACAGTACAAAACTGAAAACAGCCGCCAGCAAACAAGCACTCTGTGGCAGATTACTAAATACATATGTAGAGACTAGGGACCATGTATCTGTGAATGTGCGAGTGTCAGCAGTTTTGTGTATGGGAGGCGACGTATGCTAGAGACGACGGGCAGTCACTGCGTGAGGCCTTGTCTGAATGTACGGGTTTTAGTTTTGGGATAATAAAGGCCAAGTTAATATCACTTATTGGTTTTACTAGTGCAACCCGGGAACTTAATAATGAGGGACTAAAGTGACTCCTACACCTACTTACCCAGCAGTATTTCCTGAGTCCGGATCAAGACTCAAGTTTTCAAGATATCTTTCCTTTTAAAAGGCCGGCACCTTACTGATGTTGCGAGTGTAGGGCAACGGTAGTTGCTTTCTATCAGGTGACCCGTTTGCTCGTTTGCCTCCTCATTTTATAAATAAAGTTGAGAGGTTTCAAGGGACACCCGGATGGAACGATGTTTTAAATTTCCCGCCAGCTTACGTCTTCGCCACATCAACGTCCTCTGTCCTACTACTAAAATAAGTGTCGGTCAAAAAGTGTCGTTCCGTCTAACCCCTTCCGCAACGCGCGATAAGGAACTTCGTTCCAAAAACCTTGGAGCTCCGATCACCAAGAATCTTAAAGCATGTCGATGAGATGCAAGGACAAGTTGTTGCATTGCTGTTATTTAAATATTGGGAGTGCCTCCGCTGCCGGCGCCGGCTCCCAAAAATATCAGTAATGGGAACAGGCGGTAAGTATACTGCCGAGTGCCGGCAGCCAAGATATAAAACAACGACTGCCGGCGCCGGCACTCAAAATGGGAGCCGGTGAAAATGCGTAAAACGCTAGGTTCCAGTCATGCCGGTTAACAAATTTTAAAAAGAAATAGTAAGGTACCTTAACCTCAAATATTGGACTTTTTAACCGACTAACGACTTCCAAACATATTATATGTTCGCCTGTGGATATTTTAGTTTTGAGTTTTTTGTGATGCATTTTCACCAAATGCTACCAAAAAGTAAGATTTTGCAACACAATATTATTCCATGGTTCCGAAGGTGCTGAACAGAACTTCGGACTCCTCGATCCTCAATAAACATACATATTTGAGAGTTTCAGCGTTGTATAAATGTACTACTATGCCTAATGCTACTATGCAGATCACATTAATCATCATTGTACAATTTGTACATTATCGTTGAAGGAGTAAATTAAACACAGAATACTGTATCACTGAACACTCTACTATCGGCAGTGGCTGGCAAGAAGTGGACGACAGCTCTCACGTCTGGCGGCCATATTCTCCCAGCCCCCACTCTGATTTGTAGAGCGGCCATCTTTATTTGTCAATATGTTACCGCTAATGTGCGTAAGCCAGTTAGACTGCAGATTAACAAGGTATTATGCAGATTATCTGGGTGAGTCAGTTACAGTGCAAAAAGTTTATTCTATTCTTACATTAACGAGATAATCTACAGAATACCTAGGTAATCTGCGGACTAAAGACCATGCATGCGGTAAATTGCATAAAACAGATTCTTGTTTGAATAAATATTAGTTGTAGGGAATTATTTTCGGCGGAGCCCCAAAACAAAACAAACAAAAACAAACACAATCCAGGAAGTCCAAAAGTAGGTTAGGTTAGGTTGGAACTTAGACCACAACACCCAGAAATAGCCGGCCGGCAGCCTGTTCGGCAAACATCACGTGACTTCGGCAAACTTCGTAAAACGGCGCCGGCAGCCATTTCGGCAACCGGCGCCGGCAGCGGAGGCACTCCCTTAAATATTATTTAATAACTAGCTGTTGTCCGCGACTCCGTCCGCGTGGACTTCAGCTTATAGCGCGCGGTAGTTCCCGCCATAGAGTAGAGATAAACTACGATAACATGGCGCGCCCCTCCAAAATTCAAAACGTTTGAAAATATGCAGTACATAGCGCCACCATTAAGTGAAATATTACGAGTACTGGTTGATTGGTTGAATACTTACAAGTACATACAAACTCTTTCATAAAGATGTGACTACACACATTGAAACAGTAATTTTGGGGCGTTACCGTAGCTTATCACTAACTTATATTATACTAGCTGTTACCCGCGACTTTGTCCGCGTGGACTTCAGTTTAAAGCGCGTGGTGTCAACAAAATTGGTATCTTTAAAAGAACCCTGGTACCCCTTAAATCAAAATACCCAAAAACAGCTGTGCCGTGTGCACATAATATTTCATTTTTTTTTAATTAAACTTTATGTAAGTAAGTATGTCAAATTTTAAAGCTTATAGGTAAAACTTATGGGTAAGGTCTCTATAATAGCTCCATGGGTAAAGTTGTGTAATGGGGGTTAACCCCCTTAACTTTACCCATAAACTATATTTTATCACTGATAGGTTTAAGGTTACGTTACTGCATAGTGCATAGAATATAAACTACTGAGTAGTGAATAATTTAAATACGTGTGTAACAATCGAAATAATCGAAAAGATACATTAACATGGTACCGCCTCTTTTATAAAGACATTTCAGCAAGCGATAGCGCGATGTAGGCGACTCTTAGCGCCATCTGTTATGATTTTTGGAACTTAATTTGAACAAATTTAGGCATAAACACCCCTGTACAACCCCTTTTTCCAGTTAAAAAGTAGCCTATGTCCTTTCTCAGGCTTTAGACTATCAGTGTACAAAATTTCTTTACAATCGGTTCAGTAGTTTTGGCGTTAAAGCGAGACAGACAGACAGAGATACTTTCGCATTTATAATATTAGTATAGATTAGTATTGATAGTAGATAGACAGACACGTCACACATAAAACGTGTAGAGGGTTAAAAACTGGAGAGTGGGGTCGAAGTCGAACATCAATTTACTTCAAAAACAACGTAAAAAGATTGTTCAATCTTACCACCTCTTATAGAAACACGTTTGAGAAGCACTTGTGCGATGTAGGAGAAACACGGCGCCATCAATTATGAATTTTTGGAACTAACTTAAGGGCGGGAAGACCAAAGAAAGAAAAGTATTCGCAGCGACGAAGCTCCGCTTGAAACAATTCGATCGGGCCGAGGTGCGGGGCAACTTACTGCGGGGGGAACTCGTGACTGCATGGCCCGAGTGCGCCACAGTATACAAAAAATGAGCCGTAGTCTAATCAGCTATTTCATTTTATTTAGAATAATAATTCTGTTTCTTTTATTCATTTACTCCTTTATAGTGATGTTAATGAGTACCTCTATAAATCATATTATAATATCATGGCCGCATGCATAAAAATTAACAGTTGAATTGGTTTATCCTATATTGTACTGATTTCGCTAATGTAATTATTATTATTATTATTTATTTATTTCATCTCATACCTACATCTTATATATAAAATTCTCGCGTCACAATGTTAGTTACCTTATTCCTCCGAAACGGCTTTACTGATTTTTACCAAATTTTATATTATGCATACCTATTCAGGTCTGAGAATCGGTTACTGACTACTTTTTATATAGATAAGTGCATTTGTTGAATAAATAATAGTAAATTATTACAACTCGAAACAGACACAGACGGCGACCATTGTTTGTGCGACGGGATAGCGATGGAAGTTGCCATGGTGACATACTTATTTAGTCACTTCAACAAAATAAAATGTTGTTTTATTGAAGTGTCGACTAAATAAGTATGGCATTAAATAATGATAAACTAGTCCTTTCGCGCACTGATAACTAGTTAACAATAATAAATCGATGGTCCCATTTTTTCACTTTCGATACTTTACCTAAAGTATCGAAACTGAAAAAACGTTACCGTACTTTATAGGAGAGCGATGTAAATTTTTTTTTTGCATAATTTTGCAACGGGTGATGTAATATTTATAAAAATCACCCAAGTGCGTGTCGGGCCACGCGCAATATAGGGTTAAATACTCAGTAGTACCGCTAGTTTTTGATAATTTTTGTATTTTTGTATAGTCAATGAATGTACATTTATAACTTGTTTTACACTACCACAACAACAACATCATCTCAGTTATGTTCCAAGGAATTTGTCAAACTGAAAGTCCCTTTATACTTCATCGAATACTCTTTTTTTTTTGTTGATCACCTATAACTCAATTATTATGAATTATTCTTAGCCGTGATAGTTTTCTGTTTAAATTCAGCATTTTTCCTACTTCCTTGAATTTTTTTACATTTTCAGAAGCAATCGTTTAGCTGATAGAAGAGTGGAGACTCTTAACGATTTTTTCACTTTAAAACTTCATATTTCACAAATCGATCCCTAAATCGAAAAATGAGCTACAAATACCTACTCATATTATTTGCAAAACCTATCCCACAGTATGTATATTCTTTTAAAGCTAAATCGAAAATGGTTAAGCTAAACACAGAATTTTTTTAAAAGTTAAATGTTAGTTTTTGAAAGTCAAATGTAACCCATACATTGTTCTTCATCTCGCTTGCTAGTGTCCATTTCTGTAGTTGCCTATTATAAGCCAGTATTTGCTCTTCTGTCGAAAACATATTATGTTAAGAATAACTATGACACTTATCACAGATATCCTACTTAGGAATAAGAAATCCAATGTTCATGCCAATATTAATGATGTCTCTGTACTGACGAAGGGCTTGCCTTAGTTTGAAAGCTGGCCCATTCTTTGTGTAGAGAAAACATCCTGTTCATATATTTTATATATTAATACGCGAGAGAAAAACTTTGTACTTATCCCTTTTGACGAAAAATGGGAAAAACGTAACTTAGGTGAATGAAATTTTGCACATTTATACCTAGTTTATATGGTGAAGGAGTGCATCGAGCTAACATTATTTTGAAATTATCCTTATTACTATATATATATATATATATATATAAAATATGTTATAGTATATATATATATATATATATATATATATATATATATATATATATATATATATATATATATATATATATATATACTTTTAAGCGCCGAGTTCGTGATTTATATTTGAAGCAATTAGCGGACCCTATATATATATATATATAAACGTTGTGGGACGATCGTTCAATCGACTTTCGGTCGAGTCATTCAATTGAATGGTGTCATTCAATGAATACGCGTGAGAAGTGCTTTGAATTAACTATTCCCCTCTCTAAGCCCAGGGCCCATGAGTTCACCCACCTCCGCCGCACTATGGAAAATGGTAGAACTAGAGCATATCATAAATGGTTTTTAAAAATATCACAATTTAAATGAAATATTTATTGCATTCGATACTCTAATAACCAAATAATCCTAATCAGACATTATTTTGTACTAAAACTGCATAAATATTTTTTTTTCATAGGTTGAAGTAAGTTGAAGTAGCGGATGGCTCATTCAAATGTTTGCACATAATTCAAATGAATATTGTGAAAAATTTATTCAGCACATGCATGCGCTTTTATACATTTTTAAAAAGGATATTTTATGTTCTTAATAATGAGCTATTAACTTTTTTTAATATGCTTTTTATTTTTGAGTAAGTACTTAAAAATTGACATACCCTATTTTTCACTTTTTTTTCGTCGAAGGTTTTCACATTTACCAACGTCTCCCCACGAGCAACTTTATGTGTTATTTGATAATAAATGAAAAATTAAAAAAATCTGCTGCGGAAGTTTGCGGCCCTGGAAGTTATGGGAAAAAATGTGATAGTGGTCGGAGTAGATAATTCGGTATCTTTTGCGGTTACTGCTGACATAGTTTACAAAAACAATATTAACCACAACATTTTGATAGCAATAGCTTATCATCTATTTTGCACTCGTCCTGCGTGAGTAAATATGCATGACATTGATATTAAGTACGTATTTCATATCTAAAAAAAAAACAGTATATTATATAAGGGGAAGCAAATATCTTCAAATTGCACACTTCAGCGTGTATTTCATATTAAGTAAAACTTATTTAAATTGGATATTTCCATTGAAAAGTTAAGTGTTAAGGGCGATTTCATCATTCCCTACATCGAGCGTGGCAGAACCTTGGAATCGTTGTCCATAGTTCTACAGCAAACATTAAATGTTTCTGAAAACAACTTGTGTTTTATAGTTGGTGACATTCAAAGACATATTCTGCCTTCTTTAAATAAGTGCTGGGCTCAAGCATCACGGAAAAAGGACCAATTTATTCTGAATAATACAAGCTGGCTGAAGTCAGGATATTCAGTACAGTTTCCGGAGTCTGAAGCACATTCACTGCCATCAACTTCTGGTGAACAAGGAAGACCGTGCATTGCTTATGGAGACTCCTCAGAATCAACAAAGAAAAGAAAAAACACTCTTTTAATAGAAGAAGGCTTGAGCACATTTGTAACGCATTTTTGCAAGGACTGCGGGCCTTAGGTGAGTATGCAAAGGCTCATCTTGTTGAAGAGCTAAGAAACTCTGAGAGCGAAAAGAAAAAAGTTTTCTTGACTATGTGGAAAGAGTGCTTTTATTGATTTGGATCTAACTAAAGCACAATAATTATATGTACCTAAGAAATTTAACCAATGAAAGAAAGTGTACAATGTTTCCCCCATATTACAAAATACAAGAAATAAAATAAACTTGCTATGCACTATCTTCTACAGTCGAAATCACAAATACTTATGCAAAATTGATTAATACACAAGACTTCCTGGATCACACAGTTGCCAGAATTTTAAAAATTGATTCAGTATTCCAAGAACAACACAGAAATTTAATCCTTTACTGTAAATGGGGATGTGATGGTTCATCTGGCCAAAGTCAATACAAGCAGAAACTGCCAGAAGAATCGGAAACTATTTCAGATGTCAATCTGTTCGTCACTTCATTAGTTCTCATTAGATGATTATAATTGCAGTGGACCTTCATATGAAACCCCGCTCGAATATATTATTACTAGCTGTTGCCAGCGATTTCGTCCGCGTGGACTTCAGTTTATAATTGTTCCCGTACATCGATTGAATAGTTTACGCGCAAATCACAAAGTTACATTTTGTGGGAACCGTACATTTTTCTGCGACAAAATATATCCTATGTTCTTTCCCGGGACTCAAAGTATCTCTATACCAAATTTCAGCAAAATAGACTGAAATTTGTATAGCTTAGGCGAAAATCATAAAAGTTTATTGTGCGAGAACCGTAAATTTTTTGGGACAAAATATATCCCTTGTCCTTCGCGAGACTTAAAGTATTTCCATTTTCCATACCAAAATTCATAAAAATCGATTGAATAGTTTACGCGCAAATCATAAAAGTACATTGTGCGGTAACCGTACACTTTTCCGGGACAAAATGTATCCTATGTCCTTTTCCGGGACTCAAAGTACATAATATATCTATACCAAATTTCAGCAAAATCGGTCCAGCTGTTTACGCGTGATGTCGTAACCAAGGGAAGTATATAGATTCATTTTTATTCCGCGTAAATTAGATATTTCACAGACAAATTAGTCCACAAAAAATAGCCTATGATCCTTCACGTGCTCTACTGCGGGCGAAGCCGCGCGGAACGTCTAGTCTATAGTAATTACTAATATTTTAATTGGGAAGAGTTTGTTTGTTAGTTAGTTTGTTTGTTTGTTTGAACGCGCTAATCTCAGGAACTACTGGTCCAATTTGGCAAATTCTTTCAGTGTTAGATAGCCCATTTATCGAGGAAGGTTTAGGCTATATTTATCACGCTAAGGGCCTGTTTCACCGCTTCCTGATAAGGTGCCCGATAGGCTTATTTGACGGATTCTCCATACTCTATGTGTCAAGTTAAGTGGTGGATAGCCTTATCAGGAAGCGGTGAAACAGGCCCTAAGACTAATTACTAATATTATAATTGGGAAAAGTTTGTTTGTTAGTTAGTTTGTTTGTTTGTTTATTTAGACGCGCTAATCTCAGGAACTACTGGTCCAATTTGTCAAATTCTTTCAGTGTTAGATAGCCCATTTATCGAGGAAGGTTATAGGCTATATTTTTAACCGACTTCAAAAAAAGGAGGTTATCAATTCGACGCGTATGTATGTAATATTTCCAGAACTGTCCAGTTTTTGTATATGTTAATCTATAGCAGCTTCTGAACAAATTTGCCAAATTTCGAAAGTGTGTGTATGTATGTATGTATGTATGTAATATGTATGTATGTATGTATGTATGTATGTATGTATGTCTTTATGTTTGTGCACGCATATCTCCGGAACTAAAAGTCCGATTTAAGTGATTCTTTTTTTGTTGTACTAGGTATTGTTCAACTTAGGGGATGCTGCAAGTTTCATCAAAATCGGTTCAGTAGTTTTTGAGATAGAGAATTTTAATTCTTAATTACATACATCTTGAAGTCGGTTTTATCTTTTTTTAAAATACTATTATATCACGCTAAGACTAATTATTACTAATATAATAATTGGGAAAAGTTTGTTTGTTAGTTAGTTAGTTTGTTTGTTTGTTTGTTTGAACGCGCTAATCTCAAGAACTACTGGTCCAATTTGGAAAATTCTTTCAGTGTGATAGCCCATTTATCGAGGAAGGTTATAGGCTATATTTTATCACGCTAAGACTAATATAGGAGCGAAGAAATAGAGGAAAGTGTGGAAAAGACGGGAAAAATTATTTGAAATGGCTTATTTGAACGCGCTAATCTCAATCAATCCCTATTTATTTACTAATATTATAAATTAATTAAGTATATTTGTCTGTTATCTCATCTAAAGTTATAACACAATGTTATAGCTTAAAACATAGTTAATCTATTGCTTAAAAAACTTTAACTCGCACGAACATACCACATTAAGTACTAATACAAAATATTTAATTGTAAGGGTCAATTCAGACCGCAACGCGACGCGTAGATGCATTTTTAAATTTGTACTGAATTGCAACACTTGATTGCGGCTCTCCACGATGGGCCAGCATAGTCGCCCATCACAATGAGCCAGCGTGGGGCGGACTTAGTGGCGTAGGAGGGCCGATGGCGCCAGCGATGGCCGTGGAATGGCGGCGGTGTCGGTTTTCCCGCCGCACATCAAAGGATGATGGCCCAGCGATGGCGGTACGCCTCTACACGTTGGCGATACGACCGCGACCGCGCCTGACCGCGGTCGAGTGAGGACATCGTAATTCGTACAATTGCGGCTCCCCACGATGGGCCAGCGTAGTGGCCCATCACGATGGGCCAGCGTGGGGAGGACGTAGTGGCGTAGGATGGCCGATCGCGCCAGCGATGGCTGTGGAATGGCGGCGGTGTCGGTTTTTCCGCCGCACATCAAAGGATGATGGCCCAGCGATGGCGGTACGCCTCTACACGATGGCGATACGACAGTCGACGCCTGACCGCGGTCGAGTGAGGACGTCGTAATTTGTTCGAATTTTATTCAAAGTGACTTGGTCTTATAATTAATGAATTATATATTATAAATATGATAAAGGCGAAAGTTTGTATGGATGTATGGATGTTTGCTACTCTTTTACTCAAAAACAACTGAACGTATTTTAATGAATCTTTACAATAATTATTATAGCTTTTACATTATAATATAGGTACCGGCGTTGTTTTAATTTATATGTTGTTATGCATAGCTTTTTACTATTATTACATTCATCATTATCATCATCATCACTACCATAAGCCATTAATATAATTTTAGTCTCGAAATAATTATTCGTAGACTTCAAGAGATGGTTCATATTAGGAGGGAGGTGATACAAAGTTCACCGGGTCATCTGGTGAAGTCATAAATAATTAAAAATGCACGTTTTGCATTGCCGCAATGGCTAATGCTTACACGTCCATCTTGAACTACGTTTAGATCGCAACTGAACACGGCCATCATGTAGAGGCGTTGCGACCATTGCATGGCCATCGCATGCGCCATTCGATCGCCCAGCGCTGGCCACTGTTGTAGATGAGCCATAAAATCCATGCAAATTTAGAAATGCATAATATACGCGTCGCGTTGCGGACTGAATTGACCCTTATTAATAGTACTTATGGCGCTTTATCGAAAGTAATTTTACCGCAAGGACAATTTTATACTTAAAGGCTGATTTACATTGATACAGTAGCTGGCGCCAGCATCACTGTATCAATGTAAATCAGCCTTAATTTGTATGACTATGTCGTGAATACGCTGCGGCCAGAAGCTATCGACTCGCTCGGAAAACATGCGAAAAAACGTAATTATGATCATTTAAAAAATAACTAGGAGCATTTAAGCAAAATGCTTCTATACGATTTTGAGTTGCAAAGGTGTCTATCAATTAAACTAATTTCCTACAATACATCTATTTTCGTTTAAAAATAATCTTCAAATTTCGTATTTTTAAGAGGACATTTCGAAAATTAAATGTATCGAGGCAAAATACATTAATCATGTTTTTAGTTCTTCTCAAACCTAGATAATGCTATGAAGATATGTTTAACTCATTACCAGATTTGTAACATTTCTGAGGGTCCTATAGTATTACGTCAAAAAGGACAGTTTTTTCAATATAGCGCCTTAAGTAATTTACCTATATTATAATGATGAAAACATAATACTTATTAATTAAGTGTTAAAGTTAATCCACATACCGTAAATAAAAATAAATTCCAACTATTTGCACGTAATTCACAAAAATAAACTTATATTTTATGTTTTATTTTATTTCCACTTCATTCACAAATGAACACAAGTTTCCCGCACTGTTTAGGCACTAACACTAGCTTGTAAACAATATCTCTCAAGTCAACACGTGTTGCTCGTAGCTCCAGTTCTAACCGACTAATTGCGTTTCCAAGTGGCAACTGGCAGCAGCGTGCGGAACGGAAGTAGGAGGAGGAGCTTCGCGCAGATTGTGTCGGGGCGCAGCGGGGCGGGCCGCGTTTTGCATGCACGCTTAACTTGTTCAGAGTTGTAAATAAAGACACTGCAAGCTGCCAATGACCTTAGGTACAAGTTAGACAACCATAGATAGTACAATTATGGTAATTGATAACCGTATAGTGTATAGGTATAAGGTACATAATATATAATTATTTTGTTTATAGCGCGCGGTGGTTCGTAGTTCCTACGATAAAAGTAGCCTACGTTAGGTACTGCAAAGTTTCCTTAAGAGCCCGTACTCTCTTTTCTAATGCTCTCTTCACACTCACGCCCGTCTTTCATATGCCAGGTGAAAGAGGACGATCTCCAAGTTAGCGGGCAGATAGAGATTTTCTGTTTTTTAAAAAGTTTTTTATATTAAAGTGGTAAAAAGTAATTCCAACATTGTAAAGACGACTTTCTCAACATACATTGTATTTTTTTCATACCGTTAAGACGTCAATACAATCCATAAAAAGGTGATATTCTAAACCTTTTACAGCAAAATTCAGAAAACTGTCGCGGGTTTGAGTTGGTTTATTTAAAGATACTTTAAAAAAATTAAAAATCTAGCTCCAACATTAGATTATAATTGAAATGATCTTACATGTTGTGCATTAAAACTTATAGAAATACTGTATTTTAACTGTTAAATGAGCGAAATCGGCAAAATTTCGTATACGGACTCTTAGCAAAATTGGGTCCCAAGCTTCCTAAAACCTTTTAACCCCCATTAACCCTTTAAATAATAATAAGGTCAACTTGGATAAGACCGGCATACTTTATTTGAAGTTGGCTTTGAGCTGCCCCTATTTCTTTTGTAATGACTCTAGAAAGACGGTGTACGAGACGACGCAAAATATAGGTTACAGTTTTTAGTTAGTGCAAGAACAGTTTAAATAGTTTAGTGTATGTGTACGAGACAATAAATAAATAGGTTATAGTAAATATTTACAGTTTAGTTTATTAGTAAGTAATAGTAATAGGTTTAAAAATATTGATTGATAATTCGTGTTAGAGTCTCTGAATAAACCATCTCGTGTACATGCCTTTAATTCCCAAAACCAATATAGTCAATAGTTAATAGTCGCATAGTTAATTTGAATAGTAAAATAGCTTATTCTTGTTGTGGACACAACGGCGACAAGGGCGGCGAACATGTTTTAGAAAGTTAATGAAATCGCTTCGTGTTCGCTTCCTTTGACTGTATTAGGTTTATTAGTTAAAATACGTAATTATCGTGTTCCTTGGAAATTTGTATTGAGATGTTTCCCTTAAAAGTAATAAAGCATTGTCTTTGTCAAAACAATAAACAAAGGATATTTGAGAATAGAATTTAAGAAAGCTAGCAGAGGCTTAGTTTATTGTTACAATAGAAATATTTATTTGTGTTTTAAAATAGTTGAGAAATAAATAAAGTTTAGCGGGGGCAGGGTAAATAACGGGATCGCTGGCCAGGCAGCCGGCCAGGTAAAAACATAGGGTCGGGTCGGCCGCCGGCAGACGGTCAGTCCGCTCCGCGCCAGCCTACCGCGAACATCGAATAGCAGAACTGGGGAAATATCTGGGTTGGGATCATCGTCATATAGAAGAAAGGCTGGCCGGAATCGCAGTTTTCTCGATCCCCGCTAATAGTACATAGCGACGAAGTGTTTTATTTCGACCACACCCAGTGCAGAAGCCGTTCTCGAGTAAATTCTCGCACGGCAACACTGCACATTTTGGTCACGTTCGAGCCGGATAGTTGAACATAGTCAACACATCGTCGCCATGCCCGTCACACGATCGCAGAGCGGAATAGCTGCGTCGGCACCCCGTGAAGAGGACCGACCACCCATCGAGGAAGAAGCGGATCTCACAGTTCGTGAAGCACCTGAGTCCCGCCCGTCGTTCCCGCTACAACATGAAGACCCGTCGAAGTCTCCGTCGGTGCCGGTTACCATACAAGCCGCACCGACGAGAGCGAAGTCCAGGAGCGCCTCAAGTAAGGCGGAGAAGGCGAAGAAACTCGCCCGCGCTGCCGAAGAAATAGCAAAGCGCAAACTGGAGCTCGCCATCGCCAGGATGAGGGTTCTCGAAGCGGAATCGGAGGAGGACACAAACAATGAATCCGAGGGTGCACAGGAGAGAGTGACGTCGTGGTTGGAAAATCAGCGTGCGGAAGAGGGCCATATAGATATCCAGACTCTTCTACCGCCTTCGTTACCGGCGGGAGCACTTATAGTTTCGCAAGCCCCGCCGCCACCACCACGTAACACAGCACCCGAGGAAAATATAGAAGTCATCGAGCAACCGTCGGGGAATATAGTTCCGTGCTCGTCATCGGCGGGCCCCAAGCCGCCGAAAGATTCCCCGCTGCCCCGCGTCGAAGCATCGAAAACAGCGGCACCACCGACGTCGGGGCAAATAGCATTGCAAATAGCATCGCAGCCAGTGAATAGTGAGTTAGCGCAGCTCACCTCAGCTATCACCGCGGCCGTAAACAGTGCCGCGGCGAACAGAAGCTCGAAGTACCTGGGGGAGCTGCCCTTCTTCAACGGGGCCTACAGCGAATGGCTCGCCTTCCGGTCAGCCTACATGGAGACGGAGCGCCACTTGGCCACGGCTGAAAACTCAGCAAGGCTACGAAGAGCCCTGAAAGGGAAGGCCAAGGAAGCTGTGACCAGCCTCCTCATAGCAAACGCTCCGTCAGACGTCATTATGAAGACCCTGGAAGATCGATTCGGCCGACCGGACACCATAGCGATCGCCGAGCTAGACAAACTGCGCAACCTTCCCAGGACAAGCGACGCCCTGAGGGACATTTGCCTGTTCGCTAACAAAATAGCGAACAGCGTCGCCACACTTCGGCTCCTGGGAAAAGACAGATACTTATACAGTCCGGAAATAATCAAGAACATAGTGTAGAAGCTTCCGTCGACCACAAAATATCGCTGGTTCGACTACGTCGAGACAATAGAGACCGGGAAGAAAAACGAACCGGAGCTGCTACAGTTCTGCGAGTTTATAGAAAAGGAAGCAAGAAGATGCGCACGATATGCAGCTCCGGAAACAATAGCAGAGGACAACACGACGCCGCCTTATAGAAGACAGCGTGCGCACCACGCACGAACAGAAGGCGAGAAGAAAACAGAAGAAAGGCCGTGTCTCCTCTGCGAACAAATAGGTCATCCCCCGGTCAAGTGCGACAAAATGCAGCAAGCGTCGACGGAAGATAGATGGGCCATAGCAAAGAAAAACAGACTTTGCTTCAGATGCCTCCGCTATAAAACGATGTCTCACAAGTGCGATTTCCGGACTTGTAAAATAGATGGGTGCGCTAGGAGCCATCACCCACTGCCGCACTTTAACAAGCCAAAGGAAGGCGAAAAGGAACAGGTGACATCAACGCACGAACATAGAAGAGCCCACACCTATCTGAAGATAGTGCCAGTTCGGGTCACCGGGTCAAAGAGCTCCGCCGACACCTTCGCCCTCCTGGACGACGGGTCAACGGTCACCCTGCTGAACTCCGACGTAGCGAGGAAGATCGGCGCCAAGGGACGCATCGATCCCCTTGAGATAGAGACACTGGCGCCGGACAACCTCAAGTCCGAGTCGTCTCGTCGGGTTACCATCCAGCTAAGGGGCAGTGGAGAGGCCCACGACATAGAGGCCCGAACCATCGACGACCTGAAACTATCACCTCAGGTCGTCCGGCAAGAAACGGTGTGGGCCTGTGATCACCTCAAAGACCTGGAGGAGCACTTCACCTACCAGGAGATGCAGCCGACCGTCCTCATAGGCCAGGACAACTGGCACCTCCTAGTGGCGTCCGAAGTTAGAAGAGGAGAACGCCGCCAACCCGCGGCATCGAAGACGCCACTAGGCTGGGTCCTGCACGGCACCGACTCGCGCACCCTCGGACACCAGGTACACTTCGTAAATCACCTGGTGGACGACAGGATGGACGACATGCTAAGGCACCACTTCTCCATCGAGTCAATGGGGATAGAAGAGAAGAAGCCGCAGTCCGATCCAGAGCGAAGAGCCCTCGACATCCTGAATAGCAGCACACAAAAGGTCGGGGGCCGGTTCGAGACAGGAATGCTCTGGAAGAGGGAGGACTGTGTGATGCCCAACAACTATGACAACGCACTGAGAAGGCTGCATAACACGGAAAAACGCATCGACAAGGACCCGGAGCTGCGAAAAAAGTACGCGGAACTCATGGCGGCCCTAATAGAAAAAGGGTACGCCGAAAAGGCACCGCCACAGAAAACGCCGGGAAAAACCTGCCGCACTTTCCCGTGCTCAATCCGAGGAAACCGGGGAAGGTCCGAATAGTTCATGATGCTGCAGCGAAGACGAAGGGAGTCGCCTTAAATGACTACTTTCTCACCGGGCCAGATTTGCTGCAGCCACTCCCCGGGACCTTGATGAGATTCCGTCAACATCGCGTGGCGGTGACGGCCGACATAGCGGAAATGTTCATGCGCATCGGCATCAAAGAGGATGACAGGGACGCGCTGAGGTACCTTTGGCGCGGAGATAGACGCGACGGCCCTCCCGACGAATACAGGATGATGTCCCTTATCTTCGGTGCGACCAGCTCTCCAGCGACGGCAATCTTCGTAAAGAACTTGAACGCTCGGCAACACGAGAAGGAGTACCCAGCAGCAGTCGCGGCCATGGTCAAGGCCCACTACATGGACGACTACCTGCACAGCTTCCAAACAGAAGAGGAAGCTATAACAACTTCGATGCAGGTCCAGGACGTCCATCGGAAGGGCAATTTCCATCTCCGCGGCTGGGTCTCCAACTTGCAGCGAGTTGCACGAAGTCTCGACAAGGAACAAGCCGAGAAGGCTCAAGTCGCGATGGACGACGGCACGAAGACAGAAAAGGTCTTGGGACTCGTATGGGAATCACAGCGGGACGAGCTCGCCTTCAACCTTAACTTTGAACGAATTCCGCCGCACCTGCTACAGAAGACGCACCCACGAAGAGGGAAATCCTCAGAATAGTAATGTCGGTCTACGACCCCCTGGGCCTGGCCTCTCCAGTCACCATCCAGGCCAAGAGGCTCATACAGGAAGTATGACGCTGGGGCATAGACTGGGACGTTCGAGTTGATGAAGATCTAGCCAAGCAGTGGACGGAGTGGATAGTGCTGCTACAAAGGTTGAAGGCGATTAAGATACCGAGGGCCTACGCAGCGTACAGTGAAGCCTCATCGCTACAGCTCCATGTATTCGTGGACGCCAGCAGCACAGCATACGCCAGCGCGCTGTACTGGAGATCGCAGGCGGAAGACGGCCGTGTACGAGTCTCTCTCGTAACGGCCAAAGCACGTGTGGCACCCGTCAGGGTAGCATCGATCCCTCGCCTGGAGCTCCAGGGAGCCATCCTAGGAGCAAGAATGGCACAGATGGTCACTGAAGAGCACGAGAGGAAGCCAGATGCTCGCTTCTTCTGGACAGATAGCAAGACCGTCCTAGCCTGGCTAAAGAACGGTTCCCGGAGCTACAAGCCCTACGTCGTCCATCGTATCGTGGCCATAGAAGAGCTGACCACCTTGAACGAATGGCGGTGGCTGCCCTCGAAGCTCAACGTAGCCGACGACGCAACGAGGAGCGCCCCGCCTGACTTCGGTACGGAACATCGGTGGTACAGAGGTCCCGAGTAGGAACTCGGGACCTCGTACAGGAGTACGAAAGCAGCTCTACATGGCCGGCGGAACGCGTAATAGAAGAGAAGGAAACGGGCGAAGAAAGGAGTCACCACATTGTATCAAAGCCGCCGTCGATCGAGCAAGTAATACCGGACGCCACACGTTTCTCCAGTTGGGAGAAGTACCTCCGTACCACGGCTCGGGTACTACAGTTCGTGGAAAAATTGAAGCCGAAAAGAGAGATAGTAAATTACAGAAGAGGCAAGAAAAAAAAATGATAGCGATCCCGACTGGAGAAAACAAAAGAAAACGGCGCCAAAACAGGAAAAACAGATCGAGACGAAAAAACGAAGATTCATCCCAATAGAGGCCAACTTAATCTGGCAGGCCGAAAAATTAATGGACCGCTCAATTCAGCAAGAAAAATTCAAAAAGGAATTCAAAATGTTAAACAGTGCAAAGCCCGTGCCGAACGATAGCCGTCTTCGACAACTATCCGTTCGAGTGGAAGACGGCATCCTACGCGTAAAAAGCCGAATCAACGCAGTCGTCGGGGTAACGGAAGAACAGAAGTCCCCAGCGATAATAGACGGCGACCTCCCGGCGGTGCGGCTCTGGATCGAACACACGCATCGTCGCCTGCAACACGCCGGAGTCGAGACCACCGTGAACGAGTGCCGACAGCACTACTGGGTGCTCCGGCTGCGCCCACTGTGCGCTCCATCGTTAAGGGCTGCCTGCCCTGCCGAATCCGGCGGGAGGCCCCTCCATCGCCGGCCACGGGAGACCATCCTCCCTCCCGACTGGCCCATCACCAGAGGCCGATCACCAACACCGGCGTGGACTACTTCGGCCCAGCCAGCGTCACAGTGGGGAAGCAGCATCACAAGAGGTACGTCGCCCTGTTCACGTGCCTTACTACAAGGGCCGTGCACCTAAAGCTGGCAGCGTCCCTGTCGACCGACTCCGCGATACTGGCCCTCAGAAGGCTCATCGCTCGCCGCGGGTGTCCGACCGTAATATTCTCGGACAACGGCACCAACTTCCACGGGGCGGACGCAGAGTTACGACGCGCCGCCATAGAGGCGATGAGCCAGGAAGCCGACGTTCGGGCCATCAAGTGGAAGTTCATCCCTCCCGGCGCTCCGTTCATGGGAGGAGCGTGGGAGCGCCTCGTGAAGTCAGTGAAAATAGCGCTCTCCGCCGTGTTGCACGAGCGTCATCCATCCGAGGAGGTCCTCAGCACCCTGCTCGTGGAGGCGGAATACACAGTGAACAGCCGCCCCCTCACGCACGTATCGGTCCAGCCCGAAGACGACGAAGCCCTCACGCCCAACCACTTCCTCCTGGGTGGGTCAGCGCGGGTACCAACGCTCGGCAAGTTCGACGACGCCGACCTCATCACCCGCTCCAACTGGCGGGCGTCGCAGCGCCTGGCAGACATGTTCTGGGCGCGCTGGGTCCGAGAGTACCTGCCGGAACTCCAACACCGGCGGGAGCCTCGCGGGAGCGGAAGGACCATCAAGGAGGGCGACGTCGTGTTGATAGTGGACAGCAACCTCCCGAGGAACACCTGGCCCCGGGGCATAGTCATCGCCACATACCCGGGACAAGATGGCGCGGTTCGAGTGGTGGACGTGAGGACCAAAGGAGGAGTACTTCGGCGACCGACGAAGCGGCTGGTGATCCTGTCGACATAGTGCGTCGTCTCTCCCAGGACATCGGATCTGCAGCATTGAGACTACGTCGCTGCACGGCGGGAGAAATGTACGGGACGACGCAAAATATAGGTTACAGTTTTTAGTTAGTGCAAGAACAGTTTAAATAGTTTAGTGTATGTGTACGAGACAATAAATAAATAGGTTGTAGTAAACATGATATAGATAATATTTCCAGTTTAGTTTATTAGTAATAGTAATAGGTTTAAAAATATTGATTGATAATTCGTGTTAGAGTCTCTGAATAAACCATCTCGTGTACATGCATAGTTAATTTGAATAGTAAAATAGCTTATTCTTGTTGTGGACACAACGGCGACAAGGGCGGCGAACATGTTTTAGAAAGTTAATGAAATCGCTTCGTGTTCGCTTCCTTTGACTGTTTATTAGTTAAAATACGTAATTATCGTGTTCCTTGGAAATTTGTATTGAGATGTTTCCCTTAAAAGTAATGAAGCATTGCCTTTGTCAAAACAATAAACAAAGGATATTTAAGAATAGAATTTAAGAAAGCTAGCAGAGGCTTAGTTTATTGTTACAATAGAAATATTTATTTGTGTTTTAAAATAGTTGAGAAATAAATAAAGTTTAGCGGGGGCAGGGTAAATAACGGGATCGCTGGCCAGGCAGCCGGCCAGGTAAAAACATAGGGTCGGGTCGGCCGCCGGCAGACGGTCAGTCCGCTCCGCGCCAGCCTACCGCGAACATCGAATAGCAGAACTGGGGAAATATCTGGGTTGGGATCATCGTCATATAGAAGAAAGGCTGGCCGGAATCGCATTTTTCTCGATCCCCGCTAATAGTACATAGCGACGAAGTGTTTTATTTCGACCACACCCAGTGCAGAAGCCGTTCTCGAGTAAATTCTCGCACGGCAACACTGCACAGACGGTGTTCACAGTAGATGACAAAGTAATCTTTTATAAACCTAATACAGACGTGAGATGTCCCCACGCATTAATTATGTGGCAAATACAGTCGATATTTCAAAGAAACATCTTGTAGACGGTCTTTCCTAGTCTTTGGGGCAAGTCCGTCTAAAGGCGATTTTCGACATCGTATGTACACTAAACAGACTAAAAACCAGATAGTGACATCTGTAAGTAGGAGGTAGTGAAAAAGAAACTATACAGTTATAATTTTAAAGCTTCACTTAGTTTTAATCGAGTAAAAAAGAAAATTGGGGCAAGTCATGTGTTTGGGTTCAGGGCTATCAAACATTTTTTTCACATGGGTAATCATTATCATTACATAGTATAAAACAATGGATATCCCACAATTTTTGACACAGTTTACTCTTCCTTAGTCTTCATTAGTCGTAGTGTTGGTGACTAAATAATTTATGAACATGAATCATTTGTAAATTAAGCGAAGCCAGCAAGTAAGTATTAACATAGAAAATGTTATTAACTCCTGCCTTGAGGCAAGACCGGCATACTGCCGGAGTTGCCCCAGTGAACTAGGTGGACTTCCCCACTCTTAACTTTTTAGGTTAGAAAAGATTAAGATAGTATAACTAAAGCAGTTTTTGAGAAATCAGTGCAGCCAATTACTTCTGTAGACATTTAAAAAGGTACTCACCATAATCACAATTCAAAATAATTAGTGATTCACACCACAATATATTATTTTCCTAAATTTACGAGTCAGTTTTTAGCCACCATACATCGAATAGCGCCGTCTGTCGTAGCTTATCTAAATCAAAATTTGACGACTGTTTTACCGACAGATTCAAGAATCCCGTGGTGTTGCTATAGAAAGAGAAATACCTTCTATTTGGTCTTGCCCCCTAGATGGTCTTACCCAAGTTGGCCATACCCAAAAACCGCTGTGCACATATCATGACATATTTCAATATCTTAGTAGTAAATTTATCTTTTAACTTTAAACGAGCACGGAGCAATTCTTGTATATATGTCACCGTAAGATTGTAAACACTGCGAGATTGTAATATTATGATGAAGTGATGGATTGTAAACAAACAGTTTTCCGATGCTTTTAAATTAATTATTTCGTATTTAAAATAACTTCAATTGCCTGAATATTTGATGTTATAACATTGAATAAAATTTAGATATATTTAAAGTGCAGTTTGAATTATAAATTAGGTTAATTTTAATAACCGAACATTCAAACAGCACTTTAAATATATCTAAATTTTATTTTATGTTATACATCTCATATCATTTGGCATTGAAGTTATTTTAAATACGAAATAATTAATTAAAAATCACCGGAAAACTGTTTGTTTACAATCCACCACTTCGTCATATTACAATCTCGCGGTGCTTACAATCTTACGGTGACATATTATAATAATTATATATACTTAATTGGAATCTCGGAATCGGCTCCAACGATTTTCATGAAATTTAGTATAAAGGGGGTTTCGGGAGCGATAAATCGATCTAGCTAGGAATCATTTTCATAAAATTTCATTTTATGTGTTTTTTTAATTTTTTGAATACCGAGCGAAGCTCGGTCATATAGCTAGTTACAAATAAACAATATTTATGCCAAAATTTTAAAGCCGTACATAGCAATGTACGTAGCCCATTCCAAAAAAAAATCATATAAACTTATCCCATTACATCCCCTTAAAACCCTTTTTCCAGTAAAAAAGAAGCCCATGTCCTTTCTCAGTCTCTAGACCAGTGGTTCTAGTCCCTGGAGGCATTCCAAGTAGTCCGCGAAGCCAGCGTAATAATATGTGAATTATGTGAGAATTCAGAATTTAATAAAGAGTATACTATGCAGTCACAAAAATCACATTTAATTAAAATCTGTAACTTTTAGATTTTTGCCGAATAAAAAATATGAGTGCTAAAAACCTGTCCTTGTATTCTTTATCAAAAAAAACCCTTAGTTTACCTAGGTTGTTAAAATGGTCCCTCCATGACTAAAAGGTTAAGAAGAAGAACTACTGCTCTAAAGTCTAGATCTAGACTATCGGTGTACAAAATTTCAATGCGATCGGTTCAGTAGTTTTGTTGTGAAAGACACATTAAATAGTACTTATAGTTGCCTCACTGCCTCAATGTGGAAAAAAATGGGTATTTCGATGCCCCGCTAAAATAAAGAAAACAAGTGCGAGTCAGACTCGCACACGAAGAGTTCCGTACCGCTATAGAGTGAAAGTAGACAAAAAATTGTGTTTTTTGTATGGGAGCCCCCCTTAAATATTTACTTTATTTTAATTTTATTAATAAACAAATTTTGTTGTGATTACTAACAAGCTAATTTTTGTAAGTAGCTACATTTTGATAAGAAAAACAACATTTTTATTTTCGAAAAATCTCGAAAGTGGTAGCTTACAGAGATAGAAAGCATTTCATACTTTGACTTGATGGTCCTAAAAAATGGATTGTTTATTTGTAGGACAAGGTTACTCTTAAATTATATAACTATTAACCATCAAATATACAAAAAATCTGCTGGTTAGGGTTCCGTTTTAGGGTACAGTAGTCAACCAAATTTTGTTGATTACAGAACCCTAAAACGGAACCCTAACCAGCTGATTTTTTGTATATTTTTAGCTTAGTAGTTATATTATAATTTAAGAGTAACCTTGTCCTACGAATAAAACAATCTATATTTAAGGACCATCAAGTCAAAGTATGAAATCCTTTCTATCTCTGTTAGCTATCACTTTCGAGATTTTTCTAAAATAATAATGTTGGTTGTCTTATGAAAATGTAGCTACTCACAAAAAATTAGCTTGTTAGTAATCACAAAAAAATTTGTTCTAGGGCTCCCTCACTATTATTTATAGTACAAAATATAATATAATTAAGGATTTTGTGAAAATTTCAAGTGCCTAACTGTTACCATTATTGATTACGAACAAAAAAGACCAAAAAAATCGCTTTCTTTTATGGGAGCCCAACCTTTAATATTAACTTTATTTTATTTTTAGTATTTGTTGTTATAGCGATTAGTGGCAACTGGCAACAGATACAAATTATTATATAATATGTCACCGTAAGATTGTAAACATCGCGAGATTGTAATATTATGACGAAGTGATGGATTGTAAACAAACAGTTTTCCGGTGATTTTAAATTAATTATTTCGTATTTAAAATAACTTCAATGGCAAATGCTCATACCATTTGGCATTGAAGTTATTTTAAATACGTTGTATAACATAAAATAAAATTTAGATATATTTAAAGTGCTGTTTGAATGTTCGGTTGTTAAAATTAACCTAATTTATAATTCAAACTGCACTTTAAATATATCTAAATTTTATTCAATTTTATTAATTTAAAATCGCCGGAAAACTGTTTTTTTACAACCCATCACCTCGTCATATTACAATCTCGCGGTGTTTACAATCTTACGGTGACTTAAACACAATCTGTGAAAATCTTAGAAGTCTGGCTATAGCCAGACTTCTGAAATTTTCACACCGCTATAGCGGTTCTTGAGTTACAGCCTGGAGACAGACAGACATTGAAGTCCCAGTAATAGGGTCCCGTTTTTACCCTTTGGGTACGGAACCCTAAAAGGTTTTGGAGGGTCGCTGAATCGATTCCTGCCGTCCGTATATCTTGCGGTTCCAAAGTTACATTTTGCATTTATCGACACACATTGTATCCCATTATCTACTATCTGCACGCTTCATTGTTCCATAATGACGCATTATCTAAATAATGCTCGCCTCGGCGTCCTATTGTTCCCAATAAGGGTCCCCTAATCACTACCCAATCAACACAGATTAGCTGAATAAGTTTTGCGTAAAAGCAATTCTTTTGACTTTAAGCTGGATAGTATTTGAATGACTTCTGCGTAAGCGCTTATACAGATGATACTCAAGCAATTTGGGCACAAAATATCTTGCTTCAATTTGGATAACATTTGATTAATAGTCACATAGCAGCTGAATAAATGTACAACACCCTGAATATCTTCTGCATAAATTCTGATTATTCTTTAGTCCAGAAATTATACATCTTTGGGAGAGCCATGCTTCGGCACGAATGGGCCGGCTCGACCGGAGAAATACCACGTCCTCACAGAAAACCGGCGTGAAACAGCGCTTGCACTGTGTTTCGTCGAGTGAGTGAGTTTTCCTACTCTTCCCTATTTCCTTCCCTACCCTCCCCTATTACCCCTTAAAGGCCGGCATCGCACCTGCAGCTCTGATGCTGCGTGTGTCTATGGGCGACGGAAGTTGCTTTCCATCAGGTGACCCGTTTGCTCGTTTGCCCCCTTATTGGATAAAAAAAAAACTTTTATGCAGTTGATAATTTGTGAGTTCAGATATTCAAAAGATATTCAAAAATCCGATATCAAGAGAAGTTTTATAAAGAAAATGTGCAAGTAAAATAATAAACATGTCATTTTTCATCGTGACGAGATTATTTTGTGATATACTTAGTTAAAAAAATTGTAATGGTGGTTGGTAATTTTCGTCACGTCTTAAGTAAATTGTTTTATACATTTTAAATAAGTTTAAGGTATAAACGCATGGCACTTTACTGTGAATTATCAATAATCAATATGATAATTGTACATTTTTTGAGCGCCTTAAGAGAAAGCTACAATTTAAAAGGTTAACAAATGTAAAATAATATTTAAATTAAATTATCTAATACTTTTTTATCAAATTTCAGTTCCGGCAAATAATGAGAATAAAAATTTGTATAGCCGCTAATGTTTGCTACTCACTAAACAAGTGTTTCATAAGATAAATGTTGAGGATTTTTATAAAAAAAGAGGTTATGTCGAACGTTATTTAATGGAGGACGGCCAATTTGAATTAAAGGACACTTTAATTCAAATTGGCCGTCCTCCAAACAAACTGACAAGTTTCGGTGATTATTTTGCATTTTTCTGCATAATGGTTCACATACGACTACATATCCAGAAATTATTTGGTTTAAAGTACAATAATTATACATTTCTCAGAACTATACTTCTTTACGCTTTTGTTATTATTTTTCTGAGGAGGCATGCACAGTTGTTGATGCAGCACTTATCAAGTTTTGATACAAAATGGTGAAATATCTGGATATAAACATAGATATCTTCGACTAATAAGTTATTTGCTGCATAAGATACTCACATTTGTAACTGATATTGTTATAAGCTGAACATAAAGACAATTGTTCGCTTACAGCGCTATGAGTTAGGTAAAACAAGCAGTTTATTTTCAATTATGCAGAAGTTTGCTGTGTAAAGAAGAAAAAATCTAAAGTATTCAGCTTCTGAATAAATTAGTACCATTTCGTACACTATGCAGCGTAAAGAAAATATTTCGTCTTATATTCAGCGTTTTGCTGTTTAACCACTTTGTTTAAATATGTTATACAGGACAATGCAAAAACTTCAGCTACTGTGCAGCTAATAGCTGTTTCAATTACTTTTATTTGAATATCGCTTATTTAGCAGATTCTACTCTTGATTACTATTCAGCTTGAAGGAATACCGCGAACTTTATACAGAATTTAGTAAGCTTACAACATTATTTTAATTTAAGAACTCTCTTATTCAAAATAAAGCTATAGCGTCAGCTGTAATACAAAAGTAATAAAGCTTGACACTGCTTATTGTCGTATATTTTCGCTACTATCTGGCTTATGTGTTGGCTGGGTACCTGCTTATCATTTACGCCACCTCACTTTCCTCATTTTATAAAAGCTCAATAATTATAACCTTTACCACAGAATACATAATATTATGCATTATTAACAACCTTTACAGAGGCACAGAATATAATATATTCGTCGGTCGAGTTTTGGTCGCGGTATTAAAATATAATTCTAGTGCCTCTCTCAGAATTAGCCTAAACCCCGACTATTTGTGTAGACAATCTTCATAATTTTGAAGTCGGTACTAGTCCCAAAAATTAAAAATTTTTTGTCATTCTTAGCTGGTTTTCTTTTTTAGTTTTAGGCGAATTCTGAAGGTGTCACTAATAAAGAGTAAGAATAGTTAATGGAATCAGGCGTTACTTTGCGAAAATCCATAGCTTAAAATTTAGTTTTTTATTACTTTTAGCAATATTCCGCGAAATAAGCTTCCACCTAATAAGTAAATGAGTGAGTGTACGCATAGGCATGCGTACAGCACCTCCCTCCTCCCACACTGCCTATGCGTACACTCGCATGCAAGAACTTGCAAACACCACCACCACACAAGCAATAATGTTGGCAAATCCGTGCAAGGCCCCTCACCACCATGCAGGTTGAAAACCTCGACGCGCGTTTCGCTCCAACACCGGAGCATCCTCAGGATGTGGACTCTACGATGGACTTGACGGACGTTGTTCGTAGAGTCCACATCCTGAGCCGGGACCATAAATCTATACTATCTATACTATTAATAATATTATAATTCTGCATAGTTTGTTTGTTTGTTTGTTTGTTTGTTTGAACGCGCTAATCTCAGGAACTACTGGTCCGATTTGAAAAATTATTTTACTGTTGGATAGCCCATTTATCCAGAAAGGCTATAGGCTATATTTTATCACGCTAAGACTAATAGGAGCGAAGAAATAGAGGAAAATGTGGAAAAAACGGGGGAAATTATTTGAAAGAGTGCTAATCTCAGGAACTACAGGTCCGATTTGAAAAATTCTTTCAGTATGAGATAGCCCATTTATTGAGGAAGTCTATAAGCTATATTTTATCACGCTAAAACTAATAGGAGCAAAGAAATAGAGGAAAATGTGGAAAAAACGGGGGAAATTATATGAAATTGCTTATTATCTTAAGAACTACTGGAGCAATTTTTATGTTATTTGGCAAACATGAAGAATAGACAACCTAAAGGGACATAGGCTTTTTTGCGGAAACATATACGGTGGCGCGAAATTCCTAAATTACGCAAGCGAAGCTGCGCGGAACATCTTTATAATATAATAAAAATCGTAGGAAAGTCAATTCTGTACATTGAATATTTTTGTACATTAAATAATACTTGGGATGTGATCTACTATGCTAACGCGCACGAAGTTGCGGGCAACAGTTAGTTAGGTATATAAAATTATTACTTAAAATATGATTTAAGGTTACCGCACACAGTGACGAGGCGCAGCGGGGAGAGCCGCATTCATACTAATATTAATTATTATTATAATAATTATGACTAATTTAATAATATAAGTTTCCCCAAATGTACGGTTCCCCCGCAATAAACGTTATTTATATTTTTATGTTTCTTGAAGCCTGATGAGCTTTGGCAAATTGGCACTAATTGTAGCATTTGGTGGCCAGATGTCAATTATTATTATTTATCCTTCTAGAAGAATGTTTTTTTTTTCTTTTCAAAGAATTGCCCAACTCATTTTTTTTTTCGAAAGGGTCTAAGCTACTGGTCTGGTTAAGACCATGGTAGTATAATCGTGGCTATAACTAGTCTGTTGCTAGTTGGTTTGGAGATAAACAATGAGGGGGCCTCCCCTAAAGTCACACGTGTGACATTCTAATCGGGCAATATTGGGGAGAGCTACGAAAATAAGCTATTTTCATCTGACGTGGGGACTCGGATCCCCCCTGCTCTTAAGGGGTCTTACTCACTCTCTGACGAGTGAGGCTGCTCGCGCGTGGTAGCACAAACTAGCTGCGTACGAGTTATCGCGGTAGATGAGCTCAAGTTATTAATGTTATTGCATAAAAGAGGGCCGTCCCTCTCCCCTTCCGAGTCCGGTTGGGTGACATACGCGTGTATGTTCTAATGTCAAAGTAATTGGTAGAGCTCTCTACGACAATGTCGCGGTCGCGGTCATGATTTAGGTGTGTTCCTATGCTATCCGCATGCGAACTTGAACTCGGGATCGAGCTCGGCACCGGTTTTCCTGACCTGTTTGTCGTTTGGGTCGTGTTAAGTCAGTCCTTGGGGAAGGCGCCGGCGTCGTCCCCGGTGCAGTACTAACTACGCGGGCGAGTGTGATTTGTGTTTGCGTAACTGTACACAGTACGTTACGTATTCTGTGATGGGGTCTACAGGGTCGGCTAAGATATGCTTAGGCCGCCTGAAGATGTATCGGAATGTCCGTGCGTCATGTTCGTAGTCCACAGCCTTACGAATGAGCGGATTGGGGCGTACTTTTCCTTTCTCAAAGAATCTCTCCGAGAGTTCTTTGATATAGGCTTTGATAGTGATAAGCTCGCAGTCTATATGCAAGTCGATGTTTCGCATGTAACGGGGGGCACCTGTTGCTATGCGCAAAAAACGGTTTTGAACTCGTTGCAATTGGTTCATCTGATTGTCACTTATGTGTGCGAAAGAGACGCACGCATAAGTGAGTATCGTTCTTATACATGTTTTGTATAAGGTGAGCTTATGTCTTAAGGACATCTTGCTACTCGCGTTGAGTAAAGGATATAATTTGTATAATACAAATTTCGCTTTACGTACGGTATTCGATATATGGTTCGTGAATGACATCGACTTGCTTAGTATTACTCCTAAGTATTTGACAGCCGTGACTTCGGGAATTAATTTTCCGTGCAGACTAATAGGTTGCATTTTCTTACGTTTTAGTCCGTTAAATAATATAGCGTGACTTTTGTCGGGGTTTAGTTCGATTCTTCATTTTGCGAACCATTTACCGAGTTCGGTAACTGGTTCTTGGAGTTTTTTGGTCGCGAAAGCTATTTGGCGATGAGCAAAGAAAAGGGCCGCGTCGTCCGCGAATAGCGCTTTCTGTACTCGAGGGTGGGTGGGCAAATCGGACGTGTAGAGATTGTAGAGGGTCGGGGATAGAACCGAGCCCTGCGGTCCAGCCTCTAGATCTCTAAGTGAAGACAGAATGCCTTCGACTCTAAAACGAAATTTACGGTTTTTGAGGTAGTTACTTATTATTATAACAAGACTATCGGGAATGCCGAGTTTAAAAAGTTTATAAATTAGCCCATTGTGCCAAATTTTGTCGAATGCTTTTGCGACATCAAAGAAAACAGCGCAAGTCAGTCTCCTATTGTTCTTTTGTTCTAATATGTACTCCGTTAGGCGGTGTACCTGAGCGGGACAGCTGTGGAATTCGCGGAATGCGAATTGTTCGTCAGGTAAGAGTTTTTTATCAACTATGACGTCTTTTAGGCGTCTTAGGGCCTCTTTCACCATCTCCAAGTAAAGTGTTGAGTAGCTACTTGTCAAGTAACGTTAATTGGCAAGTAAACCTTACAAGTAACTTTTGTCAATTTCACAAACAAAAATGAAGCTCTGATTAACTACTTGCCGGTTAAGTGAATGACATAACAAATCGTACATTACATTCGTTCAAAATGACGTAAACGTCAATCGTCTGACGCTGTCACTTGTCATTGGCGGTGAAACAGAAGAAGTATACCTTTCTTTTGTGTATTGTTGCCATTGTTGTTGCTTGTCCCTCGACCGTGGATTACTGTGAATCTATTGTTGTTGTTTATTTGTTATGTATAAGCAGGTATAAGTTAGTATGCACATAGATACTTCTTGAAGTAGGTTACAGGTTACTGACAGAGCATCATATGCAATAAGTTTATTATTTTGTTTCCAACGTGTAAAAAGGATTAATAGTAGGTACTAGAATAGAATAGAAAATTCTTAATTAAAATTTGTACAAAAACTAACTAGGTACTAAATACTGTGTCATTGCTCATTATTGATTATTTAATGATAAAAATATTAAACTGACTGTTGCGTTTTAGGCATTATTTTGTGTTTAAGTTATGCACTTGGTTCGCTGTAAACTTCGATTGACGAAATCTAGCCAAAAAATCTGTTTCATCTAAGACCATGAAATAATCAACACGGGATTTAAAGACATGTTTGTTGCAACGAAATATAGTCCAATTCATCTAATTGGTGATCAATTAAATCAAAGAAATCCATATTTGACAAGAGATAAACAAATTTAACCGTCAAGTAAACTCGCTAATTGGCAGATGAAGTGGCAAGTAAGTTACTTGACAGTTTAATCATACGCAGAGTGCTACTCGAGGGTCGTGAAATTGACACATGTAGTTACGGGTGACTTTAACTAGCGAGTAGTCTACTCGACACTTTACTCGAAAGAGGCCCTTAGTATAACTCTTTCGTAAATTTTACCGAGGCAACTAATTAAGCTAATTGGTCTGTAACTACTTGGTTCCGTCCGGAGTTTACCCGGTTTGTGGATACCTATTATTATAGCTACTTTCCAAATATCTGGGAATGAATATCCTAGTAAAAGGGCGTTAAAGATGTTCACGAGCAATTCAATTATAGTGGCAGGTAGTAATTTAAGGGTTTTATTTGAGATACCGTCCAGACCTGGGGCCTTTCTGGAATTCAAATCTTTAATAATATCTTTGATTTCCTCCGTATCCACCGGCCTGAGGGGCTCTGATGGTGGGGCCATGAGTCGGCTTTCTACCTCGGTATTGACTAATCTAGTCATGTCTAGCATGATCAGGGTCGGTCGGGAGAGTACTAGGTCGGCACTGATTTTCTATGGTGTCGGCCAAGCATTCGGCTTTGTCGATATCCTCCAGTGCAGGAGGACGATTTGGTCTGTTTAGTGGAGACATGTCGCTCTCCGTATCTTTTTTGAGGGACTTCGCGAGCGGCCAGTAGGCCGTGTGAGACGGTTCGAGTTCGCTAAGAAGTCGATCCCACCTTTCGGCTTTGTGTTGTTTGATTTTATATTTAACTTCCCTCTCGTAGTGACGGAGGGCCCTCCTTCAGTCTTCCGATGGGTAGCGATCGTATGTGCGTTTAGCCGCGTTACGGAGTCTGATGGCCTCTTTTATATCATCTGGGAGAGGCCAGCGATTCTCATGAATCGTTGGCATTTCCCTAGAAGATTTTTCGATGTTCTCTACCAGATGATCAGTCAAGTGGAGAGAGGCCTCAAGCGCCACTTTAGAGTTTTCTATAAAATCGGGAATGAGATCGAAGTGACTCGATTGAAGGTTTTGTAGGTTATCTGCTAGTAATTTATAATCAATTATCTTTTTAGTACTAGCAGCGAGTTGGTTAGAATTGCCCAGCGCAATTTTAACTGGTCTGTGGTCCGAGTTAAGCTCGTGGATTGTTTCCAGAAAGATGTTGAGGTTAATGTTTTTAACTAACGCAATATCAATAACACTAGGGTTATGAATAAGGTTGTTACTACGGCTAGCAGTGTCGTAGCGAGTGGGATCGTTAGGGGCTAAAATTGCAAAATTTAAGGAGTCGCTTAAGATGGATAATCTAATGCCATTCGTATTAGAGATGACATTGCCCCACTCTGTGTGTTTGCAGTTTAGGTCGCCGGCAATAATGACGGCATTGCCTAAATTAAATAGCGATCTTAATTCGCTAGAAGTTATGGGCATTTTGCTGGCTAAATAGGCAGATACAATTATGATAGGTTGATGGTCTGTCATGCTAATGTGACAAATAGAAGTTTCTAAGTTAGTTAGGGATGGGGGTTCTAGGGGAACACAGTGCAATGATTTTTTGTAATAAATTATTGTGCCTCCGAGTTGGGATCGGGTTCTGTCATTTCTAACTATTTTATAGTTAGCTATTTTTGGGCTTTTTCTACTAGACTTAAGGAACGTCTCCTGCATTAGTAAAATATCGACATTGTGGTTTATGACGAATTCCCGGATTTCGTCTATATTATTATGTATGCCGTTTGTATTAAACGTAATTACTTGTAGGGAGCGCGGTTTTATTCTTCCGGTTGAATCCATTAGTTAAACGATAGTGATAAATTGAGAGAATTGATCCTACGGATCAAATCGTTGTAAGTCGACAGACAGGCGGATAATTGTGAAAAAGTCCTAACCGTCCGTAGTCCGTAGGAGAATTCGGCTAACTCTGACGGGTTTATGAGGCTTAGGAAGTCGGTCACGTCATGCAGGTCGTCTCCGTAATTGGAGGTTATATTCGCGGGGAGAGTGGGCTTTTTCGCGGGGGGCGCGGGTTTTGCCGCGGGTGTTGCGGGCTTTGCCGCTGGGGGCGCAGGTTTTGTCGCGGAGGGCGCGGGTTTTTGCGCGGCGGTGGGCTGGGCCCTGTTGGGGAGCACGGGGATGTTATTAGGGGCTCTAGTGCTGTTCACCCAAGGTGATTTAGTGGGAAGCGGAGCAGGGATAAATCTCTGCTTTGTTTTTTCCTTATTGTTTTTCTTTGTTTGAGGCGCAATTCGTCTCTTTACTTTGGGTGCTTTTACACACCTTCTGTAATTAGCCGGATGGCCTTGTGTTTTGCATAGCACACAGCTGGGGGGTTCGGACTCCTCAGCTGGTGTTTTGCGTGGGCAGTCAGAGGTGCCGTGGTCTCCTAGGCACTTGACGCAACGCGGTCGGGCTTGGCAGTTTCGCGCGGAGTGCACGTAAAGTTGGCACCTGTGGCATTGGCCAGGAGTGCCTCTTTTACGGGGGGTTCCACGCGTATGCCGGTTATATTACATACGGCGCGTATGTTAAAAATTTCCTTACCCTCGGGGGAAAGGGGGAGGATCACTAGTACCATGTTAATGTTTAAAAAGATGCTCTCGCATACCCTCATCCACATGCAGGCACACACACGCACACACACACATGCACATACACACACACACACACACACACACACACACACACACACACACACACACACACACACACCACATACATAAATAGTCTTTAAGCTGGGTTTTTCTCCCAATTAATTTGTAAATTAATACGTAATTTGGTCTTTTTTTTCTTTTCCTTTATTTTTATTTTGTAATTTAGTATGTAAGTCTCTTTTATATAAAAGTCTTGTAATACTAGCGATGGAAGAGCCTAGTCACCTGATACAGGCGTGAGCTTACTAGGTGGCTATGTGTCCTACTCAATTTTTGTAATTTGTGTTGGAAATAAACATTTATTATTATTACCATGTTGTACACGTGTTTTTTGACGGTACGGTAAGGAACACAGGATGCCCAACTAATTGGTTTATCAGTTTGTATTGTTTAAGTTAGAAATTCTGACTTTTTATTTAAAAGTAAGTTAGAAAAACAATCTGTTAGAACAACGCACTTATAAAGTAGTCTAAATATTAAAAATCGGCCAGGTGCATATCCGTAGAGTTCTGTAGGTACCATTTAAATTTAAATGATATCAGGCAATAATGCTATACATATTAAGATCTTGTTACGTGACAAAATTATACTCTTTCAAAAATATTTTTTTTGAGAATTTTTGTTAAGAAATCTTACTAGTTACTACCGTGCTAAGGTTAGAATAGAAGTGACTATTTTAATGTTCTTACAATGGTTTATATTACGAAGACGAAGTTCTAATGACTTGTTTACAAAACAAGCTCCTGTGAGAAAGCATAACATTAGATAGTGCTGAACTTGGTAATGATATTGTAGATATTAAGTATTAACTAAAGATTATTTGTTTAGGAACATTGATATTAAATAAAATAGAATAAAGGAAATATTATGTGTACGATGTAAAATAAGAAATAGAATAAAATAACTATAACTATACTATGTATTAGGGATGAGATATAGTAGGGGAGGTCGCGCTCAGTTAAAAAAGTCATTTCATACCGAGCGAAAATCGTTACAATAATATTATTGTTATATAACAGCTTTGATCGTCAGCCACTTCATAATGGGTGGAATAAAAATTGAGAGCATCTCAAAGTTGTTGTTGGGAATCGTATTGAATTGACATTAAAAAGATCCCAATTTGCACCTAATAAAGGTTCATATCTAGATTATACACATTTAGGTTCGGTAGGTGTTAATTTAGTTGTAGTATATAACAACAGATGGCGCTTTTTTTGTAAAATGTATATAATTCTTCTTCACAAATATCATAAATTATATCGCTGGCTGACGGTTTTTTCACCATCGTATTAGCGACTGACGGTTTTCTTTATTATTTACAAAGTAGAAACATTCACCTGTATAAATTTTGTACGGTATAAAATGACTTTATATTCAAAAAAAATTACATGTTCAGTAACGCGACTGACGTTGAATCCCCCGTCTGCAATACGGCTGACGGTGATTTTTTGGTTAAACATGACCTCAATAATCATCCATCAAAGTTTCATTCGGTATAAAATCACTTTTCGTAACTATTTTTTTTACAACTTTGAAATACTCTCAATTAACATTCCACCACGGGTGCGGCGATTGACGCTGATTATATTGATTGATAAAATATATTAAGCTACCGCTGGACAAAAATTTGGTCGATATGAAAGACTTAGCGAACGCTAGCACTACCTCCCCTACTAATATATTATGTATAATAACCTCTAATTTCTAAATAATATACTACAAACAAGTTATTTTTGCCCCTAACTTTTTTATCAATTTTATTTTATTATTATGTAACTATGTTTCATTATATAAAACTGAAATAATTGAAAATAAGGCGGGAACAATAAGTTTCCAAGCTGTTTTATTGTTTTAATGGTCATTGTTCTATTGTAATGTTTGTTTTCTCTGAAACAGCCGCAGTAAGTAGTAAACGCCGTGCACCGTTCAGCTGTTAGACGTAAAACAATAAGTTAATATTATGTATTTTGTAAGGGATTAAAGACAAGCCGTGTTTATGACATATTGTGTGTTAATAGCTTAGGATACTTGTTTTTTTTTTGTAAGTTGTTATTGTTGCGATGGCGCACACTGGTCCCAAAGTAAAATAAATGGGACATTAAGAATTTTCGGATCGAAGGTCAACGGATCAGGCTGATTTTTTTTTTTGTAGACTGCTGATGCAATTACAAGTCACTTTTATTGATGTCGTTTTTTTCAAATATGCCATATCTGCAGAGATAAAAAATAATAATTATTTTTTTGTATTGACGAAATCATAATTTCGTCATTTCATTCCAAGATTCAAACGTATTCAAAATAAATCATAGCACAGCTTATATTGTCGTACATTTTTGTCATAGACGCTCAACTGCGATTTTTGCGCCTTTTAGAGCTACATGCACTTTAATTTTTTTTGTCAGCGGATGAGGCCCATTTTTTTTTCTTGTAGCATCTGATGCAATTACAAGTAACTTTTATAGATGTTTTTTTCAAATATGCCTTATCTACAGAGAAAAAAAAAAAATTTGTATGGACGAAATCATAATTTTGTCATTTTCTTCCAAGATTCAAACGTATTCGACATAAATCATAGCATAGCTGCAGCTTATAGAGGGACTCTTGTCGTACATTTTTGTCATAGACACTCAACTGCGATTTTTGCGCCTTTTAGAGCTACAGGCACTTTAATTTTTTTTGGTCAGCGGATGGGACTGTTTTTTTTTTGTAGCATCTGATGTAATTACAAGTAACTTTTACAGATGTTGCTTTTTTCAAATATGCCGTATCTACAGAGAAAAAAAAAGAATAATTTTTTGTATGGACGAAATCATAATTTTGTCATTTTCGAGTATTTCATGTGGATTTTAATAAATATTGTTAAGGATAAACAAATAATAATGTTTTCTTTATTGACAAGTAAAATAACTCTTACAAATGTCTTATTCATTAAAAAATCCTATATAATATATACTTAAACTAAACAAATTAAAGTAGAAATTTCAAAACATGTACGTACAGGTAAATTATTTTATGACTCATCCAGTTTGCAAACATTGTTTGGTAATGACTCATTGCCTAATTACCTCTGTACTTGGAATTTGTGCTCTGTTTTGTTATTCAGCGCTAGCGAACGCTTCGAAAACGCTAAATAATAAATAAGCACATAGATTGCAATTCAAATTTTCCCTTCGTACTTTTACGGGTTTAGGATCGTCAAAATACAAACTTGATGATTATATAGGTAATGTATTTAGGCGTACTTAAAAAATTTGAATTACCTCTAAAGTCCACATTCAATTATTATTATTTAATATACAGAACATCAATTAATATTAAACGCCTTTACACCATTAAACCTATAAAGGTATGTCTCGGTACTAGACATTCCTTTTACAATAAATAACTTTAAAATTAAGAACTTAATAAACTATTAACCTACAAACTTAAATAAACTAACTAATACTTGATTGCAATGTGATTTATTGTAACGGATATTGTGGGGGGTTATTTTCAATGTCAACGTATACTTCTTCCTCTTCAGTAACTTCTATTCCAAGGTCGTTGGGCGAATCATCCCTGAGAAGATTTTCAGTTTCTTCGAACCTCTAATACGGATGACTCACGCAATAATCCTTTGAGCCCCAAGCGGTCGCATGCGACCGCGATAACAATAGTAGCATTTCTATTGTTATACCGCGATAACAATAGAAGCCTTTCTATTGTTATCGCGGTCGCATGCGACCGCTTGGGGGTCGAAGGATTATTGCGTGAGTTATCCGTATTGAAAACATTTTTTTAAAACTCATTGTCTAATTACCCCCACTACTTGAAGTAATATGAGGCTTTCATGATCGGTTTTCATTCATTACGCGTCTTGTGCTCGTAAAAACAACAACTTTTCATCAACTATCACCGTATTATATTTTAATTTTTTTAATTGCTAATACCAATAATTACTTTTGTATTTTTTTTACTAAGATGGCTACGTTTGTAACTAATTTAGATATTTTTACGTTTTTAAAAAATAGTGGGTGCCTTAAAAATAGTGATTTATTGTTTCAAACCATTATTAAATATATTCCAAGTGAAATTCCAAATGATGAGCTCAGTATTATCATCATATGAGCTCAGTTTTGCTAAAATTACACATCAAACCTAGCTAGAAGATGGGAAGGATCAAGTAGGAACAAACACTTTGGTGAATCAACTAAAAACATAAAGTGGTTGGAGTCTAAAATTGCGTGGCCAACTTCTACTTCTGTGAATTTCCCTATGTTATTTGATCCAGAATATACCATAGAAGCCGCAGAAGTAGAAGAAGAGCATAATTTATCATACGAAGAGGAAGCGGGTGCATCTACATCAGAAGCTGCCACAAATACCCCTAGCTCAAGAAATAAAAGACCATTTGAAGATTTATCAAATAAACAGAAGAAAAGACGTTCTTTGTCTCTTTTGGAGCATTCCGAAGAAGAACTGTTCTATGCTCTTGCTACAAAACTGAAAGAAAACGGGCGCACCGTTTGTGCTCAAGTTATTAAGTGCCTCTCTAATAAGCCAGAAAAAGTGCAAGAAGTAAGTCACCTTTTATTCAAAGACTTTAATCAATCGATTCCTGAGGAAGAAACTTTAGCCCTTGTCACTGCATTAAGTTTATCAAAATGGCAGTATCTCACTTTGAAGTCTATTTTAAATACAAATGGCATAGCGGCTTTTCCATCTTACCAAAAGTTACTGTTAAAGAAGAAAGAATGTTATCCAGCTAAGGAAGATATATTCATATCAGAATCAGGAGCGAAAATTAAATTACAAGCAGTTTTAGATTTAACAGCTGAAAAGATTGTGAAAGTGACCGGTTCGAATATTAATAGTGGTGTTTTGAAGCTAGTAAGTAAATGGGGCTGTGATGGAGCTTCGTCACAAAGTTGTTATAAACAAAAACCAACTGGTGATATTTTTTTCAGAATCTTCTGTATTTATGGTTAGTTTTGTACCACTTCGCCTTATGAGTGACGATGTCATAGTATGGGAAAATCCACGCCCTTCGTCAACAAGCTATTCTAGACCAATCATGTTTGAATTCAAACAAGAAACAAAAGAATATATTCAGCAAGTAGAAGCAACAATAGAAGATGAAATTTAGAACCTTATACCGACGAAACTATTAAATGGCGAATTTGAAGTTTTTCATGAGTTGCATATGACGATGATCAATGGCAAAGTATGCACAGCACTTTCGGAGACAGATTCTGCAGCCAATTGTAATATATGCTTAACAACTCCGAAAGACATGAACAACTTGAACCACGTTTTTAACAAACGAGTGAACGATGATATGTACAAATATTGTTTATCTTCCCTTCACATGTGGATGCGATGCATGGAATGTATTTTGCATATATCTTACAACTTAGATTTTAAAAAATGGGCGGCTCGAGGAGGTGAGAACAAACTGGTACGAAAAACAAGAAAAGAGTTGACGCAGAATGAGTTTTTTGTTGTAACTGGTTTAATGATTGATATCGTCAAACAAGGCTTTGTCACAACAAACGATGGCAATACAGCTCGGCGGTTTTTTAAAGATTACGAAAGGTCATCAGAGATAACGGGAGTCAACAGTGGCTTAATAAAGAGATTTGCAGTAATTTTGCAGGCAATATCTTCTGGGAGAAATGTTGATATTGAAAGATTTAGAATTTATTGCAGAGAAACAGCGGAACTTTATGTCAGGGATTACTCTTGGTACTACATGCCTGCAAGTGTACATAAACTTTTAGTGCATGGTGCAGACATTTGCCAGCACTTTTCTTTTATCCCAATTGGTATGATGTCCGAAGAAGCGTCAGAAGCAAGAAATAAAGACTTTCGTTCAGTCAGAGAAAAGCATACGAGAAATATAGGCAGAATTCAAACAAACGAAGACATTATACACCAGTTATTAATCAGCTCAGATCCGTACATTACGAACATCAGACCTAAGTTCACCAAAATTCAAAAGCAGCAGAGGTTCGAAGAAACTGAAAATCTTCTAAGGGATGATTCGCCCAACGAACTTGGAATAGAAGTTACTGGAGAGGAAGAAGTATACGTTGACATTGAAAATAACCCTCCACAAGATCCGTTACAATAAATCACATTGTAATCAAGTATTAGTTAGTTTATTTAAGTTTGTAAGTTAATAGTTTATTAAGTTCTTAATTTTAAAGTTCTGTATATTAAATAATAAAAAATAATAATAATTGTATGTAAACTTTAGAGGTAATTCAAATTTTTTAAGTACGCCTAAATACATTATCTATATAATCATACAAGTTTGTATTTTGACGGTCCTAAGCCCGTAAAAGTACGAAGGGAAAATTTGAATTGCAATCTATGTGCCTATTTATTATTTAGTGTTTTCTAAGCATTCGCTAGCGCTGAATAACAAAACAGAGCACAAATTCCAAGTACAGAGGTAATTAGGTAATGAGTCATTACCAAACAATGTTTGCAAACTGGATGAGTCATAAAATAATTTACCTGTACGTACATGTTTTGAAATTTCTATTTTAATTTGTTTAGTTTAAGTATATATTATTTAGGATTTTTTTTATGAATAAGACTTTTGTAAGAGTTACTTTACTTGTCAATAAAGAAAACATTATTATTTGTTTATCCTTAACAATATTTATTAAAATCCATATGAAATACTCGAAAATGACAAAATTATGAATTCGTTCATACAAAAAATTATTCTTTTTTTTTTCTCTGTAGATACGGCATATTTGAAAAAAACAACATCTGTAAAAGTTACTCGTAATTACATCAGATGCTACAAAAAAAAAACAGTCCCATCCGCTGACCAAAAAAATAAAGTGCCTGTAGCTCTAAAAGGCGCAAAAATCGCAGTTGAGTGTCTATGACAAAAATGTACGACAAGAGTCCCTCTATAAGCTGCAGCTATGCTATGATTTATGTTGAATACGTTTGAATCTTGGAAGAAAATGACAAAATTATGATTTCGTCCATACAAAAAAATAATTCATATTTTTTTCTCTGCAGATAAGGCATATTTGAAAAAAACATCTATAAAAGTTACTTGTAATTGCATCAGATGCTACAAGAAAAAAAAATGGGCCTCATCCGCTGACAAAAAAAATTAAAGTGCATGTAGCTCTAAAAGGCGCAAAAATCGCAGTTGAGCGTCTATGACAAAAATGTACGACAAGAGTCCCTCTATAATAGGTTCGAATCTTGGAATGAAATTACAAAATTATGATTTCGTCCATACAAATAAATAATAATTATTTTTTACTCTGTAGATACAGCATATTTGAAAAAAACGACATCTATAAAAGTGACTTGTAATTGCATCAGCAGTCTACAAAAAAAAAAAACAGCCTGATCCGTTGACCTTCGATCCGAAAATTCTTAATCTCCCATTTATTTTACTTTGGGACCAGTGTGTGGCGTGAGAAAGAATGTTGCACTGTAGTTGCAAAGACGGAGGCAACTTACGTTAGTTTTTTTTTCTTTATTTATTAAAGAGGGTTTGCGAAGGACACACATAATAATCTATGCCCTAAACTTAATGCCTAACTTAACTAATTTATATAACATCTAGCATGTTATTCTCTTCTGATTTTGGAAAAGAAAGAATACTATTACATAATCCTATCTGACGTACATCAATATTAAACTTGCGCGCAAAAAAATTAACCCACCTCTCTCCTTACGATTCAAACGGTAATAACTCAAGAAATATAATGAGTATTAAATAAATATTGGTATCATTTTAAATGTAGTACAATAGGGATTTAAATAATGCTATAGTTATTGTAACTGTAAATTGTTTACTATGATCTACAGTCTTAAAACAAAAACCGGTCAGTTTGGCATAACATTTCAATAGGTGATTAATGACATCTTTCTTGTAAAAAACACTAAGCTTTCAATAGCTCGTAGTGCCACCCATTACCCTAATTGAGGTTTCCATCCGGTTTTTCCTTGACCTAATCAAGGTTATGATGAACTCCTGAGCGATACCATCCCGATCTTCTTGTACAGCCACCCGGAGTTCCTGAAAGGTATATGCGGCAAGATTCCTGTCCCTAGTCCTCCTATTGAGTTCTCCCCATGGGTGCTCAATAGGATTAGGGTTAAGGCTCCTTGCTGGCCAGTCCAAACCGGAAATTTCGACATCGGAGAGATATTGACGAACTATCGCAGCTGCAACGTGCGGTCGAGCATTGTTCTGCATTAATATTAATTATTAAACCTTCACCAACAAAACCAGCGCATGGCCACAGAATATATATTATATATGACATGGCACCGCATGATATCCCAGCAGGCCCTGAATGTAGCGATGGGTACTCAAAGTACCAAAGCGCGGCCTTGCTCCAATAAAAATCAACATGAGAACGTGCAAAACTATGGTGCGCTTAACGGTGTGCTGGGGCTAATTTTGGACCGTTAGCGAATTTTTGTGAAGTCAAACAGCTGCCTGCAAGTCTTCGTCGTACAGTCTACTCAATTACTGTAACTGATCGGACTTCTCTTGAACTGCAATGAGATGTCGATTCCGCAAGGACGTTGACACCTTAAAATGGCCATCACATTCAAATGTAGCTCAATGTCTTCCTGAACATGGTCGCATGGTAAAGTTTAGAGTCTCTAAAAAACTTCGGTATACTCTTGTTACCGAAGTTCGACTTAAATTAAGACTTCTAGCCACAACTCGTTGGCTAAATTCAGCTCTTAGCAAAAGAGAAGTAATATCCATTTTGCCACAAAAAATTACGTCCAAAATCAAGTTAAATGAACAATAAATCAATAAAAATCAAGACAAAACAGAAACAATAAGATTTGATCGATTTTTCCCACAGAACAAAACCGTTCTATTAAATACATAATACCTCTTTGTTCAATTAACGATTAAAAAACTGAGTGGTACCAAAATTTATTAATTTGAAAACTTGATTAAGTTGAAAACATAACATATCACTGAGTGGTACCCTCCATCAGTACCAGTACCAGTCCCAAAAGTTTCAGATATTCTGACATTGACTGAACTCACGATTAAATTAGCTGGTACCGACTTCAAAATAATAATAATTGAAGACTGTAGTAATATGTACAGAAATAGTTGAGATTTAGACGAATTCTGAAAAAGGCACTATTAAAGAGTACCTAAGAGTTACCTTTTTATTTTAGAGCCCTCATCGTGCCCATTAGTCATTCCATTTGCGGACGAGGCCAAGGACGCCTGGAATATTGCTAGTGAGAACACGTCTTCGCAAAGGCTCTGGGACGGGCCCGTCTGCGAACTGGTGCGTAATAAACTTTTCAATACGTCTACCAGCGTCGCAGAACGGACTCGACTTTTAGCTGTGGAGAGGTGGGAGTCGGGAGCTTGGCTGCGGGCACTACCATCTAAAAACATAGGAACATTGCTGGACCGAAATACATTCCGCCTAGCCACTGCTCTGCGTCTTGGTGCTCCCCATGTCGTCCCCCATCAGTGTGTTTGCGGCGCGCACGTAGACAGCTACGGTCACCACGGGTTGTGCTGCTCGCGAAGCGCTGGACTCTTTACGCGGCATCACAACCTGAATGACCTCATTCGTCGGGCTCTTGTCATTGCCGGCGTGCCAGCGATACTGGAGCCCTCCGGTTTGGCGCGCGACGATGGCAAGAGACCCGATGGAATGACCCTGGTCCCCTGGAATATGGGACGGGCCCTTGTTTGGGACGCTACTTGTGTCGACACACTCGCCTCGTCCCATGTTCAGGGCACCTCGAGCTGTGCGGGCGCAGCCGCCAACCAAGCAGAGAACCTCAAGCGGCGCAAATATGAGAACCTCAGCGGAGATCTCATATTTGAACCGTTTGGGGTAGAAACCCTAGGTGCATGGGGTCCGGGGGCACATAAGCTTTTTAGAGAAATATCTAAGAGGCTTATTGAAGCCACCCGAGACCCCAGAGCCGGGAGCTACCTGGCACAGCGGATAGCAATTGCAATCCAACGTGGCAATGCTGTCATCTTGCTGGGCACTCTGCCAGATGGGGACGACATGGGGAAGTTTTTCTTTTTATAATTTTATATTCTAAGTTTGTGTATGTTTGTATATTTTATTTATAGAGTATTTTAAGGTTTTTTATTATTCGTAGATTTACGGCATAATTTAATATTTATATTTTAAGAACCATTGTTATTATAATATATATGGTGAGGTATTAGTTTACAATGTTGCCAGAATTAGTTTCCCCAGAGTTATTTAATACTTTTAGTTCATATAACTATTGTTTTTACCTTGGAAGTCGGCTTTAATTTTTTTGTTATAAATATTCTAATTACTGGTAACACTAACTATTGGATCATAGTCTATGGTTCCAAGGGGATTTCCCCTGCTATAGACAAACTGTGGAACAGTGTGATTCAGTATTTTTATACTTTTTCGGTATATTTTATGGACTTTTCCAAGCATCAGTATTTTTATAGGTATATGTATTGGAGGACGTATTTTGGGTATATTTTAGGTATAAAGTTGACATATACACACAAATGACATAAGTGTCAGTGCTAATAAACATTTTAAGTACGGACGAAGATTACGTAATCAAGGCGAAGGGGGTGTAGTAACAAAAGATTACGCTGTGATCACATAGGGGGGAAAGGGTTTAAAAATGGCCAAAAATGATTACGTAATTGTTGAACGATCCCTAATATTCCGTTTGTTCTGTGACAAGTAAAGCATTTTTAAACGATGTTAATGTTCCAAAAAACTAATGTCATGTATCCAGTTTCTACTTTGGTTCCCTCTATTTTTCTTTACTTATCACAATATTACATCTAAAGCTTTTTGTAAAAGTTTTAACAACACCCATTAAAATATTATTTTATTTGTGATTTATATGTATAATTTTGTGATTATTGTTGTATCTGTGGTTGTATCTACCATATTATTGATATTGAGCAAAATATGGCAGAATAATCACATTATTTGTTGTATGGGAGAGGACATTGCCATTTGCCTCGGCATTTCGAACATAAAAATACTTTTAAATTGTCGTTTGGTCTGTTTGCGAAAGCGGGACAAATTCAGCATCGCGGGGGACAGCGGGACAGACTGCCTGAAAGCGGGACTGTTCCGCCTAAAGTGGGACGTATGGTCACCTTATACATCCTCCACCGAAGTTCCGGTGACTAGCTTGCTCGGAGGATACTGAAAAAGAGTTAGAACATAGGGCAGTGGTAGTTTTCTCTTAGACAGCAATGTTTTTTGTGACATGGTTGTTTGTCTGTTTTGGTTCGGTCTCGTTGCTAAGATGTTTAGAAAAATTTTCCCCGACTGCTCCTATAATTTTTCTTTTCTTAGTTCCTGTGTGTGTTTTTTCGGAGGAGTAAGATCTTTCTCGCATAATATATTGAAATACATCTATTTGGTTTACCTACTAACGTCTTTTTAGACGTTCGTTTTTGTTGTTTTTGGAACTTTCGAAGTTGCCAAGTTCTGGTTTTTGGGGCTAGGGGTGTCCATTCTTTTCCTTTTCTTATTTTCATTTCTATTTGTATTTTGAATCTTGGATTCATTCTTTTTTTGTAATGTAGTGTATTGATAAATAAAGATGGCCGCACTACTAATCAGAGTTATATAGGGGCTGGGAGAATATGGCCGCCAGACGTGAGAGCTGTCGTCCACTTCTTGACCAGCCACTGCCGATAGTAGAGTGTTCAGTGATACAGTATTATGTGTTTAATTTACTCCTTCAACGATAATGTAAAAATTGTACATTGGCGACCCTGCCAGACCCAGAGCCAGCCAAAACATTGCTTCCGGTAGATCATGAGTTCATGAGTAATGTAGTAGGTTGATTTCATTTTTTCATTACTTGTATTTTTCTTTGCAATGTAGGTAGTTAGGATTGGTCGAGCTTTTCTTATGTTTACATCTTTTTTCCCGAAACGCAGCAGTCTATCTACTTCGCCTGACACAATTTTCACATCAATTTCATATAAGTAGACATCGTAATCTTTAAAAAGCTTTTTGTAAAAGTTTTAACAACAGCCATTAAAATATATTATCGCATTTCTTGAATGCAGTTAACTGATAAGTTTCAAAATTACTTACTTACTTACTTAAATCTTAAAAATTCCCGAGCAATAGTGACACACAAAAGAATGTAAAAAAATGAGTCATCCATACTAATTATTATTATCAATACGAAAGTGTTTTTGTCTAGACGTGTATGTACGTTATACCTCTTCACCTTTAAACCGATAAACCGATTTTGTAGAAATAAGGAATGCAGATGTTTCGATTCCTCGTATCCTATGTGATATGTCCTTAGGAGAGTTTTTGTTAAGGGGAGAAAGCTGCCAATTCGACATCTTTGTGCAGTTTTCTAGACGTATGTATTTCATTGATTGGCACAAAAAATATATGTGATTTTTGATTATATTTGGAAAAGCTTGTCGAATTTAAATAATAAAATAATGTACTCCTACTGGATGAAAAAAAAACCAAAGTCACATCTTTCCGCAACTTTAAACAGTTCTAACTAAAGTAGGTAATAATACAATCTATGCTTTAAAAATTTGTTTATTTGATACCTTTTACAAAAATCCAAAGATTGCCGGATTTAATTTTCGGTTCTGACATCTAGATTTCCCATAATATTTATTTTTTCCTGTAACAAACGAAAAATGTATGCACGCTATCGAGTCGACACTTCACATCTCTGTCTCTCTGGCATGAAAATCGACACAGGTGCGAGAGTGATGCGAGATCAAGGTCATTGGCAGTTGTCAGTGTATTGAGGAAGAATGTAAGGTTCCCGCGCGATAAACGAATTGTATTACTTACTCATGACACACATTTGATAAGTTGTCAAATGTGTGTTTTGTATTGACGTTGCCGCTTCGCCGTCGCGTGGTCGCGTAGGTTTGTGCTAAGCATAAGTTATCAGTTGTCGCAGAACATTCCTGATCCACCAGAAATTTTCTTCCTGGGTTACAACTTACAGCCAACAGGACTAGGATAGTTTTGGCCTGTCGCAAGCTCAGTTGTTATAGAATTGGTTTTTAAAGTTGGTGTCTCATTAATTTGCTTTCTAACCAACTTTTAAGCCATCTATGCAAAATACTGGCCGGTGAAATAAAAAAATATGCATTTACCGCAAAAGTTTTAAGAGTTCGTTGACTTTGTTATTGGCTAAGTTAAGCCAGCAGTATTTCCGGCCTATACGAAGCGCAAACCTTTAAGTGTGTGCAAAGTGCAAACCTTCAAGAAGAGAGCATATCGCTGGCCCCGGGCAATAAAGGCGTAGATAACATCAAAAATCGTTTTGTTCAGGAGAGACAAAATAAGCTAATTTGTTTATAGTGCAGCGTACAGTGGTCCAAAACAAGCGTTTGAAGTGTCTTATGAAAGTTAATTTTTTTACCTATTTAACCATATCAAAATAATTGTAACAGTGTAAAAATTTATTGAATATATAATTGAAAAAATGTATAATACAACTAATAAGCGATATTGTTTCAATTGCAACATTGTCTATTGACTTTATAAAAACACCAAACCACTTGAGATTTACGACTGTAAGAACCAAATTTTCACCAAATTTCGTGAAAAAAAATATTTTTGTAAAATATATAATAAAATACCAAAAACATGGTTTTTTGAAATTGAGCAAAGCACCCTCTTGATGTACCATATGTTATTTATTGATATTTATTGATTTGAACCCGTACGAAGCTGGGTGGGATCGCATCGACGCGACGTCACTACTTTTGGCTAAAAAAAACTAAATTTACGACGTCAAGTGCCACTTACAATATTTTAAATAAAAAAAATGGCTTACCCAAACACTTAACGCCAATACCTACATAAATTATAATATGTGCGACCCGAATGCTTATGACCGTGAGATGGTGAAACAAAATTCTTGGTCATTAATTGTACCAGGCTGGCGGTTCTACAGGGGTCTAATTACGTAAAGGCAAAAAGAAAAATGATGGTCATAGCGCTCGTACTGGCGGCCCAAACGCATGGGCGTTAAAGCTTCTTTTTTTTTTCTTTCGAAAGGGTCTAAGCTACTGGTCTGGTTAAGACCATGGTAGTTTAATCGTGGCTATAACTAGTCTGTTGCTAGTTGGTTTGGAGATAAACAATGAGGGGGCCTGGCCCCCTCTCCTAAAGTCACACGTGTGACATTATAATCGGGCAATATTGGGGAGAGCTACGAGAATAAGCTATTTTCATCTGACGTGGGGACACGGATCCCCCCTGCTCTTAAGGGGTCCGACCCCTTACTCACTCTCTGACGAGTGAGGCTGCTCGCGCGCGGTAGCACAAACTAGCTGCGTACGAGTTATCGCGGTAGATGAGCTCAAGTTATTAATGTTATTGCACAAAAGAGGGCCGTCCCTCTCCCCTTCCGAGTCCGGTTGGGGTGACATACGCGTGTATGTTCTAATGTCAAAGTAATTGGTAGAGCTCTCTACGACAATGTCGCGGTCGCGGTCATGATTTAGGTGTGTTCCTATGCTAGTGTTAAAGCTTCGGATAAATAACGAAAGTCGAACGATTTGTTCCACAAAAACGGTTATATTTTCAGATTGTCGAAAAGAAATAAGTAGGCGGTAGCGTAATGCCATACTTCTCGGGTGTGGCTTACAGCCCGCCATACCGACGCGAATACATTTATTTTTAATAAAACAATTGAACCATTTGTACCAGGCAAATTTTTGCATAGCTAATCATCGTCCAGTAGCCATTCACGAAAATCACCTTGCCATACTTTTCCGACAGCTCCCAATGGCCGCTATACCACTTTGTAATTTTAAAATAACAACTTTGCAGTGGAACAAATCGTTTCGAACAAATCGTTCGACTTTCGTTATTTATCCGAAGCGTTCGATTAACTCCCACGCGTTTGGGCCGCCAGTGCGAGCGCTATGACCATCATTTTCCTTTTAGCCTTTACGTAATTAGACCCCTGCAGAACCACCAGCCTGATACAAATGACCAAGAATTTTGTGTATGGTTACTCCCGGTCTATTAGCTTTTTCGCTACTCAAGAAAAAAAATATGCTTAGAATAACTTTTGCAATACCTTTACAGCAATTTTTTCTATCTTCTATTATTATATATAGCTAACTACTAAAGTGTACACGGCGTATCTAGACAAAAACGGTCATTGACTCTATGTCAAAAATCTTGTCATATGTCACCGTTTTCTATGTAAACCGCGATATATTATTAGGTATAATGAAATATGTCTAGTCATACATTGCTGCGTATTGCGCAGTTATTGACCGTCTATCAACAGGATCATACAGGACAACATGACCGTTATAGGGTTGATAATTGATATTGAACATCGTGCACCTTCAAGGTAAATGTCAAATACAATTATTGATGGTCTACGGTCCGGCTAAGGTCGATGTCGTTCTCTGTATAGACCTATTAGCTATTTGCAAATGAGTATGCTTTTTAACCGACTTCCAAAAAGGAGGAGGTTATATGTTCGTCTGTATATATATATATTTTTTGTATGTTTGTGGACCGATTTTCATGATTCTTTTGTTGTTGTACAGGGTTGAATCCGAATTTGGTACCATGTTCACAAAAGTGGTGACCTGATGATGAGATCCATGAGGAATCGAGGGGACTCCTTGAAATTTGTATGGAAACTTATAGTGATTTTGATTTTTTCTGAAGCGTTCGAGGTAAATGCTACCAAAAAGTAAAACTTTGCACCAGATTATACCCTGGATCCGAAGGTACCGAACAGAACTTTTGAATCCTTATAGATACAGGTTCGGGGATTTCGCCGTTATTTAAACCACTGAAAGCATAAGCCAACACATCAATTTGATTGATCATCATCATCACAAGTATAATTATACCATGGGTCATCACATTATGACCCAATTATTGGTACTTTTCATGATATTTTGCATCGAAGCAGATGTTTTTGATGATTATTTCGCTGTTTGTAGACTGATTTTCAAAATTCTCGTGTTTTTGTATAGGATAATATAATCTTAATTTCGTATAACAATTATGAAAGTGGTGAACTGATGATGGGATCTATGAGCAATCGAGGGAAATCCTTGAAATTTATCAAAACACTCATAGTGGTTAAAATGTTGTTTCTAGTAACTTACACTTAAGTTACGAATAAGAGAAATTTCATACGAAGGTGCCTCTTGGTCCAAAGACACTGAACAGAACTCATGAACCTTTAAAGATAAAAGATTGGAAATTGCAGCATCGCTTAGATAACTGCAAGCATTTACCACAATTTCACTTACAGTATTATAATATTAAGGATACTTAGTATTCGTAGTGGTTATCTACGCATAAAGCCTTGTCTTGTATATAACAAAAAAGAGTGAAATTATTATTTTTTAACAAAAAATTGAACCCGACTTCCAAGGAAAAAAACAAAATTCTTAAAATGGCCTAAAAAGTATGAAATAATCATTATTCTTCATTAGTGCCTTTTTCAAAATTCGACTAAATAGCAACGAATTCTGTAGGTACTCAATTTTCATTCGTTTGAAGTCTGGGCTGGTACCGACTTCAAACGAATGAAAATTGAGTACCTACAGAATTCGTTGCTATTTAGTCGAATTTTGAAAAAGGCACTAATGAAGAATAAGAATTATTTCATACTTTTTAGGCCATTTTAAGAATTTTGTTTTTTTCCTTGGAAGTCGGGTTCAATTTTTTGTTATAAATTATAATTTATAAAATGTTGAAAATTATCATTCTAAAAGAATAAAGATACCTAGACGTTTTCCGATAAATCCACAATACTTATGTATCATTATAAAAATTTAAATTTCCTTAATAACAGAATACAGTGCGAGCATTTTTCACATGGCTCTTCAATTAAAGTCTCTTTCAAACTAGTAAGGTCAATGACCACCGGTGCCAAATGCCAATTAAGGCGACGCCTTGATAATTTGGCCGTAGCGATGCCGATTTTTCTCAGCAATGACTAAAGCTAAGAAATTAAAGTTCATTGTCAGTATTTATCATGTCTTTGTCTTTGAATTGCCCATAGCATAACACGATTGGACAACTTTTATAACACAGAATTATCAATCGAAAAGACCTCTGTAAAAATAGGGATTCCTATTTTTCCAACAGAGGAGAGTGATTTAAGGTTCGAAAATTTGTACATAAATTGGTTGAAGCATACTCTTTAATATGTGCATAGCTTATATGAAATGTATTTATGGTTTTTAAATTACGCGACAAAAACCATTTTATCGCTTACGCCCTTTCCATTTTTTGCTGTTCCATTGCTTGTTTTCTATGAGAGACCGGCCCGGCCTCTCATAGAAAACAAGCAATCTAAAACATATCCAACACGGTTTCTTACTTTAGCGCGGCGTCACCTTAAAGCTATTTTGACTAATTGTATGAACATACCTATTACGAATAAGAATTTGAAATCTTTAATTTTTTTAGTATGTGAATGTAGGTGTAGTATTAATGCTTACATAACAGAAATGTTGCTTTCGTATAATGCTGAGTGGAAGTTATGACGACGCAGAAATGAGACCTTGCATTGTTTATGGATGTCGGGTCGGTTCACCACGATCGTAACATGACTCTTGACTTGAGTCAGGTGTTGACAAGTATCGTCCATGTTTGTTTAAAAGTAAAAAGTGCGGAGTATTTCTTCAAGGAATAGTGAAATAAGATTCTTATCGCACTAAGTGTGGTTTTACAGTGACGCTTACGACAGCGCTGTTGGCAAGCGTGGCCCGTAAAACTAATAAGTAAACGAACCGTCCAACTTTCGGTTAAGGCTTGTTAGTTCGACTAAAATAGGTATTTTGTGGCACAGCTGCGTTTGAAATACACACATACTTCGTTCTCTATAAGGCTTTGTCGCAGGGCCGCTCGAATCGTTGACTGCCATAGTGTTGAAACACTATGCAGCTTGGACCCCTTGGAATCACGCCGAGATGTAGCTTCACTCTGCATCCTCTATCGGTTTTATCACGGGGAGTGCTCTGAGGATAATTGTTCGGAATCATACCACCGCAACTTTTCGCCATCGTCCCACGCGAAAAATATACCATCCTCATCACCATAGTATAAGGAGGGGAAGTAAGTTATCTTCATACAAAGGCACCGCGCGTGGCTTGTATGTGTGCGCCACAGTATCAATGCGTCGCCGCACGCACACTTATTAAAATCTCGGACCGTTTTCGGACCATACCAGTCGGGGCTAACACTACGCTGCACGCCCGCGTCGCGCCACGCCGCGCCAAACGAATCAAAAATGTCCGATCATAATCGAAGGAGTAATAAATATTGCTGTGTGTTAATTGTAAATCAGATATTAATTATACTCATAAAGAAAAGTTCGAATCATAACAACAGATTTGTTTATAGTAGGTACCTATAAGAGACAGGCGTTAGTTTTTAATGTTGTTTTAAGGGGTATATTTATAATTTTATTTACACATCGGATTATATGCACGATCCAAGTGCCGAAATATGCTTGCAAATATGCACGAAAATTGACCGAAATATGGACAATCAAGAGTCACTTATTATTAAAAGTCGGAAGACCGCGACGTTACCGCTGTTCATGCGGTTGCGAACGATCACAACGCCGCCGCACCGCCGCCGCCTGAAATTGACAACCCTAAGACAGTAGGTAATTAAATCGCGGATTGGGCCGGAGTTACCCTACTTCCCCTCCTTTTTACTATGTCATCACCTTGATGAGTGGCAGTCTTCCACCATGCGATTTTCGCGTAACTTTCTGCCGCGCACTGGAAAACTCTGGGACGAACTATCACCAGCGGAGCAATGCACTAAGCGATTCCGCGCTGAATCTTCCCATTTGCGGAAACTATTTCACTTTCAAGCAAATGACAAGTGAATACTTTCCGATTTTGCTGTCATTTTGACAGTGGTGACATTTCTTTTGAGTGAAATAGTTTCCGCCACGGATTCGAAAACATCTCACCGCGGATGGGAGTTTGACATCCGTCGGCGGTAAATTATCCGAGGATTAGAGTCGATTCGGAATCTTACCGGCACCTCCGAGACTCGTGAAATCTTTTCACTTCGAGAACCGTGTCATGGCATCGTGAATCGGGGGGCAGAAGTATTTCTGAACCTATACGACCTGCAAACCTTCAAGAAGAGAGCGTATTCCCTCTTAAAAAGCCGGCAACGCCTTGCAGCTCTTCTGATGTTACGAGTGTCCATAGGCGACGGTAGTTGCTTTCCATCAGGTAACCAGTTTGCTCGTTTGCACCCTTATTTTATAAAAAAAAGACGGGTTGCACTCCGGGAGTGCCGGCAGAAGTGAAAACTTGATTATTAACGTTGTGCATTTTTTTAAAACCATTTTTAATTAATCGAAACCCTTACAATCGATTAAAAAAATATCGACAGTCGAAAAAAACCAATCGATTGTTCGATTCATCAATTTAGATTAAAATTAATTTTAATCATTACTTAATTTTAATCATTACTTAATTTTAATTTTTACTTAATTTTAATCATTACTTAATTTTAACCATTACTTAATTTTAATCATTACTTAATTTTAATTATTACTTAATTTTAATCATTACTTAATTTTAATCATTACTTAATTATTTTAAATATTACTTAATTTTAATCATTACTTAATTTTAATTATGACATAATTTTAATTGTTACTTTATTTTAATTATCATTGAATTTTAATTATTATTTAATTTTATTTACTTAATCCATATTTATTTTTAAACATTATTTAATTTTAATCCATATTTAATTTTAAATGTTACTTAATTATTATAATTATTACTAATTTTAATTATTATTTCATTTTAATTATTAAGTACTTAATTTTAATTATCATTTAATTTTAATTTCGATGTTACAACACTACTCTCCAACCGTCTTACGGTCTTACGCGTTTTGTATGGTTTTTCGGTCAACACGAAAATCTGACGCGAGTTTCACAGTTTTTACCCATCCCACAAAAGTGCTCAACGCCGCTAAAGAAGTTTTCACTTCAAAAAGTGTGTAGTGGGGTGCACAGCGCACACTGCGGCCTGCGACAGAGTCGAAGTGTGTAGTGGGGTGCACAGCGCACACTGCGGCCTGCGACAGAGTCGAAGTGTGTAGTGGGGTGCACAGCGCACACTGCGGCCTGCGACAGAGTCGAAGTGTGTAGTGGGGTGCACAGCGCACACTGCGGCCTGCGACAGAGTCGAAGTGTGTAGTGGGGTGCACAGCGCACACTGCGGCCTGCGACAGAGTCGAAGTGTGTAGTGGGGTGCACAGCGCACACTGCGGCCTGCGACAGAGTCAAAGTGTGTAGTGGGGTGCACAGCGCACACTGCGGCCTGCGACAGAGTCGAAGTGTGTAGTGGGGTGCACACTGCACACTGCGGCCTGCGACAGAGTCGAAGTGTGTAGTGGGGTGCACACTGCACACTGCGGCCTGCGACAGAGTCGAAGTGTGTAGTGGGGTGCACAGCGCACACTGCGGCCTGCGACAGAGTCGAAGTGTGTAGTGGGGTGCACAGCGCACACTGCGGCCTGCGACAGAGTCGAAGTGTGTAGTGGGGTGCACAGCGCACACTGCGGCCTGCGACAGAGTCGAAGTGTGTAGTGGGGTGCACAGCGCACACTGCGGCCTGCGACAGAGTCGAAGTGTGTAGTGGGGTGCACAGCGCACACTGCGGCCTGCGACAGAGTCGAAGTGTGTAGTGGGGTGCACAGCGCACACTGCGGCCTGCGACAGAGTCAAAGTGTGTAGTGGGGTGCACAGCGCACACTGCGGCCTGCGACAGAGTCGAAGTGTGTAGTGGGGTGCACACTGCACACTGCGGCCTGCGACAGAGTCGAAGTGTGTAGTGGGGTGCACACTGCACACTGCGGCCTGCGACAGAGTCGAAGTGTGTAGTGGGGTGCACAGCGCACACTGCGGCCTGCGACAGAGTCGCAGTGTGTAGTGGGGTGCACAGCGCACACTGCGGCCTGCGACAGAGTCGAAGTGTGTAGTGGGGTGCACACTGCACACTGCGGCCTGCGACAGAGTCGAAGTGTGTAGTGGGGTGCACACTGCACACTGCGGCCTGCGACAGAGTCGAAGTGTGTAGTGGGGTGCACAGCGCACACTGCGGCCTGCGACAGAGTCGCAGTGTGTAGTGGGGTGCACAGCGCACACTGCGGCCTGCGACAGAGTCGAAGTGTGTAGTGGGGTGCACACTGCACACTGCGGCCTGCGACAGAGTCGAAGTGTGTAGTGGGGTGCACACTGCACACTGCGGCCTGCGACAGAGTCGAAGTGTGTAGTGGGGTGCACAGCGCACACTGCGGCCTGCGACAGAGTCGCAGTGTGTAGTGGGGTGCACAGCGCACACTGCGGCCTGCGACAGAGTCGAAGTGTGTAGTGGGGTGCACACTGCACACTGCGGCCTGCGACAGAGTCGAAGTGTGTAGTGGGGTGCACAGCGCACACTGCGGCCTGCGACAGAGTCGAAATGTGTCATGTTTTTCGCATTGCTTATTCAATATGTATATTGTATGTATTTTGTTATATTTTTTATCATGTGACGTGTCATTGCGGTCTGCCCCAGTCACCAGTGTGAGACGTGAGTTGGGACTTGGGCCTAAGTCCTGACGATCGGCACGCAAAGCTCACGAGCTTTTTTTTTGCCCGAGACGCTTATCAACTGCGCTGGCGCGGGCGTAGGCGTCATGACTCATGAGTCATGACTCATGACTGTTTTAAACCCCTCTTCAATATATTTTGTTAAAAAATAATATTATATTCGATCCATGGGTGACATTGTATCAAATAATAAATAAATATAAAACCTTATTACGATGTACTGCATTTATTTACGGACTAGGCCAAAAAATATCTAGTAATAAAATAAAAGTTTTTTATTATTTTCGTTCTTACACCAACGCACAGGTAAAATAATATTTTACAATCCAGTGATATGATAAAATCCCCAATGAAAACAGTATGACGTATGTCCGTCTGTGACTTCGTAACATTCAAACATACTAAAAGATTGACGTGATCGAGTAATTCTCATAGTTAGGCACAATAGATATAACTACCAGTACTTCGACTTCAAAGAGACGGACGGGTTTCAATATCTGTCAAATTCGTCGGGTTTCGCCAGGATAAGTTAAAGGCTGGCGCGCTGTCTGGTATAATTTATATTTAAAAGGAAGATTTTGAAATTGAATTCTGACAGTTTTCTTTAAATGTGCCAAAATATAAACAACAACTAAATTTGTAGCAGAGTAGACAGTATGATAGAGTATGCCGACTTAGAACTGATGTAAAAAAAAAATAAGTTTGACGTATTATGACAAAAGTCGTCGCTAGGGTCGTTACCTACAAATTTAGTTGTTTATATTTTGGCACTTGCAAAGAAAACTGTCAGAATTCAATTTCAAAATCTTCTTTTTAAAAATAAATTATACCAGCCAGCGCGCCAACCTTTAACTTATCCTGGCGAAACCCGACGAATTTGACAGATATTGAAACCCGTCCGTCTCTTTGAAGTCGAAGTACTGGTAGTTATATCTATTGTGTTTGTAGGTAACGACCCTAGCGACGACTTTTGTCATAATACGTCAAACTTATTTTTTTTTTTACATCAGTTCTAACATTCTGTCTACTCTGGTTAAGGCGAAGACAAATGCCAATTCGACATCTTTGTGCAGTTTTCTAGACGTATGTATTTCATTGATTGGCACAAAAAAATATATGTGATTTTTGATTGGAGAAGCTTGTCTAATTTAATTAAGTAATAAAATAATGTACTCCTACTGGATGAAAAAAAAAAAATACCAAAGTCACATCTTTCAGGAACTTTAAACAGTTCTAATTAAAGTAATAATACAATCTATGATTTAAAAAGTTTATTTGATACCTTTTACAAAAATTCAAAGATTTCCAGATTTAATTTTCGGTTCTGACATCTAGATTTCCCATAATACTTATTTTTTCCTCTAACAAAAGATAAATGTATCCACGTTACCGAGTGAACACTTCACATCTCTGTCTCTCTGACATGAAAATCGACAGTGGTGCGAGAGTGATGCGAGATCAAGGTCATTGGCAGTTATCAGCGTCTTAACTGATGAACTATTCATGATCAGATTTCTTTTGACTAGGCAGTATCAGGGGCATCCAAACATCTACTTTGGTTTACACTTCATACTTTTCTTGCTTCTTCAACGCGTACCTCAAGGACCTCAATTAGCTATACTCGTTCAATTCGTCCACAGTTGTTTAAACTTCAAGGCAATATTTTAGATATCCAAGGTAGCTGTCCCGTTGTCTTGAACCTGTGCCAATCGTACAGAAATCTACCGACCACCAGCAGTAGACACGTGAGTAGCACTATGTTCACTATGTTGATCGGACTTATGGGGAGTTCCATCTCACTGTGACACACGTTGCCAAGCGGCATGGTGCTTATCTGCAACAAAATATTTTATTTTATTTAACTTTAGCACAAATTGTAAAGAGGAACATAATTCGTTGTTTCAAACTGACTGATCTAAAAGCGAAATCGGTAAGTGATATCACTTTTGTATTTTTGTTTGAAAAATTCGAAAAAATAATGTTTATTTTAGCAGCTAAGAAAAATATGTACAGAGTCGTGTGGGTCAAATGTGCGCATTTAAACTTTGATGATTTACAAAACTCAAATAATATTAGTACAATGAAACAAAACTGTGTTCATTTGTAAGACTGTTTATTTGTCTCCAACTTAAACACAACAATAGTATTTTTCAAAAGCTTACATTTTAAGAAACTTTAGAAAACAATAACCCTTCCATTTGCGCACTTTTACCCCAGTATCGGGGTCTGTGTACGCAGCACTTCGGGTAAGTGTACGCAATAACAAATTATATATATTTTAGAACACAAATAATATTCTTTTATAATTTTAATTTGTAACTACTTATAGTTACTTAAACTAATCAACAAAATCGTCTCAAATCTAAATAAGAGAACAACAATTTTCACTTAGAAATATTTAGTTACTTTGTCATACTGTGACTCATACATGTAAATTGTAATACAAAAAAAAAGTGCCGTGTGCGGAGCTGGTGCACTGTTTTTGCCACCAGACTCCACAAAGGCTTCTTCAATCCAATCTTCAGTCGGTGGTTCAGAATACTGATGGCCACATACGGGAAAAGGCTTCTGCGCACACTTAACCCAAAGCATAGGAACAGGGTTATAAGAATATCGTTAATTCCTGCATCCTCAGAATATCCTAAACACCAACATAACAAACTTGATATTATGTTGCACTCGATAGCAAAAAGCTTATTTGGAAAAAAAAATACATGACTACAAAAGATTACGCATCAAAATTTACAAAATATCGTAAATATTTGAGCAAAAATCTTCATTTATCTGTCAGTCCAAAACGGCGCGCGCGCAGTCGCTGGGACGACACGAGCGCTTCGCAGGACATACTGTGGGTTATCGAAGAGGGGGGTTGCCGTTCCTCAGCGTCATATATTTTTCGAGATATTTACAATGCGCACACTTAGACGCTGCGCACACTTGACCCACATGACCATAAGTACATGGTAAGTACTATCAAAACAAGTGTGACGTCACCTTGTGTTTTAAAAAACGTTCCGATGAACCTTTTTTCAATTCTCATTTTCATAAAAAAACAATATATAGGTCACATAGGTGTACCAGAATCTGATGGCAAAAGGTGACAAAATAAATTGACTCTAGTCTCTAGTAATACCCGGGTAATTGAAATAAAACATTTTGATCCTTTTCTTTTAGCAGCTAATTTGCGTATTAAACATGCAAATATAAAAATTTATCCAATGATTTAGGATATTTTTTGAAAATTTGCTGTCAAAAATTGCCATCAGATTCTGGTAGACCTATATTTACTTAATCGATTATGAAAACATTGCAATGCGTTTTCATTTCAGTTCTTTTGACAATTTATTGAAATATATTTTTATACTAGACGACGCCCGCAACTCCCTCCGCGCGGGAACCGTACATATATATTACATGCCGAGATAAAGAGTATCCAATGTCCTTTCCCGGGACTGAAAGTATCTTCATACGAATTTTCAGAAAAATCGGTTTTTGGGTGTGAAGAGGGAACAGACAGAGTACCACACTTTCGCATTTATAATATTAGTGTCTAAACACACTAGGCTGAATTACGCCGACGTACATTCCGCCGCGTTTACGTCGCGTATCAAACGCATACAAAAATATACGGACGGAACGCGACAGACAACACACTATGCCGAAATTCCGTCGCAAGCCGAATTTTCGTCGAGCCGGGTCGAACGTAAAGTAACTCCAAAGCGTTAACGCATTAGGGCTTGAATATCGGATGGTTTTTCAATTCCGGAATTGGGTTTCGATATTCAGTATTTCAATTCCGGAATTCCGGAATTCCGGAACTCAAAAGTGTCTTTTTTGTGAAAAAAAGTTTAAATTGAAAATATTGAAATCAAAAGATCAACGCGAGTGGGATTTGAACCCACGAGCCTGGCGATCCGTGCCAGCCACTGCTCTAACCAACTAGCACTGTGAGTGCAGAACACAAATAAAAAAGTTTATATTGACTCTATCTAAGTGTAAAAAGATTGCAAAAATGTCATACCTAATATTATTATTTTATTATTTAAATGTATGTTTTCTATCAAATACCATTAATTTTATGGATTTACTTTCTTAGTGTGTATTAGAAATATGATCAAATAAAACAATTGAAATGAAAAGTACTTGAGTTTTATATACTTATAAGAAAAATCAGAAATTATTCATTTGTAGTAATTAAAGTCAATGAAATCGCATAAGAAGCTCACTAAACTAACGGAAACGTGCGACAGCTGTTGATGATTTATAATCTAAGTACATTTTTGTTTATAATGAAATTTTAAGAAGGTAAGCGCGTTCAAACTGTCGGCATTGAGTGAGCTTCGTACGCGATTACATATATTGGTGACCACCGAAAAAGCTCTTTCCGCTTCTACGCTCGTTGGCGGTATTGTTTTCAAATAGTGGAAACATTTTTGTAGGTACTGTCCTCTAACGCCACCGTTTTCATAAACTGCCATCTCTACTCTTATTAAACTTTGTAAATCTAAAACGTTCGTCTTCCTTCTACTTTTTACTGTTAATTTGTTTTGTATAAATATGGATGCGCCGCGCCTCAAGCCGAATAATATTTTATTTTTTTCAATATCGAAATTTCGATATTGATCTCGCCAATTCCGGAATTGGAAACGATATTGGATTTCTTCGGAATTCCGGAATTATGCCAATTCCGGAATTCCGGAGCTCAAGCCCTATAACGCATACATTACATCTGAGATTTTAAATACTCACACGCGCGTTCCGCAACGGAAATTACGCCACGAAATTTCGGCTCTTCGCGTAATTTATGGTGTGTCGCATCAGACGTAAGCGGCTGACCGTAGTTTCGGTCACGTAAATTACGCCGGCGTAATTCAGCCTAGTGTGTTTAGACCCTTAGGTTGCCCTTAGGTGTGGTCAACGCCCCTACTGCGTGAGATAGCTTCTCACCTGGACCAAGGAGATGGTCTTGTCGTCGGACTTGGAGCACCGTATGTCGGGGAGGTCGCGGATGACCCTCTTATACTTGAGGAGCAGGCCCTGGAAGCGGGGGATGAAGTGGCAGTCGCAGCGCCACGGGTTGTGACCCAGGTAGACATTCATTATGTTGTTGTTGCTCTGAAAAGCTTTGTCGAACGCGTACACGGGGATCTGGGAAACAATAATTAATATTATAATAAGTAGTTTACAAATAAAAAACACGCTTTTAGCACGCACTTTAATACTCATAATATCATGGGGGTGCCGCCATCTTGAATGTCCGCCACGTCGGACTTAAGTCACGTGACTATTTTTTTGTGTGCCTGACAACAAACCTTTTCATTTGATACCCATATAATATAATAGGGGTGCATTTCAAATAGCCTGTCCGCAATCTTGGGGAGGCTGCCATATTATATTATATTTTGTAATGACGTTTCTTAGCTAGTCATGTATTGTCATCAGAACTCAGAGGGTGTGCAAAATTTTATCCATATAGTAGACCGGCAAGTATGTACTTAAGTCAAATTAAACTTTAACTTAAAAAAGTTAAACTTGGCATTAATTTCATTACTTTGTTGTTAACGACTTTGCAAAAATAGGGTAGATAATAATATGAATCTACCAATAGTGTAACTCGATGGTAGACAGTGGGTTTTATGTGGTTTTACGTGGTTTTATGTGGGCGAAGTATATTTTGCGAGGCCCCTGATGGATGATGCAAGAAGACGGATTTTTTTGATACTCGTAAATCCTAAAAAAAATACGCTGTCCAAGGGGCGCGAGGCCCCTAGAACCGCGAGGCCGTGGGCGGTCACCCACACCGCCCACGCCTTACGCCGTCTCTGATGGTAGATAAAGCATAAGGAACAGAATTTTGAATGCCGAATCATTGAGTTTTTATAATCTTGATGGATTATTTTTCGTGTTCTTCTGTTTTTCTGCAAAACATGTTGGCCGTGGATGACGTCATGAAATCGCGGTGGTCATGGGCTTTAAAGGGGTGAAAGAGATGGAGATATTTTGCATAAAATAGAGCGAGACAATTGAAGTATAAGAACAAAACAAACTAGGCGCTTCAACGAAAAACGTTACGATTTTGTGTTATGGCATGTAAGCTGTACCCATTCACTTTGCGAGTGCAGGTGATTAGTGATTACGAGAAAGTAAAGGACTTGCACTAATCAGTCGCTGTCTACACTTTCTCCTGATTACTAATTACCTGCACTTATCACTAATCAAAGTGAATAAAGGTAATTACATTGATTTAACATATTTTATCAGTCAATAAAGAATTAATTTAACTTAAAAATATTACTTGTTTCAGCAGGTTTCCTCGTAAGCTGAGGACCCTGAATGTGGTGAACCACTCGGTGCCCTCCAGCTCCTTGATGGAGTGTATGGTGTTGTTGTCCAGGTACAGGTCCATCAGACGACGGTACTGAGGGTTCTGGACCAGGTGTCTGATCGTTGATATCTGTTGGACGAGTTATAATTAGATGACCCATACTAATCAATACTATAACATTATTATAAACAGTGGCGGGGCAAGACCAAAACTTTATGTGGGCGAGAACATTTTGCGAGGCGAAAATTTGAGTCTCAAAACCCGTAAATTCCCAAAGAAAATCCTCGGGGCCCAAGAGGCGCGAGGCCCCTTGGACCGCGAGGCCGTGGGCGGTCGCCCACATCGCCCACGCTTTGCGCCACCTCTGATTATAAATGCGAAAGTGTGTCTGTCTGTCTGTTACCTCTTCACAATCAAATCGCTCAACCGTATTTGCTGAAATTTGGTATGGAATGTTATTGTACATTTACAAATTCGGTTACAGAAATCACAATGCTTGAGGAACCCTGAAACATTTAAATATCTTAATCTTTGACAAGGAACATTAAACACTTAGAAATATGGTCTGTTACGCCAGTATGAATTTATGAAGAACGAAACAATCATTTATTTGAGATTGACAAGAGAACAAGTTTTTAAAATATTACGTCCATTGAAATAAGAGTTGAACTAAGTATAAAAAACAGTCGTAAAAAACATAAGGTTCACTTGGCGTGACAGATCAGTATTTTTTGTAACGGGACCATTAATAATGCCATTTTATGGGAACCAAATGTGAACTCTTGGCTGACGCCAGAGAGAGTCGAGGGTTGGAATCGGGTCATTCTGACTTAGCCCCTAGGCTCGAGGTAAAGGCACATGTGTCTAGTTTTCATTGTAGAGTACTTAGTGTTTGTAAAGTAGCTCTTGTATTTTCTAACCAATATAAGTTTACACGTCTTTAACTTTAGTGTTGTTTTTTTTATCGGGCTTTGGACCACCACACATTCCCACCACTGTATTACCTATGTCGCCAGGATCGACAGCGGTATCCAACCACGAAAACTTCAGTGTTTCATTACTAACAGTAAGTAATCCCACAACAGATTCTCAATAAGATGATACTTTGAGTCCCGAGAAAGGACATAGGAATCATGGGATACTTTTATCCCGGAAAATGTACTATCAGAATCCCGGAAAATGTACTATCAGAGAAGGTGATTCCTAGGCAGATGGAGGACCTACGTAGTTTGGTCGCATTATGTCAAATTCAGCCGACAGATCACAATTAACAATTGACATGATCCGAACGAATGACGTTGGTCTATCAACTGCTAAGGAATCAATTTCCTCGATGGTACAAAAACAAATTTTGGCGCAACGCGGAGTGGCAGGCATCAACTAGACCCGCATAAAGTCATTTAGCTCATACCATGTTACCTTGTTCCCTTCTAGCCGGAGCGTGGTGGAGTTGGGCGGCAGGGCGGCGGGCGGCTCCGTCAGGCGGCGTCGGGCACAGTCCACCGTGATCAGCGGGATGATGGTCCCCGCCGCGTCCGACACCACGTGCGTCATCGCGCATGCGCAGGGGTGCGGGCAGGTCTCGCGCACCATCTGGAAAAAATGTATAATCACAATGATTAAAGATAAAAGGACACAATGTTTTATTCTCATCTCCAGATAAGAAAAAAAACATTGCGTTTTTGCTATAACAATATCTTGACTCGCAAGCTGAAGACATAAGGCATAATATTTTATATTGTGTCCGTTACTAACCTTATAGCTTTCATGTAAGGGTCAGTCAACATTGCAAAGTGCAGAGGCGATGCGATGTTTTTAAATTAGTGATTAGTCATTAAAAATAAAAAAGCTGCCCAACACCGAGGAAGTCGAAATGGCAGCCTGTTCAATGTGTGTCTTCTTTCGTATTAATAAAGTAGGTACTAGTAGGTAGGTAGGTATTAGTAAGGTAGGTAAGTAGGAAAATCTAGATGTTGCCCGCAACTTTGTGAAATTATTTTAGTTCCTTTGCCTAATAATACCATCTCACAAAAAACATACCTCGAGTTCCTATCGGCAAATTTTTGGCCCAAAAAAAAGTTGAAATCCAATCCAATGCCAAGTTTAGATGCACTTCATCGATCATAATCGTCCTCATCAACACCCATAATAGGTACTTACAACAAGGATATAGATTTACATGCAACTTAGTTGTAGACGTGGAATCAATAAGCAAACAGGATAGGGGGCGTCCACAAGTTACATGAGGTGTTTTTTAAAATTTTCTGACCCTCCCCCCCGGTGAGATTTCTCCCATCCCCCAATCTCACGTGAGATTTTTCAAAATGTGGGTTTCATAGGTAAGCGCGTTGGATTGTTTGACAGTTAATAGATGTATTATAATAAGTTTTAACGTCAAAGTATGAATTAAATTATTTTCTTTCGAACGAATTAGTGAATGATCTTAATCGTATTACGATTACGCTTACGATTAACACAATCTAGATAAAATGGACCAAAATGTAGTTTAAAGTTCACTGAAAATAGTATATGTTTTTTGTATTCTCTCCAACGTAAGATTAGATGAGATTTGACTCGACTCCCTCCCCCCCTTGAACACCTCACGTAATTTGTGGACCATACAATAAGTGCACGTGGGAGCAATGAGTAATAAATCGAATTTAAATAGAGACGGCATCGAAGGTTCCGGGGAAGACTCCGGAATGAAGCGCGCGTCACGTCGCCGTTAATTCGTGATAAAGTGTAGTTATTGAGATTATAATTGATGTGTATGTTAGACATTAAGGTATATACTTATTGTATGGGCCTACGTAGCCTGATTTAAATAAATAAATAAAACAGACATGTCCATTGTCCAAGCGAAACATATATAAATTATAAACCACAATATCATAAGTTCTAGATCAATATCGAACGATAAATAAACAAGAGTCTATAGCCGTATCCTATCGTACATCACAAAGGAGAAAATAAAACGTGCATCGTCTGCAGCGTGAATCAAGAAAGTCAAGTTTGCAGATACACAGAATCAGAACAAGGAATCCCCCCGAAGGAAGAGACGAGCCTGCCGATAGAGTGGGAAGAGCTTCGAACCAAAATGTACAAGAACTGTTCGCTGGACCAAATAGGATTGGCAAACCTGAGAATGGCGGCGGAAAAAGAAGAACCAGATGGGGAAACGGAAGAACTAGAAGATACTCCATCGGAAGAGGAAGATACGACCACGATGAATCAAGTGATGACGTCATGGGAAGAATATCGCAAGTGTGCTCGTTTATCCCCGAAGACGATAACGCAATTAGAAGCGTTTATGCTGGACCATTTGCAAGAACAGTGGTTTCACGGAAAGCGAAGCTATGGGAATATTTGCAAAGTTAAATTAAGGGATTAACTTTATATGCTTAAGGCAATATCACGAAAAAATCAGGACGTACATCGGGATCGCAAGAATTTTAGTATTTCAAGAACCAGTGAGGCAACGTTTCGAGAGATCAAAGTTGAAATTCGAAATGCAGAATAAAATATATTTGATGACGGGAGAATATCAAGAGGAATGCAGACTTCATTTTATAGATATTGAACAAAAATAACATTTAGGCGGAGAAATTCTTCAAATTGACGTTCGAACACTTTGTGGGAAAACCGAAACAAAAAATCTACATATTTTTCGTGGGTCCGCCGAGTACCGGGAAGGCGATGATCATAACATCGTTGGTCGAATGTCATTTTAATTTTTGTAGATTGACGATGATTTGAACTCGAGCTTCAACTTTAGCGGGCTGATACACACAAACGCGTGCTTCATGGACTAGTGCAAGTTAACCGAAAAACAGTGGAAGCTGTTGGCGTCATATTGCCCACGCCCACATTCGACGGACGTGAAATACAAGGACAGATGCGACGTCAGGGATTGCGGTATAGCGATGTACTGCAACGCTCCGATGGCAGACGAAGCTGTAAACGAACGCACGATCGTGTTTCAAATTCAAGAGAAATGTCGTCATTATATAAAAAAATCTGCACACGTTTGGGAGAAATGCTGGTTACAAATCGGTTGTCATACACATATACAATGTATAACTTCGTTGCGCCAAAATTCATTTATTGCGAGAACCGTACATTTTTCCGGGATAAAAACTATCCTGTGTCCTTTCCCGGGACTCAAAGTATCTCCATGCCAAATTTCAACAAAATCGGTTCAGCGGTTTGAGCGTGAAGAGGTAACAGACGGACTGACGGACGGACGGACGGACGGATGGACGGACGGACGGACGGATTGACCCCGCAGACTGCAGACTTTCGACTGCTGACTTTCTATCGGCCGATAGTTTGATTTGGCTCTTGATAAGCTGTATGGAAGAACACATAATATTACAACGATACCGAGTCGGCCGATTATTAATTTTTATGGGCTATATAATTGCCTTCAAACTTAACCATCGGCAAACTGTCGGCCGATGCTTACCTAATCAGTACGATGTTCTTCCACGCGCGCACACGACGCCGAAAGTTTGGTCGGCCGACTCGGCGACCGGCGAATGAGAATACGATGAGGAGGGTGGAAGAAGGAGAGGGGGGTTCTTATAAAATAATATTGTCATGCATATGTAGGATCGTGGCAATCCTGGATTAGGTAAGTGTACACGGTTGTTATTGTTTTTATGTTTACGATTTTAAGAATTACTAGCCCTTGTCTATTGTTGCCGTGTTCTTAGAAGTAGCCGGAAGATGAAAACAGGGTCATAAAATAATAAGTTATTGTTAGAAATTAATTAAAAAATTAAACCTACGAATAATAAAAACTAAGGAAGAGTAACTCCGTCGAAAAATATGCTCCAAAATACTTGTCAAAAAGTGTACCTTAGGTTCACTTTTCATACATTTGCAATATTTAGGTGACCTTGAGCGGTATAAAGGCTGACGTTACATGACAGTTCAAATGGAACCAAATTTAAAACTGTATTAGTATGGGAGTTACGTTTCCTTAGGTTATATTATTCGTAGCATTAAACCCTTTTTATTGATGTTTTAGAATAGAGCCGACGATTTATGACGTTGTTTACTGCTTAGAATTGAGATAATAATCATTTAATATTATTTAGAATTTAAAAGCGAGCCGATGTTTTATAACACTATTGTCCATTTTTAAGAATTGTTTACTGTTTTAAGAATTGTTTACCACTTGTAACTTGTTATTTTGATAACGTGGGAAATAAGAATTGAGGGGTGTAAGCCGGGATATAAATAAGATGTTGTAAATGTATAGAGTTAGTCCTAAGCTATCCGTAGAGAAGTACGCACAGTCCCAAAGGAGAGTTCAAGCCGTAAGGATATAGTCCTAAATAAGATTTAGAGAGGTACGGAAAGTCCTAATTGAGAGTTGTTAAAGTACGTAGGGCAAGTTGTGCCCGTTCTTTAGTTGTAACTTGTATGCTGCTGTAAGTGAATACACTGGTGGTCGATCCCACTGCGTTTCCTTTACAAAGCATCACATTAAGTATCTACCACTTACACCGATACTACAATATACTATAATGCATACGCCATACTGTATAGCTTATAATTTATATACAACTAGCTGTCCCGGCAAACGTTTCTTTGCCATATTATATTAAGTATATCGCCCGTATTATTTTATTGAATTAGTGACTAAAATATAAGTATATCACCATGGCAACGTCCATCGCTATCCCGTGACCCGCGTCGCATAAACAATGGTCGCTCTTTATAGACAAATAATTAGCTAAAAATAAAATTGCGACTATAATTTAAGACTTAAACTATTCTATCTCTCAAGTTGGATCGAACTGCACATGGTGTGCGAATTTTATTATAATCGGTTAAGTGGTTTAGGAGTCCATTGAGGACAAACATTGTGACACGAGATTTATATATATTAAGATTACAGTGCGCATTACATACCACTAGCGCCATCTACCGAAAGCATTGTTTATATTGGGCGTGGCACAAAAAGAATAAAATAGGTATGATTTCTTGAAAATACCTTGATAATATCCATGACGGTGTGCAACGGTTTCCCCTTGTAGAGCTGATGGTGGCACAGTATTCTATAGTAGTCCTTCACGCGGGTCCGCGTGCGCCCGCTCTCCTTCTCCATCGCCAGCCAGTCCAGACCACCGTTGCTACAGTCCCATTTATTTTCTGAAATTATGAAGAAAGAAAAATAATAATAATTTTAAATAAAGCAATAAAAATATGTGTTGAATTCCGATGTGTGAACAGCTGTGAACAGCCCTCGTATGCTGTAGTACAAGAAGTTCCGCTCCACCATTAATTATATATTTCACGAAAACCGTACATTTTCCCGAGAAACAAAATAGCCTATGTCCTTTCTCGTGGTCTACTTTATATCTGTGCCAAATAACATAATATGCTTCAGCCGTTTGTGAGATAGATAGATAGATAGATAACTCTTTATTGCTCACAAATTGGTACTAGAACTAGTTCGACTAATTTAACATATTTACATTAAAATGTGGGCAAGGGCGGCCTTATCGCTTTAAGCGATCTCTTCCAGGCAACCCTGCGGCTATGGAGATATTGCATAATTAAATAAGCAGGGTAATACGAAAAGTCAACAAACAGTAAAAACAGTTAGCAGAAGCTAGAGAATAACTTAATATCTAATATATTTACATGAGTGAGATAAGCTCTTTCAAATAATTTTCCCCGTTTTTCCCCTTTTTCCTGTTTCTTTGCTCTTATTGGTGCCAACGTGATGTTATATAGCTCAAGTCTTCCTCGATAAACAAGACTATCCAACAAAAAACGAATTTTTCAATTCAAAGCAGTAGCTTTAGGCCCGCCATTGTTAGGTCGTATGAAAAAAGTGTCTGAATATTTTTTGTAGAGAATTTTATGATCTACACTCTTGCCCTACCTATTTTTGTGATAAAATGTACAGTTTGGAAAAAAAACAGGGAAAACCTCATTTTCATACCTTTGACCTTGAATAAAATTTTTTGCACAAGGAGGATCACCGGGAACTTTTGAGGTTTTATTTGTAATGGTGTATTTAACGTCTCTACCAATTTTCAGCTCTATGCTAATTATTCCGAGGTCGAATGTTTAATTTTCCTGGGCTAAGAAGACGTGTTATCTACTCTGCGTAAAATGATGTGTTGGAAACAAAATATCTTTTAAGGCCAGGCCAGTTCGAAAAGACTGATTTTTAAGCTTACAGTCTGAAGAAATCATGTGGAATTCTCTTACACCAAAATTAATGTAGACTCAAAAAAAGGAGCAATCATTCTTTTACCATTGGAATCCTACATTATTTCTGCTGAACATAGGCTACATTTTATTTTGAAAAAAAAAGGTTCCGTAAGATATTTGGGGTTTTCGGATGCAAGGTGTAAAAAAACAACCAGAAAAGTTACTCATTTTGCGTACGCTGCCTAAACTACAAAAGATAGAACCATAAAATGTTCTAAGTATGTAATTGTAGATCTTATAAATTATCTACAAAAAACTCCGCAACACACTATACCTATCTATGACGAGTGATAGGCACAATAACCATCCAAACCGCTGAACCGATTTTGCTGAAATTTGGAATGAAAATACTGTGAGTCCCAGGGAAGTACATATGATACTTTTCATCCCGAAAAGTGTACGCTTCCCATACGATAAACGACTTTCGGTGCAATGGAGGTCATCTAGTAAAAAAAACAACTCACTAGCAAGAAATACTTTTTCCAATCCTGGCGGGCCCTTAACGAAGTTTTCCTTCATGTGCCTGAGGCCATTGCCGGTGATGTTCAGCAGCCGCAGCTTCCTCATCTCCGCTATCACCTCGGGCTCTATCTCCCACAGGTGAGGGAGACCGTGCATCGATAATGTCTGGAACGATACACATTGAAATTTAAGCGCTAGAGCCTGTTTAATGACTGTAAGTTGTTTTTAACCGACTTCAGAAAAGGAGGTTAATAATTCGACCCATATAATTATGTATGTAATATTTCCAGAATTCCCCAGTTTTAGTATATGTCAGTCTATATCAGCGTCTGAAGAAGCAAAAGTGTATGTAATATGTATGTATGTCTTTATCATTATGTTTGTGTTCGCATGTATCCTGAACTACAAGTCCGATTTAAGTACTTAATTCTTTTTCTGTTGCACTAGGCACTACTTAACTTAGGATATACCTACCGCAAGTTTCATCAAAATCGGTTTACTGGTTTTTGACATAAGAAATTTTAATTCTTAATTATACGTACAATTTTGAAGTCAAGAATCCGGCCCCATGAAATCCCTGAATTCGCATCAAGCGATTAGATTCTACCATGTTCATTTTTTGTGCAAAATTGATATTTACCTTTTGTTTAGTCACTACAAAAATATTCAGGTAAATATTGAAAACTCCTAAGATAAATAAAGCATCGAAGGAAAGACAAACTCATAATTGACAAATAAATTTGTACGTCTGGAACGAAAATGTTTGCAAGCATTTGTAACAAGCATTTACTATGCGGATGAGATTCTTACTTGTATATTGCTGTCTTTATTAAATTTCCCCTTGAACGTTCTGAGGGTTGTGGAGTTGATGAAGTCGAGGGTCTCCAGATGGGGGAAGCTCAGCTCCAGCTGATCAACGTTCAGACATGGCCCAGGCCAGGATACTATCTGCAGGTGCTTTATCAGCCGCCTGAAATATGAATAGGTAAATCTTATACAGGTGCATACAGGTGTAACATAAAGTGATAAATGCTTTAAGAAATGTAGGTTTGAGTTTAAGTAAGTATAATATTTATTCAATTCAAAAAACTTAAAACTAATACATTATAAAACCTCGCCAAACCAAAGTTTATCGACGCTCATTAACATTTTTCTTATACTATTATAGTACACATAGTGCACTAAAACTATTGTGAACTGAGACAATATACCAATTACCAAACATCTGCTTTCAAAAATCATTCCATGCAATTTCACAAACAAAAAATTCTTGGGCATTGTTGAACATCTGTTACTAAAATAATAGGTTACACAATAATATTATTATTACCATTAGTAAGTAAAAAACGTACATGTGGCGATTTCCAAGCGATTTCTACTTAACTTTCTAATGTTGTAATATAGAGTTCACTCTGCAAGTAGCAGACTTGTATGGGCAAAGACCTTAGCGTCACGAATTTTTCCAAACAAAAATAAAAAGTAACAATTTCTGTACACCCTAAAGAAATGCAGTTTTGTAAATATCTGTATATAAAATTCTCGTATCGTGTGTTCGTTGCCGAATCTCAATCGAAACGACGACGATGTTTGCCAGATCAACTTTGAACGCTACTACTAATTTTACAGTTAACCCTAAGCCTTAAAGTATTGCGATTTATTTATTTGTTACATTCTATATCAGACGAGTGGGTCTTACTTTTCTTTTTCACTTAGTGAGCCAGTAGCCTGTATGTAGTAAATGATGATCGAGCTATTCTGATCTTTGTAACCATTAAAGATATTGAAATACGGATGGGTGAAATGGATCGGGCATGGCCGAAATCCCCTAATTTGACACCAAACTTTTTAAGGGGTTTCGTGGCCAAATGACAAAAAACTAAACCCTTACCGATTTGTCATGTCCGTTTGTCTGTCCTTCCAAATGTCACAGTCACTTTTTAGCCGGTGACACTCACAGAAAACCGAAAATATAAGGCAAACCCTTATAGTGAGGGGAGCACTAGAACAATTTTTTTTGTGATTACTAACAAGCTAATTTTTTGTGAGTAACTTCATTTTAATAAGACAAACAACTTTTTTATCTGCTAACAGAGATAGAAAGGATTTCATAATTTGATTTGATGGTCCTAAAATATGGATTGTTCTATATTATTTTGTAGGACAATGTTACTCTTCTATACTTATTATAAAACAAAGTCGCTTTTTTTTCCCCTCATGTCCCTTTGTTCCCTTTAATCTTTAAAACTACGCAATGGATTTTAATGATTCTTTCAGTGTTAGATAGCCCATTTATCGAGGAAGGCTATAGGCTATATTTTATCACGCTAAGACAAATAGGAGCGAAGAAATAGAGGAAAATGTGGAAAAAACGGGGAAAATTATCTGAAAGGGCTAACTTGAACGCGCTAATCTCAGGAACTACTGGTCCGATTTGAAAAATTCTTTCAGTGTTAGATAGCCCATTTATTGAGGAAGGCTATAGGTTATATTTTATTACGCTAAGACTAATAGGAGAATGTGGAAAAAACGGGGGAAATTATTTGAAAGGGCTTATATCGCGAACTACTGGAGCAATTTTTATGTTATTTGGCACAGATAAGAAGTAGACCACGTAAAGGATCATAGGCTATCGATTTTATAATAATTTTTTCAGTATATTTTATACCCGTGCGACGCCGGGGCGGGTCGCTAGTAAATTATATAACTCTTAACCTACCAATATATTTACAAAAAAATCAGTTAATAGGGTTCCGTTTTAGGGTTCTGTAAATTGTAATCAAGAAAATTTGGTTGACTTTCAAGATTTTTCGCAGATAAAAAGGTTGTTTGTCTTATCAAAATGAAGCTACTCACAAAAAATTAGCTTGTTAGTAATCACAAAAAAAAAAATGTTCTAGGGCTCCCGTACTATTATAAATAAGTAGAGTTAAATACTTATGTCATTTTTATGTATAATAGGCCTGGAGATACTGACGCAAAATTCTTGGACATTTGCAACGCCTTTACGTGATTATGCCCCTGTAAAACCGCCATACTGGCACAAATGTCCAAGAATTTTGTGTCAGTATCTCCAGGCCTATAACATCCTTTTCGTTGTATACCCAAATAACATTGCTACGCCGTTAATGCTACGTCGTAGGCGGCCTACGCCAATTCGATGTCAGATAATATATTTTAAGGTATCGATATAAATTGAAACGGAGTGTCCGTTTCAATTTATATCGATAAACAAAGATTGAGACTCAATCAAATTGTGTTTTTGTTCATATTTCAATTGTTAGCCATTACGTTCATGTTGTTAGCAATATAATTTTCCAAGCTATTATATACACATAATAAATATATACAAAAAATATATATACCTACAGAAGAACATAATATAGCCTCCTCCTTTTTAGAAGTAGGTTAAAAAGTTATCGCAAAGTACGTAAGAAGGATACGTACTTAATAAATCTACCAGGCCGACCTGTGTTCGGTCAGATTATTATACGGCTTGACTGTATATGAACCAAGTTACTAGGCTATATCGTAACTAAAGAGCTTGTAAGTTGGAGCTAAAACTGGTTCCTTCCTGGCTCACTTGACAGATGCCGCCAGCTATTATAATTCCTGTACAGTCCATACGAATATTGTAAAAGCGAAATAGTGTTTATCTGTCTGTCTGTTACCTCTTCACGCTTTTGATGAGTGTGTTGTAATGTACTTGGTGTCCCAGCAAACGACATAGGATACTTTTTGATTCGGAAAATGTACGGTTCCCGTGCGATTTCACTAATAGCGCAACGGAGTTGCGGGCGACATCTAGTCTCTTATACAAATAAAGTGCTGCTGGTATCACTAAAAATAGGTACAAAAATAAGATAATTGTCATGCTCATGTGTAATACCTAGTAAGAAAATAGCTCCTATAAAGTATAAACATTTGACTTACTTATTAGCCTGAAGCCAGTAACTGCTGATGCCGTTCTTACACACCAAATAGGCTTTGATGTAGCTGCAGTGAGCCCCATGACTGTACACACTCAGGGAACAGTCAGTGTGTAGATAGTTTTTGGAGTTGGTCCTCGTTGTGCACATCAAGGTGAACAGAATTATTGTAAGACCTGGAACAAAGTACTTACTTTGAATTATTGTCTACTACGGCTCGATTTATATTCGTCCGCGTGAACGAGCGGCGAGGTCACATGTAATTGTATTACATATGTTACCGTTACTATGTATGTAAACCAGTTAAACTGCGGATTAACAAGGTATTCTGCAGATTACCGGGGTGAATCAGTTAAAGTGCAAAAAGTTTACTCTATTCTCTATAAATTTTAAGTGAATAGTCACTCCACTAATAAAATATAACGGATCATAATATCAACTGGAAAAAAATAATCAAAACAACAACATTCTTAGGTTGACAAGCTTAAGTCAAAGTTTTTGAACTTTTCCGCAGGTGAAGAACGCAATCAACTAGATAAATTAATGCAAATATAAGCTTATTTTCATATAAATTACACACTTTAACGGCTGGTATCTGGGAATCTACAGATTACCTAGGTAATGTGCACGTTAACATGTTCCGCATTCTAACGGTAACACATAATATATTATGTAATTTGTATTTAACGATTTGCAGATCTTTCGTTGTAGCGGTCAATCCGCTCGGTCCCGCAACCGCTTGTAAATCGAGCCAAAAATAATGAAAGCTCTTCCGTGGGAAGCTTTAAGTAAAAAATGGTTCTACTGCTACTACTTTCGTACTTTTAATTGGTCGTCGTATTCGGCTCGGTCATATTTTTTTTTATAAAATAAGGAGGCAAACGAGCAACCGGGTCACCCGATGGAAAGCAACTACCGTCGCCCATGGACACTCGCAACATTAGAAGAGCTGCAGTTTTAGCAGTTTAGTTAGCCACATGCTAGCCACCTTGTTTTTGATTGTTTTTGATAGTAGGTGCATGGAGTCACTGACGTACAGTTTCAAAACACGTAGTTCCTTCACAAACACTGCATCTGTCAACCGCAGGCCGTGATCATGCATCGTATATTCATTAATTTCAGACCATGAATCAATTTCCATTTAAGGCCTGCACACGTGTTTGTTTTTCCGGAATCGGATTTTCCTATAACCATAGAGTAATTATTGGTCTCTGGTATAGCCAAAGATTTCTAAGGGATATTAAAATATTTGTTGCAAGCTGTCAATCTAATATCTATACCTAATACTTGTGTTATATATTCGTTGCAATTAGCCTTTATGAATAATTTTATTTATATTGTAATTTGGTGCTAAGTACATGGTGTAGCAAAACAAAGTGATACAAGCTTAGGCCTGTGTATGCGCCCCTTGTATAGACTATAGAGTTTACTGTAAGCCACGGGCGTAGCCAGGGGGAGGGTTTTGGGGGTTCAAACCCCCTCCGAAAAGTTGAGATATTAACATTCATAAAATTAAAATAAGAGCAGGCGTGCGGCATATTATCTCATTTATTAAAAAATGTGGTTTGGATACACGGGCGTATACATAGCTTTGATAAGGGGGGGGAGGTCCCTAACGTAAAAAAGCGGCCAAGTGCGAGTTGGAATCGCCCATGAAGGGTTCCGCAGCAGAAAAACGTGTTTAGTCAATCAAAAATATTTTTTATTAAAATACATGTACCGCACCGATTTAAACAGGCGAGGTCCATATTATCTTGTGAGTTCCGTGCGGCTTCACCCGCGCAAATTACACAGATATTTCACAGACAAATTAATCCACAAAAAACAGCCTATGATCCTTTACGTTTACGTTTATCGATCCGCGGTAATATGCTGGCACACAGGTTTGCCAGGTGTACAGCGCCTGTCAAGATAACGCTTTTTAAAGCATTTTGTCAGACGTTTTACACCTGTGGTCTGTGGGCCAGCTTTACTCAACGGACCTATGGCGCCTTGCGGGTCCTCTACAATAACATATTCAGGTCTCTATTGCGGCTCCCTCGATACTGCAGTGCATCCGGGATGTTTGCCGATGCAGGAGTCGACGATTTCTACGCGATTATGCGGAAAAAGGTAGCGTCAGTAGTGCATAGAGTTCGGGAGAGCCGGAATGGAGTCCTGAAGACGATAGCGGAGCGAATTGACTCTGCACTCCTTCGCAGACTCACTGAGCTACATGTCAGGGTAGCAAGATGAGCTGCATTTTGATTATTTGTAAGTATAATATAATTTTATTGTCACAAAATCATTTAAAATATGGACTTCTTTGTCTGAAAATAATTTTTTTTTTATTTTTTTTTTTATTTACGTGGTCTACTTCTTAACTGACCCAAATCACAGAAAAATTGCTCTAGTAGTTCATGACATAAGCCCTTTCAAATAATTTCCCCCGTTTTTTTTTTCCACATTTTCCTCTATTTCTTCGTTCCTATTAGTCTTAGCGTGATAAAATATAACCTATAGCCTTCCTCGATAAATGGACTATCTAACACTAAAATAATTTTTCTAATCGGGCCAGTAGTTCCGGACATTTGCGCGTTCAAACAAACAAACAAACAAACTAACAAACTTTTCCGCTTTATACCTAATATTAAAGTAACTAGAGATCGCCCAATGGTCGAAATTCGACCTTATACTTGCAACGACAGTAGGACTACTATATACCTATAATATTTTATAAAAAAAAAAAATTGACTGCATCATAGTTTTTTTCAATTCTTGTCTCTGGGACTCAGCTGATCTCAGACTGGCTGTTTAAGCATTGTCTATAGTAAGTATTTAAAATTAAATAAAAAAACAATAATCCATATTATTCAATTTGTCAACTTGTTGTCAACAGACTTCAACCATAAACTTTTTAATATATTTCTCCCAATACAGTATTGATGTGCCATTTCTGCATAATATGACTCCTGTAGTTGGAATAGTGTGTGTGACACGCTATCATGTTTTGTGACATTTCTGTAATGACATTTCTGCGTCACGTGACGACTATTCACGTTTGATACAAATTATAACTTTATGTTTGTTTGTTTACATATTATAGTGGAGGCAGTGAAGGTTTTCACCTCCGATTTCGTTGAACCTCCATCGATTGTCATGAAAATCGCTAAGTAGGTGGAAGATACCCTAAGAAACAAAAGTGACATAGTGCCAACTTGCGTTTTTGCCCTGGGGGTGGATGCCAACCCTCCTCGGGGGGTGAACTTTTTTAAATAAAAATAACCACAGGAATCAACAGACACACAAATTCTAAGCAAAATTTGTTATATATTTTTTTTTGAATAAACCAATACTTTCGGAGTTATTAAATATCAAAGATCACGATTTTGCGTGAGAAAAATACGGTTTTTCATAATTAACTAAGAAACTATAGGTTTTTACGAAAAATGTGTAATTACCAAAATTAAAGCCAATAAAAAAACAAACCAATATCTACTCCAAAATGCCTTCATATATTCATTCAAAGTGAGCTGTAGGTGATTGTATATATATATTTTCTTTCGTCGAGTACCTAAGTCTAAGCATTCAAACTTAAATAACGGTAAACCGATGCATTTTATGACATGTACTTCCATTAGACTTTTTAAATTGCTTAAAAATACCTTTCTAATAGGCACTGTACCAAGTTAAAAGCATCAAAATTGAACAAGTTATGATAAAAATAAGATGACACTTTCAAATTTTTTTGGAAAAATCGAAAAATAAAACGTTGACCATTTCTACAATAATTCAAATTTATGGTTATCCCCCAAGACTTTTCTTTATTTTAGCATAAGTAATGACCTCAAAATTTTTTCTTGGTTTAGAATACTTAGTTTTGAAAAACAGAATGATTTAGTAAAATCGAAATTATTCAAATTTTCGTAAATATAATTTTGTTTTGAACACAACTTCAAAAATATTGAACCTTCGTAAAAATTATAAAAGATGAAATTGGTGTCCACTTTTTAAGAAATCTTTTGATTTTCTTTCGATTTTAATAGGATGAAAAATAACGAAGGTAGAGACGTTTAAAGCCTAACTGTTACTGCAAGAACCATGAAATCGGGACCTTTTAACCCTGATTTTTTTTTAAAAAAGGGCTTTAAAAAGTATTGTGCAAGTTTATCTTAAAGTTATTTAAATTACCTTTAAATCGGTCCATAAATGAACCCGATAACTTAAAAATTAACAGAGCTATCGTGATAAAACAGAAATATTTTTTTGAAAACAGTTTTGAAGCAGAGATTTGGGATGCAAATATTGTAGGAAAACCTGTCAATAGGTTCATCTATACTAATATTATAAATGCTAAAGTGTTTTTGTCTATCTGTTACCTCTTAACACCCAAACGGTTCAACCGATTTTTCTGAAATTTAGTATGTGAATCGGAATGGATATGGACATAGGATACTTTTTATACCGAAAAAATGTACGGTTCCAGCGCGATTACAGGCGTCATAATATAGTCCTTACTAAATATACGTTAATCTTTTCAAGTCTTTCAATATTCAGAAAGTAAACAAAACGTTTGACAAAAAACAAAAATTTCATCCACATTTTTTGGGATACAGCATAATGTAATATAGAATATCTCAGCTAAAAACTTGTCCTCAATTTTGTTGGTTATAACAATAGAAAGCTTACATCGAGTAGATAAATTTAGACTCTATTTTTACAAAACGCTGTAACCCGGGTTGCATCGTTTTGTCGTAACAGGGTCGTGTTATCCTGGTTTTCGATGATAAAGATTTTTGTCGGAGGTGAGTTTGTAAATTAATTACAGCCAAACTATTACGTTTTATTAAAATGTTAAGGATTTAAACCCTTTTAAATACATATTGTACTTTATATCTCATATTTTTTACATTTCGTTATTATATTGGAACTACGTAAACCGGGAGTCAATAAATAACAAAATGGGGTTTGTCCTCACCTTAATAATTGGTTTGAGTCACAGCTCAATCGCTCAATGTAATATGAAATGGGTTAATTTGTGCGCCTGTGTAGTTCCCGCTTTGATGTTCTCGGAACTAACATGACTTATGGAGTTATTACGATTTCATGTAGATCTCGATAACTTACATATTATTTCATTGCGTAACTAGTAATCATTTTTACCCGACTGCAGAAGGAGGGTTGGGTTTTTCGAGTGTATACTAATATCATACCTAAATACTTTTAGGCAGCTATAAATTGATTTTGGGGAAATTTGGTACCTATAAGGATAATTCATGTTATTTAAACTACAGATATTTTGGGTATATTAACAAGATTTACTAATTCTTTTAGCCACCTTAACATGGAAATATATGACTCTGAAACTATTTATAAAAATATTGAAGATTGCATCGACATCGCAAATAAAAAAATCAAAGCTACGAAAACTAATCGCAGAAAACTTACTCAAGAAACATTAAATCTAATAGGTAAAAGATCAAAACTAGTGAAAGGAACAACGGAATACAATAATTTTGATAAAGTGGTAAAACGTAAAATAAGACAGGACTTAAGGAAATAAAACACATCAATAGTAAAAAAAGCTCTGGAAGAAAATAGTTCACTTAGGGTAGCGAAAAACGGAGTAGCTTAAAGCAAGTTCTGGATTACTGATTTAAAAGACCAGAATAGTATTAAACAAAGAAGTAGAGACAAAGTTCTAGAAAATTTCACACAATTATATCAAAATTTGTACAGCGATGAAACAAAAACAATCGAAAATATTAATTACGTCTGCACTGATACAATACCTACAATTACTGAACAAGAAATACACAAAGCCATACTTACTTTAAAATATAATAAAAGCCCTGGGGAAGACGGCATCACTTCGGAGGCACTGAAAATTGGCGAGCAAACCATCCTACCATACTTGTGCCAACTTTTTAACTGTATTCTAAAAACCGGTATTTTTCCAGACAAATTCTGCGATTCCAGCATTATACTACTGCATAAAAAAGGAGACAAGTCCGACATTTCCAACTACAGACTATAAGTTTTAATATCACACTTGTACAAAAGTTTTATTAAAGTCATACAAAATCGTATCGATTACCAATTGGATCTCCACCAACCACCTGAACAAGCTGGGTTTCGACCAAGCTTCTCAACAACCGATCATATCCACACCGTGAACCAAGTCATACAAAAGTCTAAGGAATTTAATGTGCCCTTATATTTGTGCCTTTATTGATTTTAACAAAACATTCGATAGCATATTTCATAACAAAAATTTTTCAGCCCTCAGTAAACAAAATATCGAACCTACCTACATAGACCTACTTAAAATAATTTACAAACATAGTTTAGCTGCCGTAAAACTAGAAACTACAGGCCCAAAATTCAAATTTGAACGGGGTATCAAGCAGGGTGACCCTATCTCTCTACGCCTATTTATGAGCGCCTTAGAAGAGGTTTTCAAGAAAGTCTCACCAGGCTGGGGAGACAAGGGTATTGTTATCGACAAGAAAAGGCTAACAAACCTTCGCTTCACCGATGACATAGTTCTGTTTGCCACTTCGGCACAAAACCTGCAGTCCATGCTGCAAGACCTGAGTATGGCAAGCCTCTGCGCTCCAAAACAAGAATAATGGATGTGGGTAAAAAAGCTGCTGGTCTAAAGTGGAGCTGGACAGGGCACGTCGCCCGCATGCACCCAGACAGATGGGCGCGTCTAGTTACGGAGTGGCTACCGAAAGGTCGGCGAAACAGGGGCAGACCCAAGAAAAGGTGGCGCGACGTACTAGACGCTTTTGATAAAGAGTGGCCAAACACAACAAAGGATAGAGACGTGTGGAAGGAAAGAGGGGAGGCCTTTGCCCAGCAGTGGGACACAAACGGCTAATAATAATGATTTACTGCTTAAATAAAAATTTTGCGTTGAGAAGAGATTTACCCAATACAGATTAAATTTACTTTGAGCGCGATAATATACAAAAGTTAAAAAAGAAAATATTTCAGCGCTGATACTTTTACGGTGAAGTCATGGTGAAGTCTATACAGTATACACGAGCTAAAGTTTTATCACTTTGTTTTGTAACACCCTGTACTCTGCATAATAGACCAAATGCCGAAAACAGCTAGTTGTTTTCTCTATAAATAGACTAGGCAAACACAGATATTAAGTACGTGTTGTGTGTCCAGCGTTTAGTGTGATGAGTATCATTAGCGGGTGAGCGTCAACGACCCAAGGTCGTTACGATTATTTCCTTACGATCACATTGTCACGACTTTTCAGTTTACATTACCATATTCTGTAAAGTGAACAGAGCAGGGATTGCTTCTCATTACCTGAGAATCATCGTAATATCATCCTATTCCTTTCAACTAGGGAATGCAATCCCGCAGGATAATTTTTAGTGAATTGAAGGTAAATTGTTTATAGTCCATTCGCGTTAAGAAAATAGTGAGTCATCGTTGTCCGCCGGCCTGGCCACGCCCCCCCCCCCAGCCAATTGAAATGCTAGAAATTAGAAAGTCGAGTTCACAGTGACCAGTTCATGTCTGACCTTCGAACAAAACGGTTGTGTATTTTGCGTGACACGTTCAACAATAAAATTTGAAAATGAATACTTCACCAATTCGAAAAAATAAAAGTGGATCAATAATCCATAGCGGAGAGAGACGCATAATTTACAATGTTTATAAATACTTAAACTGTGTGATTTAAATGCAACTACGGAGAGCATAGTCATAAAACCAGCAAGTGCATGCGGTGTGTCCGAATATCTTATATCTTTAAACGAGCAATTCTTGTATATGTCGTATATGATTGTATATGTTGACATATAAATAATTGGAATCTCGGAATCGGCTCCAACGATTTTCATGAAATTTAGTATATAGGGGGTTTCGGGGGCGATAAATCGATCTAGCTAGGAATTATTTTTAGAAAATGTCATTTTCTTCGTGTTTTTCGAATACCGAGCAAAGCTCGGTCAAATAGCTAGTACTGTTTATACAATAAAATTATTAAAGAACAAAAGGCAATACTAACACATTAAAATCACGCGTGAAAAAAAGAGCTCGACTATCCACAGTCGATAAATTAGATGAGCTCGACAAATGTGCAATAAGAAAAGTTCACTCAATATATTTAATTCTTTCATAATAAATGTAATTGAAGAATCTAGCGATATTGATTAGTGATTTAAGTAATTTTAAGACATTTTTGTTCCATTAAAAATAATAATTAAATATTTAAAAAAAAATGTACTTTTACTCCATTGTGAATACACCCTTGCACAGATGACTCACTATTATCTTAACGCGAACGAACTGTAGTGGTCTGCCTGTAGCCAATTCACGCACCCCCGCGCACTGAGTTACCTACACGAATGAATCACGCTTTTTGTAGTCCCGCCAGTCCCGCGGGATCCCACTAAATTTTCGACCGGGATTAGTCCCGGAAAATGCATGTGGGATCCCGGTATTTTGGGATCCCGGTATCCCGGTATTGCATTCCCCACTTTCAACCATGAATATGACATAACATGCTTTTTGTTGCAGAAAAACGTACGGTTTCCCGTGATATAACTGAGTTGCGGGCGTCGTCTAGTGCAATAACGCGCGGTTTGACCGCTGCACCGCGAGATCACAAGCAATTTATGTATGTACGATTTATTTAATAATCGGCCAAGTGCGAGTCGGACTCGCGCACGAAGGGTTCCGTACCGTTATAGAGTGAAAGTAGACAAAAAGTTGTGTTTTTTTATGATAAAATTAAAATAAAGTAAATATTTAGGGGAGCTCCCATATTTACTTTATTTTAATTTTATCATTAATTATTAAAGTACAAATGTAATTAAGGATTTTGTGAAAATTTCAAGTGCCTAACTGTTACCATTTTTGATTACGAGCAAAAAAAGCCAAAAAATTACGTTTCTTGTATGGGAGCCCCCCTTAAATACTAACTTTATTTTATTTTCAGTATTTGTTGTTATAGTGGCAACCGAAATACACAATCTGTGAAAATTTCAAAAGTCTAGCTATAGCGGTTCTTGAGTAACAGCCTGGAGACAGACGGACGGACAGACAGACAGACATCGAAGTCTCAGTAATAGGGTCCCGTTTTTACTCTTTGGGTACGGAATCCTAAAAAGCGGCGCGGTCGCGCTGTTAATTATTACATTTGCCTGTCATCTCGCGGTGCATCCGCCAAATCGCGCGTTTTGGCGGATGCATATAATTATGTAAAATGAGCCTTACCACAGAATTTACCTTAGCACAGAATATATATTATATTATTAGTTGGTAACATCAGGAAACAGATGTGTGTCAGATTCTGCGCTCAAATTTCACGCATTCACAAGCTCACATTAATAATTTGTTAATCTTTCAGAACTTTTTTTTTCTACAAAAAGGCGAAAGAATACGCACAAAGTCCAGACATTCAATTCAAACAAATTGTAAGTTATAATTACCAGTGAATTTAGGCCACAGGCCAATGCGAATTTTGTGTATGATAATAATATTTTTCTCTTTAGTAGGTACCTATATATAAACATTTTGGTATAATTTATTGGTCTACCTACATTTAATCACAAGGACTTATAAGGCTGGTTTAAACGTATTAATAAGTAGTAACTTTTTAACTTAATTTGAAGTTCCTGCCCGAAAGTCAAGTGACAAGCCCCGCCTGCCAACTTAACAGAAAATAGTCAAAATTATAATTTGCTCGTTTAGAACTACTAAATTTTAACTTACTACTTGCTAAAAATTTTGTGTTTACAATTAAAGTAACTTAAAATTAAGTTAAAATTTAGTTAACTACTTATTTACTCAATACGTGTAAACCAGCCCATAAGGTTAATAACACAATTTCTTACATTTTCGCCATGGACCGTGATGTCACAGTGATAAGATATATGATTTCGACTGTTGTGACAGATGTCACTTCGAATAATCACTAGTGTTTTGGGGTTCCGCGACTGACAAGTATAAACGGACACCACTATCTCGCGAAACCCGATAGATACTCGTAGATGGAATGTTGACACAATATATTTATATTTTATAGCTGCAGCTACAACTATATTATATTCTTAAGAACAAAGCAATACAAAACTTGATTTTGTCTGCTTAGTGGCGCCAAAATGTTAGTTTTAAAGTTTATCCAGATGTGACGGTGTCTTTTGCCACAATAAAGACTCAACTGGTTTCCATTCCAAATTTCTTTCAAATTGGTAAAGGCTTGCCCGATTAATGGTGACAACTTACAGCATGACAAACAGACGGACACACTTTCACATTAATTATAGTATAGATAAAGGGGTTCACACACTGAGCAGGTAATATTAATATACATTACATCCCGGGATGTATAGCTTTACATTATGTTAATGTATCACACACACAACAGGTAATGTAATTTATCTTTCCCTACATTTCAGTGGTAGCTTGATGCACATTTCAGCTGCTGAGGTGTTATACAGGCTGTTCTTATTTTTAATGTCGTAATACTATGGACCCTTCGAGTAACTTGCTATTAGATTTACAAGATAATTCATCAGAAGATGATTCGGATTGTGATTTTGATGCGCACAATTGTTACAATATGTGCTCAAAACAGAACGATGTGGATTGAAGATATTTGATTGAAACTTTAGACTCTGGGGAACAAACTGCCTGCAGTGCCTGCTGTGAAGTAACACTGTGTGTCTCTGTCTGTCGTACATAATATAATCACAGAAATTTTGGAACATCCTATGAAGAGAAACGATGTATATTTTACACGGAAATGTATTGAGATGTATTTAGATGTATTAAAATATAAATGTATATTTTGATATCTGTATCTTAAGATACGAAGATGTCAAAATATATTATTATAGCTGTTGTATGTGGTCTTCTGACGATTTCTATTGAATGTATCGAGATGTATCGTGCTTTAAATACATTTTTACATTACCTGCTCTGTCTGTGACAGTCTATGGAACTTATCTTTATTACGTTGTGGTATTAGTATGGACATTATGGAATATGGATACTTCATTTATGCTTATTCAGCATTAGGACAAGAGGATTGGGCAGCTAATAATCTTACTTGTAGAAACTACAAAATCTGTTACTGACAATCTCTGCTGATAATGAACTTCTAAGATATAGTATTGTATAAAAACAACAAATAGATAATATTATACGATCGACTATAGAATATACTTTGTATTTTATGTTGACTAACGCTGTTAAAAACGTGACCATTTTTATTCTTTTCGAATTTAGAAGGCAATGAACACAATGTTACATTTCCACAGCAAAGGTACATTTGCAGACATCTAAGAAAAGTAAACAGTTCAAATTCACTTTATTATTTTTATGATACATGACTGAAGTAAATAATTTTGCTGTCCAAATATTATTTCATTAAAAAGAAAAATAAATATTATATATTTGTTTTCCTAAACTCAAGATTCAGACTAAGATATTCTTACTGTATTTTGATATCCAAGTAAATATAGCTAATTGAGGGCAAACATCGAACATCAAAGGTACACTTCTTTGAAATAAACAAATTTTCAGTCAAATAATTTTCAATTTATTTGACTTTGAAAATTTTAAAATACTTACAAAAAATTTGCTGGCCAGTATGTACTAACTGTATAAAATTATGAAAGTACAATATTAAAGTCCTAAAGTCCGAATACAGTGTGGCAAATTATAGGTAACTTGGCCAAGTTATATTGCTATTGTTAACTTATCGTAATAATGTTTATACCCACCATTATTACGATAAGTTAATCCCACCAAAAACATTTCTTGTAAAATGTTGCCGAGACGATCACACCTTTAAAGGTTTACCCTGTGAAAAAGATATGTGATCTCATGTAGAGTCAAGCTTCTGAATCTACACGGCCTAAATCTATTGACCCTAATACCAGTCACGGAGGTGATGCGAATATTTAGTTACTGAACTAAAGTTACTAACGAAACAGTCGAGCCATACATATTTACTGATATTACCTCGATCGCGGATTCTTGGAAATCTATTGTTATCGCGGTCGCAAGCGACCGCTTGGGGCTTGAGGGAATATTAAATATTATGATCACTGATAAACCATTACATATTATGGCGTTCTCCGAGCAATATAGTTGTACCATTTTTTGCCCTTGCTTGACGATGATAATGGATACCAGTGCGATAACACTTTCGCTAATTTTAGCTAAGCTGTAGGTGATTGCCGTTAATCAAAGTGTTCCATGATAACGTTTATTTCTGTTGGTGTTATATTGGTGTTTGAGGCGCAGACGAGCTACAAGCGAGCCCTCGCGACACGCGAGCGACCGCGACCACAATGGGTGGTTGGTAGTAGATTCGCGACACATTTCAATTTTCAAGTCATTTGTGGATCCTGTTTAAAATATAATACATAATATAACAATACTAAGTTTGACTCTATTATCTAGTATAAAGAGCTAATGTTTATGTTTTGTAATTGTTTGGCACGCTCTGCAGTCTATAAGGGCACTCCCTGCAGCTTTTCTAAAGGTTTTTATGGATTTTAGCTTAAGAGGCGTTAGTTTAGTGTTTATTGTGAGAGTGACACTGGGTGTAAAAAATCTTATAAGATATAAACGAGTAATTCTTGTATTTATATATCGGAATCGGCTCCAACGATTTTCATGAAATTTAGTATATAGGGGGTTTCAGGGGCGATAAATCGATCTAGCTAGGAATCATTTCATAAAATGTCATTTTATGTGTGTTTTTTGAATTTTTTGAATACCATGGTCATATAGCTAGTAATTATAATGCAGACTGCAGTTTAGTTTTGTTTTTTAATTAAGAACCATTTTAAATGTTTAATGGGCCAAGTTAAGATAAAAATAAGTTAAGATTTATTTATTTATTTATTAGTTGGTACATAGGCGGACAAAATGCCAAATGGCATTCTCTACCACTCAAGTCAGTGTTCAGAAACAAAATCGTGTTGGTGCCAATAGTGCGAAAAGATGGAAAGAAAATAAATAAAATGCAATTAATCACTTAGTAATACGAAACTACTCTAGTGATGCTATAAAAATATGCCTAATTTAATACAAATCACTTACCATTCTTGTTGTATTGATTATTGTTTTTCTCTATTGTAGGAAACATAATATATTATGAGGTATGCGACAATATTTAAAATTTCAATTTTTTTTTAATTTTGCTAACTTTCAGAAATGTACCTATTAAATAAAATTCGAACGAACTATTTTATATTTCAGCTATTCAGCTCTTTTTAAGCCGTATGAACAAAACAGCGATCGCTTGTGGCTCGTCTACACAGACCCTAAAGCTCCACGTTTCTCATAGTGTGTCCCAAAGGCAATAATGTCATTATGAAGAAATATTATATTGATGTTATAATAGAACAAGTTGATACGTCTTGATAGTTTCTATTACTTAATTTTAGCGTTATAGTTCAAGAGACTTACAAGTTACAGTTCCACAGACAAAGTTCCTACTGTGCTAATATAAAGAAGTACTTGTTATTTTCTTGTTGTGTAAAATATAGTAATACCAGAGATCGTAATATATATCAATATTCTACCATCCATACCTACTTCCATACCTACTAATATTATAAAAGTGAAAGTTTGAGTCCCGGAATAGATCTTAAAATTCATTTTTTACCCGAAAAAATGTACGGTTCCCGCACGATAAACAAATTTTTGCGCAACGAAGTCGCAAGCGTCATCTGATTATTAACTGTTTTCCATTATAGTAGAAATTTTATTAGATTTAAACTATATAGAATTAAAAAAGAAAATTTGTAAGTATTTGTAAAGAAAGAAGACGTATCTATGGACTGACGAAAGTATCTTCATAAACATAAAACATTATCTTCAATAAAAGCATAAAAAGATATTTTCTAAAGAGATAAAAAGAAAAACCCGCCAAGTGCGTGTCAGACCATGCGCAACATAGGGTTCCGTAGTACCGCTAGTTTTTTTTTTAATTTTTGTATGGTCAATGAATTACATTTATAATGTGTTTTACACTTATACTAACAACATCATCTCGGTTACTTTCAAAGGAATTTGAACGAAAAGTTCCTTTATACTTCGCCGAATACATTTTTTAGTTGATCGACTATTACTCAATAACTTATGAAGTCTTCTTAGCCGTGATAGTTTTCCTTTTAAATTCAGCATATTTCCTACTCCCGTGAATTTTTTCACATTTCCAGAAGTAACCGTTTAGCCGGTAAAAAGGGAGGACACTGGATCCTAACGATTTTTTCCACTTTAAAACTTAATATTTAACAAACGGATCCCTAAATCGGAAAATTAATACCCATAATATAAAAAAAAAACCTATCTAACGACATCCCACACGAAGGGGTGGACGCGAAAAAAAATATTCATCCCCGCTTGATGTGTAGGAAAGTACCATAAAATAAATATTTTTTAAGATTTCGTGTACTATTTTGTCGGCATCATTAATATGTGCATTCATGCCCAATTACAGCTTTGTAGGTCCTATAGTCTCTGAGCAACCGCGGACAGACAGACAGACAGACAGACAGACGGACGGACAGACCGAAAATAAGGCTTCCTTGTTGACTACGGAACCCTAAAAAGGTGCCATTTTTTCGTGTTAAGGTTTTCAGCAGCACAAAAAAGTCGCTTTGTGGTTTTTTCTGGAAACGAAGAGCTAGATATTCGGAGCTTTTTATTAATTTCAGATGAAAAGAACCTGGAACGTTTACTGGAAAATATATTCTCTTGTTACAATAATTATTATGAAGAATGTTCTGTCTGGTAGTATAGATTTACAAAGGGTTGGTTTTTAGGGTTCCGTAGCCAAAATGGCAAAAAACGGAACCCTTATAGATTCGTCATATCTGTCTGTCTGTCTGTCTGTCTGTCTGTCTTACCTACATTAACGAGGAACAGACAATTTCATATTGAGGATGGGTGAAGATGGGTTAGTTAATATAACATAGACAATTGGGCTAAAATACGAATTCGAATAGTTTTAAAAACTCATACACTCATGTCCATAAGAAAAGGTTATTCAATTATCGACGATAGTAATAATAATAATAATAATAATAAACAACCACACACACAAACAAACTAACCAAATACACTGACCTCACGATTGAAATAAAAACGCAATGGAAAGTTAACACAGTCAAAACAATACCGATAGTCATTTCGACCACTGGCATTATACCTAAAACTCTACACACCTCGCTCAAAACTCTCAACATACATCCACTCACATATATCACCTTACAAAAAGCTGTCATTCTCAACACATGCCGCATCGTCCGCAAGTTTTTAGCCATTAACAATTAATCATTATTCATCACATTAGCTGAAGTTGTTTGGCCACAAGCCCGCAATTTTAATAGAACCCTGTAAAGGAGAATTAAAACCCCAAAAAAAAAAGTAATAATAATAATAATAATAATAATAATAATAATAATAATAATAGACATTTATTCAGTGTGTCCTAAGTGTCTATTTGGGCCCAGATAGCAAACTACATACAACTATATACAGATAGCTTACTTAAAACATCTAAATGGCCCCAAACAAGGCCGAGGTAATCATATTTCATGGTCACACTTTTAGGCCACACACTAAATAGTCAATATCCTTTGAAAAGGTTTTAAAATAGTTTCATAACTTAAAAAGTATGTTTTTACTAAAAATAATGTATACTTACCTGTGTCCTGCGCGGTTCTTACTTTTGCTTGTACTTAGTCTTAAGACATACCCACTCGCCTACTTATAAAACACACAACCGAAAAACTTGAACAGCGTTTTCCCAACATTAATATTATGTACTCCTCGAAAAACACCCAATTAAAAAGGAACTTTTTAACATAAAATAACGAAACGATATTGAATTTTTCTTTACGAATCTCATGAATGTTAAATGGAGAGTACTTACCATACATTTCGGCGATATCGATGCGTTATCACTTATCACTGATAACACGTAGACGGCTCTCAGCGGGCGGACTCCGACTGGTTCCTGAAATGAAAAGCGCAAACACAGCCTTCTAATTTTCTGACAGTTTACATTAGCGTAATGAGATTTGTTGATTCTTGTTTACTTATGTAAATATTATCCGTAAATATGTTAGGTTTATGCCTCCTTACATATTATGGTGTGTGAAAATTAGGAACGTAACAATAACCAGGCAACAAAATATGTGAGACTGTTGCACGCAACTTAGTTCGTGTTTGTTTATGGCATATTACATTTTTCTTAATATTTATAAATTTTTCAGGTAAATTGCACTGATGAAGATAGTGGGAAGAGACTGGGTTTTTGACTGTGCCTCTGTTGTATATTTACCCGTACATTTTTCCAGAACTCAAAATATCTTCATACCTTCCTGAAAAATTGGTTCAACGGTTTGGGGGTGAAGAAGTAACATACAGACAGACACACTTTTCACTTTTGCGTTTAAATTATTAGTATGGATATATTTTACTATTGAAAATATGAACTGTAGTATGTCGGGAAATTCTCAGTTTGGTTTTACTTTATCTACTTACTAGGAATGGATTGTGACGTTATAGGCTGTAGCTGTTTAATCTCTGGATCTAGAGAACAGATTTTAGACAATTTTACAAGTAGTAAACCCAAGGGTTCACCATGTCGCAGATAGCTGTACTTAATGTTATAAAGGAACGTAAAGGTGTGGTGTCAATTTTTCACGTTGAAACCGCTAAACGGATAAGATTTCAAGGGGTAGATTGCATTGGTCCTCCACTGCAGCGAAGTTAGAAAAAATTGCAGTGGCCACTGGCCACCTATGACCCAGCCTGTCGCCCAGGGCCGAGAGGGGAGGTCATGACCCCCGTTTTTATCCCACTAAATTTATAAATTGATGAAGTAAAATACCAATTACTTACTCCATTACCGCCAAAATGTTGGTAACAATTGAGAAGTCCTGAAAGTTAGAAGTCTGATGAAGTTAGAGTTGGAACGTCTGATGTCTGTGGAATCGGGTAAGGTGACACCGCAACTATGAACTCGTTAAGTATTCGATGACACTTATAATTTCGATTTAATTTGACATGACAGTTGATTATCTTCATATTAATTATATTATAGAGTAAGAACCAGTGACAGCTAGACTTCCGTCATAAAAGATAAAAAAATGAGCATTATACTTTATCGAAATTTAATAGCAGCACTGGATACGTTCTAACTATAGTTTGTTCGTTTTATGATGATATGCCTGACACATTATAATTGACAATAGTAGGGAAGTTACCTAAAAAAATTAATCGAATAATTTAAAAATATCGAATCACCTCGTAAGGGAATTGCAATCGAAATTATCGATTTCGTACTGATGTTTCAAAATGACGCCGGCGATTTAAGATGGCCGCCCTTTTTTATCGATTTGATTTCGATTCAACTGTGTCAATCTCTATTGACATAAGTTCCGTTTCATGCATCTGACATTTTTAAATATTTTCGTAATAATAATTTTGTACTCCTATTTCAAAGTTAATATTTATAATTTTATATCAATAAGTTAACATTTAGCAACTTTTCATTTTTATTCATTTACAATTACAGGAAACATTTATTTTTGTAGATGGAATATAATTTATTACATTCTGATTTTTTTTGTTTTCTTGTAAAAAAAATCCGTAGCAAGAAATATGAGAACTGTCACCCATATCATCTTAGAACGAACAAACTATAAAATGACCGCGACTGTAACTCCATAGTTGCTGGTCGCTCGTATCTCTTATAGATATGTCGCAGGGAAAAGAGGATATCAGGGATTTCACGATATCCCTAGGGATATCACGAACTCCCGGTAGATGCCGAATGCCGGGACAGCTAGTATAAGCAATGAATTCAATACTTATGTTTCAAGCTCTTTATTATTTTTTAATACGTAAATGGTACAAAATCGTGTTAATATTTCATAATCATGCATTACTTTTGTGTTTCTTGAAGATTGATTTTAGCCTGCCATCTTTTCAGTACCTACGTCAACGGTATCTGCCTTCATTTTCCCCGACCGGATGTATTCTATACAGTGAATTTGTTATTCGTAGATTCTATACAATTGTATCACTAGAATCAATCTGCCGGAAATCAAAACATTTACCATTACATTTTACATTTTGTAATCAAGAATTATTTATTGAAACCAAGATAATTAAATATATAAATAAGGTTTAACGTAAATTATTATATAAACTAAACATAAAGCTTACACTAGTATCATAATTTTAGGTGCCAGGGATAACATTTTTTATGAACATATTTTTATTTTTGTGTTGTGACAAGATGCAGGGCCGGATCTCCCATATGTCTATTTGGGCTTAAGCCCAGGGCCCCATGAGTTCAAGGGCCTCAGCCGCGCCGCCCAGCTAAGTCAAATCGAAAATATACGATAATGCGAGAGAATTCATAATTTTATTAATTTTTTGATGGTATCCCTGAGAATCCTACGATCAAGGTTTATTACCTATACAATTTAGGTGCTGGTGAACCGACAGTTAAAATGTTGTAGCTCTAAGTAGTTTCAGCCCAGGGCGAGGGCTAAGCTCAGGTAAAACTCACGGTCCGGCCCTGACAAGATCTCATAACAAATTATTTTTCTTGCCAATTTGTATGGATAGTTAAATTTTTATGGTCCGGGAGCTGTCAATCTAAAAATGTGCCCCCGTAGCACTCACTTCCATTATACAAGTACGCTGGACAGATGATACCCAGCTGTTTTTTGTGCCTTTTTGAAGCGGAATCAGCGCCACCAAAATCGGGGGAAGAGAACTAAATGTGACGTAACTTACAAATGGCCACTTGTAGAAACCAAACAGAATGTAATCACTACGGTGGTAGAAACTAGTATTAGTTCCAATTACTCCCACTACTGCTATCAGCGCCAATATGGCGATTTTTAACGTCATGTTTACGTAAGATTTAGTGCTCTTCCCCCCATTTTGAGGGCGCTGATTCCGCTTTAAATAGGCACAAAAAACAGCTCTCATTTCAAAGGGTATCATAGGTCCAGCGTACTTAATGTTTAATGGAGGTCAGTGCCTCGTAGCGTGCATGATTTTTTATGAGGAAAATAAATTCTTAGCCATTGAGATGGGATAGACGCATAGCAGTTTTGTTGTAATATTAAAGCAATATTATATCATAGTATTAAAGAAGATATTTTTTTAATATCTTAAAATATGAAAAGTAGTGAAAATGATTTATTTAAACGAAAATTAATGCTCAGTGTCATTTTGCACAGATGGAAATGAATTTCACTATGCGGACCCACACTCGTGCGTCGAGACGAGAGGGTGCAAATTTTCATTTTCGGTGGAGATTATTATATTAATTCAAAATTCAAATTAAATATTATATTTTAATTTGGACGAAGTTCCATATTGATATTGTAAACGCGAAAGTGTATCTGTGACATACTTTCACATCTCTCTCTATCTGTTACCTTTTCACGCTTCAGTAGTCTCTTAAGGTGACGCCGCGTTAAAGTAAGAAACCGTGTTGGATATGTTTTAGATTGCTTGTTTTCTATGAGAGGCCGGGCCGGCCTCTCATAGAAAACAAGCAATGGAACAGCAAAAAGTGGAAAGGGCATAAGCAAGAAAATGGTTTTTGTCGCGTAATTTAAAAACCATAAATACATTTCATATAAGCTATGCACATATTAAAGTGTATGCTTCAACCAATTTATGTACAAATTTTGGAACCTTAAATCACTCTCCTTAGTTGGAAAAATAGGAATCCCTTTTTTTACAGAGGTCTTTTCGATTGATAATTCTGTGTTATAAAAGTTGTCCAATCGTGTTATGCTATGGGCAATTCAAAGACAAAGACATGATGAATACTGACAATGAACTTTAGTTTCTTAGCTTTAGTCATTGCTGAGAAAAATCGGCATCGCTACAGCCAAATTATCAAGGCGTCGCCTTAAAAGCACTTTTGCCTTTAGCGAAGTGTTATTAAAAGCTCTTTACTCTTGAGTATAAATTATATTGGAAAGCTTGGAAGCTATCACAGTCACACAGATTGGTTACAGCAGGAGGATTTAATAAATTATTGCGAAATCTGTTAGTGATATCGAAACAATAGTACTAATAAGTAACTCTGAGGCTGCCTCATTTTTAAAGGTATACCATATATTATATATTAACTTTATGACGGTTACACGGTCAGTGACAGTCTGTCATCCATTCAGTCCATCAGTCTCAGACTGACGCCAGAATGATGGCCGGAAAGTGCGTAGTAAAAAATGACAAAATAAATTGACTCTAGCAACCCCGGTATTGCTAGAGTCAATTTATTTTTTCATTTAATTGGAATAAAAATCGGTTGTCTGTAAAGTCGGTTTACTGCATAAAGGTAATATACCTATCGGAATAGAGAAACAATAGCGGTTCTTGTTAAACAAAGAGCGCGGCCCAGGTGGGCCGCGGTCTTTGTTTGGAGACTGAGTCTTAGGGCCACTTTTACGAAACGGTTTAATATATTTAAAATTTTATTTAAGCACAAAATTCTGTTTAACTACACAAGTTGTCTTGCACCACAAGCTAAACATGATTATTGATCTGTCAAATTTAAACAGTCAAATATCGCTGTTTAAGCTGCTAAACGTATTTAGCAGTTGAATTTGAGGTTAGATTTTTTTGGTCGAGAATAATTTTCGATGAATTTGAGTGTGAAAAGAGTAATGAGTTTGTTTGAGTTTCTTTTTGATGAGATTGATGACGACGACGAAGAAATTGTCAATTATATGAACAGGCCTCGAGATGTCAGTGTACTCAGAGTTATTGAGGCAAGATCAAATTTGTTTGAAACCCTGACGGAGAAAAAGTTCTTTCGAAGATTTCGCCTATCAACGAAGACGATGGTATTGCTAGAAATAATTGAATCTAGATTATTGTTTAAAACGGAAAAGTTACGGGGGCCACTTTTTATATCACTCATAATTATTTGTCGATTACTCTATTAATCTACTAACAGAACACCTGCAATCTGCACGAGTCTGTGCAACAACCTAAAGTATGTGAAACAAAACAACATGCGCACAAGTACCTACAACAATACAAACAAACCCACCGGCCACAGACTACTAAGGGATATTCCTGCGCCCGCCGCGTCTGAGGCATTCATTGATAGAAAACTCGTTTTACACAAAAAAAAAAAAACAAACCAAATTTCGTCAAACAACCGTGAAATAACGTTATTTGTAACGATACTGCTCAAATCGTAAAATGGAACGCACAAGATATAATGCAGCAACACTGCAAAATGCGTTTAGTTAATTTCAAGCTTCAACATCGTGGTGCAAGACAAACTTAAATAAGTTTAAATTAAGCGTGAAAACATATTTAACTAAATGCATTTTAACTTATTTTAAATAAGGTTTGGTAAAGACTTACGGTTGTTGAGAGACAACGTGCCTCTTTGTCGCTCGTTCCGCGCTCTCGCTTGCACTTCAAGCCTTAAATGGAACGCCTCAGAGCGAGGTAACGCCGCATGAACTGTCATGTTTTTCGTGGGCGCACCCCATATTCGATAAGACGACCATTGAGATGTAATTTTTAGTATTTTTTGCTTAGAATGCTTTTTAGTTTTTATTTAAACAGTCATATTTTGTAAAGGGTCGCATAACCCTGCCAAAATGAAGTTATTTATTGCTAAATTTCTTCGAAAGAGTTTTTTTTAGTACGAGAATCCTTAAAGGTCCCAAGCACATGTTAACCAACGCTTTCCTTCGATTGGGGATTCTCGGAAATGCTATTGTATTCTATTGTTGTCGCGATCACCGGTGCTCGTCCATCGGCTTGATGGGATAAATACGAATGTATAAATATGCTGCACGCGCAGTGGGAGTCTGTCTTTGTCTTCAAGTTTGTCATTGTTCAACAACAAACAAGCCTTTAGTCCCCTAAGCAGCCTTAGCTCTCCGAAGTAGCCTTTAGTCTCCAAAGCAGCCTGAGCTCTCCGAAGTAGCCTTTAGTCTCCAAAGCAGCCTTAGCTCTCCGAAGCAGCCTTAGTTCTCCGAAGCAGCCTTAGCTCTCCAAAGCAGCCTTAGCTCTCCAAAGCAGCCTTAGCTCTCCGAAGCAGCCTTAGCTCTCTAATGCAGCCTTAGCTCTCTAAAGCAGCCTTATCTCTCCAAAGGAGCCTTAGCTCTCCGAAGTAGCCTTTAGTCTCCAAAGCAGCCTTAGCTCTCCGAAGCAGCCTTAGCTCTCCGAAGTAGCCTTTAGTCTCCAAAGCAGCCTTAGCTCTCCGAAGCAGCCTTAGCTCTCCGAAGCAGCCTTAGCCCTCCGAAGCAGCCTTAGCTCTTCAGAGCAGCCTTAGCTCTCCAAAGCAGCCTTAGCTCTCCAAAGCAACCTTAGCTCTCCAAAGCAGCCTTAGCTCTCCGAAGCAGCCCTAGCTCTCCGAAGCAGCCTTAGCTCTCCGAAGCAGCCTTAGCTCTCCAAAGCAGCCTTAGCTCTCCGAAGCAGCCTTAGCTCTCCGAAGTAGCCTTTAGTCCCCTAAGCAGCCCTCAAAAGCAGCCTTAGTTCTCCTAAGCTTAGTTTTCCTTTATGCTTCGACACTAATGGGCCGGCTCGACTGGAGAAATACCACGTTCTCACAGAAAACCGGCGTGAAACAGCGCTTGCGCTGTATTTCGCCGAGTGAGTGAGTTTACCGGAGGCCCAATCCCCTACCCTATTCCCTTCCTTACCCTCCCCTATTCCCTTAATTTCTCATCCCTACCCTCCCCTATTACCCTATTCCCTCTTAAAAAGCCAGCAACGCGCCTGCAGCTCTTCTGATGCTGCGAGTGTCCATGGGCGACGCAAGTTGCTTTCCATCAGGTGACCCGTTTGATCGTTTGCCCCCTTATTTCATAAAAAAAAAATAAGTAGCCTTAGCTCTCCGAAGTAGCCTTAGTCCTCGAAGCAGCCTTAGATCTCCCGAAGCAGCCTTAGCTCACTGAAGCAGCCCTAGCTATTCGAACTAGCCCTAGCTCTCCGAAGCAGCCTTAGCTCACTGAAGCAGCCCTATCTATCCGAAGCGGCCTTAGCTCTCCGAAGTAGCCTTTAATCACCTAAGCAGCCTTAGCTCTCCGAAACAGCCCTAGGCTTTAAAACTACGCAACGGATTTTGGTGATTTGGCACAGATAAGAAGTAGATCACGTGAAGGATCATAGGCTATCGATTTTAATCATTTTTTCAGTGGCTATATATTTTATACCCGTGCGACGCCGCTAGGCGGGTCGCTAGTACATAATAATATAATCACAGAACATTTTTGAACATCCTATGAAGAGAAGAGATGTATATTTTCGTATAGATCTGTATCTTAAGATACGCAGATGTAAAAATATACATTATAGCTGTTTTGTGTGGTCTCCTGACGATTTCTATAGAAATATGTATATATTACCTGCTCTGTCTGTAATAGCCTTAAGCTACGTTTTTATGCGCTATTATTTTTAGTGTTTTTTGTTTAGAATGTTTCTTTGTTTTTATTTAAACAGTCATATTTTGTAAAAGGTCTCATATATTCCTGCAAAGTAAAGTTATTTATTGCTAAAAGATCATGGGCATTTTGGTATAAGTCTCAACAGAGATAAAATATTATATGCCATTAGATAGCTCTTAGTGAGTAGTATAGGTAAAAAAGTTGTATGGCGCCCAGCCCCTAGCAACTGTACTTTTTGAAATAATGTACAGTCAACGTACAAGGCCGGCGTTACCGACGTAGTTTTTGTCGTCTATGTGGTAAAATTTATTTGCGCTTAGAAAGGTTACGAATGTCTTGTCTAGATTTACGCTCACAGTAGTAGTTTAGCCCCTCCCTCATACTGCTCACCCTTGGACGGCGGAGCAGGTAACGATGACAGAACAGAAAATATAAATAGAAGATAAGTGTGTAAACATAATACTTTAGTGTATAATAATATATTTATGGACGCTTCACACCACGTCAGTCTGGCCGCGTGCTAAGTACCTGAAGGACTTGTGTTATAGGTACCAGACAACGGAAATATATTTAATACTTTTATACTATACATATATTTAAGATTTTTATTATATGATACATATATTTAATACACATCCATGACCCAGGAACTTCATAAACTTTTTGTTCCGTCGGCGGGACTCGAACCCGCGACCTCCGGCTTGAGCTACCAACGCGCTCACCACTGCGCCATGGAGGTCGTCAAAATTGTATTAAGAACATAAATCCCTCAAGTTAAAATCGGGGACAAGAATATTAAAAAAAAAAAAACAATGCGCGGGCGATTTTCGTTCTCTTTTTGAATCAGTCAACTACTTAATGTGAAGGCATCCTAAAACTTCATATTATTTCACAAATGGTTCCCTAAATCGGAAAATGATTTATAAATAACTCTCATAATATTTTTTAAAAACCTATCCAATGACACGGTGGGGTGGACGCGAGACAAAAAAAAAATCATCCCCGTTTGATGTGTAGGGGAGGTACCTTAAAAATATATATTTTTAAGATCTATACACCATTTTGTCGACATCATTAATATGTGCATTCGTGCCGAATTACAGCTTTGTAGGTCCTATAGTCTCTGAGAAAAACCGCGGTCAGACAGACGGAGGATGGACGGACAGACGGACAGACGGATAGACGGATAGACGGACAGACGGATGGACGGACGGACAGACCGAAACTATAATATTATAAGGGTTCCTTGTTGACTACGGAACCCTAAAAATAATCATGCTATAATGTAACGTAATGTTATCAGCATAAAATGTATGAGCGCTGATGTCACTTTTATGGCCTTACTCAAAAAGTACAACGAATCTTTACAAGCGCATGCGTACATGGGTATGCCTTCCTAAAAATATACAATCCATTCCTGTTTAGCCCTATACCAGAGCCCATACATTTTTGCCCATTAAAAACCATAAATAAATTTCATATAAGCTATGGGCAAATTAAAGTGTATGCTTGAACCAATCTATGTACAAATTTTGGAAGCTTAAATCACTCTCCTCTGTTGGCAAAATAGGAATCCCTTTTTTACAGAGGTCTTTTTGATTGATTATTCTGTGTTATAAAAGTTGACCAATCGTGTTATGCTATGGGTAATTCAAAGACAAAGACGTGATGAATACTGACCATGAACTTTATTTCTTAGCTTAAGAGTCCGTATCCGAAATTTGCCGATTTCGCTGATTTTACAGACGTGATTTAACAGTTAAAATACAGTATTTCTATAAGTTTTAATGCACAATATGTAAGATCATTTTAATTATAATCTAATGATGGAGCTAGATTTTTTATTTTTTTAAGTATTTTTAAATAATCCAACTCAAACCCGCGACAGTTTTGTGATTTTTGCTGTAAAAGGTTTAGAATATCACCTGTTTATGGATTGTATTGACGTCTTAACGGTATGAAAAAAATACAATGTACTGTTGAGAAAGTCGTCTATAAAATGTTGGAATTACTTTTAACCACTTTAATATGAAATAGTTGAGTAAAAAAATATGTAACTCGTCAAAATTTTAGAGAAAATGGGCAAAGAATTGCTGTTAATTTCGGCAACTTGGAGCTGTAATTCATAAAAAGAAAACGACAGAAATAATCTATAGATAAAATTCTATCCAATTCAAGAAAAAACAAAAAAAAAAATACAAATTGTGCCAAAAAAACACGATTCGAAGCATCTAAATCTCACATTATACTTCCCGCCGCAAGTTCGAGTCGGCTTTCTGCGCTTAAATATATTTGAAATCTAATAATTAATATATTTTTTTGAAGTCTAATAAGGGGAAAAAACCTAATAATATTTTTGTAGCGAACCTTTGCAATTTCGGCAAAATCGGCAAAATTTCGTATACGGACTCTTAGTCATTGGTGAGAAATATCGATATCGGTGCAGCCAAATTATCAAGGTTGTGTATTATTTTCATATTCGCATGTCTGTTATCTATATATATAAAAATGGATTTTCAAATGTGTTACTCGCGCTAAAACTCGAAAATGGCTGAACGGATTGGGCTGATTTTAGTCTTTAAATATTCGTAGAAGTCCAGGGAAGGTTTTAAAGTGACCTGTGACACGAAGTTCACCGGGACAGGTAGTAAATTATATAACTAGATTCAGTCACTGCAAAATTACGAAGATCGTGTTGAATACACGAAACATAATATTGAACGTATTAATTTTTTTTATTTATTTATTTAAACCAGGCTACGCAGGCCCATACAATATCTAACATACATATTATAATCTCAATAACTACACTTTATCACGAATTAACGGCGACGTGACGCGCGCTTCATTCCGGAGTCTTCCCCGGAACCTTCGGTAAACCACATCAGTCGGCCAGAATTCCTCCGCTTCAAAGGTCGACAGAAGATGCGTCGGTACTCTCACCAGAAAGGAACTGAAGTTGACCTTGTTGCGAGACTGCAGACGTTCGACCCTCAGGCGGAGGGATGTCTTCTTACTGATGTAGTCCACGACGTCCTCGACCTCCATGGACCAGTGCAGGCGGGATATGTACAGGGGCGTCGCAGGGACCTCGCTCCGCAGACGCAGCTCAGGTACATAGGGCGCGGTGCCGCGATGGTTGCGGGCGGCGGGCTTCTTCTTCCTCCTCTCCACCAGTATGAAGCCCTCCTCATCGCACCCCCTGTTCTCGTCCTTACCAGGTCGAGAAGACTTGGCCTTGCGACTCTTCGTAGCCTTAATCCAGATTCCGGAGTAAGAATTTATAAAATACCTATATAATTATACATCTCTTTTCTAAGGGAAAACTATTAAACAAATTATATAATTTGTTAAAAAATAACGTCCATCTTACATCTATCACATCAAATATAAAAGGATTTATTGGATTTGAACTTAGAAGAATTTTCACTAAAAGACTTTAAACGTGGGTAGTTAGTTAAAAAGTTTGATGACTTGTCTTTAAAGTTCTGAAGAGGGTCGAAGATCCGGGCCCTTAAAACGTATTGTAGCTGTTACTAGCCTGTTACTTGACATCTATATCCATAATTTCCAATATAATAACAAGACAACCTTGCTTACTTCGTAGTTACATAATAAACAATAATATCGAAAAGCTGGTTTCTACGATGTTAGCCAGCACTCATCTTATTACAAGCCCATTTTTACAACAAAACAATAATTTTAAAATAAAAGAATGTCTTAAAGCAATATTTATTAAAATAACAAGCAAAATAATACAACTTTCGCATTATTCGTAGCTTTAATAATTCACCAACATGCACCATAATTTCTAATACACCATTTTGCCCAACGATATCAAACTACTTAGATACGACGTATGCCATCAAAACTGTAGCAATGTTTTTGCATGCAAAATGTGTATCGAAAAAATATTGTCGTCCTTTTTTAGGGTTCCGTACCCAAAGGGTAAAAACGGGACCCATCGAAGATCGATCCCATCGAAGACGGACAGACATCGAAGTCTCCTGAATAGACTTCGATGTCTGTCCGTCTGTCTGTCCGTCTGTCTGTCTGTCTCCAGGCTGTATCTAAAGAACCGCTATAGCTAGAGTTTTGAAATTTTCACAGATTGTGTATTTCCGGTGCCGCTATAACAACAAATACTAAAAAAATATATATGTATATATATATATTTAAGGGGGGCTCCTATACAACAAACGTGATTTTTTTGGCCTTTTTTGCTCGTAATCAATAATGATAAGAGGTAGGCACTTGAAACTTTCACGAGGGCCTTACATATATGTGTTATTTAATAATTCATAATAATATTTAAATATAATAAAAAATTAAGGGGGGCTCCCATACAAAAACACAATTTTTAGTCTTTTTTGCTCTGTAACGGTACGGAACCCTTCGTGCGCGAGTCCGACTCACACTTGGCCGATTATTTTGTCTTACATTAGTAGCATATACTACTTTCTTTTTCGCTCATTTTACGCTTTAATCGAATCGAGAAAATATTGTCGTCCTTTTTTTGTCTTACAGTAATATCATATACTACATTCTCTTTCACTCATATTTTGTGAAATATTATACCTTTGGCTTTATTTGTATTCCTCGTGTTGTTACTGCACTGGAAGGTACACGACGGCATTTTGGAGCGAAATGTAACGAAAAGCAACGCGGTAATTAATGAATTAAACACGACCGGCTGTTACCGCGTCCTAAGGCACACTGCTCTCAGATGAGTGAGCTCACTCATTTCGAGGGTGACACATTTTCGGGCTGACGATTGTATGGAATGCTTTGAGTATCAATAACAGTAGATGGAATGCCTTTTCTAACGTTCTAATTCTATGATTTTGCCACACTGAACAAATGGCGTACAAAATATTTTATGCTGAGTGTGTTAATATCGACACTGTGTACCACCTACCCTACCTATAACTTAAATGAATACTATTATATTAAATTACATAAACTAATGAGTAATGACTAATCTAATCATTAAAAAAACTGAAAATTAGATAGACCAAGAACATATTATTCTGTATGTTAGCAATGATGATTGACAGACTACTTGGAAAACTACTTTATTGAAGATCTCGGACCCCGGATAAGATACAAATTCTTCGAAAAATAAATGATATACGAAAAGCTAGAATAATAATAATATCTATAGACGCTTCACACCACGTCAGTCTGGTCCCGTGCTAAGTACCTAAAGGACTTGTGTTACAGGTACCAGACAACGGAAATATATTTAATATTTTTATACTGTAGTATACATATATTTAAGATTTTTATTATATCATACACATATTTGATACACATCCAGACTCGGGAACATTGAAAACTTTTTGTTCCGTCGGCGGGATTCGAACCCGCCAGGGCTTCAAATAACGTTATTTTTTCATAACGTTATTGCTTCAAGGGCATAGATAACGTTATGAAAATTTAACCGATACTAGAAATAACGTTATAAATGTATTTAATAACGGTAAATGTTATAACGTTATATAGGATTTATAACGGTAAATATATGTTCTTTGATAACGTTATAGTCCGTCAAGAAAGTTATGACAGGCGGGAAAATTTTCTAAACGTAATCACGCTTTTAAGGTGTATTTTTTTCTTTGTATTTTCACAGAGAACGCTTATTACATTTTAAATATGAGTGAGATTTGGTGCACCGTGCACGATCGCATACCTGATACCAGAAAATAACGTTATATTTACCGTTATTATTATAAAGTTATTTTTTTGTTATGCCATAATGAAAAAATAACGTTATAATAATAACGGTAAATATAACGTTATTTTACTAGATATCGTTAAAAAAATAACGTTATCTGGCTACCATTATGAAAATAACGGTACGTAACGATATTTTTTCTGTTATTCGATAACGTTATGAAGCCCTGGAACCCGCGACCCCCGGCTTGAGCTACCAACGCGCTCACCACTGAGCCACAGAGGTCGTCCAATACCACAGCTAATACTAATGAATAATTAAATTTTAATTTCACAAGTAGGTCATCATTAGAGAGGGTAATTATTGTAAATTATGCATAATATGGAGGTTACGAAAAAGGATTAATAAATTATTCATTACACCTTTGAGCTAATTTAAAATACATGTTAGTTATTACTCTTTATTTATTGAAAAAATATTACGCTTTTAGTTTAGTAGAGCTTGGACCCTAATCAGAGATCGTGGGCTCGATTCTCGCGTTGGAAAAATGTTTTTTCTAGGTCTGGGCTCTGGCTAAGTCAATGCAGATCAAGTTGATGATTGTCTTATAAGATTTATAAGAATAATGATCTATTCGGGGCATGTAAAAAGTCGACGGACCTGCATCCCCAGATGTCATCTGTATAATTTAAGGTCGTGAAGTAAGACAAAGTATTTTGTGTACCTACTCGCCTGGTTTCAATAGGGAATATTATACGCAAAGGTCGGAGCAATGGGCGCTACTAGCACATGTAACAGAATAATCCCACCGCAATCCGACACGTCATGTCAGAATATTAACAGAAACGTTGTCAAACGTCGAGCAAAACTATATATTGTTAGCTGTTTATCATCTATGCACTGACCTCTATAATACATTGGACTGGCTATGCCGTACAAAATTACAGCTACTTTTTGTGCCGATTTTGCCGACGAACTAATTACATAGAAAATTATAACCGCCATTTGCAAAATAGTAGAACTTCCAAGTACACTCATTACTGCTTTCACATAATATAGACCAGCACGAGTCGGCGCATGAGTACCGAAAACTATTCCACCTCAATTTTTTTATGCGATCCTCTTCAAATTGCCCTCTTGATGATATAAATGCATGTTGCCATGGTGCAACCCGGTGCCATATTGTTTAAACAAACATTGCTTAAACAATTGCAAGGAATTGTTATTTTTCAACCGGACAAAGTTTTTTTATATTCTTTATTGAAATACCAATAAAAAAGGTCCTATGACTTTTTACGATAAAGTTAATATTTTTAAAGATATGAATTTTTAAAGTTTCGAAAAATCTCAAATTTGGGTACATTCGACCCATGAAAAATAAATTTAAAAAAGTAATAATGTCTAAGTAATATATATTTTTAAATTCTCGATACAATATTTAATAACATCGTTAGTAGGGATTAAAAAAAAATTCATTGTTTATACCTTTTTTTATCTTAGCAAAAGTAGACAAAAAATTGTGTTTTTTGTATGGGAATATTATAAATTATACTTTATTTTATTTTTAGTATTTGTTGTTATAGCGGCAACAGATATACACAATCTGTGAAAATTTCAGAAGTCTAGCTATAGAGGTTTTTGAGATACTGTCTGTCCGTTTGTCTGTATGTCTCCAGGTATAACTTTATATTTTATTTATATTATTAATATAAATAAAATATAAAGTTATTATTTAAGGGGGCCTCCCATACAAGAAACGTGATTTTTTTGGCCTTTTTTGTATCGTAATCAATAATAGTAACAACTAGGCACTTTAAAATTTCACAAAATCCTTAATTATATTTGTACTTTAATAATTAATAATAAAATTAAAATAAAGTAAATGTTTAAGTAGGGCTCCCATACAAAAAACACCATTATTTGTCTACTTTTACTAATATAAAAAAATATTTAAACAATGATTTTTTTTAATCTCTACTAACGATATTATAGACTATTGTATAGAAATTTTAAAAATATGCATTACTTATTACTTTTTTAAATATATTTTTCATGGGTCGACTGTACCCAAATTTGAGATTTTTCGAAACTTTAAAAATTCTTATCTTCAAAAATATTAACTTTATCGTAAAAAGTCATAGGACCTTTTTTATTGGTATTTCAATAAAGAATATAAAAAAAAAAAAAAACGGTCGTCTTGAAAAATAACAATTCCTTGCAATTGCTTAAACAATGTTTGTTTAAACAATATGGCACCGGGTTTCACCATGGCAACATGCATTTATATCATCAGGAGGGCAATTTAAAGAGGATCGTATAAAAAAATTGAGGTACCTAGAATAGTTTTCGGTACTCTTGCGCCGACTCATGCTGGCTGCAATCAACGCCAATATGGCGACTTTCAAAATATATGAACATTTTATTGATAGCGATCGCCGGTCCAGTGTATTATAGAGGTCAGTGTGTCTATACTGGTGCTGCCTCTAGCCTGAAAACATTGCAGAAAAATGTCCTTCTGAAATGGTCAGATTAACGGCGAAACGGCGAGATTTCTTCGGCGCCCAGGGTGCTGATAGTGTTGAAAAAATTTGGGGCCCCTTTTGTTTGCCTTCAGCGCCCAGCGTCGCCCCCCTCTAACGCCGCTACTACTCAAACGGTCACCGTCACCGAAATCAGTGTGGGATACATATAATTTGTTCAGAGAACAAAACACCACCTAGTAGCTAAATTACGTACTTACTAAGTTTCAGTAAGGGTTTCAATATGGAGGATTCATGTTTGGCTGAGTTCAAAACAATACTGCCTGATGAAGAAACTAAGTCATAGATGGCGGTTTGAAATACTCATTCTAGTAGAGATGCCACGAATTTTCGGCTACTATTCGGTATTCGGCCTATTCGGCCAAATACAACGTACTATTCAGCCTAATACTGAATATAAAAAATCGGCCAAGTGCGAGTTGGACTCGGACTCCGGAACATTATGATTTCTTCGTGCGCGTGTCCAATTTCGCCCGAATATTTGTGGCGTCTCTACATTTCAGAAAGTAAAATAATAATAAATGAAAGTAATATAACATTATATTATTTATTTAATTCCTGGACACTTTAATTTAATTAATAACCACAAGACACACAAAGATTTATTAATACGGTGCCTCTTGGTTCAGACTTTAGCTATATTATGTAGTCGCTGCAATGTTACTGTCCTTCATTTCCGAATGTGATGGCGCAAAATATTTTGTGGTTCTTCAGTTTTATCATTATCGTCATCTTCTTCGTCCTCAGATAATGTGTTATCAGCGGAGTTAACGTCAAATGTAAATGGTTCTACTAGAATTGTAGGTTCTGAAAAAAATAAATAAAAAAACAGTGTGTAAAAAAAACTAAAGAGTGCATGTATTATAGACTTCAGATGTTATGAAAGTAGCAGTACTGTAAGAGTTAAGTTTTTAAATTTTGTATGGGCAAAATAACGCTGCGGAATTCACAGTGTAACGTCGTGTTTCTTAAAGCCTGATTTCACGTCTAGAAGCCTTTTTTATGAAATAAGGGGGCAAACGAGCAAACGGGTCACCTGATAGAAAGCAATTCCGTCGCCCATGGACACTCGCAGAATCACAAGAGCTGCAGGTGCGTTGTCGGCCTTTTAAGAGGGAATAGGGTAATAGGGGAGGGTAGGGAAGGGAAAAGGGTAGGGTATTGCGCCTCCGGTAAACTCACTCGCTCGGCGAAACACAGCACAAGCGCTGTTTCACGCCGGTTTTCTGTGAGCCCGTGGTATTTCTCCGGTCAAGCCAGCCTATTCGTGCCAAAGCATGGCTCTCCCACGTGCATAAAGCCTGTAGTTTAAGATCTATCCGTCCCCGCCTTAAACCCTTTTTTCAATATCTTTTTTTTTACTCTTTTCTCTCTACTGTATTCTAGAAATTTATTTAGGCACTAGATGCCGCCGAACCTCCGTTGTATTCTTTGTCCTTTGACTCAAGGTATATCCATACCAAATTTCAGCAAAATCGGATGAGCGGTTTGGGCGTAAAGAAGTAACAGACAGACAGACAGACGAACAGATAGATTCGCTTTTTAATTTGTAATATTAAACTCACCACATCTAGCAGCAGCTCCAAGGTTTTTAATGGCTTTAACGACCGTTTGCGCCATTATACTCTCAATTTGATTTTCCAACAGCGACTTAAAGGCAGGCAGCAAGCCCAAACCTCTTACGGTTAGAAAATTTGTCCTAAAACGTTTCTTGTAGTTAGTTTTTACACGTGGGTAAATATTTTAAATAATTTGCTGCTACCTGCCTACTTTTTAACTAATGGTGACAAAATTTAATACCTATTATGATATATGAAAAAGGGTTTGCTGAGAAACACTTTTTGAGCTTTGCCTTCTATATTAGTAATGACAACTCGGCTCAAGGTATAGTAACCTTTAAGTACACATAAAAATGTTATTAAAGTAAAAAAAACGATTAAAATACCAAAAAAAAAAAAACACCTCTCGCAAGCTGAAATCGACCACACCGAGCAGAGCGTGCCAAAACATAACCCATCTTTTGGCTTAGTCAGGTAAAAAGGGGAATACTTTTTTGCGTATCAGCAAACTCTGTTCACTTACTTAGCAACGTGCAATATTTTCAGCTTCACAACAGCTTGTTCATGGTCACTGCGGCTCGATTTGTTTAGCTTGACTGATAGCTGCGCTGACACATCATCAGCTGTTAGCACTATTAGCCCTCTATATGGATGTCTGTTCCGTACAAAGTAGTAAAAGTAGTATACCTGTAACATATTGTGATTGGCGTCTTGGCGATTTGTGTAAAACACCAGGGGGGTGTGCCAAAATGTTTTCGTTTTCGCTTCCTTATAGAATCGCCGATGAAAATGTATGGAATTGACATAAGCGTTCGTTAATATGACGTTGACGTTCGACTCGTCTTATATCAATTCCATACATTTTGATCGGCGATTCTATAACGAAGTGAAAACGAAAACATTTTGGCTCACCCTCCATGATTTCTTTTTTAAGTAGGAAGGTTAATGTCATTGAAAAACCATGTTAATGTCATTATTTAGCCGAAACTTTTTCGTTTTCGCTTCGTTATAGAATCGCCGATCAAAATGTATGGAATTGATAATATAAGACGAGTCGAACGTCAACGTCATATTAACGAACGCTTATGTCAATTCCATACATTTTCATCGGCGATTCTATAACGAAGCGAAAACGAAAACATTTTGGCACACCCCCCCAGATATCCCTATCGTATATCGTCACGAATGACTATACCCATATTATAATAGTTAAAATAGTGGTTCTTTCAACGCTGCTACTTGTGATATGAGGGACACATGCCAACTTCAAATTATAGAATTATTGTTTCATCCTGTAATTATATTCAAGCTGCATCTCAGTTCTAGGTACTTTACCTTCATGTTGCTAAATCCGACCACTGCGTTAACTTCGCGATTGTCCCCCGGCGATACAGTGGCAGCTGATCGTCTGTACATGCTGTCCAAGCCCATGAGCTGACCTCGCAACAGTTCTAACATCGCCTGAAAAAAATGGTTTTAAAATGTTAGAATTTGGGTTTTGAGGTAGACCGGCTTTTGTAGAGGCTCTCTTGTGTTGGACAGATCCCGGGTAGATCTCTTTTAAATGTCTCATAGCCAATGCCGGTTTTAGCACCAGCGCCCTGGGGGAAATTTCTTCGGCGTCCAGGATGCTAAGAGTGCCAAAAAAGGCGCCACTTTTTGTTTGCATACGGCGCCCCTTTTTATCCGATGCCTTGGGCGATTGCCAATAGATATGTCCATATTATGCGCTTTCGTCTTCAATTTTTGTCATCTTCTTTCATTCAACTTTCGTTTTGGCGCATTCAATAATTGAATGCGTCATCGACCGCAACGCCAAAATTTTCATTTTGTTCAGTCGCAGTGTCTGTCAGCTTTGTAACATGTGCGACGAGAACGTTTTGCTGGGTGGAATATATGCGGCTTATTTGGTCATAAGAAATTCCAGAAACAAAATAGCAAAGCAAAAGTTTTGGATACGGTCATGAGTGAGGCATGCGTTGCGGGCATGCCTCACGTTCGCTGTTGACTGCACTGTACCGCATGCCCTTGACGAACAGAAAAAGGCACAGTGTGGACAAAGCATATCGTCACCCCTAACACCGCTACTGCTCATATCAATCCACGGGTGGGCTCAATGGGTTGGTTGGTGCTTCTCACCGACCAGTCCCAGATACTCCCAGGGTGCTCCAGCTTAACTAGGGCCCATCCTAAGCCTGGAACACGCATAAAACCTTTTGCAAATAATTTGCGGGATATCTAAAAGGGGTGATAGACGTGCAAGTAAGTACGCGGATTTATAGCTCGACGATCTTAATCGCCTGTGTGTCAGCAAAGAGCCGCAAGCCGCGCGCCGCGAGCCGCGAGCCTGGGGGCATGATGGTAATCCAGTGGAGCGATTCTCGTGTGTCACCGACGCGAGCCGAGTAAGTTCGCGAACTAAAACCCGCGTGCTTTAAGTTCGTACGTCTATCAGGCCTTTGACAAGGAAATAATAATCGATTACCATTTTTGTGGAAGGTGAGATGGTGTAGTCTGGTATCTCTGGACAAGCTTGATGGATGTCTCTTAATCTTTTAATCAGGGCTTCTATAGTATTGTCCACGAATTCGTTCGCTAACTTCGTTCTTTCTCCATCATATTGGCTACGATAAAAATACTTTGAGTTTTCTAATAAAATTTTAAATAAAATTGGATGGTTTTTGAAATGGATAAACCTACGGTTCCTGCCTCATAAACAAATGCCGACGCAAGGAACATTATGGCAACATCTATACTAATATGTATTATAAATGCGAAAGTGTGTCTGTCTGTCTGTTACCTCTTTACGTCCAGACCGCTGATTTTGCTGAAATTTTATATGGAGATACTTTGAGTCCCGGGAAAGACATAGGATACTTTTTATCCCGGAAAAATGTACGCGACGGAGTTGCAGGCGTCATCGAGTGACATCTAATCTATAATAACTTTAGATCGCTACTGTACAAAGTTACATAAATCTTTATTTCAATCTTTACTGACATATTATTTGTTATTTGTCGATAGTATTTTTCCATTTACTTACAGGAAATTGTCAACAACCGGTCCATTCTCCAGCTCTACGAAATACATGAGATAGTCGTTGAAGTAATCCAGCATCCATTTGTCCAGATCTGTCTTCAATCTTACGATAAATTCGTCTGCAATTTTTGAAGTGAAAACTTCTTTAGCGCCGTTGAGCACTTTTGTGGGATGGGTAAAAACTGTAAAACTCGCGTCAGATTCTCGTGCTGATCGAAAAACCTTAAGACGGTTGGAGAATAGTATTGTAACATCGAAATCGATTAATCGAACAATTGATTGTTTTTTTCGATTGTCGATATTTTTTAATCGATTGTAAGGGTTTCGATTAATTAAAAAAATCGATTTTTTAAAAATGGATTTTCATAAAAATTGGGTTAAAAATTTAATCGATTGCAAGGGTTTCGATTAATTAAAAAAATTGTTTTTTTTTTAATTAGATTTTCATAAAAAATGGGTTAAAAAAAGTAATGCACAACGTTAATAATCAAGTTTTCACTTCTGCCGGCACTCCCGGAGTGCAACCCGTCTTTTATTTTTATTATGTACTATCAGAGAAGTTGCTTCCTAGACAGATGGCGGATCTACGTAGTTTGGTCGCATTACGTCGAAACTCAAACCTAATAACAATAATTAGTCTGTCAACTGCCTATAAAATATAAATTTCTTTGACGGTACTCTAACAATCAAGGAATTATTGATTCATAATCATAGCAGACCTACGTTATTTAGTTGGGTTGAAAAAAGTTGTATGGATATTGATTCGAGCATCGAGGTCTGGATCACAGTCTGTATTTGCTTGTATAATATATTGTTTGCGTATACATACTTATAATTATATTATATACTATACCTAAACTGCTCCGCCATTTGCTGTCCTCTTGTATATTGTTAAAGTCGCGTCGTGACAACTAAAAATAAAAAAATGTAGTATTTTCTGACTACTCTAACAAAGAAATTGGCAATAAAAAGGTTTTGTTTTAATAATAAAACTTTAAAGGACTTCACAAGATGCTATAATGGCCAAGATAGACAAAAGACGATTACCCTTCTCTAATTGACAATGATCGACGTCAATTATTATTGTGCATACAAAGGCAGTGAAGAAGGGCCTTTACATAAAAATCTAAGTGCAAACAAAAAGGAAAGGACAAATCAGAGAAGTTGATTCCTAGGCAGATGGCGAACCCAAGTAATTTGGTCGCGTTAAGTCAAACCCGTTAGAACGATCACAGCTAATATTGAATTGACATAAGTCGACCATCGAGGAAATCGAGGAAATTCTAGGCAGTTCACTAACCTACGGGTCAGTCAACTGCCTTGGAATCAATTTCCTCAATGGTACAAGAAGAAGAAAATTGTACCTGACGATCAGGCAAGCTCACGCCCATCTGTTTTATGTCCAATTTGGACACAATATGCTCCAGTTTCAACTTGTCCTGTAAAAGGCGATATCTTCCTTGCACCTTGTACCGTACGTTACTAAGGAGAATCCTGAAATAATATGAAATGTGTGTATTTCTTTTTTTAACCAACTTCCAAAAAACGAGGAGGTTATATGTTCGGCTGTGGATATATTTTTTTTTTATTTTTTTTTATTTGTGTATGTTATGTATGTTCAACGATTACTCCGCCGTTTGTGAACTGATTTTCAAAAATTTTGTTTTGTTGTATTAGGTTTTACTTCAATTTGGTACCATGTTCACAAAAGTGGTGACCTGATGATGGGATCCATGAGTAATCTAGGGAACTTCTCGAAATTTATATGGAAACATATGGTGACTTTGGTTTTATGAGAAGCATCCTAAGCATATGCTACCAAAACGCAAGATTTTGCACCGAGGTATACCTACTATGATTCCGAAGCTACTAAGAGAACTCCGGATTCCTTATAGATACAAGTTTGGGAGTTTAGGCGCTGTTTTAAGAACTGAAAGCATATGCTACTATGCAAATTACATTCATCATCATCATCATCATCATACCACGTCAGCTTCACCAATGTCACATGGTTGTATAATGTATATGAATAAATATAACCACAACATCATAATAATTATAATATCATCACGATATGTCCTTATTATTGGTACTATTCATAGCGATTTTAATATAAATAATAAATATATTGTTGTTTAAAAAAAAATCAAGTTCTAAGCAACTTATGTACTTACCACAAAACTGAACATAACAATATCAACCTTAACTCCAGAGCGTAAGGCACACATTTTAAAAACAACAAAAGTATTAAATATTATAATTATGTATTTCCGTTGTCTGGTACCTGTAACATAAGTCCTTCAGGTACTTAGCACGGGGCCAGACTGACGTGGTATGAAGCGTCCATAGATATAATTAATAGATATTAATTATTAAGCTGTTGCCCGTGACTTCGCCTGCGTGGACTTTAGAGCACGCGGTGTCAACAAAATTGTTGTAAAATTTAAAAGCTTTTTAAAACCCTGGTACCCCTTAAATAAAAATACCCAAAAACAGCTGTGCAGTGTGCACATAATATTTCATTATTTTAAATTAAACTTTATTTATATGCCAAAATTTAAAATGGCTTTAAGCTTGTTTAGGGTTGGACCTCATCTGGCAGCACGGAATCGCCTTTTTCCGTCGCCCTTTCTCTTTCTGTCGCTTAGAACTGCCATTTGGTAGACCGAGACAGAAAGCATAATGCGATAGCCCCGAGGATTTCGCCGCGTGCTATCGCATTATGCTTTCTGTCTCAGTCTAGCAAATGGAAGTTCTAAGCGACAGAAAGAGAAAAGGAGACTCCGTGCTGCCAGATGAGGTCCAACCCTTAACCCTCAATTACACAACTTTACCCATAAACTATATTTTATCATTGAAAAATGAAAGGTTTAAACTTTAAGTTTACGTCACTGCATAGATAAATCATAAAGTACTGAGTAGTCATGAGTCATATAAGAACGTGTCTCACGTCTGTATCGGTGCGTCCACATTTGTATCATTTGCGCGATCAGATCTCCGATCAGATCTTCGTCGCGATCATCGCGCCGTATCAAGTATGCGTATCATAGTGTGGACGCCTATTAGATCATTCTGCCGATCATGCCCGTATTTGATATGACACGTGTCAGATACGCGGTTAATAGCGATCGGGGCGTATCATGATACGCGTATCATTTTGACACGCTTCGATGATACGCGACGGAGATCTGATCGGAGATCTGATCGTGCAATTGATACAAATGTGGACGCACCCTATAGTGTATAACAATCGAAAGAATCGAAAAACGTTTATAAACTGAGATGGTACCACCTATAATATAAAAACGCGCAAGAGCAAGCAATAGCGCGATCTAGACGACTTGTTAGCGCCATCTGTTATGAATTTTTGGAACTAACTTAATTTGACTTAATTTACGCATAAACACCGCCTTACAAACCCTTTTAGATTTGTCATTTCGCACTGTAGTTATAGTTAAAGTTACAGTTATAGTTAAAGTAAGTTGGTGCAACCGACCTTTAACAAAATATACGATACGTAGATTAAACGCGATGGTTTATCTAGTAGATAAACCATCGCGTAACTAAAAAGAGTGAAATTATTATTTTTAACAAAAAATTAAAACCGACTTCCATGGAAAAAACAATATTAACATCCTTTTAATATACTTAACTAAAAAGTATAAAATAATTTTTCCTATCTAATAGTGCCTTTTCCGAATTCGGCTAAACTTCAACTATTTCCGTACTCAATCTTCATCATTTTGAAGCCAGTTCCAAAAGTTTCAAATATCCTGTCAGAAAACTGAATATTCAGCTATCTGGTACCATTATTTATGGTATTAGTGCAGTCGCCAGAGGTTTTAACCTCCGAAAATTGTAATAGTGAATGGGTTTTTGTTTTTGAGGTGTCATTTTTTTTACACTATGACTTGCAAAGTTTACCAAAAATTTTTGTGTGCTTTTAATTTTTTAGTTACTTAATTAAAAATTAATATTTCACCATATAAAACCGGTGCAGAAAAAAAATGTTTTCTTGTTCCTGTTATTTAACGACTCTTATCCGATTGTTTATGTTGAAAATTAACCAAATACACAATTTTTAAAAAATAATGTTTGCTTTGCTAAGCTAAATAAGGTTTTTGCAAAGTTTTTAGAGATTAACGCTCGTCGTAACCAAGATAAAAGGGTTTGGGTGGATTTAAGGGTTGTAACGAAAAGTGTGTCAAACTCACTTGTTGTGCGTATTTGATTTTTAGAGAAATGATAACTTTTAAGTACTTAAAAACGTTTAAATATCTCCAAAAATGTGTAAAATAGACCGAAAACATTTTTCTATATTTGTTAAGAATTTAAGAGAGAGCTAAAACATTAAATCCATTGACAAATGAAAGACTTTTTTAGTCTTTGAAATACATTTAAACTTCCTAACCAGCCTTTTCCTAGCCAGAAAAAAAATTGGGTGCCACAAATCTCACGTACATACTAAAGACGCATGCTGCGACCTATGTTTGGAAAATGCTTACCTGAATACAGAAAATATCAGTTCTTAACCTAATAATTTGTATTTTTTCCTTTAAGTATGTTTTAGCAAATATAATTAATGAAAAAAAAGAAAAAAAAAGATTCTGTAAAAACCTAACTAAAAGAAATAAAATACAGATTTTCTTCGAAATATCCGTGAAAAGTTTGTGCTACATTTTCAGAAAATTTAATAAAGTAAGAGCTAAAAAGTTATACACATTAAGAAATAGAAGGCTTTGTTAAGCCTGAAAAATAATTTTAAACTTCCTATTTAACACCAAAGAAAAATAGGAACGCCATTTACCTGGCGAGGCACACAACAAGCACATTTGGAGGTATGCTCATCTACATACAAAAATATTAATTTTGAATCTAAATTATATATTTTTTCAACTTATTTTCTTTCTTTGGAATATAAGCAATGATACAAATCATTATAATAATCAAAAAATATATTTTATTATTTTGCTATACTTATATTTAAAAGAAAGAAATATGCAAATTTTCTTCAAAATTTTACAGTTTATGAGTTTACTTGAAGTGGAAGAGAACAATTTAAAAATCAAAAGCACAATTTTTCAATAGATAAACTTTATTATTTATGTTATCAGCTATACATTCCTTTTTTTCTTTTCAATTTTCATCCACTATTGCAAAAATCGGAGGTTTGCACGATTTTTACGCTCTGGGAACTCCACTATATAGAGTAGTAGTATATAGAGTAAATCACGAGCAAACGGCATAATTAAGGGGGCAACTAACCCAAAATTGTAGATTTTATAATTTATTTTTATACTTGAAAATAAGCCCCGAATTGTTTCTTTTTATAAAAGTAGATACTACATTATATTTCCAAGAATTCGATCTGAGCAAAAACACGATATCTTAAAATTTTCTCGATAGAAAAAGATCACAGAGATGCATCTAATTTTTCACGAATTTTTCTTATTATAATTATTGCCATAACGGTGCATTACACTAAGTTAATATTTTAACACATTGTATAAAATTCTATCACTGAGAAACTTACCAAGCGGATTTATAAAATGAGTGAAGTATTAAGAAAAAACTAACATGGCGATGATTCCGCGTCGTCCTTTTTCACCTGGCATATTGAAAGACTGGCGTTGAGTTTTTGGGTTAGTCGCCCTCTTAAGATATATTTTGTTATGTGGGAAAATGTGCGATGTTTAGGAAGTACACACGTACGCATTCTGGGAAATATACAGTGTATCTTTTGTTCGTCACACGAAAAAAATCTAAGAAAAATACCAATGAAAATCCCTAACTTCTCTGATCAAAACATTGACTTACTCAATATCTCCATATTTGTGTCGACATGTGATGTAGTAGTCGTGGGCTAGTGACGTTTTTCGTCGTCGTGAGCAGCTGGAGAACGTCCCGAACAGGTGTAGCTCGTTCAGCCTGAGTTTCGCGCTTAGCGTCATATCCTCGAAGTTGTTTCGAATGCTCTCCAGTTGGAATAGCGTGTTGTTCCTCAGCTTCAAACGGTAGAACATTCTGGAACATGAACAAAATGTTTGATGTTGTCAAGAATCTTACTTATTCAATGCAACATCCTATTAGCTTGAGAACGTGCGCAACAAAGGTGCTACGATCTGGTGTCACCAATCGAGAACTTGTGTTCTTATTATTAAGTTAGCATAACGAGCTGCTACCTTTTATTTTAAATGGGGAAATGCTTTGCGCATCCTCGGCGGATTGGGGACATCGGTTGGGGTATGTGGGAATCTCCGAGGAACTACCCACTAAAACACTATGGTGCTCCACTCACCGCTTAGACATAGTTCCGGGCACGACATGCTGCTACAGTTTCTGCATTTTATGAACCAATGCTGCCACCTTGTAAAGTGTAATTTAATAGACAGCTGTTGCATATACATACATGCCTTCGTGATCACTATTCCTAAGCGCAACAGCCCACTAGATCTTTACAAGTGTAATGACTATACTGTACTCGGCGAATCATTGTGGTAGCGGTCATTGACTCCCTGTCAAAAACTTGTCATTTTTACACAAAGCCACGATTGACAACATCTGACTCTTCATTGTCAATCGCGGTTTACATATATCAAATATATATAGAAAATGACAAATTTTTGACACAGGGTCAATGAGCGCTACCGCGATGTTTCGCCGAGTACAGTATAGTTATAGAAATCTAATGTCCGAAAGTCAGATGTGTGCGAAAGGAGCCTTATAAGAATTTTACTGGCTATGTTATTTAAAACTCTTGTAACTTTTATGTATTGCAGGGTAGGTACTGTGCTTTCCTTAAATGTATTATGGAAATAATCCCAATTTCGTACATAAAATATATTAATTATATTAATATATTTTATTAATTATATTAATATATTTTATTTCGGCATAAAAGTCCTATTAGAGGTAAAACTCTGAAGCCTACATCCTATACTTACAGAACAGTTTTCTCCAGCCGCATTATAACATGTCCGCCGAGGTTGATACCCGCGGGGATGGTATTAGGCTCGGCGTGCTCGTAGATCGTCCGTATCGCCGCCCCGCCCTGACTCACCGTCTCCTGGAATTGTTGGCCGGTTTTAGGACAAGGTTTAAGCCGCGTTCACTAGAGGACATATCGCGGAGACAAGTCGTCCGACAATTACCTAGTTTGTCCCTTCAACACGTAGTTTGTCCCCTGCAACTTTGTCCCTCGACATATTATGACTTATCACACTAGTCAGTCGTGAACAGTATGTCGCCAGTGACAGGTCCCGCAATCCGTAAATGTCGCTGCGACTTCGGGCGACATGTCGCGGGACACGTACATTTCGTGTCGCGTGACTAGGTCGCGAGACAAATGTCCCCTAGTGAAAACACGGTTTATTGGTCCCAGTCCCGGTTTAAGCACTACCAGCGCCCTGGGCGAAATTCCTTAGGCGCTCAGGGAGCTGCCAAAACCCCGCGGCGCCCATTTTGGTTGCCTTGGTCGCCTGTTTTTATCCGGTGCCCTGGGCGGTCGCCTAGCGCTGCCTCCCCCTAACGCCGCTGCTGATTGGTCCGCTGCTCACGTCTATTTTTCTGCATCGAAATAATATAATAATACAGTGCAGGATTATTCTCATACATTTGACACAAATATGGCTCCAGTTTCTATTATGATATATGTACATATACCTATGGCTAAGATAATTATCTGGCTTGGTATACTCTTTAATGGTAGTTTATTCGTAGCTTTATTTCGCATATTTTATAAAAGCTACGAAATTATTTGTAAATACATATTATGTATATTGAAATCAAGTAGTCCAGGCGTAATTTGAAACTTTGACTACTAAACTAAGGCCACGTTCACACGGCATTGTCCTGCAAGTCTATGGTTGGGTAATACATAGACGGACAAAATCCCTCCCTTATCCTCTTAGGTTTACTGTAATCGAGTAAAAATGTAATATTTACCTTTATCATGTTATCGTCAAACTCTTTCCCGCCCACCAGTTTATGAAACGCTTTTCGTGCTTCCGCATATTTTCCTGAAAATCAACTTATTTTACCCTCCTACTCACGAAAATAATATACAAGATATACAAGATTGAAAAACTCATCACAAACGAAGACAACATAACTTTTCTAGTTAAAATATTATTAATTTACTAGTTTTTTTAACGACGATTATTCGATTGTATTTTTAATCCTTCGATCGCAGATTCTTGGAAATCTATTGCTTACACTCGTGGTCGACTTCGACTGCTTGGGTGTCGATAGGTTAAAATTACATAGAATAATAAATCGTGTCCTAGACAGACGCGGCCTGCGGTGGAGATCTGCTGTTGCCTTCTTGCTTGACCGTGATAACAATAAACTGCCGCGGCCGCGGTGGCGGTCATTCTAACCTACGGCTGCGCAATTAGCTCTCGAGTCTCACCTGCGAGTGGACGTTATAGTAATGGCCAATCGTAACGAAGTTTTATTGCTTTTATTTGCGCTTGAAGAAGATGAAAGAAAAAGCTAATTAAGTTCAGAGCTTAATAAAAGCACAGTTTAGAAAAAAATATTTACTAATGTCGTTGTATTTAATATTTTGGTTATTCTTTTCGGAAAAACAGAATTATGGGTCCATGAAATTAAAGGCATAATTTCATGCAGTACACACGGCCTGTTGTAAATATTTACAAGTGATCGCGTGGCCGCCTCATGCCGCGTGGCGTTCACACAGAAGCGGTGGCGGAGGGGGCGGCGCGGGGCTTGCGGCTGCGGTAAGCCGCGCTGTGACCGCGTCTAGGCCGCGTGTGTCTGTGTCGTTCCTAGAACTCTCAAGTCATCCAACTGACCACCGCCACCGCCACCGCAGGCCGCATCTGTCTGGGACACGCTTTAACGTACCTTCAATAGTGTCGATATCTCCAAAGAACTTGTCTACGCTGTAGTTCAGGTTGCAATCACCGGTTGCTGCAAAATCATAAAATCGTCAAAAGAACATCGTTAGCGAATACAAAAAACATGCCCTTAACATAGTATGTTTATATCTCAATGCTCATAACTGGATTGCAAGTTGGTCATGCACTCGTGCATCTTTAGAATAGGCATAGTAGGTATGCGATAACATATTAACTAAGTGTGCCGTAAACGTAACCCGATTTTGTTATATTTAAAAGCAATATTAGATGAACGCGAACGCTGTTAAGGCGCTATATCGAAAAAACTGTCCTTTTTGACGTAATACTATAGGACCCTCAGAAATGTTACAAATCTGGTAATGAGATATCTTCATAGCCTTATCTAGGTTTGAGAAGAACCAGAAACACGATTAAAACCCTATAGACCCAATTTTACATGACTTTGAATCAATAATAAACAAACAAATAGTGACTTTTAAAAGCCAAAAAAAAAAAAATACACATTGTTGTTTACTTAATGTACTTTGACAATTTGTGGTTTGAAACATAATATGGAAAACTTCACTCGATCAAAAATAACTCCGAAGAGGAGGCTAAATTCGAATATTTTGTCATATTTTTCTTATATCTACGAAAAGCTCATAACTTAAAGAAGAATAATTTGTGGTTACATTTTGCATTTTGGTTTATTTATCAAAGAAAAAGGGTTTTCTTCTCCTATTTCGCCCTATCAAGTACGCGGCGAGCGTCGTAACCGCCACTGTACAAGGCGCGCTGATATGAATGTTATATTAATGTCCTTTACGTCGATATTCGTACTGACAGACATCGACCTGCAAATTTTCGGGTCTATAGGGCTTTAATGTATTTTGCCTCGATACATTTCTCGATCTAAATGACCTCTTAAAAATACGAAATTTGAAGATTATTTTTAAACGAAAATAGATGTATTGTAGGAAATTAGTCTAATTGATAGACACCTTTGCAACTCAAAATCGTATAGAAACATTTTGCTTAAATGCTCCTAGTTATTATTTAAATAATTAAAATTACGCTTTTCGCATGTTTTCCGAGCGAGCCGATAGCTTCTGGCCGCAGCGTATTCGCGACTTTATAGTCATACAAATTAAGTATAAAATTGCCCTTGCGGTAAAATTACTTTCAATAAAGCACCTTAAGAGCCCGGGTTACCCTCGAAATTCTCATACATACGTAATACCAAAATCATTTTGTCATACGAAAATATTTAACATGTTTGAGTTATTTTTCAGCTTAAAATAGTAATTACCTAGGTTCCTGAACAAAAATTAACTTCAAAATATTTAAACACTAAAAAAAATTTTTTTGTGTATAATTTTTTTTTACTAAATTTACTACTAAATATTTAAACACTAAAAAATATAGTAAAACACTAAAAATATATATAAATAAATAGTAAATTTTTTAGTGTTTTACTCTATTTTTTTGTGTTTAAATATTTAGTAGTAAATTTAGTAAAAAAAAATATATACAAAAAAAAAATTTTTAGTGTTTAAATATATTGAAGTTAATTTTTGTACAGGAACCTAGGTAATTACTATTTTAAGCTGAAAAATAACTCAAACATGTTAAATATTTTCGTATGACAAAATGATTTTGGTATTACGTATGTATGAGAATTTCGAGGGTAACCCGGGCTCTTAAGCATAATGGGATCCGTATATGCCTATTAGACTAGCTGTCTTTAGATACATTGGGATCGGATTTTAAATAAGTAGAAAAATACCGTTATTTGAGTGTCCGTTACAATATAATGTTGACGCAAATAAAATAAAATTAAAAACAACACTGATTCTCGTATGATGTCCAAACATGATTGAAAATTGAAATTCTAACAATTTTTCACTGCATAAAATAATACACTTTATATTACATTGAAATAAAACTACACTTTTATTTGCATGGCAATACAACTTTAAGCTCGCAACTTCTTTTTAGGTAACGAATGAAAAATCTTTTTTTATTAATGAATATGAAAAATTCACTTTACAGTTTTACTGGTCAATGATCTTTTTTTTCTATGGAATAAGGGGCAAACGAGCAAATGGGTCACCTGATGGAAAGCAACTTCCGTCGCCCATGGACACTCGCAGCATCAGAAGATCTGCAGGTGCGTTGCCGGCCTTTTAAGATGGAATAGGGTAATAGGGGACGGTAGGGATGGGAAGGAAAGGGAATAGAGGAGGATAGGGAAGGGGATTGGGCCTCCGGTAAACTCACTCACTCGGCGAAACATGTAGCCTATGTTACTCGTGAATAATGTAGCTTTCGAATGGTGAAAGAATTTTTAAAATCGGTCCAGTAGTTTTTGAGCCTATTCATTACAGTTATACAAAGTTTACCTCTTTATAATATTAGTATAGATAACCTCCTTTTTCAAGTCGGTTACATTCTTAAACCTATCATCAAAAGGTAGTTTTAATTAGTTTTTGTAACCTTGCAGTGGACGAATATAGGCTGATATGATGATGATGAACCTTGTGTTTGGAAGATAAAACTTGAAAGAGAAATTATGAAAGTTTTGCCCTAAAATATAGAATATGGACGCTCTACTTATTTTTTGTTACAAAAACTGCAATATAAGACGTAATGCCATAAAAAACTACTAAATCTTGAAGTGAAACTTAAAAGTTAATGTGAAATTGGATATCATAAAATTGTAAAGCAAATAAATAGTTTTTTCGAATTGTTGTGTTTTCAGTTACATTGCAGATATTATGTATATTTTATTATATATCTTTGTTGTATATTTTGCGAGAGCAAGAGCGGATATAGCGGAGGATGTGTCAAGATATTTTGAATCGGGTGAGAACAGCAATGAACTCATAACACCACCACTATCACCGAATTCCCATAAGAATAAAGTTGAAAAGTGGCATTACTATTGAAAATAATTAAGGTGTTTTGCTTGTTTCAGAAACTTTTAATACTTTTCATAATGTATGGGAACCACAAAGAAAATTGTATGAAGATGCCATTGAGCAGGTCTGTAATATTAGTAGTCCCAATCCTGAGACAAGGCACAAATGTTAAAGTTAAGAGCCTACGGTTAAAAATTGTAAATTACTAGACGTTCCCCGCGGCTTCGCTCGCATAAATTAGATATTTCAAAGACAAATTAGTCTTCAAAAAATAGCCTATGATCACGTAGTCTCTTTCTTATCTGTGCCAAATAACAGAAAAATTGCTCCAGTAGTTCGTGAGATAAGCCCTTTCAAATAATTTTCCCCCTTTTTTCCACATTTTCCTCTATTTCTCCGCTCCTATTAGTTTTATCATGATAAAATATAGCTTATAGCAGGGGTCACCAATTAGTTTCGCTCGGGGTCCATTTTAAGAAATGAAATGACCTCGCGGTCCGCACATTTTATAAAAAAAACACGAAACAAGGTAATTACGGAAATAACAAAGGTATTTATTTACATATCAATGAGAAAAGTGTCAATTTTTTGCTTGTTTGAAGTGAAATTGGTGCAAGCTATTGACATTAAATTTTGGAGATGTTCATCAGTAAGTTGAGCCCAAAATTTATTTTTAACGAAGTTCATCTTCGAAAATACTTGGTCGGTGGTCCGCACACAATGGATCGGCGATCCGGATGCGGACCGCGGTCCGCCATTTGGTGACACCGGGCTTATAGCATTCCTCAATAAATATGCTATTTAACACTGAAAGAATTTTTCAAATCGGACCAGTAGTTCCTGAGATTAGCGTGTCCAAATAAGTCCTTTCAAATAATTTCCTCCCGTTTTTTCCACATTTTCCTCTACTAATTCTTCACTTCTATTAGACTTAGCGTAATAAAATATAGTCTATAGCCTTCCTCGATAAATGGGCTATCTGATACTGAAAGAATTGTTACCTGCTAGGGTTCGAGGATTCGGAGAGAAAAACCTGGTGACTCTCTTGAAGACTTTATTCACTGACACTAGCTCACACCAATCACTTAGTCCAAACACTAAGCACTAGATCCAAATCACTGAGCACTATCACTGTCCTAGGTCGTAGCCGAGTCGTAGGTTCACTATCACAATCACTCACTATTGATCCACTTGTTTCACTTCGAAGTCGCCTTGAAGATCGCTCGGATCGAACTGAACTGGCGGCCCTTCTTCCTGCGACTATTTGTATGAGTCGAGGCACACCATAGACTGTACGAGAACATTCCACGATTTGCGTAAACGAGTAAACAAGGGTTGGACTTTTTTAGAAAGTGCGCGCAGGTAAACATACACCTAATGACATCTAGTTTCGAGTAGGGATTTTATGTTGTTTGTGTAGTGTGTCCCATTAATAAGTTTTGCTGGTTCGACGTTAGATGGCTCTGTGTGTCCGTGACAGAATTTTTCAAATCGGACCAGTAGTTCAGTTCAAGGCCGGTCTAAAAAGCGTATTCATCCAACAATTGGACCTTTGTATTCTAAGTTTGACTCACAAGTCACAGTGCAAGGAACCAGTAATCTGTACTTCAGAGTGGTGAAAAGTAAACGCAAATATTTTCTTGTTTTGTAGCTAATAAACACAAAAATTACCACACTTTCACTTATTTCTACATCTCCTCGCTCTGTAATGTTTAATCTGCTATTAATATAATATTGTCTGCCTATATTTATAGGAGAAGTCAAATCGGGTCACCTAATTTTCATAGACCCCCGTTAACGACTCGTGGAACCCCATTTTTTTCCACGCAAGCGTAGACCCCTATCGGGCTCCCGTGGACCCCATGGGGTCCACCTGGACCACTTTGGGAATCAATGATTTAAACAGTAAATAAATCAGACAATATGTTGTACAGAATGTACACGTCGTATAAAAATATTGACAGAAACGTTGTCAAACGTCGAATAAAACTTTTTGTTTACTGTCTATGTTGGTGCTGCCTCTAGCTTAAAAACATTGCAGTTATATTATATCCCATTCAATAATTGCGTTTTGTAATAGCCTTCAATTCATTTTACGCTGATGTAAATATTCCCTAATTTCGTCCCTTCATTTGAAATACCATTATCCGAAAGCGATATCTCGATAAAAATTCTATTTCCCTCGTCGTGCTAACGTAAAATATTATGGATATTGATCACTTAGTAGGTACTTGCTTTTCGCTGATTGGCCATTTTTGGATTTCGGTCTTAATACTTCAGTCGGAATTTCCAGGAATTGCTATTGTATTCTATTGTTGTCGCGATCACCGGTACTCGCGCGGGGCCTGAAGGATTAATTTAAAATAACCTTACCAATAGTTTCCTACGGAACTAGAAATATGAATATTAATTCCTATCAACCCCATAAGGACACCGGCGAACAATAGAATAACAATTAGATTTCCAAGAATCCGCGATCGAAGGATTAATCTATACCATCTATACTAATATTATAAATGTGAAAATATCTCTGTCTGTCTGTCTCGCTTTCACGCCAAAACTACTGAACCAATTGTATTTAAATTTTGTACACAGATAATCTAAAGCCTGAGAAAGGACATAGGCTACTTTTTAACTGGAAAAAGGGGTTGTAAGGGGGTGAAAATGCGTAAATTTCTTCAAATTAAGTTAGTTCCAAAAATTCATAACAGATGGCGCTAAGAGTCGCCTACATCTCGCTATCGCTTGCTCATAAGTCTTTCTTTAAGATGTGGCACCATATCGAGTTAAGTTTCTCGAATCTTTCGATTGTTATCCACGTAATTAAATAACTCACTACTTAGTACTTTATCTATGCAGTGACGTAACCTTAAACCTACCAATGATAAATAGTTTATGAGTAAAGCTAAAGTTGTGTAATGGGGGGCTAAATAAGCTTTAAATTTGGTATTAATAAAGTTTACTTAATTTAAAAAAATATTATGTGCACACTGCACAGCTATTTTTGGGTATTTTGATATTTTAAGGGGATTTTTGATAATTTATAATTTGACACCAATTTTGTTGACACCGCGCGCTATAAACTGAAGTCTACGCGGACGAAGTCGCGGGCAACAGCTAGTTAATTATATAAGTATTAAGTTTATATTAAAAGCATTAAATACTTTTTTGCAGTTTTTGAAGAACGGTTATGGAAAAGATGATCAAGTCAGTATGTTCGTCCGAAGGCCGCTGATGGACATTCCGATATCAGAAGGTCTTTTTGTGGACGACAACGTTGCAATTATGTATGTTCACTTTTATGAAACTATGTATTATATTGAAAAAGCTGTCCTTTTTGACGTAATACTAATTACGTCAAAAAGGACAGCTTAAGCCCCGTATTCACTTTGATTACTAATAAGTGCAAGTGATTAGTGCAGGTGATTAGTAATCAGGTAAAAGTACGTGTGGACAGGGACTGATTAGAGCAAGTCCTTTGATTTCTACTAATCACTAATCTCTTGAACTAATCACTTGCACTCGCACTAATCAAAGTGAATACAGGCCCTTAAATAGACAAACATTAGGTTTGAGAAGAACTAGGAACACGATTAATGTATTTTGCCTCGATACATTTAATTTTAGAAATGACCTCTTAAAAATACGAAATTTGAAGATTATTTTTAAACGAAAATATATGTATTGTAGGAAATTAGTCTAATTGATAGACACCTTTGCAACTCAAAATGGTATAGGTATAGAAACATTTTGCTTAAATGCTCCTAGTTATTTTTTAAATAATTATAATTACGTTTTGTCGCATGTTTTCCGAGCGAGCCGATAGCTTTTGGCCGCAGCGTATTCGCGACTTTATAGTCATACAAATTAAGTATAAAATTGCCCTTGCGGTATAGTTTATTTTCGATATATCGCCTTAACGGTGAACCAATAAAACACAAGGCAAGCGATTTTCTGACACTGTTTTCTGTTACATGTACTTTAAGGGGTTTTCTCGTGTTACACTTTTTCAAAGATTTCTACTTGTTTCTTAAGTCATTGCACTTTTCTTTGCTCACCATCACATAGCCACAGATTAGGTTTATGTTGTTCACGAGTTTGTCTGCTTTCCAATCGTGGCCGCGGTCACGGGTGGCCTGGCTGACAGCTGATGTCAAACTTCCTGTCAAAATTGTTCACAACTACCTGCAGATTCATCAATAATTATTTGTAATGGCACTAATATTGGGTGTATTCTGTTTGTGTACCAAATAAAATAAAATAAAATAAATAAATAAATTCGTATTTCGATTTATGAAAAAGGTGCTCAGAGTTCACGTACTATAATGCTCGTTTTTTTTATTTTCAATTGCATTGATATATTAATAATTTGATCAAATGTTTATTTGTTATAATTTCAGTTTGTTCTCCGATCTGCAGCTTCAGCAGCTGCCTCAACTTCTGGACTCTAAAGTATCCTTCGCTTTTGCCACCAACACTCTGGATGTGGTGTCACAGCTGTGGAAGATGATAATAACAGCCAACTACGAGGTGTTTATTGAGGACCAGCAGAAATCTGGAGTTCAGGATCCATACAATACCTCACCGTTCGCTTATCCTCAAGTGAAGAGACAGGGAAATGTTACGTGAGAACCAGCACCTAATCTTTATTTATTAAAACTATACAAAGTACTAGCAATATTTCAACCAATACAAAGAGCTTATTATTTAAACTTACAACAAAGACCATGCATTGTATTCTTACAAAGAACTAATTCTTATAAATTATTATAACTTCAAATGGCCTATTGGTGTAGTGCGTCACCTACAGACTACAGTATCTTTAGTTTTATCAGAGTCATCTTCATTCAGTTTTAAATAGAATTTATAGAAAATTATTCTTCAAAAATGGACGACTCATTTTATAATATATTTTATAATATAAAGTGTAACTTCAAGATTCCTGATTTTGGGCCTGTTTCAGCACTTTCTGATAGGCTATTTACAACTTTTTTGACAGATTCTCCATACTTTAACTGTCAAGATAAGAGGTGGATAGCCTATTCGGCACTTACCTTTCGGGAAGTGGTGAAACATGACATTAGTCTTATAATATAAATTATGTTATTTTCTACACATAATACAATAATTTTGTTTTCTTAATTTTGTTGTTTCAGGATTATAGCAGAGGAGTGTAAGGTGTCCGGTCACGTCCTCACCCGGCTTCACAACATCTTGGTGGTGCTCGGACACGACACATTCCAAGTGTCCGACTGCATTTTCACTGTTGAGGTACTTGTTTCTCAAATGTTATTTCAATATTAGTTAAGTATTCCATAATTCTATCGAAGTTAAGCTCGGCGTACAGCTGGCAGTTTGTACTTCCGATTTTGGGTTGATTTCTTACGTTCTGAGTAACTACTTGTATATTCTTTTATATCATCCAAGCTGCAATAGCTTTCAGTATTCATTAGGCGTTCTGCTTCGGTAGAAATAAGTAGAATCGGATAAATACTAAATAAAGACTTTCTGAAAATCACTTTGCGTTTACGGAAAAATAGAAGTTACCGGAGTGTGAAAATCCAAGAGATGATAGGGACTTTACATGAAAGGACACTTAATTTTTTGATATAATAAAGTTTTCGGGAGCAGTTTTTCAGGCATTCTGTCATTTCCATATAAATAGAATTTTGTCGAAAACGAAAGTTGTGCGGTGTTTTAATGCCTGCTATAAATCATTATTATATTTTTTTTCAGATTACATCTTCGGAGTCCGCGAGTCCGCCTGTAATAGCTCCATATTTCAGCACTAAGCATGGTGAGTTCAGGAATAAATTAGGCTCCGTGCTAACTGATGACTAAAATTAGCTTGGTTGGACAACACACAGATTAGAAATGGCATATTTTGTGGAAATGTGTGGTCATATTTTGTCCGTTCAAAATTAGCTTAGCTTTTTCGTAAGTTACTTATTCGATAAATAGCAATAATAGCACGGTAGCTAGCCATCATCGTTAAAAACCAGCGAGGGAGGCAATTATTAGGACCTCTTTGACTACTTTAGTTCAGTTTTTTGATTTCAGCCAGGGTTTTGGAGAAGTTACTTACGAAACCAATTCGTCAGGAGTTACGGGTAGCTCTACAAGGTGCTATGTATCTATACATAAACAGCAGTGCAATACTCGGTTTTAACGAGAAAGATATAAAGTAAGTATGTGTCATTGACTTGGGAATCTTATAGCTCCATTCTTATTGGCTTTTCCTCACCACTTACAACTTCAAGATCTTTACCACTTTCCTTTGAATAAGTACCAGTCGTGTGTCTGCAAGTTTGTACCTTGCTTTGAAGTTAAAAAGATGAGGAAACTTATTCCAAGCTTAGCCGAAAGAAATGTTTTTAAAATGAAACGATCTAAAGTTCCATGTTTTTAGAATAGCTTTACAAACCCTTTTTGCATGAAAAATATTTTATTAATATTGTAGAAAACAATAATTCACTTATTACCCATGTGTTTTCGTTTTAGGAACAGCCAACGAGACATTTTCGACAAAACGAACAAGGCTTTGAGCAAGTTTGCTAACATGGCAAACGAGAGAACTATAGATGACAAAAGAATAGCTACTGAAATGAAACCTTTGACGATAGTCTGGAATAATATGGTAAGCCCAGCTCAAATATAGACATATTATTTCTATCAGTAATAGGTAAGTTAGTGCTGGTAGTAGGTAGTAATAAGTTAGTATACTATAATATTATAGTATATTTAATTTTATAAATATAATAATATACAAATATAAACTATACCTAATATTAATTATGGCTATTTGGTCAAATGACCATACAGTATCATGTATAAAAGATATCATGTTTTCAAAGATGAAAGTCAGATGTTGATAAAGTCCCGATAATCCGAATCGACCTCGGTTCCAATACGGATAATCGGCGTTCTAGTGATAAAATTTATTTCCAGGCTAACCAGACGGAGAAGTTGAAGGTGCGTTTCAGTGACGTGACACTTTACGGGCTCGAGTCCCTGTACTCGGCGCATGCTGGCGGACCGCGCAAGCATCTGGACACACTCAGTATTTGTGATACGCTGCGGTTCGCGTCATTATTTGTAAGTATGCTCCAACCACAGACATAGATGAATCTATGTCTTAGACGCAGGTTACACGGTCAAATTTTCATCAATCTGATAGATCAATCTGGTAAAGATTGACGAAAATTTGATCGTCTAATCCACGGATTCATGGATTGATCGTATTTTTAATATGAAATTTTTATAACCATCAATATTTCGTCAATCAGATTGATGGATCAGATTAATGAAAATTTTACCGTGTAACCTGTAACTATGGCTTCCACACATATAACTGCGAAATTCCATCGCGTCGCAAATATCTGCGACAAAGCTCATATTGAAATTGATATTACGATGCGATGCGGTTTTGTGTGGAAACTGCAGGAACCTACGAATAATGAAAACTAAGGAAGAGTAACTCCGTCAAAAAACATGCTCCAAAATACTTGTCAAAGTGTACCTTACGGTGCGTCCACATTTGTATCATTTGCGCGATCAGATCTCCGATCAGATCACCGTCGCGATCATCGCGCCGTATCAAGTATGCGTATCATAGTGTGGACGTCTATTAGATCATTCTGCCGATCATGCGTGTATTTGATACGACACGTATCAGACACGTGGTTAATAGCGATCGGGTCGTATCATACGCGTATCATTTTTACACGCTTCGATGATACGCGACGGAGATCTGATCGGGGATCTGATCGCGCAAATGATACAAATGTGGACGCACCCTTAGATTCACTTTTCATACATTTGCAATATTTAGGTGACCTTGAGCGGTATAAAGGCTGACGTTACAAGACAGTTCGAATGGAACCAAATTTAAAACTGTATTACAGTCGGGGCATTTTAATAGGCCACATTTGACATCTGTCAGATTAATCTCCATAGTGAGGTGATCTGCGTAAAAATATCGACCAACTACGAATAAATCGATACGGACTTGAAATAAAATATTTGAATTTTATACGTTTGAAACAAACTCCTGTCCCACTATTACTTTTTCTTTTGCAAATTTAAGGAGCAAAATAAGACAAGTACATAATTTACAAAAAAAATTCATTTATTTGCTTGAATTATAAAAACTGTTAAATGTAGTATTATCATTATTCATTTCACATAAATATGTGTTACTTTTCACAACGTGGTTATTAATTTATGGGGATATTTCGTTACAAGTAATCAATGCATCGATACTATTTATTCGCTTTCGATTTTTAGGGTAACTTCCCTAGAGTTTAAAAAGAAAAAAGGTCAGCTGACGTAACATTGTAACGACGTGCAATTATTAAGATCAGAATTTGTTTATTACGTTTAGAATTGTTTTTCAGTAAAATCAAATCATTAAATAATTCGTATCGGTCATATTTACAATAAATATGTAATCGTAATTGAAAAAAGTTAATCAATTGTGCAGTTATAACAAAATGAAAATATTATTTTTTATGTACGTCGCTATAAGGTTACCTGGTACAATTTTGATGAACTGTCAAATGTGGCCTATTAAAATGTCCCGACTATAGTATGGGAGTTACGTTTCCTAAGGTTTTATTATTCGTAGGCAGGAACCCTTACAGATTAAACCGCACTCAGATACATTAAATTATTATTAACTGGATGACGCCCGCAACTCCGTTGCACCAAAACTCGTTTATCGTGAGGAAACCGTACATTTTCTGGGATAAAAAGTATCCTATATCCATTCTCGAGACTCAAAGTATCTCCATATCAAATTGCAGCAAAACTGGTTCCGTAGTTTAAGTGTAAAGAGGTAACAGATAGAAGACAGACAGACTGACAGACACACTTTCGCATTTATAATATTAGTATTGAAGCATGGATTTTGCAGGTTCGAGGTAAAATCATTTTGGATAAAAATGAGGACGTGGACGTCTTCGTCGCTGAGTTAAGAGACGTGGAATTAAGTCTTGACTACAACGTCAAGCCGTCGTTCTTGTCTATAGAAACAGTGGGCTGGAGGTAACATATTTTTTATACTAATAACCTAGAACGCTTTCCCTGCGGGGCTAAAATGGTCGCTTTGGAGAATCATATAATTAATCATAATATGATTAATTTTTAAACTCCACTTTGCTTGCAATTCATATAGTGATTCACTTAGATTAATGATTGGTCCCGCGAGCGGCGCTCGCGCGCGCAGACCAATCATTAATCGAAGCGAACCACTTTTTAACCGACTTCCAAAAAACGAGGAGGTTATATGTTCGGCTGTGGATATATATTTTATTTTATTATTTTTTTTTATTTTTGTATGTTCAACGATTACTCCGCCGTTTGTGAACCAATTTTCGAAATTTTTGTTGTGTTGTATTAGGTTTCACTCCAATTTGGTACCATGTTCACAAAAGTGGTGACCTGATGATGGGATCCATGAGTAATCGAGGGAACTCCTCGAAATTTATATGGAAACATATGGTGATTTTGGTTTTATGAGAAGCATCCTAAGCATATGCTACCAAAACGCAAGATTTTGCACCGAGGTATACTATGGTTCCGAAGCTACTAAGAGAACTCCGGATTCCTTATAGATACAAGTTTGGGAGTTTAGGCGCTGTTTTAAGAACTGAAAACATATGCTACTATGCAAATTACATTCATCATCATCATCATCATTACCACGTCAGGGTCACCAATGTCACCAAATTCAACCTTATCTCCAGAGCATAAGGCACACATTTGACATTACTCCTGAGAAGTTAAAGTTGCTTCGATAATGTAACATTCTGTTCCACTTCGCCGAGATATTCTGGAAAACAACCTAATTTCAACCTTTTGCATTGCGTTAGCGTTCATGGTATAATAACGCATCGCATCGCATATCTGCCAGGGCTGTCAAGCAAGCGCGCGGCGGCGCGGGCGCGGGCCGGGTACTATGCACAGAATACAAATTACTCACGGAGGTACTATGTGCGCTGCGTGTGCTTGTCGCACATGTCGAACGAGTGCCAGCCTATTGAAACTAGTCCGGTGACCGGCTACTTAGCACGTCACACGTGTTCACTTCGATTTTTTTAATGTATTATTTAAAATTATCTGCAGGCTGCAGCTGATATTATAATATTTTGTAAGTGTGACTTTAATAAGATACGTAGAATAATATACAGGTGTATTATTCTACGTATAGTACGCGTTTGCTTACTAGGTAACTAAAAAGAGTGAAATTATTATTTTTAACAAAAAATTAAAACCGACTTCCAAGGTAAAACAATAATAACATCCTTATAATATGAACTAAAAAGTATTAAATAATTATTCCTATCTAATAGTGCCTTTTTACGAATTCGGCTAAAACTCAACTATTTCTGTACTCAATCTTCATAATTTTGAAGTCGGTGCCAGTTCCAAAAGTTTCAAATATTCTGTCAGAGAACAGAAGATTCATCTGGTACCGACTTCAAAATGATGAAGATTGAGTACAGAAATAGTTGAGTTTTAGCCGAATTCGTAAAAAGGCACTATTAGATAGGAATAATTATTTAATACTTTTTAGTTCATATTATAAGGATGTTATTATTGTTTTACCTTGGAAGTCGGTTTTAATTTTTTGTTAATAAACTCCACTTTGCGTGCAATTCATATAGTGATTCGCTAACATCAATGATTAGTCTCTCGCGCGCGGCAACCAATCATTAATCGAAGCGAATCACTATATAAATTGCACGCAAAGTGGAGTTTAAAAATGAATCATATTGTGATTTAATATATGATTCTCCAAAGCGACCATTTTAGCCCCGCTGGTATGAATATTATCGCCCTAACGCGGATCTTGTCCGCATGCAATAACATCTACGAAATGATAGGATGCGGACTTGCATGCAGACATCCGCGCACAAAATACGCATGACAGAAAAGCCTTATTCATAGAAGTTAAAATATATATTTTAACTTCTATGAATAAGGCTTAGTTCCTATTTGTGCTTTTTACAAACTTATATATATATATATATATATATATATATATATATAATTTGTGCAATTAACCGACTTCTAAGTAAGTATGAAAGTTTGAGGATTAGGAAAATCAAACACAATTTATTATTGTGCTACTATCGATGTATCACCATTATCTTTATACTATTTTAATGTATAATCTTTTATACCCGTAAGAATACTTTCCTTTCTATTTTTAAGAAATTGTTTTATTTTAATTATAGAACTTTAGAAGTTTCCCTGATCAATTCTGAGGATTCTCCGCAAAAGTCGGTAGTTGTGGGCTACATACAGAGCAAGCTGGCTTCGACAGTAGAAAACCACTTGAAAACTATGTACCAGGTGTCTCGATAAGCAAAATAATTCAAAAAAAAATTATGTAGTTTAATTTTTAAGTAACAACTTGAATTCTACGACCCGATTCTTATACCTCGAATGTCGCTTCGATCGCAGGATACCTCACTCACGAATATTTCACGCATGTCAACTCACAGCTTGCGTGTGAAGAGTCAAGCGGCATTCGGGGTACGACACTAGAAGACGTGAGTGGATGAACACGATAAAAGTAAAAAAATGCCGCATTTTTGCATTTAAAATGGAGGCTTTGGGGCCGGAAAAATGCTCGTGTAGCCAGATATATTAGCAAGGCGATGAAGTAGATAAGATATAAGGTTTATTCAAAATATAAAGAAAAAATTAGTAAATGTCCGTATGTTCGAAAAACGTTACTTATTATACTTGTTATACGTGTTCTTGCACTCACGTCTTCTATTGTGATACCTCCAATTATACCGGGCCATAGGCGGGGCTGCAGCCTGGAGTCCAGAATCCAGTCCTAATACCTAGAAACTAAGATCGATCATCCGAAGAAGTAAGATAAAAAAGAATCGAGAGATACGAAAATTGTGCTTTATTTAGGCAGTTCTAAAAAAGGCACAATTTTTAAACTATATTATTTTATAACATGCATACTATATACTCAATGAACACCTCTTTTAGCTCACTCGAGTAAAAAGACGGGCACATCAGGTTGTTTATTGTCTTTATCTGTACTCGCATGATGTAAAAACATAGGTCCGATCACGTTATGTGACGAGAAAAATCATTTGCCGTGAAAATAGCACTCACGTTCATGGTTAATCCCTGACCATGGAGTGAATACTGGAGCTGGATGAATATTTATCCGATTGAGTTTAGATATTTTTGTACTAATACACTCGACCTGAGTATGAAAAACTATAATTCCTGTTACAGCAACTTTCTCACTAGAAAAGGTACTGCTGTTTCATACTTGCATCTCAGCACTTTTGCATGTGTTTGCAGTATTCATTCTGCGGTCTTCAAACAGAATAATAAATAATAAAAAATATTTGATGCCGTTACTGTGGATGAAAAGGTAAGGATATTCAACGAAAATGTTACGGAACTTTATAATAAACACGCACCTGTTAAAAAAATTAAGTTGAAGCATCCACCTGCTCCATGGTTGACGGATGATATCCGTAATGCGATGAAGCGTAGGGACCGTGCTTTCCGTAAATTTAAGAGAAACCGAATGGAATCTAACTGGATGGACTTCAAAATAGCTAGAAATCGCTGCAACCAAATGATACGCAATGCTAAACGCCGCCACATTCTTCAAAATTTGTCATCTTCAACTCCAAATATTTGGAAATTCCTAAAATCCTCTGGCATAGGCAAGTCACATCAAGTGGATCCACCTTTGACAATTAGTTTGGAAGATATTAACAAACACTTTTCCACAACTCACAAGCTTGATGTTGAAACCCAATCACGGACTATTCGCTTTTTAGATAGTTTACCTCGACGTAACATATCTCCCTTCCGATTTTCTCCAGTTAATACAGACGAGATCAATAAGACCATTATGTCACTAACTTCAAAGGCTATAGGTTGTGACGAGATAAGCCGACAAATGGTCACTCACATTAAAGAAGAGATTTTGCCCGTTATAACCCACATTGTAAATTACTCCCTAATGGCTTCCGAATTCCCATCTCAATGGCGCAAAGCTTATGTTCGTCCCTTACCAAAAATTCCTAATCCCACTAATCCTTCTCATTACCGTCCTATATCCATCCTCCCTTATCTATCTAAGATCCTCGAAGCCTGTGCTTTTAAACAACTGTCCAGGTTTGTTAACCTGAACGACATTTTATCTCCACTGCAATCGGGATTCAGGCCTGGACACAGTACGACTTCTGCACTTTTAAAGGTTACTCATGATGTAAGAGTGGCCATAGAAAACTCTGAAATTACTGTTATGGTTTTAATAGATTTCTCCAATGCTTTTAATAATATAGATCATGGAATCTTGTTAGCTATTCTCTCTTGCCTTCCACTCTCAACCGAGGTTCTGAAATGGATCTCGTCATATCTTCGAGGGCGCCAACAGTCGGTACGCATGGATCAGTCTGCGTCATCCTGGTGTGATCTCGACACTGGCGTCCCCCAAGGCGGTATTCTCTCCCCTCTGTTCTTCTCACTATTTATTAATTGTGTTACTCTCAGACTTCGCTGCGCGTATCATTTGTATGCAGATGATTTTAAACTTTATTGTCAAGCAAGCGTTGATAATTTGACGAGGGCTATCGACGAAATTAACAAGGATCTTGATGCCATTAGGGACTGGTGTAAAAACTTTGGTCTATCAGTTAACCCTAATAAGTGTCAAGCTATCTTACTGGGTAGCCCTCATAATATATGTAGGGTAAATGTAGTATCTCTTCCACCAGTAGTCTTTGACGGCTCAGTAATTAATTTCAGCTCGAGTGTAAAAGATCTCGGTTTACACATAGACTCCACTCTCGATTGGCAAACACAGACAGCTTCAGTTTCTCAGAGAGTCACAGGAATTTTGCGTTTGCTTTACCGCCACAAAAACTTTTTACCGACACACATTAAAACACAGCTGGTCCAGTCTCTTATATTTCCCATTATAGATTATGGTGATGTGTGCTATTTGGACCTCAATGCTGACAAGCTTGACAAATATGACCGACTCATTAACAACTGTATTAGGTTTATATACAATCTCCGGAAATATGACCACGTATCTTCCTATCGTACTGAGCTGCACTGGTTGCCTGTACGACAACGTCGTTCAGTGCGAGCCCTGTGCATGCTCTATACACTCCTGAACTCCCCTAATTCTCCTGCTTACCTAAAGTCACATTTTCAATACCTTTGCGATAATAACGAAAGAACCCTCCGCTCCTCATATAATGCTCGGCTCGGTTGCCCATCTCATCGCTCCAGTCTAGTCCATTCTTCCTTCCACGTCCAGGCTATTTTACTGTGGAACGCCCTACCTCCGGAAATCAGGTTAAGCCCAACCAGAGAAACGTTTAAACGTAGAGTCCGACTGCTCTATGTAAATAAATTGGCAGAATCATAAGACGTTTAATACAGTATACGTTACTCAGTGTTTTATATGGATGTATTATGGATGTATTATGTATTATGTATATATTATGTATAATGTGTATATATTGTATAGGTTATATATTATAATATGTATAAGTTATGTATTATATCAATCGCTATAGTAGTATTATTATGTCAATATATGTGTAACTTGATATGTATACTATATTAGTATCTTTATCAGTATTTATTGTTTAAATTCCATTATTTATTTCTTGAATGTGTATTTTTCTCTAAACAGAAAGCACCTGTGTTTTACCTTTTAGTTTTGTCTCTGCTACCACCCAATGGTTGACTGGTAGAATATGCCCTATGGCATTAAGTCCGCCATTGTACATTGTACATAGAGTGTAAAATAAATAAATAAATAAATTTAAAGATAACTTAAATTTATTTTAATGAAGTTCGTATACATAAACTATACATTTTCTATCAAACTTAATTAATTAATCACTAAAACTCCCTGGCTGCGACCGTTAGTACTAATAAAGTATCGAGCCTAGAAATTGTACAGTCAGAGCAAAGTAAATTGGTTTAATGTGTTAGGTTTTCGATTGCAACTAGCCACGCTCAGAATATCAGGTGTCGTTGCAATTTTCTGCACTCACTGCAAGACTCGTAATGTGCTAATGACGTTCTTAAAGTTACATTCTTTTATATTTTAAAACGTAGCTCCTAATGGAGCAATTATAGGCCAACCAGAATCTGGTGGCAATTTTTGACAGCAGATTTTCAAAAAATATCCTTGATCATTGGATAAATTTTTATATTTGCATGTTTAAGTTTTAACACACAGAATCAGCCGCTATAAGGATAATAACATCCTTATAATATGAACTAAAAAGTATTAAATAATTTTTCCTATCTCATGGTGCCTTTTTCCGAATTCGGCTAAAACTCAACTATTTCTGTACTCAATCTTCATAATTTTGAAGTCGGTACCAGATATATAGCTGAATCCAGATGCCAGAATATTTGAAACATTTGTAACTGGCACCGACTTCAAAATTATGAAGATTGAGTACAGAAATAGTTGAGTTTTAGCCGAATTCGGAAAAAGGCACCATGAGATAGAAAAAATTATTTAATACTTTTTAGTTCATATTATAAGGATGTTATTATTGTTTTTACCTTGGAAGTCGGTTTTAATTTTTTGTTAAAAATAATAATTTCACTCTTTTTATTTACCTAGTAAAATCATCGCATACTATACGTAGATTAGGACACGTGCTAGGGCCGCGCCAAACCGGAATTTTAGTAGCGGCGAGGCTTTCAGTGTCATAATATGATTTTAAACTTTGTCTTTATTATTGTAATACATAGTATCGCTTGAGAAGTCTACGGCCGCCCGTGGCCGCGATTGGTAAGTGTGACAGCTGTGCACTCTACTTGTATTATCGAAGCAACTTCTCAGAAGTAATGTCAATTGTGTGCCTTACGCTCTGGAGATAAGGTTGAATATTTTGTTATGTTCAATTTTGGTGACATTGGTGACCCTGACGTGGTAATGATGATGATGAACTTGTATCTATAAGGAATCCGGAGTTCTATTCGTATCTTTGGAACCTTAGTATACTTTGGTGTAGAATCTTGCGATTTGGTAGCATATGCTTAAGATGCTTCTCATAAACCCAAAATCACCATATGTTTCCATATAAATTTCGAGGAGTTCCCTCGATTACTCATGGATCCCATCATCAGATCACCACTTTTGTGAATATGGTACCAAATTGGAGTGAAACCTAATACAGCAAAACAAAAATTTAGAAAATCGGTTCACAAACGGCGGAGTAATCGTTGAACATACAAAAAAAAAAAAACATATAACCTCCTCGTTTTTTGGAAGTCGGTTAAAAAAGGATCAAAATGTTTTATTCCAATTACCCCGGTTTTGCTAGAGTCAATTCATTTTCTCACTTTTTGCCATCGGATTCTGGTAGACCTATAAAAAATTTATATCGATACGCAACGAGCTTTTAAATCCATACTAATATTATAAATGCGAAAGCATGTCTGTCTGTCCGTCTGTCTATCTGTTACCTCTTCACGCTCAATCCGCTGAACCGATTTTGCTGCAATTTGGTATGGCGATACTTTGAGTCCCGAAAGGACATAGGATACTTTTTATACCAGACAAATGTACGGTTCCCGCGCGATAAACGAAGTATGGCACAACAATGACGCGTCGTCTAGTAAATAATACTTTAATTTCATCCGTCATTTAGGACACAGAGTTAGGACTTAATAAACATAATATTATAATATAGAAAGAGCTAAAAGGCTATTGGGTCCTAGACATAATATGGACTTGGAGTCTGTAGACAATATTATATGAATTAATTGCACTACTGGGCAACTTAATAAGTTTTACATATCTACAGTTATAGCAGCAGCATTTTTTTTTCTTTTAGAATTACGCTCTTATGTGTGTTTGGCTGATGATTATTATCTAACAATTGACTAATTGGGTGAGTGCTTTTCAATATAATATAAAGCCCTTAATGTCATTTTCATACAACTCTAATTAGCTTCAAGAGTTCTAAATCCAATTTTAGTTTTCAAAATATTTTAGTAAAACAGTTTTTTTACTTATAGACTACAGGGCCCATGTCGAAAATATGAACCACCTGGTGACGTATATAGATATATGCTCTAATATATAGATATTACTCAGAGCATAAAATAATAAGATTTAAAACTATGCGGTCACTTGTAAGCTGTCCAACTGAGTGCTGGTGAGAATTTAAAAGTGCATGTAGGGTGACTACATTTTGGACATAATGTTTCTGTACGGCATTTTTACCATCGATAGATACATGAAAAATAATAAGAATGCCCGCAGTGCCGTATAAAAATGATGCGCCACTAAATCGGTATTTTTATTTAATTTTCTGACACTTTCCATGGTAAATTTGGTAATTTGATTCTATACGGCATAATTTTCATACTATTTCAATACAGCTTCGAATCAATTATTCCGCAACGCCGTACAAAAATATTGCGACAATGGAAAAAAAATCTAAGGTTACAACTCTGTTACCTCTTCAAGCCCAAACCGCAGAACCTGCTTTTTGGTTTGGAGATACATTGAGTCTCTGAAAAGGAGATAGGATACTCTTTATCCGGAAAAATGTTTCCCGCGCAATAAAAGAAAGGCGCAACGGAGTTGCAGGCGTCATCTAGTAATGTTGTAATTTTTTATTACAATGATTAAATCATTCATCAGAAGATTTTAGATTAATTATCTAAAAATTTATTCAACGTGCATTTATATTTGAGGGAGCGACTAACCCAAAATTTTCGATTTTATAATTCACTAGATGTCCCGGTGAACTTTGTGTCACTTTAAAACCTTCCCTGGACTTCTACTAATATTTTAAGACTAAAATCAGCCCAATCCGTTCAGCTGTTTTCGAGTTTTAGCGCGACTAACACATTTGAAAATCCATTTTTATATATATAGATTTTTATACTTGACAATAAGCCCCGAATTGTTTCATTTTCTAAAATTAGATACTACATTAAATTTACAAGAATTCAATCTGAGCGAAAAAACGATATCTGAAAATTTTCTTGATAGAAAAAAATCACAAAGATGCATTTAATTTTCACGAATTTTTCATTTATACCGTGCATTGAACAAGTTAATATTTAACACATTGTATGAAATTCTATCATTTAAAAACCGACCTAGCGGATTTTTGAAATGTTGTATATTTATCGAGTTATTGAGAAAAAACTAATTTGGCGATCAATCCGCGTCGTCCCTTTTCACCTGGCATATGAAAGACGGGCGTGAGTGTGAAGAGAGAAGGACGATGTTTGATTTTTTGGGTTAGTCGCCCTCTTAAAGAGAAATTCAAAGTTCATAAAGTACAATCTCGCAGCAAAGATAACTTTGAAATTGCACGAAAGTTCACGAAGTATTTCAGAGTTACTAAATTCTGTCCGATTGTTAATGTCGAAATGACCTACGATAAGATTTTCACTTTTCATTTGTATTTCTTAAGGCCCGTACATACGGGGAGGCAGATTTAGCGGATGCAGTTCGATGCAGTTCCATCGCCGATATTTCATATGATCCGTTTTGTGTATTCCCGTATGTGCAAGTGTCCTACCAGCTCCCCCCCTCCTTTATTTAACGCCAAGAAATGCATTTACGCATTCCGCGGGGGAGGAGGATCCTGACGCGGATATGTGGGACTCGCTCGAAAGCCCTTGGCGGTGCACCCTCTCTCCGACGATGGAGCCACGGGTACTACACCGCACCGCAAGACAAGCGGCAAGTGATTATCGTAAACGCCAACGCTAACGCCACAAAATGTATTTGACATTAATATTCGCTAGCGAAGCGATGATATAAGTTAAATCGCATACATTTCGTTAGCACTTACGACAATCGCTTGCCACTTGTCTAGGGGGGCAGGTCGGTCTGCCATTAGTCCGGCCGCATCAATCGACCTGTCTGTATAAAATAGCTCTAAATTAAAAAAAAAGTTCTAAACTAAATGACACCTGCAACTCCATTGAGCCAATATTCGTTAACTGCGCGGGAACCGTTACATTCCTGGGATAGAAAGTATCATACGTCCTTTCCCGGGACTCAAGATAACTCCATACCACAACCAAATCGGTTCAGTGGATTCGGCGTGAAGAAGTAACAGACAGACGGATACACTTTTGCGTTTATAATATTATTAGTATCTAAGACTATCGCAATAAATTGTAATATTTTTGCATTTTTTCCTAAAGTTTGATAGTTTTAATAAAAGCACTACGACAAAGTTATTCACGTTTAAACTCAAGTCTCAAAGGCCAGTTATCAGAGTTAGTGAATTAGGTTATAGGCGTAATTTTGAAGTCCAAACTTGTGCCTACATTAGTTTTACTATAATGCATAATGTCCATGTTATTGTACAAAATAATGATATTTTGTACATAGTCTCCTAAAAAAAAAACACCTCGCCGAAGACCAAAATAAAGCATAAATGCACATATTTCGTCATGATTTCTTTATTTTAGTATTCAGGAAATGTTCTTTTAAATATTAATCAGTCCTGCTTACAGTTTCAAAGCACATTACATTTTACGAGGGCAAGTGCAGATATAAAGTGAATTATTGATAAGGGTCAACTCTACAGGGTGGCTTTCAGACCTTTGAGGCAAGCAACGTGACTGACAAAGAACAAAATTCCACTTTAGGCTATAGGTTTAATTTTTTACCCATATTGGTCTAGCGATCCATGCCGCCGCTTCTTTGTAATGGCGTAGAGCAGTAGTGCGCAATTACTGGTATTGCTTCAATATTTTGAAAATCCCGATAAGCCACGCGAGCACCACGTAGTTTAAAAATACATATTAAGTGATATAAAGAGAACAACATTGTACATTATAGACCACTTTTATTCATAATATGACACATTTATTACACTTAAACACAGAATACACTTAAAACAGAATAGATCGGAACAGCAAAAAGCTTTAATGCGATACTTGGCTTTTGACATTTTCAGAAAGCTTCATAAAATCTGGTTGGTAATCTTCTGTAGAACCCAAAATCATACAATTTTCGACGTGTTCGTCAGTTCGTGATTCGCCAGCATACTTCTGTATTCTTTATTTGGTTTTTATTACTTGTTGTTATATTTAATTTATTTGACCCATTAAGTTCGCGAGCCCCTAGATAACAGGCCGCGGGCTACCAGTAGCTCTAGCACGGCGACCAGTGGCAATGCGAAAGTATAGACAAACTATGGAGATAAACTTAAGGTGCTGTTGCGATCTTTTTTCGTTCTGAAAAATTCAATTAAAATGTCACGGAAACCGTAAATTTTTCTGAAAAACAAAATAGCCTGTGCCCCTCGACGTCGTCTATTCTATATCTGTGCCAAATAACATAAAAATTGCTTCGGCAGTTCGTGAGATAATCTCTTTCAAATCATTTTCTCCGTTTTTCCCCATTTTCCCTTGTTTCTTTGCTCCTATTGGTGGCAACGTGATGTTATATAGCTCAAGTCTTCCTCGATAAATAAGAGTATCTAACAAAAACTAATTCTTCATTTCACCGCAGCATTTCCACGAATTCTTTAGCTTTATAATAATAAGTATAGTTATGATTTTCCCAAACTTTAAGCTCGCCATTTATAAGGAATGGTAAGTCGTACGAAAAAAGTGTCTGAATATTTTTTGTAGAGAATTCTATGATCTACACTCTTGTCCCCTCTATTTTGTGATAAAATGTACATTTTGGAAAAAACCTCATTTTCATACCTTTGACCTTGAATAAAATTTTTAGCACAAGGAGGATCGCTGGGGAGCTTGAGATTTTGTTTATAACTAGCTGTCCCGGCAAACGTTGTTTTGCCATTCAAAGTATTTCTACTTCATCAGTTGACACAAAATCTGACCCTCTCTTTGCTCCCCTTAGAGGGGTGGAGGGGATTTTTATACACCAGATTTTGAGTTGGAAGAAGACAAATATATCTGCGAAAACCGTATGCAAATCGGATCAGTAGTTTTCGTGTTAAAGCAAAAGTCCTATACAAAATCTGACCCCCTCTTTCGTCCCTTTAGAGGGGTGGGGAGAATTTATTTTATAGACCAGATGTTAAGTTGGAAGAAGACAAATATATCTGCGAAAACCGCATTCAAATCGGATCAGTAGTTTTCGTGTGATAGTGGAACAAACATACAGACAGACAGACAGACAGACAGACAAAAAAACTAACCACATTTTTGGCAACCTAGCCACATTAGTAACACCCCTCGCTTATTATTTCTTCAATATCTTTAATGTACAGAATTTTCATGTCTACAGTTTTATTATATTATGTATAGATGGTGTATTTAACGTTTCTACCAATTTTCAGCTCTATGCGAATTATTCCGAGGTTGAATGTTTAATTTTCCTGGGGTACGCGACATATATCATAACGTCTGAAATGACGACAATGGGCTACAGCCTGACCGAGCATACTTCGCCCGGTTGGAAGATCTTCCTTTGAGACTCCTAAGCATGGGTTATAATTTATACAATACATCTGTTATTGTCTCCTCCCTTTTTAGGCTGCGATCGCACCTAGATGAAAGACGACGTATCTACCATCTATAACGACCATATTATAATGAAATTTCGAATTCGCCATAATTTCAATTAACGAATTTTAATTCTAATCGAATATTGTTGCGTGGTCAAAATTAGAACTAACGACGCCATCTTATAAATCCTAAATAACTGTTTCATTAACACATTGTTCCTGTCCATTCCTTCGAAGTGTGGCCAAAATAAAAAGTTACTGCCGCATCTGTATGCATAAATCGAAGGTTAATCATTATTAAATGTCTCTGTAGACATTTAATTATGATTAACCTTCAATTTAATAAAGAGTCAGACAGACAATGTATGGGGCTTATGTCAAAATGTTCATTTAATTACATTCAGATAAATAATGTTCGTGCGGCTTTGAGTGCGGCAGTAATGGCGCTTCCTGTCATGCGTGTCACCGTCCGCGAGTGGATTATCGTAAGCGCTAACGCTAACGCCACAAAATGTATGCGATTTGACACAAGTCATCGCTTTGCTAGCGAATACTAATGTCAAATCCCATACATTTTGTGGCGTTAGCGTTGGCGTTTACGATAATCGCTTGCCGCTTGTCTAGGGGGGCTGGTCCGTATGAAAGTTGCCCGCTTCCTATCATTTCATAGGTTTCGTAGATGTTATTCCTGCCATGGAACACGCGTGGCCAGGAGCATGTTGTCACACGCATGTGGACAGCATGGATGACAATTGACATGAAAAGCGCCCTAATCTGGATACATCTGATACACCTGTCAATGTCAATGTCATCGACGCGCCAAAACAACCAGTTTACACACAAGGTAACATTGATTCCCACACTTGAAAACGTCCACAGTTTGTTTTTCTCTTTGGTGACGCACTGAAAACTCGCCTTGAAATAAAGCCATTTCAAAAATGACCTCAATTTGAGCGAACATATAAAATCTGTCGATAATGCCAATCGATTTGAGCGGAATATATGGTTTATTAGCTATTACATCATATACGGGCCAAGGACGGTATGTAAAGCTAATAATACCTGCACCGTGTTTACCGCAATCGTAACTTGTACAAATTCACGGTGGGGACAAACGGGCAAAACAATCGACTGATGCCCGTTGCATGTGCTGGTGTTAGCTCTATTTAATTAACTGTCAATTATGGGTAAGTTCCAAAATATAACCCAGTTTACTTGTCAGTACTCGTGACGTCAGAAATAGAGGCTATACTAGCCGCATAAGCCGGGTGCCGTTGGGGATTGGTGGGGTAAAAAGATAGCAATTGATATTATGTCCAACATATAAGTTATTAATAAAAGCCATTAAAAAGACGCACAGGTACAGATGTTATACTTTTACAGCCGGAAGCTCCAACATAAATTATTTAAATCACACAAAAAATCGAAATACTATCATAAAAACAACAAAATCGGCCAAGTTCGAGTCGGACTCTTTACCGTTATAGAGCGAAAGTAGGCAAAAATGTTTTTTTTTTTGTATGGGAGCTCCCCTTAAATATATGTTTTATTTCTATTTTATTATTATTTATTAAAGTACAAATAAAATTAAGGATTTAGTGAAAATTGTCTACCTGTGCCTTGATTGACTACGAGCAAAAAAGGCCAAAAAAAATTTGCGTTTGTTGTATGGAAGACCCCCAAATAGTAACTTTATTTATTTTTAGTATTTGTTGTTATAGCGGCAACAGAAATACACAATCTGTGAAATTTTCAGAATTCTAGCTATAGCGATTTTTGAAATACAGTCTGGAGACAGACGGACAGACGGACAGACAGACAGACGGACAGACGGACAGACGGATAGACATCGAAGTCTCAATATTAGGGTCCCGTTTTTACCCTTTGGGTACGGAACCCTAAAAACGATAATTCATTCATAAACTCCAACAAATATGTTATTTGTACCTTCATTCATGAACAAAATAGTAAAGAATCTGTGTCACAACTCAATAATTGACATCGAGACAGTTGCCAAGAATTCGTGATTGTCAACTGGAGTCTGGAAACTGGAAATAGAGTAAGAGCCAGCAACAGTCAGACTTCATCGTTTTATTAAAATTGATAAGTCTCCTGCTTATGACCCGTATAGAGGTAAGAACGAACAACGAAGTAACTTTAGGTGGTGCGGCAGTGGGAAGCAACTGTCATAAGTATCCAGCAAAAATTGAACTTAAGCCTAGACGATCAATCGTACTGTGCAATATCACGCTTCAATGTTATTGAACAGTTTATTTGATAATTGAAGACGCGCGATGTTCAATATCAACCCTAAACAGTCAATAATATTATGCAATACGTGGTATTGCGCAATAAAATTGTTCGTCTAGGGGCCCGCTTACACCTCATTGAAAATTAGAAAGACCTAGAATTGGGTACGTCCTAACCTCACCTAACTCGTGGTGATTGAACTCAAACGACGATTTTATAAAAGCCGAAAGTTTTCCTGTATATGACCTAGGGGTCATTAGTCATATAGTCAGGGAGCCCTAGAACATTTTTTTAATTACTAACAAGCAAATTTTTTGTGAGTAGCTTCACTTTGATAAGACAAACAACTTTTTTATCTGCGAAAAATCTTGATAGTGGTAGCTAACAGAGATAGAAAGGATTTCATACTTTTATTTGATGGTCCTAAAATATGAATTGTTATATTTGTAGGACAATTTTACTCTTAAAATACATAACTATTAACCTACCAATATACAAAAATCAGCTGGCTAGTTTTGATAACAGGACAAAACTTTGTTTACTACACAACCCTAAAGCGGAAGATCTTTTCTATCTCCGTTAGCTACCACTTTCAAGATTTTTCGCAGATAAAAAGTTGTTTGTCTTATCAAAATGAAGCTACTCACAAAAAATTTGCTTGTTAGTAATTAAAAAAAAAATGTTCTAGGGCTCTCTCGCTAATAGAGGTAATAACGACCAATAACTATAGAGTTTCAGTTGGTCTGTCTGTCGCTGGCTCTTGAGTGAAAAGTTCAGGCGCGTTTTCCACGGACTTTTCAGTTGTCGCGCGAGTGTAGCGGCGGCTGGCCGCCCGCCTTACCCACGAACTTCCCGCCCAGTATTGTGTTTACTTACCAAGGATTTTACTGCAAGGTAATATAAGTTGTATTGTTATTGTAGTATGGTATTTTATTGTTTGAATGATTAAATTCTTAATTTGAAGAAGTTCGAAAGTTAAATTTTTAGTTTTTAATAAGTATTTTTAAAATAACGTGTTGTTTTTTTTTTATGATAACCATTATTTACTATCAAAGTGGATAAAAAGTTGTTTACCAATAATTAAATAAGTATATTAATTTTTTTGACATCAAAGGAAAATGTTTGTCATCAAATTAAAATATGAGAAAATATATAAGTCTTCGATAGATTGAACTTGTGAATATAATTACTCGGTTCCTTTCAAGTTTTCCAAGTATTTTTTGGTGAAAATAACATTTTTATTGAAATACTTATTTATACTCTATGGTTATCAATATATTCAAAATTATATCTTGTAAAGTAAATATACCTAAAATTTATATGAAATTGAAATTGCAGTGTATAAAGACGAGAAGGTGTGTATATTTGTTTGCAAAACCTACAGAACTTTTAGCTCTTGATTAAAATATTACTATTACAGTACGAAAGTGTACTAACTATTACTATTATAAAGTCTGTGAGTATTAATTGTTTGGAAACATAGCAATCTCAGACACATTAAAGATGGCAAACAGTATTCCAACTCGGCAAAAGTTTAAATTAGTCGCTCGAGAGCGCTCTTACCGTAATTTATGTGGAATGTAGATTGGAGGTGCACATGTGCGTTGAACTATCTAATGTAGTAGTTGTATTGCTATTATAATAATTTTTAGTATAAAATTCTCGTGTCATAATATTAGTTACCGTACTCCTCCGAAACGGCTTTACTGATTTTTACCAAATTTCACATGCCTATTCAGTAGGTCTGAGAATCGGCTACTTGCTACTTTTAATATTGATAAGTGCATTTGTTGAATAAATAATAGTAAATTATTACAACTCGAGACTGACGGCGACCATCGTTTGTGCGACGGGATAGCAATGGACGTTGCCATGGCGACATACTTATTTAGTCACTTCAATAAAATAATATGGGTGAAAATCGAAATACTTTATATGGCAAAACAACGTTTGCCGGGACAGCTAGTTATGTATATTATTGCTAGCAAGTACCCGCAACTTCATTGCGTCAAAATTCGCTTATCCCACACGGAACGGAAACCATACATTGTTCCGGAATAAAAAGTACCCTATAACTACTCCGGGACTCAAAATATTATCTACAAACTAATTTTTCGGCATCGGTTCAGCGGTTTGGGTGCAAGAGGTAACAGAGAGACGGACGTACACTATTTCGCATCTATACTAATATTATAAAGCGGAAGAGTTTGTTTGTTTGTTTGAACGTGCAAATCTCAGGAACTACGGATGCGATTTAAAAAAAATTGTTCAGTGTTAGATAGACCATTTATCGAGGAAGGCTATAGGCTACATTTTATTACTCTAATGGCCTGTTTCACCACTTTCTGATAAATTGCCGAATAAGCCTATTCGGCTTTTTTGACGGATTCGGATTTCGGATTTTTTGACAGATTCTCTATACTTGATCTGTCAAGATAATTGGTGGATAGCCTATTCGCAACTTATCAGGAAGTGGTGAAACAGGCCCTAAGACTAATAGGGGCGAATAAATAGAGGAAATTGTGAAAAAATCGGGGGAAATTATTTAAAAGGGCTTATCTCACGAACTACTGGAGCAATTTTTATGTTATTTGGCACAGATAAGAAGTGAAAGAACGTGAAAGTGAAAGAACACATGAGCCTAATTTGTCTGTGAAATATCTCCTTTACGCGGGCGAAGCCGCGCGGAACGTCTAGTATATTATAATATATAACCGCGGGCTGATTATGTATCTTTAGCAGACGGTTAGCAGACAGCAACCGGTCGCGCAGTTGTCGCGCAATCGGTTGTTAGTCGCTGACAAAAATCGTATTATCTAAGCCTGTTGCTCTGCTGTTGTCCGCTAGCTATTAAATGCATTTTTAGCGACAAAAAAAGCGCCACTAGCGATCTTGTAGCAACACGTGGAACTAATTTAAAAAGTCAAGTGTTTTGTTTACAAAACGTACAAGTGAATTCTTAGTTATTTAATACAAAAAATGGGCTGGAGTGGTGAGAAAAAGTGGATTTATTGGCTCTGGAAAAGCACTCGAAGCAAACTTTCAAGAACTTATACGTATGCAGGCAATAAGTGAGTATTCAGTATTATGAGATTTGTTTTCACCGTGGTTGGTTCTTTGAGATATAATCGCGTACAATTTATTGTATTTGCATTTTTTTTAGTATAAAATGGAACACAGAGTCTCCAACGCACAGATTGAAGAACTGTTGGACCACTTGGCTGGTCATTCGTCATTAGCCAAAGGTGTTGGTCTTGGGGCAAGGTCGAAAGAGACCATTGACAGAGAGTGGAACAACCTTGCCCAAAAATAAAAGTGGTCAGCGGTGGAAACGTGTGAGTATTCTTTACAAAATATAACTCTGTTTTTACTTACTAAAAATTACTTGCAAGTGAATTTTTATTGAGTTCAACTCGGTAAAGTGCAAATTTATTATGTAATAGGTACATAATTTATTCATGAATACCCATTTCTTTGATATAAAGTTGTGATAATATTCATCTATCTATATAGAATCTATAATATTCTTTCCTTTGAATTCAGTATTGGCCTGATATAAAACACAAAGCCAAGTCAAGAGCTGCTGCTAGGCGGCGAGATGCTTCTGGCACAGGTGGTGGACCATCAAGGGAAGAAGATCTCTCTGAAACAGATCGAAAGATCTTGGGGATAATTGGGGATGCTGCCGTGTATGGAGACTCTCAACACCGAGTGCCCGTTTTTGTCAGTAATCAGTATTAAATTAATTAATTATTTCTGAAAAAATATATTATTATCATCTTGCATTGTTTGCAGGAAATCCAAAATGAACCTCAGACTGTGAATGTGATAGAGGATATTATAGTACATGAGGATGTTGTGCCTGTAAGCACGCCAGGTATGTTTAATATACTTAACACATTCATAATAATATAATAAATACAAAATATATTCTCTGCTTTGTAAACAAAATTATATAGATACCTATTTGTTTTTAGAATCAGCTCTTGCAACAGTGGTGTCACCTTCAAAGACTGGGCGTACAAGCACAATAATATGTAAGTAACTAAAACTTTGCACCTTATTAAAAACACTACTCCCAAATGCTTTTTACAATCAACATTGTAATTTTTACAGACACTATGCATACACCACCAGGGGACAAAAAATCTAATTTGTGTGAAGTTAAAACTGGTAAGGTTACTACTATAAAACAGTTAATATCTAATTACTGTTGTACGATAATTCAAACTTAAAAATGTTATTCATTTCAGCAACGGCAAGTCCCGCTACCTCCAGGCCTCTGAAGCGTTCACTGTTCCAGGACTCAAAGATTAATAAAAACTCCAATAAGTCAAGTAAGTGTAATACTTTTTCAGTATTATTGTAAAGGGACTGATTATTATTATCAATCTATGTATGACCAAATTTTTAAATTGGAGTTATGTTCTGTAAAGACTTAGATTAATTCATAATTGAAAATCACTATGTTATCCTATTTTAATTTTTATCAATATATCATTGCAATCTTCTCAAAGGAAAAGTGCCTAATATTGTAACTATTTAGTAATTTGTGGCAGAAATAGTTGTAAAATTTAACATAAATTAATTGTCATGTTACAGATAGAACAAAAGTGGAACCGGCTTGGGTCGTGGAACTGGAGTCTAGGAGTGTTGCAGCAGAGGAAAAATTAGCCAATGCTGCAATGATAATAGCAGAGGCCTCCCGAACAAATACAGAAACTGCTCGGTTAAATGCAGAATGTGCTAAGATGCATTATGAACTCATGGCCAAGTTGATAGAGACTATAAAAAAGTGAAATGTGACCCTATTTTATTAAGTTTCATAATAGTACATAAGAATCTATTATCTAAGCTTAACCTGTTAATAATAATTGATACCAACCCTTAATTTAAGCTATACTTATGATATTTTTATATTATTATAAATTATTGTATAAATAACTTATAAATGTGTTTTCTTACTATTAATAACTGTACACACCTAATACTGTTAATTTTCTTTATGTTCTCCTGTATCGGGTCTACTGGAAGATATTCCAATTTACAATAAGTAGTACCATTGTACTAAATTGTATCCTAGTTATAAGATTTCATTGTTTAATATTGTGTACATAAATTGATAAATAAGACTTTTGTACTTGTAATAACTAGGTACAATTTCAAACAGTTAAAAATTAGTAGAAACTTAGCTTATAATTAATTTATTAAGATTTTTACCAAAACATTGTGCCTCTGGTGCATCCTGCTTCATTAATTACAATGTATGTTATAATTAAAGACTGTTCTTATTTATAAACTTTTATTTAAAATAGATACCTAAAAAGGCCAGAAAAAGAAGTGTTTATTGCATAAAACTGTACTAAAGTTCAGATATTAATAAAGAACAACATATTATCATAACATTTTATACAAACACTTTAACTTTAGTTTGCTATTTTAGCTTACACAAACATAATAATAAAAAACATTATAAATGACTAATTATAAAAACAAGAAAAACATGAAATCAGAATTAGTATACAAAATGTAGATAGATAGATAGAAAATTCTTTATTTGTACAAACTAAACTAATTTTACAATTTAAAATAAAACAATAGGAATATGTACAAACAGGTGGTCTTACCGCTAAAAGCGGTTTCTTCCAGACAACCTTAAAATAATAATACAAAACAATATAAAATAAAACAATCTAATCTTATGGCTAAAAATACTACATATTATTATATGTCATGTAATGTAAATACATAACTAAATAATCCTTATCTATTCCTCCATAAGCGTTGTACAATAAGTTGTCTCTGTTGCCTGCCACTTTCCAGCTGTTGACCTTCCTCAATGTATGGCTGCCGAGGTACCAGGAAGTCTGCTTCCCTCTGGATATCATTGGATGGTAATTCAGGTACAGGAAGCCTGTGCTTGTTGGTGATGTTGTGTAATACAGCACATGCATTAACAATCTTAGCCACAACATGGTGATTGTAATGTAGTACTCTATGTGACAACAGACACCGCCAACGGGCTTTCAATACCCCAATACACCTCTCAACTGTGTTTCTTGTTCGGCAATGCATATTTGTGTAGTTCTCTTCTGCGGTTGTGTGTTAACAATTGGTGTTAGAAGCCAAGTTCTCAATGGATATCCAGAGTCACCTGTTAAGAAAATATATTTTATAATATAGTTAGGTTAGTATAGGTTACATATCTGCAGGAGATGGGGTAAACACTGAGATATTTGAACTTAAATCAATGAATTTTATAGTAAATAGAGCTCCATTTATATGAATCAACATTAAAATAATTTGCAGAAATTAAGTGTGAATGAAAATTGCAGATTTATTAGTATTTTGGTTCGTGGTCACAACTTTTTAAACAGCAGGTAAAAAATACCCCATATCCTTAAAATGAAAATGTATGACTGTAAGTGTAGAGACAAAGCAAATTTGTTGGGTACCTTTAATAATATAATAATACATACCAAGAAACCAAATGCTTTCACCATTTTGATTCAGCTGCTGCAAATGATTGTGTATTTCTGAATTTTTCCAGATATATGCATCATGGGTAGCACCACCAAACGTTGCATCAATATTTAATATGTTCAGATCACTATCACAAATCTGTAGAAAAAGTAAAACTTAAAACAAGATAAAAAAAAAAAAAAAAACATTTTCAACTAAGCTTATCAAATTATTATAGAAATAAGTATTGAGAAAATTATTTCTATACTGAGCTACAATGTAGCAATGCAGTATTATATAGCTGCTACATAATCAACCTACTGCTAATATTAATACTTACAATTTGAACATTCCTGGAATGGTAGTGCTTCCTATTAAAAAATCTCTCCTCGTGTTCACTTGGCCTGACCAAGGCAACATGTGTGCCGTCAATACACCCCAAAACACCAGGAAAGCCAAATTTATTTGAAAACCTGCCAAAAATAAAATGTAAGCTTTACGTGGGTAATTTTTTTAAAAATACACATCAATATGATGAATATAATTTTAATAGTACTGACCCATTTACTATTCTTTGCCTTTCTTGTCTGGTTTGAGGAAAATGGATGTGCTTTCTCAATATAGAGGGGTGATTTAAGGCCATGGTCACATCTGTAATTGCCTTAGACATGCTGCTCTGACTAAGTCCATGCAAATAGCTCATACCTACAGGTTTTTGATATGAGCCACTTGCATAGAAAGAGAGTGCTGTTAACACCTGCAAAAGTAGTGTATATATGTAGGATTATCTACACTTTGCAATTAGGTACTAATAAGGAATATAATGATAATTGGGTATTTACTTTACATTCTACAGTAACTTTTGTTTTCCTACGAGTTCGAGGCAAAAAGGGTTCGAGTTCAGTGCACAATTCAGCGAACAACTCTTTACTTAACCTGTAATGTGCACTAAAGTTAGGAGTCTCCATGGGTCTTGCCTTATTCCTCAATCTTCGTCGTAAACGTCTCACGCGCGTGTTCTCGTCTAATCTATTTTGTGCTTCTAATGCCTCCTGAATGAGAAAAGCACGAGACATATCGAAATAAAACAAATAACCTAAAAAAAACAGAAAACAATTACGAAAGATATTTATGTGAAATATAGTTATGTGATAACACAGGAAGTAATAATACACTTCTACACTTTGATTTTGAACTTTTGTGTTAATAAGTGCAGAATAAATATCAAAAACACATTAGCAACAACTTGGCAACAACCTAAATGGGCTGTCGCTCTTTGACAATTCAAATTGTTTGCTAGCTGCTCGCTATCTGCTGTCGCGTTGCGGTCTCACTCATACGTAATACCGATTTTTTTCATTACAATGAGCTTTGATGCACTTTTAGTTCCTCGATTGTTCGCTTGAGCGCGCTACCATCGATTGTCCGCTATCGCGTCGCTGTTGCTAATACATAATACAAAAATTATGTTTGACAGCGATATTTGTACAATTTACGCCTGTCGCATTGCTGTTGCAAGATACATAATCAGCCAGCCGTTCATACTTAGCTTTGAATTTAGATTACTGCAGATATTATCAAATCAAATCAAATCATCTTTATTTCGGGCATCGGAAGCCCATATAACAAATACCTTAAATCTAACATACATATTAATAATATAATAAATACCTTATAAACCAACATACATATTTTATATTCACTTATAAACTAACACTGTCACTAATTTTTGCCGGCGACGTGACTCGACGACTACATCCATTGGCCAGAACTCCGGCGCCTCGAAAGTCGACAGAAGATTCGTCGGTACTCTCACCACAAAAGAGCTAAAGTTAACTTTGTGGAGAGACTGCAGACGCTCGACCCATTATGGCACCTAATGAAAATTGCTACTTACTGAAGTTTGTACTAAAATAATATATTATATTCTGTGCTGAAGTTAACCGTTTCCAACTTTTTCACATTGAAAAACTAACAATTAAGATGTTCAAACACTAATTTAAAGTTCAAGTTGACAATCAGCACCTAACGAGTAAAGTTTTAAATGAAAGTAGAATTGCAAAGTTTATTTATAAACGCAGATCGTTATAATATATAATTATACAGGGTGTTATATATAATTATACAAAGCAGAGTGATAATAAGTACTTTATGTGAGTATATTCACTGTGAAAGTAGCAGTGCTTAAAGAAAATTTAAAAAAAATTGCATGAGCATAATGGTGGCACTTCACATGGCTATTTGTATTTGCGTCTTTGATGTATTCGCCAAACAATTACCATGTGTAGACGGTATGTTTGACAAAGTATTGCCCTTATTTCCATATTTGACAATAATTAATATGACCAATACCAAATACACGTATCCGTACCTTTGACGGTTTTTGACGCACATCAAAAGAATCAAATACGAAAGTAAACAAAATCAACTAAAAGTTTGGTATTTAACGTCCATGTGTGGAAGGACGTATTTGCCTTTATTTGCTTGTTTGTGTATACGTCAATAATTTTGCCAAATGCAACAAATAGACAATAGCAAATACAAATAGCCATGCGAAGTGCCACCATAATATTCATGCGCTGGAGTGCTTTCGCAAATCCTCTTAAATAAAACTCAAAGGTGACTGACTGACATGGTGATCTATCAACGCACAGCCCAAACCACTGGACGGATCGGGCTGAAATTTGGCATGCAGGTAGCTGTTATGACGTAGGCATCCGATAAGAAATGATTTTGATCAATTCTATCCCCAAGGAGTTAAAATAGGGGATGAAAGTTTGTATATAATAATACTTCTTAACGCAAGTGAAGCCGCGGGCAAAAGCAGGTCACAAAATAAAGCGAACTCTTTCAGTGCTGCTTCATTCCCACTTCCCAGTGAGCTTAGATGTTATATTATATGTGACACATACAGTATACACTCCCTAATGTATTATCATATATTATCACTTTGTTTTTATTACATTCTGTATAAGTAAATTCGCAGGAGCTGAGTAGTATCTATGTGGAATTAAGATATAAACTTGATGAATAAATGTTGACAGGTTATAAAATATTTATTATTACTGGTGATAAAAGAAATAAAATTCGGCCAAGTGCGAGTCAAACTTGCGCACAAAGGTTCGTACCTAAAGATTCGCTCGAGTAAGCAAAAAATTTTAATTTTTGTATGGGATTTTAAATATTTATTTAATTTTAATTTTATTATTTATAATTATTAAAGTTCAAATAAAATTAAGGATTTAGTGAATATTTCTAGTGCGTACCTGTTACCATTATCGATTACGATCAAAGAAGGCCAAAAAAGTCACGTTTGTTGTCTGGTAGGCCCCCTTAAATATTTATTTTATTTTTATTATTTGTTGTTATACCGGCAACAGAAATACACTACAATCAGAAGTGTATAGCTAAATACAATACAATAAATACAATCAGAAGTCTATAGCTAAAGCGGTTTTTGAGATACAGCCTGGAGACAGACAGACGGACAGACGGACTGGCAGACGGACGGACATCGAAGTCTCAGTACCTAATAGGGTCCCGTTTTTACAATTGTGTACGGAACCCTAAAAAGGTAATAAACGAAAACAATATGTCGTAGAAGCAAAACATCGTAAAACGCTGAGAACCCCAAAGTTATAAGTAGCTAATATAAAAATTAAATACTATAATTAAAAATTTTATTGGTCACATTATTCGCGTTGTCGCACTCACACACTTATCCGAACAAATAACCCCCCAAACGATCAAACTTGTTTGACAAACATGTTTGATGTAATTTACGTTTTCATCAAACAGCAGCGCAGACGATCAAACGTGCATCAAACAAGTTTGTCAAACAATTAGCTAGAATCGGTTTGAGATCATGAGATCTTGTTTGACAAATACAGCGGAACACGCTCAAACGCGTTTGTCAAACGCTACGCAAATCCAAATTTTCTTCAAACAGGTCAAACACGTAGTTTTTTTGACAAACGCTTCAAACAAAGCTGTACACTATCAAACTGTATGACATACACGTAAAATTTGACAAACAATTTGATCGTTTGCGGGGTACTTTTTGCAGACTTCTGCTCGTCTGTCATGTACTTTTAAGTCAATTATATTTCTTCGCTTCATTCTTCGATATATAATTATTAACCAGTAGTACCTCTGTATCTGCTAGGCAATCGCATTTTTTCAAAGACGTATGTGGGTAGTTGAAAAATTACCCGCACGCTCGGTTACTGGACGTTCCGGCATGTCTCATTCTTTGTTAACGCGAGGCAACGCGAGCACGAATACTTAGTAACCATGCCAAAGTGCTGCAGCTGGTTATAATTATTATTAAAATTATTGAGTCAGTGTTGGAAGTAACTAAAGTCAGTGTTATTTTATCGTGTAATAAGAAAATACATGTAAGTACTATTAAATATTTAAATAAACGGCAGGCACTACCGAGGCCTAGACGAGTCAAGTATATTCAATACTAACCGGCTTGTACTGCGACCGCGAGTCAATAAACGTACAATGTGTTGGGACTGCGAGTCTTTATACACGATCTATAATATTATGTATGCTTTAACTATTCTATAAATAGAATTATAAAACTATATGATTGCCGGATTGGAGGAAACAACTGCAGGTTATTACTGCAAAGGGGGGGGCAGAGCTGGTTACCGTCGGCTGGCGCCGCTAGTACTGTACCGCTACGATCAACCTATTTCTAGTTCGAAGGGCGTTGAGGCGACTAAACGTTCAACACCGCAGCCGTAGTGCTGACAGTTAATTTTATATATATTTTATAGATGTTACTATTATAATAATTATTGTGGGCTTTACACAGCTATCCTCAACCCGCGGCCCGCGGGCCGCATGTGGGCCACCGGGACTTTATTTGTAGTCCGCGTGATGTTAAACCATTTTGAAATTCACGCCCACGGGCAAAATATTATACAGTCAACGTGAAAGTCTTTTTTCACTTGTAAATCGCTAATTTTAAATTACGTTATTTTTAAACCTAAAAATGTTTGTTGCGGCCCGCGACACCAAGACCAAAAATGTTTGCGGCCCGCATGAAAAAAAAAATATTAGGGAACTTCCTTCCAAAAACAAAAACAGGTTGGGGACCAGTGGCTTAATTTACATACATTTACATAATACATCATGACATCAATAAACTATTACAATTTAAAACTATATCTTCGTGTACCCTTATCGAAGATTACCTTATATAAAAGATTTTCTTTTCCCCAAACAAAGCGGCGGAAAATATTGTATTATATTTTAAATACAATTAATGAATTATTTTAAATTTGAAACCACTTCGTAAGTTTATTTCAAAATTACATGTTAATTTGGAAAATTAACTTTTAAGGCTTTCAAGCCAATACCCAAAAGTGGATATCTAGCAAAAATCTCAATAGCAAAAATAGATTTAAAGAGCCTACTTCTTGTTTTCTATTAACTCACTAATCGATCGAAAGATTTTAATTAACGGATTAGAGCCTGTCGTGTTCAGGATGGGTGGGTTGGAGATTAGGCGTCTTAATAATTAATAAATGAAAAAACAGGCCTCGACTTGACTTCTTGTATTTCAGTAGCAATGGACAAAGAACCACAGATTACTACAGACTAAAGACTAAAGACCAGTGTTGCCAATGCTTATTATCTATATGTAACAGAGCCTTATGTCTTGACATACAGACTATCAGATGCGCTTACATTTCATTTTTTTTTCACAAAAAATATAAAGAAGGAAACTAGACCAGGCGTAGGCTTTATCTAGACTAGATTTACCACGCTTTAACAATATCAGTATTCTAGGCGACAATTCTTCATCCTCAGGCGCCCCCTTTTTATTAACGTTTTATTGTTAATAGTGCCATGGGTGTATTAAACCCACAAAAAATATGTAAATATTTAAGTCTTGACGCTTATAATATATATTATTATAACATAACTAGCTGTCCCGGCAAATGTTGTTTTGCCATATAAAGTATTTCGCCCATAATATTATTATTTTATTGAACCTACTAAAGAGTATGTAACCATGGCAAAGTTCATGATTGCTATCCCGTCGCACAAACAATAGTCGCGGTCAGTCTCGAGTTGTAACAATTTACAATTATTTATTCAACAAATGAATACACTTATTAATATAAAGATAAAAGAGTAGATGTTGCCCGATTCTCAACCCTAGCTCGGTAAGATTCACGAAAGTCGGTCGAGCCGTTTCAGAGAAGTTCAACCACGCATACCGTGACATGAAAATTTTATATATTAGATATATTATATAATAATATATGCCTATTAAAAACGAAATAATATAGAACAGTTAAATCAATGTACTCGTGAGCTATCTCAACTGATAGATATTTTGACAGCTTCATATCCTGATTCTTGATCCCCGCCGCGGAATACAACTAGTTTTAAGCGATTAAAATATTTAATACTAAATAAAATATGCAATGATAAATACGATAACAGAATCACACTTATTCTTGAATAATAATTGTTAAAATATTCAGCCTGGTGGACCGAGAACACAATATTCTCGACTTTTAATATCGACGACCACAGAGCTGGGCCCAGTTAAAGCAGTAGACTCCTTAAAATTTATTTTAAAATACTTTACTTCGACTTAGATTTTAGATAAATACTCTGTTTAATCTTATTAACTAAATAGACTTATTACAGAGATCTTCGTCCGCTCCATCGGAACCTTAGCCAAACAATTTGACAATGGCTGTAATACGAATCACGATATTGTCTTCTACAGCCATCACTGTCATTGTTTATGAACAATGTTGACTTTATTGGTTGGTGACATTGGCTCAGATGAATGTGTGAAGACTGAAGCGTCTTTCGAAAGAAGCTTTCCGGTAAAAATACCTGTATAATAAATACATACCTGAGTAGTATAGTACCCGGGATCCACTTATAAATTATTTGTTTTTTCTTGCACCCTGTACCAACTGAATACTGGTCATTGACTTAAAACTTTCAGCCTAATGAAACTCGGCAAAATAAAAAATTACGGTTTTAAATAGCGGTATCGAAATTTATATTACAAAGACATCAACTCCCGGGCGTGATTGGATAGGTGATGTTATTAATTTATGTAATTCCTTTTCATTATAAAAGAAGTTTCAAGTTATATTTAAGTTATTACGCCGTGCGATGGTTATTCAAGATTATATTAAATAGGATAAAGCAGGTGCTGTGCGAAATCGATACGAGCGTCGACACGAGCATAGACATGGGGACTGAAACTGGACACGATTAATGACGATTAGTAAGACGACAGTCGAAAGGCAGGACTAGTGACTTCAATACTTGCGATATTTTCCTTAGCCATAATTTTATCGACGAACAAAGTTTCGCTGAATCAGTTATAATATTATGTATAATTACCATGATCCCAGTATGTTATCATTTAAATCACAAACCATAGAGGTCTCTTACGTTTCGTTTCTGACTATTATTATTATTTATTGTTAAATTCTTTCTCCAATATAATAATGATTACTATTCATAATTAATATGGTATTTTGTAAAAAAAAATCTTTCTTTCGTTACTCTGAAAATCTACTGGTTAATAATTATATATCGAAGAATGAAGCGAAGAAATATAATAAATGATCAAAGAACTTACCAAGTGAAGTTTGATCATTATTATATCAGTCGCTTCATTCGAAGATATAATCTCCCTCCCACCCAGTCTGCACGAAACTATGTTTGCTGCAGTACCCAAAGAAAGAAAGAAATATTTTTTGCATTACTTCTCTCTAAACATAATGAGACATGCCGGAACGTCCAGTAACAGAGCGTGCGGGTAATTTTTCAACTGCCCACATACGTCTTTGAAAAAACGCGATTGCCTAGTAGATACAGAGGTACTACTGGTTAATAATAATTATATATCTTCGAATGAAGCGACTCATATAATAATGATCGAACTTCACTTGGTAAGTTCGTTTGATCATTTATTACTATAAATTGGTAAATAATTACGCAAAGGGCGCTACTAGCTACTACTTACGGAGAAGAAAGCGCTACTAACACCCAAAGCCTACATTTTTTTAACATAGGGAAATTTGCGCTTCCCCGGCAAATTGGGGATATCGACTGGGGTATGTGGGACTCCTGCGTAGTCTACCCGCTAAAACCCCATGGTGCTCCACTCATCGCGATAGAACCTACGTACCGCAACTAAAGCTTACATACTACAGTAAATAATCCGACATGTTTGATGTTGCACGACACGTCACATCAGATTAATGACAGAAACGTTGTCAAGCGTCAAACGAAATATTTTGTTTACTCTCTATGCTGACTGCTGGTGCTGCATCTAGCCTCAAAATATTGCAGTTATAATATCCTATACTTAGATCATAATTTTATACATTTACCTACTTCTTTTTCGCCTTTCACATATTTTTTTTCTATACAAAGCCGCGATTGACAACATCTGACACTTCACTGTCAATCGCGGTTTATATAGAAAATGACAAGTTTTGACTGGGAGTCAATGACTGCTATCGCCATGTTTCGCCGAGTATAGATAGTTGAATATTATCTGAGCGTGCAAAATATTTATCTCACCTCCGGGCGGAAAACGTCAACTTTCTTCCCGCTGCACTGCGCTTACCGATGTTGCCGTTTTCCGCCTCCGTCGATGAGAAAAATAGTAATACGCACCATGGGCAGTAAATAAGAAAGCCTCAGATCACATGTAATTGTTGGCCGAGGCGAAGCCGTATTTCTTATTTTCCTGCCCTAGGTTCGCGTAGTGTATATATTCTTTGCCCTAGGTGCGTAATGTACTATTTCATCAATATTTAATGATCGCGACATAATATATTATTATTACTTAAGTACATAAAAAATATAAGCATACTTTTAAGTCATAAACAGCTGTCATAAAATATGGAAGCCCTGTAAAAGTACAATTTTTATTTTAAATATAAAAGTGAATATTTATTTTTTCTACACTTTATAGATGTGTCATTAGGTTTTAATGGGTTCTTCGTCGTTAAAAAATATAGTATTTTAAAATTAATAAGCAGTAACTTTTTTATAGTATTGTCGATGAATGAAGTTGACTCTCTATATTGTAATCTATGCATGTCAGATGATTCTTGCGCGCTTCCTGGACGGTAATTCAGCATGACATGCATTTACTTTACAGTATTACAATTAATGAAATATATACAGTGTGTTAGTGTAAGCACCGTTATCCTTGAAACCATCAAATGAGCCCGTCAAAATGAACAACAAACTGCCGATCCCGGCATCCGTATGGGTATGAAGACGGCATTTTTTTTGAGTTCCCAGCATTGTTCTCATAGAAAAAAAATTCACAGATTGTGTAGGTATATAATATCATGTTGCCACTATAACAACAAATACTAAAAACAAAATAAGTATAATGTTTAAAGGGGGCTCCCATACAAAAAATTTGATATTTTTGGCCTTTTTTGCTCGTTACCAATAATGGCAACAGGCACTTGAAATTTTCACAAAGGCCTTAATTATATGTGTATTTTAATAATTAATAATTATATTTAAGTAAATAAAATAAATATCTAAGGGGAGCCCCCTTAGATATTTATCAGATATTTATCATACTTATATTATATAAAAAACACAATTTTCGTGCGCACTTGCTTGATTTTATTAATCTAATCTGATCGATATTATGTTACAGCCTATCTTAGGTCAAAGACGGCCCTAAGCGCATGACTTAAGGGCCTCTTAGTTTGAGAATACTTTGAGTATTCAGCGTTTAGCAATTAATTAGTGCATCACAATTGACTGTTATCCATTACCCATGACAAGACATAACGGTTGCGTAACGGCCATAATTGGTCATGGCTGACGGGGAATTCCCGTCATTCTAATGTGGCGGTATAGGACCGGACAGTTCCCGCCATTCGGATGCTAATATGGCGGATTTATAGCCAGAATAAAATTTAAATATATCTTGTATAATTTAGCACTTACGTTTATTACATTCCATGTGAAATGACGATCGTCATGAGAGACGATGGAAATCGTGGGATTTTCTAAGTAAAAGACGATATGGCTTAGTCAACTAAGCCTTAGTGGTTGAACACGTGGTGCTTGAGCCGGGGGTCGCGAGTTTCAATCTCTGACAAACTCTAACAGGGCCACTAGCAACTGGATTCGAAATTGGAAATACGAGTTACGACTTTGGCGTCATTCTCGCTACACCTGAAGAGCGATTCGTATCTTGTGACAAAAGCTGCATATTGCAAAGAAAACCTCTTGTCTGTGAAGCTCGTTAAGTTTACAAGATACGTAATCATCTAGCCGGCTTGAGGGTATATCTAGTCGCACAGCAAGCGCCACAGTAACATTCGCCTGTGCAATTTCAAGTGTTTTTTTTTTAATGAAATAAGGGGGCAAACGAGCAAACGGGTCACCTGATGGAAAGCAACTTCCGTCGCCCATGGACACTCGCAGCATCAGAATAGGGTAATAGGGGAGGGTAGGGATGGGAAGGGAAGGGAATAGGGGAGGGTAGGGAAGGGAATAGGGTAGGGGATTGGGCCTCCGGTAAACTCACTCATTCGGCGAAACACAGCGCAAGCGCTGTTTCACGCCGGTTTTCTGTGAGAACGTGGTATTTCTCCGGTTGAGCCGGCCCATTCGTGTAGAAGCATGGCTCTCCCACGTATAAAAACAAGTTTAGTGTGGCACTTGATATAATACCAGATGACACCGTTGCACCAAAATTCGTTTATCACGCGGACCGTACATTTCTCCAGGATGGAAAGTACTCTATGTCCTTTCCCGGGACTCAAAGTAAATCTGCGTATCAAATTTCAGAACAATTGGTTCAGCGGTTTTTGCGTGAAGAGGTAACAGACAGACGCACTTTCTTATTTTTCTCGATGCTTGATTAGCTGTCCAATGGCTGATGATGATGACGTCCAAATATGAGTAACGCGAGCTTCGCCCGAAAATCGCGTGATGACAAACATACCGCGACTGAAGGCTTGCAGTTTATTTGGCATTTCATGTAACCTGCCAGTTGCCACCTGGCGGGAATTTGCCAATTGTCATCGTTGGAACAGGAATTTGCTAATCGTCGATTTGGAATTTTGATGCGTTGATTCAGAAATCATCGGTCATCTATCTATACTAATATATTATTACGCTGTGCTAATATTATAATGCGGAAGAGTTTGTTTGTTTGAACACGCTAATCTCAGGAACTACTGGTCCAATTTGAAAAATTCTTTCAGTGTTAGCCCATTTATCGAGAAAGGCTTTGCTTGATTTTTTAAACTCTATTTTATCCCTCTTACTAAAGCGTATAGCGTATAGTTTCAATTCTTGGTTCGTTGTCTTAGTCTGTCATGTGATTTTTCCAATGTACCAAACAACGACAGCTAGTCCTTGTATAGTTATTAGTTTTGAAAAGATTTTTATTAGAAAGGAGGTACATACAAGTAGTGGTTTTAATAGTTAAAAAAATATCCACCCTTGAACAAACCTTGTTTGGAAGTCGGTTAAATTTTATACTTTTATGAGAGAGAAGATATTTAAAGTGGCGATAACTCAAAAGATCTTAAAAAGATTGTGAATTTTATAACCATTGAAAGTGATATTGACATTAAAACGACTAGAAGATAACGTGAAGAATAAAAGCTGTAAAGAACCGCTCCCTGAGGTACGCCTCACTTCTGTGCATTCAGGTATACCTTTAAGCTATTGAGTATTGAGTCTATTCAATATGTTTATTGCATACCTGCTATGCGAATGTGATATTGTACCTAGCGTCTGCTCTTAGGCAGTAAATTTCGGTCTAAAGTTATCGCGTTATAACTTAACAGCTCTGCAAGGCTCTTAGGGCGCTTTTCCTACGCGTTGTCACCTACGCGCGGTTCTGGTCCGCATGCGGGTGATAATATGCACCTGGCCGCGCGCGTGTTGCCCGCACGACAGGAAAAACGTCTACGAAATTATAGGAAGCGGGCAACTTTCACGCGGGCGAGGACACGTATGACAGGAAAAGTGCACCTATACTCTATAGACCGACAAGGCTGAATGAGTGTGGGCGAGGGCGCTGCCGGTAAAGGAAAACTGTCAAAAACATGTCAACATTGGGGTTTTCGTATGATGGCAGCGTAAGATCCTCTTTTCGCCACGTTCATTCAGTGCCGTAAATATCCTTTTTTGCGCCCTGTGCGAGCTTCTATAACTGCGCCCTTGCGCAATGCTTTCAGGGCCACATGCCTCTCTGGTCTGGTCATTCTTGCGCCCCCCTAGAGTCTGCGCCCTGTGCCTGGGCACCGGTGGCACCGCCCCATTTACGGCACTGCGTTATTTTATAGCCTTATCTGTTGTCGTTCTATATATTATATATGGTGCGGAGTCAAATTCAAAACTTCGCCATATTATAACAGCAAAGTGTCAATTGACTGTGTGTGAGCTGTTTCATACTTATGTGCGTCATTGTCATCCAATATTATTTTGTATGCTTTTGTATGTGACCAAAATAAAAATCTAACGTTTTGGGAAACTGGATCTAATGGTTTTTATTTAAGTAGTCTAAATATATTATGGTCACCGCACAAAAAAAATATGTTACTGTATTCGAATTGGATTCAGAATTCCGTGGACTGGCGCAAACGTTCATTTTTTCGCGCGCGAACGCGCCGGCTTGTATTTGAAACGAACGTGTGGAATTCGTTCCGTTCGGAAAAAAGCGAAAGTGTGCGCTAGTTAATGTATTACTTTTTGATTTTATGGTTTCAAATTTCCGAACACAGAAAACTAATTCGGAAATGTAAAAAAAAACTATGCAAAAACTTATAATATCTGCGGCCAGCCTTACTAATAAAGACATAATGAGTAAGCTACTTTTGTAATCTATGAAAGTCTGTGTCTTTTAAGTTTTAACCTAAAGCCAGTTTTTTCAATTTGTCAAATAAAGACAAAACATTAAAGGCCTGTTTCACCGCTTCCTGATAAGGTGCCGGATATGCTTATTTGACAGATTCTCCATACTCTATCTTAAGTCAAGTTAATCAAATTATCAAGTTAAGTGGTGAATAGCCTTATCAGGAACGTACCTAATACTGTATCAATATTTTTGTTACTAACTTACCCCAAGCTATATTTAACTAGGTTATACCCAAAATCAATTGCTCAAAATAGAAAGTTAATTTTGTTTGGGCACACTGCAAATATAAATAGTTGTAGTAAGCAACTGCCAAAGTATTTACTACGCCCCAAGTTGTTTAGAACTTTGTTGACGGGATAATGTTTACGTTGGTATAACATAAGCTTTTATGTAGTAAAATAAATACATCACGTGTATAATATAAGTTAAATTATTAAGGAATAAAAATATACAAAACAGTAAAAAGTGTCAGGAATCAGTATGCAAAGTATCGCACCGTTTTCTGGAATCGAAATCTCTGTAAGTTGCTTACGAATTTTCATTAAATAGATAAACCCGAATTTTCAGCACTGAGCGGGCTGATGATGATGACCTATTGCTAAGAACTTTATCGATCACTATAGATAATGCCCGCAACTTCGTTGCGCCAAAATTAATTCATCGCGCGGGAACCGTACATTTTCCTGGGATAAAAAGTATCCTTTGTCCTTTCCCGGGACTCAAGGTATCTCCAGGCCAAATTTCAGCCAAATCGGTTCAGCGGTTTGGGTGTGAAGAGGTAACAGACAGACAGACAGACAGACACACTTTCGCATTTATAATATTATATGGATATGGATATATGGAAGTCAGCTGCCTGCTGTCAAAGAAAATAGTACAGAAATAATTACACGATACAGAGAGATTTTCAAAAACACATCAAACTTATAACACCCGTCTAGGTTTTCCTTGGAGGTTTGAAAATACGAATTATTAAATTAAATCTATATTTTAAATGGATTCTCCAAATTTTTGCACTTAAAAAAATATCAGTGTTCGCTTGGAAAAATGACACTGTCACGTGTGGGACGATCAAACAAACAAAATACTTTGTATTAAGATCCCGGCATCCACTGATTTCAGAAAGCAAGTGTTTTTCAACCTTTTTTTATGATGCGATGAAAAAATATTTCGCGAACCTCCCATGGCTTTTTATCATATTGTATAAAATTATCCTACTTAATATATCAATATTTTAAATCTTCATTATTTTTACTGAAATAATTATCTCAACCTCTGGGGACCGTACAGAAGCTTTGCGACCCACAGGTTGTAAAACACTGCAGTAAGCAACGGTCCCTGGACGCGAGGAATTTCATCTTACCAATTTGCTTCTCGACCAAAACTTTTACTGAGAAAATGTTCAATTAAATACAGCCAGGCAGCCCTTCCAAGACTTCCAACTAGCTTCCAACGTTTATTTTTTATAAATTGTTTGCAATTCCCGTCTTTTATGCCCGGATTACACGATGCTAGTTTTTCAAGCTAGGATAGCAAGCTAGTGTTAGTAAGCTAGCAAGCTAGTACTTCTGGCTTCGCGTAGACAAAACTATCTTCATTTGTAAGCTAGTAAGCTAGCAAGCTAGTTTACAAGCCAGGACAGTTTTTAATAGGATGGAGTTCTATTTTCAGGCCAGTAGCATCCCCCCACCACTGATTTTACTATCCTGGCTTGTGTACTATCTTCATGTGTCTGGCGAAGCTAGTTATCAGTTGACTCGTAAGCAGTAACCACGCATTTTGGCGTCACAAGACTCAACAGAATATCAAACAAATCAGGCGTCATTCGCAAAATACTCTTATATTTGCTTAAGGCCCAGTAGTCCCTAAAATTAGCAGGTCGATGTCTGTCAGTACGAATATCGACGTAAAGCACATTAAAATAACATTCATATCAGCGCGCCTTGTACAGTGGCGTTTACGCGCTCGCCGCGTGCCTTGATAATAGAAAATAGGAGAAAAAACCTTTTGTTTTTAGTATTACACAAATCAAATATATCAAATCGTTTAGGTTAGGTCATGACAAATGTGCTACATCTTTTGTTTTTTCTAGAAAGTGTGTAGTTTAGCCATAAAATGATTTAATTATGAAAAACAGCGTTATAAGAGTCATCTTTGAGATTTTTTTCTATCGAGCAGAATTTTTCAAATTGTGTACTGATATACCTTTGCGTATAGGAAATTTTCTCAATTTTAAAACTGTACTTTTTTATACTTAAATAATGACATTTCCTTTACAAAAAACATTATTTAAAAAACCCATTTTACGTAGTTGCAACAACCACTGCACCTTAAGCCCTAAAGCGAAATTCTACCAAAGTAAAGCAGATGGTCCACGTTCATCTCTTCTTAAAACTCACGGTCGTGTCCACACCACGAACTTAAAAAAATTTACATCCGTAATCCACACCCGTTCTTGTAATTCATAATCCTAGTTCGTCTAGTGCGAATTGGCACAGTTTTTTAAGTGACCGTTTTTCAGTCGAATAGTATTTTTTTTGGTACAGATCATTTTGGACGTGTGGTCACCCCGGTCACAGCAATAATACTAGCTTAAAATAATATAGCCTCGTGTAAACAGAACTAGCATGCTCCAAGCTAGGTCAGCAAGCTAGGACAGTTTGGTAAAAAACTATAAGCTTGCTATCCTAGCTTGAAAAACTAGCCTCCGGTAGGTTTAATCCGGGCATTATGCTCGTAAAATGAAAATAAATTTGTATTAAATGGAAATAATTTACTTATTGTGTGATTGAAGTTTTATATTGACGGTTTAACTAATAACCTTCAAGAAGAGAGCGTATTCCCTCTTAAAAGGCCGGCAACGCACCTGCAGCTCTTCTGATGTTGCGAGTTTCCATGGGCGACGGTAGTTGCTTTCCATCAGGTGACCCGTTTGCTCGTTTGCCCCCTTATTTAAAAAAAAAAACTTTGATTGAAGCCAGTCGCGTCTTAACGCATAGCCTTATCTGTACGAATAATTATAAAAAAAGTGTTTGTTTGTATCGAATAGACTCTTAAATTACTGGGCCGATTGTTATTATTTTTTTTCAAATACTTAGAATGAACTATGAGAAAGGACATAGTATAGTTACTAATAATTGTTGCCGCGGCAAAAATGTACGATTACCGTTACCAGTTCGCCAGCCTAAAAACTGTTTTTAGGCTGGCGAAACCGCGAAAACGTTAGGCTGGGTTTATATGCGACGGTTACTTGTACCGTCGCATATAAGCCCAGCCTAACGTTTTCGCGCGGTTTGGCGGCGGCTATGTAAATGACAGATTGCCGTGTATTAAAATAAATCGTTACATACGTTTACTTGTAATCTCACAGAGGAGCGGCCAAACCGCATTCAGGCGGGCGCTAATAAATCCAGCCTTAGTTTAAATATCTGTAAAGTATACAAATTATAAAACAGTCGCTTTTTTTCCCTCATGTCCCTTTTTTCCCTTTAATTTTTAAAACTATGCAAGGGATTTTGATGATTCTTTCAGTGTTAGATAGCCCATTTATCGAGGAAGGCTTATCTAAGGCTATATTTTATCACGCTACGCTAGACTAATATATTAGGAGAATGTAGAAAAAACGGGGGAAATTGTTTGAAAGGGTTTATCTCGCGAACTACTGGAGCAATTTTTATGTTATTTGGCACAGATAAGAAGTAGACCACGTGAAGGATCATAGGCTCATAGGATTTTAATCATTTTTTTTCAGTGGCTATATATTTTATACCCGTGCGACGCCGGGGCGGGTTGCTAGTCGCTAGTAATATATAACTCAAAGGTGTTTGACTGACTGACATATTGATCTATCAACGCACAGCCCAAACCATCATCAGGCTGAAATTTGGCATGCAGATAGATGCTATGACGTAGGAATCTTCTAAGAAAGGATTTTGATCAATTCTACACAAAAGAAGACAAAATAAGGGATGAAAGTTTGTATGAAATTTGTCAATTTTAAACCGATCGGGCTGGGACCTTGATACCTTTTTTTGTTAGCCTACACTATCTCACTGCTGGGCAAAGGCCTCCCCCAAGGTCTTCCACTTGTCTCGCTCCAGCGCCACCGTTGGCTAACCCGGCTGGTACGCCTCCAGCTCATCGCGCCATTGATACATAATTAATAACTAGCTATTTGGCCGAGCTTCGCTCGGTATTCAAAAAATTAAAAAACACACATAAAATGACATTTTATGAAAATTATTCCTAGCTAGATCGATTTATCGTCCCCGAAAACCGCTATATACTAAATTTCATGAAAATCGTTGGAGCGATTCCGAAATTCCAATTATATATATATACAAGAATTGCTCGTTTAAAGATAATATAAGATAATACTTCTTAACGCAAGCGAAGCCGCGGGCAAAAGCTCGTTCCTAAATAAACTTCATGTTCTTTAGGGTTGTAAAACATGCGGTTTTATGATAAAGGAAATGTTTGAATGCAGACTGCGTGTCGTGGCACGACGCCACGCTGCGTTATTACATATTTCATAATCACAATGGAATCTTAATTTAATTATGAAATAGCACGAGTTCTTTGCCCTTAAAACTAAAATTAAGATGCTAATCTGGAATTATGAATGTCGCATGAAGCTTAAAATGTTAAACATGTTTTCGTATGTTTATGTATTTGTTTTTCAGTGTTGTTGTAATATAGGGTCTACACAGACGGACCGCATTTCAACTGCAATCCAACTGCAAATTGCAGTTCAAGTGCAGTTTGAATGCAGTTGACACGACTGCAATACGAGTGCAATAGAACTGCAAACCAAACGCGCAGTCGGATTGCAGTTCAGTTGCAGTCGGCGTGCAGTCGTGTGAACTGTTTGGTTTGCAGTTCTATTGCAGTCGTATTGCAGTCGTGTCAACTGCATTCAAACTGCAGTTGAACTGCAATTTGCGGTTGGATTGCAGTTGAAATGCGGTCCGTCTGTGTAGACCCTTCATGCAGCTTTTATAGAGGCTCCATGAGACCCTTACTCACCGCGCTCAGAACAGATTATTATTATACATAGGCTGCACTAAAAATATCGGGAATGGAATACTTCCACTATTCCTGTCATGTTAAAATCTTTTTAATTGAAAGCTCCTTGGTTTTAAAAATCGAATACCATTTATTTATTTAAATAAATATTCTCGGTCTTGTCACAAGGTCTTGTCAAACTTGTTTAGTCGTTGAGAAAATGGAATTGACTCGAGAAAATTGTAAAGCGATGATTTATTATGACTTTTGAAGTGGTTTAACACAAAAACAGTGTGTTGATCGGATGATTTCTGTATTTGGGGATGAAGCCTCATCCTAAACCACAATTTATCGCTAATTTGCTGAATTTCAACGTGGACGTGTCAGGCTCAGTGATGATCCCCGTCAAGGTCGTCCAAAAACTGCAGGCACCCAAGAAAACGTTGATGCTGTGCGTAAGCTGGTTGAGGAAGATCGACATGTGACATACCGCGAAATTCAGGCAACTTTAGACATTGGCATGAGTCAAATACAAATAATATTGCATGAACAATTAAGTTTAAAAAAGTTGTTTTCCCGATGGATACCGCATTTGCTCTGTGAAGAGCAAAAAGCGGCTCGCGTTACTTGGTGCGTCAGAACTCTCGAAAGATTCCACGCAGGATCCTCAAATACTGTATACAACATCGTATCAGGTGACGAATCCTGGATATATGCGTACGAACCCGAAACTAAAAACCAGTCACGAGTTGGGTGTTCGAAAATGAGTTAAAGCCAACAAAAATTGTTCGTTCACGGAGTGTTGCAAAAAAATGGTGGCCATGTTTGTCTTCAAAACAGGCCATACTGCGACTATTCCTCTTGAGGGACAAAGAACGGTTAATGCAGAATGGTATGCTAGCATTTGTTTGCCACAGGTCGTATCTGAACTCCGTAAATATCATCCGCCGCATCATCCTCCATCACGACAATGCGAGTTCTCACACCGCGCACAGAACAAAAGAGTTTTTAGAGCAAGAAAACATAGAATTATTAGACCATCCGCCGTACAGCCCCGACTTAAGCCCTAATGTTTTCTATACTTTCCCTAAAATAAAGAATAAATTGCGTGGTCAGAGATTTTCATCACCTGAAGAAGCTGTGGACGCCTACAAAACGGCCATTTTGGAGACCCCAACTTCCGAATGGAATGGTTGCTTCAATGATTGGTTCCATTGTATGGAAAAATGTGTCAAATTTTGCGGAGAATACTTCGAAAAGCAATAAACACATTTTTAAATAGTACTGTTGTGTCACCTCCGTGATTCCCGAAATTTTCAGTCCCTAAATACTAGGTGACGCCTGCAACTCTTTTGCACAAAAGATCATTTATCGCGGAACCGTACATTTTTTTGGGATAATGAGTAACCTATATCCTTTCCCGGGAGTCGAAGTCCATACCCAACAGAATCGGTTCAGTAGTTTGGGCGTGAAGAGGTAACAAACCGACAGATAGACACACTGTAGATCTCTGCATGTCACAGTTCTAGTTACGTAGCTCAGGTTTTTAAAAATTATATAATGCCCTTGTCCCTGATTTTCATTCGAGGGATTTATGTTCTTAATACATTTTATAATATCTTATGTCTACAGACTTATCTTCTATTTATATTTTCTGTTTTGTTGTTACTATTTATTCCTTTTATTATTTGACAATGTAGCAAGAAATCTTCCCTATTTTTCCATATGTATTTTTATTATCTTTTACAATTTCCTTTATGTTATTAACATTTATTTCTAGTTCTATTTTCATGTTTTGGCCTTGAGTATATTGGACAATCTGTTAAAAGATGGGGTATATCTTCTATTTTACTATGGTCACACCTGCACGCATAGAACTAGAACGTTGATATCGTTGCCTGCACGGTGTTCTTTGCACTTGAAGCGGTATAGATACCCAAAGAGTAGGGAATATTTTATTTGGTAAAAAAGAGCTTTTGTATTTGGGCCTCTTTGGGCCAAAGAGTATTTGGCCCAAAGAGCCCACCTTGCCCGGTACGTGGTCACTTTGTGCTTGAAAAGCGACTGGCGTAGTCGATCAAGGTAATTCTGTCTAATCGCATTTGATATAATAATATTATGTTAGTTTCCACAGCAAAGTTAGATATAAAAAGTTTAATATGGGAAACGACAGAAGGCATTGCAAGCGCCATGAGTCATGGCCCATGAAACTCAGCGATGCCCAGAAAATGGGGAAAAAATGTTAAAAAAGCTGCAAGCTCGATCGAAAAAAAATCTGCATGTTGCTGCTGCTCATTTCAGAAGTGCGATTCAGGATTGTACGCTGTTTGTTCCGCTAAATTATAATGTCAAACTTTCAGACCGGCAACGCACCTGCAGCTCTTCTAATGTTGCGAGTTTCCATGGGCGACGATAGTCGTTGCTTTCGATCAGGTGACCAGTTTGCTCGTTTGCCCCCTTACTTTATAAAAAACTTACCTTTTTACAATATTTAAGGGAGGGGCAAGAATTTTGATAGGTACTTTTATGCCCACTTGCACCAGTCTGGGTTAAAGATAACCCTGGGTTAATTCGTATGTCATTTCTCTTTTTCTTGTATTTGTGACAGAACTGGCATGACATTAACACAGGGTTAATTTTAACGAGGAATCTTGGCATAAGTGGGCCTATTAGACATGGCTTACCAGTATTATCGAAGTCAAATCCGCAGGCTAAAGCTAGAATGATAGCCCATTAACCACTCCCATAAACAATGGTGAGAAATTTGTCCACGATCATAACGTACCTAATGGACCTTTAATAGTACAGTTTTTATGCATGTTTTGATACTTAAAACCTACTTACCTATTAATGCATCATAATATTTATGTTGTAATTAGGAAGTTTTCGTAGAAACACAATAACATTAATTAGTACAGTCAGCTATGTCCTTAAGGCGTTATATTGAAAAAAGCTGTCCTTTTTGACGTAATACTATAGGACCCTCAGAAATGTTACAAATCTGGTAATGAGATATACATATCTTCATAGCCTTATCTAGGTTTGAGAAGATCTAGAAACACGATTAATGTATTTTGCTTCGATACATTTAATTTTCGAAATGACCTCTTAAAAATACGAAATTTGAAGATTATTTTTAAACGAAAATAGATACATTGTAGGAAATTAGTCTAATTGATAGACACATTTACGACTCAAAATCGTATAGAAGTATTTTACTTAAATGCTCCTAGTTATTTTAAAATAATTAAAATTACGCTTTTCGCATGTTTTCCGAGCGAGCCCATAGCTTCTGGCCGCAGCGTATTCACGACTTTATAGTCATATAAATTAAGTATATAATTGCCCTCGCGGTAAAATTACTTTCGATATAGCGCCTTAAAACCAAGCTCGCTCAACACAGAAAAGTTTTACACGCCTCTTTATACTATTTCTGAGAAGTTCTACTGTATATTATTTATATTGCGTTTTTTGCGCTACCGTACACTAGTTATGGACATAATAATATACAAAGCAAACTTAAGGGCCTGTTTCACTACTACCTGATAAGTGACGAATAGGCTATTCACCACTTGACTTGACAGATGAAGTGTGGAGAATCTGCCATAAAAGCTGTGAATAGCCTATTCGGCACTTTATCAGATAGTGGTGAAACAAGCCCTAAATGTTCTTTCCCGTTCATCACTCTATAGTCTATGCATAGACTTCATCAATATTGTCCTTATAGATTCAGATCCTATTCGACATAAGCAAACAAACAATAAGCGATATGTAAGCGATCCTTTTTATTAATATGATTCCGCTAAAATTTTACCCAAATACATTGAGCCCAAATAAGACATTTTTAAAGTTAGTCATAAAATAACCTCAAACGAATGTTATGAGAGCGTATCGACAGCAAACATTCGTTTCTGAGTTGTGATCGAGCTACAATTAGGTTTCCATATTTTCCATTAGGAAGCCTTTCAAGCTACTTCCAAACATTATATTGGACAGGAAATTTAGGGTTGCCATCAAAGGTTGCCAACAACAAAATGCGCTACACTGTTTCTACCTGTTACACCGCTACATTAAAATAGTGAACCGATGAGGGTGATATCTGGAGTTACTTTGTGTACCGAGAAAAAACATTATTTTGATAGTTTTTATGGGCCCGCGTGATTAACGTGTTTCGGTACAAGCTTTGATTATATGTGTAGTATTTAATCAAAGGGTACAAGCATGTTGCGTAAAATATTTGAAGAGGTGATTAGTTATATTAAAACTTCTCTTACAAAAAGTACATAACCCTATGCCGTATACCGATTGGTTTATTGAGGATTCTCTATTTCCTATATTGTAGGCAAATTACTGCAAAGAACAGTCTCCAATTCAATTTCACAAGCTTTCTTTGAGTTGTCATATTTATTCGATTGTGGCAGCCCTATGCATAAGGGACCGCACACACGTAATTTAAATGAAGGGTACATTAATTGAACATGCGAACAGTGTCGACCTTTGTTGTTCAAAGTTTGTTTCCTTTTGTTAAGATTTTATAGAGTAAAATTGAATAGGAGTGAGAAGTTTGTTGTGTAAGTGAATAGTTAAATTGAAATGTATAGTTGAATAGAGATTTGTCAAAATTGTTAACAATATTCCCGTGTAAGTTAAAAGTTTTATATAGCACTAGATGACACCCGCGTGTAAGTTTTATGCATAAAGTTAATACTATAACCTTACCTATATATTTATTACCTTTATGGTTTTATGTTAGGTACATGACGTCCGCAATTCCGTTGCGCCAAAATTTGTTTATCTGTCTATTACCTCTTCACGCCATAACCTCTGTACCACAGATCTCTATCTAATTAGATCCCGCATGTGTATGTACTTCGCGTGCCATCGCGTCCCCAAACGATCACAAACTTTATTCTTTCGAAAGTCTGTTCTTTAGTCTGCGTTCCACCGTTATCGGAATCGGACGTCAATCGGAATTCTAAAAATGCCTAATTGTGCCGTATTGGGCTGTGGAAATTCGAATAGAAACGTAGGTATAAATAGTAGACACGTTTCTTATCATCGGTAAGTAATTTTATTATTTAATCATGTGTCCTTTATTTTAAAATCAATTATTTAATGTAAATCGTGTGTGGCTGTAGTTTTTACCATGAAATCTACGTAACTGCGTGTGTACCGCATGATTCATAATACAGTACAGTCAATATTCTCATTTTTCTGTCAAATGAAGCAAATAGTGTTGTACATATTCTCGATTCTAATTAATCGACTTTCGAAACAGACATAAAACAGAGGAATGATAGTGTTCGCTTTGGAATATTTTGTGACTCGGTAATTATATTTCTATACATTTTCTATACATATTATAATAAAACTGTAGAAATAAAAATTCTGTACATTAAAGGTATTAAAAAAATAATAAGTGTCACTACATCGCTATAGAAGCCAAAACTGTAGTTAGTTTTTTGTCTACTGTCTGTCTGTCTGTATGTTCGTTCCACTATCACACGAAAACTACTGATCCGATTTGAATGCGGTTTTCGCAGATATATTTGTCTTCTTCCAACTTAGCGTCTGGTGTATAAAAAAAATTCCCCCCACCCCACTAAGGGGACCAAAGAGGGGGTAAGATTTTGTATCAACTAATGAAGTACAAATACTTTAAATAGCAAAACAACGTTTGCCGGGACAGCTAGTTATGTAATAATTATGTATTTATGTTCCTGTTTAGTGATTTAATTTAGAATAATATAATATATTACTAGCTGTCCTGGTAAGCACCTATCTTAAGATTTATCATTCCTCTGTCTATGAACTCGAATAATAATCGATTAAAAAATCGATATACCTATTAAAATGGCAAAAGAGGCGGGGCGCAGCGATTCCTTTGAATCGATTCCGCGCGTACTACCCGTACGCGCGGATTCCCAACACTAAAGCGCTCTTGTGACGTCACAGTAGGTGTGAAAAAAGTGACACGCTCGTGTTCATACAAATGGAGCGACATCGCTTCTATCTAGATGTTATTTCTGTGCTCTGTACCGATTTTGCTGTAATTTAATATGGGCGTACTTCTGGGCGGAGTCCCGTGAAAGGACATAGGTAATTTTTTTACCACGCAAGAATGTACAGTTTTCGCGCAATAAACGAATTTTGGCGCACCGCGCAACGGAGTTGTGGGCGTCATCCTTGCTAATATTATAAATACGAAAGTGTGCCTGTATGTCTGTCTGTCTGTCTGTTAGGTAACAGAGCGTGAAGAGGTCTTCACGCCCAAACCGCTGAACCAATTTTACTGAAATTTGACATGGAGATACTTTGAGTCTCGGAAAAGGACATAGGTTACTTTTTATCCCGGAAAAATATACGTTTCAACGGAGTTGCGGGCGTCATTTAGTTTAAATAAATAAGGGGTAGGCAGGTTATTTGAACACCATTATCTTATTTCATATTCACATCCGTTTGTGAAAAACATTCTTTTTTTGTACAATTTATCGGTGAGCTTAGTAAAGCCGGTAACATCGTTGCGAGTGATACGGCAAATTGAATTCTATTGTTCTCCAAATAAGGTTCGGAATACATTAACGTGTTTTACCAAAGAATAGACTTCAAACAGAGGGGGCTATTGATCAATAAGTCCTTCAGACGCTAATGATTGATTTATAGTTTCCTATTCGTCATAAAATACGTGTAATAAAACTGAGATTAATACGTGTCTGGCGAATTTATGGTAGCGACGAAAATGTTTAGGTATTTCCATAATTTACTATTATTATCCACTAGCGACCCGCCCCGGCGTCGCACGGGTATAAAATATATAGCCACTGAAAAAATGATTAAAATCGATAGCCTATGATTCTTCACGTTGTCTACTTCTTAACTACGCCAGATAACATAAAAATTGCTCCAGTAGTTCGCGAGATAAGCCCTTTCAAATAATTTCCTCCATTTTTCCACATTCTCCTATTAGTCTTAGCGTGATAAAATATATCCTATAGCCTTCCTCAATAAATGCGCTATCTAACACTGAAAGAATTTTTCAAATCGGACCACTAGTTCCTGAGATTAGCGCGTTCAAGTTAGCCCTTTCAAATAATTTTCCCCGTTTTTTCCACATTTTCCTCTATTTCTTCGCTCCTATTAGTGAAAAAATATAGCCTTCCTCGATAAATGGGCTATCTAACACTAAAAGAATCATCAAAATCCGTTGCGTAGTTTTAAAGATTGAAGAGGACAAAGGGACATGAGGGAAAAAAAGCGACTTTGTTTTATAATATGTAATATGTCTTTTAAAAGATTTTATTGCTATAGCAAAAATATTTTCAAATAACTTTATCAGATGGTTCGACAAAACTAGAGATAAATAGTTATTTTAAATGAAATATTCGCTGGCCCCGGGCAATAAAGGCGTAATATCAAAAATCGTTTTGTTCAGGAGAGACAAAACAAGCTAATTTGTTTATAGTGCAGCGTACAGTGGTCTAAAACAAGCATTTGAAGTGTAATATGAAAGCTAATTTTTTTACCTATTTAACCATATATATAATTGTAATACTGTAAAAAATTATTGAAATAATTTAAAAAATGTATAATGCAACTATTAAGCAATATTGTTTTAATTGCAACATTGTTTATTGACTTTATAAAAACACCAAACCGCTTGAGATTTATGACTGTAAGAACAAAATACGACGTATTTTTCGCTTTAGCTTTCGAGCGTACCAGCCGATTACTCCCTTCTTCTGGGGAATGTTTCAGCGAAAGCTTAGCTGTATTGTATCTTCACTGGCTTTTTTAGTTGTGTTTCGTTAAGTAATGCAAGAATACAGTTTTAGTCGTAAGATAATTTTCCATTCCATAAAGCTGTTGTCATTTATTATATCTAAAACATTATTTAAAAAAAATGAAAAAAATAGGGGTGATACTCAGAGAAGCCAAAAATCAAATAACATTAAAAAGGGCCTAACCGGCGTTTACCACTTTATTGCCCGGGGCCAGCGAATTACCTAATCACATTGTACAATAACTGTCACTAATGCCACCATCTGGTCGCGATCAATCAATCACAACTCGTCAAATCATCGATATGCCAATAGCTTTGTCCACACTGTGCCTTTTTCTGTTCATCAAGGGCATGCGTTATAGCGCAGTCAACAGCGAACGTGAGGCATGCCCGCGACGAATGCCCTCTGACCGTATCCAAAACTTCAAAAATGACAATGTTGGCGTTGCGTTTGTTGACGCATTCAATTATTAAATGCGCCAAAACCAAAGTTGAATGAAAGAAGATGACGAAAATTGAAGACGAAAGTGCACAGTGTGAACATAGCATATAGCGTTTTCTTTTCGCGTACTCACTCACTTCACCAAATATACTACAGTTTTTCCTTTCCATTTTCGACTAGCGATCTTGAAGTTGTACACGACATATACCGATCGATTAAAATTACTATTATTTGTGTTTCTTGAATCTTCATTATTATATAATATGGCCACAATGGTCCTTTATCTCAAGCAGATGAGGGATTTTGTATTCGTCATAGAATGCCGCCTTGGCGTTTGTTGGCATCAAACAAAACAATATCAAATTTGGGTCCGTCCGTAGTCTATTTCACTCTCAACTTACTTTGAAACTTTATCATAATGGAGGCTTTAACATCCTGAGGATCGTGTTTAACAGCTGTATAATGTCCTTTTGTTAGTTTTAATGGTTTTGTTTTTTGTAATGATGTTTTTGTATTCGTGCTTTACGTCTAGTATAATTTTATTTCAGCAATTTATTTAGTTTCGGAACTTCTATAATAATCGATAAGGAGTTTCCTATTTTTTAGGATTTGCTTTAAATCTAGCTTTGTGCAATAATTTATACAGGGTGCAATTAAACCTTCCTGCCAATTTTTTTTCCAGGGCTTAGATATCATTAGGGGAGTCCATTTAACAAAAAAAAAATTGAGTGTAATTTTTTTTCAACGACATATTTTATCCCATTTAAAATCGTTGCAGAATGGTCACTCGCGGCGCGGGGGAATGAGAGGGGTGCGCGGGATGAGGCGCGCGCGCGGGGGCACGTCACGCGTGGCCGACGCATCGTGTCCATTAATTGTAGTGTTTTTAAGATGACTTTCGGAAGTTATTTCTCAACATTTAAGTACTGAGTGACTATAAAAGAAAAAATACGTGTATTTTTATTTTTAGCGAGGATCAATAAATCAAAATTTGGCAGGAAGGTTTAATTGCAGCCTGTATAGTTGTGTCTTTTATATCGACATAGGCGTTGAGTTTGTTTGCCGCTAGATACTGTCGTGACTTCAGATAGTTTAGACAGCAGAACAATGTAAAAATACATGATACTGCACAGGGGCGTAAAATTTTCTGATACTTTGTAAAGTTTACTTTGTTGCACGAGTTTCGTGTCAAGAAAACGGCTTCTTTACTCTGGTGTATTTAATTATAAGGTGTGAAAGTGGCAGGTAATTTGCGTATATTAGAATATACTACTTACACAAAGACGTTAAGACAGAATAATAAGAATTAGAAATTTCATTTATCGTATGACTGACTCTCTTCTCAATGCAGGCTCACCCATACAAAGGAAGATTTTTTTCGTGTGTGACAATTTTTCTGCTTAATTTATGCTTAATTATTAAGGCCTGTTTCACCGCTTCCTGAAAAGGCTATCCACCACTTAACTTAATAGATGGAGTATGAAGAATCTGTCAAATAAGCCTATCCGGCACCTTATCAGGAAGCGGTGAAACAGGCCCTTAATTTTTATGTGAGCAGAAGATTATACACACGAATTAACTGTTGATTCTTTTACACCTTATGTTTTGTATTATGGTCATAGTGATAAGCGAACAAACAATAATTAAAAGTGAGATGAGTTAATAACGGCGCAACAGAGGTGGCGGAAATGTACCGCGCGGCGTCCGGACCGGGGCAGACATCATCTCATACAAGTTAGGTTTTGTTGTATACTGTATACAGTAAAATAATAAGACTAGTCTTTACCATATTATGATGAAATAATAAGGATAGTTTGAATGTTTTCAACAAAACTAAGGGCCTGTTTCACCACTTTTTGATAAAGTGTCGAATAGGCTATTCACAGATTCTCCATTTTTGACAGATTCTCCATACTTCATCTGTCAAGTTAAGTGGTGGATAGCCTATTCGGCAATTTATCAGAAAGTGGTAAAACAGGCCCTAAATATTATGAATACTCTAGTTATAAGTAACTATAAGTTAAAAATACCCAAAAATCAACAAGTTAAATTAAATAAAACTTTTTAATAACCTATGAGAACAGAGGATTGTCATAATAATCTTCACGTGTCCGTCAAATCATCGCGGCAAAATATAAGTATACTTGTAGGCCTGTGCGTAACTTGAAATGTTTTAATTTTGTGAAAGTTTGTGTCACTTCTGTTCAGCGTAGTATTAAAATAATAGATGTTTCTTTCAAGACGTACAAGAGTAATTGAAAATTTTTCAAACATTCCGGCCGGCTCGGAGCATTCAGATTTATTTTATACTAATACAAGAGACGGTACTGTCAATACGCGCCATCTTGTCGCAAATTAAAAATTCTTCAACGACCAATTGTTTTATTTACAGCTGTTGGAGATATGAAGTGAATAATATACTTAATAATTAATGTATACTTAATCTTTTTGTCACAATTATTATTGTCAACAGTCAAACACAATAAACTCCGATATTCACTTAGCTTAAGCTTAGGAGTCACAATTATTAATCTTATTTCCGTGGTCCTCCCCCTTAAGTTCTTTGACTTTCGGTCATTGCAACTTTGTGCTGTCTCCCGCTTTTATGGGGAGTCAAATTGGAATCTTCCTACTCCTATTTTCTTCTGATTAATTTCGTTGCGGGTCCCAAGACAATTTTAGGATGTCCCTCGGGCTCCCTGAGATCATATGAAAGGGTTTTCGTGGTTGGATACCGCTTTCGATCCTGGCGACACAGGAGATACAGTAGTGGGAATGTGTGGTGGGCCAAAGCATAATATATACTTAATAATATAAATGCAAAAGTGTGTCTGTTTGTTGCTTCTTCACGACCTTATGCCTTTATTACACCTACCGAGTACAGTGGCGAGACGGTGCTCTTGACCAATCCAATCGTTAGGATTGCACTGCCTCATAACCGTCTCGGCACTCTACTAGTCGGTAGGCGTGATCAGTAGGCCTACTACGAAACTGTTTTGAGACTCAAACAATCGGACGAGAATGCCACGTCCTGCTCTAACAACGTCATTTCACGTTTGTTAGAGTAAGACGCGGCATTCTCGTCCGATTGTTTGAGTCTCAAAACAGTTTCATGGTACACTCGCTGGCCCAAGCTTTTTGATGTTTGGTGTACTTTGAGACCCGGGAAAGGACGTAGGATACTTTTTATCCCGGAAAAAAATTCGGTTCCCACACGTTCATTGAATTACGGCGCAATGGAGTTAGGCGTCATCAAGTTTATTTATAAACTAGATGACATGACGCCCGCAACTCCGTTGCGCAAAAACTCGTTTATCGCGCGGGAACCATACATTTTTTCGGGATAAAAGTATCCTATGTCCTTTCCCGGGACTCAAAGTATCTCCATACCAAATTTCAGCAAAATCGGTTCAGAGGTTTGGGCGTGAAGAGGTAACAGACAGACAGACAGACGGACAGATAGACAGACACACTTTCGCATTTATAATATTAGAGATATCTTTTTGTTAGTTGGAGTGCCAGTAGCAAACGAACTTTTTATGCAAAATTGTTTTACAAAACAAAAAAAAAAATAGTTTCTGTAAGTAGTTTGAATAAAATATACAAAATATTGAGAGTTGGTGGTTGGCCAAAAAGATAACGATAATCCTCAGAAACGCTCTCGGTTAAATACCAAAGCAATTTCCTCGTCTTATCGCGCTCACGCAGCGAATACAATATGAGGTATAAATAATATTATTTATATCTATGATATTCTATTATAAAAAAAAGGATTTAAAAGTATATACTAGCTGTCCCGGCAAACGTTGTTTTGCCATAATATAAAATATTTCGCCCATATTATTTTATTGAAGTGACTAAATAAGTATGTTACCATGGCAACGTCCATCGCTACCCCGTGACCCGCGTCGCGCAAACAATGGTCGTCGTCAGTCTCGAGTTGTAATAATTTATCAATATAATAAGTACCGAGTAGCCGATTCTCAGACCCACTGAATATGCATATAAAATTTGGTTAAAATCAGTAAAGTCGTTTCGGAGGAGTACGCGGCCTAACATTGTGACACGAGAATTTTATATATAAAATTATATTATACCAAAAGTTCTTACAATATCAATATAGTGTAGTCAAGGAAAAGGGACTTGACTTAAAGGGACTTGGACTTAATTCTTTAACACTGAACGTAAGCTATTATAAAAACTTTTTCACTTAGCGGTATAACAATAGAACAGCGTTTATGCGGGTCCTGGACATATTACTAGGTATAGACTTAAAGAATTGAACGTCCCAACGCCAAAAGGAAAGAAAACTTTCTTGCGGTAAATACTTATTTTTAATAATATGAATGTTATCTGGATATGTCTGATCTTTACTATTAAAAAAAATTCGCCGCACGCCGTTTTATCTCTTTAACACTTTCCTGCTTTTACGGAATATAGATTTAGATACTCTAACTAAATAAGGCGTCTTTAAGTCTATGGTCTACTTAGGAAGGTATCATACTTTTCTAATAATCTTTTAAACTTCGACAGCGTAGCTTAAAATATAATTTAAGCTACGCTGTCGTAGAGCCTCTACGCGCCGTAGCGTTGCTACGAGGTTTTATCGTTATAAATGTTGTATTTATTCAAGACGTGAGTGGAAGAACCAGATAACTAGCATTTTATAAGACTGTATACCTATTTTTTCACTTATAATTTAAACAAACCTTACAACTTACCTACTTTATCGTCTGGCTAATATATCTGGCCTTACATAAGAATATCATTTATTAATTTAAAATCATTTTCCCAGCCCTAATGCCTCCATTTATGCGAAAAAAAACAGCAATTTGTCAACTATTTGTTACATGTTTTTAATTATATGTATATTAAGTCATGACACACAATGTAATGTAAGTACACAACTTTTAGTACTTACTAGCTAGGACATCAAAGCAAATACTTTCTGGCGCACGTTGTAAAAAAGCTATACTTACGCTTAAAAAACTTTGAGCCTTCTCAAAACTGACTTAAAACCAAAAGCCTTCGCAAAACTGATACTGTTACTTAAGACCAAAATTAACCTTAAAAAGGTGCTTGAAAATTTAATACAAAATATATCACCAAAAAATGCTTGCTTAAAATTATGATACAGATCAGGCCGATCGAGATTAACCTGCTAAGTGTTGGTCAAGCTTCTTCAAGGTAATCGCTTATATCAGCAATATTTGCACCTGGCTTTTAAATTTAAAAGTATTTAAATTTTTATGTCATTAATAATATCATTATTGCATCTGCTGTAAAAATAGGACATTTTAAATTTTAAGTAAGAAATGTTACTAAAAGATTTTATTTTACTATTTTTCATAGTTAAATATTTAGATTAATTTATAACAGTAATAATTTATAATCAATAGAGACTTGGATGCGAGTAAAAGGAGATCGGTCATCTTGGCGTTCATTGAGAGACGCCTATGTTCAGCAGTGGACGAATAATATAGGCTGATAATTATCATGATGATGATGAGAGACTTGATCAATAAAATATCAGGAATGAGGTCGGACGTTACACGTTAATTTCTCATCAATCTGATCCATCAATCTGGTAAAGATTGACGCGAAACTGAAACCACGAAACCCACGGATTGGTGGACTGATCATTTTTTTTTATTACGTGCATTTTTTTTAGCCATCAATCTGACGTCAATATCAGATTGATGGACTGTACTAATGCCAGATTGAGCGTGTAACCTACGACAAATAGTTTAAGCTTGTAAAAAGATCACAAATTGATAGAGATCAACTACAATAACATGGCGCGCCCCTCCAAATGACTGTTTCAATGTGTGTAGTCACATCCTTATGAAAGAGTTTGTATGTAGTAAGTATTCAACCAATCACAGTACACGTAATATTTCTGTTAATGTCACTACCAAGATTTGTTGGTCAACTAATCATAACTAGCCGACCGCGCAAGACAACGCACTTCAAACGTTTTGAATTTTGGAGGGGCGCGCCATGTTATCGTAGTGGATCTCTACTACCGTTGTCGTAGAGTTCTACTACGGCGTAGCACATCAGCTACGGAATCGTAGCAGAGCTACGAAAATAATAATATTATTATGTACTCTTCCCTAGATGACGTCCGCAACTCCGTTGCGCCAAAATTTGTTTATCACGTGGGAACCATACATTTTTTCGGGATAACAAGTATCCCATGTCCTTGTCCGGGACTCAAAGTATCTCTGTACCAAATTTCAGCCCAGTCGGTTCAGCTGTTTAGGCATGAAGAGGTAACAGACAGACAGACAGACACACTTTCGCATTTATAATATTAAGTATGGAAGTATGTATATGGATGTTTGTATGGAAGTATGGATTGTAAATGAAAAAAATTATTACTGCACACGATTGATATTAACTCCATTATATTAATACTAGCTGTCCCGGCAAACGTTGTATTGCCTGATAAAGTATTTCGATTTTCGCCCATCTTATTTTATTGAAGTGACTAAATAAGTATGTCACCATGGCAACGTCCATCGCTATTCCGTAGGATGTAAACAATGGTCGCCGTCAGTCTCGAATTGTGATAATTTACTATTATTTATTCAACAAATGCACTTATCAATATATAAAGTACCCAGTAGCTAATTCTCAGACCTACTGAATATGCATATAAAATTTAGTAAAAATCAGTAAAGCCGTTTCGGAGGAGTTCGCTGACTAACATTGTGACACGAGAATTTTATATATAAGAAGATTCAATAGCAAGGGGATATTCGTTTTCATATAACAAGCGCTATTATATATTTAACATGAATCATAATAGCGTGACCATGGGAGCACGTGAAGGCTACGTTACAGATATCGGACAGAGCTGATATAAATGCGGTATACTATGAGTTATGACATGTAAGGTCAAGTTACATTCACAGTTGTATTACCTCGAGTTTGTATGAAATTGACCTTATGACATCGACATAAAGAAGTTAAAGGTAAAATACAAGCATTAAACTTGTTTGGTAATATTTAACCTATTGTTACACTTTTTGACATTAAAATTAAACGTTAAAAATGTTGATACATAAACGATTTCACTGAAAACCGTTCTTATTGTTTATTCTTACGTGTCTAATGTTTCATATATATTATTCTGTGTAAGGTATATTTCTTTTACAAACTTAGAGTGAAGAAATAGAACTACACAGTTATACACAAGCTATTTCAAAAGACCATAAAACCAAGCTAAGCTTTCATAATTTAAACATATTTTTGTACTTTATTTTTTTTTACGATATTACTTTGGCTTAGTCCAGAGGAATTAACTAGTCAATACGTCTGAGACCAATCATGCTGAGGTTTTCTCAACATGTTTCACCTCTTACAAGTATATTACTTGAGATCTGAAAATAACGCATTGGGACATACAGCTGGGATCGAACCTGCACCCACTCGAGTACGAGTAGTTCCAGGCCAGGAGCGCCCAAACATAACATTTAAATAATGCGTGGGCACTTACAGCAGAATTAAGTCAAAGAAAAATATTTTTGTAAGGTTAACAGATATCGTAAGGAAAGGGCACTATGCCGCTCGGATAATGGGACCTACAATTAAATATTAAATTTAAATAAACATTGCTTTCATCAAGGCACTACAGTCCCTGAGGGAGGATCTAAACGTTTTGTGCGTATCTAATTAATTTACTACTCAAACTTAATAACAGTGAAACGGAAATGAAGTAGAGAAATAAAACTTATACTTACTAACAATTTGTTCAACAATGTTTCTTATACAACGTGACATTTTAGAACGATTTAAGTACCTATAGTAGTACTATCGAATCATGCAAGTTATTTTTTGAAAATTAAAACTATTTTGTATGACGTACTAGTAGGGGAGGTAAGGTGCTAATTTTGTAGTCACTCGAGTGTCATGTAGACCTAGTAGGTTTTTTACTTAGGTAAAACTGATTAAAAAAATAAGAGCGTTTTTTATTTTAGCGGTGGGTTCAGAAACTGCGGTCATTTTAAAGTTTTGAAAAAGAAAATATATTCAGAAAATTGCTTATTTCGGTCAGTTATTATTATATTTTATACAACAAGGACTAAATCGTTTAGTTTAGTGCAAAATAAAATATCTGCGAAGCTTAGTTAGGAAAATATGACGGTTTATTTTTTTATAATTTAAAATGTTCCTACAAGCTTAACTTATCTTTGAATCGTCAGTGCTCTTTATGGAAGCTTCTTTGGTGTATACTAAACATCCCCTATCTTAATCTGACAGATCCGATGACATTTCAATATAAAAAAAAATTATCTCACCACGTGAGGAATATGATTTCTATACCATGATAACTAGACACATGTCGGAAGCCTATACAAGCTTAATCTGACACGCTCGAGCTACTCCCAAAATCCCCTCTTCCCCTCCTCTACTACTATGGCAACTTTATGCTGATAGGCGCGAGCGGCTATGACCCGGCTGAATATTATTTATGATTTGAATACAAAAAGACTTCACAAATCTGTTGTACTACTAAGATAATAATAAAAATAATTATTATACTGCGGGAAAACAACCATTTAAATTTCACACAGTATAGTGAATATTTACGCAAAGATCGGAGTCGAGGGCGCTACTAGCACATGCAGTAAATAATCTGACGGAAATCCAACACGTCATACTATCATAATATTGACAGTAACGTTGTCAAAGTCGAACAAAGCTTTTTGATTACCATTTATTATGACGTAGGTTACACGATCAGTTTTTCATTTCATCAATCTGATCCATTATTCTGATCCATCAATCTGGTAAAGATTGACGGAAAACTGATCGTCTAACCCACGGATTGATGAACTGAATATAATTTTTTTAATATGTACTTTTTTTAACCATCAGTATTTCTTCAATCAGATTGATAGATCAGATTTATGAAAAACTGATTGTGTAACCTACGTATAATAATATTACTTCAGTCGGAATTTCCAGGAATTGCTATTGTATTCTATTGTTGTCGCGATCACCGGTGCTCGCGCGGGGCCTGAAGGAATATTATGTTGGTGCACTCTAGTCTTTGTTGAATGTCAACGTTTTGAACATAAGTAAGGATGATCGCACATTTATCATCAGTCATCACACACGTGTCATATTTTAGATTTCGTTGTATGAAATGATGTGAAACCACGCACATTCGTCCGCACTAGGCGCCGCTTTTCGTGTACTATGCAGCGCGTTCGACGCGTACGGCGCGTATTTTTAATTAGAAACTTCTTACTAGCGTTGTGCACTTTTCTTGGAATGACTTAAATATGTTGAACTTGCTTCAGGGTACGTGACCTGATAACAAATTTAGAAGACAAATGGAGACGGCCGCGCCCCCGGTGCAGAAGAGAGGAAGTATCGTCCCTCTCTTTTTCTACTGCGTAGCGAAAATATGCTTTTGTTTAATTATCACTTCCGCTAAAAACTCTCGAAATTCAGACCGTTGTTTTTTTTTTTGTTAGTGAATAATATTTTATCTATTTGGATCCCAAGTAAATGGTTCAAAATTAAACCATACATTTCATGGATGGATAATGATGTAACAAAATATTGAAAGCAAATAGGTAACACAATTTTAGCAAACTAATTTTAATTTTAAATTCATTATCTATCAAAGGATAAAATAATCGTCACAAACTGTTTTGCATATTAATCCTAAATGTTGTTAAATTAAATTCGATTTCCATCGACATGAGCGTTGAACACGACGTGCTACTTTTGAACATAAATAGCATATTGATACATGTTGAACGTTTTAAATTATTTTATAATATGAAATGTCAAGCTCCGAAACCGTACATTTTTAAAGACTTATACTATTGTTAGCCTCTCCTAGGTCTCAAAATATCTATACCCACCAAAATGGATTAACTTAATTTCTAATTCACAGACAACCTCAAAACTCATGCGGTTGCCTGTGGCGAGTATTTCTTAGCAGTAACAAATAGTTTTGATATCCTGAAGCTGTTGCAGCCTTTGCAGCCTTTGCCTAGAGCCCTAGACAATAATTATTTAAATATGCACAACACTGTCTCGTTTAAACTATAATTTTTAAAACTAAACTTTATAAGATGCAATATCATAGTCAAGACAAATGCAAGTCTGATCTAATACCTTAGTTCTTAAACCGTATTTAATCGTTTTTAAATCCGTAAGAGAACATTTTTAGTTGGGAATATGTGGATGGAATTTACGAATAAGTTTACCAACCTGACCTTAAGTCACATCGTTCAATGGCGGGCGATGCAAAATTCAAGCCATTGTGTCACGCCACCCTAACTACATAAAGTTGGAGTAAATAAACTCGGATACGGCATGTTCTAATCATTTATTCGTGAGGTCTTGGACACGTGTAAACGAAAATTCTAGTAAAAGTGTTGTACTTTGAATAGAAATTTAAATAAATTTTGAGGTTGTTGACACACCAGGACTGAATAAATATAACTTTGCAAGGCATTGTCTAGACACAAAACTATTATAGAGACTGAACATAATAATGCCTAGAAATAGGGAATTATTAGCAGCTGTAGTAAGGGGTTAAATTTTATCAGAGTGAGCGAAGCGAGCCCTAGTATATCCCACAACCTTTACATTTTATGATGCACTTCGCGGAAAAACTACTACGGCTATTGAATAGTAATTTTTATTTACATGTAGAATGTGCTATCATCGGTCAGTCGAGGCTTTTTATATTAAGTATACAATAGATGTGTCATGAATCATGATCATCAGTCTGCCAAGGTGTGACGACGCGAGCCCACACAAAGCTCGCTTAATTATTTATCAAATTTTATGTTACGATTTATTTCATAAAATACATAATGTTTTTACCTTTTTGTTAAAAATGTTAAGGAAATTGCTAGAAAAAAATAATTATTTTCTTTCTCTTCCGGGCATAACCTCATATTTAAGATTAATTTTGAAGGAAAATTTTTGCACAAATATTATGATGGGGATAAAATGAAACTATTCATTCAAACACTCTTATTTATAACCATACATTTTCATCGTATTACTATATAAGTTCCACTGTTTATCCACTATCAAGTGACTTTTTCAATGTGTTAGAAAACGACAAGCATGTATTATAGTAACTTAGTTTTATTGGCTGTATTTAAATAGTTTTATAAGTAAGGAAAAAATCATAACTACTATTTAATTATTACTAAGCAGTATTTATTATTTTCTCTTACTTCTAAAACACAGGAAATATAAGCGTACAACATAGACATATTTATAATCTAATGTAACAATTTAAAACAATAGTAACATCTCTTTTGAAACACAACACACAAAAATTTCTCAAACTCATGCCTTATGAAAGTTACAGGTATATATTTTGATACATATTAGCAACTTTAACACCGGTCTAAAATATTTTTTTCATGGTTTTATTAATATACAAAAATATTGAGCAAGCCTACGTCCTAATAAAGATACTTTATGAGGCATCATACTTTATTAAGGGCAAGATTATCGCAGGCTTTTCGTTTATTGAAGTCCATTAAGTCCATCCAGCTTATTATTTTTGTAAAATTTTACAAAAATAATAAGCTAGCTACGAAATTTCACACAGATCAGGTAAGTACGTAGGCTGCACGCTTGGAATTTTTAGAATAAAATGATAAAGTATCTCATAAATAATTATAATTTAATTAAACGTGACACACACCTTTATCGGGGCGAGCAAAGCGAGTCTAGTATAACCCACAATCTGTACATTTTGTGGTACACTTAACGGAAAAACTATCACACCTATTGATTCGTGCTTTACATAGTAAGTCTTATTTATTATATTATGTTGATGTGCCAGACAGTCAGCCAAGGTGTAACGACGCGAGCCCTGATAAGCTCGGAATTTAGCCCGTTTATAATTATTTTTTGGTTACAATCTTGGAGAAGTTTGCCCAGATAATGTTACAAAATACAGGATTATCTGAGCATTACAAAGACTCATTTTTGGAGGATCATGCTAGTACTTTAATAGCTAATTAATATTAATTAGATCAATAAACCCTGTCTCCCTAATGTTGATTTAAGACGTATCTATCGCTAAAACGGTGGATTACGATCAAACACACGCGTAAGACTAGCAAAATAATAATTTAAAAGGCATCTATACTAATATCCAAACTAATATTATAAATGCGAAAGTGTGTCTGTCTGTCTGTCTGTTACCTCTTCACGCCCAAACCACTGAACCGGTTTTGCTGAAATTTGGAATGGAGATACTTTGAGTCCCGGGAAAGGACACAGGCTACTTTTTATCCCGAAAAAATGTACAGTTCCCGCGCGATAAACTAATTTTGGCGCAACGCAGTTGCGGGTGTCATCTAGTTCAATGTATACGTGAGGGCTGAATCGAAACCAAGTGATAATACTTTAGGGTGTGTATGTATCTCCCCTGTATAGAATTCACTGTGAAAGTAGCAGCACTGAAAGAGTATTTTTCACTTTTGTTTGGAAAAATTCATTTATTCTGGGGCGCTTGCAATTAGAAATCACAAAAAAATTGCTCTGCTACTTTGGGCTGCTACTTTCACAGTCGACTCCATGCAAAGGACACACACACACACGTCGTAAAGTATCACTAGGTTTTGCTACAGCTGGTACATCACTCTCATTTCTTTTCAATTATAGTTTTCTAAAAAATACCAAACAATCAAACCGACTATTTAATTCATTATCCATTCAGCGTCACTCTTTAATTTTGCAAAACCTAATTACGTATTGTAACTTTTTTTTTTTGTAATTGTATTTGTATTATTAGAATTCGTAAGCATTTGGTAACATAAAAGTTTGGAAATGAGCTTCATGAAAAGATATTATAATTAAAACCACAGACATTGATCAAGATAGATACCGCATGTGTATGTACTTCGCGTGCCATATCGCGTTTCCAAACGACGAGCAATGCTCGTCTTTCGGATCTGTTCTTTAGTCTGCTATCGGAATTGGAAGTCAATCGGAATTTTAAAAATGCCTAAATGCCTAATTGTGCCTGTAGAAATTCGAAAATAAAACGTTAGCCTAGATAATGGACACGTTTCTTATCATCGGTACGTCACATTTGGTGGGAAAAAGTGACACGCTCGTTTTCATACAAATGGAGCGACATGCGGTATCTATCTTGACCTACGTCTGTGATTAAAACGATAGTGTAATAGTAATATTATAGCTACAACATGTCGTATTTTCGTGTTCCAGTTATTATGTTAGGGCTCTAGCCGCGCCCAAGGCTACTTGCCCTTTGCTTCTCATAAACTGACATCTGTTACTAAAATAGAAATAATATTACTTGTTTTTGTAGAAAATGGGCTATATAATAATATACTATGATATTTTAGAAATTTAGTCTGTTATATTTATTTTGAAACGGGGGATCAATTTGTAACACAATAAAGATTCAAACCGTTGCAATGTTTTTAAAAGTGTTATTGAAATGTAACTTTATTAATTACAGAATAAAATTAACGTATTTTTCTATGGTAGCGGACCAAAACGGCCCATGATCCTAAATCGAGCTATTGAAGTTTTTGAGATCTGGCATGTTATACCACATCTGCAATGACCACAGACATTGGCCCCGGCGCCGCAGCGTATCAGAGTATTCCACTCGGTCAAAACTATTGAACTCCAATACATAATAATTCCCATAGTATCTATATTCTATAACATGCGTCTTTCTTGAGTCGTGTAAAAAAACAATTCACTGAAGTTCAAACGGTGAATCGATTAACAAAACTTGATAGAAAATGTCAAAAGTATGTGAGTAAATCGGATTTTCGTAATATTTGTTAAACTTTATATACTAATAAAACTATAATGAGCTGTCGCAGCAAACGTGGTTTTGCCATAATATTAAGTATTTCGCCCATAATATTTTATTGAAGTGACTAAATAAGTATGGCACCATGGCAACGTCCATCGCTATCCCGTCGCACAAACAATGGTCGCCGTCAGTCTCGAGTTGTAATAATTTATTAAATATATTTTATTCGAAAAATGCACTTATCAATATAAAAAGTACCCAGTAGCCGATTCTCAGACCTACTGAATATGCATATAAAATTTGGTAAAAATCAGTTAAGCCGTCTCGGAGGAGTACGGTAACTAACATTGTGATACGAGAATTTTATACTTAAAAAGAAGATACTTCATATTCCAATTTCTTGTTAAAAAGTACCTACTCTATTTTTATGGCTCCTAGGTCTGCCCTTGATTATCGATTCCACGCACAAGTATGGATTATTTCTGAAACTGAAAGGAATGGGGCTGAATAAAACATGGAGAAGGCGTACGACGAAAATAGATTTCACACCTTGAATTTGAGCCCCGAACTCTTGAAAACTTACCTCAAGATCAAGGGGCTAGCATTTACAATCGACTGCAACGTGTTCGTAAACGAATGAATAAAAAAAAAAATAACTAGCAAACATTATAATACTAACTTTTTTGAGGAATTCGGTTGCAAATGTAGCGCTTGTGAAGGCACTGTTGTGAACTTCGTACAAATTCGATACTGCAAATATTATGTTGTTATAAATTGTTCGTGCTAAATCCTATAATATTTGGTTTTGGAGGTGGTTAAAGCCACCTCCAAAACCGAATATTATGGGATTCGGGAAGTTTCCGTGTTAACTTCTCGTGAGACGTGAAGTTTCGGCTTTAGCATTATTTATTAACTTTTACAGATAAAGTTCTGTAAAAATTTTGAAAATACTTTCAAACATTTTCAAATATTATATTATTGATTTGTGAATTGGTCTTCAATTCACTTCAATTTCATGAGTGGATAAATTGAACAAGTAACATTTCGTAACATACGGAAAATAACTATTTTTTTCATTATTATTTTAATAAAACTTTACAAGTTACAACTTATCCACTTCATAACCTAGCTAATATTATATCTGGCTACACATATAATCCATAGTTTTTCTATTTCATATAATTTTTCCGGCCCAAAAGCCTCCATTTATGGAAAAAAACGGGAAGTTTTTTCATGTTACTTACCTTACTCATCCACTCACGTCTTGAATTGCATTTGTGTATATTATATGTATATGTAATAAGAACTTATTAAGTAGGTACAAACAAATTTTATAAGCATAAATTTTTACTGCTTTTAGGGTTCCGTACCGAAAGGGTAAAAACGGGACCCTATTACTGAGACTTCGAGGTCTGTCCGCCTTTCCATCTGTCCGTCTGTCCGTCTGTCCGTCTGTCCGTCTGTCCGTCTGTCCGTCTGTCCGTCTGTCCGTCTATCCGTCTGTCTCCAGTCTGTAACTCAAGAACCGCTATTGCTAGACTTCTGAAATTTTCACAGATTGTGTATTGCGCTGTGGAAGCAGTAAAAGTTTTTTTCGCTCGAGTTTTTTTCTTCGGTATGAAAAATCAGTGATATTGCTTCACCTACCACTTTCATAGCGAACTAAACAAGGGATACAGCTGACCTATTAATACAATATTTATTAATAATCTTTTCAAAGAAAGTCGCGGGCAGTAACACCCTCGTATGCAAGGCGCTTTATCCGAGAGAATTGGTAAAGTTCAAAAGTCATAATGATTAAAATAGCAGTCCCGTTTTATTGACGTTCCGATAAGGGACTGAAAGTTTGTTGCTAATGTCGACGACAACATTTAATTAACGCTGCTTGTGGAATGACACCGGAATTTTATTATTAATTATTAAAGTACACACAGGTAATATTTGAGAATTTCGGAAAAAATGGTAGTGCCTACCTGCTGCCATTATTGATATTATATAAAGCACTAGCTGTCCCGGCAAACGTTGTTTTGCCATTTAAAGTATTTCTACTTCATCAGCTGTTGATACAAAATGTTACCCCCTCTTTTGTCCCCTAAAAGGGTCCATTCACTATCCTGCATTGCAGTCCGCCGTGCGACCTGCAATGCAGGATAGTGAATGGACCGTTTTAGAGGGGTGGGGGGAAAAATGTTATACACCAGATGTTAAGTTGGAAAAACAGTTAATAATATAAAGTAAGTCCATTAAAGAAAAAGTTTAATACAAAATCTGACCCCCTCTTTGGTCCCCTTAGAGGGCTATGGGGGGGTGGGGGGGGTTGATTTTTATACACCAGATGTTGAGTTGGAAGAAGGCAAATATATTTGCGAAAACCGTATGCAAATCGGATCAGTAGTTTTCGTGTTAAAGCAAAAGTCTTATACAAAATCTGACCCCCTCTTTCGTCCCTTTAGAGGGGTGGGGGAAATTTTTTTATACACCAGATGTTAAGTTGGAAGAAGACAAATATATCTGCGAAAACCGCATTGAAATCGGATCAGTAGTTTTCGTATTAAAGCAAAAGACTTATACAAAATCTGACCCCTCTTTCGTTCTTTTAGAGGAGTGGGGGGAAATTTTTTTATACACCAGATGTTAAGTTGGAAGAAGACAAATATATCTGCGAAAACCGCATTCAAATCGGATCAGTAGTTTTCGTGTGATAGTGGAACAAACATACAGACAGACAGACAAAAAAACTGACCACATTTTTGGCTTCTATAGCGATGTAGTGACACCCTCCGCTTATTATTTTTTGAATATCTTTAATGTACAGAATCTTCATTTCTACAGTTTTATTATATGTATAGATAAAAGACCAAAAAATGACGGTTGTTGCATGGGTTTAAATTAGTATTTGTTGTTATAGCGGCAACGGAAATACACAAGCTGTAAAAGTTTCACAAGTCTAGTGGTTCTTGAGATACAAGCAGACAGATAGACAGACAACGAAGTCTTATAATAGGGTCCTATTTTTACCCTTTGGAACCAAAAATATTAAAACGGTAATTCTAACTGTTGTTGGCTAATGTCGATTAGACTGACTAACGATAACATAGATATCTATTCATTTCTATTCATTTTCAAACCCAAATAATACATTTCGTTATATTTTACTCGTATCTAAATCTAGTATTTCCATTAGTAAAAACAATGTAAGTAACACAAATACGTCTACTTTATTTCTAACTTCGACATATTTTTAAATGGAATCGATACAGTTCGTTCCATTCGATATAAATAGTGTTGATGAGGAATATCGATTTCGGTCAATCGGAAAAAGTATCGAATTATGCGATCTATTATTCAAAACTCGTTTCAGTGGAAAGTGACCCATGACATTGCGGGCACCTTGTTAAGTAATTTATTGTACTTTCATCGCATGTTCTAGAAGGACTTCAAAATCAATGACGCGGCCTTTAAATAGGTGGATTTTAAGAGGCTCTTACTTTAACATTTTCCGTAAGTGTGATCCAAAATCATGAACCAGTGCGATTTGAGTCTTGGTTGGTTAGTGAGATGTCAGTAGTGGATGCAATAATTAATGTAAAATTCTTAAAATTTATAGGTTTAATTAACTTTTGAGAAACTACATCACACCACAAATATTTTTTATGAGTTCCACATCAATTTTACTGGTAGTGGTCGCGTTTAGACAAGGTGAGCTACGCAAGTTTTTTTTTAAGTGAAAACTTCTTTAGCGGCATTGAGCACTTTTGTGGGATGGGTAAAAACTGTGAAACTCGCGTCAGATTTTCGTGCTGATCGAAAAACCATGGAAAAACTGTAAGACGGTTGGAGAGTAGTGTTTTGTGTCGAACTCGAACTCGAACGAAATGTACAGTCGGGAAATGAGTTGTTTAGCAGAAATGTACAGTCGGGGAAATGAGTTGTTTAGCAGAAATGTACAGTCGGGGAAATGAGTTGTTTAGCAGAAATGTGCAGTCGGGGAAATGAGTTCTTTAGCAGACGCGCTGATTAAGGCCGCGTTTCCACCTGCAAGACAACTGTCGCGAGAAGTGTCTGACAGTCTGTCTGACAGCAGCTTTTTTTTTCGATTGTCGATATTTTTTAATCGATTGTAAGGGTTTCGATTAATTAATTAAAACGGTCGTTTTTTTTTTTTTAAATCGATTTTCATAAAAAATGAGTTAAAAAAATAATGCACAACGTTAATGATCAAGTTTTCACTTCTGCCGGCGCTCCCGGAGTGCAACCCGTCTTTTTTTTTTGTAATGTCATTATGTGCCAATACTCATCCTGAGTTTAACCATATTCTAAAGCCACTATATATTATATACCTACTATGCTATCGATCATATTGTTATTTGTTACTATGATGTAACCACTAACAACATTCGTTTACAGTCTGACAAAAAAGAGTGGACGGTGAACTAAATTTTGTAATCGTAATCACTAATCAGTATCAAAATATGGTGTTTATCGCCTCGTATTATATAACTACTGACAACTTTTGTACACTTAAAATATTATCATTCTGGAACATTTTATATTTGGTTTAATAAAGTATCTCAATATTTTATGTAATTTTAAATTTCTGTGCGGCGTCTACTTACTCTATTTTGACAAGCTATATTATGTTCTACCAATGCGGGAAACGAGCATGACGTATAAGAAAACATCTCGAAACAGTAGGAATAGTTCCATAATAATATAAATTCAATTTTACTTACGGGGCGGGAAATCTCAGGGGTTCGGAGGAAGATCCCTTAAGGTAAATAAGGTCGCCACGTATTTTCGTCAAGTTTTTACCAGGCTAGTTTTTGTACTTATAAACTAGAATGAATACAAACGTTATCGAAGTGACTACAGCTGAAATTGTTTAATGTATATTAACTGTTATATAATGTAATTAATAATTATGCATTTCTCTGTCTATTTGTAATAATTATTATTTTTAACAAAAAATTAAAACCGACTTCCAAGGTAAAAACAATATTAATAGCATCCTTATAATATGAACTAAAAAGTATTAAATAATTTTTCCTACCTAATATGTAGTGCCTTTTCCCGAATTCGGCTAAACTTCAACTATTTCTGTACTCAATCTTCATCATTTTGAAGTCGGTACCAGATATAGCTGAATCTTTATTTCTTTGACAGAAAATTTGAAACTTTTGGAACTGGCACCGACTTCAAAATTATGAAGATTGAGTACAGAAATAGTTGAAGTTTAGCCGAATTCGGGAAAAGGCACTACATATTAGGTAGGAAAAATTATTTAATACTTTTTAGTTCATATTATAAGGATGCTATTAATATTGTTTTTACCTTGGAAGTCGGTTTTAATTTTTTGTTAAAAATAATAATTTCACTCTTTTTAGTTACCTAGTAGGTAAACTGTTAGTGCCAATTCAAATTGTATAAAAAATAGTTTCATATTGTCTTCACTAGATGTCACTGAGGCGCTCCTGTGTCGCGCTATCGCTTGTACGTAGAAGTTTTATATAGGTAGTTGTAACTTGTAACAGATTATCGTTGTGTGGTTGAAAGTTTGTAAGCAACTGACGTCTGACAACTCAACAGTGAGCTTGGTGTGAGCAGTGAGCATTGAATTGACAACATAAATCATAATATTGAGTGGTAATTGATCTCGTATAATTGTTATTAAAGGTGAACGCAGATTTGGCCGCACCGCACGCACCGCAGTCGCCGTATTCGCAATTCTTCATATTATTATGAAGTTGCGAAGACTGCGGCGCGGGTAGGTAGGTATGCGAGCTTGCCTATAACTTCATATAAAGAATTCCGAATGCGGCGACTGCGGTGCGTGCGGTGCGGCCAAATCTGCGTTCACCTTAAGTTGACCTCCGTCATAGTCCGCGAATTTATAAGTGGTCGTCGGTGGTACTGCGTATATTCTACGTATCTTATTACAATTTGTTAAGACTGATATGAGTCATACAGCATACCCCAAGGCCCAAATATCAGGTAGATAGATAAATTTAAACAATACATTTAAAAAGATCTAAGTGAACACGTGCCGCAAAATGCTTGCAGCGTGGCATCACAATAGACATAACTACCAGTACTTCGACTGCTATGAGACTGACGAGTATTAATATCTGTCGTTTCTTTCGTGTTTCGCCAGGATAAGTTAAAGGCTGGCGCGCTGGCTGGTATAATTTAATGTTAAAAATATGATTTTGATATTGAATTCTGACAGTTTTCTTTGCATGTGCCAAAATATAAACAACTAAATTTGTAGGTTACGACCCTAGCGACTACTTTTGTCATAATACGTCAAACTTAAAAAAATTGCATCAGTTCTAAGTCAGCATACTCTATCATTCTGTCTACTCTGGCGGCATGCCGCATGCCCTGACATTCCACTTAGAACTTGAATACGATGTTTACGTACGCGTCGCCGCGCGCCGCCGCGCCCCGCGCGGCGACGCCGTTGCCTCTGCGGCGCCGACCGCCGTGTATATTAAACAGCCTATAATAATTGGTGTTGTTATGTACATAATTATTATTATTGTATCCATACCTATGCCTTGTACTATTATCTATTTTGTGCCATGAGACATTGGTGACCTTAACACGACGTGGTAATGATGATGATGACGATGATGATGATGATGAATTTGAATTGCATGGTAGCATATGCTTTCTGTTCTTAAAACAACGCCGAAACTCCCAAACGTGTATCTATAAAGAGTCAGGAGTTCTCTCAGCATCTTCGAAACCATGGTATACCTTGACCCAATATTTGACTTTTTGGTAGCATATTCTTAGTACACTTCACATAAAACCAAAATCCCCATATGTTTCCATATAAATTTCGAGGAGTTCCCTCGATTACTCCTGGATCCCATCATCAAGTCACCACTTTTGTGAACATGGTACCAAATTGGAGTGAAACCTAATACAACAAAACAAAAATTTCGAAAATCGGTTCACAAACGGCGGAGTAATCGTTGAACATACAAAAATAAAAAAAAATAAAAAAATATCCACAGCCGAACATATAACCTCCTCGTTTTTTGGAAGTCGGTTAATTATTATATTTAAAGGTAATGCTTATCGACTGTTATATCAACGTATGCGTATGCAAGCCGGTCTGGTCTGCGAACATAAGCGAACTAGAAATTTTTCAGACCTATTCCATTTAATATGTTGTTAGCATACTCTAAGAAACATATTTAACAATTATCCACCTCTATAAGGGGAAGCTCGCCCAGGATTAACTTTTACTCAGATCTGTATAAGGGGGCGTCCACAAATTACGTGAGGTGTTTAGGGGGGGGAGGGGGAGGGGCTTCGAGTCAAATCTCATCTAATCTCACGTTGGGGAGAGGGGGAGTCTCGGCAAATCTCACGTAATTTTGTTCTCAAGAAAATAATACTATTTTAATAAGATTTAATCGTAAGCGTAATTGTTAAACGATTAAGATCATTCACAAATTCGTTCGAAAGAACATCTACTGACTGTCAAACCAAACGTTTACGTAAGAAGCCCATATTTTGAAAAATCTCACGTTGGGAGGGGAGGGGGGGTTGAATAAAATCTCACGAAATCTCACCAGAGGGGGAAGTGGGGTCGAAAATTAAAAAAAAAACACCTCAAGTAATTTGTGGACGACCCCTATGTAAGCCTAAATAATCAGTAATCATGTAATAGATATAATAAGTTACAAGTTCGCGACATTTTTTAAGCTTTCGCCCACCCCCGGGTCGTAATCCAGCCGAAACTCCGTTAAGTGGGCGACTAACCCAAAAAATCAAAGATCGTCCTTCTCTCTTCACACTCACGCCTGTTTTTCATAATTTGTTTTTAATTGTGTATTATAATTTAAATTATGCCAGGTGAAAAAGGATGACGCGGATTCATCTCTAAATTATAGTCCGCGCGGAACTAGTTGGCCGCGCCTTAAGTAGGGACGGGGGTGCTGATGGTGATTGCTTGCTGCTCGCAACGCACATGAGATTAGACAGTGACGACCAATCTCGAGATATCCTGAACAATAATATTATTTAATTATTGAAAAGAATAAATTAAAGACAATTGATCAGTTTTATAATCTAAATTATTGACATCGGCTTTCCGTTTTTTAAAATGCACTTTAAATATTATTTCCTTAGATTATATTTTTATCGGCGGACTCATCTTGCTATTTAAATCTCTTGTGCTTTTTGTCTTAACTAGCCAGAACTGCTTAGAACTGTCAAAATCAAGCGCCCCCGCCTCTCCGTCCCACCGCTCACATACCTAAGGCGCGGCCAACTAGTTCCGCGCGGACTATAGTTTTTTCTCAATAACTCGATAAATCGACTGCTCCTAGGTAGACTATCGTAACATCAAAAACGCAACTTTACAGGAGGAGCGTTTGAAGTTGCAAATTTGAACCACGACTTCATTTTTTAACCGATTGTTATAAAATTTGGCGTGAGCAACAACAATAGTAGGTATTAACTTATGCAATAAAATTAGCTTGGCTTAGCTGAAATTATTGTTGCGATATTATTCTTTGGAAAATCTATAACGAAAATTATTGCAACTAACACTTACCACAGTTTACGTTGAGATTTCTCCTTTTTAAAATATTGTAACGTTTACTTACTATACTATACGGGGGACTTCTTTAACGTTTTTTTATGGTATGTAAGACATATCATAGTTTACAGGGGAATTGCCTAATTCGAATTTATAGTATGTTTGAGAAAATAAATTATTTATAAATTATCTTTTCTGAAAAAAGTGTGAAATACCTTTAAAATCTATACTAATATTATAAATGCGAAAGTATCTCTGTCTGTCTGTCTGTATCGCTTTCACGCCAAAACTACTGAACCGATTGCAATGAAATTTTGTACACAGATAGTCTAAAGCCTGAGAAAGGACATAGGCTACTTTTTAACTGGACAAAGGGGTTGTAAGGGGGTGAAAATGCGTAAATTTGTTCAAATTAAGTTAGTTCCAAAAATTCGTAATAGATGGCGCTGTGCATCTTCTACATCGCGCTGACGCTTGCTCTAAAGCCTTTCTATAAGACGTGGTATCATCTTAAATTAACTTTCCGATTTTTTCAATTGCTATATCTAATGTACGTTATTAAATCATTAATCAGTACTTTATATTACTTATATGCAGTGACGTAACCTTAAACCTATCAATGATAAATAGTTTATGGGTAAAGTTGTGTAATTGGGGGGCAAAATAAGCTTTATTTGGCATAAATGAAGTTTAATTCGAAAAAATGAAATACTAAGTGCACACTGCACAGCTGTTTTTGGGTGTTTTGATTACCAAGGTTTTTATAAAAGCTTTTGACACCAATTTTGTTGACATCGCGCGCTATAAGTTAGTTAAATAGTGCGCGCTGAAGTCCACGCGGACGAAGTCGCGGGCAACAGCTAGTTTGTTTAATAAATTTTAGAAGTAAGTAGTTGACATGATTTATACCGTTAATGTGCAAAAAAGTGCTAAAATATAGTAAGCAATCAACTTAATTGGCTAGCAAAGCATCATTAGTAGCAAAAATTTTATTTTAAATATTTTTTTGTAACCTTCTTAAAAAATCATATGATAAGCCTTATAACTTATGTGTATTTATCACAATGTATATAATCCGCTTATACTTATACAATATTATTAAAAATACGAAAATTGATCTCTATTCGTTACCTCTTTACACCCAAACAATTTTCCTGACATTTGGTATGAAAATACTTGGAGTCCTGGGAAGGGACATTTTTATACTGGGATAGGAAGAATCCTACGTTCTTTACTATACAGTCCCCGTGAGACAAACGAATTTTTGGCTCTACAGAGTTGTGGGCATCAACTAGAAAATTTTAAATACTGCTAGGTATATTAATTTCATGTCACTGATTTTTGCTAAGGCCTGTTATCAATTATTATTTCTTTATCGCTATCACATGGGTCCATTATTACGAACAATGGCTCCTGTGAACCAGATACACTTTAATTAAAGAATTAGGATGGCTAAGAGTGCTATGTGTCAAATGCGTATAGCCTTGCGTGACAAAATGTTTTCTTTAAAAAGTAAGACATAACTTGTCTACACTTTAGTATACAATACACCATACTTCAACAGACCGCAGATATATCGACGCCTTCGAGATGTGATAATGAAGGAAAATGCTCCAAATTTCAATTTGACAGTTTTCAGAACCAACGCGTCCATCCTGGCTAAGCTAAAAGTTATGGCAAGGCTCTTTACCACAATATGCCTCAAATCTATTTTAGAATACAATGGACACATAATATCCAAAAGAAAGGAGACAATATTAAAATAGTCATTGACAAGACTAAGGTCGAAAGACCGCGGGGCCGCAGTCCCATGCGTTAGTCCGATCAAATACGCACCTAAATTATTGAGTCCATTGTTTACGACGCTTTTCTAGTGGCTGAAGATAGGAAAAGCTGGCTTAACATTATTAGAAGGAAACGTATTAATTTCAGAAAAAATATTAGTTGACAAACGGGTAAAGACAAGTTGGCCTTGAATAAGCTTAGTATTCTCAACAGAGCGAGATAGTATTTCAGTGCGATGCAACGCCTAATAACTCTACAAGGCGAAGATTCAGCCTCTCGTCGAATACTGTTCCCATCTCTGGGAAAGGGCGACAAAATACCAACTATTTGCTCTGTATAGTAACCAACAAAGGGCCGCTTAGATTGTGGCCAGCCATAATGTTTCAAACAAGCCAGACCCCTTGGATTTATGCTCAGATGTGGCTTCGCCCTGCATCTTCTATCTGCTGTATCAAGGGGAGGTGCTTCGTTATCACACCTCTTGCAACATTTCAACATCATTCCACGGGAAAATGTACTATCTTGATGAGTCTTTCACAACAAATCTGAATCAAACTGCCGCCAGCAGTATTTCCGGACCAATGCGATCTGAAAACCTGAAGAAGAAAGCGACCTTCTTAAAAAGGCTGGCAACGTATTTCAACTCTTCTGATATTGCGAGCGTCCATGGGTTGTCCACTTGCTTCCCATCAGGTGCTCTTTTGCCCCCTAATTTCATAAATAATAGTTGTAATAAAAGAAATAAGTCGGTAAAGTATCGTATGTTAATGAATAGTACGACGTAGAACGTAGTAAGATATATAGGTAGATACAATAAATAAAAAATAATAGTTTCCGTAGTAGAATGTCGTATAATTAACATACAATATTTATCATAACTTAAATTCCAACGAACAAAATCGTAAGTTACACTTGCAATATATTTGTCAATAGAAGTTTCAATGTAAACTATTGTAAGTAGTACAAATTATAGTTTACGTTAATCTTTATGCGGCGTAGACAATCGCAACTGATACATACGATGTGTGAATTCGGGCATCTGCTCCCCTATTATTCCGCGTAGACTATCTCTAAGGGACTTACAATAAATAACATCGGAGGCGTTTGAAACATACTACAGTTTACGTTTCGAAAAAGGCACTTATACTTCGAATTTAATATATTTTCTTGAAGATCCTAAAAGATCTAACATAATTATATGCATTTTCGCAATAAAACGAAATTTGCAAATTTGTGGCTTACGATAGTCTACCTAGGAGCAGTCGAAATATACAACATTTTAAAAATCCGCTAGGTCGGTATCTCAGTGATAGAATTTTATACAATGTGTTAAAATATAAACATAGTTCAATGCGCGGCTATGGCAATAAATGAAAAATTCGTGAAAATTTGATGCATCTTTGTGATTATTTTCTATCGATAAAATTTTAAGATATCGTATTTTTTGCTCAGATCGAATTCTTGGAAATATAATGTAGTATCAAATTTTAGAACATGATAAATTTCGGAACTTATTTTTAAGTATAAAAATGAATTATAAAATCGAAAATTTTGGGTTAGTCGCTCCCTTAAGGCGCGTTCAGACGTGCGCGTGTTCTGCGCGTTTTCTGCTGTTTAGTGTTTGGGATAACAAACGCGCTGAATCAGCAGAACACGCGCACGTCTGAGCACGCCCTTATACGCTGGTCTCCAATCAAAGCACGACACTCTGTTCTAAACTAAGATTTTTACACGCTTGTAAAAACGTGATGTCATATGAAAGATGTTTCGATATTTTTTCTCTTCCGTTCCTATTTCCGTTATGAACAGCGAGGATGTACTTTTACAGCCAGCTGTAAGGAAGTGCGTTATTACTAGATGTATATTTGCAATTATATTTTCTTAGAAATCTGTGTTAAAATAGAATAAAAAGCGTAAGTGTCAGTTTCTCTAACGATTGAGAAATCATTAATCTTATGTTTTAAAAGGTATATAGTAGAAAATTACTTTGCTAATAATATAATATCGAGTTGTCGATTGAACAGTCCTAAAATATTCGTTATTAGTAGGTCGCCTCAGTGAACACAGCCATCTAAGTCATAGTTTTATATGAAATAGCTTTTGTCCGCGGTGGCTTCGCTCGCGTTAAGAAATATTTTTATTAATTAGGTATCAAAGTTTCAGCCCGATCGGTTTAAAATTGACAAAGTTTCATACTAACTTTCATCCCCGATTTTATCGCCTTGGGGGTAGAATTGATCAAAATCCTTTCTTAGCGGATGCCTACGTCATATTATCATCTACTTGCATGACGAATTTCAGCCCGATCCGCCCAAACTCCAGTGGTTTGGGCTGTGCGTTGATAGATCACCATGTCAGTCAGTCACCTTTGACTTTTGAGTTATTTAAATATAGACAGGCATTTTAATTAGAATACTATTTTAGATCCGATGTTTCTAAAAAGACTTGGATGTAAAGTGAAAAGTTAATAATTGCAATTAAAAAGTTCGTTGGATTTTAGTCACAGCCAGTATTTGAACTACTTGTAAACATAAAGTTACCTACTGAGCGAGGCCACGTTACTCAGTTGCGTTGCGTCGTTGAAACTGAACGCATAATTAACGCGCGTCAACACAATGCAAGGTAACAAAAAAACACGAAATCTGTATTGTGATATATTTTTTTTTTGTAGAGACATCAGCTCTGCCCCCAAAAAGGCAACAATGCTAAGAGGAAATTCTTACCAAAATACAGTTTGTAAAGTACGGTTAACAAAAATAAAGTACATACTTTGAAAAGTCCGTAAACAAATCACGTTATTAATTACGAGCTTTTGCCCGCGGCTTCGCTCGCGTTAAGAAGTATTATTATATACAAACTTTCATCCCCTATTTTAACCCCTTGGGGTTGGAATTTATCAAAATTCTTTCTTAGCGGATGCCTACGTCATAACATCTACCTGCATGCCAAATTTCAGCCCGATCCGTCCAGTGGTTTGGGTTGTGCGTTGATAGATCACCATGTCAGTCAGTCACCTTTGAGTTTTATATATACAGATTAAGATTATAGTTATAGCGTCATTCAACGTTGCACTTCATCTTCTGTGCGTTTTTACGTCAAAATATCAAATTAGACGATGCATCCAAAGAATTCTATTTAAACTGAGGGATGCATAACGCAACGCATCGCTATGGCCGAGAATGGTATTGTAATACATTATATATATCTGCATTATACCATATAATTACTAATTATTATGCTTTATATTATAAAGTAAACTTACAACATCAGTCAACGTCTGAGCGTTGACTTTGCGGCGACGCACCGCAACGTACCTTAGCAATGTGGCCTCGTTCTAAGCCTTTGGGAAGGATGAAAGGGATTTTTGTACGCTCGTCACAAAGCTCGGAGTTGGCAGTCAAATTACAAAAGTAACTTTACTAGGGACCTTTTATTAAAAGCCGGGTGAAATTTTATACAGGTGATTCGCATTCTTAGAAGTATCTGAAATGCTACGACTATGAAATTGCGTCCTGACGACATTTTAAAATACCTAACATAATATTATATCGTTTTATAGGTAAGGAAACTATAACTTGCATAAAAGATGATAAAAGGCAGGAATGTACAGGTTGTAACAAAACAAAAAAAATGCTAAAGGGTGTGTAATAATTTTGTGTATTGTACCCCTTATTTAGGGTTTACTGTGCAAGTAGCAGCGCTGAAGAAGTTGCTTTTGAAATCTATGTTTCTAAAGGCAGGGTCTCAACGTCATTCACTTCACTGTCTTTCAATAATATTTTTAGAATCTTTACTTTTATTTAATTGTTTCCAAGTAAGTTTAACATTTTGCGATAATCGCGTGTCCTTTAAACTAGCTCTACACAATATTCCCAAAATAACCAGCTATAGTCGCTCGCGAATACTGTATTGTATCAACACATAAAACTCTAAAACATCGCGTTATGTCAGCAAACAGATGAGTTAATCATCGCACAGGGCTAAATATACCGTAGGGCGAGGCTGGTGCATTAAATTTTTATCACGACACTTGATATACTAGAGTAGGGACACCGCACATAGTAGTCAAACTAGGTCACTGTTAAGCATTTGTGTACTAACCCTCAAAATTGATTGTTGTTGACTTGTAAATGCAGTCTTGTTCTAAAATCTAAATCATGTGAAGAACATAACTGCATTCATAGCTCAATACGTATTTTTGTGGGTTAGTACACGAATGCTTAACAGCGTCTTATTCCCATGATTCATCAGTTTCTCAACTATCTAGTATCTACGATATTATTTTGTTGTAATTCAGAACTTTTATCCAAGTAACTATACTTTTGTCTTTCGTAGAATAGAAACCGATATCAAATCACTTGATGTATTAATGGTAGAATACGAACGTGAGAATTTGCTATGGCTCATTATGAACGTTGCCATTTTTTTAAACAACGTGCTATTTATTCCCATGCCCACTCGGTTTATGCTTCCATACTCTCACTTGCTCAAAGCAAAACATAAGAAAAGTCTAATTCATTATTCAAATTCTTTATTATACCTCATTCTTTATACTCAATTAATAATATACAACTACTAGGCAGGCTAATAGACAGGTAATCAATCATAATTTTCTATTAGGCCAAAAATAAGACAGCAATAATTCCGATCGATTCGACGCGATATCCATAGAGTCACGAAGACGTCTATGCTTATCCAATGTCATTGCTTTTAGCCAATCAAGGCTAATACAATTTGAACTTAGCCTTGCAGTGTACCGACTACTATTCCATCGTTTGTCTATTACAGTTTTATGGTCTGCGGCTAAAAATTAACACGCGCGTATCTACCACCTGTTGGCTGTTACTATGCAATGCTAACATAGAATACGTACCGGAGCAGAGGGACCAAAGTTAAAATATAATAAGATTCAAAATGCAGTTAAGGGCCTTCCCTACGGAGAATCCGTAATATGCCGTATTTAGAGCCTTATAAACTCATAATTTAAAAGCTACAGAGTTTTTTTTTAAATACAGCAATAATCATCAGTACATGATTATTGCTGTATTTTTTTTTAATCAAAATTTCTTTCCACGTTTTAAATTTCCTTTTTTTGTTTATTATACTCATGATATCAGCTTCCAAAGTCAAGCCAATTTATTAAAATTCAAGCGTACATTCAGCATCTCCTTAATATTTACAAATTACTTTTATTTGAAATACACTTTTTTTATGTCAATTTTGAACTAAGATAAGTAAAAAAATAGGGTTTTTGTGCGATCACGGCAACTCGGCAAATGTATGGTCAAGGTCGTTTGCTCGGGGGATGGCCTTAAGGCTGCTCTTTCGAAAAAAGCGTGCAGATGAAACAACTTTTCATCGGCATTAACAGAGTAATTATATCTGAAAAAAATAATTAGTAATCTACATGATGTGATACGTAATTTGGTTTTGCCATATTTTTTCTATCGGTATCACATAATAAAGAAATAAAAAACCAAATCACCTCCAAATCGTTGAATGAAACCATTTTACTCCTTCATTATTTATCAAAAGAATATATAAAAAATATCTACTGCTCTGCAATACATAAGTTAATAATTTGGTTTTTTTACTTTTTTGAAATATGTATTATATTAAGCCTTAAAAAGGTTTTTTCTCCTATTTCGCCCTATCATGGACGCGGCGAGCGTCGTAACCGCCACCGTACAAGGCGCGCTGTTGTGAATGTTATTTTAATGTCATTTACGTCGATGTTCGCACTGACAGACAATCGACCTGCTAATTTAGGGAGAGAGGGCCCTTAATAGGAACTTTCAAAATGATGCGCTATAGCAACGCTGTCGGGAAAGAGAGTGAAAATTAATATAATCACTATCACGGAAGATAACTGTAAGATCATATCCTATGAAAAAGTTTACAGTGAAACATCCTTGGTCGTGAGTTCGACTCACACAAATAATACACGTATCTACTATACAGATACTGATAATAATATTAGGGGGCGTCCACAAATTACTTGAGGTGTTTTTTTTTTTAATTTTTCGACCCCACTTCCCCCTCTGGTGAGATTTCGTGAGATTTTTCAAAATATGGGTTTCTTACGTAAGCTTTTGGTTTGACAGTCAGTAGATTTTCGATTACGCTTAAGCCGTTAAGTTTTTTTTATTAATTAAGTCTTAAGCATACGTACAATCTAGATGAAATGGACGAAAATAGTATTATTTTGTTGAGAAAAAATTACGTGAGATTTGCCGAGACCTCGGGGGTCGAGTCAAATCTCATCTAATCTCCCCAACGTGAGATAAGATGAGATTTGACTCGACCCCCCCCCCCCCCCCCCCCCCCACCTTACATAATTTGTGGACGCCCCCTTATTAGACAATAGTCATAGGAGCAACAGGAATGGTCGCCAAGAGTATCCGAAGGTATTGTGACATACTGGACGCAAAATTAGATCTAACCATAATGCAAAAACAAACAGCTATCTGCTATTCACATAAGCACAATATTTTGCAAAGTTTTAGGAAGCAAAGCAACGTGCTAACACAAGGTTTCTCAAAGTGGGGTTCGCGAACCCTTAGGGTTATTCAAAATTCACGTAATGTTGGCTTAATAACTAGCAGGCACGCGCAGCACTCTTTTGGCGCTTTATGTGTTTTAATTAGTTAGTAAGGGGTTCTCTGTTACCTGGAAATTGTAACAGGGGTTCGTGGATCTGAAAGTTTGAGAAACCCTGTGCTAATAGACGAAGGTAAATCCGCAGTATCATCTCCCTGAAGGGCGGAACTAGAACAGATGCCAGCGTGAGCTGAGAGAAGCTTTTCACTCTCTTTCATTAGGTACTAGCGACGCACATTCTAGTCACAATTTTTATACGTTTGAGAATCTAAAATATTAAGAGTTAGAAAATCTAAAGTCTGCGTTTTCTTTCTCTGTTTCCATGGACACTGGCAGCATCAGAAGAGCTGCAGGTGCGTTGCCGGCCTTTTAAGAGGGAATATGGTAATAGGGAAGGATAGGGATGGGAAGGGAAGGGAATAGGGGAGGGTAAGGAAGGGAATAGAGTAGGGGATTCGGCCTCTGGTAAACTCACTCACTCGGCGAAACATAGCGCAAGCGCTGTTTCACGCCGGTTTTCTGTGAGAACGTGGTATTTCTCCGGTCCATTCGTGCCGAAGCATGGCTCTCCCACGTATAGTTAGTAGTAATTAAAAAAATTAGGAGAATTTTCCTAAAATTTTAGGAAATATTATTACTTAGGTACATAAATTTTGTAAAATATTATGTTTTACATAATATTTTTTATTAAGTACTAGATGACGCCCGCAACTCCGTTGCGCCAAAACTCGTTTATCGCGCGGGAAACGCACATTTTCCCAGGACAAAAAGTATCCTGTGTCCTTTCCCGGGACTCAAAGTATCTCCATGCCAAATTTCAGCAAAATCGGTTCAGTGGTTTGAGCGTAAAGAGGTAACAGACAGACAGATGGACAGACAGACGGACAGACCGACACACTTTCGTATTTATAATATCAGTACCACAGACACTGTGATTAGTACGGATAGCAGTTCAGGTTACCCTCTATTTACAATATCCTATCCTACGAATAATAAAAACTAAGGAAGAGTAACTCCGTCAAAAAACATGCTCCAAAATACTTGTCAAAAAACTTAGGTTCACTTTTCATACATTTGCAATATTTAGGTGACCTTGAGCGGTACAAAGGCTGACGTTACATGACAGTTCGAATGGAACCAAATTTAAAGCTGTATTAGTATGGGAGTTACGTTTCCTTAGGTTTTATTATTCGTAGATCCTATCTATACCGGCTATTACTCATTGTAGGCATCCATTAGACGGTAGGTTTTGCTCTCAGTTTTACCACAGTCATGACTGTGACTGATGGATAACCTGCCATGTAAGAGCGTGACTGACGGTTGCATGAAGCTGATTGATGAAAACCTGGATATTTTGATTTTTGCTTCATGCAACCATCAATCACGAATTTTGAGTGAGTTTTGTCACATCTGACAAAATTGGATGAAACGTATACCTTAAATTTTGGCTTTGACTGACATGAAACTGAAAAGAATTGAGTGACCGTCTAATAACCATTCGTCAGTCCATCAGTCACCATCAGTCAAACATAATTCATGACTGACGGAATTGACTGACGCTTGCATGCCCGTGTAATGGATGCCGTAGAGTTTAACGGCCAATAAAATTTGGTAAGAAACTCATACGTTCCAAGATTTCGTATTCGTAAATTAAAACATAAACCGTTTGTGGAAAATTAATAAAATTTACTACCTAATTGAGTTTATGTATATTTATCTTGACTTATAAGTTATACCAGAGAATATATTTTTCTCTATGGTTATACTATAGTCGGTATAATAGGTACAGTATGGCGTAATAATACATTCTTGTAACATCCCAGGAAACCACAATCACAAACCTTTATTAAGTACCACTTTTTTATTATAATTATGGAAGCTTAGAATACCACGAAGTTTTCTAAATTACTAAGAATTTATGGAACCATCCTTTTAGATTTTTAATGTTAAAGTTGAAAAATCAAGACTGACCAGATGGATTGAAAATTTATCACATTCGACAATTTTTTTATTACTTGCCATTATGTTAGGAAGCTGATTTTTTTATGCGTAAAAGTACAATTCGTAAGCTTGAAAATCCAAAAAAAATAATTGCAAAAACTCACTAGACTTAAAAAAAAATATATTAAACTGAGCCGGCCGCATTTTTTCTGAAAATCATTAAAAAATTCGTAGCTCGAAAACGACAAAAAATCGCGGAACATACATGGGGGTAATTCGGATACCCCTGGACACAAGCTATCAAAATTTTTTTTTTGGACGTCACTGTTCTGGACTACCTGTACATATATTATAGATGTACAAAAATTTTACCCCTACAATTTTATTATAACTAGCTATATGACCGAGCTTCGCTCGGTATTCAAAAAATTCAAAAAACACATAAAATGACATTTTATGAAAATGATTCCTAACTAGATCGATTTATCGCCCCTGAAACCCCCTATATACTAAATTTCATGAAAATCGTTGGAGCCGATTCCGAGATTCCATACATAAGTGCTGCGCCCCCCGAGCCCCCCCCCCCCCCCCCTTTTTTATAACGATCGCTGGCTGCTGCCACAGCACGCTCACTGCGCTTGCTCGGCTCCCTCTGTGTTGTGGTCTAAGTTCTAACCTAACCTAACCTACTTTTAGATTTTCTGTTTGTTTTTTTTTTGGCGGGGGGCTGCGCCCCACGAGCCCCCCTTTCTTAGGTAGCCCTTTCTAAGTAGGCCTTCTGTTAAGTCTTTTCATTAATAATGAAATGAAATAGAAATGATGCGCTTGATACGGCCCCCGCAGTCATTTCGACAACTTGCTGGGGAATGTTTGTGAACCTTAGCCAAAAAAACAACTTTCTTACCTTATAATATTATACACGCTTAATACTCCGTTCACCTACAAAACTAAAAATCTATATCAGAACCAGATAAGTACTTAAATTGACAAATTGAATACAAAAACTCAAAACCTACACAGTTTAACTAATACCTAATAATTACACAAAAAATGTATTTTTTTAAATTGATAAAGGAATTAAAATAATATCTACACTCAGAATAATCAAATAACACAAACTAAAATATGAAAGTTATCGCAAATCACAAAAATAAAATATGAATATTTCAAAAGACTTTCATTTCAGAAGTTTGAATTTTGAATTTAGAATGCTACTTTCTTTTTTTTCAGCTAGTCAGGTCAGTCAAGAGTCAAGACATAATCTACTCATAATATAATACTTTAGGATGTGTACGTGTTCCTCGTAGACTGTAGAGAGTTCACTGTGAAAGTAGCAGCGCTGAAAGACCAATTTTTTTTTTCACTTATGTATGAGGAAACTGGTGACGCTCGGGCCCTTGCCCATACAAAAGTAAAAAAAAATACGTCTTTCAGCGCTGCTACTTTCACAGTGAACTCTCTACAAGGAACACGTACACACCCTAAAGTATTATGACTTAGTTTTGTCACACACTGTATGTTAGTTATAAACCGTACTCCTCCGAAACGGCTTCACTGATTTTTATATCATAAGTATTATGCATATTCAATAGGTCTGAGAATCGGCTACTGCATAGACTAAGAAAATAGTATGTCTGGTCTCTGGGTTACTGGCTACTTTTTAAGTTGATGAGTGGATTTGTTGAATAAATAATAGTAAATTACTACAACTCGATAGTGTCGACGACCATTGTGCGACGGGCTAGCGACGAACGTTGCCATGGTGCCATACTTATTAATCACCTCACTAAAATACTTTATATGGCAAAAGAACGTTTGCCGGGACAGCAAGTATTATTATAAAACTTAATAACATTTTTTCGAAACATGAACATCCCTTCTTACATTGCACCGCGCACGTCTGCGTCATACGGAGAACACTTCCCCAAAATTTTCAGTCTCTACGATTAGTGGTTTAGGTTTTATCGTAATTCTATTTTCTCTAATAATTGCTTTAACCCTAGATTTCGCCTAAAACACAGGGTAAACTAATTCTAGCAACACTGTAAACTAATGAGGTATGTACCTCATTAGTTTACAGTGTTTAACCATGTATATATTATTAATACTTACTGAAAATTATTAAGTAAGTAAGTATTATGATTATTATATCATTCAAGACAAAGCCTGTTATTGATAATATGATAATATTTAATATATATTATTATAAAATAGATAGATTAGTAAAAGTGTAACTTCATTTCTTATAAAAAAATATTTTTAAATTTTTGGCACTTTACACAATCTTTTGAGCATAAAATTAAATCTCAATGAAAAAAAAAAACACCAATTCGTACAGGAATAATTAATTTTGAATTTCGAACGCCAATATTTTTTTAACAATATGATGACAAAACATGTAAAGCCATTCAAGACAATCTTTCTAAATTCTACAAAAGTAAGGGAAAACAATAATATCATAATAACAATAAATTGTTACAAATATATAGTTATTGTTTAGATTTAATAACTAATTGTGGGAATAATGCGTGGAGGCCAAAGGAAGATCTTCCGACCGAGCGAGGTGCTATATATACCGCCGCGCTTAGAAAACTTCGATAGCGCGATGCAGGAATGTTAGGCGAATTGTGGGTACCGCCACATCACTCCCCCCCGAAGACCGGAGGTCGAATCTTGAAGTCTTGTCGCTTGAGTCGCCAGTGCCAGTGAGTTCCAGTGAGTCGGAACTGTTGCAGTGAGTCCCAGTGAGTCGGAACTGTGAAGCTGCTGCACGGGATCCAGTGAGTCGGATAGCTGCCGTGCGGGGCCGATGCTACGTGCTGACCAGGAGAGATGTGCTCTGCTTGCTGACCGGTCGGTGTAGTGAGAAAGCCCGATGATGCCGATGCGGAGGCGCCCAGGCCGCGGTACATTGCGGCTAGTGGACGAGGTACCCGATGAGGCGATGCTGGCTGGCGCGGTGCGGAGGGGCGGGGAGTGATGATGATGAAGGAGGCGTGTTCTGTCGAGGGTCATCAATGTGGGAATAATGCGTGGAGGCCAAAGGAAGATCTTCCGACCGAGCGAGGTGTTATGCTCGGTCAGGCCGAAGCCCACGTGATACATTTCAGCTGTCGTATATATACCGCCGCGCTTAGAAAACTTCGATAGCGCGATGCAGGAATGTTAGGCGAATTGTGGGTACCGCCACATTACGTGTTACGATAATATAATAGGCTTCATAAGTTGCAATTTCGATTGTAAATCTAGATAATTTACAAATAGAATGAGATCGCTTTACCGTGAATGGTGGCTTTATTTCATAAGCAAAAGAGTAATTACTCAAATGAGCTCTAATGGCTGGTTTACACGTATTAAGTGGATAAGTAATTAACTAAATTTTTACTTAATTTTAAGTTATCAATTGCATGTAAACACAAATTTAGTAGCAAGTAGCATGTTCAAATTTAGTGAAGTAATTATAAAGTCGTAAGTTAAAATTTAGTTGACTACTTATCTACTTAATACGTGCTAACCAGCCAAAACTTGCATGGCAAAAATAGAGTACACAGATTATGTCTATTGTGGCAAAAAGCAGTGATTGGCGTCTCTAACTCCCTGCGTCGCTGCAAGCCGCTGCTAAACGCTGTAAAGCGCTGTAAACTGTTCATGCTTTTTAACGACTTTTGAGGATAAATTTCAACAAACTATGAATTACATCTTCCATAAAATACATCAAATAATAATGATGCGAATTTTCGAGCAGATTGGACTAAGGAATCGAGTTGTCCCATACTAAATTCATCCCCCCTTTTCACACCCTTAGGAGATGAATTTCTAAAAATCCCTTCTTATCGCACGCCTACGTTGTACGAAGAACACTCCCTCCAAATTTCAAGTATTTACAATCACTGGTTTAGGCCGTGGCGTGATTCCATTTTCATGTCATTCAGGACAAAGCCTTTTATATAATGATATTAAAGATTATGTTTTACACTACTAACAACATCATCTCAGTTACTTTCAAAGGAATTTGAACGAAAAGTTCCTTTATACTTCGCCGAATACATTTTTTTAGTTGATCGACTATAATTACTCAATAACTTAATATTATGAAATCTTCTTAGCCGTGATAGTTTTCCATTCAAATAGGGTATCATACGAATTTTTGAAATGTATCCAAACACAATTGTATAGTGATAATATGACTCTAAAAAATAAAATATAATTTTTTTTCTCACGTTAAGTATGAAAAAAAATATATTTTTACATAATTTCAAATTTCACGCGTATTTTGCAAAAACGCTTCCGCTATTGCTTCCGCTAGTGGACGCCATGTTTGCTCTATGGTCATGAGTTCATGACGTCATTGCGTTACTAAGCAAACAGGCATCAATTGACATAAGACATTCGACTCTGACAGTTGACGCAGTTGTCATTTTTTGTTTACTATCCCAATGACGTCATTAGCATGGCGGAAAGATTTCGGAGCGTTCAAAGACAGATAAAAAATCCTTAAATATTTAAACTACATTTAAAAATATAATAAGCTATCTTATGAAGTCAAACTAACATTTTCCGATTGCTTTTCCTCTAAACTATGATAAAAATAATTTTTTTTCATTTTTTCTCATATACACTAAAATACCCTATTCAACATATTTCCTACTCTTGTGAATTTTTTCACATTTCCAGAAGCAACCGTTTAGCTGGTAGAAGGGGGGGACACTGGACTCTAACGATTTTTTCCACTTTAAGACTTAATTTTTCACAAATGGATCCCTAAATCGGAAAATGATCTACGAACACTCATAATATTTTTAAAAAACCTATCCACTTGATGGGATAGGCGCGAAAAAAAAATTCAACCCCGCTTGATGTGTAGGGGAGGTAGTAGTTACCATAAAAAAATATTTTTTAATATTTTATGTGTGTGTCATTGCTAGTGTGTCAGTGCCATTTTGTCGGCATCATTAATATGTGTATTCATGCCAAATTACAGCTTTGTAGGTCCTATAGTCTTTGAGCAAAACCGCGGACAGACAGACAGACGGACAAACGGACAGACGGACGGACGGACAGACCGAAACTATAAGGGTTCCTTGTTGACTACAGAACCCTAACAAAGTTTAGTGCTTCTACACTCAAGTGTGGATCTTTTTATGACTTTCTTAGTCATAAAAATATCCATACATGTAGGTACGTGTTTTATAACGTCCCTATATTCAACTTTTGTAATATTCAAATATTATGATACATCTTACAAACTCACAAAGTCATGTCACGAAGATTGCATGCAACATTTATGTAAGATTGTAAATGTATGAACATTTAGAATTTTTATTAGCCCGTAGAATAAGGTCAGCGAAGAGCACTGTACTCGCTCGAGAACACCGTACTCGCTCAAGAACACTGTACCCGCTCGAGCACACTACACCTAACAAGTGAACCGCGGTAAATGAGACGGGTGATACACGGCGAATCACATGGACATTGCATGAAACTTTAAATGTTTTTTTAGAATAGTTACTATGTTTATGACTAGATTTATATGCATCCGCCCGCCCCGAACGCGCGGTTTGGCCGCTACACCGCAAGATCACAAGCAATGGTATTTTTTTTATGAAATAAGGGGGCAAACGAGCAATCGGGTCACCTGATGTAAAGCAAATTCCGTCACCCATGGACACTGGCAGCATCAGAAAAGCTGCCGGTGCGTTGCCAGCCTTTTAAGAGGGAATAGGGTAATAGGGGAGGGTAGGGAAGTGAATAGGGGAGGGTAGGGAAGGAAATAGGGGAGGGTAGGGAAGGGAAAGGGTAGGGGATTGGGCCTCCGGTAAACTCACTCACGCGGTGAAACACAGCGCAAGCGCTGTTTCACGCCGGTTTTCTGTGAGCCCGTGGTATTTCTCCGGTCGAGGCAGCCCATTCGTGCCGAAGCATGGCTCTCCCAGGTCATATGTAAGAATGTACCAAAGTGACAGCGCAACCTTGCCGCTATTTAAATTAATCGTAACCCAAGTCGATGATGGACCAATACTATTGATTGCTGCAGCCTGCACAGCTTGCAAAAGGGCATTATGTTCTCTACATTCTATGATTGATTCTGAACATTTATTTGTTATTTTACCATTGACAATCATTATAATAATTTATTTCTTAATCCGCAATGCTTTTAAACGTAACATAATTTTGTACAAAAATACCTGGATTAGATTTTAATATAATACAGGCAACCCAGCAAAAATTATATTACCCTATTATTATTTGTATGTTCTGTCCCTTGGGACTGGGAGGGATAGAACATATGAGAACTAAACTGCGAAAATCGAGGACCTAATTTTACCTAATTCCCCGAAACGAGCTTCGATTACAAACTGTGCACGTTAACGTGTACAAATGTACGTGTTAACGTGTGACAGCTGACATGAGTTAGCCCGATCGTAGTCTGCGACAGCAGCATATTGTTGAAATAAAAAAAGATGGGTTGGACTCCGGGAGTGCCGGCAGAAGTGAAAACTTGATTATTAACGTTGTGCATTATTTTTTCAACCCATTTTTTATTAAAATCAATTTAAAAAAAAAAAAACGATCGTTTTAATTAATTAATCGAAACCCTTACAATCGATTAAAAAATATCGACAATTGAAAAAAAGCTGCTGTCAGACAATTCTCGCGACAGTTGTCTTGCAGGTGGAAACGCGGCCTTAATCAGCGCATCTGCTAAAGAACTCATTTCCCCGACTGTACATTTCTGCTTAGCACAATTTTCCCCGACTGTACATTTATGCTAAACAACTCATTTCCCCGACTGTACATTTCTGATAAACAATTCATTTCCCTGACTGTACATTTCTGCTAAACAACTCATTTCCGCGACTGTACATTTCTGCTTAGCACAATTTTCCCCGACTATACATTTCTGCTAAACAACTCATTTCCCCGACTGTACATTTCTGCTAAACAACCAATTTCCCCGACTGTACATTTCTGCTAGACAACTCATTTCCCCGACTGTACATTTCTGCTAAACAACTCATTTCCCCGACTGTACATTTCTGCTAAGCAACTCATTTCCCCGACTGTACATTTCTGCTAAGCAACTCATTTCCCCGACTGTACATTTCTGCTAAACAACTCACTTTCCCGACTGTACATTTCTGCTAAACAACTAATTTCCCCGACTGTACATTTCTGCTAAGCAACTCATTTCCCCGACTGTACATTTCGTTCGAGTTCGAGTTCGAGTTCGACACAAAACACTTCTCTTCAACCGTCTTACGCGTTTTGTATGGTTTTTCGATCAACACGAAAATCTGGCGCGAGTTTCACAGTTTTTACCCATCCCACAAAAGTGCCCGACGCCGCTAAAGAAGTTTTCACTTCAAAAAATCAAATTTGTTTGACAAACATGCTTGACGTAATTTACGTTTTCATCAAACAGCAGCGCAGACGAAACACGTTTGTCAAACAATTAGCTAGAATCGGTTTAAGATCATGAGATCTTGTTTGACAAATACAGTGGAACACGTTCAAACAGGTTTGTCAAACTCTACGCCAATGAAGATTTTCTTCAAACACGTCAAACACGTAGTTTGTTTGACAAACGCTTCAAACAAAGCTGTACACTATCAAACTGTTTGACAAACACGTAAAATTTGACAAACAATTTGATCGTTTGCGGGGTACTTTAAGCCCGTCACAGACCTAGCTATAATATATATTAATCCCACCAAAACATGAAATGTAAAAGGAGTTAAGCAAAATATTGCATAGCTATTCAATACTTCTGTCGTAAAAAGTTTTCAGATCACATTCAAGCCAAGCCTTCAACTTATTTTGTAATTTAATTCAACATTCGGTAAATGTATCAATAGATTTCTTTATTTTATAATTATTATAGTGGCTTGGCAATGAGCACTAGAGAAATAATCAGCTACTGATTGAATTTATTGGGTACCATCAGCCACATGCGTCGTTACATATTAAAACACTTTACGCTTGCCGTCTGTGTAAGTATGAACTCCTCCCAATATGCAGTTTTATATTTGTTTCTATTGTGCTCATTGCCAAGCCACTATAATAATTATAAAATAAAGAAATCTATTGATACATTTACTGAATGTTGAATTAAATTACAAAATAAGTTGAAGGCTTGGCTTGAATGTGATCTGAAAACTTTTTACGACAGAAGTATTGAATAGCTATGTAATATTTTGCTTGGCTCCTTTTACATTTCATGTTTTGGTGGGATTAATATATATTATAGCGGACGGACGTAATATGAACGGTGACAGACAACAGAATAACACAATTTATAATAATATTATTATACATGGATAGCGGAGAGAGACAGACCTAAGGTAAGGGACAAGCATATTCTGTTATTGGGCCTTGTATGTGTGACAACATGATATTCAAGCGGCATTCGAGGTATGAGAATCAGGCCCCAGGTAGTAAGTAGGTACTAAATACTAGAATTAATTTCATAACCTTTTCACAACATCCGGATTCCGGAACCTGAGCGCCCGCGCCATTTTAAAACGATACAACCTCATCCTTCATAAATTATAATCCTTCGCAATAAATAATGAAAATTGTTTCCATTAATTTTAATAACGTTTATTTACGAGCTTTGTGTAGTTCGTATAAATCACAACAAATAGTTGAAAGACGTATTTACAGAATAAATCCTTTAAACGTTAATTGCTTTTTAACAGCTTTAAAATCAGCATTATCTATTTGTTTTGACAGAATATACTCACCAATAGGGGATATTCGCAAAGGTCAGAGCAGAGGGCGCTACTAGCACATACAGTAAATAATCCGACCCCAATCCGACATGTCATCATTAACAGAATATTGACAGAAACGTTGTCAAACGTCGAACAAAACTTTATGTTTACTGTCTATGCTGGTGCTGCCTCTAGCGTGAAAACTGAAAACATTGCAGCAATATGTCCTATTGATTTACTATTATATTCAATCATTAAGAGAAAATGTACATGTATGTCTAGTCTCTGATTTCATTAAACTTTTAGATGGAACTTTGATTTCAAAATTACCAAAATGTGACTACCAGAAATGTCAAGGGGAAGGTTATAAGGTATTACCTGAGAAATTAATTAGCCACGGGAATTACCTAATCACTACATCGCATCCATTAATTCGGTCACGCGAGCGCCTACTAGTAAGTTAAGTTTAATTAATTATTTTTAATTACTCCTTTATATCTTAAAAATTACCAAATGCTATATATTCTTTCAAGAATGGAACCTATTAACCATCCTATACCCTTTTAGACAAGTGACAATACAGAATCTAAATATTCGTTCTATTTAAAACAGAGCTAATTAGAGAAAGAGGAAAATAAATTATTTGAGTATCTGCAGCCAGCAGCGCACGGACTGTAATTGCCCAGGAAGTTAAATTGCTGTTGTTAGCGACTCACTCGTTTTGGACCCAATTTATTATTGCTATATTTTGTTTATTAAAACTCCGTGGTCTTGACTCGGAGGTCGTGGGTTCGATTCCGGCGTTGGAAACATGTTATTTCTAAGTTTGGTTAGGACAATGCAGGCTGATCACCTGATTGTCTGACAAGTAAGTTGATCCATGCGTCGGATGGGCATGTAATATTCGGTCCTGCGCCTGATCTCTCGCCAGTCGTGTCGGTCTTCCATCCCACTGGGTTATGAGAGTAAAGGAATAGAGAGTGTTCTTGTGTACTGCGCACACACTTGGGCACTATAAAATTACTCCTGCGTAGCTGGCCTGGTTTCAATGAAACCGGCCACCGTCACCGTAACCGGTGTGGGAGCTATTATTTTGTTTATTGACAAAATTATTATAAGTTGAATTTTGGCTGTATGGTTGTATTCCTGGAGGCTAACTTCTTTGCGCCAAAATTAGTTTATCGCGCGGGAACCGTACATTTTTACGGGATGAAAAGTATCCTATGTCCTTTCTCGGGACTCAAGGTATCTCCATGTCAAATTTCAGCAAAAGTGGTTTGGGCGTGAAGAGGTAACAGACAGACAGACAGACGCACTTTCTCATTTATAATATTAGTATGGAATTATGGATTAAATAAATTTACTAAAACAAGGAAATGCTTCACACATCCCCTGCGGATTGTGGATATCGGCCGGGGTATGTGAGATTTCACTGGCGTCGGTCTACCCACTAAAATCCCAAACAAACGTGTCTTCTTCGTCACAAAGTATTCGTTTTAATGTAGGTACTTAATGTACTTTGTATCAATACCAATTAGAATTTACTTGAACATTCAGCTTGCAATCAGCCATTAGCATATTTAACTATTTGTGGTGAGAGTACTGACTAATCTTCTGTCGACTTTCGAGGCACCGGATGGCCGATGGATGATAGTCTATCGGAGATTCCAGGGGAGACTCCGGAACGAGTCACGTCGCCGGCAAAACGTGACAGTGTTAGTTTTTTAGGTATATATAAAATATGTATGGTAGTTTTAAGGTTTTTATTGTATAACTAGCTGTTGCCCGCGACTTCGTCCGCGTGGACTTCAGTTTATAGCGCGCGGTGTCAACAAAATTGGTGTCGAATTTAAAAGCTGTAAAGTAAATCAAAATACCCAAAAACAGCTGTGCAGTGTACACATAATATTTCATTTTTTTAATTATTTAATTAAGTAAACTTTATTTATACCAAATCTAAAGACCCCCCCCCCCCCCCTCCCTATTACACATCTTTAGCATGAGCTTTACCCATAAACTATTTATCATTGGTAGGTTTAAGGTTACGTCACTGCATAGATAAAGTACTGAGTAGTGATTTATTCAATAATTCGAAAAATCTTATACAATATGGTTCCACCTCTTATAGAAAGACTTATGAGCAAGCGATAGCGAGATGTAGGCGACTCTTAGCGCCATCTGTTATGAATTTTTGAAACTAACTTAATTTGAACAAATTTACGCATTTTCACCCCCCTTACAACCCCTTTTTCCAGTTAAAAAGTAGCATATGTCCTTTCTCAGGCTTTAGACTATATGTGTACAAAATTTCATTACAATCGGTTCAGTAGTTTTGGCGTGAAAGCGAGACAGACAGACAGACAGACAGACAGACAGAGATACTTTCGGATTTATAATATTAGTATAGATATAGATTATATTATGTAAACTATGTTAGATTTTAAGGTATTTGTTATATGGGCCTCTGATGCCCGAAATAAATGATTTGATTTGATTTAACTATTTACACAGCGGAGGTGAGGGTACAACTGCAGCTCTACTGCTATTAAACGTGACTTTCGTTCAATTACTTATCCGAATACGTACTTATCTAAACGTGTGGGTGGGCTAAAATGCTTGTTCGTTTAGGCAGAACCATAAAAGTTATAATTTGGTCGTAAAAGCTGAGGTTTTTATCACAATTTATCTGAGTGAAGTAAAAGCAATATTAATATTAAACAGTACCTATCTTAGTGGTGTCCATGAATAATTCTTGCTTAACATAGACAGAGCGTCCGTGGCCTAATGGGTAGACATTTGGTTCGCACTCGTAGAGGGTGCAGGTTCGATCCCGGGTGGAGGCGTGTACCAATGAGACATTTTCTGCTCTCAAGTACATGATACGGACGCTCGTACGGCGAAGGAAAACATCGTGAGGAAACCCGCACATAGTTGGTCCCAGACGTATTGACTAGCTCTTTCCTCTGGACTAGGCCGACTATGTTGCGAGAATGCCGTATGCGCTTGGGCAACCATACGGACATTTAAATCTTGTCCCATGCACTACAGTATTTGAGGAGTGGTTACTTCGCTCTGAAAATACTGTATAAATCATCCACAACGGATGCAAAGGCATTGTTTTTTTTAACATAGATATTATACTAGTTTTGGAAACGTCTAGTATAAAGATAGTCAATGTAAACTGTCTGTCTGTCTGTCTGTCTCTGTCTGTCTGTCTGTCTGTCCGTCCGTCCGTCCGTCCGTCCGACCGTCCGACCGTCCGACCGTCCGACCGTCCGACCGTCCGACCGTCCGACCGTCCGACCGTCCGACCGTCCGACCGTCCGACCGTCCGACCGTCCGACCGTCCGACCGTCCGACCGTCCGACCGTCCGACCTTCCGACCGTCCGACCGTCCGACCGTCCGACCGTCCGACCGTCCGACCGTCCGACCGTCCGACCGTCCGACCGTCCGACCGTCCGACCGTCCGTATGTCACAGCCACTTTTCTCCAAAACTAGATTGTTCCAGATTTTGCTGGCAAGATATCTGATACTTCCTCTGAAACCGGAAGAATGATGTGACGGCGTGTTTAGTAAATAAGACGAACCTCTAGTAGTGACAGTCAACTTATTATCACTAGCCCACTGTAACTTGTCAAAAAGGTAGGTCGGTATTCTAAATTTAACTACCCCGAATAAAAGAGTGGCGAAATGTGCTGCGTGAGCACTGAGCCCCCGTCACTCCGAGCGAGGCCCACGCCGGTGTGAGGCCAGCGGGCGGCGCGCGCGCCTGTATACTCCGCCGTTATAGGTGTTTACCGCCAGTCTGGCGCCGCACCCCCCTCGCACCCCCCTCGCCCTCGCCCTTTGTTATTTTACCGGTGAAGCCAAAATATAAATTATGTATTACTATTATACTTAATCGGCCACTCGATATTATATTGTTTTATTTACATAAAATTTATTAACGAGAAACTTAAATACTGAAACAAAGACAATAAAAATACAACTATAAATAAATTAATTAATTTAAATAAACACTATTTATAAATAAAAAATTAAATCTAAATCGGAGGCTGCGGGCAAAGTACCAATTAGGCTGGCAGCATTACCTCGATGAATGGCCAAACTAATACGTTGGCCGAGGTAGGCGCCAGCCCTGATAATATCATAGGTGTTAGGAATAAGAACGTTATATTATTATCATAATATTCAATAATCTTGTTTTTAATTGATAGGCGTCCAAATTCTTGATTAATCCTTCAGGCCCCGCGCGAGCACCGGTGATCGCGACAACAATAGAATACAATAGCAATTCCTGGAAATTCCGGCTGAAGTATTAATATAGCGTAAAGACGAAATACCTAAAACGAGAGAACTACTTTAATCAGCTAAACGATAAACACTTGCCTACACTGTACTATAACTGGCCCTTAAAATCCACAAATAACATTTAATGCCAAAAGGCTCCTACATACCATAAAAGAAGGAAGTTTAAACCCTCCGTAATCCTGTAAGTCCGCTGGCAGAGGCTCCTGATAACGAGATTACTGCTGAGCCTCTCTGAGGCCGGTTACCGTCACTGAAACCGTTACCGTCACCGTTACCGTGACTGTCACCGTAACGTCGAGAAACAGTGTCATTAAATTAAAAACGTCGTATGCAACGATTCCATAACATAATATTGCTTTCATGATTTAGTTTTTGCCGCACCATGTCGCGTACACCTACGGCAAATTACAAAAGCGACCGTCTTTTCGATCTCAATTTTAAAGTTAAATTTAACATATTGTAATAATATTTCAAATATTAAGGACCTGTTTCACCGCTTCCTGATAAGGCTATCCACCAGTTAACTTGACACATAGAGTATGGAGAATCTGTCAAATAAGCCTATCGGGCACCTTATCAGGAAGCGGTGAAACAGGCCCTAAGTATTGACAATTGTCACGAATTTTAATAGCATTACAGGCCGAACTTGAGTTACATTACTTTGGCATAGTGTAATTAGAGTAAGTTGCGCCAGAGGCGTGGTTAAAGTTAAAGTTATGGTTATAATTAAGGCTAACTTTAACTTTAACCTTAACTTTGACCACAGAATTTGACAGATGTATTTTTTTTTTTTGTTAAAGCTAGAGTTAATAGGGTTGATAGTATAAAAATGAATTATCCGTAAATAATCGACGGGAAAAATATTTGTTATTTAACAACACCGTGAGCCATAGTATATTTTCAGGAAAAATTTTCGATAAAAGTTTGATTTTATTTATATTTTTGACTTTAACCAAAGATTTGATATTTTGCGTTGTAGTTATAGTTAAAGTTTTTGTTAAAGTTAAAGTTATAGTTAAAGTAAAGTTGGTGCAACCCACCCATAGACAGATATACCACAGGTTTACACTTAACTATTAAATGACTATAAACACTTATTTTTAATAGTCTATACTCTTTATTACTTATGAACGAGCGACAAAAGCAGACAATATAATGATGTTCCAGAAAATCCGTTCCATAGAGTAACGAGAATGATTTAATTGAATTCACAATGATTGTTTCGAATGTATTATTATGAGAATGTAACGATTCAATTGAGAGAAATTCGAAATAATTTATTACACTCTCACTATGCATCCTCTGGAGTTATTACGTGTGATAAAGTTTTGTAAACGGCTTTATATAATAAGCTACACACATTATACATAAAATTATAAGGTATGGAAAAGTTACTGATATTCGGAGCGTGTGCTCCGAACATCAATATTTTTTATATGAAATTAAAAAAAATTATATGAGCGTCGTGAGTCGTGACTCGTGTGAGTCACGACGCTCATATAAAAAATTTGGGCAGGTGAATAATAATTGTTGAAACAAAAACCTTTGTAGTATGAACAAGTTTGTGGTAACCGCAGTTGCCAGTCAACCACTAATCCATACTAATATTATAAATGCTAGAGTGTGTCTGTCTGTCTATCTGTTACCTCTTCACGGCCAAACCGCTGAACCGATATAGCTGAAAGGTATAAGGATACATTGAGTCCCGGGAAAGGAAATGTGACACTTATCCCGAAGAAATTTACGGTTCCGGTGCGAAAAACGAATTTTGGCGCAACGGAGTTACGGGCGTTCTCTAGCTAGTGAGATGATATTTTGTAGGGATGGTGATTCTTGCCGAAATTGATCGATTTTTAAATCGATTCGAATCGTGACCTGATGAATCGATCCACAAAAAATCGAGGTCTAAAAGATCGATTTCCAAAATATCGATCTTTTTTCAAATTAGTTTTTTACAGTGTAAGTATATATATATATATATATATATATATATATATATATATATATATATATATATATATATATATATATATATATATATATATATATATTAAATTTATAAAAAAACAAGACTATAAATTATAATTAACGATCTTTGAATCAGTAAAATCAGGGAATTCGACAATAACAATTATTTTATTTACCATATCAAAGTATCAGATAAGGTGACAACAAGACATTTTTTTCCTTATTTTGGCATTCACGATTTGTGCGTCAGCCAAGTTAGTTAGGAGGTTAGGTAGGGAAACTATGGAAATACGTAATTTAAAATCAGATTTATGACTCGAGGATCATTAATTACTTAACCAACCATACCATCCATACTTCCATACTAATACTATAAATGCGAAAGTGTGTCTGTCTGTCTGTCTGTTGCCTCTTCACGCCCAAACCGCTGAACCGATTTTGCTGAAATTTGGCATGGAGATACTTTGAGTCCCTGGAAAGGACATAGGCTACTTTTTATCACGGAAAAATGTACGGTTCCGCCGCGATAAACGAGTTTTGGCGCAACGGAGTTGCGGGCGTCATCTAGTTATTCATATTTTTTGTTGTAAAAGTTCATCAAAGTGGTGTAAAAGGTCATATTTTATTCAAAGTTTTAAACTAGCCTCCTAGATACACAAATGCTCATAATTTATTATTATTCAAAATCAGCCATTTCGTGAGTTTTTGAGTAAAATAACCGGCAGCCCTCTTCACTCTTCAATACGGGCCTTCATAACAGAAAAATCGTAACTCGATTTTAGGGTGTCTAAGATCGATTCACGAGATCGATTCAATGCATAGGATCGATTAAAAAGATCGATTTTTTTGCTCCAAAAGATCGATTTTGCGATTAATCGATCTCAGATCTCCAACCCTTATTTTGCTATCAGGTTATGTCTAGAGTAAAATGTAAATCACTCGACACAGGACAATGCAGGCAGTTATCTGACTGTTTACCAGGAATGATGACCCCCACACGCCCATTCGACGACGCGATGGGATAGTAAAGTCTTGCACTCTTATCTGTAATTCGTAGATAAATACATACGAATCACAGTGACACAGTATCACACACACCATAATTCGGCGGTCAAACCGGCTACCATAACCAAAACCCGTGTAGGAGGCATAATAATATTATGTATTACTAGCTGTCCCGGTGAACTTCGTGTTACTTTGAAACCTTCCTTGGACTTCTACGAATATTTTAAGACTAAAATTAGCCCAATCCGTTTAGCCGATTTCGAGTTTTAGCGCGACTAACATATTTGAAAATCCATTTTTATATATAAGAAGAAGATAACGTAGGCTACTACTTTAATAATAGTATAATGTATATTACGATATCGGTTTCTTCGGCAACGTATTTATGTATACTTTATTACGTTTGGGAATAAGGTAGTGTATGTTACGCTTCGTTTATTTTAATAAGCCCATTCGATGTTACATAATATTTCGTTCCTTCGTAAACATTATTGAGGGTGGATCGAATATTGTCGCTGAGATTTGAAAATCAATATTTAAAGACTAGATGTCGCCCGCAACTCTGCTGCGTGAAGAGATAACAGACAGACAGACACACTTTCGCATTTATAATTATATATTAATATGGATTCTACAATCTACATCTAAAGTCCAAACGGCGAAACAAAGCACGACAGTCGATACATTAGGCGTCCATTACACGGTCACGCAAGCGACAGTAAATTCCGTCAATCAGGATAATTCCTGTTTGACTGACGGTGACTGATGGACTGACGAATGGTATTAAGTACCCCGCAAGCGATCAAATTGTTTGTCAAATTTGATGTGTTTATCAAACAGTTTGATAGAGTACAGCTTTGTTTGAAGCGTATGTCAAACAAACTACGTGTTTGACCTGTTTGAAGAAAATTTGGATTTGCGTAGCGTTAGACAAACGTGTTTGAACGTGTTCCGCTGTATTTGTCAAACAAGATCTCATGATCTCGAACCGATTCTAGCTTATTTTTTGACAAACTTGTGATGCACGTTTGATCGTCTGTGCTGCTGTTTGATGAAAACGTAAATTACATCAAACATGTTTGTCAAATAAATTTGATCGTTTGCAACTTTAGACGGTCACTCAATTATCTTCAGTTTTACTTCAGTCAAAGCCAACATTTTCAAAGGTATACGTTTTTAATTTTTTTCCAATTTTGTCAGATGTGACAACACTCACTCAAAATTCGTGACTGATGATTGCATGAAGCAAAAATCAAAATATCCAGATTTTCGTCAATCAGCTTCATACAACCGTCAGTCACGCTCATCCATGACTGTGGTAAAACTGACAGCAAAACCTACGACCGACCGACCGACCGACTGACCTAGACGGTAGGTTTTGCTGTCAGTTTTACCACAGTCTCATGACTGTGGTAAAACTGACTGACTGTGACTGATGGATAGCCTACCGTGTAAGAGCGTGACTGACGGTTGCATGAAGATGATTGGTGAAAATCTGGATATTTTCATTTTTGCTTCATGCAACCATCAATCACGAATTTTGAGTGAGTTTTGTCACATCTGACAAAATTGGAAAAAAATTAGAAACGTACCTTTGAAAATTTTGATTTTGACTGACATAAAACTGAAGAGAGTTGAGTGACTGTCTAATACCATTCATCAGTCCATCAGTCACCATCAGTCAAAGATAATTCATGACTGACGGAATTTACTGACGCTTGCATGCCCGTGGATGCCTTATAATTATAAAAATTCTGTGCCTCGATATTTTGATGATAATAAGGTGCGTAATTTTTTGTAGATTCGTAATCGTTCGGAATCATATCTCCTGCAACTTTTCGCCATCACTCGACGCGAAAAATATACCATTCTCATCACCTTGATGAGTGGCAGTCTTCCACAGTGCGACGTGCGTTTTTCGCGTAACTTTTAACGTAAAACTCTGGAACGAACTCTCATCAGTAGTATTTCCGGACTTACACGACTTGCAAACCTTCAAGAAGAGAGCGTATTATACCCTTAAAAGGCCGGCAACGCACCTGCAGATCTTCTGATGTTGCGAGTATCCATGGGCGACGGTAGTTGCTTTCCATCAGGTGAACCGTTTGCCCCCTTATTTTATAAAAAAAATCGTTCTACTGAAAACGAAAACTTCCATAGTTGCGATGATCAAAAAGACCAGCACATTGGTGCCAAAGCAGACCTTGTATGGTTTTTGCTGTGTAAATATTTTTATTGGTAAGGTTTATGTTAATCTACTTTGTTCAAAGAAAAGTGTTACAGAAAGCGTTTCTGAACTTCGCGTCGGCACCGGAAGCTTTACAAGAGTCTCCAAAAATAGCTTCTTTGTTTTAAAGCCGATTTTCAATTTTTTATGTGCGCTGTATGTCGAATTTTTAACCGACTTCAACTACTTACGAATCAGTAAAGCAAAACAATTTTTGTGTTAAAATTGTTCTGATGAAAAAGAATATCTATATTTTTTCTACAAAATTAGGGTCTAGATGAGTTAACTTGGAGCTTACCTAAGCCTGTTTTTTTAAAACAAAATACTTAATATTATGTTATTCAACATTTTATATTTTCATCAAGTAAAAAGTAAAACCCGATAGCTTTTTTATGGATACTTCTGATAATGGTTTAGTTAAGCCAATGATTTTTTTTATTTAGGTCTACATTCGAGTTTTTTTTTTGGTATGTCTCTTACCATCTTCTTATCCTACACCCCCACTAAAATATAACCAGTTATTAAAAAACACAACCTTCCAAAAACAATTTAGTTTACTCCGTCCTGGCGTTTTCATGTATTTTTTCGGTCGAGTGCAAAATAAAATAGCCCGTCTTTACACCAAAAGAAAAAAAAGTAAATATTTAGCGCAAACTGCCTGTCATGGCGGCGGCGGGTAAATAAATGAAATGGTCGTCGCACAGTAATCGCATCACTGTCGACTCTAATGGCTTTCAAACAGCTGTTGCTTCAAACATCAACTACAAGAGCTGTTATATTTCATGGTTTATATAATACACTGCTTGTTATTTATAAGTTACAGTTATTAATTATAATATATCTCAGACAGTAGACACGCGCCGTATCGTGAAGACTTTTCAGTTTTTTTAGAAAGAAAATGAAAAAAATTGCGTAGTATTATAATAATATTATGTTTTTTGTATCAAGTTGGCCGGTCCGCTGATAACACCTTAGTCGGCAATACAGCCCTAACTCGCTAATAGTACGTTAGCCCGCTAAAAACATGTAAGCCCGTAATTAGCCCGCTAATAACACCTTGGCTTGCTTATATAAAGGTTTATGTGGCCTCTCTCATTTAGCAACGATTACGTACCAATGCAAGCAATTTACGAACGTGACAGCTTTTCCACGATCGATGTCGATTGTGCATCATAGACAACTTCACATCATAGTAATCCATCATCTAAAGAAGTAGAAAGTATTTTAGGGCCTTTCCAAACGAAGTGTTTTTTGCGCACTGACGACACGCGTTTCTGTTGGGCTAAAATGGTCGCTTTGTTGAATCATGATATGAATCATAATATGATTCAATTCTTTAAAATCGCGAAATGCAACTCTGCTTGCAATTCTTTTCTGTATTTTTGTACTGATTTGACATTTGTCAGTTTGACAGTTTTGACAATTCATTTGCTGATTTGAGAGGAATTGCTAAATGTGACCATTTTAGCCCCGCGATGCGCTCGTCTTCTGCGTGTTTTCATCGCGTTTTGGCAGATGTAAAGTTTAAAACGTGTCGACTTCCTTCCGTTTGCTGAGCCTTCGACTTGCGTTTGTATGCTAACGAGCGTAAAAAACGTCGTGTGGAAGCCTTAAATCCTCGATGATGTTGAAAAATCACTCTGTAATTTTTGTATTCCGCAAAATATATTTTATGTACACGTTTAATGAAACAAAAAGCAATATACAAAGGGAAACGTCGGAGTTTGTTTTTAACCCTTTGTGAATTCGCGGCCGCAGCTGTATACATAATTTTGCGGCACAAAGAAATATTTCAGTCAGTAAACATTTCGTTGTAAGGGACACCTCTTTTCACCCGCATATTCCTATCTCGAAAAAGAAGATTTCGATCAAAGGTTGAATGATTTGATAATAATATGTATATAATATGCTAAACAGAATATTATAACACATGCAAGTAAACTAGGCACCTCGTTTTAAGGAAGCACTATGGAAGCAGGTGCCAAGTTAATTTTAGTGAGTTGTGCCTGTCAAAAAAGGCAATTTCTCAGGTAACAGCAAGAAGTCCTACGCTCAAAATATCAAAGTAAAATGTCGCACGATCATAAAACGCAGTTTAATTTCAAGGCTGCTGGCTGAGTAATTAGTCTGAGCTAAAGTGCATCGTGGGTGCATCTATACGTGTGTAGAAGAGAACCAGCTAAAGCCACTACAAAAAAAAATAACAGAATCTTCTTATATGTAAAATTCTCGTGTCACAATGTTTACTGATTTTTACCAAATTTTATATGCATATTCAGTAGGTCTGAGAATCGGCTACTGGGTACTTTATATATTGATAAGTGCATTGGTTGAATAAATAATAGTAAATTATTACAACCTGAGACTGACGGCGACCATTGTTTGTGCGACGGAATAGCGATCGTCGTTGCCATGGCGACATACTTATTTAGTCACTTCAATGAAATAATATGGGCGAAATACTTTATATTATGGCAAAGCAACGTTTGCCGGGACAGCTAGTATTTTATAAAACTTTGCTGGATCATTATTTATACCCGGGTCATTCAATAATAACACTATTAAAATATATTTTATTAATGAAAATAAAACTTTCTTCCTATGGACCCTACACCATAGTCACGTAGGGATTTTGTTACAAAGATTGTCTAGTATAAAGTTTTGCAAGGGCCCAAGGGTTCGCTCGTGTGAATTTCAACTGAATAGAGTATTATAGACCGTATGGACCTTTGTATTCCAAACACGTACACTGCCGAAGGCTCGCTCAATCAAATCTTCAATCAAATTTTATAACAATAAGTGTAATACTCTGTTCAAATTTTATCAATTCAGCAATAACAACGTAGGTTTAATAATGCCTGTTTTTAACCGATTTCCAAAAAACGAGGAGACTTTTTTTTGTATGTTCAACGATTACTCCGCCGTTTATGAACCGATTTTCGAAATTTTTGTTTTGTTGTATTAGGTTTCACTCCAATTTAGTACCATGTTCACAAAAGTGGTAACCTGATGATGGGATCCAGGAGTAATCGAGGGGACTCCTCGAAATTTATATGGAAACATATGGTGATTTTGGTTTTATGTGAAGTGTACTAAGAATATGCTACCAAAAAGTCAAATATTGGGTCAAGGTAACCATGGTTTCAAAGATGCTGAGAGAACTCCTGACTCTTTATAGATACACGTTTGGGAGTTTCAGCGTTGTTTTAAGAACAGAAAGCATATGCTACCATGCAATTCAAATTCATCATCAATGTCAATGTCAGTCACCAATGTCTCATGGCACAAAATAAATAATAGTACAAGGCATAGGTATGGATACAATAATAATAATTATATACATAACAACACCAATTATAGGTTGTTTAATATACACGGCGGTCGGCGCCGCAGAAGCAACGGCGTCGCCGCGCGTCGCGCGGTGCGAGCGTAAACATCGTATTCAAGTTCTAACCGGAATGTCAGGGCATACGGCATGCCGCGCTGCGAGCATTTTTCAGCACGTGTTCACTTAGATTTTTTAAAATGTATTGTTTAAATGTATCTATCTACCTGATATTTGGGCCTTGGGGTATGCCGTATAACTCTTAACAGTCTTAACAAATTGTAATAAGATACGTAGAATATACGCAGTACCACCGACGACCACTTATAAATTCGCGGACTATGACGGAGGTCAACTTAATAACAATTATACGAGATCAATTACCACTCAATATTATGATTTATGTTGTCAATTCAATGCTCACTGCTCACACCAAGCGGCAAACTCACTGTTGAGTTGTCAGTTGCTTACAAACTTTCAACAACACGACAGAAATCTGTTACAAGTTACAACTACCTATATAAAACTTCTACGTACAAGCGATAGCGCGACACAGGAGCGCCTCAGTAACATCTAGTGAAGACAATATGAAACTATTTTTTATACAATTTGAATTGGCACTAACAGTTTACCTACTAGGTAACTAAAAAGAGTGAAATTATTATTTTTAACAAAAAATTAAAACCGACTTCCAAGGTATAAACAATATTAATAGCATCCTTATAATATGAACTAAAAAGTATTAAATAATTTTTCCTATCTAATATGTAGTGCCTTTTCCCGAATTCGGCTAAACCTCAACTATTTCTGTACTTAATCTTCATCATTTTGAAGTCGGTGCCAGTTCCAAAAGTTTCAAATTTTCTGTCAAAGAAATAAAGATTCAGCTATATCTGGTACCGACTTCAAAATGATGAAGATTAAGTACAGAAATAGTTGAGGTTTAGCCGAATTCGGGAAAAGGCACTACATATTAGATAGGAAAAATTATTTAATACTTTTTAGTTCATATTATAAGGATGCTATTAATATTGTTTTTACCTTGGAAGTCGGTTTTAATTTTTTGTTAAAAATAATAATCACAAACAGAAACCATTAAGGGCTAGTAGTTCCAGTGAATGATAGTGTTAAGGGGTCTTAATTCTATTATTATAATATTGTTATCTACTTTTAAAGATTTCCCCCACATTTTCGTTTGGGCAAAAAGCTGTATTATTAAAACGTTTTGTTCTTATTAGAAAATGGTGAAAGCGGATAATATTGTGACTATCCGTTATAAACTGTAACTACAGTAAACTATACAATATTATGTAAAATTGTACAATTTAAATTAGTTACATCTGGTTGCAAATCTAGAATCTTCTCTTCTCTGGTACTTCAATTTTTATTTGTCGCTGCCACAACTCAGACTTTTCAATACGGTACCTATCACAGAGAAGTGTTAGCTTAGCTAGTGCCATTACCGCTGGATTCCAGCACAATCACTGTATATATACAGCATCCAGTACTTGTACGTAAACATATTTTAATCAAGTCCAACAATTCAATACTTTTTTCCTTAGAACTTACATTTTTTTTCTCTTTTCAGAAAACTATCAAGATGCAGTGGAACGCCGCGAATGTTGTGAGATGATTTGATATCATAGGATGAAATTAGGAGTTGTAAACTTAGGCTACTATAAAATAAAACCTAATATTATTATGTTTGTGTGAATTATAATATAAAAATGGAGTTTATTGAAAAATTGTGGAGTGGAAAGTGTGAATGTGTGGAGCTAGACTAACCTCATGGAACCATTTGTGGAGAAATTATAGGAACATATAACTCCAATGAGTGTTAAGTGTGGAGGTCACTGGTACCAATGGTGAAATTTTGGACATAATTCCAACGTGACTGTGTAAAAGTGGAAAAAAGCGACTCTAATGGCGTCGTGGAGAATTTTGACAATTACTATGGCTAAGTGTGGACATAACTTCAATGTGACAGTGATAATGAAGATATTGGAGATTTTAATGGCACCATTCGTGGAGCTTGGGAAACGCAACGAGTGTTCAGTGTGGATATAAGCCACTCTAATAGAATTCGTGGAGATCAGGATATAACTCCACCGTGCCAGTGATAATGTGGAGATAATTGGGACATAGATCCGCCGAAACAGTGGTAATGTGGAGATAGGCGACTAATGGAGTTGAACGGGACGGTGGCGGGGGAGGACGCCGTGACGACGGCACTCGGCGTCGCCGTCACCGTCATTTCCATCGTTGGGTTGCTGCTCAACGTCTACATACTGTTCATCATCATCATCACTAAACAGGTGCGTACAATATGATAAGCCTTATTAACACCTTCACTGCGGGGCGGGCCGAAATCGGCCCGCCGCGGAATTTCAGCTGGTGCGGACGAAGAAAACTATGTTCTCTCACTCGGTGCGGAACGATTATCTCAGGTGTTTGTAAAGGTACGACAGAGGCAAATATATATTTGAGATTGTGTTTAAAATGATAGGTCTTTCCTATAAAAAAATTATGGCAGGTCGTAATCGGCTCACCACGCACTGAAGGTGTCAAAAATCAACTCAGTGCGGCAGTGGGCCTATTGCGGCCCGCCGTACAAGCAGGCGGTTAGCGACCCGATACCGCACCGAGCGTCCGCCTCACCAGTTAGTGATGTGCAATCTATCGTAAGTCGTAACTGACGTACGTCGCGTTTTTAACCGACTTCAAAAAAAGGTTATCAATTCAACCTGTATTTGTATGTATTATTTTCAGAACTGCCTAGTTTTGATATGTTTTACTCTATATTATCAGAATCTGAACAAATGTGACAAATTTCTAAAGTGACATACATATTCATGTATGTTTTTATGTTTGTGTTTGCACATCTTTGGAACTACTAGTCCGATTAAAGTAATTCTTTTTTTGTACTGGGTACCTACTATTTAACTTCGGGAATACTGTTCATCAAAATCGGTTCAGTAGTGTTTAAAACAGGTAATTTTGATTCCCAATTAAGTACGATTTTGAAGTCTGTTTTATCTTTTCAAAATACAATAATTATTCATTTTATAAAATTAACAACGCACAATAGCAGGAAACAAAAAATCATGTCCTTGAGATGAGCGTTAAACGGCGAAATTGTGCTGGGTGATATGAAAAACTGGGAGAAACCATGAGGAGTGTCGAATCAAAAAAGAAATTAAAAAAAAATAAAACATACTGCAGAATGTGCAAGCAAAAACGGGCTTTGTGTTTTAAAGACAGGAATTTAAATATATTAATAAAAATATTTTTTTTCGATATCCCCTTATTTTTGTCTCTCCCATCTCTACTAAAAATACTTTCTAGTGCGGTTCGGGTCGATATCGGCCCGCCACTTTCCCTGGTTTATTTCTCATTTCCGGTTTGGCAGATCCCGGGGCGAATCAAATCTAAAGTAGTTGGGTTCAAGGTTATTCCAACAGTCCAAAAACTGTACACCTACATTATGTTTTCGCAAAGTTATAGTAATTTAATCTAACCTTGTGCTGGTGGGTCGAGAAAGGCCCACCCCGCACTGGCGGAAAAATCATTGGGCCCGCCGCCGCACCAGACGAAGGCTTAAGATTTTACTTGCCGCAGTGAAGGTGTTAAATTGTTAAGTTGCCAGCTCACATTTCTAACTTTAAAGGCCCCTTTATACGTAGAGCTGTTTGAATCTGGTCGGAATGATCACAGGCCGACTTGCTGGACTTTTTTCTGCTTTCTTGTGTGTGTGTACGAGTTCAGTTGGCCTACGATCCGATTGGATTTAATTGGCTTGAAGCGGGCTGGATTTTTTTAGTTTAACTCTTCAATAAATGCATTTTCTAACCTATTATTCATAACACCTTACTTCAAGTTATCATCATATTTGTGTTCCAAAACTTGAAATTCCCGCATGCTCCATTTTCCCGAAAAGTCTAGCAAGTACATTATGCGAAAAGCTTACAAAAGTTGTTCCAACAAACTTTTACATAAATGTTGAACGACAGTAGTGTCAAAAGGTCTTTAAACTAAGTTTATCGAGTCTTTTAAACAAGATGACCTGGTGAACTTCGTATCACTTTCGTCCTAATATTTAAAACCTTCCCTGAACTTCCACGAACATTCCGAGACTGAAAAGTCGGCTTAGCCGTTTTCGAGTTTCAGCGAGACTTAACATTTTTTCTATATTTTATACTAATAAGTAATAACCGATCAAAAAACTGTTAATCTGTCTATTAATAAATTTCTCAGTACCTGTATAGTGTAACTGTTACTGTAAAAGCTCGAACTTCGGTAAATTTTAAGATTTAACTGTAAATCTTAGGATTTACTGACACGAGTTGGTAAATGTAAGTATTTCTAATAATACGACGATTTTTTCGAACATTTACCATTAAAATTCGGTATATGCAAGGTTTTACTACTGTCAACTGGTAAATGCTGGCTTTAGTAGAACAATGCCTTATTAAACTATAAGACAAAACAGGTAGGGACATATAGTTAATATAATGCTTACCTGATGGCTGTTTTACACGTATTAAGTAGATAAGTAATTAACTAAATTTTAACTTAATTTTAAGTTGTTAATTGCGTGTAAACGCAAAATTTAGTAGCAAGTAGCAAGTTAAAATTTAGTAAGTCCTAAGCTAGATGACAATTAGAATTTAGTTACTACTTATCTACTTAATATGTGTAAACCAGCCATAAGCTGTTCATAACTCAATCAGTATTTGGTCTTAAAAAAAGTAAAAAGGCAATCAAAATATGCGATTAATTAATAGGTAAGGTATATACCTAAAACAAAATATTTCACTTGATGGAAAGCCAACTTCCGGTGCCCATGGACACTCGCAACTTCAGAAGAGCTGCAGGTCTGTCGGCCTTTAAGAGTAAATAGGGGTAGGGGAGGGTAGGGAAGGGAATAGGGTAGGGGGATTGGGCCTCCAGTAAACTCACTCACTCGTCTAAATACAGCGCAACTGTTTCACGCCGGTTTTCTATGAGTCCGTGATATTTCTCTGGTCGAGCCGGCCCATTCGTGCCGAGGCATGACTCTCCCACGGTTAATACCACTTTAATAATTTATAGTAATATTAAAATAAAAAAAAGATTTAATGTTTTTGCTCTATAACAGTACGGAACCCTACGTGCGCGAGTCCGACTCTCACTTGGCCGTTTTTTTCAACATATTTATACCATGCCGCTACTGTAAATCCTTAGATTTAACAACTATATTATGGTGGTAAAAGTTCGTATCGCAAACCTTTTCGGACATTTACCATTAGGGATTGGTAGATCTTAGGTTTTACTAGAAAATCTTACTGCAGTTCGAGCTTTGACAATAACATAATATACATATTATGTATGTATTTAAATATTGTATGCGGCAGAAAGCGTACAAATTAAGTAAAAAAATTTAAACGTTGAGTTATAAAAATTCACAAAATGAATACAAAAGCCGGCTGGATTAGATTAAATAAACCTTCTGGTGAAATATTAAACGATTCATGAGCACACAAATTTAGAGGAGACCGGTGGTTTTATGAAAAATTCAAGTAAAGTTTAAAATCCTACAGGATAAAACTCGACGCACTTATATTATAATATTATATAATATTATACGTAGACTAGACTCGTCGTAGTTGATCTCTAGTCACTAGAGATCAACTACGACAACATGGCGCGCCCATCCAAAATTCAAAACGTTTAAAGTGCGTTGTCTTGCGCGGTAGGCTAGTTATGATTAGTTGACCAACAAATCTTGGTAGTGACATTAACAGAAATATTACGTGTACTGTGATTGGTTGAATACTTACTACATACAAACTCTTTCATAAGGATGTGACTACACACATTGAAACAGTCATTTGGAGGGGCGCGCCATGTTTAATCGTAGTTGATCTCTACTAGATTTTGCCCTGGGCACAGAATATATATTAGTAGTACCAACCCTGAGTGAGTTTCGTTGATTGTTCGGTCATACATTCATACATCGTGCGGGTAACTCATATTATATTATATTATCTAATACATATATACAAGCAATTCTTGCTTTTTTTTATACCACGATCTCGGAAACGGCTATAACGATTTCGATGAAGTGTTGTAGGTACGTAATGGGTTTTGGGGAGGAAAAAATTATCTAGCTAGGCTTTTTAGGCAATGACAATAATAAAGCTTTTATAGGTGATAATCACAAGGATCTCAACAATAAGTATAGGGGTCTTGAATCCTTTAGATTCTAATCCCGGGTAACAGACATACTTACACATATATATGTCGCAGGGAAAAGAGGATATCAGGGTTTTCACGATATCCCTAGGGATATCACGAACTCCCGGTAGATGTCGAATATTCTTGTTTGTGACGTCTTCTTACTAAAAATATCTAGTGATATGTCATTTCACTAAACTAAACCTAGTGAAACGTCAGAAAAGCGGACACCGCCGAATAAAAATCAAGCCACGCATTTCTCTCGCTTGCTCTAGTATACACACGGGTACTTTGATAGGATCATCTAACATCTAAATCTGACAAGTAAGATGTTAGATGATCCATGCGTCGGATGGGCATGTAAAAAGTCGGTCCTGCGCCTGATCTCTCGCCATTCATGTCAGTCTTCCGTCCCACCGGGTTATGCGAGTAAAGGAATATGGAGATTGCTCTTGTGTACTGTCTGTCTCCAGGCTAGACGAGCCGCGCCAGCTCGAGCGACGCATTTGTTTCACTCCCACTAGTGTCCGTGTCACGTGTGGGAACTAGAGCGAGTGAGAGAAATGAGTGGCACGATTTTTATTCGGCGGTATCCGCGTTTCTGATATTTCACTAGATTTAGTTTAGTGAAATGACATATCACTAGATATTTTTAGTAAGAAGACGTAATAAACAAGAATATTCGGCATCTACCGGGAGTTCGTGATATCCCTAGGGATATCGTGAAATCCCTGATATCCTCTTTTCCCTGCGACATATACATATTATAAAACAAACTCGCTTTTTTCCCTCATGTCCCTTTGTTCCCTTTAATCTTTAAAACTACGTAACGAATTTAGATGATTCTTTCAGTGTTAGATAATATAGTTGCCTGTGTACGGTAAATTATACGGCTATTGCTGAACCAAAGATTTCCTTTGGTAGGATTGGTCCTTATGGCCCAAGGATGGATTTAAGATGTGGAGCCACCGCGATTTTTGATGTAATTTTTTTTTAATTTTAGCAGCTTCTGCTCTGGAGGAAAATAGAGTCTCAATCTGTATAGAGGCATTAATTATGGTAATATTCCAAGTTCTGTACCATATTCGGATGACTTAAGAATGCTTAATTCATTTTAGGACTCATATTTGCACGATAAAGATGTTAAACAACGTAAAAAGAAGAAGAAGAAGAAGCATTATTTAAACGCGCTAATCTTAGTATGAGTCAGTAATTACTCGTGCTGGTGCGGGTGAGGTATCTGACGATTGGCGGATAACTTTACTTTTACAAGTATTATTTTTATTTGTGGACTGTATCTTAAGGGTACTGGTACTCGCCAGTAATAATATGGAGCGACACTGTAATTGGATAGGAGAAAGGAGAAAAGCACGCTACCTGGACTAGAGCTGGAACCCACGTGGCGCGGACCTCTTCCTCTCTTCTATGGTGTCTCTGGTGTGGCTCCTGGCTGCACTTCACTACTCACTTTGTCACCTTTAGTTTAATAGTTATTTTTGCGAGCGCTCACATACGACAAATACACAGGATTAAAGTTTGTTAGCAATTAATCGCGGGACGCTAAAAAGCTCCCAGCCGTCGCGAGATTCCGAATTTGAATGTCTTAAAATCATCCCTTCTTGCCGGGGCCCGGGAGCACCATTGGTTGCGCTTGAGTCACGCGATTATCAGGCCACCAGTCTTGACCAATCCGTAGCGTGCATACGGCTTCAGTGCGAGGGAGATGGAAATAGGAATATCGCTCCATTTGAATATACTAGAATAGCGCCAATACGGACTGCCCTTGAACTAGCAAGATGCATTATGCAAAATATAGATGGCGCTAACATTCCCCCGGCCTTAAAGGGTTACCTTTAAAAGAGAATGAAAAAATAGTAACATATTTCTTAAGTAAGTAAACTATCGCATTACCGTCAATTTACTGAACAATAACAGCTAACTTAAAAACTAAACGAAAGAGATCTAGGTTACAACTAAATCTCACTGAGTAGGTAATGGACAGAGACGTACAACAGGGCGCACGTAGCTTCCCTTCGCGGTTTTAACAGTCACAACGCGAGTTGTACCATCTTTAGCGGTATGTAACTTTTCGATGACTCCTAGTGGCCATGAAAGCGGCGGTGAATTGTCATTAATGATAATAACTAACGTTCCCTCCCGTATAGGCGAAGCGGGACTATTCCACTTACATCTAGTCTGCAGCTTATGCAAGTACTCTAAGCGCCAGCGCCGCCAAAATGACTGTACTAGCTTGTCAAGCAGTGTATGTCTTTGAAGCATGTTAGATGAGTTTGCTTCAGGAGCGGGTAGTGACGACAACGGTACCGTGTTTAGGAAGTGCGCGGGAGTTAAAGCGGAAGGCTCAGCGGGATCGCTGCTCAACGTAGTAAGCGGACGCGAATTTATTAATGCCTCGACTTGAGCAAGGACAGTTAAAAGTTCCTCGTAAGAAAGAATTTGTTGGCCTATAACCTTGAAGAGGTGCGTTTTTACTACTTTAACCATGCTCTCCCAGCATCCGCCGAAATGTGGAGAGGCAGGCGGAATAAATTTCCAATCAATGTGATTGATTAAAAGTTCGTCTTGGAGACGTGTGCGGTATTCTTCATTTAGAAATTTATATAAATCACGTAAGTACGAATTAGCGCCCACGAAACAAGTGCCGTTGTCAGAGTACAAGCACTGTATAGGGCCGCGGCGCGAAAGAAAACGTTTTAGTGCGGCTAGAAAAGACACCGTGCTTAAATCCGTCGCGACCTCAATATGCGTAGCGCGAGTTGTTAAGCATGTGAATATGCATAACCAAGCCTTACGACCTTTAACACCTCGACCACGTACTGGAGTGTACTGTAGAGGACCAGCGTAATCGCAACCGGTATGTGTAAACGCTTTATCTACCTGATTAACGCGTTGGCTAGGAAGATCTGCCATAAGAGGATAAGTTGGACGCGGACGAAATCTAAAACACGTGTTACATTTATGTATTCTCTGGCGAATGGTTCGCCGTGCAGCTAAAATCCAGTACCTTTGCCTGAGTAAGGACATAAGTAGCTCTGGACCGGCATGGAGATGCGTTTTGTGATAAAATTCAACAATAAGATCGACTACATGATCATGACGCGGGAGAATGCACGGATGTTTGTAGTTATAAGGCTCGTCTGAATTCGACAAACGGCCACCGACGCGGAGTATACCGTTCTCATCGAGAAACGGTTTAAGTTTAAGAAGAGCGGGGGAGACAGGTAAATTATTTTTTAAACTCTGAATATCATTATCGAAATGAACAGCCTGTACGGCTAATAATAATTTGCGTTCTGCGTATTCCAGATCGGATATTGAAACAAAAGTTCCTTTAGGTAATTTCCTAAGAAACCTACAAACATAAACAATGACGCGTAACAACTTAGACCAAGATGATATGCGCCGTGCGAGTGCATAAAACGGGGAAAGCGTAACATCAACGACCACGGGATGAGAGACAAATTTTTTCTCGGGTACGTCCTCAACTTCTGTATCCTCCCCATATGGCTCAATGGGCCACTCTGATGGATCATGACCAATCCAGGGTGGACCACTAATCCACAAGGGGTGATCCAGAAGGGCTATTGGAGGAACTCCACGAGACAGGCAGTCAGCGGGGTTTTCAATACCCGGGACGTGATTAAAACAAGTGGGGGAAACCAACTCTATTAGTTTGGTAATGCGATTGGCGACAAAAGTCTGCCAGCGATGCGGAGAAGAATAAATCCAAGCAAATACTATCTTGGAATCAGTGAAAGCGAAAATATTATTTATAGGGTAGTGGGACGAAACTGTGTCCTTGACCTTGCGAAGCAGTTGTGACAGCAGAAGGGCCGCACACAATTCAAGTCTTGCAATTGAAATGGTTTTGACTGGCGAAACTTTCGACTTGGCACAAACTAATTGCACAGAATAGTTACAGCCATTGCGGACTTGCATATATACTACTCCGCCGTAAGCGCTTTCGCTAGCGTCAGCGAAACCTATTAAATTAACACTGCATCCGTCGACTAGTCCTAAATGACGCGGTATCATAATCTGATTGAGCTTAGGAAGCTCGCGGCAAAACTGCTTCCAGGCTGCGACTATATGTTTAGGAGGTTCGTCATCCCACTCACACTTGGCCAACCAAAGCTCTTTTATTAAGAGCTTGGCGTACAAAATAGTGGGAGCCACAAAACCCATTATGTCCCAAAGTCGAGCTATTGTGGACAGCATTATGCGTTTGGTACAATTATCATTAGGCAGTACGACGTCAAATCGAAAACAATCTTGCGATCTATCCCAGCGCAAGCCAAGGACCTTATGCGGAATGGACTTATCGAACTCAATGTCCGGTGAAGCCTTATGAGAGTCAGATAAGTGCGCGAGAACCTCCTTTGAATTACTCGTCCATTTGACAAGATCAAACTGGCCTCGCTTGAAAAGCTGAATAAGCTCTTCACAAAGCGAAATTGCGCGCGGGGTGTCTGTAACACTACATACGATATCGTCCATAAATAAAGAATTAGAAGCTGCTGACGCAGCAGCGGGAAAATTATCGCCTTCATCGGCGATCAGCTGACGCACAACACGCAAGGCGTGATATGGACTGGACCTAAGTCCGAAACAAACGCGGTTAAATTGGTAAACCGTTAATGGTTCATCATTACTAAAGCGGTAAAATATACGCTGGAATCTACGATCCGATTCGCGAACGCCTATATTAAGAAACATTTGTCGACAATCAGCTGACAGAGCAATTTTGAAAAGACGAAAATTTATTATTATGTTAAATAAATCACCCTGTAGATTCGGTCCAGTATGCAAAATATCATTGATAGACTGGCCCGATGTAGTCTGACAGCTAGCGTCTAAAACTACGCGGAGTTTAGTGGAAACCTTATCCTCGCGCACCACGCCATGATGCGGAATATAATATGCGAGATCGCGGCTAGCGTTATCGATAGAAACCGGGCTCAAAAAATCTTTACCGATGTAGTCACGAATGACGTCGTTATAAGCGCGGCGTAAGTTAGGAGACGAATTCAATTTTCGTTCTAAACAATGAAAACGTCTGAGAGCGACGGAGTATGAATCGCCTAGCGAATAAGGGTCACCACAAAATGGTAACGCGACTATATACCTACCACTGTTATCGCGAACAGTAGTAGCGCGGAAATGTTCTTCACACTCGAGGTCCTTGTGACTCATCGAGGGCGGCGCGGAAATCTCTTCAAGCTCCCAGAATCGCCTTACGAGAGAATTAATATTATTTTCTTGAAGAACTGAACAGCAAGACGCGGTATAACGAGAACTATGTAACGTAGGCGCGACGCCCATTATTACATAGCCTAAAATCGTATTTATTGCGGGCGGAATATTATTTTTCTCACTGCGAACTGTATTAGGTAGCAGCAAGTGCGGAAATACTTCGGCTCCGATCAAAATGTCTATATTACCCGGGAGCGCAAAATCCTTATCTGCGAGAGGCAATCTCTCGAGATGATTAAGTGTGGATACATTCACACGAGCGCATGGCATCACGCTCGTAATGCAATCCACTACAAGCGAAGAAACATTAAAATGAATATTATTATTAAAACGCGAATGAATTTTAATATCTACGGAACCCATACACGATTTTTCCGAACCACCGATTCCTGCAATTATTAAATTACAACCTTTCATTTTATTCCATAGTCCGAGGCGTCGGAGACAATGGGAAGTAATAAAATTACTTTGTGACGCGCTATCTAATAAGCAGCGAACGATTATCGGTGTTCCATTTGAGTCGTATACTATAGCTTGAGCAGTTGGTAACAGTGTTATGGTTTCGGTAGTCTGCGCGGTCACTTGTCTATCGTATGAGCGGGCCGGCGGCCGTGCGCCGAGTGTGTTACATAATGAAATTTCCGATAAATTATTACCAGCTGGCGCGGGCGCAGAGCCTGCGTTATCGCGATAACCTTGATCGCTAGAAACTGGATTGTTATTTATGTTATGCAGCGAAGTTTTATTAAAATGTAGTAATGTATGGTGACGCTGATTACAAGTACGACACCGGGAATTACTTGAACAATTACTTATCTTATGTTTTAAACTCAAACAATTAACACAAGCTTCATTTTCCTTTACACATTTAAATCGGGCGGTTGGCGTTAAGTTATTAAAAGCGGGACATTTAAAAAGGTGATCGTGTATGATGCCTTTGCATATGCACTGACGTAAATTGTCATTAGATTTTGAACACGTTAGGTACGACTGTGGGTTTGGGGCGGAATTACTACGTAATTTAGTCGAACTCTGTTTAGCGATATTATGAGATGCGCTACTATATGAAATATTATTTTGTGTATTAAGAAATATTCGAGACTGGTCTCTTATAAAGGAAATAAAACTGTCGAGTGTAGGTATTTTATTATTACGCTCAGTCAGTTCAAACGCTCGTATAGTGTCTCGGTCGAACTTTTTTAAAGCGAGTTGTAGCAATATAAAATCTGACAGGTCGTCCAATTTTAAGTTTTTTAAAGAGTTTGCGGCCGTGACAAAATTATTCATAAATAATTGGAAATTGAAAACTGAAGCGGGTCCAGACAATTTAAGATTTAAAACTTGATCTAAGTACGTAGACGCGAGTACTCGGGTATCCTGGTACCTATCAAGAAGCGATTGGAATATTATTTGATAATTCTCCGCGTTTGGTGTAACTCCTGCGAACACGGACCGCGCCTTCGGCGACAGTTTACCTAAAAGATAGTACAATCTGTCAGCGTCGGTCAGAGAGCCATTATCGTGCACAGTAGATTTAAAACTTGCATAAAAAAGCGGCCAATTCCGTATGTCACCATCGAATGATACGAGTTCAATGGCAGGCAATTTCGGTTGCATACGCACCGCATCGGTACGTCGTGCGCTGCTGGGCTCAGCGAAGCTACACTCCAAACGAGACTGTACGCGTTTAATAACGCAATACAATTCTTCAAATGACATGTATGCTTGATAGTCTAGTTGGGAGTCAGGATTTAAAGAAAGTAACTCGGCGTTATAATCGTCTAACAATTTATGAAATTTAGTTCGGATTTCCTCTACTGTCATGCAGGAACTTAGAAATAATTCCTTATCAGATTCGCATGACTCAGCGGTCTTCGAACGATCGTAAATGTTTTGAACGCGTTCAAATAAGACATTACGTTTTGCTAGTAGTATCGCTAACCTTTTGTCACTCAAAAGAGACTGCTTGTCTTCTTTCGACATTTTGTATTATTATTTAAGTACCTAGGTATTTATTAAAATATGCGAACAAATACAATACTTGAGATTGCGGAAGTATAAACAAATATTATGCGGTTGTAAGTACGTACAAATTACAGCAAGCAATTTGGCGGTAAATTATTAAGTACCTACTTGTAAATAACAAAGTAAGGCACGCGGTGCGGTGCGGGATATATAATTAATCCTGTGTAATGCGAAAAAAGTAGATGCGGGGAAATAATTATAATAAATTGCGGTAATGCGATAGTTTTGCGGTATGCGGTATGCGGTATGCGATAATTAAATTATAAAGGCAACACTTTAGGCGGTTTAAATGAAGCGCTTGAATTATTTTAGATGTAGGTAGCAGTTACCTACTGCGGTGCGGGAAAGGAGAACCACGTAACGGGTTATAAGTATAAGTGAGTAAGTTATGAATGCAGTCTTGAACCACAACTAAATAAGTAGATATTCTAGGAGAAAATTATGCGGTAATATGAGAATACGGAATATGATTCCGTGTTGAATTGAAAATATCCGGTTCGCAATGGACCAAAAAATATGGTGCGGGTGAGGTATCTGACGATTGGCGGATAACTTTACTTTTACAAGTATTATTTTTATTTGTGGACTGTATCTTAAGGGTACTGGTACTCGCCAGTAATAATATGGAGCGACACTGTAATTGGATAGGAGAAAGGAGAAAAGCACGCTACCTGGACTAGAGCTGGAACCCACGTGGCGCGGACCTCTTCCTCTCTTCTATGGTGTCTCTGGTGTGGCTCCTGGCTGCACTTCACTACTCACTTTGTCACCTTTAGTTTAATAGTTATTTTTGCGAGCGCTCACATACGACAAATACACAGGATTAAAGTTTGTTAGCAATTAATCGCGGGACGCTAAAAAGCTCCCAGCCGTCGCGAGATTCCGAATTTGAATGTCTTAAAATCATCCCTTCTTGCCGGGGCCCGGGAGCACCATTGGTTGCGCTTGAGTCACGCGATTATCAGGCCACCAGTCTTGACCAATCCGTAGCGTGCATACGGCTTCAGTGCGAGGGAGATGGAAATAGGAATATCGCTCCATTTGAATATACTAGAATAGCGCCAATACGGACTGCCCTTGAACTAGCAAGATGCATTATGCAAAATATAGATGGCGCTAACACGTGCGATTTGAAAAATTAATTCAGTGTTAGATAGCCCATTTATCAAGGAAGGCTATAGGCTATATTTTATTACGCTAAAACTAATATAAGCGAAGAAATAGAGGAAAATGTGGAAAAAACGGGGGAAATTATTTGAAAGGGCTTATTTCACGAACTACTGGAGTAATTTTTCTGTTATTTGGCACAGATTAAAGTAGAAACGTGAAGGATCGTAAGCTATTTATTGTGGACTAATTTGTCTGTGAAATATCTAATTTACGCGGGCGAAGCAGCGCGGAACGTCTAGTAATATTATAAAGCTGAAGAGTTTATTTGTTTAAACGCGCTAATCTCAGGAACTACTCATCCGATTTGAAAGAATCTTTCAGTGTTTGATAGCCTAATTATCGAGGAAGGCTATAACCTATATTTATCACGCTAAAACCAATAGGAGCAAAGATGCAGAGGAAAATGTGAAAACAAAGCTGAAGAGTTTGTTGGTTAGTTCGTTTGTTTGAACGCACTAAGCTCAAGAAATACTGGCCCGATTTGAAAAAATATATCAGTGTTTGATAGCCTATTTATCGAGGAAGGCTATAAGCTATATTTTATCACGCTAAGACCAATAACAGCAAAGATACAGAGGAAAAGGGCTAATATCTCACAGACCACTGGATAAATTTTTATGTTATTTGACACGAATATATAGTAGACTACGTGAGACAGTATTAATTTATGAAAAATATACGGTTTCCGTGAAATTTCAGATGTACGCGGACGAAGTCGCGCGGAACATCTAGTATTATTAATATGTTTATTGCTACATTCATCACCATGTCTTTGGCATGCAGAATAATGCGGCTATCAGCCTCCTTATATTAATTAAGCCCTGTCAACAGCGTTTTCGTTGGTTGAAAATAATATATTCTAATTTTTTTATTTTATTTATTTTACTATCTTTTATCTAAATATTATTCCAAAATTGGCATTGAAACATTCGATTCAATCGAAAATGATACCAAACTCGACTATATACCTAAGTCCCACGCAGTTATTGACCTCATACCTTGTTAAAGCTAAAACCCCCCCTCCCCCACCTGCATGAGATATTCAGGTGGCTCCACATCGTAAACCCATCTTAGGGATATAAAGATCAATCCTACCAAAGGAAATCGTTGGTTCAGCAAAAGCCGTATTCCTCGTTTTTTTTGTCTTGTACGCACACGACTAATAGGAGCGAAGAAATAAAGGAAAATCTGGAAAAAATTGGGAAAATTATTTGAAAGGAGTAACTTGAACGCGCTAATCTCAGGAATTTTTTGACTGACCAGTAGTCCGATTTGAAAAATTCAGTGTTTGATAGCCCATTTATTAAGAAAGGCTATAGACTATATTTTATCACGCTAAGACTAATAGGAACATGTGGAAAAAACGGGGAAAATTATTGGAAAGGGCTTATCTCGCGAACTATAGGAGCAATTTTTATGTTATTTGGCACAGATAAGTAGTGCACGTGAAGGATCATAGACTATCGATTTTAATCATTTTTTCAGTGGCTATATATTTTATACTCGTGCGACGCCGGGGCGGGTCGCTAGTTTTCTTATAATTTTCATGTGCTATGGTAATTGGTAAATATATAATTGGCACTATCATGCAAACAAAATATATTTTCAGCAATATTTTTTGTCTTAAAAGACTCCGAATATAGCCTAAGGCCGGCCTATAATGAGGTAAAAGATTTATCAAGTTCCATTTTAACGATGAAGTAAACTTGTGCTTGCGATATCTAATGGTGGCGTCGAGTTTCATGTTGGAGACATAACAAGGTATTGAGGGCCTGGCGTAATGGACTGAACACTGAAGGTGCTTCATGTAAGAGTGTATGTAGAGCAATACCCTTAAAGATAAAAAGAACTCTTGTAAAATGAGAGGAGTTACACTATGTTTGTTCTTGCCGATCTCATGAGGAAATTTTTTGATAAACATTTGCATTATATCGGATAGAGTATAGACATAGAGAATAAACAAAGATTGGTAGGGTTACCAACAATAAAGTAAATACTGCCAGGATAGTATGAAAAATGTAAGCAGCGTCAAGCCAATTGTTATATTGTTTAGGGGAAGACTTTGGGGGAGGCCTTTGCCCAACAGTGGGACAGCATAGGCTCTTAAAAAAAATTGTTGGTCTATTTGAGAGCCTAGTGCAGGCCTAAATATTTCAGACCAAGAAGACAGAAATTAGTATTGCCCTCACGATAGCATAGCTCCCTTTCTTTGTGATGAAATCTAAAATCATCAAAAAGATTATTATGAAAGGAGATTGCTGGAGGATACGGCGCCTCCAGTGTTATGGGCATACGGATATAAAAGGGTTTTAATTTAGCACCTTAACAATATGCCCTCTCCCTTAGCATTGTTTTTCAACGTTCTTTATGATATGGTATAAAAATATTTCGCGACCGAGCCCGCCCGCCCTATGATTTTTATAATATTTTATGTATGTTTATAAATATATTTTTCTTTCGTTAAAATTCCCCTACTTATTAACTCAATCTTTTTTTTTTATTAAATCACGACCTCTGGTGAACCCCTTATAGAAGTTTCGCGACCCCCAGGAGGTCGCGACCCACAGGTTGAAAAACACTGAGCTATTGTAATGCTGCTCATATAAAATGATTTCATAAAACGTATGAAAGTAATTTCATTAGGAAAACTTATGAGGAGATGAAAAGAGATTTTAATTAAAAGTTTTACGAAAGTTATTCAAATCGTTTGTTTTTTCTTTCTGTCGCTGGAGACTCGCAGTAAAAGTAAGTTGGAAGCCGTTTAACTTTTAATATAACCTAATTTAGCGAAGATATAATATTAATAGACTACAAGAATTTTCCTCAAAACAAGTCGCTTCATCCATACTAATATTATAAATGCGAAAGTCTGTCTGTCTGTTACCTCTTCACGCTTAAACCGCTGAACTGATTTTGCTGAAATTTGGCATGAAGATAACTTGAGTCCCGGAAAAGGACATAGGATACTTGTTATCCCGGAAAAATGTACGGTTCCCGCGCGATAAACGAGTTTTGGCGCAACGGAGTTGCGGGCATCATCTAGTTAGTTTATAAGAGTTGGGTCTTGTTTAAATAATTGTAATCCCACAAAAAACATTTCATGTAAAATGTCCTCGACGACCACCAAAGGTTTGCCCTGTGAAAAAGATCTTCATCAGATCTAATGTAGAGCCAAGCTTCTGAATCGACGCGGCCTAACTCTATCGACCCATAACTCCAACAAATTCTACATATTATCAGTTGGCTTGGCTGTTTCGTTACTTATTTCAGATCAGAATTCAGAAACTAAATATTCGAAACAGCGAAGCCATACATATACTTACTGATAATATTATGTAGAATTTGTTGTACCTAGTTATATAGGATCGATAGAGTTAGGCCGCGTCGATTCAGAAGCTTGGCTCTACATTAGATCTGATGTCTTTTTCACAGGGCAAACCTTGGTGGTCGTCGAGGACATTTTACATGAAATGTTTTTGGTGGGATTTCAGTCCTTTTTGTAAGTTGCTACTTGCTAGGCAGTCTTTTTAGTGTTTTTATTTTTTATTAAGACATTTTTAGTTAATATCCATCCCGTGGAAACTTTCATGTCCTTATTCACAAAATTGGTGAAAGTCTCATTTAAACTTCCATTACCTACTACTACAACTACTACCTTATTTTACGGCGTATTAAGTTATAACCAAATTTCGGCGTATTTTAGATATTAATAAAATATAAAGTATTAGACCTATTCAACTGAAGCTTTGTATGTTAAATAAGTTTATTATTAATATCATATCCTGGGAATATAAACTATCTGGCACATCGGAAACCAACTCTATAAGAGTAAACTTCCACCCCCCAATTTTAGGGGATGGGGGACGAAAATTACAAGTTTATGAATTTTTTTGTTGGTTATATACTAAACTTAGATTACATACCAAATTTCAGCTTTCTAGCACTTCAGGAAGTAGCCAAACATTTTGATGACCATCAGTGTGTCAGTGACGAAATCGGCGTATTTTAGATATCAATAAAATCTAAAGTATAATAGCTATTCAATTGAGACTTTGTATGCTTAATAAATCTATTGATGACATCATATCGTGAAAATATGAACTATCTGCTACAACGAAAACCAATTCTATGAAGGTTAAAAAAAACGGCGAAACACTTCGAGAAAAGGTAGATAGTGCCCTTGCGCTTCGCTTGGCTCGTCTCGGCGGGTGCACTACCGTGCACCCAGATTTGTACAATATTGTGAAGATTTGGACACTTTGTTGTCTTAAAAAAATTTCTAAGTGCGAGTTACAGTCACAAATAATTTACTGGGAACTGAACCATTTGCCTAGTTTTAGTTTCTTGTAAACCATTTTAAAAATAAATAATATTTAATCGGTCCTATAAAAAAATGGAACGAAAAGTTTCCAATTTTAGATTAAAACTTGGAATATATTATAACGCTGTTGTAACATTGTAGAGGCCTACGAAACCGTAGCTTAGCAGTATTTTTTATTTCGGCGCTTTACGATCGGCATATTTTTTTTAATTAAAAGTTTATAAGTCAAAACCATAGAGAGAAAAGCTATGAGAAAAGTTAAATAAACAGCTGGAAAGAAACATTAATACATCTTAAGTAAAAAAAAGAGAATAATAATTATTGTTACCGACTGGTATACCAGTATATATACCAGGCAGTGAGGCAGAGGAGCGAGTTGGTTGTGAAAGTAGCAGCGCTAAAAGATTATCTTTTTTCTTTACTTTCGTATGGAAAAAATTATGACGCTTGCCCATAAAAATCGCAAAAAATGCTCTTTTGGCGGTGCTACTTTCACAATGAACTTTATATTTTAAGGGACTCATACACAGTTACACAGCCTAAAGTATTATCACTTAGTTTTGTCACACCTCGTATAAGCCCTGGGACTAAAACAAAACTGGTGTTAATGGCCCAACTTTGAATGAAATTATCACCCAGTCTGCACGCCGCCGTAACTAAAAGCATTAAGTTTTCATTTTCTGAAACTAATTTCTACAGTGTAGTCTTAAGCCGGTATAAATAGTCAGTACTCAAGATGCATCTCGGTCTCAAGACACGGTTTGACGGACGGACGGACAAGACATTGTAGTTAAGGTTAAAGTTAATGTTACAGTTAGTTAAAGTTAGTTGGTGCAACCCAACCTTTTAGTTAAAAGTAGACTGTAGACCAGTAAGATAACTATTAAATAACTGATATAGAATTTCAAGATCATAGCGCTGGAAGACCAAATTATTTTCACTTTTGTATGGTGACACTCGTGACGCTGGGTCGCTTGCCCATACAAAAGTGAAAAAATTGATCTTTCAGCGCTGCTACTTTCACATAGAACTCTATACGAGGAAGACGTTCACACTCTTAAGTATTGTCACTTATTTTTGTTAAACCTTGCAGTGTATATTAAATTTTTATTATTTTACTGTATTTAGGTGCTCGCAAATAAAGTAAATAACGGATTTTGTTTGTCATTACAGTAGTTGAAGCACTGAAACGGAACAAATGATATGAATTATCAAGGAATTGTGACTGTAATGTCTATCCCTGGCGTTAATGGAACATTTTCTACACCCACACCCAGCTTAGCCAGACGTAAGCTAACCTAATCACTCAGAAGACATAGCCATGTGCTTGAGTATTTTATTAGTTTAAGCTATTTTCATTATGTGGTTTATAATTATGTATATAAAAACTAGGTAATTCCCGCGACTTCACTCGCGTGACTTCATTATCAAAGTCTCACTCAGCCCGACGATCGGTTTAAAATTGACAAAATTTCATACAAACTTTGATCCCCTATTTTATCTAAATTTATCAAAATCCTTTCATAGTGTATGCCTACGTCATAACATCTACCTGCATGCCAAATTTCAGCCCGATCCGTCCAGTGGTTTGGGCTGTGGGTAGATAGATCACTATGTCAGTCAGTCACCTTTGATTTATGCATAATTAATAATTATATTATATTTAAGTCCATTTAGGGCCCATTTATAATATGAGACTATTATGGCCGAATAAGTTAATAAACAAGTCAATTATTTTCCCACGTAATTTATCAAATTATCACCCATAATATTAAAATTATATTTATATATTATACTATTAAAATAGGAGTAACTAGACATTTGTACATTTAATTATTGGAAACTTTACTTAAAAATGAATCCTAATATTTAAAAAAAAAAACATTTTAAAGTGTAAGTAGGTAACATAAGTTACCTGTGTAAATATACTTACTATATATAATATACATTCATAGTAATAACTAATAAGTAATAACATTACAATAATTTGATTTAATAGAAATTTTACATGATAATAATGAAATAATATACCAATCAAAATTGTACTATCCCAAAGGGAATTTAGCACAAGTAATTATACGAGGTTTAATCTCAAGCTTAATAAATATTTAAAAAGTGATTAAGAACGAAAAAACACTGGTTGAACAACACACAAAATTGAGTGAGTTTCAATACAAAAATTAAATAAGTAAGAATAAAAAATAATCGCAAAAACTAAATGAGTTATAATTTCCATCCACCACCAGCATTCAGCAGCCTTAGCATGGCTACAATAGAAATGCGAAAGTACCATAACTCGTGAGTGGTTTAGATATACTTTCGTATTTCTACTGTGGCCACGCTAAGGCTACAGGTGATTAGTCTGCTGCTTATGTAACAGTCCAATTAATTTGTATTTAAAACAAGATGTCCCTTTAGTCACTACCCTCCTAATATTTAAATTCCCCTGAATCCAAGCCGTTCTCGAGTTTCAGCAAGACTAATAAACCTGAAAATTCAGATAGTTTTGATTTTGACGTGTTTTCATAAGTAGGTACCTTATTACGCTTAAACCTCTCGTCCGATTGAAACGCTATTCTAGTCACTCGCAACATCTAGTCACTATACATAAAGTCTAGAAGCTAGATTTATTTATCCTCTAAATAGAATAAACCGTATTAAACGGAGTGTACACGTCTAATACAATTTGTAGAGAGTGCTTCGTTTCCCGCGCTTAGGAGTGACACACGAATAACCTAAGCGCTATCTGGATGTGAAAATAAAAATACAAAGAGAGTCCGGTGGGTCTTTTTATAGCTTAGATTATTGTGGTATTTTATTTAATTTATTCTATTCCATTTGTTAAACAGAAACGCTGGCGTCAAAACGATATAATATTATTATGTTCGACGTTAGAGCATATTATGGTACTTACTAGATGACGCCCACAACTCCGTTGCGCCAAAACTTGTTTATCGCGCGGGAACCATACATTTTTCCGAGACAAAAAGTATCCTATATCCTTTCCTGGGACTCAAAATATCTCCATGCCAAATTTCAGCAAAATCGGTTCAGCGGTTTCGGCGTGAAGAGGTAACAGACAGACAGATAGGCAGACAGACAGACAGACAGACATACATACATCGCATTTATAATATTAGTATGGATAGTATTACGGTACACTGCCGGTACTGGTAGAGAAGGCTTCTTTAGTTGCAGGCTTTCTAACTATAAATAGAGATATTAACGACTTTTTAGTTTAAAAAGATATGTAACCGATTTGAATGTAGGTATTGGAACCCTACGCATAGGAAGATGATTTTGCTTTGTTGAAAAGTTGAAATACTTACCTTTTTTTCATTTCCAGCCAAATTAGTATATGCAGCAGGAACATGGAACAGGGGTTTTTAGACAATAGGCTTGATGACTAATTTTTTTTCTTATTGGTAATTGAAAGACCCTTAAAAAATAGAAACATCGCTGAAAGAATGACTCTCATAGCTTAAAAATTCACCAAGATATGAACAATTCAAACATCTCATAAAATAGACCTGCCCGAAACGCTCCATACAAAGTGCTACGAAAGACTGACGTCAGTCTTTCGTAGTTTGTACGGATCGGGAGAGAACTTTGTTCGATAGGTATATTAAATATTGCGTTTATGAAAGTGGTTTTATACCAAAAGATGCTTTTAATTGCATGAGTTATCGAATGGTATACAAATATTAAGAAATTTAATTGAAAAAAATTCGTCTTGATTATCCAACTTTGAAGGCGCCTAACAAAAAAAATACAAATGCTATCGAGCTGAAATTTTGGTAACGCTTATTTTTTACCGTGCTTTCTTTATTTTATTAACAAAATTCGCTAATCTTTGACCTTGTCATCATCCCTATTCATTCTCAGTAGTGTACAGTCAGTACTCAGTGATGTTAATAGTGATGAAGGGCATAAAACTGAAACAGGATAACTTTCCAAACTTATATTGCACCACATTTCGACAATTTTACTTAAAACATTATATTTGAACTTGAAACTTTATGAAAGTCCTTGAGAATTCAGTCATTCAACTTTTATTTTGCTATTACCAGATAGTTTTCCAAGCAAACTTCTCTTTTTGCGAATGGGTGCACCCTTGACGTCGTAATCGTAGTCTTCTTCTGATGAATCTGGTTTGTCGGTTTGTTTGTCCTTTGAATCGTACTTGTTCCTGATGGAAATAATATTTTAAATGCTATGCAATTATATTAATATGAGCAAATTAGAATATTTAAATCTGGTTTGTCTGTTTGTTTGTCTTTTGATTCGTACTTGTTCCTGATGGAAATGAATTAAAATTTTAATGCTATTATATTAAGAGGAAATTAAAATATTATAGAATAGATAATATTCAGTAACTTTAGAATGTAGTTCTGTAGCTACATCAACACGTTGCTCTAAAGTCTAAAAGATAAGTATTACTTTGTTTAATTAAAGTTTATTTACAATGTCATAGTGCTAAAATAGATAGGACACAATATTATTGTAGATATTAATTTCTACTTTTTTAATTACATTTTTTTTTTACCTGGGCATATCCTCCATAATCTTTTCCTTAAACGCGTCCATTTCTTCGTCAATAGATTTAGGTATCTCAGGCTTATACGTCGATCTGCTGGGTTCCGGTACCAATTTAGTTCTTCTCGGTTCGAACGTTTGCGTTGGTCTGATGATACCAGATTTTGGTGTGACAGGCATCGGATACGTTGGTTTCCCGTGGAAGGCAGAGAAATGGGGAGGTATGGGTTTTGTTTTTACATAAGGAGGCAAGTTGGGTGCTAGCCATGAGACTGGGTCGTTAATATTGCTAGGAGGGACTGCTTCTCGCAGGAGACTTATAGAAGGAGGTCCAGGTCCACCGAATCTTCTAGACGGTTTGTCTTTGTACGGATCCACGCCGAGCGGAAAATTTGGAACTTTTCTTGTTTCCGTATACGGTGTCTTGAAAAAGAAATGTAATTTTAATAAATTGTATAATATTTTAATGAATGACCTAATATTTTAATGAATTATATAATAAGTAATTAAAAATAACGATGATCCAACGAAGCGTAAGAGAAACAAGTGTGTATGACATTCTCGCATTTGAAGACGTGAGTTGAAAAGCACGATTAGCAAAATTTTGTAACATACGGACAATTCACTCATTTTCTCCCTTATAATTTGAACAAACCTTGTAACTTATCTACGTCATCACCTGGCTAATATATCTGACTTCACTTAAAATGCACATTTTTTTTTATTTCAAATCATTTTTCCGGCCCAAATGGAGGCTCCATTGACCATTTATGCAAAAAACGGCATTTTTGCTGTTAGTTATTTTTCCACTCACGTCTTCATTTATGATATTAGTATGTATGATGTATCGAATCACATACACATATTTTATGAAGTCAGTCCGCAGTCGTAAGGTTCCGCATAAAACTTTATTAAAATAATAAAAATGCAGTAAACCTGTGTGATGGCTGTCGCGGTCTGCATTCTCCTCTTATTCATGGCGCTCTGAAAGGCTTTCAGTTGCTCTATTGAATTTGATGGGAATCTTTGAATGATCTGTAAATTTTATTTTAATTAAATTAATAATTTATTTCCTTATTTCACATATTACGTACACAAAGAGAGATGAGATCCACCTAGTAAAGTTATCTTGAGACACCTGCAAGGCAATCGCGTTATTTTTAAACGTTTCAATTCAGGTTCACATCTGCTTTGGTTGTGGTTCAGTTACGGTTCGGTTCCGCTGCGTCTGTACAAATTTCAGTATCGTGCTAACGTTCCAACCGTAACTCAACCTTAGATGGAACTCGAACGGAGCGCAACGTTTGACCTTTAGACAGACATTGCAGCGGACCAATCAGCGCCCTTCTGATTTAATCTTGATTGGTTTAATTATGGACATATTTTTTCCGATGCGTTAATTGGTCAATTGATAAATTGTTTATTTACGAATGAATATGACACGTAGTTATTGTGATTTGTGGATGATTATTACTTGGAGTTTATAATTTACGTAGTTAAATTCATATTGTTTTACTTTAATTTACAAAAGCCGTGTTGAGATGTGACTTGTGAAGTTGTGACAAAAGTTTTTTGTGGCATAGAAAACATTTACGTAAAGAAGTATGTAAGTAATGTCAAAGTTCAATTCCCTTTTTAACAAACTCAAATAGTCCTTTGAAGAGCTTTGAAGTAAAACATAAGCTTATATTATAACAAATTATAATATAAGCTTATGTTTTACTTCAAAGCTTATCAAAATAATAGCTTATGTTATATTTTTGCATCGATTTTCGTCAATTTAACACACCAAAATAAGAAACGTTTCAGAAACGTGCGAGTAGAAGTAGCTTTGTATCAACTTTTTGTTTTGACAGCGTTTGCGCTTCGGCTGAGGTTCAGTAACGTCTCAACTGGCTGTCAAAACGTTAGCGCGATACCGAATCGTTCCAAAAGTCGATCAACGTCCGAGTTTCAATTGCGGTTCAGTTGAAAACATTTAGCGCGATTGCCCTGCTGTAACAGGTGGGCTCGCCCTTCCGTAACTATGACAGCTGAAACTAAGAGTTTTTATTTATGACAACACTACGTTACTTGTCAACTCTAGTACAAATTGTGTCAAAAGCGAAGCGTAGGGTTGCCTTTATTTAAAGAAAGCGTCCTCATTTAATCCATACTGTTTTTTGCCAAGCTGTAGTTATTTAGTTAATTAATGTTTTTTGAAGTGAAAACTTCTTTAGCGGCGTTGAGCACTTTTGTGGGATGGGTAAAAACTGTGAAACTCGCGTCAGATTCTCGTGCTGATCGAAAAACCATAGAAAAAGCGTAAGACGGTTGGAAAGTAGTGTTTTGTGTCGAACTCGAACTCGAATTGACTGTAAGGGTTTCGATTAATTAAAAAAATCGATTTTTTAAAAATCGAATTTCATAATAAATGGGTTAGAAATTTAATCGATTGTAAGGGTTTCGATTAATTAAAAAAATCGATTTTTTTTAATAATCGATTTTCATAAGAAACGGGTTAAAAATGCACAACGTTAATAATTAAGTTTTCACTTCTGCCGGCACTCCTGGAGTGCAACCCGTCTTTTTTTTTTGAAAACAAGAATTGAGATAAGCACAATAGAATAACAAAACCCTAACCTAGCCCTTTGTTTAAATTTTCCACTGTCATGACTCATGAGACTCGTAAAATATTTTGTGAGCTTATAGCAATTAGCGATTCTCAGCAAATGTAGAAACGATAATAATAAATTAATAAATGAACGTTAGCATTAGTTGATTTGTACGGATTTGTTTGTTACATCTCGAGAATTGCATCGTAACAACTTTTATCGCGGGCTTTGAGCGCAGCGACCGAATCGAGAAATTCCGTAACTAAAATATACCTAACGTCTAAGTCGGCAGTCTGCCAAGTACCACACGTATTTTTTTCGCATTTTCTAAATACTGACAACTGTGTCCAACAACCCGATCCAGATATAACAGACGCTTAGCTTTATGCAGCTACAAACCAAGAACTCACTTCTCCAACTGGCAAATCTGGAGTGGTTGTCTTCGTCGGTTCAGCGTCCAGGGGCTTCGCTGTCAACTTCATGAGGGAGTCTTCGAAATTGTTCTTATCGTTGGACTGGTATATTGAGTCTTCCAAGCGTCTTCCCGACCGTATGGTTTCCTCCCCCTCTGGAGCTCCGGTTATTACTAAATAGATTAAATTAATAATTATAGTCTGCGGAATGCCCGGCGAAAACGGATGGTCTCTTTGGTGGGGTCTCTATTGTACCATCATAGTAAATTATTTTTTATTCTTTTTAGGCAAATGACGACCCTATATTAGTTGGTCAGGTTAAGGGGAAGACAGCTGCCAATTCGACATCTTTGTGCAGTTTTCTAGACGTATGTATTTCATTGATTGGCACAAAAAAATATATGTGATTTTTGATTATATTTGGAAAAGCTTGTCGAATTTAAATAATAAAATAATGTTCTTCTACTGGATGAAAAAAAAATACCAAAGTCACATCTTTCTAATAACTCTATCCCTCTATCTATCACTAAAGTAATAATACAATATATGCTTTAAAAAATTGTTTATTTGATACCTTTTACAAAAATCCAAAGATTGCCGGATTTAATTTTCAGTTATGACATCTAGATTTCCCATAATATTTATTTTTTCCTCTAACAAACGAAAAATGTATCCACGCTACCGAGTGAACACTTCACATCTCTGTCTCTCTGGCATGAAAACCGACACAGGTGCGAGAGTGATGCGAGATCAAGGTCATTGGCAGTGTCAGCGTCTTAAGGCAATGTTCGACAAAACCCAACCAGATTACAAAAGTCCGCCATTTGACTAAATAAATCAATTTTAACTGATACGTATGCTATTGTTTACACGGACTATTTGCCCCTCCAGTATTTTATTAAATAATCTGTTGTTAAATAAAATAGCTATAGCAAACAAATAATTCTTTATTGTATGATATTGAATGTGCCGTAACTTCTTGGTGGAAATTCATGTTTCACAGTAATATTAATACACACTTTTCATGCACTTTTTCCACTTTTATTAATTTATTTTATTACAATTATGTTTCACACAATTATGTTTCGATAAACCTGATGATGATTTTATCGAAACTGGTCGTGTAAAACATAATTGTAATAAAATAAATTAATAAAAGTGGAAAAAGTGCATGAAAAGTGTATATTATTACTGTGAAATTCTTTAATGATTGTTTCTATGCTAATATTTTATAACTTTCCGTAGGCGTATTTACATATATCCAATGTTAATAAAATTTTTGTACCCTTTAATATAAAAAAAAACACTTTAGACTACCTTTCCATTCGTTCTTTGTTTACTTTATCATTCTTTCACAAACATAACTCTATTATTTTTATCCGTAGGTATCAATCAGGAAAGATTAAAGATATGCACGACCTTTTTTATATTGTTTTCTTGAAAGGTCTACCCTTTTATTGTGATCCATATCCATATGATAAAAAACACCTGTTCTGTCTGTGTGTGCTGAATCGCTTTTTCTTAGAATGTTGGTAAAAGGAAATTATGGTTTTACCCCCAAAAATTTCACAAAAATTCGCTCGTGAAAAACATTTTTTTTATAAAATAAGGGGGCAAACGAGCAAACGGCTCACCTGATAGAAAGCAACTACCGTCGCTCACGGACACTCGCAACATTAGAAGATCTGTAGGTGCGTTGCCGCCTTCCGGCCTTTTAAGAGGGGATTGGTTCGAAAATACTGCTGGTGACAGCTGGTAAAATTTGACGCAACAAGGTTTCTCTCAACGTCTAGTTTAAGGTAACTTACAGTTTTCATCTCTGAGATGTCCAGCCACAGAGTTGTGTCCAGCTCTACGGAACTCCACGTCGTCACTGATGTCATCGTCAAAAATACCTCGCTTGATGTACACCGACACGTTGGTTTCTGGAAAAAAGACAGTAATGTTATAAATTATAATAGAAAACTATGTACAATTATCCATTTCTAAAGACGAGAGGGTGTTAAAGTCAACTACAGCCTAATAGACTTAATGGATTTTAGAAAGTGTCCTTATATTCGTAAAGAATGAGTGACACCAAGTAAATACAAATTCATCACTCCATTTTCGATAATGCTAGTTTATATACCTATTTATTATTATAGAAAGTTAAAATAGTAGCGTCTGTTTTAAGCTTTTGCGTAGCTTTGAGCGCAGTGATCGAATCAAATTCCGTAACGAAAAAACCTAACAACTCAATAACTCTGACTGTGGCGTTGCCAAACTTCAGTGCGGAGTTTGTGTGCGTGCTACTAGATGTATGCGAATTATAATTGCATAAGTTGATAAAAAAGCTATGCAATAGCTTTAGCTTTACCGCGGCAGTTCCCGAGTGCTACGCGTATTGGAACGAAGTTCCTTATGGCGCGTTCGTCGTTGCGAAAGGAGGCTAGACGGAACGACACTCAATCTTGACACTTTTTTAGTACCTGCCTATAAGGTGCAGAGGGCGTTGATAGTATTCCTGTGCGTCAATTCTAGATTGCGTTTTTTGAGAATAAACAGCGACATCTACCGGATGTTTAAATTATATAATTATAACTTCGTTCCATACGGGTGTCCCTTGACACCTCTCAAGTTTTTTTTAGATATTAAATGTCGAAGACAATATTATAAGGGTTTTCGATACTTCTTTTGCGGCTGGAGGGTAGTCCCGACACTCCCGACTTAAAGCGCCGCGCCGCGCCGCGCCGCCTGTTGGCTTTATGGTTTTGTATTTTTCGACACGTTCCATCTGCTATGAGGCGGAACTCTATATTTATAAGGTCTTTGTCGTAATATTCAACAGCAGCAGCAGTATGTCATAACTCATAACTTATTAACCTAAGAATAGTTAGGGCCTGTTTCACCACTTCTTGTTAAAGTGCCGGATAGTCTTATTTGACAGATTCTCCATACTTTATCTAGAGATCAATTACGATAACATGGTGCGCCCCTCAAAAATTCAAAACGTTTGAAGTGCGTTGTCAAAACGTTTGAAGTGCGTTGTCTTGCGCGGTAGGCTAGTTATGATTAGTTGACCAACAAATCTTGATAATAAGTGACATTAACTGAAATATTACGTGTACTGTGATAGGTTCAATACTTACTACATACAAACTCTTTCATATAGATGTGACTACACACATTGAAACAGTCATTTGGAGGGGCGCGCAATGTTATCGTAGTTGATGTCTACATACTTTATCTGTCAAGTTAAGTGGTGGATGGCCTTATCAGCAAGTGATGAAACAGGCCCTTAAGGCTTAAAGTTCAATAGAATTGTCACCTTTCAAATCGATGTACTCGGCGAGCGAGTAATTGTATCCGAGAGCAATGCCTGCCATGGACGCCGTGATGAGGGAGCAGCATATGGAGAGGGCGATGCAACATGACATTACAAACGTCCATGCCCTAGTGAATTGAATCATTAAAGTGACTGATGATGGTGATGGTGGCGTTAAAGTTATTTTAGTAAAATCCAGTTCGCCAAATAGGGCCAGTAATTTGACATTAACCTATTTTCTTCTTTCACACACATCCAATATATTGCTCCTATTATTATACAATCCATACTAATATACTAATATTGTTTATTTAATATTATAAATGCGAAAGTGTGTCTGTCTGTCTGTCTGTTACCTCTTTACGCTTAAACCGCTGAACCGATTTTGCTGAAATTTGGTATGGATATACTTTGAGTTCTGGGAAAGGACATAGGATACTTTTTGTCCCGGAAAAATGTACGATTCTCGCGCGATAAACGAGTTTTGGCGCAATGGAGTTGCGGGCGTCATCTAGTGTACTAATATTGAAGTGCGCTTGTGAAGGAGACGAGCAAATAAAATTTTTCTTCATCACACTTTTACTATCGTGATAGTAAAATTAATTGCAGTGGTTTGTTTGGACAGAGTGGGACAATAAACCTAAAAATAGAAGTCATTGCAGATAGCAGATTTTTATAGCTTACCTCTGGAATAGATCAATCATCCATCCAAAGCAAGTGAAGATGCAGCACATACTGACTTATGTCTGTTTACCAACTGAAAGTGGTTTTAGATTTTAGAAACTATATATATGTTACTGTAAAAGCTCGAACTGCAGTAAATCCTAAGATTTTCTAGTAAAACCTAAGATCTACCAATCTCTAATGGTAAATGTCCGAAAAGGTTTGCGATACGAACTTTTACCACCATATAGTTGGTAAATCTAAGGATTTACAGTAATGGCATGGCTTATGTTGAAAAACAACGGCCAAGTGAGAGTCGGACTCGCGCACGTAGGGTTCCGTACTGTTATAGAGCAAAAACATTAAATCTTTATTTTATTTTAATATTATTATAAATTATAAAAGTGGTATAATTAACCGTGGGAGAGCCATGCTTCGGCACGAATAGGCCGGCTCGACCAGAGAAATACCACGGACTCACAGAAAACCGGCGTGAAACAGTTGCGCTGTGTTTCGCCGAGTGAGTAAGTTTACCGGAGGCCCAATCCTGAATCCCCCTACCCTTCCCTACCCACCCTACCCCTATTACCATATTTCCTCTTAAAGGCTGACAGACCTGCAGCTCTTCTGAAGTGTCCATGGGCACGGGAAGTTGTTTTCCATCAATTTATGAAATATTTTGTTTTAGGTACATACCTTACCTATTAATTAATAACATATTTTGATTGCATTTTTACTTTTTTAAACCAAATATAAAAAGAATACTGATTAAATTTTAGTAGCCTAGGTAAGCATTATGTTAACTATAATATGTACCTACCTGTTTTGTCTTATAGTTAAGGTTAAGGTAAATAATTTTGAATACTTAATTGCTCTTTGTTTTATTCCTAAAACCAACATTTAGTATTTACGAGTTGACAGTAGTAAAACATAGCATATACCGAATTTTCATGGTAAATGTTCTAAAAAATCGTCGTATTATTAGAAATACTTACATTTACCAAGTCGTGTCGGTATATCCTAAGATTGACACTTAAATCTTAAGAGTTACTGAAGTTCGAGCTTTTACAGTAACATATGTAATACGTGTTTTACTAGTACAGCACAGTTTATAATGGCATATGAAAACCTTAAGGTCATTGCGATGATATTGTTTTCCTTGTATGTATCGAAGAAAAACATACTTACAGCAAATTTTCATATTGAATTCATAAGTTCAAGTTACAAAGTAATTTCCAAAAATTTATGACAATTTCCAATAATCTTTCTGCTTCATTTTCTGCTGAATTACATGACGTATCAATAAAATAATATTGGTCGCATAAAAATACAGTAATTAATTTTAAACGCGCAATTTTTTAAATATTAAATTGTTTTGTTCATTCCTACAGCCTGCTGTTTAATGTCAGTTTGGCAATGACATTCTTCTTGAGGCACTCTATTTCTCTATGTTTCCTTTTGTTTTGTATACTTCTTTTTGTCTATTCTTCTCAAAGACTTCTAATCACTGACCTCCATTATAATGATGGAGGTCAGTGCCTCTAATATTAGTTTTTTTATGACAATAATTCTTTTAGACGCCTCTTTATAGAAGGTTACACAAATATAACAAAACAAATATTTTCCGCGACCCCAGGGCTACATCGGAGTTAGCGGAATACTCAATCTGTATTCGACTTGTGAGTTGTGAGCGACAAATGGATCGGAAGCGTTTACCTGAGCGGCTTGAGTCGAATATAAACATTGATACATCAACGTCTAGAGGCGGCTTCTTAAAGTAGCCCGCAAACGATCAAATTGTTTGTCAAATTTTACGTGTTTGTCAAACAGTTTGATCGTGTACAACTGTAGAGCTTTGTTTGAAGCGTTTGTCAAACAAACTACGTGTTTGACGTGTTTGAAGAAAATTTGGATTTGCGTAGCGTTTGACAAACGTGTTTGAACGTGTTCCGCAGTATTTGTCAAACAAAATGTCATGATCTCGAACCGATTCTAGCTAATTGTTTGACAAACGTGTTTGATGCACGTTTGATCGTCTACGTTGCTGTTTGATGAAAACGTAAATTACATCAAACATGTTTGTCAAACAAATTTTATCGTTTGCGGGATACTTTAAAGGAACAGCCGGCGTCATGAAGCGGCAGCAGATGACGTGTCGTCGCAACACTACTGGCTTATATTATGTATGTCTATGAAATACCCTCCGCAGCTGGCGACACGAAGCTAGCGACACTTATTCATAGAAATACATAGAAACCAGTAGTGTCGCGACGACACGCGATCGCGTCGTCTGCTGCCGCTTCATGTCGCCGACTTCTAACTTGTACCAATTAACAATGTTTTCGCACGTGATTGAAGTAAGGACTGTATTAAATTAGGATGTTTTGGCGCCTAACCAAAAGCTTTTTTTTATTAAATAAAGGGGCAAACGAGCAAACGGGTCACCTGATGGAAAGCAACTTCCGTCGCCCATGGACACTCGCATCATCAGAAGAACTGCATGTGCGTTGCCGGCCTTTTTAAAAGGGAATAGGGGAGGGTAGGGAAGAAAATATGGGAGGGTAGGGCCTTCCCTAAGGCCCTAAGAAAAGGGTAGGGGATTGGGCCTCCGGTAAACTCACTCACTCGGCGTGTGTTTCGCCGGTTTTCTGTGAGCGCGTGGTATTTCTCCGGTCGAGCCGGCCCATTCGTACCAAAGCATGGCTCTCCCACGCTAATGCCACTTTTTTGTAAACAAACAAAAATAAAAGATTTCACTTTCACAATATTTTGGTCACAATAATTTTGCCTGTCATGAATGTCATCTTAATAATATATCAATCGTTTTGAGTAAAACTCAAGTAAAACTACTCTCAAGTGACACTTCACAAGAAAGCATCGGCACGCACCAAATATTCTTTATTAATACTAAGGGCCCGTTTCACTACTTCCTTTTGTTTTGTATACTTCCTGATTAGTGATAAGTGCCGGATAGGCTATCCACAACTTAACTTGATAGAATATAGAGTATATGGAGCATCTGTGAAATAAGTTGTGGATAGCCTACCCGGCACCTTATCAGGAAGTGGCGAAACAGGCCCTTAAAAAAATTAAAAAAAAATTAAAATTAATTGCTTATGTTTTAATCCAAAGCCATAATAATATTTAAACATAATATAAAATTTTGTCTGAATCCGTTTAGCTATACTTATATTATTTATATATTATAACAAATAACAAACATCTATTCATTGATCCATTCTCACGGCTACCCTTTAAAAATATGGATGGAAACGTGGGATATTTTCGGATAAAGTACGCGCGCTTATGCTTAAGCCTACCTTAATACATTCAATAATACTAAAGGTACAAGAGGGATATAGCTCTTGAGGGATAACTGTTTTATTGAAATATCGATGGCACCGTTTCGCCAATGAATTATACTTTATTGCGGGTAGGACGCCGATCTATAGATTGGGGTGCAGGGTTTCTTAAACTGTTGGTGCCACCAATCCCTGTTTTTTCCCGATGACAGGAAACTCCATGAATAACCAATTAAATCCCCTAACAAAGTATAATACAGTTAGGTGACTTTATTATCCTATAAAGTTAGATGTTAAAAGGTTTTTAAAAGGCTTTAGGTACCAAATACAGTGAAAATAGAAACACATAATTTTCTAATATTAATGCGATGTAGGCTTTTCTCCTCACATTATTAGTCAAATATTATCTTATTTTTGACCATAATTCATTACTATAATATTGTTATTACCATGTTGTTATTTTTACCATAATTAATTACCACATTGTGTGTCGCACGTGTCATGCCCGACAGTTACCAAGTTAGACATCAACTACGATAACATGGCGCGCCCCTCCAAAATTCAAAACCTTTGAAGTGCGTTGTCAAAACGTTTGAAGTGCGTTGTCTTGCGCGGTCGGCTAGTTATGATTAGTTGACCAACAAATCTTGATAATAAGTGACATTAACTGAAATATTACGTGTACTGTGATTGGTTCAATACTTACTATATACAAACTCTTTCATAAGGATGTGACTACACACATTGAAACAGTCATTTGGAGGGGCGCGCCATATTATCGTAGTTGATCTCTACCATCAAGTATTCGTGAAACCTTGCCGCGAATCCCATACTGACGAATGGCAAACCCCTTTTTTTTAACGCGTTTTTTTTTTTTCACTGGCCCCTGTCTGGGACCTCTTGTTACATACATAATACAGGACAATCATCTGCGTTTTTATTTCCTTATTACACTGATTTATTTTTATTATTAAGTACACTTTATTCTTTTAACAGCTTATTTTACCTTCTATATTTTTACATTATTAGTATTACTATTACATACCTCATAATTTATGACTATACATTTCACGATATCTATTACATTTTGTTATTCACTACATTCTTAGTTCATTAGCAAGGAGCATTTCAGTCCGTTATTCATTACATTCTTAGTTCTCTATTACCATATTCTGTTACATTATTGACAAATTACATTAAATTTAACTTTTACGTGTAGCGTCTATATATTTATACTATAACATATTTGTATTACATTTATTATATTACATACCACAGTCACGAGTGTCCGATTTTGCGCTGATTTTAATACTTATAATTACAATAATTATGGAATTACATGGTAATGGGAGCCATTTTGCGATTTAATTGCCAATTGGTGTTACACATTGCCATAGTTTTGCCGATAGGTATTTTAGGTACATTTTAATTTAAAACATAATTTACAATATTACATCACAATTTACTATACATGTATAATTCAGTGGTACAAATAATAGATTCACATAATCTATTATTTATTACAAGAAGTAAAAGTCACTAGTCACTATGCTAACTTAATCTAAGCGGTTTCCCAATAGGGATCAACCGGTCAACTAATTACTAAAATTGTATATATAATATTTTTTTTTAATATTAAAACTGCAAATACAGACGTCACTATTTAAATATATATACAATGTCACTAGTCTAACAGACGCCCCAATAGGGAAGCGAACTGGTCTAAAGTACCGCTTGTCACGGCTCAAAGGACGGTTTTCGCCGGTCAAGTCAGTCCAATGTTATAAACTTGAGAAATATTCAAATGCCTATGATATTAAAATAGCAAAAACGCAACCGCTTCTTATCGCCTTCGATCAATTATAGTTCGAGTAGTTTTTTAACGCGTTACGCATCCCCAGCGGCCCAGAGGAATGGTCGCCGGGGAATGTGGGACTCCCCAGGTGCTGCGGTAAGGAGGAGCACCCGGGGTTACCCACTAAAGCCCACCAGTGCCTCCTTCCTCCGCTACGCTGCTGGGCCGGACCAACCGACGAGGGCGATATCTGCGGCAGCCCAGTTAGCGGCAACGAATGGCGAACCCCTAGTGGTTCGCCTTTCTGCTTTGGAAAACTCTGGAGGATGGGGGGATCGCGCGATTCCAAATCAGCTTATAATAATTATAAGCTCTAATCCGTTACCGTAAATCCATTACCTATAATCGTTCCAATCATAAGATAAAGTTTTATCTTACAAACAGCAGCAATTTACTTAAAATTCGCGCAAAACTTGTCATACGTAAGTAATTGAACAAAAAAACTATTTATATATTTTTTTTGTATTACTTAAGTAAATCCACTTTCGAATTCTGTTATTCGTACATCAGTGAATTTCACAGATACGAAATTCAGGTGAAGGTCTGCAATCGATACTCGTATCGTGCACAGGCATGCAAATTCACTAGTTTTTGGTACCACATGCGACGGTATTCAAATTTTGCTATTATAGTTATTGGTTTAAGCTCATGCTTTCGAGCGCGTCAGCTTCGGGGCTGAATTCGAAATGTACCCTTGGGCAAATGACGATCGAAGATTCGCTTTAACCTTTTTACTGTAAAATAAGATCGACCGATCGATCTATCGTTAATTGACCTTGAATTTCTGAAAGCTGTTCCAAGCATTGTTATAGAATAAAATATTCTTTAGCATGTCTTATGCATCTATTTTTGTTCAATAATAATTAATTCATACCATCCGTATTACTCGTATAATATAAGCGCCTATCTGTCTGTCCAATATGAAGAGATATTGGACAGACAGATAGATACAACCTGCCTAACTTATTATAATGAAAACTTCTGTGAAGATACTTTGAGTCCCGAAATACACGATAGGTTCAATCCCGGAAAAATCCATGAGTCTTGCGCTGTATAGTGTATAGTATAGATGTTATACACAGACATAGATCAAGATAGATACCGCATGTCACTCCATTTGTATAAAAACGAGCGTGTCACTTTTTTCCTTCCACTGTGACGTACCGATGATAAGAAACGTGTCCATTATCAAGGCCAACGTTTCTATTTGAATTTCTACAGCTCAATACGGCACTTTTAGGCATTTAGGCATTTTTAAAATTCCGATTGACGTCCGATTCCGATGGCAGACTGAAGAAAAGACTTTCGAAAGACGAGCATTGCTCGTCGTTTGGAAACGCGATATGGCACGCGAAATCAAATCAAATCAAAATATTTTTAATCGGAGTATTTCGGTAAAGACGTTCGGTATACGATACTACGTCGATACTACGGTGCCTATCACCGGTTCGGGAACCAACCCGGCGAGAAGAACCAGCGTAAGAAACTCGCACGGGGCCATCTTTTACTAAAAAAGATGGAAAATTACAATTTAAAACATATTATACAGTACAACACGGTCACATTAACCTGACGCACCACTGGAATGTACATGCAAGCTCCGTAATGACGTCATCACCGTGCGTCTATTTAATTTGACTGTGTTATATATAACAATATTATGACTTAGAGCTATTTACAATAGGAATTATAAAAAATATTCTAGTAGCCTGTAAGAAGTACATACACATGCGGTATGTATCTTGATCGATGTCTGTGATGCTATAGATGTTCATGGTTTGTCCTACAATAAATCAGCCTATTTTGCTCAATTATTGAAGACCGCGATTCTGAAAGATGGTTTTAATTTGAATGAGTTGTGAGTTGCAATAATACTTGCAAACTTTTCTTTTACAAGAATACGCGGCGATGAATTTTAAAGTAAAGTTTTTAACTCGAGACGTGATTTTCAGGCAATAGGGAATATTACGGCAAAGGTCAGAGCAAAGGGCGCAACTAACACGTACAGTAAATTATCCAACCAGAATCTGATATTTTGCAACATGGGAGAGCCATGCTTCGGCACGAATGGGCCGGATCGACCGAAGAAATACCACGTTCTCACAGAAAACCGGCGTGAAACAGCGCTTGCGCGTGTTTCGCCGAGTGAGTGAGTTTACCGGAGGCCCAAGTCCCTTTTCCCTTCCCTTCCCTCCACTATTCCCTTCCCTTCCCATCCCTACCCTCGCCTATTACCCTATTCCCTCTTAAAAGGCCGGCAACACACCTGCAGCTCTTCTGATGCTGCGAGTGTCCATGGGCGACGGAAGTTGCTTTCCATCAGGTGCTCGCTTGCCCCCTTAGTTCATAAAAAAACACGTCATAATGGAATATCGTCAAAAACGCTGTCGAACAAAACTTTTTGTTTACCGTCCGTGCTGGTGCTGCCTCTAGCGTGAAAATATGGCAGTAATGTATATATCCTTTTGAAACCTTAAATAAATCTTATTTAAAATAAGTAAGTCGAAATTGAAGGCAAAGGTTTTCCAAATGTTAAAAATGAATGGATTTGAATTAATAATAAAACACACAAGTCAAATACACGACATACTCCCAAGGTCTCTTTGAATATTTTATAATCATTTGTGTGCGGACCCTACCCAAACTCTATGTGGTTCTGTTTGGTAAAACAACACAAACAAAACTTTTGACAGTAATAAATAACAGCTAAGTACCTCGCTGGCCCCGGGCAATAAAGGCGTAATATCAAAAATCGTTTTGTTCAGGAGAGACAAATAAGCTAATTTGTATATAGTGCAACGTACAGTGGTCCAAAACAAAAGTTTGAAGTATCATATGAAAGTTAAATTTTTTACCTATTTAACCATATCAAAATAATTTCAATAGTGTAAAAATTTGTTGAAATAATTGAAAAAATGTATAATACAATTAATAAGCGATATTGTTTAAATTGTAACATTATTTATTGACTTTATAAAATCACCAAACCGCTTGAGATTTACGGCTGTAAGAACATAACACGACGTATTTTTCGCTTTAGATTTCGAGCGTACCAGCCGATTACTCCCTTCTTCTGGGGAATCTTACAGCGAAAGCTTAGCTGTGTCGTATCTTCACCGGTTTTTTTAGTTATGTTTCATAAAGTAATTCAAGAATACAGTTTTAGTCCTAAGAGAATTTTCCATTCAATAAAGCTTTTGTCATTTATTATACCCAAAATGTTATTTTAAAAATATAAAATAAATAGGGGTGATAGACTAATACTCAGAGAAGCCAAAATCAAATAACATTAAAAAGGGCGTAACCGGCGTTTACCGCTTTGTTGCCCGGGGCCAGCGACCTTATTTACTGTCTTGAAGAACACTTTAGGTTGTAGTTATGTTGACCATAATTAAATAGTACGGTTTAGGTATACCTAGAGTAGATACCTGTTTCATTTGCGTATAATATTAATGAAAAATAATATTAGATTGTAAAATTATTATGTTACTTAACCACGTAATTTTTTCTTGTAAGTCAAGCCCAGCGAACCAATTTCAATTATAATATAATCACGAGTAATATGCGATTACTATTAGGTTGAAAGAACCCGACCAAATCAATTTTTCTTCTACGGTTTAAATATTAAAATCGCTCTCATAAAGCCTTAGTACAGTAACTCCATATTAGACTGATGGTAACTCTAACAGTCTACCTCCAGATTCTACGTGAGTCGTGAGTCGTGACACATTCCAGCGCAAATAAATCGAATTTCAAATTCATTCCATTTTTAACCGACTTCCAAAAAACGAGGAGGTTATATGTTCGGCTGTGGATATTTTTTTTTAACCGACTTCCAAAAAACGAGGAGGTTATATTTTTTTTGTATGTTCAACGATTACTCCGCCGTTTGTGAACCGATTTTCGAAATTTTTGTTTTGTTGTATTAGGTTTCACTCCAATTTGGTACCATGTTCAAAAAAGTGGTAACCTGATGATGGGATCTATGAGTAATCGAGGGAACTCCTCGAAATTTATATGGAAACATATGGTGATTTTGGTTTTATGAGAAGCATCCTAAGCATATGCTACCAAAATGCAAGATTTTGCACCGAGGTATACTATGGTTCCGAAGCTACTCTTAGTAGCTTCGGAACCATAGTTCTCCGGATTCCTTATAGATACAAGTTTGGGAGTTTAGGCGCTGTTTTAAGAACTGAAAGCATATGCTACTATGCAAATTACATTCATCATCATCATCATCATCATCATCATTACCACGTCAGGGTCACCAATGTCACCAAATTCAACCTTATCCCCATCCCCATCCCCATAAGGCACACATTTAACATTACTCCTGAGAAGTTAAAGTTTCTTCTATAATGTAACATTCTGTTTCGCTTCGCCGAGATATTCTGGAAAACAACCTAATTTCAACCTTTTGCATTGCGCTTAGCGTTCATAGTATAATAACGCATCGCAACGCATATCTGCCAGGGCTGTCAAGCAAGCGGCGCGGCGGCGCGGGCACGGGCCGGGTACTATGCACAGAATACAAATTACTCACGGAGCTGAGGTACTATGTGCGCTGCGTGTGCGACAAGTCGAGCGAGTGCCAGCCTATTGAAACTAGTCCGGTGATCGGCTACTTAGCACGTCACACGTGTTCACTTCGATTTTTTTTAAATGTATTGTTTAAAAGTATCTGCAGGCTGCAGCTGATATTATAATATTTTGTAAGTGTGACTGTAATAAGATACGTAGAATAATATACAGGTGTATTATTCTACGTATAGTACGCGTTTTCTTACTAGGTAACTAAAAAGAGTGAAATTATTATTTTTAACAAAAAATTAAAATAACATCCTTGTAATATGAACTAAAAAGTATCAAATAATTATTCCTATCTAATAATGCCTTTTTCCGAATTCGGCTAAAACTCAACTATTTCTGTACTCAATCTTCATAATTTTGAAGTCGGTGCCAGTTCCAAAAGTTTCAAATATTCAGTCAGAGAACAGAAGATTCATCTGGTACCGACTTCAAAATGATGAAGATTGAGTACAGAAATAGTTAAGTTTTAGCCGAACTCGGAAAAAGGCACTATTAGATAGGAATAATTATTTAATACTTTTTAGTTCATATTCTAAGGATGTTATTATTGTTTTACCTTGGAAGTCGGTTTTAATTTTTTTTTTTAAATAATAATTAAATGACTCCTTTCTAGCCAGCATCTTCGTGAACACGAAAACACTATTAATAGCGTTTTCGGCATCTAGAACTGCTACGGGGCAGGGCAGGTAGGGCGGGCCGAACGGATACGAATATAGCCGAATTTTAAATTAAGAACATAAGCTAGGTACGTATTGCACTATAGTACCTACTAACTACTAAGTCCACGTGCTTCGTGGATCGTCGGTTTTGTTCGGCTATTTCCTCGGGGCAGTTCGAGATGCCGAAAACGCTATAATTCATTCCATTTTTAAACTTCTTTCCAGCCAGCATCGGCGTCATCGGTACTGCTGATGCACTTGGGCGCGGTGGGCGCGCTGGCCAGTGGCGTAGCGCTGTGCGGAGGCGGGTGGGCCTGCATATGCGGGGGGCTCCTCCATGCTCTACATCCGCTGCAGCTGTGGACGGTGTGTGGGCTGCATGCTGACAGGGCAGCCGCCATCGCTGCGCCGCTGCATTACGCTGCCATCGTGTCGGCTAAAAAGGTCAGTTAAGGTACACGTTCACTTGCGACACAATAGTCTTTAAAAAACCTAAATTGCTAGTTTTTAGGGTTCCGTACCCAAGGGTAAAAACGGGACCCTATTACTAAAACTTCGTTGTCTGTCCGTCTGTCCGTCTGTCCGTCTGTCCGTCTGTCCGTCTGTCTGTCACCAGGCTGTAACTCGAGAACGGTAATAGGTAGAGAGTTGAAATTTTCACAGAATGTGTATATCTGTTGCCGCTATAACAACAAATACTAAAAACAAAATAAAATAAATATTTAAGGGGGACTCCCATACAACAAATGTGATTTTTTGACCTTTTTTGCTCTATATCAATAATGGCAACAGGTAGGTACTTAACTTTTTCAGAAAATCCTTAGTTATATGTGTACTTTAATATTTAATAATAATATTAAAATAAAATAAAAAATAAGGGGGGATCCCATACAAAAAACACAATTTTTGGCCTAATTTTGCTCTATAATGGTACGGAACCCTTCGTGCGCGAGTCCGACTCGCACTTGGCCGATTATTATTATTCGTAGCCTATTCTGCCCTGCTAAGCGCAAAAGCGGTATCTCCAAAAAAACCGAAAATTTGTTTTTTTTTATGGCATCGGATAGCTTAGAAGAATACGCGTCTATTGAGCTAAGCCTTATAGCGGTATGTTATTCAAAAGTTATAAAAAAGCGGTAAGAAAGTTTTCTCTATCTCAGTTATACCTTAAATTTCTAAGGATATTATCAATATGACGTAGGCAAATAGCCGTATATTTAAATACCGCTAAATCTCTTAAAAAACACAAGCGTTTTACGCGCGTTGTGTTCTAAGCCAATAAGCGGCATAATGTGACTATAACTGACTTACCTCTACAAGCGCGTTAGTATTTTTGTGCTTACTTGATTAGCAAATCACGAGATACGGCTGCAGCTGCAAGACAAATTGATCTTTAAGGCGTATTCTATACGGTCTGATTTCTGATACATCTTGCAATGATTTATCCCTGCCTTGGCTAATATTCGTTTTGGGTGATAAAATGTTGTAAAACATTTTTGAATTTTTATATTTCAGACTAGATAACGCCCGCGACTCCGTTGCACCAAAATTCGCTTATCGCGCTGAAACCGTACATTTTTTCCGAGAAATTGGTTCACTGGTTTGGGCGTGAAAAGGTACAAGAATGAAGAAAGACAGACACACTTTTGCACTTATAATAATATTACTGTGGATATGGTAGGAACTTGATATGTTTTGTGTACTTTCTTTTGTTCACGCATCCTTCATTCTATATTTTACAGCATCCTATACTGCTTTGCAGGCTGTTTATGAGTCTGTAAGCTTTTGATATTGTCTCGATACAGTCTATATTAAATAAAAAAACACGTGTGGCACTCGGGAACTGCCGCGGTAAAGCTATTGCGTACCACTTTGCACTTTTGTGGTACACTTTACGGAAAAACTATCACGCATGGTAATTTGTGCTTTAACATAGTAATTTTTATTTATATGTAGATGTGTAAATATCGGTCAGTCCAGGTTTGGTTACTATTAAAATATAAAAAAAACACGCAGGAAAATGACGCGGCTTTCATGGGCGCCGGCAGCAATAATTCCCAAGGGGTGCAGATTTTAGTTTTCTTTCTTTTCTTTTCTTGTTACATTTTGCGAACAACAATGACCGTCTATTTTCGTCAACAGAATACATTTAGTGCCGAAACATTACGAACTATCTTTGTATGGCATGGTATTTTAGGTTACAAAATGCTTTTTATTTCAATCATTCCTGTTGATCCTAAGATTCCCAAGGGGTGCAAGTGCACCCCCTGGGCCCTGGCACCCCCCTGCCGGCGCCCATGGCGGCTTTTAGCTAGTTTATAAAGATACATACATATACAGTTACACACTATATAACCTACTTATAATCGGTTAAAGCAACATCAAAATGCCATGATGATGCTTCGTCCCACATAAAACTCCCCACTTTTGACTGATTAAAATTCATAGAACACGTTTCTTTTTAACCGACTTCCAAAAAAGAGGAGGTTATATGTTCGTCTGTTTATTTTTATTTTTTTTTGTATGTTCAAGCATAACTTCGCCGTTTGTGCACCGATTTTCATGATTCTTTTGTTGTTGTACAGGGTTGAATCCGAACTTGGTACCATATTCACAAAAGTGGTGATCTGATGATGGGATCCATGAGAAATCGAGGGGACTCCTTGAAATTTGTATGGAAACATATAGTGATTTCAATTTTTTTTTAAGCATTCGAGGTAAATACTACCAAAAAGTAAGACTTTGTACCAGGTTATACCCTGAATTCGAAGGTACCAAACAGAACTTTGAATCCTTATAGATACAGGTTCGGGGATTTCGGCGTTTTTTAAACAACTGAAAGCATAAGCCAATATATCAATTTGATTAATAATCATCATCACAACTATAATTATGCCATGCATCATCTCATTATGACCCAATTATTGGTACTTTTCGTGATATTTTGCATCGAAGCAGATGTTTTTGTTGATTATTTCGGTGTTTGTGGACCGATTTTCAAACATCTTATTTTGTTAAATAGGATATTATCTTAATTTTGCACACCAATTACGAAAGTGGTGAGCTGGTGATGGAATCTATGAGTGATCGAGGGAATAACCCTTGAAATTTATTAAAACACTCATAGTAGTTAAAATGTTGTTTCTAGTAAGTTAAACATAAGTTACGAATAAGATAAATTTCATACGAAGGTGTCTCTTGGTCCAAAGGCACTGAACAGAACTCCTGAACTTTTAAAGATAAAAGTTGCGAAATTGCAGTATCGCTTAGATAACTGCAAGCATTTACCACAATGTAGCTTACAGTAATATAATATGGATAGTTAATATTCGTAGTGGCTATCTACGCATAAAGCCTTGTCTTGTAGATCACTAAAAAGAGTAAAATTATTATTTTTTAACAAAAAATTGAACCCGACTTCCAATGTAAAAACAATATTCTTAAAATGACCTAAAATGGATGAAATAAGTAATTCTTATTCTTCATGAGTGCCTTTTTCAAAATTCGACTAAAGCTCAACGAATTCTGTACTCAATTTTCATTCTTTTGAAGTCGGTACTGGCTAAGTTCTATGTCAAGTATCTCAGTTCTGGGCTGGTACCGACTTCAAATGAATGAAAATTGAGTACAGAATCTGTTGAGATTTAGTCGAATTTTGAAAAAGGCACTCATGAAGAATAAGAATTATTTCATCCTTTTTAGGTCATTTTAAGAATATTGTTTTTACATTGGAAGTCGGGTTCAATTTTTTGTTAAAAAATAACAATTTTACTCTTTTTAGTGATCTACAAGACAAGGCTTTCTGCGTAGATAGCCACTACGAATATTAACTATCCATATTATATTACTGTAAGCTAAATTGTGGTAAATGCTTGCAGTTAAACTAGCTTTCACTGACATACCGCTTTTGTGCTTAGTAGGGCAGTATTGCAATACAAAACACATGAAAATAACTAGTTAACACAGTACAAACAATTATTCTTTATTTGCAAATTGAAAGTAATAAGCTGTCTTAAAACTGTCGCAACTCGCATTATAATTGATTCCTTTTTATACAAAAGAGTAATCTGTGTAACAATATAGGAAATAATTAATGAGAGTATTTGATGCTTTTATTAATATACTTAAATAGAAAAAAAACAAAATATATATAGTAGTTGTGCTAGGTACTCTATGCATGATGCGTACTTATATACATTTAAAATGGTAACATTACCAAAGCTAATTATTCGTTTATAAATAATTTCGTCTGTTCCAATAAATTAGAACAAAGGATCACAACGGATGCCGACAACAAAAGGCTTAAGTACTTAACAACTCAGTCGAGGCTTAACGTAATACTATAGGACAAGGGTCACCAAATGGCGGACCGCGGTCCGCATCCGGACCGCCGACCCATTGTGTGCGGACCAAGCATGCTCGAAGAGACGAAGATGAACTTTGCTAGAAAATTAATTTCAGTCTCGATAGTGTACTGATGAATATATAGCAACAAAAGTTGTCACTTTTATCATTAATACAAACAAATACATTTGTAATTTTCATAATTTACACATTTTGTTTTTTTTTTTTAATGTGCGGACCGCGAAGGTAATTTTATTTCTTAAAACGGACCCCGAGCGAAACTAATTTGTGACCCCTGCTATAGGACCCTCAGAAATGTTACAAATCTGGTAATGAGATATACATAATATCTTCATAGCTTTATCTAGGTTTGAGAAGAACTAGAAACTTTGAGTCCCGGAAAAGGACATAGGATAGGTTTTATCCCGGAAAAATGTACGGTTCCCGCGCGATAAACCAGTTTTGGTGCAACGGAGTTGCGGGTATCATCTAGTATTATAAAGCCCTTGTAAGCCCGATGCATAACTTTATATGAAAATTTTTCAACTGCTTGAACTTGATAACATAAGTTTATTTCAAGTTGGACTTTAGTTTGAGAGTGTTGACATTGTTGCATTTAAGTTGCTCTATCTGACGCCAATCGTTTCTCGCCACACAAAACACCTCACACACTTTGTGAAGGGTCGGATTGCAGTTCGGTTGCAGTCGGCGTGCAGTCGTGTGAACTGTTTGGTTTGCAGTTCTATTGCAGTCGTGTCTACTGCATTCAAACTGCACTTGAACTGCAATTTGCGCTTGGATTGCAGTTGAAATGCGGTCCGTCTGTGTAGACCCTAAGTAACAATAAGCACTTCAGTAACTTCGGAGTCGGGCAAAGGGCCTGAAGTTTATCGAAACCATACAAAGTGTTAGCAAATTAAACCAATACAAAGAGCTAATATTTAAACTTACAATATAGACCGTGCACTGTACAAAGAACTAATTCTAATTAATTATTATAACTTATGGCCTATAACGGTGTAGACCAGGGGTCACCAAATGGCGGACCGCGGTCCGCATCCGGACCGCCGACATTGTGTGCGGACCAAGTATGTTCGAAGATGAAAATAATTTCGGTCTCGACATACGGTACTGATTCGTTAAAAATAATTTCGGTCTCGACATAGGTACCGATGAACATTAGGTACCAACAAAAATTGACACTTTTCCTATTGATACTAATAAATTTGTAATTTCCTTAACTACATTTGTTTAATTTTTTTTAATGTGTGGACCGCGAAGGTCATTTTATTTCTTAAAACGGACCCCGAGCGAAACTAATTGGTGACCCCTGGTGTAGACTGTAGTGCGTCGCCTACAAGGCCCTTAATATCTAAATGTTACCAAAAGTTTTCGTCTATCTATAATATTTCCTACCCTCGTTTTACTGAATTTAAATTTAAGAAACTTTCACTTCTGCCGGCACTCCCGGAGTGCAAGGACGTGAAAACTTGATTATTAACGTTGTGCATTATTTTTTGGGTTAACATTTTTTATGAAAATCGATTTTTAAAAAAATCATTTTTTTTAATTAATCGAAACCCTTACTTACAATCGATTAAAAAATATCGACAATCGAAAAAAAACAATCGATTTTTCGATTAATCGATTTCGATGTTACAACACTACTCTCCAACCGTCTTACGGTTTTTCGATCAGCACGAGAATCTGACGCGAGTTTCACAGCTTTTACCCATCCCACAAAAGTGCTCAACGCCGCTAAAGAAGTTTTCACTTCAAAAACTTTTTCGAAAACAATTCTCTGTTGTTCCAGGTGTTAATCGGCGTCGCGAGCGGCTGGGTGATGCTGCTGGTGCTGATGACTCCTCTGGCGGTGGCTCAGCCGCCCCTCGCCTACAGCATCGGCCTTGGAGGCTGCGCCCCCGACTGCAGCGCCGGACCACTCGCCCTGAGCTTCTGCATCACATACGCGCTCCTAACGTTCTTTCTACCGACGATACTTGTACTCATTTGTAGTTTAAAGATCCTGCGCATCGCCCGCTACCACCGGCATCGGATAGCCGCCGCCATCTACGAGGTGACTCTGTCGGCTCAAGTGACGGTGACCCACCAACGCAACCCATTCGCGACGCCCCCGCCGCCGCGGAGGAAAGCTCTGTCTGCGGTGCTGCAGCCCCTAGGATCACTGGCCATCCTGTATTTGCCGTACTACTGCATAATGATCTGGCCCGCCGTTGCGGTCCCCCCGCAGCCTCTAGCAGCCATATCAGCTGCTCTACTCTCTGCGGCACCGCCCGTAAACGGCATACTGTACGGAATAAGAAGTCGTGCCCTCCGTGACTCGCTACGAAATTACAGGCGGAAACGAATGACAAAAAGCGAGGTGACGCAGGAGATCCAGGCGCGAACGCCGAGCGCATGTGGGTCACGAAGACCTTCCCTTTCGGCCGGGTCCGGGTGCATCCGACCCCCAACTACCAGGCGATTATCCGACGCGGCCGCCATGGGTCTCAGAGGCTCGGAGCGACCGGCCCCGCGGGCATCATCGTGCAACATGCTGCAAAACTCTCAAGAAGACGAAGTTCCTAGGCCTCGCGCGTCGGCCATTCCTCTGATCCGGGCTCCGCCGCACGTGGTGCTCGGTCGAGCGCTGGGATTGGAGGAGAATATGGGGATAGCACCCAATCGGAGACGGCGGCAGTCTCCCCGTATCACGGTGACGAGGGCGTTGTCAGACGAGTGCGAGTCTCCGTCTCGTCGGCCGTTGTGTCGCCAGCAGTCGCGGTCGAGCGGGGCGCTGCTCGGCATCATGTGCTCCACCGCCCTACCTGAGCACGTCAACGACAGCGCCGACGAGCAGCTGCTTCTGTCCTGGCCGCAGCGGACGAAGAAGCAGGAGGTTATGTAAACACTTTTGATATACTAAAGCTATTGATGTTTGTAGACAATAAGATTCTGTTGTGTCAAGAAGCGTGTCCATTAGAGCTAGGTCGAAGACTGTGAATTATCCTGAGCTGTTGAATCTTTATAGTCTATTTTATCGTACTTCGTCCGTGGCACGTTTCGGAATGTCGCAAACCTTGCAATTGAAGACGTAACTGGATGAAGTGGATAACTAAAATTTTTATAACACAAGGGCAATTAAACATTTTTTCCCTAATAATTTGAAATAACCTTGTTTATATTATCCTACTTGATCATCTGGCAACACATAAAATCCACTTTTTTCATAATTTTCCAGATCCCAAGGCCTCCTAGTACGGGAGCCCTAGAACAATTTTTTTAAGTTACTATCAAGCTAATTTTTTGTGAGTAGCTTCATTTTGATAAGATGAACAACATTTTTATTTGCGAAAAATCTCGAAAGTGGTAGCTAACAGATTGTTTGACTACTGAACCCTAAAACGGAACCCTAAACAAGCTGATTTTTTGTATATTAATAGGTTAATAGTTATATAATTTAAGAATAACATTGTCCTATAAATAAAATAGTCCATATTTTAGGACTATCAATTCAAAGTATGAAATCCTTTCATGTCTGTTAGCTACACTTTCAAGATTTTTCGCAAATAAAAATGTTGTTTGTCTTATCAAAATGAAGCCTACTCACAAAAAATTTGCTTGATAGTAATAAAAAAATATTGTTCTAGGGCTCCCGTATTATATCTATTTATTCAAGTAACGAAAATGTAGAAACCGTTAATTACCCACTCATCAACTTATGTGTTCAATTCTTTGACCTTTTCGGTCCTGACCAATGCTTGCTATGCTCTAAAATAATTTATCCTACAGGGTTCCTTCATATCGTTAGCTTTACTTACTGGAGTACGTCTGACCTCTCTATATTCCATAGGTTTAGTACGAGATTGTTAATATATTTTTTGTTACGTGTACAGTGTACCCGGCGAACTGAGGCGACAGCGGCCATTGAACTTTTTAGTCTAGGAGCTATACTATGAAAAATGCTCGCGTTGCATTCATTTTACTTAAGAAAAATACGATATCGCCCTTACACTAGGAATATTCATTGTCAGTCGCGATTTATGTATGTGTCGCAGAGAAAAGAGGATATCAGGGATTTCACGATATACCAAGGGATATCACGAACCCCGGTAGATGCCGAATATTCTTGTTTGTTACGTCTTCTTACTAAAAATATCTAGTGATAGTATGTCATTTCACTAAACTAAATCTAGTGAAATGTCGGAAACGCGAATACCGCCGAATAAAAATCGAGTCACTCGTTACTCTCGCTCGCTCTAGTTCCCACACGTGACACAGGCACTAGTGGGAGTGAAACAAATGCGTCGCTCGAGCTGGCGCTGCTCGTCTAGCCTGGAGACAGACAGACAGACTAACCCTTTGGGTACGGAACCGTAAAAACTAGGATAATCGAAGAGCTGGAGTACCTGTAGTACCTGTGCCTGAACAAGAGCCTTAGAACCAAACTAGAGATCGACATGCCACCTTTACAAAAAATATTCAACTTGGTCGGCCGCTTCATTTGACGTCAAAAATCAAAGGTCTGGAGTATCTGATGAAGAACCCTCAGTTGGTTTCAACTGTATGATTCAGAGATATGGTGATACCCCCTCAGATCTGCTATAGTTGCATTACACGTGTGATAATAATAATAATAACTCCCACTCTGGTTTTTGTGACGTGGCCGGTTTCATTGAAACCAAGCCAAGAGTAATTTTATAGTGCCCAAGTGTGTGCGCAGTACACAAGAGCAATCTCTATATTCCTTTACTCGCATAACCCGGTGGGACGGAAGACTGACACGACCGCCGAGAGATCAGGCGCAGGACCGACTTTTTATATGCCCATTCGACGCATGGATCATCTAACATCTTACTTGTCAGATTCAGATGTTACATGATCCTATCAAAGTTCCCGTATGTATACTAGAGCAAGCGAGAGAAATGCATGGCTTGATTTTTATTCGGCGGTGTCTGCTTTTCTGACGTTTCACTAGATTTAGTTTAGTGAAATGACATATCACTGGATATGTTTAGTAAGAAGACGTAATAAACAAGAATATTCGGCATCTACCGGGAGTTCGTGATATCCCTAGGGGATATCGTGAAATCCCTGATATCCTCTTTTCCCTGCGACATATATATAATGATGCAATATGACAAGACGTTTTTTTACAGGGGTCAATGACCGCAACCGCTTCGATTCGCCAGGTACACAAAAGGTATCTCAATAAGTTAAGCAATTATAGATGTTAAGTTTGCAATATTCTAGTCAAATATATTATTTAAAGAAATATCAATTTATTATTTAGGTAACCATATTCTTAGACTGTTGTGTACAGTGTACTTAAATTTTTCAAATATTATATCCAACTAAGTACATATATAGGAATTTGTACAGTAGTCAATAATATATTTTATTATTTTACGAATAATAATTTTGTAGATGATTTTTAAAATTAATAGTAAGTACCTACCTAAAATGTGTGTAGTGTCTAAACAAAATCATATTTCTACTGCGTTGTTCTTGTTTTGAATCTGAATTGAATTTTATTATTATGAATAAAAAGTCATTTAAAATTCATTAAAATTAATAACAATATAGAGAGAGATACTAAGTTCTAAATAAGTATTATTATTTTTATTGTGTACAATTTCATTTACAGAACCAGAATATAACATGCACAACAAAGATGTCAAAATAGTTAGAAATAATTGAGAATAAGGTTAAGCAAATTTTCATAGGAAGAAATTTGTATGATTTGAAACTTGCATTTAATTTTGAATGAACTGACGAGTAGAGCTATGCATATTTCATGCATGTATGCGGTAGGATTCCGGCATAATATGCAACCTTTTGTTCGGCATTGTATGCTCAACCCAATTCCGAGAATACATTGCAGAATTATTGAATTAGGTTAGTTTCATTTTCACCGCTATAGTCGAATCGACGAGACGAGACAGATTTTATACAGATTTTTTATATTTATATGAAGTTTTGTGCATTAATTTTCCGTTTGAACTTAAACACAGAGCGCTTGTGCATTAAAAATTTTATTCATAAATTATTTTTATATAAGTATGTTTTATTTCAGTAAGTACTTTTTAATATTATTTTTACCAAAACTTACCAAACTGTAAAAATATTATAGTAAAACAAACCTTGTAAAAATATAATATAATATGTATGTAGTATCAGAGAAGTTGATTCCTAGGCAGATGAGGGGCCTACATAGATCTACATCATTTATTCCCAAAGTTGTCCAGGTGGATCCCACGGGAGCCTGATAGGGGTCTACGCTTGCATGGAAAAAAAATGGGAGTCCACGAGTCGTTAACGTATATCTGTAGATAATATAACGTAGGTCTATAAAAATTAGGTGATCCGACTCGACTTCTCCTATATATATAATATAGGCAGACAATATTATATTAGCAGATTAAATATTACAGAGCGAGGAGATTTAGAAATAAGTATAAGTGTGGTAATTTTTGTGTTAAATAGCTAGGTACACAACAAGAAACTATTTGCGTTTACTTTTTACCACTCCGAAGTGGAAGGGGGGGGGTAGCTGTCAGGGGTCCACCGGATCCAGCAAAATGTTTAAAGTGGTCTATGACAAAAAAAGTTTGGGAACCTCTGATCTTCATCGCTTGGTCGCGTTACGGCAAACCGAGCCGACAGATAGCTTTGTCCACACTGTGCCTTTTTCTGTTCGTCAAGGGCAAGCGTTATAGCGCAGTCAACAGCGAACATGAGGCATGCCCACGACGCATGCCCTCTGACCGTTCAAAACTTTCGCTTTGTTATTAATAATGACAGTTGGCGTTGCGTTCTTAGATGCATTCAATTATTGAATGCGCCAAAACGAAAGTTGAATGAAAGAAGATGACGAAAATTGAAGACGAAAGCGCATAATGTGGATATCGTCGATCACAATCACTGTCGCCGGTTACACGGTCAAATTTTCATCAATCTGATACATCAATCCGGTATGGATTGACGAAAATTTGATCGTTCTAACCCACGGATTGATGGATTGATCAAATTTTTAATATGAACTTTTTATAACCATCAATATTCCGTCAATCAGATTGACACCAGATTGATAGATCAGATTGATGAAAATTTGACCGTGTAACCGGTGACACTGATATCTATTATACATGTACGCTGGATCGATGATACCCACCTGCCTTATAATCAAAGCCACCTGCTTTTTGTGCCTATTTGAAGCGGAATCAGCGCCCCCATTATGAGGGCTGAGAACTAAATCTGACGTAACCACAACCAATAACAACAGTTGTCATCACTAGTATTAGTTCCAAGTACTCTCACTACTGCTAGCAGCGCCAATATGGCGGCTTTTAAACGTCATTTTTACGTTGGATTTAGTTCTCAGCCCCCATAGGGGGGGCGCTGATTCCGCTTTAAATAGGCACAAGAAATAGCTGTCATTTCAAAGGCTATCATCGGTCCAGCGTACTTGTATAATGGAGGTCAGTGACCACAGTTAATTAACATTGAATTGACATGATCCGACCAAAATATTAATAATACTTGGTCTGTCAAGTTTCAACTGCCTAGGTATCAATTTCCTCGATGGTACATAGTATTTACATCTCAAATCTCTATGTATGTACACTATTATTTTCGATGTTTATTATACAATAAAATCAAAGTCAATCAGTCACAGCTTATTCTACAAGAAAGATTATGATGTACAGTTTACATAAAACTATTAGTTGGTAGAAACAATACGCTTGGTAGTTATTCTTAAGAATAAAATTGATTTTTGTAATCTATATTGGTTTGATATTCTAAGAGGGAGGTATTTATGAAATATAAAATAATATCAAATAATACATTATTATGTAAGATCTCTAGCTCGAATTTCGCTTTCGCCGCGATATTCGAGGCAGGGTACTGAGACAATTTGTATTCGACAATTATTCCGACATCGAAATTAGAATTAATACGATATAGTTTTTTAACCGCGTAGCTAAAAATTATAAAATTTAAAAAAAAATTGGTTTGTTGATTTCTAACTTCGCTGTTCAAATAAGTAGTCGAATTCAAGTTGTCTAAGTACCCAGGCCTAAGTCTCTGCTTATAGTTACTGTACTAGTCCAATTCGTTGGTATATGTATAAGGTTTGATAATAATAATTGTTATTCTAGTCAATGGAAGTTGTTTAAATGTTCAAGTTGATAATGTAAATGAATAAATGAAAAGACAACAGTCTGATATTTTATTTTGCCATTACATTTTTGTGTTATGATTCGAAAATTGCTTCAAAATTTCGTAGCCTGCGGGTACTTTATTACATTGTCATATTATAAAGAAATCGAATGTTTCGTGACAATTTCAGAAAATTATGAGGACAAAGAATGTTACGATTTTCTTTCTTTTCTATTTTTTTTTTATTTCTATCTAGTTCCTGCGATGGCATTGAGCTCCAGGGTGATTATTCATTCGTTTTCTAGATTTCAAAACAAGACTTTGGACATTTGAGCGTTTTAGCAAATTGTATAGTGTCAGGATAAAAAAAACAAAGAAAAAGTTCCTAAATTAGCCACACAAAAGCGCGTTTTGTCTGTCAAGATTTCAAAAGTCAAGAGTCAAGACTCCAACTACTATATTGTAGGCTTATAACGTTATCCCACCAAAAACATAAATGTAAAAATGGAGAGCCAAGTTCCATACAAACATTATTCTTGCCTATGGACTTCGCCGTAAAAATGAGGGAGATCTAAATGAGTGCCAAGTTCCATGCAAAATCGAAATATGTATGTATAGGAACCAAATAACATTATGAACAAAATATCATAGTCTATTTCTTTGCTTTATTGAATATCTATAACAATTGATGTTATTGTTAGAGCTAGTGTTTGTGAATAAAGTCTTCAAGAGAGTCACCAGGTCTTTCTCTCCGAATCCTCGAACCCTAGCACGTAACATTATTTAAATAATGTGAGATCTTATAAACTAGATTAGATTTGACTTGGCTAGTTTTCATCAGAATTTAAATTTTCAGTAACTTTATGAAATGACTGATGTAATGAAAACTGGCCTAGTTAGATCTAATCTACTTTAAGATCTCACATTATTTTAATAACATCAATTGTTATAGATATTCAATAAAACAAAGAAATAGACTCTATGATTTGTTCATAATGTTATTCGGTTCCTATACATACATACATATTTCGATTTTCCATGGAACTTGGCACTCATTTATATCTCCCTCCTTTTTACGGCGAAGTCCATAGGCAAGAATAATGTTTGTATGGAACTTGGCTCTCCATTTTTACATTTATGTTTTTGGTGGGATAACGTTATAAGCTTACAATATAGTAGTTTGAGTCTTGACTATATGAAATGTACATTTTCGGGTGTTAATATCTTAATAACCGTTTGAGCTATGCTCATGTAGAGCATATATCCCACCAAAAACATACCTGTTAAAATAGGGCCTAGTTCCTAAAGGCCAATTGTTGGGTCTAAAAAAAGAGTTGAAATCCAATCCTATGCCCAGTTCAGATGCACTTCATCGATCATAATCATCTTCATCAACAGCCTGATCCATAATACTTCTAATTTGAACTTGGCAGGTTAATAAAATTCTATATTATCTAATTATTAGTGATGGGCCGAATGTGGTTTGAACCGAATTCGAACTTCGGCCGAACATTCGGTAAAAATTAAAAATTCGGCCGAAGCTCGGCCGAACTTCGGTTCAATTTCGCCGCGCTTTTTCATGTTGTGACTTATTTACGCACTTGCTGCAAATATTGCTAGATGTGCCCGCCCGCACTCCGCACTTCCCCGCGGGGCCGTTAGCCAGCTAGTCATTAATTGCAAAGTAAAACTAAAGTCAATTTTTTTGTTTTTTGATTGAGTAATATTATTATTATATTTCACCTGATGGAAAGCAACTTCCGTCGCCCATAGACACTCGCAGCATCAGAAGAGCTGCAGGTGCGTTACCGGCCTTTTAAGAGGGAATAGGCTAAATGGGGAGGGTAGGGATGAGAAGGAAGGGAATAGGGGAGGGTAGGGATGAGAAGGAAAGGGAATAAGGTAGGGGATCGGGCCTCCCGTAAACTCACTCACTCGGCGAAACACAGCGCAAGCATGCACAAGCGCTGTTTCACGCCGGTTTTCTGTGAGAACGTGGTATTTCTCTGGTCGATTCGTGCCGAAGCATGGCTCTCCCACGTAAAAAAACGTATTTTTATTTATTTATTTATTTCATTAAAAAATACAAAATTCTTTATAGTTTCTCCCCATAAACCACGAAGTTGGTTTGGTTAGTAAGAAGAGCGGTTTAATTTAGTGTTTTGTTTGTTTAAGTAACCAAACATTTTTGAGACTGGTCGTTAAAAAGACCAATTTAAGTTTTTTGTTTATCACATAATATGATTACTTTTTCTAATTCAAATAAGTAAATGACTATGAAAGAGTATAGTTCTTGTATCAGATTTATTGTATTTCACTGTTACTACAGAATTTTTATTATGATAGTGCAAATATATTTAGTGCCGAATGTTCGGCATTTTAACCGAAATTCGGCCGAATGACGAAGTTCGGCTCAAGCTGGCGAAGTTCCGTTTTTTTTTTACGGGCCCTTACTTGGGACCTCTTGTTCCCCCTTTAAGAAAAAGGGACAATTTTATTTAACTTTCTACAATTTCCATTATTTTTCAGTTTGTTTACTAACAATTTTTACTATCAACATAAATCTATTTCTACTTTATCATTTAATTCTTTTACATTCATTTTCTCTCTTTTCGTTTTTACAATATCTATTTTATTTTACATTTTGTTCATTTCAATATTCTTATATTATATTTCCTCTGTACATTATCTGTTTTTTATTAACAATTCTCCTTCCTTATTTCTTAATACGCTGCCACGCTTGACACGTTGCCGCGTGTCTAGATCCAAGTATTTAGGTAACGCCGCATATTACCATGAATTATAGCGATTCTGAGGCCGACCCGTATTGGGGTTTAAACTAATATGACGTTTATTACATAATTAATAAGGCCTTCCTTGTATGAGGCGTCTTTGACATAACTTAATAATATGATGTAAAGCCATGTTCAAACTCGGATTAAACATAATTTATATCCACATTCTACACCTACTTGTAATTATTGAGCTTGATATTAATTATTACTAACAAAAAATTATTTAATTAAGTTTAGTAGTTACTAATTATTATGCGCCATGTTATTTAAGATGTGTCATGACTCATGACTCGTGAATCCTAAACTTTTGTCGACAAAACTATCGAATGTTATTTGACTAAGTACTTGTACTAAAGACTAAGATATTTGCACTATCGAATATACTAATTACATGCTAATTAGATACTGATAATATTATAGACTTTATGTGACCAAATTCAATATCACACATTCATTCAGCATCAATGATAAAGAAGTTATGGGTACATTTACTTCCTTTCTAGGGTTCCGTACCCAAAGGGTAAAAAGTTAAAAGGGACCCTATTACTGAGACTTCGATATCTGTCCGTCTGTCTGTCTGTCTGTAACTCAATAACGGCTATAGCTAGACAGTAGACTTCTGTTTTCACAGATTATGTATATCAGATATCTTTTGCCGCTATAACAACAAATACTTACTAAAAACAAAATAATATTAATATTTAAGGGGGCTCCCATACAACAAACTAATTTTTTTTTTGGTATTTTTTGCTCGATATCAATAATGGTAATAAATAGGCGCTTGAAATGTTCACAAAGAACTTAAAAGTGCACATAGCACTTTAATAATTATTAATAATATTTAAATAAAATAAAAATAAAAGCGAGCCCCCCATTAATTTTTATTTTATTTAAATATTATTCCATACAAAAAATACAATTTTTGGCTAATTTTTGCTCTATAGCGGTACGGAACCCTTGAAACTCGCACTTGGCCAATTTTTTCTTACATCTAGATCAAAATTATTAACCAGTGTAGACTATGGTAATGATTTAGAAGTATCGGGAATTTCCCTGATGGATCTAGCGGTTGTATTAAATTGAAATGTTTGTGAAAATCTATTTGTGTACTAAATTATAATGATTCATTAGTTTGCAACAGTTCTGTGTACATAAGAGTACGTTTGATATCCAGCGTTTATAGACATTGTAAATAACTTGTTGACCGTCTGGATAGATTTATAGTGAGCTAGAGTTTGCCCGCGAGTGAATAATCGGCCAAGTGCGAGTCGGACTCGCGTACGAAGGGTTCCGTACCATTAAAGAGCAAAATTAGGCCAAAAATTGTTTTTTTGTGTGGGAGCCCTGCTTAATTTTATTTTATTATTATTATTAAATATTAAAGTACATAATATATAAGTAAGAACTTTGAGAAAAATTCAAGTACTTACCTAGAGCAAAAAAGGCCAAAAAAATCACGTTTGTTGTATGGGAGCCCCCTTAAATATTAATTTTATTTTGTTTTTAGTATTTGTTGTTATAGCGGCAATAGATATACATAATCTGTGAAAATTTCAACTCTCTAGCTATTACCATTTACCGTTCTTGAGTTACAGCCTGGAGACAGACAGACAGACGGACAGACATCGAAGTCTCAGTAATAGGGTCCCGTTTTTACCCTTTGGGTACGGAACCATAAAAACTAACTAAACGAGTAAGTATTCAAAACATTGCTCAGGAATCAGGATAGAAACATATTTTGCCACTTCATTTTCGTAGTTTCTATACAAATATTGTCAAGTTTTCTAAAAGGGGTCAATGACCACCGTTACCACGAATTAAAACCCTGTAAAGTGTAAACTATGCCGCGCGGCAGCCGTTTTTGTATGGAAGTCGCGCGGCTGCCGCACTACTCGCGAGTCGCGACTTAAGACGCTATATCGAAAGTAATTTTACCGCAAGGGCAAATTTATACTTAATTTGTATGACTATAAAGTCGTGAATACGCTGCGGCCAGAAGCTATCGGCTCGCTTGGAAAACATGCGAAAAAACGTAATTATAATCATTTAAGAAATAACTAGGAGCATTTAAGCAAAATCACAGATCTCTATCTAATTAGATCTTATCTTCGTATTTTTAAGAGGTCATTTCAAAAATTAAATGTATCGAGGCAAAATATATTAATCGTGTTTCTAGTTCTTCTCAAACCTAGATAAAGCTATGAAGATAATATGTATATCTCATTACCAGATTTGTAACATTTCTGATGATCCTATAGTATTACGTCAAAAAGGACAGATTTTTCAATATAACGCCTTAATGTGAAGGCAGCCTTATCGTGCGGGGGCCGCATAATTTTCCGGGATGAAAAGTATAGATATCCTTTCGTATGGGTAAAATCATGACGCTTGACGCATACAAAACACAAATACGGAACCCTAAAAAGAATGTTCGTACAGCGCGGCTACTGCTACTTTTACAGGAGACTCATACACATCCTTAAGTTGCACCCTGTATATCGTCGCCCTTAAATCTACCAATCTATTTATTTATTCCTTGAAATACAATGTATCACATGTTGTTCGTAATAAAATTTTCTGTATCAACACGCGAGCGGCGTCGGTATTTGACAACAGAACAAATAAAGACTAATTTTGTATTCTAACGCGACCCTGTCAATTTGTCGCGAGCCGTCGAACAAGAGCATGATTAACCGACGCCGATATTAATTTAAAGCCTATAGTCAAAACTGCGAGACGAGGCACAAACTTCGTAATAATAAATTACTGCAATGCCAGCAGTCAGCACAACGCCAGTGCAGCGTAGACAGTAAACCGAGAAAAATAAACATAAATCGCAGTTAACAATTTGTGTTCGACGTTTGAACAACGTTTCTGTTGAAGTGTTCTGACTTCTGATGATGTGTACAAGTCGGATTTTGGTCAAAATCAAAAATCAAAATCAAAATATTTTTATTTCCAAATAGGCTAACAGAGTTAATACTTTTAGAACGTCGTGTCTACATGAGGACTACCACCGGTTCGGGAACTAACCCGGCGAGAAGAACCGGCGTAAGAAACTCGCACGTTTACCAAAAAGGTGGAAAATAACAATGATAGCTTAAGCTAATTTACACTAAGTATGTAAGTAAAGTTAGTGAAAATGTGCATTTATATAGAAGCGACCTACGGTCTGTCAGCTTATTTTTCCCAAGATGTGCTATCGTTGAGAAAACCAGTTACCTTATAATAAGCTTTAGCACACAAACGTTGTTTAACAACTTTCGGTCGGATTATTTTCCGTAGATATATTGTGCTAGTAGATTCTGTATGTGCTACTTAGCGACTAGCGCCCTCTGCTCCGACCTTTGCCTAATATTACTTATTGACATCCAAAATGTCTAGAAGTTCTACGAGTATTGACTAATAATAATACAAACAAGATTGCCAAGATTAACATTTTGACATTAAATCTGACCAAATACTTTGGATCAATAACTGCCTATTTCTCTTATAGTAATAGATATTAGTTTTTTCCGTTATGTTAACTCAACTAGAACATAATAACACCACATGATACCTGCATTTCAAAAATAGTATTTTATAAAATACTAGCTGTCCCGGCAAACGTTGCTTATATTTGCCATATTATTTTATTGAAGTGACTAAATAAAGTATGTCACCATGGCAACGTCGATCGCTATCCCGTCGCACAAACAATGGTCGCCGTCAGTCTCAGGTTGTAATAATTTACTATTATTTATTCAACAAATTCACTTATCAATATAAAAAGTAGATGTTGTCCGATTCTCAACCCTAGCCGATATGCTCGCTAAGATTCACGAAAATCGGTCGAGCTGTTTCAGAGGAGTTCAATTACGCACACCGTGACACCAGAATTTTATATATTAGATTACAGGTTCGTAGTATTCGTGGGGCTCTGTTTTTTCAATTAAGAGCTTATTCCATTTTACTGACGTCCTAATTAGGATCCTGAAAAGAAAACTATTAAAAGCTTCTGATTCCACCAGGCTGTAGCTACACTTCTTCCGATTTAGTACGCTAATTAGGATCCTAATCCTAACTTTCTAAATTCTATTTCACTTGACTTTCAGTTACTGAAAAGTAAGGTGGAATAAGCCCTTAAGAACCAGTACAAAAATGTATACAAAATTAAATGTATCCTCATAATTATATCGGATATCGTAGCCATATTGTTAAAACTTAAAATGCTTTTTAAAATGTTATAAAATTATTTTGCGACGTAATTATTTCAATTGTATTTTTAAAACTAGCAGTACTTAATATCTGTATACATATGTGCAAATAGTTTGACTTTTTAGTTTTACTACCATAGTGTATAAATTATAAATGTTATCACTTACCAGTATCTCATATAAATGTAATGTACCTAATGTACAAAATAAATTTTTTTTAATGAAATAAGAGGGCAAACGAGCAAACAGGTCACCTGATGGAAAGCAACTTCCGTCGCCCATGGACACTCGCAATAAGAGCTGCAGGTGCGTTGCCGGTGTTTAAAGAGGAAATAGGGTAATAGGGGAGGGTAGGGATGGGAAGGGGAGGGTAGGGAAGGGAATAGGGTAGGGGTTTGGGCCTCCGCTAAACTCACTCACTCGGCGAAACACAGCGCAAGCGCTGTTTCACGCCGGTTCTCTTTGAGAACGCGGTATTTCTCCGGTCAAGCCGGCCCATTCGTGCCGAAGCATGGCTCTCCCACGTATGATGATAATATGTTCCGTCAGTGCAGTGGTGACTGTAATGAATTACCAACAGTGAATGAGTACTGTATAGTGTATACTGTATACTGTGGTTTGTGAGGAAGGAACTGGCATGGTACAGGCTCAGTCCAGTTTAGACGCAAAGGGAACCTGCATTTTTTGTAATTGAATCACAAATAGCCAAACTTTTCCTTACAAATCTTTGATCAGGCCTTCTGAGGTTAATGCACCAGACGTTGACATCAGATCGCTGGAGATTTTCAGCATTTCTTATCGCATCTAGCTGCTGCAAGTCTGCAATTTATAGCATTTTCGAGTGAGCCACACTGCTCCAGTGCGTTGCGGTGCGTCGCCGTGCGTCAACCCTCCGAAGTTTTGCATACTTTTATGATATTATGTTTTTGATTTTTTAATGCAATAAGGGGGCAAACGAGCAAACGGGTCACCTGGTGGAAAGCAACTACCGTCGCCCATGGACACTCGCAACATTAGAAAAGCTGCAGGTGCGTTGTCGGCCTTGAGGGAATACGTTTTGTATCGTCGCGCGTCGGACACCATATTGTCTTGAGAGTGAAACTGAAAACAACCAGTTCTTGGTCGATTCTCGGTTCGAAGCCTCTATGTGTGAATGACTGCTCTCTCACCATCTCGTATTGTTATACAGGGTGTAACAAAAATAAGTGATAATACTTTAGGGTGTGTATGTGTTCCTTGTAGAGAGTGCACTGTGAAAGTAGCAGCGCTGAAAGATCAGATTTTTTTTCACTTTTGTAATTATGGGGAAACTCGTGACGCTCGGGCCCTTGCCCATACAAAAGTGAAAAAAAATCGTCTTTCAGCGCTGCTACTTTCACAGTGAACTCTCTACAAGGAACACGTACACACGCTAAAGTATAAAGTATTATCTCTTATTTTTGTTACATAGGTACTGTATATAACGTTGAATAGGCTTTGCCTATTTTCGATGTCGTAAGTCGCAATTCGCAACGCACCGCAGCATAACTTATACAATATGGCTGCGCTCTTTCAGTTGAACGTTCTAGAATACAATTTAAATACTTAATCTGTATTTAAACTAAATACATTCCTACCACAGTCTGCACAATACAGTATAAAGATACATACTTTTTAGGGTTCCGTAGTCAACAAGGAACCCTTATAGTTTCGGTCTGTCCGTCCGTCTGTCTGTCCGTCTGTCTGTCTGTCCGTCTGTCTGTCTGTCCGCAATTTTGCTCAGAGACTATAGGACCTACAAAGCTTTAATTTGGCATGAATACGCATATTAATTATGACGACAAAATGGTACATGAAATCTTTAAAAAATATTTTTTTATGGTACCTTCCCTACACATCAAGCGGGGTAAATTATTTTTTTCGCGTTCACCCCATCGTGTGGGGTGTCGTTGGATAGGTTTTTTAAAAATATTATGAGTATTCATAGACCATTTTCCTATTTAGGGATCCGTTCGTGAAATATTAACTTTTAAAGTGGAAAAAATCTTTAGAGTCCAGTGTCCCTCCCCTTCTACCAGCTAAACGGTTGCTTCTGGAAATGTGAAAAAATCAACGGGTGTAGGAAATATGCTGAATTTAAAAGGAAAACTATCACGGCTAAGAAGACTTCATAAGTTATTAAGTAATAGTCGATCAACTAAAAATGTATTTGGCGAAGTAAAGGAACTTTTCGTTCAAATTCCTTTGAAAGTAACTAAGATGATGTTGTTAGTAGTATAAAACACGTTATAAATATACATTCATTGATCATACAAAAATTTAAAAAAAACTAGCGGTTCTACGGAACCCTATATTGCGCGTGGCCTAACACGCACTTGGCCGTTTTTTTTTTTTTTCAAGAATGTTTTTGTCCTATATAATATTGGCTTTCGCCTTTAGTCTTTACGCGTCGTCTATACGGTGGTCAAGCCACAGCCTTATGCCATTTCATTCCAAAAGCTCGTATCCTAATAACAATTGAATCTGATATTAATTATTCCTTCGATCGGGAATTCTTGGAAATGCTATTATATTCTATTGTTTTATCACCGGTGCTCTTATGTGACTTGAAGGATTAATATGATATTAAGATGTTCACAGATGGCTGGTTTGATAATATTTGGAACACGCTCGGGGCGTTAATATCTTGTAGTTATTGAGCCGGGGAGCTGTTATAGCAAATGAAGCGAATTGAATACAACCAAACCTCATTTCAGTAATAACTATCGTCTATCAACTAATGAGTTGATGAATTCAAATATTTTAAGACAGGTACTCAAAACATACTAACGATAAACATAAAAATATAATGGTGATTAATTATTATGTATGAGGTGAAACGGGGTCATAGCTCTTGTTAGAAACAACTATCATCTGACAAAACAACTACCATAATTATAATTGTCAAACATGTGACTGGAATCTAAAACGGCCCATTCACTATCCTGCATTGCAGTCCTGTTGCAGTCCGCCGTGCAAGCCTGCAACACTATCCTGCATAAGCCGCCGTGCAGTCCGCCGGCTTATGCAGGATAGTGAATGGTGTTGCAGCCCTGCACGGCGGACTGCAACAGGACTGCAATGCAAGATAGTGAATAGGCCCTTTAACTAGTATCAGCTACAGTCAGGATAGACTTTAGAAAACGATAAAAATCGTACAATGATGTTTAGCGCGTGGCCGAGGTTAGAAGATTTTTTTTTTTTAAATAAGGGAGCAAACGAACATGCGGGTCACCTGATGGTAAGCAACTACCGTCGCCCATGGACACTCGCAACATCAGAAGAGCTGCAGGTGCGTTGCCGGCCTTTTAAGAGGGAATACGCCCTTATCTTGAAGGTTTGCAGGTCGTATAGGTCCGGAAATACTGCTGGTGACAGTTCGTTCCAGGGTTTTACAGTGCGCGGCAGAAAGTTACACGAAAAATGCACTGTGGAAGACTGCCACTCATCAAGGTGATGAGGATGGTAATATGCTTTTCGCGTGGGACGATGGCGAAAAGCATACCATCCTCATCACCTTGATGAGTGGCAGTCTTCCACAGTGCATTTTTCGTGTAACTTTCTGCCGCGCACTGTAAAACCCTGGAACGAACTGTCTGCAGTTGGTATGATTCCGAACAACTCCTCAGAGCACTCCCCGTGATACAACCGATAGAGAATGCAGAGTGAAGCTACATCTCGGCGTAATTCCAAGGGGTCCAAGCTGTTTGAAACACTATGGCAGTCAACAATTCGAGCGGCCCTTCGTTGGATACGATCTAGAGGGAGCAGTTGGTATTTTGGCGCCCCTGCCCAGAGATGAGAACAATATTCCATATGAGGCCGAACCTGCGCCTTGTAGAGTTGTAGGCGTTGGTCCGGACTGAAGTACTGTCTCGCTCTGTTAAGAACACCAAGCTTCTTTGAGGCTAATTTGGCCTTACCTCTAGATGATATCGGAACTGGACTTGCTAGGACTCAATGCTAGGGGAGATGGTTAAAGATGTGCCCTCGAAACGAGGATATACGACCATTGGTGACTTTTTAGTGGTGAACGCGCAGACTTGTGTCTTGGCGGGGTTGAATTGGACCAAATTACGTCTACCCCATTCAGAGACCTTCTCCAATAAATTCTCTACCTTAGACACAAGTTCGTTTCGACTCTCAGTGACATTTTGCCGAGAAATATTGGGAGAGCCGGTATATACAGCATCACCTGTACTGTCATCCGCATAGCAATGAATGCCGCTGGTCTGTATTCTTACTGCATATCATGTCATTGATATGCAGTAAGAATAGAGTAGGCGATAGCACACAGCCCTGAGGGACACCAGCATCAACAGACTGAGTTTCCGAGCATTCGCCGTCAACTACGACCTTTATGCTTCTGTCTGCTAAGAAACCAGCTAGAGCTAACTTCGCAATTTTAAAAAAAGTTTTAGTCGTTTTAAACCTACATCCGTCTATCAGTCGAAATCCTTGGAGGTCTGTAACAATAACCCAGATTGGACACTGGACTGCACTAAAATAGTTAACATTTTCGCGCAATCGTTATATCCAGCTATTAAAACGAAGGAAGTGAAGGCTCAATTTCCCATTCAGCGACACTTCCAATCCCGAAGACTCGACATTTGTGCCGATTCCCACTTAAAATAGAAATACGAATTCAGATTGCCACAGAATAATGAATAAATATCGTTTTTCTAGAGTATTTTAAGGTTGAACAAGCTGTGAAAGAATCCTTAAATAAAATACGAGTTTGTCTTTACTCTTTAGGTATGTTTGTTACACACAAAACTACGAATTTGCTTCACATCGCACATATAAATGGCATAAACAAATACTTGATCTACAAAAAAATCTAAATTCAACAAACTTCGTATTTCAAAATCTAAATTATAAAATATTCAAAGAATCGCAACAAACTTCGCATTCAAATTGATTGCTGTGGCTACCGATTCTCTTACGATGTGAAACTAAAAAAAATCTAAATTCTAAATTCAAAACCTCGCAACAAATTCGTACTTATTTAAATTGATTGCTGTGCCTACCGATTCTCTTAACCCATATCCGAGGTCGCAATTTAGCTTGCGACCTGACCCATTTGCTGGAGGCTGCCAAGGTCAACTCTGTCACGGAAATGCAATTACCCCGCCAACTTCTAGAAGAAAGTCGAGAAAATTACTCAAACACGTGCCCGGGTTGTTGGATGCTTTGTATAAGATTAAAGTTAGGGCGAAATAATCACTGGGTGTGTTCTATATACACTTACCTACTTAAGTACTAGATTTATTTCGTCCATACTAGATAATATAATAAATGCGAAAGTGTGTCTGTCTGTCTGTTACCTCTTCACACCCAAAACAGTGAACCGATTTTGCTGAAATTTGATATGGATATACTTTTGAATCCCATGAAACGACATTGAATACTTTGTACTAGTAAAATGTACAGTTCCCGCGCGATAAAAATGTTTGCCGCAATGGAGTTGTAGCCTGTGGGCATCATCTAGTAATATAATAACTGCGAAGGTTTGTCTGTTACCTCCACATACTTAAGCCGCTCGCTAAACCGATATGCACGGATAGGTTCTTAAAATCTAAGTACTTTAAGATCCGCGAAGAGATATTGGGTAGTGTCTAGATACTGCGGAAAATGTTGCGGGAAACATCTAGTTAGAGAGGAGGTAGGAAAAACCTACCTAAAAATTAAGTAGTGACCATTGAGGTAGTGACTAGTAAAGATAACAATATTATTACTAGCTGTCCCGGCAAACGTTGCTTTGCCTTATAATATAAAGTATTTCGCCCATATTATTTTATTGAAGTGACTAAATAAGTATGTCGCCATGGCAACGTCGATCGCTATCTCGTCGCACAAACAATGGTCGCCGTCAGTCACAGGTTGTAATAATTTACTATTATTTATTCAACAAATGCACTTATCAATATATAAAGTACCCAGTAGCCGATTCTCAGACCTACTGAATATGCATATAAAATTTGGTAGAAATCAGTAAAGCCGTTTCGGAGGAGTTCGTGGACTAACATTGTGATACGAGAATTTTATATATAAGATAATATGCCTTATGAATATAATATAGCAAAAACACAAGAGGTTGAATTTTATTATTTCTTAACTGTTGTCACCAATTTAGGAAACGAAGAAAACAAGAAATAGGATAAAAAATCACAGCGTGCACAATTATTACGTAAGTACCTACTTAGGTTAACTTAAAGGTTAAGTTAAGAACCTAGGATAGGCTTAGATACTTGGAAAGTTCTAGAAGTTCAAACAAGCGTTGACCGATTATATCAATAGTAGTTCAATCGATTGGTGGATACACTCACTCCCATGAGAAATTACTCGGTCACCATTGCATTACTATTAAAACAGTACAAAGTTTTTTAAAGAAATTTTCTATAACAATTCGTGAAACAAAACCTGGTGGCAGACAGACAAATGGACGATAAATTCTAAGAAAAAAAGAAGAAAAATAAAGAACATTTCTCCTTTTTGGAAATCCATAGGTAAAAAGCCATAGGTACTAGGATGGCGTTTCTCGCGGAAAAATATACGGCTCTGGCCCGATGCAAAGTCTCGGCACAAGAAGTTGCAGGCAACATCAACAAGTCACAAAATGTTCCTACTAAGAATATTGATTTTTAATTATCATTAATTAATAGTTAATCCAACCAGAATACCAATCTCTATAGGTCTACCAGAATCTGTTGGCAAAAAGTGAGAACGTAAATTGACTCTAGCAATACTGGGCTAATTGGAATAAAACCTTAGAGTATTAATAACACTTAACAGTAGTAAAACATTTTGATCCTTTTTTCCGGATAGCGGCTGATTCTGTGTGTGAAACATGCAAATATATAAATTTATCCAATGATCAAGGATATTTTTTGAAAATTTGCTGTCAAAATTCGTCATCAGATTCTGGTAGACCTATAGAAACCTTATAAAATATTCAACTATTTTAACGCTAAGCAGCCATTTCCATTCTGGGGTTCAATGAGCGTTGAATTTTTCAATTATTACCATCTTTCCAGGGCAGAAAATCCAATTTCGAAACAACTAAAAACTATTAAGAGTGTTGTACTCTCAATCAGCCCTATAAAGAGGTAGAGGCTTATTAATTAATATTAATCTATATCATTATATAAAAGGCTTTGTCCTGAATGACATGAAAATGGAATCAAGCCACGGCCTAAACCAGTGATTGTAAATACTTGAAATTTGGAGGGAGTGTTCTTCGTATAACGTAGACGTGCGCTAAGAAGGGATTTTTAGAAATTCATCTCCTAAGGGTGTGAAAAGGGGGGATGAAGTTAGTATAGGACAACTCGATTCCTTAGTCCAATCTGCTCGAAAATTCGCATCATTATTATTTGATGTATTTTATGGAAGATGTAATTCATAGTTTGTTGAAATTTATCCTTAAAAGTCGTTAAAAAGCATGAACCATTTACAGCGCTTTACAACGTTTAGCAGCGACTTGCAGCGACGCAGGGAGTTAGAGACGCCAATCACTGCTTTTTGCCACAATAGACATAATCTGTCTACCTACTCTATTTTTGCCATAGACTTATAATACATACTGTCGTATAGACCACCTGACAACCCGAAAATACGTGACGATTTTTGATCTGTCAATGTGTGCGTGTGCTAGTGATGTATATTTTACTATCGATAGTGTTGTCCGATCGAGTTATTTTACCTGCGTTTCTATGAGAAATAAATAATATGCAATTTTGACAGATTTTGTAATTCAATTTAGGTATACATATATTTTATTTGGCAGAAAGAAGGTTACGATTGAAAAGTAGGTACGCATTTTCGTTTGGGGTGATTTTTCAATCGTCGGATATGTTATAACATGAGGTTCTTATAAGGGTAAATAATATACACATTTTAAAGTTACTTACTTATTATTCAGGTAAAAACTATCTGACAAATCAGCCCTTACATCAATAGAAATGCAAATATAAAGTTGAAAGTAAACGACAAACATAGTATATTATTTATTATTAAATTAAATACATATCATAATGGTTTACACCTCCATAACATTTTTAGATTAGTTTTATTTTCTTGTTAAATACCGATAGGCATATCGATAAATTTGATTCAAGCCCTAGCGTATATGTAAACAATTTTGATGAAAAATTTTTCTTCAAAAATTGTGTAATTTAAGAAGAATAGTACCTTTAGTTATGCAAAATAACAAAGTAAAGGGGAGGATTAACAATATTTAATTTGAAATAGAGAACTAAAGACAGAATATAGCGAAAATAAACACATCGTAGCAATTAGGACATGAAGATTAATTACCTGTGAAATGTATATTTTTCAGGATTACTCCTATGATTTACACTGCAATCACTCACAGAGCAAGTTACCATTGTTATATGTACTAGAATTTGTCGAAAATAATAAAGGATTGAAACGATAAATTGCAAATACCGAAAGGACATAAAAACGGTTGACTTGTTGACGACCTGTCAAATGAAAGTGGTTAAAGTTTTCGTTAGACTGCCTCTTTTCATCTTTTTATAATTCCATAAAGGATTTTCTTCTCTCTCGCACTCTTTGTTGGTCTTTAGCATCATACGTTTATGATTTTTGCCATGCAAGTTATGGCTGGTTTACACGTATTAAGTAGATAAATAGTCAACTAAATTTTAACTTATGACTTTATAATTACTTCACTAAATTTGAACATGCTACTTGCTCCTAAATTTGTGTTTGCATTTAATTGATAACTTAAAATTTAGTAAAAATTTAGTTAACTATAATACGTGTAAGCCAGCCATTAGAGCTCATTTGAGTAAATACTCTTTTGATTATGAAATAAAGCCACCATTCACGATAAAGCGATCTCATTCTATTTGTAAATTATCTAGATTTACAATCGAAATTGCAACTTATGAAGCCTATTATATTATCGTAACAATTAGTTGTTAAATCTAAATAATAACTTTATATTTGTAACAACTTATTGTTATTATGATATTATTGTTTTCTTATACTTTTGTAGAATTTAGAAAGATTGTCTTGAATGGAGGGCTTTACATTATGTTTTGTCATCAAATTGTTAAAAAAATATTGGCGTTCGAAATTCAAAATTAATTATTCCTGTACGAATTGTTTTTTTTTTTTTCATTGAGATTTAATTTTATGCACAAAAGATTGTGTAAAGTACCAAAAATTTAAAAATATTTTTTTATAAGAAATGAAGTTACACTTTTACTAATCTATTTAATTTATAATAATATATTATACATATTATCATATTATCAATAACAGGCTTTGTCTTGAATGATATAATAATCATAATACTTACTTACTTAATAATTTTCAGTAAGTATTAATAATAATTAATATACGTCATGGTGAGGTATTAGTTTACAGTGTTGCCAGAATTAGTTTACCCTGTGTTTTAGGCGAAATCTAGGGTTAAAGCAATTATTAGATATGAAAATGGAATTACGATAAAACCTAAACCACTGATCGTAGAGACCGAAAATTTTGGGGAAGTGTTCTCCGTATGACGCAGACGTGCGCGGTGCGATGTAAGAAGGGATGTTCATATTTCGAAAAATTGTTATTAAGTTTTATAATAATACTTGCTGTCCCAGCAAACGTTCTTTTGCCATATAAAGTATTTTAGTGAGGAGATTACTAAGTATGGCACCATGGCCAACGTTTGTCGCTAGCCCGTCGCAATGGTCGTCGACACTCTCGAGTTGTAGTAATTTACTATTATTTATTCAACAAAATATACACTCATCAATATAAAAAGTAGCCAGTAGCCCAGAGACCAGACATACTATTTTCTTAGTCTATGCAGTAACCGATTTTCAGACCTTCTGAATATGCATAATACTTATAATATAAAAACCGGCCAAGTGCGAGTTGGACTCGCCCATGAAGGGTTCCGCAGCAGCAATAAGGTTTATTTCTATAAAATTAAAAGGTTTTTGATTTATTTTTATATTTTAGTTGATTTAATGAAAGTTAAATTAAGGTTTACCATTTATGACGTATAAAAAAAACTACTGGTTAAATCTCGTTCAAACCAATTTTCGTTGGTAGTTTTTATTTTTTTTCTTTTTCTTTTTACTCAAGCATCTTGGCCCATATTATAAATACCTTATAGACTAACATACATACAATTATACTAAAAACTAACACTAACACTAAAACACTAAACACGTATTGTCTGCGACTTGGGGCGCGACGTGTTCGGAAGTCGTCCTCGGAACCTCCTGTAGACGACTCCAATCGGCCAGAACTCCTCCTTCTCGAAGGTCGGTAGATGGTGCGTCGGGACTCTCACCACAAAGGAGCTAAAATTCACTTTGTGGCGGGACTCCAAGCGCTCGACCCTCAAGACGAAGTGGGTCTTGCTCCTGATGTAGTCCACGACCTGCTCGACCGTCGTGGACCAGTGCAGCCTGGACACGTACAGCGGCGTCGCGGGAGTCTCACACCGTAACAGCTGCTCGGGTCCTTCGGGTGCGGTGCCGCGGTGGTTGCGGACGACGGGTTTCTTCTTCTTCCTCTCCACTCTTATAAACCCGTCATCATCGCACTTTCGGTCCTTTTCGGAGGGAGGACACTCCTTTGCAGGGGCTTCCTTTTTCAGTTTGTTTTTGGAACGCGGGGGAGGAGGCGGGGGGCAAGCGACGACACTTGCGTAGTTCGGCCGTGGCTCCGTTGCAGGCGGGGAGCGGGCGGCGGGGGAAGCGGCGGCGGGGGAAGCGGCGGCGGCGGCGATGACGTGCTCGTGCGTTGACCCGTCTGAAAGTGCTGACGGGCTGAACGTGATCGCTTGGCCACCACGTCGGCGAGTGACGAACGCGGCATCAGGTGACCTACATATTGAATTACCACTCTTTAGTTGTGATAATTCATTACGTAGATCGCTGATCGTAGACTCCGATGCCTGCAGTCTACCTCGAACTTCGGCCAACTCTTCTTTCAGGAATCTGATGTCCTTTAAGAGGGTGACGACGTCAATGTGGTCCAGCGTCACGGGCGGCAGCTTGTGCAGTTTTTTCGCCACAAAAGCCGGCACCTCATCCGGATCCGTCTGCTTCAGCAAGGATATTATATCCTGCACGCTTCTTTCAGTTCCATCCCTCCGTCGCGATGGCATATTCGCGCTCTGGCCGAGCGTCTCGTAGAGCAAATGCTTCCCCTGGCAAATATCCTCGCTGGTGAAGGAGGACTTGCAGATCTGCATTATGCTAACCTCGTCCATCGTGTCGATGGCGTGGTGGATAAACGCCAGCAACTCATTCGCCACGAGCGCTATGGTGACGTGCAGCGGCAATCAGCCGCGCGATTCGCGAAAATATTAATTAATAATTAATAATATTTGCTGCGTGTGCATAACGTGGAGCGCGACCGTCCGCTGGCTCGACACATTACACACTGACACATAATGTACATCATAGTTTTTTTTTGAATTATCATGCCCCTACTTTAGAAGTTTGGGGGGGGGGGAGCACACATTTTATCACTTTGGAAGATTCTCTCTCGCAAACTATTCAGATTAGAAAAAAATGATATTATAAACCTCAATATGTTTTTTAAAGACCTATCCATAGATACCTCACACGCATAGGTTAGACGAAAAAATTTTTTTTTTGTTTCAGTTGTACCTATGGGGACCCCTAAAATTTTTAATATTTTTTCCACTTTTGTATCAAAATCTTAATGCGGTTCACAGACTACATCTACTTACCAAGTTTCAATAGTATAGCTCTTATAGTTTCGGAGGAAAGTGGCTGTGACATACGGACGGACAGACAGACAGACAGACAGACGGATAGACATGATGAATCTATAAGGGTTCCGTTTTTTGCCATTTTGGCTACGGAACCCTAAAAATCAATGAAGCCGTTTCGGAGGAGTACGGTTTATAACTAACATACAGTGTGTGACAAAACTAAGTGATAATACTTTAGGGTGTGTACGTGTTCCTTGTAGAGAGACGTATTTTTTTTCACTTTTGTATGGGCATGGGCCCGAGCGTCACCAGTTTCCTCATACATAAGTGAAAAAAAAATTTTGGTCTTTCAGTGCTGCTACTTTCACAGTGAACTCTCTACAGTCTACGAGGAACACGTACACATCCTAAAGTATTATCACTTAGTTTTGTTACACGCTGTATAAGATTATTATTTTAATTATTATTTTTATTATTAATTATATAATTATTATTTTATTATTTATATTGTATAATTTATGAGTAAATTATGTCTTAACTCTTGTCTGACCTGACTAGCTGAAAAAAAAATCGGTTGTCTGTAAAGTCGGTTTACTGACGATAGTTGAACGTGACAACGTCATACGTTCCTTAACCCCTTAACCCTCGCTTCCGAATCTCTATAAATAGAAACAAATTTTTCGAGTGTAACCTAAAGTTATTTCGATGTATTTCTTTCAAATGATTGTCTAAAAATATTTATCCCACCAAAACATGAAATGTAAAAGGAGCCAAGCAAAATATTGCATAGCTATTCAATTCAATACTTCTGTCGTAAAAAGTTTTCAGATCACATTCAAGCCAAGCCTTCAACTTATTTTGTAATTTAAATCAACATTCAGTAAATGTATCACTAGATTTCTTTATTTTATAATTATTATAGTGGGTTGGCAATGAGCACAATAGAAAGAAGCTCTTAAGCTAATACTTGAAGGTGGTCATTTTTAGCATTACTGTGAATGCATAGCAGCACTGTTGTTAGCGTCTTGACGTTCTTCGCAGAAAGGAGCACACTTTATTTCATGCGATAACTTAAAACTCCCATATTATATCGAGCAAGTAAGGAGTGTATACCTCAGTACTGATTAGTGATTACATTTATAATATTTAAATCGAATTTAATTATTGTTTCATTATTAACGCTGTTAATATTATTTTTAATTTAATTAATACCATTTCATTAAGTTCATAACTAACTTAAAGCCTTTTGTACGTCAAACAAATATGAAGTCGAAACTCATACTGTTCTTGCAAAGTTACAAACATAAAAATATTTTATTTTATTTAATACTTAAAGTATTATACTATTATTTTTCAATTTCAGTTTTTAGGTTTCCCTGCCCAAAGGATGAAAACGGGGCCCTATTATTAATAAGTCTTCGCTGTCCGTCCGTCGTACATCCGTATGTCACTAGGCTGGATCTCGAGAACCGCAATAGCTAGATAGTTGCGATTTTCACAAATTATGTATTTCTGGTGTCGTTATAAAAGCTAATAGTCTAATAAAAATAAAATAAATTATTAAAGGGTATACTCATACAACAATCACGATTTTTTTTCCCTATTTCTGCTCTATGTCCATAATGGTAAGACTAAGGTTTTTGAAAATTTCAGGAAACCCTCAATTTTATGTTAACTTTAATAATTAATAATAAAAAATAAATAAACTTATTATTAAAGGGGGGCTCCCATACAAATTTACGGTACGTACTATGTACGCCAGTCCGACTCGCACTTGGCCGGTTTCATAATTTTTCCTTTCATTGTGAATAAAGACCTATCCGGGACCCAATTTTCAAGGTTCTAAGTCTGCTAGAAGTACCTTAGAATTTTGATGATCTATATGTCAGTGAGTGACAAAATTTGACCATCCGTAACTATTAAACTATTTATCGAAATTTCATGTAATTTGGAGGTTAACCTTTAAGTACACGCGTTGTTTTGGGTAAAGTTCCGTCACGCGTGGGGTCTAGAGGTCCCCAATATAAATATACGTATAAATTCAGAATTGTTTAATAATTTTTAAAACCCGTTTTATATTATAAGAATAGATATTATTTTATTTATGAAAAGCATTTATTAATTATAAACTAACCATTATTTAGACAGTAAAGAACATTTTTATGAACTAACCAATCTCGTGCATAGAATTTGTAGGGCACATGTTTAATGTACTAAAATTCAACAAAAATGTCTACTTCTGACTTACTCGTTGTTTTTTTTTTTCTCATAAAACACTAAAATTTACAGAAAAATAATTACAATCCTTGAAAAGTACGACCCTAAACTAAAATTATTCCTTGAGTAAGCTAGGTAAGTAATAAATATTTTTACTGAATGAGACTTGCTAATAGTTTTATAATAAGGCTTACGGGCAACAATAATTAGTTCTGGGACAATAATAGCATCCTCGCCTCATTTTTGGTGCACTAGGTCTAGCTACCTCTAACTCTTTCAAAATGTTTCCAAAAACTTTCAGAGACATTAAATTGCATAATATGATTTGAGCAATTTGATTTTCTCTTAGTCGGCAACAAATTTTCCATTTATACATAGACAATTAAAAAAAACAAACAAATAAACACATAACCAATATGAAAAAAGTACATACGTTAAATCACGAGTGGGGTCTGCAGGTATCCCCACATAAGCAAAAATGTAACTTCTCTTACCAAAGGAGCGACGGACTTTTACTTACTGAAAAACCTCGCGTTGCATTGAGATTAGCCGAAAACATGCGATCGTAACTTGCCAATTTAAAAAAATATCGTCAAAAAACAGCGCGTGGGGTCTGCGTAGACCCCGCCCGTGACGTTAAAGGTTAAGCTAGTTTTAATACTTGCTCCTAGTGACCAAAATTTGAAATCCCTAGCTTTGTTAAGGCGACGCCTTGATAATTTGGCTGTAGCGATGCCGATTTTTCTCAGCAATGATTAAAGCTAAGAAATTAAAGTTCATTGTCAGTATTCATCATGTCTTTGTCTTTGAATTGCCCATAGCATAACACGATTGGACAACTTTTATAACACAGAATTATCAATCGAAAAGACCTCTGTAAAAAAAGGGATTCCTATTTTTCCAACAGAGGAGAGTGATTTAAGGTTCCAAAATTTGTACATAAATTGGTTGAAGCATACACTTTAATATGTGCATAGCTTATATGAAATGTATTTATGGTTTTTAAATTACGCGACAAAAACCATCTTCTTGCTTATGCCCTTTCCATTTTTTGCTGTTCCATTGCTTGTTTTCTATGAGAGGCCGGCCCGGCCTCTCATAGAAAACAAGCAATCTAAAACATATCCAACACGGTTTCTTACTTTAACGTGGCGTCACCTTAACATCAAAGATAAAGGGGGTGTGAAATAGCCGCGAACCGCTTCGAGAAAAGTGTGGTACAGCCGTGCCTTTGCTAAAAAGCTCGGCTGAGGCACTGCCATGCCCCCAGATAATGAGTAAAATAAACTATTCGCAATACAAAACGCTACTGTATACATTCGTGAAATCCAGTAAAATCTTCGAACAAAGCACGTCATACCTTGATACGTAGGAAATAGAGCACAATTTTGAATAGCCGAAATAAAACTAATAGCTCACAGATTGTTTATTTATTTTTATTCAAAACAAAAACAAACACAATCCAGAAAGTCCAAAAATTGGTAGGGTTAGAACTGTCACTGTGCTGCGGCAGCAGCCGGCGACCGTCACAAAACACGGTATGCAAATTGCCAGGAATAAAATATGATGTAGTCTCAGAATCCCGAAAATTTCAAAGGTGAGTAGCTCCAATACTAGGGGGTTTCTCAGTGTGGATTTGGTACGGGGGGTGTTTCCCCTCCTCTCCTCTCCCCCCTCACCCCCGCTCTCCTTCTATTTCGGGGTAGATTTCGGAACCTTTACCGTTTTTTCAGTTATTATTTGTTTTAGTGTATATATTATCTATCTATAGGTATCTATCTATCTATATGATATAACATTTTATAATAAAATTGTGTAGGTAAAATTTTTGTACATCTATACCTAATATACATCTTCTATCTATATCTATACATATTATAAAACAAAGTCGCTTTTTTCACTCATGTCCCTTTGTTCCCTTTAATCTTTAAAACTACGCAACGGATTTTGATGATTCTTTCAGTGTTAGATAGCCCATTTATTGAGGAAGGCTATAGGCTATATTTTATTATTACATATTTTATAACGGGGGAAATTATTTGAAAGGGCTTATCTCGCGAACTACTGGAACAATTTTTATGTTATTTGGCACAGAATATAAGAAGTAGACCACGTAAAGGATCATAGGCTGTCGATTTTAATCATTTATTCAGTGGCTATATATTTTATACCCGTGCGACGCCGGGGCGGGTCGCTAGTTATTTATAAAATTCAAAGGATTAATCTAGGTATGGAATTTTTAAGATCAAAGAACTAGAGATACTAAAGGATAAAACATTCAAAGTTATTTAATAATAATAATAAGTTTTAGGTCTATTTTTTATCATTTTACCTTACCTATTTAATATTAAACTTATTCTAATAAATCATTACAATAATATTTTTATATTAAATAATAGCTGGAACAAAAAAAATAAAGAACATTTTGGTAGTTCTGAGGGCACATCAAAGAATTTGGAATTCCACCTGTCCCTTAATAAACCTGTCGTTTATCATTTTCGTAAAAACATTTTACTGGTAGGTATATTTCTAGGAAGCGCAATGCGCGAAACGAACCTATTGTCATAAAGAGTTCCGATTTGAGAATCTTTAGATACAATTGTGCCCCTTTTCAAAGGACATTTTTTTTTAAATCAGTCCCGTTTTTAGCATCGCAATCTCGTCCGCGAAAATTCTTTTATGTAATATAAATATCTCAATTTTACGTTCGACAATAACTTTCGGTAGGTATAATTTGAATACAGTGTAAGGAATTCTTCCATCGTTTGACTGAAAGGGCCAAAAGCTTCCTGTAGGAGGTAATCGTTTACAGAAAGCTTTTAGGGCCGCTCGGGGATAACCGCTTTTGTCAAATCCATATTTACATAAACGGTGGGAATTCATAACGCTGGCCACAGGATGATGCGGATGAAATTCCTATTGGAGTTTCTAAAATCTTTCTATTCACCACTATTCATATTCACTAGAAAATTTAACGCTTTGTTTCCCATATACGGGGAGGTAGATCGTTCCAGTCTGACTGATCACAATTTGACCTGATATAATATTCCCATGAGTGTTCACGAGTCAGGTCAAGCCTTTAAGAATACGGGAAGACCGATCTGTACTATGGATGCGAAAATCCATACACCTTGCGAGTTTCGAGTTGCAACAAATTAACTTTTTCTTTGGTTTCCATAAATTATAATTGAGAAATACCATAGAGACTAGAGAGGACGACCATTAGGACGACAAAAGTTGAAATCAATATAATGTCAATGGTTGAAATACAAGACGTGAAGTTGACGACATGAAATACAAGTCATTTACGTCAGATACATTTCAAGATTATCTAAAAATGTAAAGTTATTTAAAATGTTATAAAAATTGTATATTACATAAAAAATACGAAAAAAATCTAAATTCCCCGTTAGGTATGTTTCCCATAGAGAATACCTGTGTGTTCCGTTCGCACGTTTTCAAAAGGTAATGTTTTTAATTAGAGGACCGAAATGTGACGAACATCGGTTCTGGTTAGGCACCAATTTAATTACAAAGTAACACACTGATGTTAACCGTAAACCGACGACCAGTAGGCTTCTCGTGGAGACTAAAGACTCCCTTATACAAAGAGGCCGATCGGCTCCGGTCGGCCTGTTCGCAGGCCGACATGACAGCCGCCTAAGGCGCACAGTGGAGTACCGCCGAGTTTTTAGTGGGTAAGGTAGGTTGCGTCGTGGCTGCGTCCACCACCATCTTCGGAGGCAGCAGAGACCCACAATACACTTGCGGATAGGACCCCCATTCCCCGTAATGCTTAAAAGCATTTTCTCGGCGAAAAAAAAGGCCGACCAGACAGGTACACTTAAACGGGAATGCACAGTGTTGGACATATTGAATAATAATGTAGAATGTTTGATCCATTCTAATCGCAGAATTTAGGATATTTTGTGTCCCGGGAAATGACGCGATGTAGGATATTATGTCTTTTATCCGGAAAATGTGCGTTTTCGACGGTATAAACGAAATTCAGCACTGAGACGCAAAGTTGTAGACAACACCAAAAAAACTGTAAGATTTCAGTACGTCAGACGGTCAGACTTATGGACAACGGGGAGTTCTAGTTGTGGGCGGTATCAATGGGTATCATCATTAAAGTCTAAACTATAAAGCATAACTCTGGAGATATGCACATACACAATATATTTATAAAAATAAAAATATTTTAAGTTTATTTTGTACTGTACTTAATACCTATAGATTTTTTTTTTTTTTTGTTTTTAATTGCAGTCATAATTTCATTTTCTCATTGTTATTTACTTATAAGTTGTAAGCCGCACCCAATATTTATTGTAATCCAAGAAATTCCTCCATAAGACAGGCTGCGCCTAGTTTGGAGGATTGAAATGCTCACCTGTAGCTCTACCATGATTTTAAAGCTATATAGTATTTATCGATACTCTATACCGACTACATAAATTTTTAGTATGGCGATTCTAGTTCCGCAATTGACGCTAGAGGCGCTGTAAAATTTGCCATACCAAAAATTTACTTAGTCGGTATCGGAGGAAATAGGATTAAAAACTATAGCTTTAAACTCATGGTAGAGCTACTGTACTCAAATTATGCTTATAAAGTTTTTTTATATATATTTCTCATCTCCTCTTTCTCTAAGACTATTTCAGATTTCAGGGTTATTAAGTTTCAAACTAAAAGCGTTAGTGCGTGTTCACGAAATTTTACCGTCCGGCGTTCATAACTTTGACGTTTGCCATAATATTATCAAAATGTAAGAATCGTAACTCAGGACGGTCAAATTCCGTGTAGTGCACAAACGCCCTTACCAGTAATTCAGATTTTTTTTTATTATCTTTAAATCCCTTTTATTTCACAGCCAGCCTCGATGGGTCCTCTCTCTCATACTATCAGTGAGCCTGCTGTTCATAGTCGCCGTGGCAGTAGCAACAGGCATTCTCATCGGCTACGCCTTCTGTTACTTGATCAACCACCTTGGATATGAAACTGGTAAGAACATCTGTAAATTCGCTTCAGATGTAATGATATAACTGCACTGGAACAACAATAGACATTTTATACAGAACTAGCTTTTGCTTGCGTCTTCACCCAAGTAAAAAAGTGTTCCTGTTACAAACTGGCAGAATTTTAAATAATACATTTTTTTTCAAAGTTCAAAACTTTTTTAGTCAATCACATTTATATTTTATACTTACACAACTTTTAATTGGTGAAACAGTTTTTAAAATCGGTTCAGTAAATCCAGAGATTAACCCCCTACATATTCACAAAATAACTAAATGATACTTTTAATACGGTCATCAGTCATCACTCATCATCATTTTTCGTACCTGACGTCTGAAACAGAATAAATTACCATATTTTCTTCTTTTACGTCTCTTCTGTGAACAAATCGTACAGTTATATACTTAGATACGTGTGTATCAAAGGCTTTCCTTGACGGAAGCTTAATCTGTTTGAAGACAGTGTTATTTAACACACATATTAAGACCCTATCGAAAAGGTTGGATCAATGGCCTTGGTCGGGGTTGAAATTTTTATTACATCGTAGAAAGGCTTATGCTTCTGTTCCAGATTTAAACCCTTAAAAAATTGCGCCTCTGTTTTTTTTAAACAAGATCAGTGTTAAAAATCAAAGACCAATTTTTCTGGAAATCTATTTTTTTCTTAAAAACTTATTCTGCTGCTTTTGGAGATAGATTTAATGCCATCAAATGTACGGCAATCGATAGAACGTGTTATTTATAGGGCCACTTTCTGTACCTCAGCAATTATCCCCCAAGGACAAAAGGTCGAAATTGTTCACGTACCCACAATATATCACTATTAACCCTAAACCGTTTGATTCAGCGAGTCAACCCTACAGCCCAGTGGATTCTAACGAAGCCAGCAACAGAACAATCAACGCTGCCATCTCAAATGTTTTGGTGCCAAAACTTGTGAATATGGCGCATCTGCTCTGGAAAAATAGCACAAAAACGTACCTTTGATTCAATAAAGCAATGTCATGTATATTTTGGTCTCTGTGTAGATACTTGATGTACCCAACCCACCAGCTAGTACTTTGTTAAATTTGTTGTAAGAGAAAAAGCTGTATGTGGCGCTTAAAACGTTTTTCTTCTACAAAGTTTGCACGTCGCAAATAAGGTAATTACTTACAATTTTTTTACCTACGCTAGGCACCAGACAAAATTCGCTACAACAAAATTGGACGCACCTTTTTTTGTATTCGATTTCCGAATTCGGTTTCTGTATTCGGGCATCCGAATGCATAAAATTAGTAGAAAATAGTGAAAATACATTATCTGACGCACACGCCTGCTTTTTCCAAACGGAATGAATTCCGCACGTACGTTTCGAGTGCAAGCCGGCGCGTCTGCGAGTGAAGAAAAACGAACATGTGCTCTAGTTTCACGGAATGCCAAATCGAAATTCCGCATTAGAAAATCGAATACGGATATAGAGATCAACTACGATCACATGGCGCGCCCCTCCAAAATTCAAAACGTTTGAAGTGCGTTGTCAAAACGTTTGAAGTGCGTTGTCTTGCGCGATAGGCTAGTTATGATTAGTTGACCAACAAATCTTGGTAATAAGTGACATTAACAGAAATATTACGTGTACTGTGATTGGTTCAATACTTACTACATAGAAACTCTTTCATAAGGATGTGACTACACAAATTGAAACAGTCATTTGGAGGGGCGCGCCATGTTATCGTAGTTGATCTCTACACTGAATTTAAAAATGTTACAGACATCCATATCCAGAATTCCATGTGCTAAATTTTGCGTATGTCAGGGCTCTATTCTGGTAACTTTTGATGACTCGACAAAGGAATCCAGACCTAATTCGTCACCGAATGGGACCCGCGTCAAGTTTATTGGGACAATTATTATTGCCCGGTCACGGAGAGTGACTCATGTACCAGTTCTCATATATTTTACCACTGATCAGACCTTTATATCGACAACATAAGGATCATTTTATAAGAACTCCATTAAAGGGGCTGTAGCATGATCCTTATAGGAAGCTGATTGAAAACCCATGCCTTTACTGTTACGTGTCAATTTGGTTCAATTAATTGATGTTATATTTGATTAAGATGATCCGATTTTGGTGAAGTCATGAAGTTTATAAGAAAATATATTGGTTAGGTACCAATAGGGAACGTGCAGTAACTTTACCTAGGTGGCAGTACAAGTCATGTAAATTGTAGTTTGCACGATCCCTATACTTATTATAACGATATATTTTATGTAACTAGTTCACAATAACCCACGATGGCCCACTGCAGGCCACACCATTGCGCGCCACGCCTGGAAATCGTCCGCCATCATACACAACGGGGATGGCTTGTAATGGGCCAGCATGGACCATTGTGAAGAGGCACCTTTACATAGGGGTTTTTGAAGTTCGTATCTTGTAGCAGCTGTTTGACACGTCAAAGACTCGATTGATGCCTTTGCATCAATCGAGTCTTGCAGTCAGTGGCAGGTAGGTGGAAAGTGTCGGAAAATTCTTATCGACAGTTTTTGAAACCTCAAAGCAGGTGTGTCAGCCGTCACGTCCGCCCCCTATCGGCAAAATAAATATCGAAACACTCGCTGCTAGTGATTAGCAAAATTGGTCTTGGTCTTGCAGTCTTGGTCTTGGTCTTGCAAAAAATGCGAGACCAAGACCAAGACCAAGACTACCCTAAGACTAGCAAGAACAAGACCAAGACTAGGTGTGCAAGAACAAGACCAAGACCAAGACCGACTATGCAAGAGTCTTGCTCCATGCAAGACTCTTGATAATAAATTTTACTTAGTTGCAGTGACTGTAATATGAGATAAAATATTTATGAATTTCAAGTTCTTCTGATACAGCCTGGAAACAGGCAGCGATGTGTAGGTAATTGGGTCCCGTTTTAGCCTTTTGATTATATTGTAACCATGCATTTAAACTAAAAATTTGGGAATATACGCGACGGCCGAATGGGATGAACACAAGGTCAAAGATTAGCAAATTTTGTAATTAAAAAAAAGAAATAACGATAAAAAATAAGTGTTTCCAAAATTTCAGCTTGATAGTTGATAGCTTTTGTGTATTTCTTGTTATGCGCCATCAAAGTTGGATTTTCAAGTCAATTTTTTTTCAATAAAATTTCTTAATATTTGTAAACCATTCGATAACTTATGTAATTTAAAGCAATTTTTGTTATGAAACCACTTTCATCATGACAAATTGGCATGATGACTATTTTTTTTCCAAAATCCGGCCAAGTGCGAGTTGGACTCGCCCATGAAGGGTTCCGCAGCAGCAAAAAGGTTTATTTTATGAAATTAAAAGGCTATTGATTTTTTTTATATTTCAGTTGATTGAAAGAACCCTACAATTTTAATAATTTTTCTATTTTTGTATCAAAATCAAAAATTAATGCGGTTCACAGACTACATCTACTTACCAAGTTTCAATTTATAGCTCTTATACTTTCGGAGAAAAATGGCTGTGACATACGGACGAACGGCCAGACGGACAGAGAGACATGACGAATCTATAAGTTTTTGCCATTTGGCTACGGATTTTAATATCTCTATGGCTACGGACCTAAAAATACTCTAGATTCTAGAAGAAATCCAAGGAAAAGTTCTTATTTTTCAAAATTTTCATTTTTTAAGGACACTATTTCCGCTAAAAGATCAGCCTAGTTGGCTCTCGACTTTTTATTAGTAGTTTAAATTCAAGAATTCTCTTAACAAGTTAAGATAAGATCATGTTGAGCTAGTCTAATAATTAAGGTTTTAAAACTTACAAAATGTTTGCAAGAGTCTTGCTTTTTGCTTGACCAAGACCAAGACTAGGCGTGCAAGACCAAGACCAAGACCAAGACCAGACGGATTTGAGCAAGACCAAGACCAAGACTGCACAAGCAAGACCAAGACCAAGAACAAGACTGGTCGAGTATTGGTCTCGGTCTTGCTTTGCTCATCACTACTCGCTGCGTACCGTTGTACCTGGTTGTACTATCAAGTATCAGATTAGATGTGAGTTGTTACCTACATTATTTGGTCGGGCTGTGTCAATGGCCGTAGTCTGTCAACTGGGTTTGACATAATCCTACCAGATATTAAGGTGCGCACTGCGCACCTCTGAATCCATTTCTTTGAGAGTAGATTTATAAACTGCATGAAATATAATAGAGCACAAAAGCATGGCAATACATACTCTTTTGAAATTGCTGTTTCGATCCTGTATACTTATTGCACCAATTAATAAGGATTCACTCAATTTCGGTAGTTCGTCGCTATCACTCTACTTTGCTAGTAAATTGCTACCAAAATGTTGTAGAAACTTCCAATTCCATTTGAAATTAATTGCAAGCCGATACTTATTATGCCCTCGGTGGTGAATAGTACCTCAATTTTACTATTATACTTTATCCTCGTTCGAAATACGATCCAGTCAGTTTTCCATCAAACTACAAAATAAAATTCAAATCTACTTTATTATTCGTAGATTCAAATTGACAAACTAAAAAAACTTACGTACTACGAGAATACCATTTTGTAGTTTGATAGGAAACAGACTGTATTGAACAAAACAATAACCACTTCCTAAAATAAAGCCTCCATTTTCAATTTTAACATTTTAATAAATAAGTATTATGTCGGATAAGAAACAAAGTTGCAGGTATTGCTTTATTAAATAAGTAAAGTTAGAAGACGGACTGCATGGAAAAATTAATATAAATACCTACTGATAAGTGATAGGTTATATTATTTTATATTAAGGCGCTATATTGCAAAACTGTCTTTTTTAACGTAATACTAGGTATAGGACCCTCAGAAATGTTACAAATCTGGTAATGAGATATACATATCTTCATAGCCTTATCTAGGTTTGAGAAGAACTAGTAACACGATTAATGTATTTTGCCTCGATACATTTGATATTCGAAATGACCTCTTAAAAATACGAAATTTGAAGATTATTCATTTTAAACGAAAATAGATGTAATGTAGGAAATTAGTCTAATTGATAGACACGTTTGCAACTAAAAATCGTATATACGTGACGTACATTAGACGTGGCATGGATGAAAAGCAGCTTACACTGCTGGCACTACTAGATTTTAGCAGTGCATTTAATGCTGTCGATCACGAGGTGTTGATAAGTATGCTCAGGGGTTATAATCTCTCACCTCAAGTTATTGAGTTATTTCGCAGCTACCTTGTGGGGCGTCGACAAAGAGTAAAGGTTCGCAAATACGACCACATCTCCGAGTATCGTGCAAAGCTGAAGTGGTTGCCTATTCGTCTTCGTCAGGATGCTCGAGTTCTTTCTCTCGTATATTCTTCTATACACGACCCGCATTTACCTCTGTACTTAAAAAATAATTTTCTATTTCGACAGGCAGACGTTAAGGACTTACGATCAAATCTAATTTGCTACAAAATATTTAAATACTAAAAATATTTTTTAGAGTTGAAATATTTTGTAGTAAATTTAATATTTATGTATATATTTTGTAGTGTTTTACTCTATTTTTTAGTGTTTAAATATTTAGTAGTAAATTTAGTAAAAAAAATTTTTTTTAGTGTTTAAATATTTTGGAGTTAATTTTTGTACAGAAACCTAGGTAATTACTATTTTAAGCTGAAAAATAACTCAAACATGTTAAATATTTTCGTATGAGAAAATGATTTTGGTATTACGTATGTATGAGAATTTCGAGGGTTACCCGGGCTCTTAAAACATTAGTAAAAAATATACGGGGAATGCATTTTGAAATTCGAAAAAAATTTTTTTTTATCATATAAGGCACACCCTAATGAATATGCATTACTAGCTGTTGCCCGCGACTTCGTCCGCGTTAACATAGTATAATAGCGGAAATGGATAATTTTTGCCTTTTTATGGTCCGTTGCTCCATTCTATGGTCACAAAAACCGCGGCGCAGACCCCAAGTTAGAGGCTCGGGAAGCGAATTAAATGATACTCAAAAAGTATATGTTTAGTTAAGGTTTGAATAAATTCACTTTTAATAAATAACTTTCTTCCTTAAAAGGACAATTAAAACTAAACACTAACGACGTGATACCATTTTGATGTAAGCAACAATCCCAATCCCCTATTGGGGGGGCGTAGCCCCCTCAAGTACGGGCCGAAGGCAAAGTCTCCCGCATATGATACTCGAAAACTGTATGTTTAGTTTATGTTAGAATTAAGTAATTCACGTTTAACTTATAACTTTCTTCCTAAAAAAGAGAATAAAAAAGTCAACACTAATGACGCGACACCATTTGATGTAAGAAATAAAAGTATTCTATGTCCTTTCTCGGTACTTAAAATATCTCAATACCAAATTTCATCAAAATCGATTGAATAGTTTACGTACAAATCATAAAAGTTTATTGTGCAGAAACCGTACATTTTTCCGGGACAAAAAGTATCCTGTGTCCTTTTTCGGTACTTAAAGTATCTCCATACCAAATTTCATCAAAATCGATTTTATAGTTTACGCGCAAATCATAAAAGTTTATTGTGCGGGAACCGTACATTTTTCCGAGATAAAAAGTATTTTATGTCCTTTTCCGAGACTTAAAGTATCTCCGTACCAAATTTCATCAAAATCGATTGAATAGTTTACGCACAAATCATAAAAGTTTATTGTGCGGAAACCGTAAATTTTTTCCTGGACAAAAAGTATCCTATGTCATTTCTCGGTACTTAAAGTATCTCCATACCAAATTTCATCAAAATCGATTTTATAGTTTACGCGCAAATCATAAAAGTTTATTGTGCGGGAACCGTACATTTTTCCGAGATAAAAAGTATTTTATGTCCTTTTCCGAGACTTAAAGTATCTCCGTACCAAATTTCATCAAAATCGATTGAATAGTTTACGCGCAAATCATAAAAGTTTATTGTGCGGAAACCGTAAATTTTTTCCGGGACAAAAAGTATCCTATGTCATTTCTCGGTACTTAAAGTATCTCCATATCAAATTTCATCAAAATCGATTGAATAGTTTACGCGCAAATCATAAAAGTTTATTGCGTGAAAACCGTACATTTTCCGGGACAAAAAGTATTCCATGTCCTTTCCCGGTACTTAAAATATCTCCATACCAAATTTCATCAAAATCGATTGAATATTTTACGCGCAAATCATAAAAGTTTATTGTGCAGAAACCGTACATTTTTCCGGGACAAAAAGTATCCTATGTCCTTTCTCGATACTCAAAGTATCTCCATACCAAATTTCATCAAAATCGATTAAATAGTTTACGCGCAAATCATAAAAGTTTATTGTGCGGAAACCGTACACTTTTCCGGGACAAAAAGTATCCTATGTCCTTTCTCGGGATTCAAAGTATCTACATACCAAATTTTAGCAAAATCGGTTCAGCGGTTTAGACGTGAAGAGGTAACAGACAGACAGACAGACAGACAGACATACTTTCGCATTTATAATATTAGTATGGATATGGATATAATTATTTATTTATTTATTGGTTTATGGCATGACATTCACCTAATTTCTTATAAATATGTTTCCTCTACCTGTGGTTGCCTGGAAGAAATTACTAATTAGTAATAAGGCCGCCATTGTGTTATACTTGTGTTTTATGTTTTTGTTTTTTTTTAATTGTAATTTAAATGTGTGCACAATAAAGAATATTTATTATTATTATTATTATTATTATAGAAGCATTTTGCTTAAATGCTCCTAGTTATTTTTTTAATTATTATAATTACGTTTTTTCGCATGTTTTCCGAGCGAGCCGATAGCTTTTGGCCGCAGCGTATTCACGACTTTATAGTCATACAAATTAAGTATAAAATTGCCCTTGCGGTAAAATTACTTTTGATATAGCGCCATAATATCTACATATCATAGAACCTTTTTTTCGCAAGTCGGTTAAGAAACGCTGCAGTAATGTAGCACTAAAACAGTGGAATAGGGGTTCTAATAATGTCTCTCTGTGAAAATTATCGCTAAGGTAGTCGCCATATATTATCAGTGGGACGTGACTGGTTTTTGTCGGACCCCTTTGCTGTTCACAAATAAACTGCTAATTGGATTCCTCATGATCATCAGCCGAATTCGTTCTACGAATAAATCGTGTAGTTTCTAAGTGAGATATAATAATAATTTATACCTAACTCCTCCGTGGTCCAGTGGTTTAGAGCGTGGCTCTTGAGTACTCTTGACTCGGAGGTCGTGGATTCGATTTCAAGATTTGAGATGCCCAATTTTAGAGGTTTTTTTACCGGAGTTTATCTAGTTAAAAGTGTTGTTGATTGGCTAATATTTTACGTTCGCCGTTGTTAATTTCTATGATATTCTATTATAAAAAAAGTTTAATTTGCTAATAATTTACCATTAGTCAATCAAAAGCGCTAGCAAATAGATAAGCTTCAGGCAACATTCAAAGAAACCTATGAAAAAAAATAGACTTGAGTACATGGTTCAAAACATGAAAACTGGTAAAATAATAAGATCCCATTATTTTGCGTGAAAGATTTCGCTTTCTTCGTATCTCACCGAAAAAATCTATTTTTGTACTTGAACCAATAAAAGTGAGTATTCAGCTTATTATTAAATTTTATCGCTGAAAATAAAAAATAAAATTGTTGAGTACTTATGTCTATAAGTAACAATTTTCTTATATTAAATAAAATTAATAATGATAAGCTTAACCAGCCTTAAAACCAGCCTTAGTCGATAAACTAAACGCTACTTCTACCCGGGTATACCTACAATATATTCGAACGCGCGCGCTACGACGGCGCTGCCGAAACGCTTAGCGATAAAACCAGCCTTAGCCCCAATTTCATCACGTTACCTCCTTCGTTTTTCTTAATGAATGAAAGAGAAGACATAACATTTTTACAAGCTGTTAACGTTAACAGACGTTGGTAAATTGGGGCTAAGGGTCTGATTACACACAAGAAGCGTAACGTAACGAGACGCGACGATGGACAAAATTGAAATGTCAAAAATCTTAAGATCCGGCCTCTTACTCACTAAAAAATATGTAAATAAGTAAATAGTAAATTTACTACAAAATATTTAAAGTCAAAAAAATATTTTTTTGTATTTAAGTCTAAAAAATATTTTTTAGTACTTATTTAAATATATTTTAGTAGTAAATTTACTAGAAATAATATTTATTTATATATTTTTTTAGTGCTTCATTATTTTGTAGTAAATTTTTGTGCAGGAACCTAGGTAATTACTATTTTAGGCTGAAAAATAACTCAAACATATGTTAAATATTTTCATATGAGAAAATGATTTTGGTATTACGTATACGTCATATGAGAATTTCGATGGCACCCGGCCCCTTAACATCGCACTTTTACATATTTTTACGCCACGTCGAGTCGTCGTCCGATTTAAGCTATTCTTTTTTTGCTGTACAAGGTATTGTTCAACTTAGGGAATGCTGCAAGTTTCATCAAAATTACTTAGTACAATAGTTTTTGGGACATTTTATTTCTCAATTTTATTATTGCGTACAATTTTGAAGTCGATCGGTCTAATCTTATAAAAATCCTACCATGTAGAGATTCTGAAAAGATTTGATTCAACTCAGAAATAAAACATTTTTTTATTTTATTTCCTTCTTTAAATTAATTAAATTCGAAATCGGAAAATAACCTCGAAGAACATTATCGTTCTTATAATAATATATTATACACATTCATATTGATCGTAATACTTAAAGGTTTTTTCTACACATTTTGGCTATTGTTTTAATTAATGATCATATTATTATTATTTATTTTAAACAATATAATATTCTTCATACAACAGTTTTAAATGCTAATAATACTATTATTTATTTTAATATAGCACCGACCTTGTGTACATCTAACGACTTCACGCTGATGATTTCATGAATATTCATTTCTTCAACTTTGTACCTTCTATCTTTAAGATGCGATTCGAATCTCACTGAAATTCCTATTTATAAAAACAGAATCTTACAAAAATTCTCGAAATTAATATAAGTACCTAGCGCTGCTATATTTTAACACCGACGTTACTTTGTTGTTCGTAGAACCTATTTTTTTTTTATTCGGACCTGGTTGCATTGTGCATCAAAGAGCTCCTATTTTATTTGCCAGAAATGATTATAATTGCAAAACGTATCCTATCCCTGTTTAATATGCTTCAAGTCAGTTCACATTGCAACGTCGCAAGTTTTTAAAGGAGCCATTCATAATTGATAAAGCCACTTCGTATCGCATCGCCGCGTCACGTAGCAATTTAAACTGTCAACTGACCCTTAATCGTTTAATCGTCTTGACTCTAAAAACAACCGCTTAAGAGTCCGTATACGAAATTTTGCCGATTTCGCTCATTTAACAGACGTGATTTAACAGTTAAAATACAGTATTTTTATAAGTTTTAATGCACAACATGTAAGATCATTTCAATTATAATATAGTGTTGGAGCTAGATTTTTTATTTTTTTAAGTATATTTAAGTAATCCAACTCAAACCCGCGACAGTTTTGTGATTTTTGCTGTAAAAGGTTTAGAATATCACCTTTTTATGGATTGTATTGACGTCTTAACGGTATGAAAAAAATACAATGTACTGTTGAGAAAGTCGTCTATAAAGTGTTGGAATTACTTTTTACCACTTCAATATAAAAAACCCTTTAAAAACAGAAAACCTCTATCTGCCCGCTAACTTGGCGATCGTCCTTTTTCACCTGGCATATGAAAGACGGGCGTGAGTGTGAAGAGAGCAGTAGAAAAGAGAGGACGGGCTCTTAAGCCCGGCCGCACATTGTCCGAAATTTCTGATCAGAAACATTTGAATCCAGAGTACTCTGGTGTTTCGCCAAGGTTTTTGGGCCTAGTGGACATTGATCAGATATGAATTTTTAACATTTTTTCATCTGGCGATTGGTCCCAACTCCCAAGTGATTATTTTTTATGACTTTTGGGCTTATGTCCGTAGGGCTAGCAAAAAGTTGTAGATTTTAATAAAAAACAAAATAATTATTTTGAATATATGAAAACATTCATTACACACTGAATGAATAATGATATTTAAAGAAAAATAATTCAATGGACATGTATAATAAATTAAAATATCTTATGACATAAATAATAACAAAAGTACATATTTTCTAAATTATCTAATTACATTATTATTGTATAGTTATTTCAGTTTAAAATTTATTTATAATAATTATTTTTATATAAAGCTTATACTATGTACATGTAATGTACATGTAATTCTTTAATTGGCAAATTATAATTAAAATTCTTTGTAAGATAACGACTAATAATTAATTCATTTTATATAAGTAAGTTTAATACGATTGCTCGCCATTGTTATGGCAGAATGTTAGAACTTTAAGTAGTTAATAAGACCTCTATATCAACAACATTCTGGCAATAAAGTTATTTGAATTTGAAAATGAAAAATATTTTGTATGACCTACTACCCGGTCGAATTTTATTTATTATTTCAATACAAAAAAAACTTCCCAAGTCTATCGTACTAGTAAGATAGAATCATTTTACTGTGGGAAAACCATGGGAAAACAACCATTAAAATTTCACGCAGTACCTATAGAGCATGTATTTTTTAAAAACTTGATTCGACGCAGTATGTTTAGGTATTAATAATAATAATAATAATATGTTTTAAGGTGATAGTGTTAGATATGTTTTAAATGTACAAAACAATATTATGGTTATAACTGATTATTTTTGTGCCAACCCTACTTCAAAAATTTTTGCATGAACAATGGATCATAAAAGTGAGGCTCACGCCAGATGAAAAAATATTAAATATTCATATCTGGTCATTGGACCGACTGGGCCTAAAAACCTTATGATGAAACACCAGAGTACTCATCCGATCGACGTCATCTGACGCATAATGTCAGACGCCCGCCGAAACGCACTGTGCTCATATATTTTGTGTCTGACGTCCGGTCCGGATAAGTTGTCAGATGCCGTCTATCGGATGGCAGAAATTTTTAATTGCGTTCCGGCGGGCGTCAGAACTTTTATGTCAGATGACGTCGACGTCGCAGTTCAAATGTTTCTGATCAGAAATTTCGGACAATGTGCGGCCAGGCTAAAATGACGCAATTTTTTAGTGACCAGTGTCCTATTTGTCACGCGATGTTTAAATATTGTAAAACTTACTCAACCGCAATGCCGCTGCTCATATTGTTATATATTAGACTGCAGTCTGCACGTACAGGAAAAAGAAAAAAATATAAAATTAAAAAAATACGAAGAACTGTCCCTTTGTCCCTTGTCCCTTGACCGAAAGGATGAAAAATACTGGGCATTTTAGATTACATCATAATATTACGAGTAGTTCTATAAAGATGACAGGCAGTCTTATAAAAAGTCTCAACTTTTTATAAAAAAATAATTATAATATTATATTCAACCGAACCTCCTCTTTTTTTGGAGTCGGTTACAAGATTGCTAAAGAGAAAAGAAAACAGTATCTAACAACAACGGTTCAGTAACCTTTTGATTTACCATTTAACCATGAAACCGTAAAACCTCGGATGCTTTAAAAATATGAGTGGTCCATCTTGAAGCCGATGGGATAGCCACGCGTGAACTACAGAATATGTATCGACGTTTTTTATGCGCTGTTGACAATTAACGACTTAAAAGTGGAAAAAATTTAACGACTATCACGTAGACTTTCTGTTATTTTGCCTGTGGGCGTGAATTTCAATATGGTTTAACATCAAGCGGGCCACAAATAAAGTCCCGGCGGGCCGCGGGTTGGGGATTGGTCTTAGGCCTTTATTACACCTACCGAGCAGGGTGGCGACACAGTGCTCTCGGTCTGGGCTAATGGAATTGTCTGTTTGCACTCTCTCGCCTCTTTACTCGGTAGGTCTATTAGACCTAATAAGCCATATGGTCCTAAAGGTTCTTATGGTAGCTTTTTACAATTAAAAAAAATTGCTACGGATGTGCGGAGTGCGGACGGACAGACGGATGAATATGGAGTAAAACTTTATAGGGCTTCTCTTCATCCTTCGATCGTGGATTCTTTAACTTTAAATGTACAATGTACGTGGCGGATATTTACATTGTAAAATGTACTTATCTTTGAACACTGAAGTATCCGTTAATATCTCTTAATATCTTCTTGCTACTACAGCCTATATACTAAAAATATTTTTACAGCCAGTAGGTAACTATAAAAGATCTTCTTGCATGAAATGTTGGTAAAACATGGCAGATGAAGACAACGGACTTGACCTAGTTATACAGTAAGTATATTGTCTTTATCACTAAATTGACTGCAGCTACTTGTAGTAGCAAAATAAAAATACTGATAAAGATAAAGTTAAAGGAAAATTTAGGCATTAATTTTAAGGTTAAAGTTAATATTCGGTGTCGTTTTCATGTTTTTACTACACGAAATGCACATAAAACATAATCTTGAACTACATTTTAAGCCTTGGTTGTCCTTTGCTTTTAAAGAACAGTATAACTAGACGATGCCCGCAACTCGCAAGTCACAACTACTGAAATTTGTTTATCGCGTAAACCGTACATTTATCCACGATAAAAACTATCCTTTCCCATTCCTTCATACCTAATTTTATCCGAACCGGTTCACCCGTACAAGCGTGAAAAGGTAACATACAGAAACTTGCGCATTTTTAATGTAAGGATGAGTTATATCACTTATATCACTGCACTCAAGGACAAAAGATAACTGTTATATCATCTTAAACCTGTTGTCCTGCGGGCGAAAAAACTGACCCAAGACTCAAGAGTAAAGACGCGACTTACGTCAGTTGAATTTGTGATCGGCGCGAGTGCGCTTGAGTGCATCGATGCTACTTGATATTTTAAAAATTATCGATACCGGACATAGTGAATAGTGTTGTGCGTTATTCGATTTGTCGATAAGTAAGTGAATTATTCTTGTTATCCATTGAAGTTTTCTATGTTATTGTTATGGTATTGATTGAATATAGGTTATGCCAATCACCTCAGGCGATAGCTTAACCGAAACAGTTGAGGTACCTATTGTAATAATATTGTGTTTACTGAATAAAAGAACATAATAGGTATGTACAATAATTTTGTGAATTACTAGATTACGGACGCAGCTCTGTTGCGCCAAAAATCGTTTAATGCGCGGGACTCGGTCATTTTTTCGGGATATAATAAATTATTCTATGTTCTTTTCCGGGACTTAAAGTATATTTATATCAAACTAGCTGTTGCCCGCGACTTCGTCCGCGCGGACTTCAGTTTATAGCGCGCGGTGTCAACAAAATTGTTGTCAAATTTAAAAGCTTTTTAAAACCCTGGTACCCCTCAAATCAAAATACCTAAAACAGCTGTGCAGTGTGCACATAATATTTAAACTTTTTTATTTATATTATTAGTTATTACACAACTTTAGCTTTACCAGAGACCAGTACTCTATGGCTCTACCCATAAACTATTTTAGTATATTATCACGGGTCGGCTGTTGTTTCTGATATCTGAATATTATGTTGGTAGATGAAGTTAATTGATAATGTGTATAAGAATCGAAAGAGTCGGGAAACGTGATTTAACATGGTACCACCTCTTATAGAAATACGTATGAGCAAGTGATAGCGCGATCTAGGCGACTCTTGGCGCCATCTATTGTGAGTTTTTGGAACTAACTTAATTTGACCAAATTTACGCTTAAACACCCCCTTACAACCTTTTTTCCAGTTAATAAATGTCCTTTCTCAGGCTTTTGACTATCTGTGTACAAAATTTCATTACAATCGGTTCGGTAGTTTTGGCGTGAAACCGAGACAGACAGACAGACAGAGATACTTTCGCATTTATAATATTAGTATAGATTTCATTAAAGTCGGTTCATCGGTTTGGGCGTGAAGAGGTAACAGGCAGACAGACAGATACACTTTCGCAATTTATTAGATTAAGGGCCTGTTTCACCGCTCCCTGATAAGGTGCCCGATAGGCTTATTTGACAGATTCTCCATACTCTATGTGTCAAGTTAAATGGTGGATAGCCTTATCAGGAAGCGGTGAAACAGGCTCTTAGTAAATTAATTATTTTTTATTTTAAATATTTCTTTATTCAAACTTATATATTAAACAAAGTAGCATTTGCGTGAAATTTAGATTTTACATGTACAAAACTCGGATTATACCAATTAAAATCGATTCACAAACGGATTCGTTAGTTATAGTTATGATTAGTTACGCTTGACCAGCGGCTTATCAACTGGTTGTATTTTGCGGAAAAGGACTAAAATCGTTTAGTTTTTGTAAATAATTTGGTTTAACCTCATCCATACCATTATAGCATAGACTAAGGGCCTGTTTCACTGCTTCCTGATAACGTGCCGGATAGGCTTATTTGACAGATTCTCCATACTCCATATTCTGTCAAGTTAAGTGGTGGATAGCCTTATCAGGAAGCGGTAAATCAGGCCCTAAGTAAAAGGTCTCTATCCATACTAATATTTAATATGCGAAAGTGTGTCTGCGATCTGTCTGCCTGTCTGTTACCTCTTCACGCTACACCGCTGACGGATGAACCGATTTTGAAGGGTATGCAGATACTTTGAGTCCCGGGAAAGGACATAGGATACTTTTTTTAACGGAAAAATGTACGCTGGCGCGCGATAGTGGATTTCGGCATCAACTATCTTGTAAGTTGTTATACAGTATTTTATTCGGATGATTTTGTGACCTGTCCACTCCTGGCCTAAATAAAAAAAATCCGGTTTGTGAGGTTTTTAAGAGTCCGTATACGAAATTTGCCGATTTCGCTGATTTAACAGACGTGATTTAACAGTTAAAATACAGTATTTCTATAAGTTTTAATGCACAACATGTAAGATCATTTCAATTATAATCTGATGTTGGAGCTAGATTTTTTGTTTTTTTAAGTATTTTTAAATAATCCAACTCAAACCCGCGACAGTTTTGTGATTTTAGCTGTAAAAGGTTTAGAATATCACCTGTTTATGGATTGTATTGACGTCTTAACGGTATGAAAAAAAATACAATGTACTGTTGAGAAAGTCGTCTATAAAATGTTGGAATTACTTTTTATCACTTTAATATGAAATAGTTGAGTAAAAAAATATGTAACTCGGCAAAATTTTAGAGACAAATAGGCAAAGAATTGCTGTTAATTTCGGCAACTTGGAGCTGTTATTCATAAAAACAAAACGACAGAAATAATCTATAGATAAAATTCTATCCAATTCGAGAAAAAAGAAAAAAAAACAAATTGTGCCAAAAAACACGATTCAAAACAACCTAAATCTCACATTATATTACTCGCCGCAAGGCTCGAGTCGGCTTTCCGCGCTTAAATATATTTTAAATCTAATAATTAATATATATATTTTTAAGTCTAATAAGGGGAAAAAACCTAATAATATTTTTGTAGCGAACCTTTGCAATTTCGTATTCATCGGCAAAATTTCGTATACGGACTCTTAACAGGAATTTATCAATTCACTAACACTTTTGTCTGGCTACGAAACTACAAAAGTCCACAGCAGACTTTAACGGGCATGATAACTTTAGGATAGGTACTTTTTACCCGAAAAATTACAGAGTTCTCGTGGGATACTGTAATAATTAGACACTAAAACATATTCAGTTATTCCTAAAATTACTAATTCCTATTACGTATCATGAATTAACCAGGATCTATGAGAATTTCTCGCTAATCTGCTAACTACATATCTACTAAGTATGCACGTAATCGTCCTAGCGTTGTATTATGCAGGCGTTATCTAGAAAGTTTACATTTGTCAAGCCTAGTTTATAGCATACGATATGGGCATACGATAATAAGTCTGAATGTCGTTTCACAGACGACATGATTGCATGTTCAAACAGAATATTACGCAAAGGTCTAACTAACACATACAGTCAATAATTCGACAGGATCCTACATGATGAACACATGAATATTGAAAGAAACCCCTTAAGGCGGGGATAAACCCCAATTTGTTATTCCGTGACTCACAGTTTATCTAGTTCCAACATAGTAACGAAATGTAAAAAATATGAGACACAATGCACAATATTTAAAAGACTTTAAACCATAAACATCTTAATAAAACGTAATACTTTGGCTGTAATTAATTTACAAACTCACCTCCGACAAAAATCTACTTCATCGAAATATAAGTATTAACTAGGATAATTATACATTTTATTTGAATAAATTGTTAGTACTTAAATCTATATTAAAATCTTCAGAACCGAACAATTTTGTTTCTTAATATTTATTTCCAAAGATATTTTAAAAAAACATGAAAACTAGAGAAGATCCGCCCCTAGAACTACAGTTTTATGCTAAGCTAAAATGAATCTTATTGCGATGTGTATACGCTTGGTCTTTGGTTGTGTGCAAGGTTATCATTTTGGATTGAGATTAATCCCCGCCTTAAACGTCGGACAAAACTTTGTTTACTGTCTATGCTGGTGCTGCCTCTAGCACAAAAACATTGCAGTAATATTATAATATCCTTTTCTACTGATTTATTTTAAACGTCAATAACTTCGCCGTTTGTGGACCGATTTTCATGATTCTTTTGTTGTTGTACAGGGTTGAATCCGAATTTTATACCATGTTCACAAAAGTGGTGATCTGATGATGGGATCCATGAGGAATCGAAGGGACTTCTTGAAATTTGTATGGAAACATATAGTGATTTCAATTTTTTCTGAAGCATTCAAGTAAGTACTACCAAAAAGTAAGATTTTGCACCAGGTTATACCCTGGATCCGAAGGTACCGAACAGAACTTTTGAATCCTTATAGATACAGATTCGGGGATTTCAGCGTTGTTTAAACAGCTGAAAGCATAAGCCAATATGTCAATTTGATTAATCATCATCGTCACAACTTTAATTATGCCATGCATCATCACATAATGACCTAATCACTGGTACTTTTCGTGATATTTTGCATCGAAGCATATGTTTTTGATGATGATTACGCTGTTTGTGGACCGATTTTCAAAATTCTTGTGTTGTTGTATAGGATATAATCTTAATTTTGTATAACAATTACGAAAGTGGTGATCTAATGATGGGATCTATCAGCAATCGAGGGAAATTCTTGAAATTTATCAAAACACTCATAGTGGTTAAAATGTTGTTTCTAGTAAGTTAAACATAAGAATAAGAGAAATTTCATACGAAGGTGTCTCTTCGTCCAAAGGCACTGAACAGAACTCCTGAACCTTTAAAGATAAAAGTTTGGAAATTGCAGCATCGCTTAGATATCTGCAAGCATTTACCACAATTTCGCTTACAGCAACATAATGTGAATAGTTAACAAACGTATTTTTTATTTACGGATAAAGCCTTATTTTGTACATAACTAAAAAGAGTGAAATTATTATTTTTAACAAAAAAATTAAAACCGACCGACCAGCTAATTTAATCGTGAGTTCAGTAATGTCAGAATATCTGAAACTTTTGGGACTGGTACCGACTTCAAAGTAATGAAGACTGTAGTATGCACAGAAATAGTTGAGATTTAGACGAATTCTGAAAAAGGCACTATTCAAGAGTAAGAGTTATTTAATACTTTTTAGTTCATATTACTATTGTTTTTACCTTGGAAGTCGGTTTTAATTTTTTTTTATAAAAATATTTAGGTACTCACGTATTATCCTACTTTTATCTTTGTTTGAAAAGTTGAAAAAGACAGACAGCAAAGGACAGCATCAGAGATTAGTGTAAGCTTAGTGTAAATATTTTCATTGGTCATAAAATTTTAACTATGTCCTAATATTGTACATAATACAACTAGTACGACTTAAAAATGGTCAGGTATTTAATGGGTTAAACGAATAAAAATGACAAAATACAACATAATTCAGCATACCATATTTAACAGTAGGTATGATTATGTCAATAAATTAGGAATAGGATGGGTTTTTCTCGTCAATGTTATATACGGAAATAGCGACACACAAAATTCTTAGAATTGTTCGCACTTCGCGCGAATTGTTGACGAGGTGTTGACGAGGCGAGATTCGATATCGTAAGCAATATCGATTCTAGACTCTAGAACTAGATGCATTATTATTTATTACTTATAGGATACTAATCCTCAAATATTTTTCCACCACTGGACGTTAGATAAAGTGTTCACAGTAGATGACAAAGTAATCTTTTATAAACCTAATACATACGTAAGAATATGTCCCCACGTATTAATTGTGTGGCAAATATAGTTAAGATGTTTCAAAGAAAGTCTTGTAGACGGACTTTCCCAGTCTTTGGGGCAAGTCCATCTAAAGGCGATTTTCGACATCGTTTGTACACTAAACAGACTAAAAACCAGATAGTGAAATCTGTAAGTAGGAGGTTTTGAAGAAGATACTATACTGTTAAAATCTTAAAGCATCATTTAGTTTTTATGGAGTAAAAAAAATAATTGGGGCAAGTCGGGTACGTTCGGGTTCAGGGCTATCAAACATTATTTTGACATGGGTGATCCGCAATTTAAAATAAAACAACGTTATATAAGAACATATTATTTACTTATAAAGTTATGAGCCCACAATCATTTTCGGTGGTGGAGGTCAAGTTTCGAGGGCACTTGTGAACCAGGCCACTTTATGGGCAATGCCATCTAGTAGGCTTGAAAAGGTTGACATTATCTGATTGGAGGTAAGACCAGCATAATATTATGACGGCCTTTCCTTAAGCAAGCTAGACGGACTTCTCCACTATTGTACTTTTAGGTAAGAAATATTTTGCAGGTGCTTATAACCAAATTAAAGCGATATTAACGATTATTAACGATTATTTTATTTGTAATTTAAAAATATGACCTGTTGTGGGGTTGAAATAAAAATTTATTTATTTATTTATTTAACGAACACCAGTTTCAAGCAAAAGGATCACTAAATTACTTACGTAATCTAAGAAACTCCAAAAAATCCTTCGTATCGCCACTTTTTTTTAATTTATTGGCAGAGATTTACACTCTGAATACGAGTACAAAACGGGAAAAAAATTGCCGATCGTTTTTTTTTTTTTGTAACAGGTAGTTAGTAGCAACTGTCCATTTTTTAGATCAAATTAACTCTGCAATATTGTTTTACCCACTGAGCCATATGAAACTAGGCGTTTAAATATGAAAGTTATTGCCGCTATGGATGATGATGGACTTACCCTCCAGACGGACTTCCCCAAGTTGACTTAAACTTTTTGTTCTTATGTAGTTTTTCCGTGTTCGAAGTAACTTAACTTTAATTGCTGAATTAAAAATTCTTGCTCACTACGTTTTTGTGTTTAAATAATATACATGTACTTAGGTTACATTTTTAGAATAAATATTATGAATGTTAGTTATGCTCATAAGAATAAAAATTGTTTACCTATTGTGTTACACAGAATTTTATTAACAATAAACTTTGATCGTAATCGTTTTATTCGAGAAAAATACGCGTCTATTTTGTATGCAAACCCAATGTCTACAAAAACTATAATAATTATAACAATTAACTTTAATTAGTACAGTTAAAAGAAGTGGTATCCTAGAAGCCTTTAAAAAAGTTAACATTGCTTCGTATCTATCTCTATTTAAAATTATGATGAATTACAATTTTGTAAGTCTTGCAAAAACTTGAGAACCGCTGAACCGGTTTCCCAAATTTTAGTCTTAAAATATTCGTGGAAATCCAGGGAAAGTTTAAATGAGGATAAAAGTGATATCAAAGTTCACCCGGTCATCTAGAATCTTACACTTAACATAGTGAACACGCTTCTTTACGTTGATATCGTGTAATCATGCTTTTATTGAATAATTAGATCATCAATCTTTGCTTATAAATGTTGGATCAAAACACCGTCATTGTTTGTATTGTTTGTTATTTTTAAATATTTTATGCATGACTATAATTGACTCCTCGCTACTTCGTCAAAAATATGGCCAGCCTAGCTAGTATAAAGTATGAAATATTATAAATAACAATAGAAAATAATATATTATGCAACACAAGATTTGTTATATGAATTTATAATAGTTTGCTATAAAAATACTTAATTAACTGTCCAATTTGCATGGAAAATTACAATTTTAGATAAACGCGGTTTTTACTTTTTGCTTGTTTTCGTTGTTATACAGTTTGATATTGCAAAACTACAGTCCAATATTATTGCAAAAATATTGTTTAAAATTAAGGGAAAAGACCAAATGGCAGACACTTTAAGGAAACATGAAATATTTGAATGTCATAAAATATATAATTTATAAAAATAAAGGATTGATAACTTCTTCCATGTCTTCAGTAACTCTTACAAAATAAAACTATTATAATTATTCTCTGACAAATCAATAAAAAAATATACTATTGGTCTTTTTGTAAACTTAGTCATAAGAGCTAATAGATGACATCACAATAAGCGAACATCACTAATAGTAGACACCATTCACCAGGAGTTGTGGGAGCAACGGCTCGAGGAGCCTACCGTGAGCATCAACCTAATCGAGGCGATCCGACCCCTGTTCAGGGAGTGGACAGAACGAAGGCACGGAGCACTAAGTTTCCGCCTAACACAGATACTGACCGGGCATGGCTGCTTCGGTCGGTATCTGTGTGAGATCGCAGGAAGCGAACCGACCGCAGAATGTCACCACTGCGGTGCGAACCGGGACACGGCCGAGCACACAATCACGACCTGTCCCGCTTGGACGGAACAAAGAGCGGAACTATCGTCCGCCATCGGAGAGGACGCAACGCTCCCAGCGCTCATAAGGGCCATGGTGAGGGGCGAAGATGGATGGGCAGCCGTCGAGACGTACGCACACAGCGTAATCACGACGAAGGAGGAAGCGGAGCGCGCGAGGGAGGCGGCGCTCGAACCTCAAAGAAGAAGGCCGAGGCGAAGACGAGTGGTTCGTAATGGCCATGACATCCCGCCTTAGCCTGGGAGCTCGGGGCGGCGGTGTGGGGATGCCGCTGCCCATTGCACCGAGTCCCCGAGAGGGTCGCGATGCGCAACATGTTCCCGCGCATCGCGACATACGAAGAGGAACGGCCCTCTGTGGGCCTGAGGGGCCAAAAACCCCCACATGTGTGTCGCCGACCGAGTCCCGGAAGCCATGTTGCAGTTACCGGTCGCACTCGGTCCAGCGTGTTGAGGGAACATCGCAGTGTTTTAGTGGGTAGGGCCGCGGCGGCTCTCACCCGTCGCGGCGAGCCCCACATATCCGCAGCGGGAGTCCCCTGCGTCGAATTCGTCACAGAATTTCACTGCGTTAAAAAAATAAAAGACACCATTCACCAATATGAACTAATAGTTGACATGTTAAATTACATTTTACATTTTTCATATTATTAGGTCCTTATTTGCCGTTTTTCAAAAGATTTCATTTACTTCATCATAGTAACTACATGCATCAGAAATATTATCCACGTTGTCTCCAGATTCTATTCATTCTTCTTCCATGCTGAAACTATCTTTCCTTTTATTTTTATTTTTCATATTTTTTCCTAGCAAATTTATTTTCAGTCTTTAGTCTCCATGCTTCTTTTGCCTCTTCTTTTTTCTTCTTTCTGTTCACAGCTCTCCTTTTTCTTCTTTTTACTGCAACAAAACTAAAGCAATCGGTTTTTAGATCAGTACAAGGTCTAATATGTCTAATATATATGTCCATTTTTATGTACAGTAGTTCTAAGTTCATAGTTTGTTAATAGAATTATATTTTTAGAGAATAGTGATGATATTTGTAGTAGAATAAACTACAAAATAGCTTTAGTATGTATTGCAAAACTAAAAGATGAGATCCATGTCATCCATTAGGTTTTTTACATTTTCAAGAACTAATAGTAGACACCCTTTATATTGTTAGGGAAAATGGATAAAAGATCATAAATAAACATTAATTAGTGTAAACAACATGACCATTAATCCAATGAAATCAATAGAAATTACAAAAAATCTAATAAATGTATTCAAAACTTACGTGCAAAATTTCGCCTTCCTTAACCTATTTGCTAAGAAATTGCCGAGCGCGTGTTGACGCGGTCACATCATTTACGAAAACTGATCCCATTTTAAAATTTTGTTCCCGAAGGCGTCCCTAATATATTTTTTACTACACGGTACCAGCAAGATGTTCCTCTTGATTTAAGTACTTTGACGAATTCCACATTCATAAATGATACATAGGAATTTATTGCTCATTAAGTGCTACCGATAAGCGGCAAAAACAAAAGAAAATATGCATTTTTATTTTTTATACCGTATACTTACTGCTAACTTCACGGTCACAGCGAGATGCTCCTCTTGATTTGAGTACTTCGACGAATTTTGCACTCAAAAATGATACATAGGAATTAAGTGCTCATTAAGTGTTAGCGATAGGCAGAAAAAAATAATTAAAATATGCATTTTTTAAATCTCTTCACGGTACTAGCGATATGCTCCTCTTGATTCGAGTACTTTGACGAATTCTACACTCATAAATGATACATAGGAATTAAGTGCTCATTAAATGCTAGCGGTAGGCGGTGAAAACAAAAGAAAATATGCATTGTTTTATTTTTCATACCGTATACTGCTAACTTCACGGTACCTGCGAGATGCTCCTCTTGATTCGAGTACTTTGACGAATTCCACACTCATAAATGATACATAGGAATTAGGTGTTCATTAAGTGCTAGCGATAGGCGGAGAAAAAATTTAAAATATGCATTTTTTTTATTTTTCATACCTTATACTGCTAACTTCACGGTACCAGCGAGATGCTCCTCTTGATTTGTGTAGTTTGACGAATTCCACACTCATAAATGATACATAAGAATTAAGTGCTCTTTCCTATGTATCATTTATGAATGTGGAATTCGTCAAAGTACTTAAATCAAGAGGAACATCTTGCTGGTACCGTGTAGTGAGCAGTATATGGTATAAAAATCCCACCAAAACATGAAATGTAAAAGGAGCCAAGCAAAAATATATTGCATAGCTGTAATACTTCTGTCGTAAAAAGTTTTCAGATCACATTCAAGCCAAGCCTTCAACTTATTTTGTAATTTAAAGCAACATTTAGTAAATGTATCAATAGATTTCTTTATTTTATAATTATTATAGTGGCTTGGCAACTTGGCGTCCGGACGGATGGACGGACGGACGGACGGACGGTCTAAAAATGGAGAATTTACTACTGCAAAGATTTTCTAAATTTTTTATTTTTGCCGATTTTTTTTTCTATTTTTCACGTTTTTATGCCCTAAATTTATATAATTTTTTTTTAATAATCAGTTAGTAAATAAATAAATAAATAAATATATTAAAAACAGTGAACAATTTTCAAAAAAATTGAAAATTTTGTTATGTTCCTTTAATTTAGCCGGTGTGTTTACTTTAGGGTGTGTATACTGTATGTGCATGTGTTCTTGTCATAAAGGTAATATAAGGTATATCAACTTTATGGTTCTTGTAGAGAATTCGCTGGGGCCCTTGCCCATACAAAAGTGACAAAAAATTGCTCTTTCAGCGCTGCTACTTTTAAAGTGAACTCTCTTTTTTTATGAAATAAGGGGGCAAACGAGCAAACGGGTCACCTGATGGAAAGCAACTTCCGTCGCCCATGGACACTCGCAGCATCAGAGGAGCTGCAGGTGCGTTGCCGGCCTTTTAAGAGGGAATAGGGTAATAGGAGAGGGTAGGGATGGGAAGGGAAGGGAATAGGGTAGGGGATTGGGCCTCCGGTAAACTCACTCACTCGGCGAAACACAGCGCAAGCGCTGTTTCACACCGGCTTTCTGTGAGAACGCGGTAATTTCTCCGGTCGAGCCGACCCATTCGTGCCGAAGCATGGCTCTCCCACGTATAAAACTACGAGGAACACGCACACATCCATAAGTATTATTACCTAGTTTTGTTACACTCTGTATTAATCTGTGGTCCTAACTGAGCTAGATTTAGCCATAACAGGTCGGTGCGTGTAATGACAGCATAATGAATCAAGATCAAATCTCTAGTGTACTGTGTCTCGGGATAAATCGTATATTTCCTGTCGTTGCTCTGTTCGCTGTTATCTTACCCTTATATAACTTTTATGGGAACTGTATAAGGTTCATAATCATTGAAAATCAGAGGCATAAGTCTGGGCCCAATTCTTGTACCTCGAACTGCAAGGATGTCTACTTGCATACCGGTAACGCGAGCAAGTTTCAAGTTTCAATTAGGAATTTTACGAAAACCGTACATTTTCCCGCAAAAAAAAAGCTTATGACCCTTCACGTGGCGTTTTTCCACATTTTCATCTGTTTCTTTGGTCCATTATTCTCAGCATGATAATAAGTATATTACAGTCTTCCTCGATAAATGAGCTATCTAATACTGAAATATATTTGAATAATTTTTTAAATTGGACCAGTGTCCAGTAGTTCCTAAGATTAGCATGTTCGAGAGTCTCGATCTAAAAGACTATAACCATATAATAATATAATCATAAGACGATGCATGGTAAGTATAATATGGTAGTGATGATGATGATGATGATAAAATGTAATTTGCATAGTAGCATCTGCTTTCCGTTCTTAAAACAACACCAAAACTCCCAAACTTGTATCTATAAAGAGTCAGGAGTTTCCTAGGCACCTTCTGAACCATGATGTACTTCGGTGCAAACTCTTATTTGTTGGTAGCACATTATTATTACGCTTCGAATACTTCTCACGAAACCGAAGTCACCACATGTTTCCATATTAATTTTGAGGAATTCCCTTGATTACTAATGGTCACCACTTTTGTGAACGCGGTATTAAATTGGGATGATACCCTATACTTACACCCAAAGAAAAAATTTCAATATCGGTTCACAAATGGCGGAGTAATCGTTAAACGAACAATATAGCACCTGCTCCATTTTGAAAGTCGGATGAAATTGTAGCCTATGTGTTATTCTGATGTATAAGCTATATTATTGTAAAGTTTCATCAAAATCCGTTCGGCAGTTTTTGCGTGAAAGAGTAACAAACATCCATACATACATCCTTACAAACTTTCGCCTTTATAATATTAGTAGGATAGGATTATGAGAATAAAGGCCACCTCTAATGTCGTCTCGATCGCAAAATATCTCACTTGCATATTGTGTGAGCCAGCCTGCGATCATTGTAACATCCGAGCAGGGCCGGTTATAGCATAGCAATTAGCACTATGCCCCTAGCCCTCAGCCTTTTTTTGGGTCGGGAAATGCTATTACGCATCCCCGGCAGCGTTGGGGAAGGACCACCGGGGTATGTGGGACTTGCTACGGCCGAAAAGTTGGTAAGTGGCCGCAGTGAGCTGTACCCACTAAAACCCGACCGTGTTCCTACTTCCGCACAGGACGGAGACGCGAGGGCCTATTACATATTGTCTTCCGTGGCTTCCGTCCGCAGCGCCCTCACCCTGTGCGAGATTAACTCTTAATTCACTTCCTGAGTCCCAGGGACTCGCATCAAAATTTGAAACGGCCATAATTCAAAAGTCTTAAGCAGCTAGTTTCCTCCACGTCTCAGTACCTTCATGTACATGGGGCCGAGAGTATGAGTGCGTACATACCATATTTGGTGAGTTATTACGCCAAGTGAGTCCCAGGGACTCATACTAGTGAATTACGTTATGATTATTTTTATAGATTTAAGTTTTGAAATGTTGATTTTTCACCGTTATTTTAATTTAAATTATGTATGCTTTATTTTTCTGTTGTACAATTATTGTAGAATGGCTCTAAAAAACATGACTTTATCAGTCTAAGAGAACACGGAGCAGATTCCATTCTGGAAGCCTGGCTTCAAGAAGATTTGGACGAAAAAAATGACATTGCTGAAGATGTGATCCACCCTGAAACAAATTAGCTAGGAGGGAAAGTATTCCTATTTATGCCACTACAAAAAGAGAACAAAAACTGCTCACCTGTGCACAAAATGTCTGAAGCCGATATGTTTTACTTGCTCAAAAAAGATATGCTGACGTAGCTTTTAGATAGTGGTAGTAACCCACTGCACGTTTTTTTTTTCTTCTTATTATTATTTATTGATAAAAAACGTTAAGTTCTTTTTAATTTTTAGAATATTTGTTAGTTTAGAGAAACCTTAAAAATATCATGGTTTTAAAAGACTGATAAGTGCATTTTCTTTAATTTTCAAGAGGATCTCAGAAGTTTCGTTGGTTTTATTATTTATTCTTATAATTTACTAAGTACTTAAGAAGATTGTTAAACAAAATATTGATAAAATTTGTTTCATTTCATAAAAACATACATTTAAAATATGTGAGTCCCAGGGACTCATAGAAGGTATTTACGTTAGTAAATTTCACCTTGTTAATTGAGGGTTAAGTACTTTGGCGCCCAGGGTGCTGGTAGTGCTGAAAAATAGGGTCCCTTTTGTTTGCCTTCAGCGCCCCTTTTTATGTGGTGCCCTGGGCAGGCGCCCAGCGTGTAAACTTTCGAGCGCGAGTTCGACTCGAACTTGGCTGGTTTTTTATCATTGATTTTCTTTATCAAATTGTTATTGTTTAAGTATAAAACAATGGGACAACATTTTTTATTTATGGAGTGTTCATGCAGAAATTATTTCGCATAAAATACTATTGAATCTAAATAAACTTCGATTATGATAAAAACACGGATGTAAAAAAAATACGGACGGAGCATTACACTATAAAGAGGTGAGGCATGCACGGTACGATAATTTCGTTTATTGTACACGTGACCGAAACTCACACACGCAACTAGGTACTACAACCCGCTGTCATTGTCATTAAGGCCGTCCCCCGAGCAAACGACCTTGGCCATACATTTGCCGCGTTGCCGAGATCGCACCAATAACCTATTTTTTTACTTATCTTAGTTCAAAATTGACCTAAAAAAAAAATTAAAACGGGGAATATGTAGTTTATGATATTGTCGATCTATTGGCGTGTGTTTCAAATAAAAGTAATTTGTAAATACTAAGGAGATGCTGAATGTATGCTTGAATTTTAATAAATTGGCTTTACTTTGGAAGCTGATATCATGAGTATAATAGACGAAAATAGAAATATTTAAACGTGGTAAGGATTGTTGAGATACTGAAGATTATTGCTGTATTTTTATTATAACTCTGTAGCTTTCAAATTACGAGTTTATAAGGCTCTAAATACGGTAAATTACGGAATTTCCTTAGGGAAGGCCCTTAAGTGACGGCGCCAATGACACGCACACATCCTACACGGGCGGCCATAAGTCATAACTATGCTTCACTCGGGATTAGACAAAGTTACGTCCGTATTTTTTTAAGTCCGTGGATAAAAAGTATTTAAGCAGTATAATTTGTAGTCGCTGTTCAAATCTAGTATCACACTAACAATAGGTGTGTAGAAATTCGATCGGGAATTCTCGGAAATGCTATTGTATTATAATAACGTTGTCGCGATCACCGGTGCTCGCACGAGGCTTGATGGGTTAAATTATATTTTTAAAATATTTTATTATAAGTACTTACCGTACTGTATTATTTTCATTGTAACTAAACCCGCAATAATTACTAAGATGATAGTAATGATTGCGGGGTGCCCCAAGGCAGTATGCTAGGTCCCGATTTCTTTCTCATTTACATAAACGAATTCCCAAAAGCTACAAAATATGAAAGTTTTATGTTCGCAGACGACACTACATTACTAATAAAATGCCAAAAAAATAAAATAAACAATGAAATACAAAATGAAATAAATAACGCGATTTCATGGTTTAATCATAATAATTTAGCTGTAAATCTAGAAAAAACAAAGATTATAAAATTTTATAAAACAACTTCGGATGAGGATATAAAATTAGAGGAAAAGATCAGTCCTATCAAATGTGTATCGTCTACAAAATTTTTAGGGTTTGATATTGACAAAGACCTAAATTGGAAAAGACATATTGATAACGTTTGCAATAAACTGAATAGATTCGTGTTTGCGTTACGAAGAATAAAAAATATTGTATCTACTGAAGCAGCGTTAACTTCTTACCATGGCTACGTTTCATCAACATTAAGATACGGCTTGATTCTGTGGGGGAATTCGGTAAACGTAAACAGGGCTTTTATTATACAAAAGAAATGCATTCGAGCTTTAGGGGGGGGGGGGGGTAGACTATTTAAGTTACTGTAAGCCAATTAAAAAAAATTAAAGTTCTTCCCCTGGCCTGCCTGTATATATATGAGGTATGTCTATTCGTTAAGAAATATGACTTTTTGTTTGAAAAGAAAGACAACAAAAACTAGAAATAATAGAAATAGAAATAAAATTAATATTCCTACACAGAGATTAGCAATCAATAGCAAAAACGCATATTGCATGACAATAAAAATATATAACAGTCTCCCAGACAAGAAAAGAAAGAAAAATGAATTTTAGAAAAATGTTACTATACAACTCAAGATTATTTTAACGACATATTGATTGCAAATAAGTTTAAAATAAAATAAAACACTTGAGACTTAACCCATTTGACATCTCCTCTTTTTTCTTTCATATTGTTTAATTGACTTAATTTATATTTTAAATGTTGACCTTGTATAACATGAATTTAGACTAAGTAATGATGTATTTATTATATTATTTTAAACATTGTATTCCGGATATATTGGCTTGTACAAATAATAGTTTAGTTTCTTTTTATTATTGCATTTATGACATTTGGTAATTTCACAGATATGACAAAATTATATACTAGATTTTTAACTGTTCATTATGTAAGTATAATAATTATTGTGGTCTAAACATTTAGTTTATTGTAATCTTGACATTAATATTATTATTGTTTTGTATGTGTGATTGACATTATGAATTTGCATGAAAAATAATAATTTTATGACTGTTAGCTGAATATCGCTAAGTATTAAGTAAGCATTGTTTTGAGAATCCAAATGTTTGTATAATTTGCACAGACTTTTTTTTATAATTGGATTAATCTATTAAGTTTAATATTTATGATTTTAAATTTGCAAAACTGACATTATTTCCACGCCTGAGAGGCAGAAATTTTGTACCACAGTAAACTTGTACCACCTTGTAGCAAATTTCTTGGAAATAAATAAATTCTAATTCTAATTCTAATTCCGCAAGGTAGGCATAGATCACACCTGTCAGTAATATTATTAAGATAAAAAATACAGACTAACATAATTTAACCTCCTCCTTTTTTGGAAGTCGGTTAAAAAAATAGACACGCACTTTATCACACTCATTGATTCCCAAAGTGGGGTCCACGGGAGCCTGATAGGGGTCTACGCTTGCGTGGAAAAAAATGGGGGTCCACGAGTCATTAACGGGGGTCTATAAAAATTAGGTGACCCGATTTGACTTCTCCTGAATATAGGCAAACAATATTATATTATTAGCAGATTAAATATTACAGAGCGAGGAGATTTAGAAATAAGTAAAAGTGTGGTAATTTTTATGTTAAGGGGCCGGGCTATCCTCGAAATTCTCATACATACGTAATATCAAAATCATTTTGTCATACGAAAATATTTAACATGTTTGAGTTATTTTTCAGCTTAAAATAGTAATTACCTAGGTTCCTGAACAAAAATTAACTTCAAAATATTTAAACTAACTTAAAAATTATGCACTAAACTAAATGTTTTTTTTTTTACTAAATTTACTACTAAATATTTAAACACTCAAAAATAGAGTAAAAGACTAAAAAATATATAAATAAATAGTAAATTTACTACAAAATATTGATAAATTGAAATAGTTTTGTAGTAAATATTAGCGGGGAGGGGGGGTAGCTTTGGGGTCCACCGGATCCAGCTAAATGTTTAAAGTGATCTATGAGAAAAAAAAGACACACACTATTAAGTATAATAAAAGCGTTTTGTTAGTGTCAGATAATACTAGATTTTCATTTTATATTATAAAGTGTGGGAAGTTGGGAACTAGAACCGCATAATAATTTGGGGGCCAAAAGAACTCCACCAAGTCGAGTAATTTTCTGGGTAAAGGTATATATAAATAAAAACGGGACCTCTGTCCGTCCGTCCGTCCGTCTATGTGTCTCCAGGCTGTATAGTCAAAACTGCTATAAGCTAGACTTCTGAAACTTTCACATATTGTGTGTATCTGTTGCCGCTATAACAACAAATACTAAAAACAAAATAAAATTATAAATCTAAGGGGGGGGGGGGGGGACTCCCATACAACAAACGGGATTTTTTGGCTTTTTTTGCTCCTTCTCAATAACGGCAACAGGTAGGCACTTGGAATTTCCACAAAGGCTTAAATTAGACATATAATATTATGTACTTTAATAATTAATACTAAGTAAGGGAAAATACCTAATGCTAGACACGGAACTAATAGATGACACAAAAAAATACCATAAAAATAAGAATTACTCTACTTATTTCTCAACACTGTAAACTTTATAAGCTTCTCAAGCTACCTATCTGTTGATGTGACAAAATAAATTAGGGACGCCTTCGGGAACAAAATTTTAAAATGGGACCAGGGGGGGGTGTGCCAAAATGTTTTCGTTTTCGCTTCGTTATAGAATCGCCGATGAAAATGTATGGAATTGACATAAGACGAGTCGAACGTCAACGTCATATTAACGAACGCTTATGTCAATTCCATACATTTTCATCGGCGATTCTATAACGAAGCGAAAACGAAAACATTTTGGCACACCCTCCCGTTTTCGTAAACAATGTGACCGCGTCGACACGCGCTCGGCAATTTCTTAGCAAATAGGTTAACGAAGGCGAAATTTTGCACGTAAGTTTTGAATACATTTATCTGATTTTTTGTATTTTCTATTGATTTCATTGGATTAATGGTCATGTTGTATACACTAATTAATGTTTATTTATAAATTTTATCCATTTTTCCTAACAATATAAAGGGTGTCTACTATTAGTTCTTGAAAATGTAAAAAAACCTAATAGATGACATGGATCTCATCTTTTAGTTTTGCAATACATAATTACATACTAAAGTTATTTTGTAGCTTATTCTACTGCAATTAATATCATCACTATTATTTGAAAATATAATTCTATTAACAAACTAACAACTTAGAACTACTGTACCGAAAAATGGACATGGTGTCAAATATTAGACCTTGTACTGATCTAAAAATCGATTGCTTTAGTTTTTCAGCAGTAAAAAGAAGAAAAAGGAGAGCTGAGAAAAGAAAGAAGAAAAAAGAAGAGGCAAGAGAAGCATGGAGACTAAAGACTAAAAATAAATTTGCTAGGAAAAAAATATGAAAAATAAAAATAAGAGGAAAGATAGTTTCAGCATGGAAGAAGAATGGATAGAATCTGGAGACAACGTGGATAATATTTCTGATGCATGTAGTTACTATGATGAAGTAAATGAAATCTTTTGAAAAACGGCAAATAAAGACCTAAATAATGTAAAATGTAATGTAATGTTCTATGTCAACTATTAGTTCATATTGGTGCCTACTATTAGTGATGTTCGTTTTTTTTTTGTGATGTCATCCATTAGAAATTATGACTAAGTTTACAAAAAGACTAATAATATATTTTTTAATTGATTTATCAGAGAATAACTATAATAGTTTTAATTTGTTAAAGTTACAGAAGACATAAAATAAGTTATCAATCTTTTATTTTCATAAATATACATTTTATTACATTCCAATATTTTATTTTTCCGTATAGTGTCTACTATTAGTGCTTTTCCCTTAATATAAAATAAAAAAGTAAGGGGCTCGCAGTTGACCGATTATTTAATTTTAATTTTTTGATTTGTAAATCGTTAATTTTTAGGTAAGAATCCAAAATGACGATTCGAAGTATGACGGTCACAGAGTCAAGGGATGACAAGGATAGCAGTTGTTTGAATGGGTAAGTGTTTTTTTTTGTTTTTTTTTTTCGACAATAAAATTAGGTATTATTGAGATACTCACACAATGTCACCCAAGTACCTAATGATTTTTGACTATATTGTATGTAGGGCATCGAAACCCGGACCCAATTTTCAAAACCCGGGTTTTCGGGTTTTTTTAAATAAAAACCCGGGTACCCGGGTCTTTCGGGTTTTTTCGGGTTTTTTTTAATTCAAAGATTAACGATGCGAAAATACTTTAAATATGATTTTCAGTGATTGCCAGCACCTTTCCAGTAAAATACTGTTTAAATACCATAGTGTGCGGTCACGGCTGTGTCCAACCAAGTCTCGAGTGAATGGGCACAGCCGTATCGTACTTTTATAGGAGCGACTATTTATCTCTCCTATTATATATATTGGAACTTATGAAAGCAAGGGATTAAGATTTTCAGGCCAAGGTTAAATATTACAACCATCTCCACGTCCAAATTACATATATTATTAAATGTATTTGTATTTTATGAAATATATAAAAATCTATCAAGAATTTTTGAAGACAGTAAATGGAAGAACCTGAAATATAAAACATATGCCAACAAATCTTTATTTAATCCTTTACATTTTTAAAATTACTAGATGTCCCGTGCGGCTTCGCCTGCGTAAATTAGGAATTTTACGAAAACCGTACATTTTCCTGCGAAAAAAAAGCTTAAATGTCCCTTCACGTGGTCTTCTCTATATGTGTGCCAAATAATATGAAAAATGCTTCAGTAGTTCGTGAGACCCTTTCTAACAATTTTCCCGGTTTTTTTCACATTTTCCTCTGTTTCTTCGGTCTTATTAGTCTTAGAGTGATAAAATAATATAACCTTCCTCGATAAATGAGCTATCTAACACTGATTTTTTATCGGACCAGTAGTTCCTGAGATTAGCGCGTTCGAGCGAACAAACAAACAAACTCTTCAGGTTTATAATATTAGTATAGATTTTTTTAATCGCTTGACAAACTCAAGTCTCGATCTAAAAGACTATGAAGGGTCATAATCATGGGACGATACATGGTATAATATGGTAGTGATGATGACAATGATGATAAATGTAATTTGCATAGTAGCATATGCTTTTTGTTCTTAAAACAATATCGAAACTCCCAAACTCGTATCTATAAAGAGTCAGGAGTTCCCTCAGCACCTTCTGAACCATGATATTATACTTCGGTGCAAAATCTTATTTGTTGGTAGTATATGCTTCGAATACTTCTTACGAAACTGAAGTCACCACATGTTTCCATATAAATTTTGAGGAGTTCCCTCGATTACCAATGGATCCATTCATCAGGTAACCACTTTTGTGAATATGGTACTAAATTGGGACAATACCCTACACACCAAAAGAAAAATTTTGAAAATCGGTTCTCAAACGGCGGAGTAATCGTTATTAAACATAAATAAACAAACATAATATCTCCTCCATTTTGAATGTCGGTTAAAATTGTAGCCTATGTGTTATTAGCTTATACATCAGAAATATATATAGGATTAATTAGTCCTAATTGATGTTGGCATACTTTACACCTGTAATTAAATTTTTGTGCCTAGTTTTTACCTGAAATTGCCTTTTGTCTGCCTTGCTACGGTATGAAGCCGAATGTTCTTTGCAATTTAAGGTAACTTTTCTGTCATGTAACTTAGTGGAAAATCTTACATTACTGAAAAATCTTACATTACACTACACCTCAAAGCTATTTGTCGTCATTAGTTCTAGTCACAATAAACAAAATTCATGTCAGATTACCATATAATTGATCAGACCAGACCATAAATATTATGGCAAATGCGGAAGGTTGCTTTTAATGAATTTGTAAGCTTAACCATGGTGGCTCTGGCGCTTGTGCTGATAAAAACTCTGCTTGATATATTTCATCTCAATTCACTAAAATCACGTGTTTTAATAACTCCGCAGTGAGTATGACATCCACGGCCGGCTAAAGAAAGCCACTATTCTACCTATTATGTGTTACCAACATCAGCCTCGCAAGCAATGAAAAGCAATCTTCCGCATTTACCAGACCGCAATACAAAAATATTATGGATTCAAAATATACTTGATGGAAACTCCTCGGCATGGTTTTGTCAGTTTCTAGGGGCTGGTTGCTCTCCCGGAACCTTTTTACTGATTGCATTGTCTTAATATTATCGCTTTTTGTTATGTTGTGAATATAACAAATAATTACAAAAAGCATAACGACAAACAAAAACTTTTCAAAAAAAAAGTGTTTTTATTAAGTTAGACGACTGAAAATAATGACTTTAAATTGCAAAGAAGACTGATGAGCGTCATACCGCAGCAGGCCACAAAAAATATTTTTAGTAAAAATACGCTAAACATCGCTCAGTATTAATTATTACTATTAATTTGAAAATCAGCAGTAAAAATACATATCTCATTCGAATGAAATTTTCAGTTTATAAAACGAAATGAAGATTTGTTGACTTATCATTGATTTTTTATGACTGTAGATCATACCTGTGATTGCTTTAGAAACGATAAAATTCGGAAAAGTGTTTTAATAATATGTTTTATTAAATACTAAAACATAAGCTATCATTGTTCCATACTAAAAAGACTAATAATATATTTTTTAATTGATTTATCAGAGAATAACTATAATAGTTTTAATTTGTTAAAGTTACAGAAGACATAAAATAAGTTATCAATCTTTTATTTTCATAAATATACATTTTATTACATTCCAATATTTTATTTTTCCGTATAGTGTCTACTATTAGTGCTTTTCCCTTAATATAAAATAAAAAAGTAAGGGGCTCGCAGTTGACCGATTATTTAATTTTAATTTTTTGATTTGTAAATCGTTAATTTTTAGGTAAGAATCCAAAATGACGATTCGAAGTATGACGGTCACAGAGTCAAGGGATGACAAGGATAGCAGTTGTTTGAATGGGTAAGTGTTTTTTTTTGTTTTTTTTTTTCGACAATAAAATTAGGTATTATTGAGATACTCACACAATGTCACCCAAGTACCTAATGATTTTTGACTATATTGTATGTAGGGCATCGAAACCCGGACCCAATTTTCAAAACCCGGGTTTTCGGGTTTTTTTAAATAAAAACCCGGGTACCCGGGTCTTTCGGGTTTTTTCGGGTTTTTTTTAATTCAAAGATTAACGATGCGAAAATACTTTAAATATGATTTTCAGTGATTGCCAGCACCTTTCCAGTAAAATACTGTTTAAATACCATAGTGTGCGGTCACGGCTGTGTCCAACCAAGTCTCGAGTGAATGGGCACAGCCGTATCGTACTTTTATAGGAGCGACTATTTATCTCTCCTATTATATATATTGGAACTTATGAAAGCAAGGGATTAAGATTTTCAGGCCAAGGTTAAATATTACAACCATCTCCACGTCCAAATTACATATATTATTAAATGTATTTGTATTTTATGAAATATATAAAAATCTATCAAGAATTTTTGAAGACAGTAAATGGAAGAACCTGAAATATAAAACATATGCCAACAAATCTTTATTTAATCCTTTACATTTTTAAAATTACTAGATGTCCCGTGCGGCTTCGCCTGCGTAAATTAGGAATTTTACGAAAACCGTACATTTTCCTGCGAAAAAAAAGCTTAAATGTCCCTTCACGTGGTCTTCTCTATATGTGTGCCAAATAATATGAAAAATGCTTCAGTAGTTCGTGAGACCCTTTCTAACAATTTTCCCGGTTTTTTTCACATTTTCCTCTGTTTCTTCGGTCTTATTAGTCTTAGAGTGATAAAATAATATAACCTTCCTCGATAAATGAGCTATCTAACACTGATTTTTTATCGGACCAGTAGTTCCTGAGATTAGCGCGTTCGAGCGAACAAACAAACAAACTCTTCAGGTTTATAATATTAGTATAGATTTTTTTAATCGCTTGACAAACTCAAGTCTCGATCTAAAAGACTATGAAGGGTCATAATCATGGGACGATACATGGTATAATATGGTAGTGATGATGACAATGATGATAAATGTAATTTGCATAGTAGCATATGCTTTTTGTTCTTAAAACAATATCGAAACTCCCAAACTCGTATCTATAAAGAGTCAGGAGTTCCCTCAGCACCTTCTGAACCATGATATTATACTTCGGTGCAAAATCTTATTTGTTGGTAGTATATGCTTCGAATACTTCTTACGAAACTGAAGTCACCACATGTTTCCATATAAATTTTGAGGAGTTCCCTCGATTACCAATGGATCCATTCATCAGGTAACCACTTTTGTGAATATGGTACTAAATTGGGACAATACCCTACACACCAAAAGAAAAATTTTGAAAATCGGTTCTCAAACGGCGGAGTAATCGTTATTAAACATAAATAAACAAACATAATATCTCCTCCATTTTGAATGTCGGTTAAAATTGTAGCCTATGTGTTATTAGCTTATACATCAGAAATATATATAGGATTAATTAGTCCTAATTGATGTTGGCATACTTTACACCTGTAATTAAATTTTTGTGCCTAGTTTTTACCTGAAATTGCCTTTTGTCTGCCTTGCTACGGTATGAAGCCGAATGTTCTTTGCAATTTAAGGTAACTTTTCTGTCATGTAACTTAGTGGAAAATCTTACATTACTGAAAAATCTTACATTACACTACACCTCAAAGCTATTTGTCGTCATTAGTTCTAGTCACAATAAACAAAATTCATGTCAGATTACCATATAATTGATCAGACCAGACCATAAATATTATGGCAAATGCGGAAGGTTGCTTTTAATGAATTTGTAAGCTTAACCATGGTGGCTCTGGCGCTTGTGCTGATAAAAACTCTGCTTGATATATTTCATCTCAATTCACTAAAATCACGTGTTTTAATAACTCCGCAGTGAGTATGACATCCACGGCCGGCTAAAGAAAGCCACTATTCTACCTATTATGTGTTACCAACATCAGCCTCGCAAGCAATGAAAAGCAATCTTCCGCATTTACCAGACCGCAATACAAAAATATTATGGATTCAAAATATACTTGATGGAAACTCCTCGGCATGGTTTTGTCAGTTTCTAGGGGCTGGTTGCTCTCCCGGAACCTTTTTACTGATTGCATTGTCTTAATATTATCGCTTTTTGTTATGTTGTGAATATAACAAATAATTACAAAAAGCATAACGACAAACAAAAACTTTTCAAAAAAAAAGTGTTTTTATTAAGTTAGACGACTGAAAATAATGACTTTAAATTGCAAAGAAGACTGATGAGCGTCATACCGCAGCAGGCCACAAAAAATATTTTTAGTAAAAATACGCTAAACATCGCTCAGTATTAATTATTACTATTAATTTGAAAATCAGCAGTAAAAATACATATCTCATTCGAATGAAATTTTCAGTTTATAAAACGAAATGAAGATTTGTTGACTTATCATTGATTTTTTATGACTGTAGATCATACCTGTGATTGCTTTAGAAACGATAAAATTCGGAAAAGTGTTTTAATAATATGTTTTATTAAATACTAAAACATAAGCTATCATTGTTCCATACACTGTCTTCAAAAATTCCTGACAGGTTTTTAGATATTCCAAAAATACAATTATCCCGAAGACTTTGTTGATTTGATTTGTTGCCCATCATCAAAAGTCTACGGTACTTTCAGCAGACTTAGAAGTTAGAACCCTTTGAACCTGTCCACACTTTATTTTGTAAACCTTTGATCACATAATAAACAAAACTGTAGTCAATCACTGAATGTTGATTGAAAACTATAAAATAAGTTTAACGAGAAATTTGAAAACTTTTTGCGAAGGATAGATTGTTTGAAGAGACTTGGCTTTTTTACATTGAATAGTTTTGGTAGGATTTTTCAAATATGTATTATTAATTATTATTATTAATAAATATTTTTATGACAATTAGTCTTTAATGGTCTCAAAGCAAACTTTTCCTTTAAAATATTATATTTTGTTTAATGATGACCAATATAAAATATAATTAAACCTATAAAAATAAATAATTTGTATGTTAGTTTATTATAAATACCTTTATCAGGTCTGGCCTTTAATAATTATCAACAAAACGAAAAACCCGAAAAGCTCGAAAAACCCGGGTTCCATTTTTGAAACCCGGGGTTTTTCATGATCCTCAAAACCCGGGTTCTCTCGGGTTTTCGGGTTTCGGGAAATCCCGGTCTCGATGCCCTAATTGTATGACTATGTGTGTGTATCTCCTCTGATTAGTTCTAACTCCTGACCAATATTTGCATTGATAAGTCTCAATATGTTGAGTACTTACACACTATTATGACAAGGTCATTTCCAAATATGGTGTCCAAACCCACTGGTATCCTTGAACTAATATGGCGTCACTACTGCTCAGACGACAAAAAACCCGTATCTTCCTAATTAATAAATGAAACGTTTTTAGAGTTCCGTACTCAAAAGGTAAAAACGGGACCCTATTACTAAGACTTCGATGTCTGTCCGTCTGTCTATCTGTCTGTCTTCAGGCTGTATCTCAAGAACCGCAATAGCTAGAGAGTTTTCACAGATTATGTATTTCTGTTTCCGCTATAACAACAAATACTAAAAACAAAATAAATTAATTATTTAAGGGTCCCCCTTAAATATTTAATTTATTTTTCCCATACAACAAACGTGATTTTTTTGCCATTTTTTGTTCGATATTAATAATGGCAAGTGGTAGTATTTGAAATGCTCACAAAATACACAGTTGTATTTGACCTATTACTGTTAGTACCTCAATCACAAAAACGAAATCTAGAGTATTATGATTTATGGCTGGCTACTGGCTAGCTTTTGTCCGATGTTCCATACGTTTAAAATATTAGATATAGGTACAGGGTACAATTATTAAGCTTTCCGGACAAATTTGTATAAGTACATTGATAATTGATCCTTGTTAAAATTAAAATACACGTATTTTTTCGTATATAATCAGTCAGCATCTAATGCTGAGAAATAGCTTCCGAAAGTTTTCCTAAAAAATACAATAATATTAATATTATGGTCACTACGCGTCGCCGGCGCGTGCTGTGGGAGGCGCGTGAGGCGCGGTATTGTAAAAAAATTAACACACATTTTTGGAGTTTACTCCATTTTCATATATAAAAGGTGTCCGGTATGAGAAAAATCCGAGGGGTAAAACCTACTGACAATTGTTTTTGGTGCGCACTAAATCTAATTTGGCTGTGAGTGTATTAAGACCATAACGGTAATATGCCTATCGGAATATTATCTTATATATAAAATTCTCGTGTCACAATGTTAGTCCACGAACTCCTCCGAAACGGTTTTACTGATTTTTACCAAATTTTTTTATATGCATATTCAGTATGTTTGAGAATCGGCTACTCGGTACTTTATATATTGATAAGTGCATTTGTTGAATAAATAAATAAATAATAGTAAATTATATATATATATATATATATATATATATATATATATATATATATATATATATATATATATATATATATTTTTTTTTTTAAACGGGCTTTGGCCCACCACACATTCCCACCACTGTATCTCCTGTATCGCCAGGATCGACAGCGGTATCCAACCACGAAAACCCTTTGATATGATCTCAGGGAGCCCGAGGGACATGCTAAAACTGTCTTGGGACCCGCAACGAAATTAATCAGAGGAAAATAGGAGGAGTAGGAAGATTCCAATTTCCCTCCCCATAAAAGCGGGAGACAGCACAAAGTTGCAATGACCGAAAGTCAAAGAACTTAAGGGGGAGCACCACGGAAATAAGGTTAATAATTGTGACTCCTAAGCTAAAGCTAAGTTAATATTGGAGTTTATTGTGTTTGACTGTTGCCAATAATAATTGTGACAAAAACGCTTGAAGGCACGGAAGTTTCTAGCGCTGTCCACGAGATCACCGTAGTATGCGACTCCAGATGTACAGAATAGGTTGTTTAGCATAGTAGTTCTTTCGTCCTGCCAGAGACTGCACTCCCAGAGAACATGATGCGCGGTTTGTTCAAACATGTTGCCTTCCGTCGAGCACTCGCACATGGGTGATGCTACTAGTTTAAATCCGTAAAGTTTGGCCTTAAAATTTCCATGACCGGTCAGGAATTGAGAAACGCAGTGATCAATATCCATCCAATGTTTGGATAGCCGTTCACGAATATTAGGGAAAAAATTATAAAGGTGTCGCCCTTTGGTGGAACAGTCCCATCGTGACTGCCATTCGGAGATTAAGCTTTGCACAGAGTTTTCTAAAGGTTCAAACAATCTTGCTATTTTAATTTTATCGCGAGCGCTTAAAAAGAACGGGTTGTCCATGTTTTTGTTATGATAGTACATTGTCGCACGACGCTGAATCTCAAGGTCAACGGGTAAAACTCCGGCTAACACAGGTAAGGCTTCGGTGCTTGTGGTCCTGTAAGCTTTGCATAAGAATATAAGAGCAAGACGTTGGCTTTGTAGCAACTTGCGACGAGCCGCGCCGATTGTTGCTCTGTCGGCCCACACGGGGGCCCCGTAGCAAATGCTGCCTAGGTAAGTAGCAGTGTAAATTAATTTTAGGGTTTTGAAGGAGAGGCCCCATGTCGACGTAGATATTTTGGTAAAGGAGTAAAAATTGCGCTTCGCTTTCTCACCGGTTTGAATTATATGTTCCAAAAATGTAAATTTATTTTCCAAGTAAAAACCAAGATAACAGAGTGACTGTTTGCGTTTCACGTTAATATTGTCAAGTTTAATGCTAGGGGAAGATATAAGGGACCCTTTTAAAAGGATTTGGTAAGTTTTATGCGCGGCGAATTTCAGGCGATTACGTTTACCCCAGCTCGATATTAAATTAAGACTATCATTGGCTTTAGATTCAATTTCGGAACGTGAATTTGCTTGAACGATGAGAAACCCGTCATCGGCGTAGCCAACTAGTATGCACAGCGGTGGGAGGGGAAGACTTAATAAATCATCAAATCCGAAATTCCATAGTTTTGGCGAGATAACAGAGCCCTGAGGGCAGCCGCATGTTAAATCTTTGGCGTGTGTACAATGGCCAAGTCGAAGCTTAGTTTGACCGTTAAAAAAGTAAGAACGTATTATGGCATAAATGTTAGAGTAGCAACCTCGATTTTTTAGTTTTAATAATAACATCGGCCACCAAGCATGATCGAACGCGCCTGAGATATCTAATGAAATGGCGACCACGTATTTAGATTCCGAAAGATTTACTATTTTTCTAACTTCCATAGCCGCGTCAACAGTCGATTTCCCGGCGGTGAAACCGAACTGATGACTATGAAATTTAGGGCCACCGGGTAGCAGGCGAGGTACGATGAAACGTTCTAGTAATTTACCTAAGCAAGGCAGTAACGTTATCGGACGGTAAGATTTTGGGTCGTCAGGAGGTTTGTTTCCCGCTTTAGGTATTAATTTTAAGCAACCGGTGCGCCAAATTTTTGGAAATATACCTGCTGCGATACATCTGTTGTAAACATGTAGAATCGATGAACTGGCCGTTAAGCACGCTTGTTTTATCATAATATTCGATATTTTATCCTCGCCCGCAGATTTTTTTATAGGCAAAAGGTTTACTATTTTACTAAATTCTTCCGAAGTTGGTAAATCTGAGGCCGGTGTATGAATGGGGTCTAGCATTCTACTCCTAATGTCGCGGTGGTGTTCATCATCCAAGGAGGGCTCGTCGTCTGGGATGAGGACGTTTAGATATGCCTTCGCCGTTTCGTCTAAGCTACAAGTGTAAGAGTTGTTAATTTTAATATTTGAGAAAAAGCTTGGCTCATAACTACTACCGGGTTTAAGCTCGTGGTATAAAGAGGACCAAGGGCCCTCTTTATCCAGTCTATTCGCGGCATTCTTCAACATATTATTTTTCGCTAACGTAACGGCGGCGCGATAGCGTGACCTTGAAATGCGTAGGTTACTTAAACTAACTATGTAATTATCATCCGAACGATCGTGGCCAGATTTACGAAGATTATTGATTTTTCGCCTGGCCCTTCTAAATTCCCGACGAAGATTAAGAAGGTTATTGTTCCACCATTTACAGTTGTGATCTTTTTTAAGAGGTCTACGACCCAAGGCTACATCGGCACAGTAAACAAATGTGTTTGTCATAATTTCCGCGCACTCATCGACGTTTAAATCCGGCCGGGTGAAGTCTCCGGCATGAGCGGTAATGAGGGAGCGGAATAAATTCCAATCGCCGTTCTTTACGTTGTATTTATAGTCATTAGAATTGACTACGGTATCACTCGGGACCGCACGAGAAAACTCGTACACCAATAAGCGATGATCACTACATGACGCATCTGGAAGGACACGCCAATGCCTAATCTGGACGTACGCGCTGGATAGCGTGACGTCAATCGACGATTCGCCCGTTGGGCTACTATAGGTAGGTGGTGCATCTGGGGTGTTGTGAATTTGGAGGTTAAACTCCGCAATAAAGTCTTCTACAGCGGTACGACGGTCGCGGTCAGTGTACCTAAGCTGGCCGTGCCATAAGGGCGAGGATGCATTGACGTCGGCGCCAATAATAATTTTATTACCCGCGAGAGATTGTAATACGCGGCGGAGTTGATGTAAATGTGGGCCTACGGTATCCGCGTACTGAAAGTAGCAGCTTACCACGTATAGTCTAAACTGAGGACACGATACCTCTGCTACCGCACAATGCGACGTCGAAAGGTTAGTTAAGGCCGTGACTGAAAATCTAGACTGAGGTGTGTATATACCCGCGCGAGCTAAGTTATTAATTTGTATCATTTTCGACCGAAACGACGCGAGTTGATATTGTTCTTGAACAAGTACTAAGTCTAATTTGTGGTCAGAAACTAACTTTTCTAATTCTAAAGTCGCGTGCTTGTTATTATGGAGGTTTAACTGTCCTATGCTTAAACTATCCATACCTAGTAGTTAAAATAAGTTGCTCCATTTTGCTTTTATATGTTGGACAGTCTGGGGAGCCCGTGGGGTGGTCGGAGGGTTTTTTGTAACGTTGGCAACTACCACAAACTGGCTTAAAATTTTCTTTATCTTTGTTGGGGCACGACAACGAGCTGTGTTTTGCGGCACAGTGACAGCAGCAAGGATTAGGATCGCGACAGAATTTAGCGACGTGCCCGAACTGTTGGCAGTTGCCGCAGCGGACCAGCTCAACGTCGTCCACGAATCGACACATCGCCCAATCGATAAACAGTTTTTCTTTTGAATTGATCAGGTGTTTACGCACAGCGGGGTCTAATTCGATACCTATCCATTTCCTGTTGTTGTAATCTTTATTTAAATTACGACGTCTTACTATTTTTGTTGAACGCAAAAATTGTTCTTGAGACATATTCATTTCGCCATTAATATTTTGATTAAAAAGTGCGAGAAGGAAATTATCATCCGTCATATGTTGCGGTACATCTTTTATGAGAATACGTGGGTTACGTCCTTTAGGCGACTCGAGTCGCAGACCGGCCGATTTAAGCGCTTCCACGGATTTAAGTTTATTAACTTGCGACTCGCTAGTTAGACGCAAGATCACACCCGAATTAGCAGTATTTTTGACGCCGTGAAATTGAAAACCGTCGGCCGGGTTGATGACTTTCATCAGAGCTTGTTTTGTCTCCGACGAGGATTTTAATTCCCCCGATTTTTCTTGTGTCGGATAGGCAATAACGCAGGGAAGCGGTTTTCGGGTCTCGACTGGCGGCACTGACTTCGCAAGTCTTAGTTTAAGCGCGTCCGAGTAGGAGGTAGAAGGCGCGGCGGCAACTGTTTGTACGACGGGATTAGTTTTGGCAGCTAACAATTCGCGTTCCATATTAGCGACCTTGGTTTCCAAGGAGGAGTTCTTTATGGCGAGAAGTGAGACGATCGTAGTTATTTTTTGAGTCATACTCATAATCTCGGACTTGTTGGCAAAATTATTACGGCGAGACACGGTGTCGTTTGCGAACTCGTTTATTTTGGCTAAGTACGAGCTAGCTTCGCGGACGAGCTCGTAATAATTGCAAGCATGGTCGGATGCGCGGCTTGTGTCTAATAATGACGTAACGGGGGACAGCAGAGGCTCGTCCCTAGTGGGTTGGTGACGCTTCTCCACAGGTGACAAGGAGGAAGGAGATAATTCCGACAACAAACGTTTACTGGACGAGAATGTCGGAGAACGAGGAGTTTTATCGCTTCTATTAAACGGGTTTGTATCTTTATCTGGCGGCATATTATTTTGGCTCGACATTGTGAGTTAATATAAAATTTGTATGTACCAATTTCACTTATTTAATTTAAATTAGAATGAAACAAAAGTTTAGCTTAATAATCAGTCAACTGATCGCAAGGCCGGCCGGCGCCGCGCGAGCGGTACCGACACACACAATATTTTACCTACCTACAATTCCCTACTGATAAAAGTGAACAAAGAAATATACTTACCGAGTTAAATCCAATAAAGTACGAGCAAATGTGTTAAAAAACTTACAGTACACGTAGATTACACCGTTACCTAGCTAATTACACACACTCAGCACGAATTTACCGATTTAAAACCACCGAAAATATTTTTTAATCCCGGAGCGCACGTCAGACGATGTTAACCGTACGGAGGCCGCGGGGGGAGGTATATATATATATATATATATATATATATATATATATATATATATATAGGCTCATCGATATATATATATATATAGGCTCATATTGACGGGCTCATCCAAGAGGACATTTATAGACGGTATTCTTTACTTTAAGTTTAAATATTTCCTAAGTGTAAAGTAATATTTTAGTCCATAATTATTGTTAAGGCGCTATATTGAAAAAACTGTCCTTTTTGACGTAATACTATTGGCGCATTTTCACTGGTCGATAGGGCCCGCATGCGGGGTGCGGGAGATTTCTAAAATGCATGCACGACCAATCAAAATGCGCCATTAGTAAATAATTGTCATAGACTCCCCGTATGCTGTATACCCGCGCACGAGTTAACGACTAATGAAAATGCGCCCTATAATGGCCCTATAGGACCCTCAGAAATGTTACAAATCTGGTAATGAGATATACATATCTTCATAGCCTTATCTAGGTTTGAGAAGAACCAGACACGATTAATATATTTTGCCTCGATACATTTCTCGATCGAAATGACCTCTTAAAAATACGAAATTTGAAGATTATTTTCAAACGAAGATAGATGTAGGAAATTAGTCTAATTGATAGACACCTTTGCAACTCAAAATCGTATAGAAGCATTTTGCTTAAATGCTCCTAGTTATTTTTTAAATACTTAATTAAAATTACGTTTTTCGCATGTTTTCCGATAGCTTCTGGCCGCAGCGTATTCACGACTTTATAGTCATACAAATAAAGTATAAAATTGCCCTTGCGGTATAATTCCTTTCAATATAGCGCCTTACTAATGTACATGTTTGATTTCACAGAACATAATAGTTTATGGGTCAATTCACAGCGAACTAAATCGAGACAATAAGCGACTTGGCGATACAAAAGCGAAAGTCGTCGTTGTAGTTTACTTGGCGGTCCCCCGACACACCGTGACAACAATTAAGTATACCTAGGAATTATTTTAACTTTAAAGTCAGTACTTAAATAATATTTCATTAGGTACTTAAGTACTTTTTTTATTTTTTGGCAAGGGTTTTTTTTTAATTTCTTATATTAGATGATATAATTACGTTTGCTCGTTTGCCCCCTAAATAGTTTCGCTGAAAAATCGATCACGGGTTTAGGTACTGAATAACTTAGGTGGCTTGGCCATTTCGCTTTTGACTGAAAATATGCGACGCCTTGACAATTTGGCTGTAGCGGTATCGATTTTTCTCAGCAATAACTAAAGCTAAGAAATTAAAGTTCATTGTCAGTATTCATCATGTCTTTGTCTTTGAATTACCCATAGCATAACACGATTGGTCAACTTTTATAACACAGAATAATCAATCAAAAAGACCTCTGTAAAAAAGCGATTCCTATTTTGCCAACAGAGGAGAGCGATTTAAGCTTCCATTGTTTAAGCACACTTTTAGATTTAATAGAATTAATTTATGTGTTAAGTGATATAATATCATGGATGTATCATGTAACATTACCTCTAATTTTTTTTTAATGTAAGTTAATTTGGACCCAAATAGATTTAGCGGTAACTAATGCATTGCGAAATCTATTTTGAATGCATACAGAATGTGCATATCCAAAGATACGGTAGCAAAATGTCAAATACCTAGACAGCATTTTTGCATGGTTTTTTAGATTTTTGATAGAATTTTATCTATTCACTGACTCTTTGGTTCGACTATTGTCGAAAAGTTAACCAATCGTCACTGCAAAAATAAGCCTTGCAAGTATGCTCCTAGAGTCTAGAGTCCTAGACTATCAGTGTTATTGTGGTGTTTATTTATCTAAGTATCTTTTTGTAATGTTAAAAAGGTTAAGTAGGGCTTTGACAAAATATTGAGACGTATAACTACGCCGCAGGTTAAAGATTGCGAACCCCTGGATTACGTACTTACTTAATTTATGGTATACAGTTATACACTATGCATAGTTGGTCTGCATTCAGAAATGCACATCAGAATACAGTCGTACGTAAACACTTACAAACACTTTGCTATGAGAATTTGAAAGGCGTGAGTGTTTGTGCAGAATTTGCTACAGGAATTATTAAGGCGTAATTTAAATGGTTTGCTAAAATATTATTTTTTTTTTAAATTACATACAAAGTTCGAATAAATATTATTTGTGTCATAAAACGGACTTATCAATAGTTATTTCGTAAGCCACTGGAATCTGGATAAGACTAAGGCTGGCGTAGAGCAGGGGTCATTTCACATTGTGGTTGTGACTAGTGGTGGTTAATATAACGTATAGCTGAAAAAAGTAGCGCGCTATTCGCAACGAATAGCGCGCGCTATAAAACTAGGTACAAGACGCTACGTTATAACGTATCGCGCGGTCACTGACCTAGCGCGGCGCCGCTCGCGCTGCCGATCGCGCGCGAGTCGCGACTTTCGTTGGTTCGTTGCCGTATCGTTCGGGCCCAAATCGGGTGAATTCAGCTGTCATAATTTTTTCAGTGTTGCGTTGCGTGCATAGGTAAATTATAATGTTTTATAATCCCTGCTCCGAAGAGCACTGTACTGTAATATAATGGTAACTTCCGTTCCATGTGAATGTATTTTTTCTAAATCTAGATACGTTATTATATTTTTAAATGTAAGTAAATGAAATGTTAAAAAAGATCTAAAAATAATTTAAGTATATTACCAAAAACAAAAAAAAATATAATTAAAAACCATTTAAATAACTTATAAAAAAAAGAATTGTAAGTACTTATATAAAGAGATTCCTTTCAATTTCAATATAATATTATTATACAATTATATTGTATCATTTTAATTTAAATATTTCAAACGTAATAAAATTAACCAAATAAATAATAATGCCTTCAAACGATTATATTATTCAAAGTTATCTAACAAACACGTTATATTATATTAACTCACCCACCGCCTTATAATTATTATTAGCGAAAGAATTCAATAACGTCGGTAACTTTACAACGTGTCCAATCGATCGTTATAACGTATCATTCGTTATAACGTAGCGTCAAAATTAGCGCGCTTGAAAGAATCGAGATTTCATTCGTTTTAACTGTTATAAGTTATAACGTAGCGTCAAAACTAGCGCGCTTGAAATTCGTTATAACGTAGCGTCAAAACTAGCGCGCTTAAAATTCGTTATAACGTAGCGTCAAAACTAGCGCGCTTGAAATTCGTTATAACGTAGCGTCAAAACTAGCGCTCTTGAAATTCGTTATAACGTAGCGTCAAAACTAGCGCGCTTGAAATTCGTTATAACGTAACGTCAAAACTAGCGCGCTTGAACGAATCGAGATTTTATTCGTTATAACGTAGCGTCAAAAATAGCGCGTTTGAAAAATGTAGCGTCTAGCATTTAGCGCACTCTGAAAATATAGCCGTTAGGAACACCACTAGTTGTGACGAGGCGACGCGACGCGAATCGCGATTCGCGATGCTTTTTTTAAATTAGCCATTGATTTCACAAGTCATCGGGCGACAATAATTTGTCAATTTAATCAATGTTAGTGGTCCGGGACCTGTCAATCTTAAGGCCGTGTTCACACCAAACGGACTGTGCGCCGCCGAATGTGCGCAGGCTCACTGGCCCCAGTGTGAACGTGAAAATATACAGCATCGAATGTCCGCGCCTAGCGTACCTAGCGTATTGTCGGTTAGGTGTGAACGAAAAAGTGAATATGTATGGAAATACAATAAACTGCGAGTCGTTCGCTCATATTCGGCAGCTCGCAGTCGGTTTGGTGTGAACACGGCCTAAAAGTGCCGTCATAGCGTGCATAGATAGTTTAGAATTTAGAGGAACTCGAAACGCTCGGTTTGCATGGATTTGCAAAGCTTAGCTATAAAAAAAGTTAAGAAAAAAAAGTGAGTAAATATTTTGCCCTCACCAAGTGCACTGGTTTGCCTAAAGCAGAGGTTCCCAAACTTTTTTTTCTCATAGACCACTTTAAACATTTTGCTGGATCCGGTGGACCCACAAGTCCCACAACTAGATATTTTCTTGCCAAAATAAGGCACTTTCTTGACTACACAATGCATTTTTGTCATCGTTACAACAGCAGAAAAGCAAGTACAGATATTATATCTGATTAGTTATTAACTGTTGAACAATCAATAAAAATATTATGCAACAGACGTGGCAACAGACGTGGCAACAGACTAATTCCTGATACCGCATAATATATTGGCAAGTATGTCAAAGATATTCCACTTACCTATGTCTTGTTATTGTGAACACGTTTTATTTTTGAGTAGGCTCAATTTGAAATAAATATAGCGAATGTACCATCGAGGAAATTGATTTCTAGGCAGTTGACGGACCTACGCGCTACGTCATGTGGTCGGCTTACGTCAACTCAATGTTAGTTGTGATCGCATCGAATGCGACTAAACTACGTAGGTCGCCCATATGCCTAGGAATCAATTTCTCTGATAGTACAATTTTAAAACCCACTAAAAACAGTTTTAATATGAACTCGGTATAGTATCGCTTGACAGTTCTCTAAAACCTATGGTTTATGATGTAAACTGTACCAAAATTTACGTTGGTTCACACTTCACTATAATAGCTGCCTATCAACCAATTCTTAATTAGAAATAAGATTAATATTTCAGATTTTCAAATTAACTTTACTTTATACTACGAATTTGCAAATACTTACCTCATAATACTAATAATTTAAGGATCATATTAGGATCCGGATGTTGAGGCCAATATAATAATTATATTATCGTAAATCGCACTATGCTATGTTACAGATTCATAAAGGCGTGTTCATATTATGGCGAGTTAATTTTACTAAGCTTCATAAAACTATGATAGTTACTGCTACATTTTGAATAATAATTTAGGTTTAGATCTAGTTCTTAAATATTTATAAATAAATACCTATAATATTGTTTCAACTTGTATTTGATCAACACAACTTTTAGTAGGTCCATATTAAGTAAGAAACGAAAATTAAGACATTGTAATTTGTAGTACTCGCTGGCAAGGGCTGACTTTTCTGAATACAAAGTACCCTGTAGAGCAGGGGTTCCCAATCTTTTTCACCCTGCTAATTTTGTCATGGCGCCCTCCTTTACCTAACTTTACAAAAAATACATAAATAAACACCTTTAATGATTATTATTAATAATAATAGCTCCCACACCGGTTTCGGTGACGGTGGCCGGTTTTATTGAAACCAGGCCAGCTACGCAGGAGTAATTTTATAGTGCCTAAGTGTGTGCGCAGTACACAAGAGCACTCTCTATTCCTTTACTCTCATAAGCCAGTGGCACGGAATACCGACACGAGTCACGACCGACGAGAGATCAGGCGCAGGACCGACTTTTTACATGCCCATCCGACGCAATATGGATCATCTTATCAGACAATCAGGTGATCAGCCTGCATTGTCCTAACCAAACATGGAATTTGGAAATAACATGTTTCCAATGCGGGAATCGAACTCACGACCTCTCAGTCAAGAGCCGCGCTCTCAACCACTAGACCACGGGGGCGTTGTCTATGATTATTATGGTTAGGTTAGGCAGGTAAATAATAATAAACAAAATATATTTAATCATCTGCCTACTTTGTATAATTCATATTAAAATTTTATTTGTGGTTTCGGAATTCGGATAATGATGGAGGATCGAATCACGGCGCCCCACTTGCCTTTCCACGTCGCACCAGGGCGCCGCGGCGCACAGTTTGGGGACCCCTGACTGTAGATTGTACCTATCCTATTTGTAGAATATTGAAATTTATTATAATTTAAGTTAAGCCGGTAGGATTTAGGAATAGTTTTAGTACTATGTTACGATTTATAAAACCAACGCCATTTGCAGTTTTGATAAAAATATTTTACTTTATTATAACCACTAGCCCACTACAACCTTTATATACAAAATCAAAACAAAAGGTTACGGAAATAAAACTTGCTAAATCATCTCATGGTTTATAGTTTATACCTATGTCGCCTTGTGTATACGCCTTTTGTGGCACATACGAGGTCATATATTCGTCCGGTACTACATACTAGTTCACTGTATCATCGACTTCCTCTAGTGCAGGTAGTGACAGTGAAGTGACAGTGATAATGAGTGATAAGGGCCTGCTACGTCACTCGTCCTTGAGGAAAGACGGGAGCCCGGCCAGTGTGAAAAAAAATGTTTTCATACGAGTGCCAGACTCCCATCGAGAAAGGTACTGGCCACTACAGCTTAAAAAAATATGATTCGACAACAGTGTAAAGTTTTACGCATAATATTAGGAGTTATTAGCATAGCATAGTAAATGTGATGTGTTTTTAGGTTTGAGTGAGTCATATTAGACATGGCATGTCAAGGCAAAAAGCGTGGCCAAAAAATAAGGCCATATCGCTACTGTTTGATACCGAAATATATAACGCGGTGACTAGTGCCATTACCCTTAGTTTTGATATTTTTTTAGAAAGTAGAAACCTTTTTAAAATAAATGTGTAGACCAGACAGGTCAGTTTAGGGTAGTACACTCTATAATCTATATTAAAGAGTAGAACCAAAGAGGATACAAACTTCTATAACAGTTGCTAACCTTCAAAGTCGTTAATTAAGTCAATAAAGGTCAAAAATATTTCATTGGACTAAAACAATAAATTAAATTTTTAATTAAAAGATGACGTGAGAAATGTAAAGTTACCGAACGAATTTTCGGGATCAAAGCAAGTTACGCAAATGAATATTAAGCGCGTCATTAAAAATTTAAATAATCTTTTTTAAGCTAGCCTTAAATCAACATTTTCTTTAATTATTATTACCTATCTATTAGTACTATAAGTTTATTTAAATTAAAATAAAACTTGTATATTATGTAGTATTACAGAATAGTAAAAGTCTTGAATAATTATACATTGAGCGGTATTTATTCGAGCAGAGTTTCACCTTACACGTCTCAAATTTATTTACAGAATGAATCCATCAATGCAATATGGCTGGCTTTTATACAATTTTACACAAAATGGAACGAACTTCCGTTGACAATTTAAATATAGTAAAATCATTAAAGAACACATAAAAAATTAAAAATGGCTTCTCATATTCAAGATAATTATCATATTTAATATGAGAAGAGGAAGTTATAACGGAAGTAAATAATCCTCCAGTCCATTTATAACTATTTGTCCAAATAAATTACCTAACTTATTACTACTTATATAAAATATAATAATCACTAAACTTAATAAAGTGACTAACATAATATATCGATTTAAATAAAATAAATATGTAGCTTGTCCATTGACATCCGCTAACAGTAGCATTTTGGTTACAAAAAAAACTTACAATAAATCGATCACAACACAAACTATTTTTTAAAGCTTTTGGTAAGTAGCCTAATAAAGGTCATAGAATATAGATCTATTGGCTTCTGTTCAACTGGTCTCCTGGACTAATGACTAACTATAATAGTGCCCAGTTGTAAGGTTCGTTGGCAGAAGTTTATTTTTTAATGAGCAAAATATATTACGGTTCTTTAAGGTGACGCCGCATTAAAGTAAACAACCGTGTTGGATATGTTTTAGATTGCTTATTTTCTATGAGAGGCCGGCCCGGCAAATGCAGACAAGCAATGGAACAGCAAAAATGGTGGTTTTTGTCGCGTAATTTAAAAACCATAAATACATTTCATATAAGCTATGGGTAAATTAAAGTGTATGCTTGAACCAATCTATGTACAAATTTTGGAAGCTTAAATCACTCTCCTCTGTTGGCTAAATAGAAATCCTTTTTTTACAGAGGTCTTTTTGATTGATTATTCTATGCTATAAAAGTTGACCAAATTCAAAGACAAAGACATGATGAATACTGACAATGAACTTTAATTTCTTAGCTTTAGTCATTGCTGAGAAAAATCCGGCGTCGCCTTAAGAGTTTCGTTCTTTATGTGTGGTCGAATATGGAGCCACTGTACTCAATTAATGTACCATTGAAGAAATTTATTTATAGTCAAATGACAGATCTAAGTCATCTGGCGAGGTTATGTCAATCAATCTAAATATATCATGTAACTTAAAGGTGACTGAGTGACTAACATAGTGATATAACGCATAGCCCAAATCGCTGGACGAATCGAGCTGAAATTTGACATGCAGGTAGAATGTAGAAGTTATGACGTAGGCATCCGCTAAGAAAGGATTCTGATCAATTCTACCCCCAAGAGGAAAAAATAGGGGATGAAAGTTAGTATGAAACTTTGTCAATTTTAAGCCGCTCGGGCTGAAACTTTGATACCTAATTACTAATAATACTTCTTAGCTGCGATCAAAGTATAAGTCGTGATCTGTCTAAGTGGTTTTGATATAACATGACCAAATTACGTGGGTTCGTCATCTGCCTATCAATCAACTTCCTTGATAGTACCTATAGCCAGAATCCATTGTGAAACAAATTAGATTTCTTTAAAACTTATTTCATATTTTGCTCGGTCATGCTTAGTTTTAATTGATTAGTATACTTACTAGTACTATACTTACATCATACAGTTTTTATGTACTTAATAGGTTTATAAGTATTATATTTCATCTCGTATCATGATATTGATAATCGCGCTCCTACCTGCTGATTATAGACGTCAAGGTTTTATTAAAAACGTCACAGCATTACTTAGGTAACCATACCAGTATATGAGATAATCCACATCATTACTTGTAAGTATAGGTAATATTATTTTCAGTTAAAAAATGATAAAATGCTTTATGCTATTCGCGACACGGGAACCTTATGTTTTGTTGTGTAAAAAATTGCCATTAATGAAGCCAAACGAGCGTAATTTGTGAGTTATGAGTCGCAGAATTTCGGCTGGCAGAAATTCTCCTGCATTCAGTTTCATACAAAGGTCCCGTTTGATTCACACGAGCGTAATTTTGTGAGTCATGATTTGTATGAAAACTGAAAAGATATTTACGCGACCGAAATTCTGCGACTCACCACTCACAAATGTGACGTTATCAGCGTGAAAGGACCTTATTGTCGGTATTGAGTTATTAGTATCTCCATAATCCATTAATAGGCTATCGAACCATGTAAATAACATGCGTGTAGGTCTGGAAAATATTTTTTAAAAAAATGTTTAAACTCGAAAGTCGTAAAAGGTGATATTGAGAAAATCGCATTCAAAATTCGACATCCTACAAAAGTATGTTACTGTAGGAAGTTACATAGATATCATGTTTTTTGAGAAGTACGTTATATGGTCTTTTAGAATTTAACTTCAATTATATAATTTTATAACTCTATTTCTGTTGTTTACCACGCCAAAGTGCATGATGTAATGAAAATGCCCAAGATGGTTTTTACTAAATATTTCACTTATAGTATTTTTTCTATTGGATTTTATAAAAGAATAATATAAAACGGATCAGTTTTTACTAAATAGAGTAGTATACGATATTAAACAACATTGTTTATTGTATTTAAAAAAATGAACAAATAAACATTGTGCTTCTACTAATCTTATTAATCAGTCAAAATCAACAAAAATATATATTTACTACACTTAAACATAGTCAAATGAGATCAAATATATAAACTTCTATTTAAAAAGTAACTTTTTTTCTGTCTTTAAATTAACGGTAAAGTTTAGTAAAAAGCTGGTACAAACACTTGACACTTTTCAAAAGGGACCTTATTGTCGGTGATTATAAGTTTAGTAATATCACATAAAAATAAATATACATTTTTATTATCATTGAAGTTCTTTTTTTAAATAACTTTAATTATCCTTCAGTAACAAGACGTGTACAAAAAGCATGTAATATCTCATAGTTACCATAGAAGTATTCATAAATATTAAAAGGGACCTCAATGTCGGTCGTTACATTTTTACATTATTATTATTATTATATTTTTATTTTATTATTTATTTTATTTATATATTTATTTAATTATATTTTTCATTATTTAATTACATTTCTGAGATTTCTTTATAAAAATAAAGTAACCTCAGACTTGGTACGACTTTGTCTAGATTTAATTACTTTTTAGGGTTCCGTAATCAACAAGGACTTATTAGAGACAAACAAGCAGCTCCATCGAGATTCGAGACTTGGCTAGTTTTTTTACAGAATGTTTTTGGTGGGATTTCACATCTTTTTATAGAAATGTGGGCATATTTATTTTTTAAGCTGAGCCGTAAGTAGTGGGTTTCATCATATCACTCGTGTAGGATTGCGCGCTCGTGTAAACGTCACCATCAGCATCACACGTGTTACATACGCCTCCGTGGTCTAGTGGTTTAGTGCGTGGCTCTTGACTCGGAGGTCGTGAGTTCGATTCCCGCATTGGAAACGTATTATTTCCAAGTTTGGTTAGGATAATGCAGGTTGATCACCTTTGATCAGGATTAAATTGAAATTAAAATTTAAGGGGGGCTCCCATACAAAAAACCTAATTTCGAGTCCGACTCGCACTTGGCTAATTTCTATGGTTTTCCCTATAAATGGCCATTAAACCCTAAACTCTGCTAAATTTCAGCTCTCTGCTAAATTTACGGGAAGTACTAGTTCTATTTTGATTATCTTGAGTGAGTGAGTGAGTGTCATAAATGAGAAACTTTGCTTTAGCTTAACTTCGGAACTTAATGACCTCTAGAGGTTCTCAAATAGGGACCTAAAATGTGGTGAAATGGTTTCTGTAAATGATGATACTGCAGTGTTTGCTTCGCGCTCTACTTGGCGGGGGCACTGCCGTGCCCCCCGATATTCTAATCAATGTTACCGATTTTCAGCTTGGTGCAAATTACTAGTAGTATAACAGTAGATACCGTGACGAAAGCAAGCCGCAATCGACTCTTGACTGCAGCACCGACAATAAGGTCCCTTTTTTACTAAACTTTAAGATATATTTTAACCTATAACAAATGGTTTTTAAAATCTGTGTCTTTGTCATATCAAAATTTAGAGTCCGTTTATTAATATGGAGCAAAAAAAGAAAAAATGATTTTTTTCGACACTTATTTTAAATGCGATTATCTCGGAAACTAGAACCCTCCATAAGGTCCCTTTTCCCCAGGTCGCGCGCATGCCGTGCACTATTTACACGAACGGTTTCGACGCTCTTTTGACCCCCCTGTAGCTTAGTGACTATTGCAAGTGCAAAGATAAAATTATACGTACTTAATTATATACTAGTACTTACGCAATATACCAAATTTCATAGATATAGCTTTGCTAGATTTTGAAGTATGTCCTTGTAAAAATAGATAATTTTGGCACTGACTCACTGACCGGTAATTAAAACCTCTAGGCCACTTCCAATTGTCCTAGCGTTATGAAATTTTGCACACAGGTTGGATGTTATATGTAGATTAACAAAAAATTGAGAAATTTAAGAAATCGGTCAAGCGTGAGTCGGCTCATCTACGAATTTTAGGAAAAATTTCTTATGTAACAGTGAATACGTGTGGGAGGAGGAGAGAAGCGTTTAAAATATTGTCATGTATAATGCACACTGTATAGCTTAAAAATAAATACTGCTACTTTAAAAAATTGGTTTCTATTGATAGGTTAACAAATACCACTAGCGCCATGTATCGAAAATATTGTTTATAAAATACTTTCAATAGATGGCGCTAGCAAATTTACTCCGAAACGCAGAATGACTTAGATTAACAATACATGCGGGCGTGGCATGTATTGTTAATCTAAGTCATTCTATAAAATAGACCGTACGATTTCCCAATAAAAGGACTGAAATCCCACCAAAAACATACCTGTTAAAAATGAGGCCAAGTTCCTATTGGCTAATTATTCGCCTTAAAAAGAGTTGAAATCCAATCCAATGCCAAGCTTAGATGCATATCAAAATTGATCATAATCATCATCATCAACAGCCTGATCCTTAATACTTCTAAATTTAAACTTGGCAGGTTTTCATGATATACGTGTAGCATTTGATTAATTGCATAATTAAATTTGAGTATTTGGTATTTATGTGATCAAATCAACCTGCCAAGTTCAAATTAGAAGTATTAATCCTTCAGGCCCCGCGCGAGCACCGGTGATCGCGACAACAATAGAATACAATAGCAATTCCTGGAAATTCCGACTGAAGTATTATGGAACAGGCTGTTGATGATGATGATTATGATCGATTTTGAAGTGCATCTAAACTTGGCATTGGATTGGATTTCAACTCTTTTTAAGGCGAATAATTAGCCAATAGGAACTTGGCCCCATTTTTAACAGGTATGTTTTTGGTGGGATAAGGTAAGGGACCTACTAGGGACTTCCCAGATAACGTCACAAATTACCATCGTTTATGTATGTAGTGTCGAAAGATTATTATTTTTAACAAAAAATTAAAACCGACTTCCAAGGTAAAACAATAATAACATCCTTATAATATGAACTAAAAAGTATTAAATAATTATTCCTATCTAATAGTGCCTTTTTACGAATTCGGATAAAACTCAACTATTTCTGTACTCAATCTTCATCATTTTGAAGTCGGTACCAGATGAATCTTCTGTTCTCTGACAGAATATTTGAAACTTTTGGAACTGGCACCGACTTCAAAATTATGAAGATTGAGTACAGAAATAGTTGAGTTTTAGCCGAATTCGTAAAAAGGCACTATTAGATAGGAATAATTATTTAATACTTTTTAGTTCATATTATAAGGATGTTATTATTGTTTTACCTTGGAAGTCGGTTTTAATTTTTTGTTAAAAATAATAATTTCACTCTTTTTAGTTACCTAGTAAGCAAACGCGTACTATACGTAGAATAATACACGTGTATATTATTCTACGTATCTTATTACAGTCACACTTACAAAATATTATAATATCAGCTGCAGCCTGCAGATAATTTTAAACAATCATTAAAAAAATCGAAGTGAACACGTGTGACGTGCTAAGTAGCCGGTCACCGGACTAGTTTCAATAGGCTGGCACTCGTTCGACATGTGCGACAAGCACACGCAGCGCACATAGTACCTCCGTGAGTAATTTGTATTCTGTGCATAGTACCCGGCCCGCGCCCGCGCCGCCGCGCGCTTGCTTGACAGCCCTGGCAGATATGCGATGCGATGCGTTATTATACTACGAACGCTAAACGCAATGCAAAAGGTTGAAATTAGGTTGTTTTCCAGAATATCTCGGCGAAGTGGAACAGAATGTTACATTATCGAAGCAACTTTAACTTCTCAGGAGTAATGTCAAATGTGTGCCTTATGTTTTGGAGATAAGGTTGAATTTGGTGACATTGGTGACCCTGACGTGGTAATGATGATGATGATGATGAATGTAATTTGCATAGTAGCATATGCTTTCAGTTCTTAAAACAGCGCCTAAACTCCCAAATTTGTATCTATAAGGAATCCGGAGTTCTCTTAGTAGCTTCGGAACCATAGTATACCTTGGTGCAAAATCTTGCGTTTTGGTAGCATATGCTTAGGATGCTTCTCATAAAACCAAAATCACCATATATTTCCATATAAATTTCGAGGAGTTCCCTCGATTACTCATGGATCCCATCATCAGGTCACCACTTTTGTGAACATGGTACCAAATTGGAGTGAAACCTAATACAACACAACAAAAATTTCGAAAATCGGTTCACAAACGGCGGAGTAATCGTTGAACATACAAAAATAAAAAAAAATAAAAAAAAATAAAAAAAATATATCCACAGCCGAACATATAACCTCCTCGTTTTTTGGAAGTCGGTTAATTAGTTATTATTATCAATCAAGTAGAGATAAGAATTAGTTAGCGACGTGACATAACAAATAGTTAAACATAATTGAAATGTCAGCTAAATGATCGATTCGAACATGACAATTAATTAAAATTAAAATTAAACAATAGATAATAAACTTTCACAGAGATATAAAAACTATTTGTGGTAATCGATTGTAAAGATAAAATCAACATTATTCATTTCTCAACACGTACCTGACAGCTAATTTTTTCTGCCTTTAGGTGCTATTTTTTTGTTAAATAAGGGGGCAAACGAGCAAATGGGTTACCTGATGGAAAGCAACTTCCGTCGCCCATGAACACTCGCAGCATCAGAAGAGCTGTAGGTGCGTTGCCGGCCTTTTTATAAGAGGGAATAGGGTAATAGGGGAGAGTAGGGAAGTGTTAAGTTTAGGTAGGGGATTGGGCCTCCGGTAAACTCACTCACTCGGCGAAACACAGCGTAAGCGCTGTTTCACGCCGATTTTCTGTGAGCCCGTGGTATTTCTTCGGTCGAACCGGCCCATTCGTGCTGAAGCATGGCTCTCCCGCGTCAAGTACTATGCCTGTACTGTCCCATGAATATATATTGCTATAGGTACTGTGCCCATGTGCCGGGCAAAGGTAGGGTTGCCAACCGTCCTGTTTTCCCATTTGCTAGTATTTTTAGGGGAAGTTATTTGAAAGGGCTTATCTCGCGAACTACTGGAGCAATTTTTATGTTATTTGGCACAGATAAGAAGTAGACCACGGGAAGGATCATAGGTTATCCATTTTAATCATTTTTTCAGTGGTTATATATTTTATACCCGTGCGACGCCGGGGCGGGTCGCTAGTACACGATAATTTCACAACTGCAGTGTATGTAACTGTCCTTTCCAGCTTAGACCATACTGAAAATGGTCAAGCGCCATCTGGGAAGAGTTTTCCGCACTAAATTAAATTGAAGTTAGCGAAGTAGTGAAAAACCACCAAGTTAGTTTAAGTTTTCATACGTGCTGCGTCTTTTTAAAGACATTTAATATTTATAGTATCATGCTTAATACGTAATTATTAATATAACATTTAAATGATTGCAAAAAATAAACCAGGAAAATCAACTTTACAATAACAGTTAAACCTAACAAAAACATAGATGTTATTCATGATAAACAGTAATAAAAACATTTTATTTGTTACAATACCATATTATTATGAGTTTAACAAATTATTCAATGCAATTTAGAATTCATTCAGAATCTTTCAGTCGAAAACTGAAATAATTAAGATGCCATCTACCGACAATAATTCGAAACTCAAATGTCATAATAAATCAGCTGTTCGAATTGATTTTTCACGTTTGTGTCCTACAGTTAACTAAAAAACTAGTGAGTTAACTCAAAAAGTGTCACTAAATAAGTGTTTTGTGTTTCATTCGTGGTATTATATCGTGTTTTTTCTTTTGTGGTAGGTTCTTTATTGTATAATATTGTAATGGTGTTCGCAATATGGAGCAGCATTTAAGAAACGGCTTTCGTAGACGTTTTATACAGACTAATCTAGAAGATATGCCCATCGATACTATACGTCTGGTGTCACCTCTGAATAGAATAACAGTTCTGGCTAGTACCGATGGATATTTGTATTCGAGAAAGTAAGTGTTGGTCTTGGACCTAGGACCTAGGTCAAGGTAGATGTCAAAACACGACCTTTTGGCTTTTTGTAAATATAAACATGTGTTATATACATTTTACATGGAATTTATAAGTCAAATATAGCAATAGGAATTTTCCAGGAAATAATAGTAGGGGAATTGTGCTTAAAATGACATAGTCAGGTAAGACGACACATCGGCAAAATTCGTTGAAATAATAGTGCTGTCTGTGAACTTGTGACGTTTTATGGAGCACCTCAGTGTGCCCCTAGTAGCCCAACTTAGTATGCCGGACAGGGACCGTACTTTACAAAGTAATAAAGATTTTCCTAATTTTGATGAGAGAAAAATTTTCTTACACTTTTGTTGTGGGGTGAAAAAACGCATAAGGTCAGAATATTTTCTTATAACAAATTGTTATTATGAACATGGATTCATATAGGCCACAAATATTAATGAAAGTGTGTTCTAACGTTAAGTATTTTTTCACAAAATTTGTTTGTATTCACTATTACTCATTTAGTAAGATGACATACTAGACGTCTTCTTAAGGTGACTTACTACAGTTACTTATGTTTCTGCTAAATCGGTAACAACCAGAAGCATTGTATATTTTTTGACAATGATGAAGAACTTAAGAATCCTTACACCACTGACAACTAGAGGGATGATGATGCAGCTTGGAATTTACGTATTGTATAAGACGACATACCATCAAAGTCTAAGGAATCATAGTATGTCGTCTTACCAATCGATGTGTCATCTTACACTCATCGACCTGGCGTGCAATTTATGTTTTTTTTTTCACTGTTATATTCAGTTGATTTTTCCAAAACTGTTTAATTTCGTTAGTTATGAATCATTTATTTATAAAAGTAAGTTACTGATGTCATGTGACTTATTTTATTTTAAATATTTACCTTCAAACAAAAAGTATGTCATCTTAAGGCGACGCCTTGATAATTTGGCTGTAGCGATGCCGATATTTCTCAGCAATGACTAAAGCTAAGAAACTAAAGTTCATTGTCAGTATTCATCATGTATTTGTCTTTGAATTGCCCATATCATAACACGATTGGACAACTTTTATAACACAGAATTATCAATCGAAAAGACCTCTGTAAAAAAAGGGATTCCTATTTTTCCAACAGAGGAGAGTGATTTAAGGTTCCAAAATTTGTACATAAATTGGTTGAAGCATACACTTTAATATGTGCATAGCTTATATGAAATGTATATATGGTTTTTAAATTACGCGACAAAAACCATTTTGTCGCTTACGCCCTTTCCATTTTTTGCTGTTCCATTGCTTGTTTTCTATGAGAGGCCAGCCCGGCCGCTCATAGAAAACAAGCAATCTAAAACATATCCAACACGGTTTCTTACTTTAACGCAGCGTCACCTTAAGCACAATTCCCCTACTTGAATAAGCATAGTTTGCTGACGTTTTTGAGTTGCAATTTTTTATTAGTTAGTTGCAAAACAAAATTTGACGTGCAACAGCTATTGAGTAATTTTGAGGTTAGTCAGATCTTTATGTTAGATTAGGTTTGTTTGTTGTTCTTTGGGGCACCCCCCCCCCCCTGAAAGCTAAAATACACGTCAACTTTCCTGGAAAGTGGGAATTGAAAACGAGGTACTCATATCTTTTAAGGCGACGCCTTGATAATTTGGCTGTAGCGATGCCGATTTTTCTCAGCAATGACTAAAGCTAAGAAACTAAAGTTCATTGTCAGTATTCATCATGTCTTTGTCTTTGCCCATAGCATAACACGATTGGACAACTTTTATAACACAGAATTATCAATCGAAAAGACCTCTGTAAAAAAAGGGATTCCTATTTTTCCAACAGAGGAGAGTGATTTAAGGTTCCAAAATTTGTACATAAATTGGTTGAAGCATACACTTTAATATGTGCATAGCTTATATGAAATGTATTTATGGTTTTTAAATTACGCGACAAAAACCATTTTGTTGCTTACGCCCTTTCCATTTTTTGCTGTTCCATTGCTTGTTTTCTATGAGAGGCCGGCCCGGCCTCTCATAGAAAACAAGCAATCTAAAACATATCCAACACGGTTTCTTACTTTAACGCGGCGTCACCTTAAGGCCAGATGATTCGGTCATTAATAAAATAAAATGTATAATTTTCTCCTATTTCGCCCTATCAAGGACGCGGCGAGCGTCGTAACCGCCACTGTACAAGGCGCGCTGATATGAATGTAATTTTAATGTTCTTTACGTCGATATTCGCACTGACAGATATCAACCTGCTAATTTTAGATAATAATATGATTTTTTCTTTCTATATTACCAGACGGCAGACCGACCATCTTGGTTCATATACGGTCTGTATCCAGGATTTCAGCTGGGGGGAGGGGGGTTGCAGCCCATGCTGCCTCCCCCCCCCACCCCCCACTAGCTGAAATCCTGGGTACGCCCATGTGCGCAGGTAGACAAAAATATGCCTAAGTACTATCAAAATATATTGCTCCTCATAAAATTAAATAGCAAAAATTTTAATATGTTGCTTAAGTCGTAATAATAATATGCAAGATACAATAACACGTTGCTATTATTTTGTTGCAGACCCTACAAATTGAGGACCAAGCTGATAATATCGGTGCTGATCGTCCTCTTCATAGCTGGTGGTCTTGCCGGGTACTTCCTAGGGCTGAAAGACAAGGGCAAGCCCTCGGAGCCCCCGGACCCTGTGCTGCGCCTCCGCCCCTCGGCCTCCCTGCTGCACACGTTTAAGAAGGCAGCAGTCTGCACGGATAACCCAGCATGCTCGGAGATTGGCAGGTAAGAATAAAAAAATATGTTGTTGCCCTTCGACAGTGCCAGCAGAATTAAAATTAAATAGAAAGCAGGGGAAGCAGGAATACTTTTTCGTCACGTTTTTAAATGTTACTTTCTCAGCTACGACGGCAGTCTGCCCCCCTCCGTCTTACGAATTTTCAATGACGATGCAAGTTTAACATTTTTACAACCCATTCTGAATTTTTCTATCTTCTAAAAAAATAAGTATTAAACTCATTTTTAGGGTTCCGTACCCAAAAGGTAAAAACGGGACCCTATTACTAAGACTTCGTTGTCTGTCCGTCTGTCCGTCTGTCTGTCACCAGGCTGTAACTCGAGAACGCGACGGTGAGAGTTGAAATTTTCACAGAATGTGTATATCTGTTGCCGCTATAACAACAAATACTAAAAACAAAATAAAATAAATATTTAAGGGGGGCTCCCATACAATAAACGTGATTTTTTTGGCATTTTTTGCTCTATAGTCTATATCAATAATGACAACTGGTAGGTACTTAATTTTTTCACAAAATCCTTAGTTATAGGTGTACTTTAATATTTTATAATAATATTAAAATAAAATAAAAAATTAAGGGGGGCTCCCATACAAAAAACAAAATCTTTGGCCTAATTTTGCTCTATAATGGTAAGGAGCCCTTCGTGCGCGAGTCCGACTCGCACTTGGCCGATTATTTATTTTTATTTTTCGAAAAAAGCACAAATCTTCACATCACAAAAAAAAAGTTTTGACTTCTTTATCTTTGTAAAATCTATACTTACATATTATAAAACAAAGTCGCTTTTTTCCCTCATGTCCCTTTGTTCCCTAATATAAGTCCCTATAGTTTAATCTTTAAAACTACGCAACGGATTTGGATGATTCTTTCAGTGTAAGATAGCCCATTTATCGAGGAAGGCTATATTTTATCACGCTAAGACTAATAGGAGCGAAGAAATAGAGGAAAATGTGGAAAAAGCGGGGAAAATTATTTGAAAGGGCTAACTTGAACGCGCTAATCTCAGGAACAGGAAGGTCCGATTTGAAAAATTATTTCATTGTTAGATAGCCTATTTATTGAGGAAGGCTATAGGCTATAATATTTTATCACGCTAAGACTAATAAGAGACGCTAATACGAATAAGGAGAATATGGAAAAAACGGGGGAAATTATTTGTAAGGGCTTATCTCGCGAACTACTGGGGCAATTTTTATGTTATTTGGCACAGATAAGAAGTAGAGGCATCGGATCATATGTTATCGGTTTTAATCATTTTTTCAGTGGCTATATATTTTATACCCGTGCGACGCCGGGGCGGGTCGCTAGTATGAAATACAATATGACGCCCGCAAATCCGTTACGTCAAAATTAATTTATCTTGCGCGCGGGAACCGTACATTTTCCGTTTCATTTATTCAAACATTCCTTAGCCGCGCCTGACAACCCCTTTAAACTAAACATAATAATATAATCAGTCCAACCTTACTCCAACCATTCTCGAGTTTTAGCAACCTTTCAAAATGATACTATTGTAAAATTATATTAAATTCTTTCTCCTTTAGAATCGCGCTATAGTCCGGTCTAATTAGACGCTAAAAAATCGTAACCTCGGAATAACTCGCATAGAGCTGAAAATTGGTAAAGACGTTAAATACATCATTACAAATAAAACCTCAAAAGTCCCCGGGGATGCTCCTTGTGCAAAAATTTTTATTCAAAGCCAAAGGTATGAAAATGAGGTTTTTCCTGTTTTTTTTCCCAAACTGTACATTTTATCACAAAAATAGGTAGGGCAAGAGTGTAGATCATAGAATTTTCTACAAAAAATATTCAGTCATTTTTTTTCATACGACTTACCATTCCTTATGAATGGCGGGCTTAAAGTTTGGGAAAATCATATCTATGCTTATATTATAAAGCTAAAGAATTTGTGGAACTACTGCTTTAAATTGAAGAATTCATTTTTTGTTGCATAGTCTTATTTATCGAGGAAGATTTGAGCTATATAATATCACGTCGGCACCAATAGGAGCAAAGAAACAGAGGAAAATGGGGAAAAAAGGGGAAAATTATTTGAAAGAGCTTATCTCACAAACGGCTGATGCATATTTTATGTTATTTGGCACGGATATAAAATAGACCACGAGGAAGGACATGGGCTATTTTGTTTCTCGGGAAAATGTACGGTTTCCGTGAAATATATAAATAACAGGGCGGAGTGGAACTTCTTGTACTACAGCATACAAGGGCTGTTCACAGCCAAACATACTTCTGTGTGACTTATTACCGTTACCAAATCTAAACTTTTCGAGTCTTGAAGAGCAACAGTACGCTTGCAAGTCACTCAGAAGTATGTCAGGCCGATTTTTTTCAAACAACCCTATAGTATGTAGTACTAGATGTTAAGCGTGGCTCCGCCCGCGTTAATTGTAAATTTCACGGAAACCGTAAATTTTCCTGAAAAACAAAATAGCCTATGTCCCTCCACGTGGCCTATTCTATATCTGTGCCAAATAACATAAAAATTGCTTCAGCCGTTTGTGTGATAAGCTCCTTCAAATAATTTTCCCCTTTTTCCCAATTTTCCTCTGTTTCTTTGCTCCTATTGGTGGCAACGTGATGTTATATAGCTCAAATCTTCCTCGATAAATAAGACTATCCAACAATAAACGAATTCCTCAATTCAAAGCAGTAGTTCCACAAATTCTTTAGCTTTATAATATAAGCATAGATATGATTTTCCCAAACTTTAAGCCCGCCATTCATAAGGAATGGTAAGTCGTATGAAAAAAAATGACTGAATATTTTTTGTAGAGAATTCTATGACTACACTCTCGCCCTACCTATTTTTGTGAGAAAATGTACAGTTTGGGAAAAAACAGGAAAAACCTCATTTTCATACCTTTGACCTTGAATAAAATTTTTTGCACAAGGAGGATCCCCGGGGTCTTTTGAGGTTTTATTTGTAATGATGTATTTAACGTCTATACCAATTTTCAGCTGTATGCGAGTTATTCCGAGGTCGAATATTTAATTTTCCCGGGGTACTAGCAATGTCAAGTTTTTGTCATTCAAATAGCTTATTGCCGCACTCAGAGTGAAACATTGTAATTACTTAATATTCAAATTTTTGACATAGGCCCCATACATTATCAGTTGTCAAACTCTTCAATCTCTACCATATTTCTACCCTTGAATTGATCGGTTAGAGGAAGTTAAGATTTTAGAAGTTAGAACTTAGAACAAAATATACTTTGGAGGGCGGAGCCCGTAGCAGTCGTAGCACTAGCTTTCTCTTCATTAAATTAAAGGTTAATCGTAATCAAACGTCTCTGAGCACGGCGGTTAATTAATTAAATGATAATATTATTATGTTTCTTCATTTGTCGTGAGTTTCTATCTCATGTTACAAAAATAAAATCCTTTACAAGTTTCTAAATTTATATTTTATGACGTGGTATGCATAATGCAGCCTGCAGATAATTTATATTTTAATGTTATGCATAACATTTTAGTCTACATGTACCTACAGCTAATATTTGTTACAAAAGCATAATATTTAGTACGTCTTATTTAATATTTTATATACCTACTTATTAGGTACATTAATATTTTTATATCAGTAAATTATCTACTCTTAAGAATTAAATCTAACATGTAAGAACTAGGAAGGCAATCTCCTTCGATCGGAGATTCTTGGAAATCTATTGTTATCGGCTATCGCGGTCACCGGTGTCCCTATGGGTACCGTTATAAGGTACTAATTATGTATTCTGTGCTATGGGGCTTGATGGGTTAAGAATTAAGATATTATTGATATTTGAAAATATAGTATAATTACTATATTTGGCACTTTTTTGTAACATTACTTATTTTGAACTCACAACTCCCAAGCGGCCACATGTGGCCGCAAAAACAATAAATTTCCAAGAATCCGCGATCGAAGGATTAAAACTTGCATTTTACATTATTACATAACTTTTATAACCACGTCACAGAATATGTATATGTTACCGCTAGAATGCGGAATACGATAATATGCACATTAACGAGGTAAACTGCAGATGTCCATAAAAGCCACCCTGCGCGGGGCTCCTATTTCTGGGTGTTGTGGTCTAAGTTCCAACCTAACCTAACCTACTTTTGGACTTTCTGGATTGTGTTTGTTTTTGTTTTGGCGGGGGGCTGCGCCCCCCGAGTCCCCCCACTTCGGTATCCGTGGCTAAGTAGTTAAGTAAGACTGATGTTTTTGATCATTTTTCCGTCATTTGACAAACTATGTTTGCCGAATAGGCGCCGGCAGCAATTTCGGCAACCGGCGCCGAAAATAATTCCATACAACTAAATATTTATTCAAACAAGAACAGGTTTTATGCAATTTACCGCGTGCATGGTCGTTAGTCCGCAGATTACCTAGGTATTCTGTAGATTATCTCGTTAATGTAAGAAGAGAATAAACTCTGACTCACCCAGATAATCTGCAGAAATCAGAATACCTTGTTAATCTGCAGCCTAACTGGTTTACGCACATTAGCGGTAACCCATATATTACCACGTGTGAGTTGTGACTTATAATTGCTGGCAAAACACTTTGCGTTGCTAAAAATAAATATTAATTGTTTCATTCGCATTTTGTCAACATTGTCAACTTGTTGCAAAAAAATATGCAAAACAAATCCATTTATTGATAAAATATAAAATCCCTTGTCATAATGTTTTGTTTGTGTTGTGAAAATGAGCAACGGTGATACCAGTCAACCGGCACACCTATTCTGTATTGTGTTCAACACAGTTTTGTATGTAGTGTAACGAGGTTGCCATATTTAGTAAAATATCCCATATCCCGTCGTTATTAGTGGTGGAAAGGAAATAATTTTTAATATAAAATGTACAAAATAGCAAATGAATAATAAATGAGTAGTACGACCAAAAAGTTTTGATATTTGAGATAAAGGAGAATGGGCTAACTGAGACAACCCTGCAATAACTTAATTTGCAAAAGGCTTTTATTTTGTTTTTAATTGCATTAAGTTAGAACTTCAATTATTACCATTGATTTATGAATGTTTGTTGTCATTATAGTATTAGTGTTTCACTTCAACTGTTTTTATATACATTTTATACCGATGTAAGTACATACCTTTATTCTATTTAGACAATACTAATTAAAGCGCATAAGGTTTTGCTGTAAAACAATTAATAACACTTATTATGTGTTTCATGAAATTTGTGATCATCATTCTTGGCAATTACTTCTCAGCGCTTAGTTTTTCCAATGGCTAAGTTTTTCTGGGGACCAGTTATAACGGACTGGTATCACTTAACCGGCAAACTCACACATACACATCTATAAATAAACAACAGCTACTAGGTCGTGAAGGCCCCAACCAATGGCGTTTCGAGAATATTATCGACGCGCATGCGGTCACTGACGTGACTCGCCTGACTTGCCCGACTATAAAACCCGCGAGCCGGCTTCACAGCGAACAGTTTAATAACAAACTTCTCGAGACACGCTCTCTGCGATACTTAAGTAATTCAACGCAAATTCAAAACCAAAAACTAAATATGTCTGAAGCCTTCTTCGATGAATACGACTACTACAACTTCGACCACGGCAAACACATCTTCTCCGGTCACGGCGGCAAGCAGCGCACGAAGAAGGAGGTGAACGAGCACACCAACCACTTCGACCCGTCCGGACATTCCAGAAAAATCGTCACCAAGCTGCACAACACCGAGAGCAATAAGAAAGGTGGTAGTAAACACTAGTGAACATGGATCTGATATCGACTGAGATACTGGCATGCCAAAGGAACGCTGATTTTTTGCCGAGCGAAAGGAGGATTCTATGGCGGATACCCGAGGAAAGTTCGGGGCGCTCGTCGCCGAGATCAGTGGAACAACCCAAGCGGTTCGTGCTCACGCAGACATTCTACTACGCACACCACAACGCGAGGGTACGGTGGCGAAGAAAAAATTAGTTTCGTCGTTATTAGTGGTAATCGAACATCGTTCCGATAACTGATCTCATCCTTACGGGCTTGTTGTAGAGCTCAAACTGCTGTGTTATTAATTAGTTAGATGTTACGTTGTTGTCTCATTTGCGTGTATGAGAATGACTGTAATAATTTAAGGTTAATAAATATATAATTTAAAGTTATATTATGTTGTTTTGTTATGTAAACATGATGCGTCACGGCACCTACGTGTCTCCGAGTGTGTTTATACACAATAACAACCTTGAGCGACCTGCGAGCAGCCGCCAGCCGACAACGGATCGAAGTTGTGACCTTCACGTTGTCGGTTTTACTGCCTTGTTTTTCTTCCATGAGAAACGACTATTTACTAGGTTAAATTACTATTATTTACAATGAATCAATATTAATAGACTGTCATTGATTTTATACTAGACCTAAATCACTAAAAAATAAGTTACTAGTTTTTGCTATGAAAACTAATAATTAGATTTTCATTATTATAAATCGAGTAAGATAGTGTTTATTCCGGGTATAAATATTTCATATTTTAATTATTATTCTTCTTTCATCGTTTTTGTTAATGCACTTAATAAATTTATACAGAACAACAGTATACCTACACTACCCTAAGATGTTTATAGCCAATTTATCAGTCTTAATGGGTTTAACTGATTAAATTGAAGGCAAAATGCCATCTTCCTTTGGAAATGTTTCATAACATGGCTTGCGTCCAACATTAACATCTTTGGCGTCTACTGAAACGAGAATTGTACTGAAATAGACATTTGGTTATGAATAAGTATCTACGCAAATGAAATGAGAATTGAGTACAAATAGTAGAATATAAAACTCTTGTTTGCACATTACTAAAAGTTACATTGAACCAAATTTTTTATCAATGGGAAGTTTGGAACTGTACGTAGTTCCTTCCAACCTCACATAATATGAACTTAGCAAGTAATTTAACAAGATTAAAAAACAATGTCTTATTAGTACTAAACAAATGTTTTGCAAAATTTTACCTGTTACTTTCAGTTTTGGCTATAATGCGGAATGCTAGAGGTTATATCAACAAATTATTTTTTACCCAAGCCAATTCACGTAAGTAAGGTGATAAAAAATATTTATTGTTATTTGTTATTCATTTTATCTTTTTCGTGACAAAGTAATTTATTTGTTATTGTCCTAACATAAAGTCATTATAATAGCCACACAAATGGTAAGTAAAACCATTTAGTGCAGGCATTACAATTTACGAAGACATATTTTGGCAGTCTTAATAGTCCTTTAAGGGCTGTATAGTAAAGCTATATTTACTGTATTTAGGCGTGATTAATGGAGGGTATAATATTTTAATTTATATTATTTCCATGATTAATGCTGCCATAATATTATATTATTTTGTAAGATTTTTTTTGTTAAACATGATTTATTTTTGGTCCTTAACATATTTTATTATTATTTAAAACTTACAAAAAATTGTTTTATTAATTGCGTGAAATGTTACTAATTTAACACAAAATTTAAGTTCTTTTATTAAAACTGTCAAGATGATATTATTATAGTAATCTTGAAACAAAGGATTTTAACAATGTATTGTCATGGACGTTGTATTGCTATAACAAGTCATATGTCCTCACACGAGTTCATTTAAATATACTTAATGTAAATGAGGTTACAGTACGATTTAAAACGTGCTCGCCTGTCTGTGTTCATAACAAAAACTTACATAAAAATTCTAGTCATCATAATTCATAACAGTATTACGTGTTTAAATTGTAATATGTTTTACATTAAATTTTGGCTGTACATTGCTTCCTATTCCTAACTGTGTTATGATTTAAGAATATATTTTGTGATAAAAGTATCAAAAAACGTTTGGTGCGCAGCGCGCTATACTTTTTTTAAATACATTTCATTTTGCTCTACGCCATTGACAAGCAGCGGCGGCATGGGTCGCTAGACAAACGTCGGTAGAAAATGAAACCTAGCCTATTTCATAAAGTGACATTTTGTTTGAATTTTGATCGGTCGGTAAAATAATCGCGCGACAAAAAGTCGTAGTGCGCGCCAGCTCTAATACCTACCGGTCTTTTTATGACAAAATTGTTCTACTACTGCAACTGTGTCATAAAAATATAGTTATACAATTACCAGCTATACAAATTCCTTTTGAACAATAAAATATTTAATTATTTAAAATACTCATGACTCATGAGTCATGATCAATGTCATGATGAAACTATACACGTAAGTCAATTAAACATACGTACCTAAATAAGTTTTGTAAAAGTTAGAATATAATATAAGTACTATAAGTAGTAATTAAAAATAAATTATAATATGAGTAGGTACCTATAGCATAATAAGTATTTAAGTAGTAATCTGTGGCACAGCCGAATGTAGATTTTTTTGGAATTTCATACAAATTTTGATATTTTATACTTATTTTAAGTTTTGATTCTCGATTGGGCGTCTCTAATTTTAGCCGTTTAATTAATCGCCTAGAATTATTCTAGACGCTACATTGAAAGTTATTTAAAAGTCACACGGCGTTAATAACGTTCGATATCGTTCGTGTTGTTTTGCGATAAAATGTATACTTATTAGTTATTAGATACGCATTAAGTTCGACGCAGTTCTCTATAGCCTTGACATGCACTATGAAACGTTATGATTTATGAACTAACTTTATGCCTCGGCTTTACATATTGGTGAAAATATTGGTGAAACCACAACAGGAAAAGTTTGGAATTATCTAAACATTTCTATGGAAATATACAATGACCCACGGACACAAAATATGATTTAACGAAGTGTAAAACTCTGGAGGCCTACTACGAAACCGTTTAGAGACTAAAACAATTGAATGAGAATGCACATGCCGCGTCCTGCGACCTATACTTACAACGTCATTTCACGTTTGTTACTAGAACAGGACGCGGCATTTTCGGACGATTGTTTGAGTCTCAAAACGGTTTCATGGTACGGCCCCTGGAACGAACTGTCACAAGCAGTATTTACGGACCTATACGACCTGCAAACCTTGAAGAAGAGATCGTATTCCCTCCTCTTCTGATGTTACGAGTGTCCATGGACGACGGTAGTTGCTTTCCATAAGGTGACCAGTATGCTCGATTCCTGGCTTCAACAAGAAACTATAAGAATTAGTGCTCACCTTGGGTAGGAACCAATTAAGAATCCTTACCAGAAGCCTAACTGGGCACTGCAATGGGTATTTGTAGCATAACGACTTGCAGATTCTGTGAGGAGGAGGATGAAACACCTATTCACCTTCTCCTCGACTGTCCTGCTCTACTACAGAGCAGGAACAGGCACCTTGGTCGCCACGTATACTCATCCACAGAGGAAATTCGTGGCACCAACCCCAACCATATCGTTCAATTTATGAGCAGTATTGGGTTGGGGCTGATTCTCTAGTGCGAAGGAGTCACAATAGATCCTCATGGGTCGCAGTGACGTCAGGGCTATAACGACTTGCCTTCTCTAAAAAAAAATGCTCGATTGTACCCTAATTTTATAAAAAAACAACTCTCCTCGTGCAGCTGCGTAAAGGCTCAAAAAAACTCATCAAGCTCTAAGCACATAGCTTCTTTATTCTTATTGGTTATTAACAAGAAAGAAAAGGAAGTGTACCTTGACTCTTGAGTCATGAAGTTTTACTCAAATCAATTTCAATAAGGTCCTTCGTCCTTGGGATATCATTGGTACAATTACTGTGGAAGTACTTGGAATGAAGAAGAAATCATTCAAACTTGGGAGTGCCTCCGCTGCCGGCGCCGGTTGCCGAAATGGCTGCCGGCGCCGTTTTACGAAGTTTGCCGAAGTCACGCGAAGTTTGCCGCATAGGCTGCCGACCGGCAAACATTGCTTGTCAAATGACAGAATAATTATCAAAAACATCAGTCTTGAGAAAGTACCAATAATAGTCATAATGTGAGGATGCATGTTTTAATATGATGATGATTAATAAGATCTGCATAGTAGCATTAGGCATAGTAGTACATTTATACAAAGCTGAAACTCTCAAATATGTATGAGGATTGAGGAGTCCAAAGTTCTGTTCAGCACCTTCGGAACCATGGAATAATATTGTGTTGCAAAATCTTACTTTTTGGTAGCATTTGATGGAAATGCATCGCAAAAAACTCAAAACTAAAATATCCACAGGCGAACATATAATATGTTTGGAAGTCGTTAGTCGGTTAAAAAGTCCAATATTTGAGGTTAAGGTACCTTACTATTTCTTTTTAAAATTTGTTAACCGGCATGACTGGAACCTAACGTTTTACGCGTTTTCACCGGCTCCCATTTCGAGTGCCGGCGCCGGCAGTCGTTGTTTTATATCTTGGCTGCCGGCACTCGGCAGTACACTTACCGCCGGTTCCCGTTACTGATATTTTTGGGAGCCGGCGCCGGCAGCGGAGGCACTCCCTTCAAACTATATTTAATTAATTAACGATAAAAATATATTTTCGTTACCTTCTAGGTATAGTGTGTAACAAAAATAAGTGATAATACTTTAGGGTGTGTACGTGTTCCTTGTAGAGAGTTCACTGTGAAAGTTGCAGCTCTGAAAAACGATTTTTTTTTTTACTTTTGTATGGGCAAGGGCCCGAGTGTCACGAGTTTCTATTATTTTTGATACACCCTGTATAGATCTATTGAATCCTTTTTTTTTTTGACGTAGAGAAAATATGCTGTGACGCATTCCGCAGGAGGTGGGGACTCCCACTGCGGATATGTTTGACTCGCTGCGGGCGAAGATGGTGTGTGCTGCGGCCCTACCCACTAAAACTCTACGGTGCTCCTAGCCACCGCTTCCTGACGAAGCCGCGGGAACTATACGACACCACAACTCATCAGCGGACGTCTGCTTGTGGGCTGCAGACTCTTCTCGATGGAAGCGTTTTACTCGCTCCCCAGGCCGAGCAGAGGCCCCAATGGGGGCTTGCTTCTAGGCAATTCCCCTGCGTTTTGTCGCGATACGCAGGAGCACACTGCACATCCCGACCCTCTCGGGGACTCAGTGCAATGGGCGACGTAATAAGTATTTAAGTAGTAATCTGTGGCACAGCCGAATGTAGATTTTTTTGGAATTTCATACAAATTTTGATATTTTATACTTATTTTAAGTTTTGATTCTCGATTGGGCGTCTCTAATTTTAGCCGTTTAATTAATCGCCTAGAATTATTCTAGACGCTACATTGAAAGTTATTTAAAAGTCACACGGCGTTAATAACGTTCGATATCGTTCGTGTTGTTTTGCGATAAAATGTATACTTATTAGTTATTAGATACGCATTAAGTTCGACGCAGTTCTCTATAGCCTTGACATGCACTATGAAACGTTATGATTTATGAACTAACTTTATGCCTCGGCTTTACATATTGGTGAAAATATTGGTGAAACCACAACAGGAAAAGTTTGGAATTATCTAAACATTTCTATGGAAATATACAATGACCCACGGACACAAAATATGATTTAACGAAGTGTAAAACTCTGGAGGCCTACTACGAAACCGTTTAGAGACTAAAACAATTGAATGAGAATGCACATGCCGCGTCCTGCGACCTATACTTACAACGTCATTTCACGTTTGTTACTAGAACAGGACGCGGCATTTTCGGACGATTGTTTGAGTCTCAAAACGGTTTCATGGTACGGCCCCTGGAACGAACTGTCACAAGCAGTATTTACGGACCTATACGACCTGCAAACCTTGAAGAAGAGATCGTATTCCCTCCTCTTCTGATGTTACGAGTGTCCATGGACGACGGTAGTTGCTTTCCATAAGGTGACCAGTATGCTCGATTCCTGGCTTCAACAAGAAACTATAAGAATTAGTGCTCACCTTGGGTAGGAACCAATTAAGAATCCTTACCAGAAGCCTAACTGGGCACTGCAATGGGTATTTGTAGCATAACGACTTGCAGATTCTGTGAGGAGGAGGATGAAACACCTATTCACCTTCTCCTCGACTGTCCTGCTCTACTACAGAGCAGGAACAGGCACCTTGGTCGCCACGTATACTCATCCACAGAGGAAATTCGTGGCACCAACCCCAACCATATCGTTCAATTTATGAGCAGTATTGGGTTGGGGCTGATTCTCTAGTGCGAAGGAGTCACAATAGATCCTCATGGGTCGCAGTGACGTCAGGGCTATAACGACTTGCCTTCTCTAAAAAAAAATGCTCGATTGTACCCTAATTTTATAAAAAAACAACTCTCCTCGTGCAGCTGCGTAAAGGCTCAAAAAAACTCATCAAGCTCTAAGCACATAGCTTCTTTATTCTTATTGGTTATTAACAAGAAAGAAAAGGAAGTGTACCTTGACTCTTGAGTCATGAAGTTTTACTCAAATCAATTTCAATAAGGTCCTTCGTCCTTGGGATATCATTGGTACAATTACTGTGGAAGTACTTGGAATGAAGAAGAAATCATTCAAACTTGGGAGTGCCTCCGCTGCCGGCGCCGGTTGCCGAAATGGCTGCCGGCGCCGTTTTACGAAGTTTGCCGAAGTCACGCGAAGTTTGCCGCATAGGCTGCCGACCGGCAAACATTGCTTGTCAAATGACAGAATAATTATCAAAAACATCAGTCTTGAGAAAGTACCAATAATAGTCATAATGTGAGGATGCATGTTTTAATATGATGATGATTAATAAGATCTGCATAGTAGCATTAGGCATAGTAGTACATTTATACAAAGCTGAAACTCTCAAATATGTATGAGGATTGAGGAGTCCAAAGTTCTGTTCAGCACCTTCGGAACCATGGAATAATATTGTGTTGCAAAATCTTACTTTTTGGTAGCATTTGATGGAAATGCATCGCAAAAAACTCAAAACTAAAATATCCACAGGCGAACATATAATATGTTTGGAAGTCGTTAGTCGGTTAAAAAGTCCAATATTTGAGGTTAAGGTACCTTACTATTTCTTTTTAAAATTTGTTAACCGGCATGACTGGAACCTAACGTTTTACGCGTTTTCACCGGCTCCCATTTCGAGTGCCGGCGCCGGCAGTCGTTGTTTTATATCTTGGCTGCCGGCACTCGGCAGTACACTTACCGCCGGTTCCCGTTACTGATATTTTTGGGAGCCGGCGCCGGCAGCGGAGGCACTCCCTTCAAACTATATTTAATTAATTAACGATAAAAATATATTTTCGTTACCTTCTAGGTATAGTGTGTAACAAAAATAAGTGATAATACTTTAGGGTGTGTACGTGTTCCTTGTAGAGAGTTCACTGTGAAAGTTGCAGCTCTGAAAAACGATTTTTTTTTTTACTTTTGTATGGGCAAGGGCCCGAGTGTCACGAGTTTCTATTATTTTTGATACACCCTGTATAGATCTATTGAATCCTTTTTTTTTTTGACGTAGAGAAAATATGCTGTGACGCATTCCGCAGGAGGTGGGGACTCCCACTGCGGATATGTTTGACTCGCTGCGGGCGAAGATGGTGTGTGCTGCGGCCCTACCCACTAAAACTCTACGGTGCTCCTAGCCACCGCTTCCTGACGAAGCCGCGGGAACTATACGACACCACAACTCATCAGCGGACGTCTGCTTGTGGGCTGCAGACTCTTCTCGATGGAAGCGTTTTACTCGCTCCCCAGGCCGAGCAGAGGCCCCAATGGGGGCTTGCTTCTAGGCAATTCCCCTGCGTTTTGTCGCGATACGCAGGAGCACACTGCACATCCCGACCCTCTCGGGGACTCAGTGCAATGGGCGACGGTATCCCCATACCGCCGCCCTGAGCACCCCGGTTATGGCGGGACGTTGTTGCCGCCATTGTTGGCACGACGTCTTCGCCTTGGCCGTCTTCTGGGGTCGAGCGCCTCCCTTTCTCTTATGCGCTCGGCCTCCTCTTTGGCGGAGATAACTTCTTCGGCGAAGTCTTCCACCGCTTACCAGTCCGGGTCGCCGCGCAGCAAGGCTCGCACCAATGCTGGCAGCGTGATGTCAGGTCAGATTGCGGCCGTCAGGGGCGTCAGGGCCGCGCGTTGTCCAATCCAGGAGGGACAGGCCGTCACGGTGTGATCGGCCGTATCCCTGTCCGCGTCACAATGGTGACAGCGTGTATATATTCTCCTCCCTTCCGACGATCTCGTACAGGTACCGACCGAAGCACCCGTGCCCGGTCAGCACCTGCGTGAGGCGGAACGAGAGTGCTCCTATCTTCCTGTCGAGCTATTCCTTGAGTACCGGGCGGATCGCCAGCATCAAGTCTACGCTGACTTGCGGGTTCTCATAGCCGCTCCCTCCGCATTTCGATAGCCGTCTCTCTAGCGTCATTCCTCCACCGACGTACGACGTCCGGACTCCGATGGGGAGTTGCTGCCCCCGCGCGGGCTTCTGCGCAACGCCAGAAAACGTCGGCGAAGGCGCGCGCGTCTAAATCCCCAAGGGATATATGGCTCCCGCGAGCAGGCATCTTAGAATATAATATTATTGTGCCGCATCTTAAGAATAATTATATTGTGCGGTAGCCACGGACGGCTCGGGTAGTCATCATCCTTTGTAGCCTGCCCAATGCAAGCCGGTTTTCTTGCTGCAGATGGCAGTGTTGTCACACCGAATTTTTTAGAATAAAAAATGCTAGTTTATCCATAGAGAGAGTTTTATTGATTGTGTTTATACATATTTTCATTGAATAACTAGATGTTCCGCGCGGCTTCGCCCGCCTAATTTAGGAATGTCACGGAAACCGTACATTTTTTCGCAAAAATGAAACCTATGTGTCGTTTCACGTGGTCTATTCTTCATGTGTGCCAAATAACATAAAATTGCTCCAGTAGTTTCTTAATAATAATAATAATTTATTTCAGATTATTCATCCATAGGTGTTAGTAACAATTTAAGATAATAATTAATAAGCAACTTTAAATAATTTCCTCCGTTTTTTTTTTCCAAATTTTCCTCTATTTCTTCGCTCCTATTAGTCTTAGCGTGATAAAATATAATCTATAGCCTTCCTCGATAAATGGTATATCTAACACTGAAATAATTTTTCAAATCGGACCTTTCCTTTCTTTCCGGTTCCTGAGATTATCGCGTTCAAACAAACAAACAAACAAACTCTTCCTCTTTATAATATTAGTAGACTGTATAATTTTTAAATGTTCAGCACTCGGCTCTTCGTTTTTTGAAATGAATCTCTTCGTATGAAGCAAACATTCCGATCACCAATGTGTCAGTGTTGACTGCTGAGTGAGTTTCTCTGACATGTCTTTAAATTGTTGAGGAGAACAGTCTCTCAACATTTGCACTGCTATGGGGAAGTGCAAGTACTTGTCTCACAAATCCACAAAGCAGGGGAAACATTCGGGACTGGTCTCCTTTTTTTATTGTTGCAACATGTTTCTAAAAGACTTCGGGCTCAGGATCTTTTAAATTTTTTGTTACCACTCTTATAACGTTTCGGACCGTTCACAGACTAATCTGCGTTTCGAAAGCGAGTGAACGGCTAACCCGAACATCTCGTGCAAGGAAGCCTTACTATCCAATCTTAACATATATTATTCATTAGAGATAACCGGTTTCCCGTTTAATCCTTTAACCAGATTAGTTCCGGGGTACACATGTGATGTCAATTAAACTTACGTAAAAGAAATATTCAGTACTAGATGACATTCGCAACTGTTTTTCGCAAAATTTCAGCAAAATCGGTTCAGCGGTTTGGGCGTAAAGCTGATATGTACTTATATTAAATAGCTACTAGCATTTTATGTGTTCTTTCTATGAGCAAATAATTCCGCATCAAGGCCCAAAAAGAAGCGCTACTTTTTTCCCTAAGCATATTTCACAGGTTTATTTGGATTTTGGGTTTATTCAATATAACATTTCGGTACATTTTCCTATTCTTTGATAATCATGGGATTAGCCGTTAGACGATAGATCTAGCTCGAAGCAAGAAAAATAAATTTTCATTCCCATAGCGTTCTACTCATATTAGGTAATAATTTGGTACATGTTCTGTTGTATATATACCTATCTATTATACATCATCTATTATACATTAGAATTTTAAAAAATCCTGGAAATATATACTTATTTCCAGGAAAATGTTGAATTCTAATCACAATAATGTATTGTTTTAAATAACAACAATTCATCGATAGCGAAGATTTGATTAATTTTTGTCCTCAATCCACTTGTAGTTCACTAAGCGAATTCAGAAGTCAATGACTTGTTGCTGTTGTGGAGTGCCAAAGCCTCTGCTATATCGTTACAATTTAATTATAGACACGTGTATGTTTGAATAATTTGTAAATTGTAACTAAAAACTCATGCGCAGCTTTCACCCATCTGCTTCAAAAATATCATAATTATTGTTTAAACTAGAATAAAGAATTGTAGAAGGTTTTACCTATTGGTGGCACACTTTGGTAAAACAAAGTAAGTATTACATTATTATCTAAGACATTCAGTATGTAACATAGAGGTAATACCTTAACTTATAGATATTAATAATTAATTATTATGATGTTGCACTTTATTAAGGCCGTCCCCCGAGCAAACGACCATACACCAAAACCCTATTTTTTTTTCTTAGTTCAAAATTGACCTAAAAAAAATTAAAACGTTGAAAATGTAGTTTATGATACTGTTGATCGATGAGATGCTGAATGTATGCTTGAATTTTAATAAATTGGTTTTACTTTGGAAGCTGATATCATGAGTATTATAAACAAAATAGAAAATTTAAAACGTGGAAAGGAATGTTGATATGCTGAAGATTATTGCTGTATTTTTATTATAACTTTGTAGCTTTAAAATTATGAGTTTATAAGGCTCTAATACGGTAAATTACGGAATCTCCGTAGGGAAGGCCCTTAAGTAAATAAGGATAAATTTTCTGTTCTAAAACTATTTAAAATTATTTTTACTTTATATAAAAACTTTAAGATCCATTCTTCTCTTTTAAATAATTTTGAATATCAAATAAAACCATGAAAATAACCGTATTGTCTCAAACAATCCCTAATGGCTTCTCTTTGGTCATTCCAGAAACATCCTCAAACAAAATGGCTCCGCGGTGGACGCGACCATCGCCGCAATGTTCTGCAACGGCCTCCTCAACCAGCAGAGCATGGGCATCGGGGGCGGGTTCTTCATGACGGTCTACATCAGGGAGGAGGGGAAGGCGTACTCCATCATCGCCAGGGAAACTGCCCCCGGCGGCGCCACCGTCGACATGTACAGCGGGCAGCCGGATAAGGCGAGATTTGGTCAGTTGTGACTTGTGACGTCATAGTTTATGAAACTGTTAATTCTATACTTTAATATTATAAAGCTGAAAAGTTTGTTCGTCCTCCTCCTTTTATAATAGTCGGTTTAAACAATATCAACGAACAACCTCGAAAGGACCTCAGCCTGTTGACAGCGGACGTCGAGAGTTCGGTGTCAGGCCGTAGACAAGGCCACCTTATTATGTTAGTATTGTGTGACGAACAAGGAAAGAATGTTTTTCTTCGTTTCCATATATTATCGTACTCATTACCTATTAGGACTGAAATAACAAAGGTCGATAGGTAATATTATGGACCTATAAGTTATAGGCCACGCACAAGTTTAAGAACGCTAGGCTAAAATAGAAAGGATAAGCACAATAAATTATTGTTCTATAATTTTTATCTGACTTCCAAAAAGGAGGAGGTTTCTCAATTGGACCGTACCTATACAGTAAGTATACATAATTAATGTTACCTCATCACGCCTAACCCGCTGAAATGATTTTGCTGAAATCAGGTGAAAAGATACTTAGAGACCAAGGAAAGGACATAAGATACTTTACATCCCGGAAAATGTATCTGTTTACTAGTTACTACCCCTTATTGTTTCGCCAAGCGTTCCAAACACTGCGTGGGCCGTGGCTCACGTTACACGTAGCACGGTAGCACCTTACCGCTTACGTGGTAGTTTGGTACCTACTTCAATATTTATTAAGCAAGAGCATAATATGTATTCTGTGGCAAGAGGCTGAAAGATTTCCGTTTGGCGTTTGTTGTATTAGCAAAATGTATAAAAAACATTGCGAAATTGTTACTTTGCTAAGCAGTCTCAAGTAGACAGTTTAGCGGCTTCAGCGAAATGGAGTAACAGACACATTAACAGGGCCCGATCTAAAGGGGGCGAGCGTGGCTTTTGCCCAGCGGACTTTCCTATCTTCCAACCAAACCACTAGCCATCCACCACCCAAGTTTGAGAATTTTATGCGCCACATTTCAACCTACTTCAGGTTGGATAGTGCAAATGTTTTTTATTTAAATGTTCTTACCATTATCCCCCAACAAAACTAGGTCATGGCTTGTATGGTTTACTGTATGTAGGTACTTAAAGGCCGGCAAAAATTTTCTTTGCCCGGAGCGACTAAATAGACAGATCGGGCTCTGATATTAGTAAAGATTATATATTTTTCGTAGTTCCACTTCCGAAATTCGAGTATAAGTACCGTGACAAATAAATAGCTAATACTTTTTAACCTACTACATTCCAATTTCTACTGGTTGAATAAAGGTTATAACGTTATAAAGTTATAACTCATAGGTACCTATAATATTAGTGTTAACTAAGGTCAGTCAAAACAAACATTGCCTATACAGTATACTTTGTTAGTGGCTTCACAATGTATTGGAAATTATCATAGTGTCAATATAAATAAGCCGTCAAAACATACATAATATAGTACCAACGATAACCTGTTTTACTTTATAACTCTGCCTACGTGACATCCTAAGCATACAATATATTATTTTTAGTTGAGATCAACAACAGGAAGGGAATAACATTCGTATTTTTTACAATATTTACTGAATATTGTAATTTTAAAATTTTACAGCATTTTCAGTGACGAATAGACTACCCACCAATCCTTCGATCGTGGAAAAACGAGACACAATAGCCTTTCAATTGTTATCGCGAGCACCTGTGCTCGCGCGGGGCTTGATGGGTAGATCAAGTATGGAGAATCTACCAAAAAAATTGATGAATAGCCTATTCGGCACTTTATCGGAAAGTGGTGAAACAGGCCCTAATTATTATAAAAGGGTGTTGCCTCAAAATATGAAGAAAAAAATTTATTTTAGAATAATAATTGATAACTTAATATCAGAGTAGACAGAATTATAGAGTATGTCGACTTAGAACTGATGTTGAAATTTTTAAATTTGACGTATTATGACGAAAATCGTCGCTAGGATTGTTAACTTGTTATCTACGAATTTAAAACTATGACATATTCGCTGCACGTGTTCCTCTTTGGACGTATTGTTGTTTATGTTTTGGCACATGCGATTAAAATTGTCAGAATCCAATTTTGAAATCTTTATTTTAAGGATGTATATAACATTTATAAATTCAAAGATTCTGACCTAAATTCAAAATATATAGTAGAATAAAACATCCTGCATCGATTGATACCAAAAAATCAATACCTTGCCGACAAGTTATGTGAAATAATTCATTTTAAAATTTCCATGAATCATACGTAATTTTTGCCGGAAGTGGTACAATTTTTGAGAATTCGTCTGAATTGTGAACTTTGTATCAAAGATAAACGGCTAAAAAAACTACTTATCAATTTCTTTGTAAGATTTGCGATTTTTTAAGCCCAAAAAAAAGTGGGTTCACCGGTGATTCTGCGGAAATATTTCAAATTGAAATTTATGAAAACTTTACTTCGAAAAGGTAATGGCGATACAGCTGTGATAAGACATAATATTCGTTTCATTTCAATGCGCATGTGCAGCTTTCGCGCATGTGCAATAATAGAAATTTGAATCAATTTCTGTCAGATTTTGGCAAATGACACTAACACTGACACTAATTTTTAACTTTGCGCATGCGAAACGAATACGACCATTGACGACCATTGTGTTTGCGGTGGTCAAATAACATCTCAATTTTTTTCCATAATGATTAAATATCGAATAATTCCTTAAAAATCGATTATAAATAATCATTATAATTAATAATAAGTTTCTGGGTGTCCAGTTTTTGGAGTTTACTCCTTAAGAATCGATTTTCATATATAAGGCGCTCGGTATGAGAAAAATCCGAGGGGTAAAACCTACTAACAAGTAACGAAAATGTGTCACGTTTTTGGACGACGGAAACATTCTAATTTGGCTGTGAGTGTATTAAGACCATAAAGGTAATATACCTATCGGAATATAATATTATATAAAATAATATAATAATATAATTATATACTTCATATAATTATATAATTATATTATTATATAATTGGACGGCGTTATGTAATAACGAATCAAGCGACAAAATTTAAAAAAATGAGTTATGAATGCAGATCGATTCTAGGCATCATTAACTATGTATTCAGCTAATTTTGTGTTCGAAAGTCAATCCTAGTGCCTTATAATAAGGGGTGAATCAAGCGACATGTCAAACTTTGTTAGAAGTTTTGCACAATCTAGTTACGTATTAAAGAATTATGCGCCTAAGTTACTGTTACAAAATACACAAACAGGAATTTAAAATGCATAAACGAATTATATCCACAAAAGTTGTAGATAATCCGATTAAATTTATTCATTAAAAACGCAATAACGAACTAACCGCCTAATCTGGATTCATTCTGGCAGCAGATTTTGATATAGAAGATGAAGATTAGAAATAAAAGTGATTTCATTAATTTTTTATCACTGAGCGTTAAGTTTTTTGTTTTTTTTTTTATGTTGGAAAAGTGCAATTTTAATTATTATTATTATTTTTAACAAAAAATTAAAACCGACTTCCAAGGTAAAAACAATAATAACATTAATATGAACTAAAAAGTATTAAATAATTTTTACTATCTAATGGTGCCTTTTTCCGAATTCGGCTAAAACTCAACTATTTCTGTATTCAATCTTCATTATTTTGAAGTCGGTACCAGATAGCTGAATCTTCAGTCCTCTGACAGAATATTTGAAACTTTTGGAACTGGCACCGACTTCAAAATTATGAAGATTGAATACAGAAATAGTTGAGTTTTAGCCGAATTCGGAAAAAGGCACCATTAGATAGTAAAAATTATTTAATACTTTTTAGTTCATATTAATGTTATTATTGTTTTTACCTTGGAAGTCGGTTTTAATTTTTTGTTAAAAATAATAATAATTTCACTCTTTTTAGTTACACTAGTAGGTAAACCTTCGCGTATATTTTACGTATCTTATTACAATTTGTCAAGAGTCACAACTCACACTCACAAAATCATATATTATCAGTGAAGTGAACATATTGTGCTAAGTAATTTAACAATTTTAATGCTTCAAGCCCCAAGCGGTCACCGGCGATTGAGATAACAATAGAAAGGCTATTGTGTCTCGTTTTTCCACGATCGAAGGATCTATCAGATAAAAAATTGTATAAACTTGCATAGGATGTAGCGTAGCTACTCATAATATTTAATATTATCATAATTATTGACAGCTCCGTTCTTGTAAAGCGCTTATTCCACTTATCCTAGCTAGGAAGTCCTAGCTAGGATCCTAGCTTTCTAAATGTCATTCCACTTGACTAAATTTTTTCCGATTTAGGATCCTAGCTAGGATCCTAGCTTCTAAATGTTATTCCACTTGACTAAATTTTTTAGGACCCTAGCTAGGACTTCCTAGCTAGGATAAGTGGAATAAACGCTTAATCAAGAATTCAAATCGATACTTAGTGCGCCATCTATCGATTAATAAGTATAACTGATTAAAAAGACACTTAATGACTTTGTTTTGTCTAAATGCTCTTTTTAAAATAACTTTATTTTAATTCTATTTGTCTATTTAAATTTTATAAAGTAATTAGTAAAGTATTCGAGCTGTTGTCTGCCGCCACGCGCCACGTGGCGCGGCGGCGCGGCGACGCCGTCGCCTCTGCGGCGCCGACCGCCATGTATTAAACAAACAGGTGTTGTTATACAGTACATAATTATTATTATTAGTATATCCATACCTATGCCTTGTACTATTATTAATTCTGTGCCATGAGATATTGGTGACCTTAATGATGATGATGACGATGATGATGATGATGATGATTATGATGATGAATATGAATTGCATAGTAGCATATGCTTTCTGTTCTTAAAACAACGCCGAAACTCCCGAACGTGTATCTATAAGGAGTCAGGAGTTCTCTCAGCATCTTCGAAACCATGGTATACTTTGACCCAATATTTGACTTTTTGGTAGCATATTCTTAGTACACTTCACATAAAACCAAAATCACCATATGTTTCCATATAAATTTCGAGGAGTTCCCTCGATTACTCATGGATCCCATCATCAGGTCACCACTTTTGTGAACATGGTACCAAATTGGAGTGAAACCTAATACAACAAAACAAAAATTTCGAAAATCGGTTCACAAACGGCGGAGTAATCGTTGAACATACAAAAATAAAAAAAAATAAAAATAAAAAAAATATCCACAGCCGAACATATAACCTCCTCGTTTTTTGGAAGTCGGTTAAAAAGACTAGACGTCGCCCGCAATGCCGTTGTGCCAAAATTCGTTTATCGCGCGGGAACCGTACATTTTTCTGGGACAAAAAATATGCTTCGTCCTTTTCCGGGACTCAAAGTATCCGCATACGAAATTTCAGCAAAATCGGTTCAGTGGTTTGGGCGTGAAGAGGTAACAAACAGACACACTGACACACTTTCGCATTTATTATATTAGTTTCATAAAGGATAGCGAGACAAGCCAGTAATTATGTTATTTTGTGGTATTTGACTATAAAAAAACTATTCCAATTTATGTGTATTTTCGTAATCATTAAATACATACAATATCATCTTTAAAAAACTGTATAATTTTTGTTTAATTTGAGAAATTTGCATTAAAACATATGGATTTAATCTTTTATTGCACTTTATTTCACCCAAAATAAATCGTATTAAAGAATCAAACGACAGTAATGTAAAATCATTATCGAATTAAGCGGAAAAATGGCTGTATCTTTTAAAGTATATTCTACACAGTAATATATTCTATATTAATCTAAACTTTATATACATCTTAATTGACAGTAAAAAAATAATACACGTAACATAAATAATGAGCTCACAGCGACAATTTTAAGTTTAAAATCTTTGAAGCTTATTTTCTCGAATTCTCTCAAGTGTCGCTTAATCTGTTATTACATAACGCCGTCCAATTATATTATAATATTATATAAAATAATATAATCATATAATCATATAATATTATTATATAATTATATAATTATATTATTTTATATAATATTATATTCCGATAGGTATATTAACTTTATGATTTAGACGTACATATGGTATGATAGATACTCGTACTTAAGGAGTAAACTCCATTCGTGCGTTGGAGCTGACACACTTTTTTTACATATTTAGCACTTTCATAATTTAATTGGATGAACTACGGAATTTGATCTTATATATATCCTTAAATATTTCAAAATAAATTATATCAGCCAGCGCGAGGCACATTCCGTTCATAGTCCTAGTGAAACCCGACGAATTTGACAGATATTGAAACCTGTCCGTTTCTTTGCAGTCGAACTACTGGTAGTTATGTCTATTGTGTTAATATTATGGATTCTTATCAGATAACATTAGTGACACTCCCAAAACTTTGTTGTTTGCTTATCGGCTAAATTCAAAGTATTTCATATTATGTCTGGCTAGTTGATAAAAATATATTATAAGTCTAGGTAAACAAACAAAAAATATCATGCAACATTTTGATGACTACTCTACACAATAAAATTGTGATTCATTTTCCAATAACATTATAGTCATTAATTATTTCTGGAAAGCGTATTTCCTAAAAGTAGTGTTAATTTTTAGAGTTCCGTAGTCAACAAGGAACCCTTATAGTTTCGGTCTGTCCGTCCGTTTGTCTGTCTGTCTGTCTGTCCGCAGTTTTTCTCAGAGACTATAGGACCTACAAAGCTGTAATTTGGCATGAATGCACACATTAATGCTGCCGATAAGCTGGTACATGAAGTCTTAAAAAACATTTTTATGGCACCTCCCCTACACATCAAGCGGGGATGAAATGTTTTTTTTCGCGTCCACCCCATCTTGTGGGGTGTCGTTGGATAGGTTTTTTTAAAAATGTTATGAGTATTCGTAGATCATTTTCCCATTTAGGGATCCATTTGTGAAATATTAAGTTTTAAAGTGGAAAAAATTGATAGAGTCCAGTGTCCACGTGTACAGTACCTTCTACCAGCTAAACGGTTGCTTCTGGAAAAGTGAAAAAATTTACGAAAGTAGGAAATATGCTGAATTTAAAAGGAAAACTATCACGGCTAAAAAGACTTCATGAGTTATTGAGTAATAGTCGATCAACTAAAAAAAATGTATTCGGCGAAGTATGAAGGAACTTTTCGTTCAAATTCCTTTGAAGGTAACTGAGATGATGTTGTTAGTAGTGTAAAACACGTTATAAATGTACATTCATTGACCATACAAACATTTTAGCTATAAAAACTAGCGGTACTACGGAACCCTATATTGCGCGTGGACCGACACGCACTTGGCCGGTTTTTTTCAAATGATTTCATTTTAATTTTCAGTGATTAAAAGGAAGCTATTACTAATACAATAATATTATATTTTTATTTTGTCTACTTGTAAGTATGTACCTAATAAAGTTATTTTCTATTTAGTTCGAGTAAATCATAAGAATAAACTAAAGATAGATATTATTAAATCTTTTATTTTAAGAGTTGAACTTTGTATAACTAACTCTCCTTCTTAAATAAAAACCTACCCTGGAGTTCCACGAACATTTCAAGACTATTTAATTAGCCAAATCGATTCAGCCGTCCTCAAGTTTTAGAGAAACTAACAAATTTTAAAATTCATTATTATTTATACAGCGTGTAACAAAACTAAGTGATAAAACTTTCGGGTGTGTACAGTGTATGAGTCCCTTGTATAGAGTTCAGTGAGAAAGTAGCAGCGCTTAAAGAGTAACTTTTTTCAAAGTGGATCTATACAAGGGACACATGGTACATACACACCACTAGTATTATCACTTTTGTTACACCCTGTATAGATAGATTCTGTATCTAAAACCATTTTTTTCTGCGCCTATCTATCGAAAATGATTCATCGATTGATACTAATACTTCAATGACAATAATACCATAATCCGTTTAAAATTTTGAAACATTCAATCATCGTTATTGTTTCAAACAATAGTTGCAGTAATGAAGATCATTATTTTTACCTTAACTAACGGTTCGACGTACTGCAAGTGGGTTAAGAACACGCTGCAATACTATGGAATATTCTCGAACTAAACGCACATCATTAATACGCACCTAAGTCCAAACTGTGTCTACATTATATTATGTTAACAGTACTCTACATAAAATCTATGTCTGCAGGGTGTAACAAAACTAAGTGATAATACTTAAGGGTGTGTATTGTCCCTTATATAGTTTACTGTGAAAGTAGCAGCGCCGAAAGCATTTTTTTGTGTTTTGTATGGGCAAGCGGCCGCGCGTCATAAATGTTTCAATACAATGGTGAAAAAAAATTATTAATCTTTCAGCGCTGCTGCTTTCGCAGCGAACTCTTTATAGATCCATACACAATTAGGTACACACTACACACCCTAACGTCTCAGACGAAAAGTTGATTACAAATACCTATTTTGGTAAATAAGTAATTTATTCTAAAAGAAGTAAGTTTAAATAGAGGTTTCGAAAATATATCCATACCATACCACAGAATATATATTAGTTGTACCATACCACGGACGTGCGCCGCCAAGTTCCAGCAGGCCGCGCGCATGCCGTGCACTATTTACACGAACCGTTTCGGCGCACTTTTGACCCCCTTGTAGCTCAGTGACTATTGCGAGTGCAAAAATAAAATTATACGTACGTAATCATATACTAGTACTTACGCAATATACCAAATTTCATAGATATAGCGTTGTTACATCCTGAAATATGTCCTTGTAAAAATAGCTAATTTTGGCACTGACTCACTGACCGGTAATCAAAACCTCTAGGCCACTTCGAATTGTCCTAGCGCTACGAAATTTGGCACACAGGTTGGGTTTTATATGTAGATTAACAAAAAATTGAGAAATTTAAGAAATCGGTCAAGCGTGAGTCAGCTCATCTACGAATTTTAGGAAAAAATTCTTATGTAATAGTGAATACGTGTGGGATGAGGAGAGAGGGGTTTAAAAATATTGTCATGTATAATGCATACTGTATATCTTATAAATAAATACTGTTACCTTAAAAATTTGGCTTCTATTGATAGGTTAACAAATACTACTAGCGCCATCTATCGAAAATATTGTTTGTAAAATACTTTCAATAGATGGCGCTATCAAAGTTACTTTGAAACGCAGAATGACTTAGATTAACAATACATGCGGGTGTGGCACTATAAAAATAGACCGTACGATTTCTCGAAAAAAAGTATTGAAATCCCACCAAAAACATACCTATTAAAATGGAGCCAAGTTCCTATTGGCTAATTATTCGCCTTAAAAAAAGAGTTGAAATCCAATCCAATGCCAAGTTTAGATACACTTCAAAATCGATCATAATCATCATCATCAACAACCTGATCCTTAATACTTCTAAATTGGAACTTGGCAGGTTTTCATGATATACGTAGCATTTGATTAATTGCATAATTAAATTTAATATTTGGTATTTATGTGATCAAATCAACCTGCCAAGTTCAAATTTAGAAGTATTAAGATTCAGGCTGTTGATGATGATGATTATGATCGATTTTGAAGTGAATCTAAACTTGGCATTGGATTTGATTTCAACTCTTTTTTTAAGGCGAATAATTAGCCAATAGGAACTTGGCCCCATTTTTAACAGGTATGTTTTTGGTGGGATACTTGATATAGCTGAACCAGATTCAAGAATCAAGAGAAAGGTTAGGTGAAATTCGCATGAAAGTTTATATTTTATTCCCTGCGTTACTTCTTGATTAGCTTTCAGAATCTAAGTAGGTGTTGGCGACTGGCTGGACAGACGCCAGCCAGTTCTGATTTTTGAATATTTGTTTACTTTTCTATGTCACATTTTTTCGTATTGACAATTTATATTTTCGATGTATTTTTGATTTAGTCTATGGGTCTAAACACACTAGGCTGAATTACGCTGGCGTAAATTCCGCCGCGTTTAAATTGCATACAAAATACGTGCCGAATACTAGGGGTGATACACTATTACGTCGCGTTTTGTATGCGCTTAAGACATTTGCGGCGGAAATTACGCCGGCGTAATTCAGCCTAGTGTGTTTAGACACTATGAACTGTCTCTGAACCTTGAATATTATAGTTGTCGCTTCACATCAGTGTATCATTTGGTAGTTATTAGTTATCCTCGTTTTCATACATATAGTCCACCTTTCGCATCGCTATCACTAGGGATCAAAATATCTATGAAATGTAGTAGTTGTCTTGCTTGAAAACAACTCCCCGTGGGTAAAATTTGCAGTATGGCAAAATTCTTCCAATCTATACTGGGTACGAATATGAACATAAGTAAAAGGCGTAAAAGTACTACTAGTAATACTACTAGTAACTTATACAAGTTAGCTAGCTAGGTAGGCATGTTTTGATGAGTCCGGCACAGACAACCGTTGGTAAAGTTGCGGTGGGTTGATCGTGCACCATAGGGTTTTAGTGGGTAGTTCCTCGGGGACTCCCACGTACCCCGGCCGATGTCCCCAATCCACCATAGGGATGCGTAATGCATTTCCCCATGTAAAAAAAAGGTAGTGGTCACAAAGGCCCGTTCTTGAGATAGGTATTCCCTCTCAAAAACGGTAGAGATTACCATAGACATTATAACGATTTTCAAAATGTAGGAATTTTGGTAGACCGTATTATTTAACAAGACTCAATTCGGTATAATTCTTAGTTTCCTTTTTATTTACACGCGTAATTATCGCAAATTTTTAATTATACATAATCCGTGTTACATAATTTTATATGAATAGGCATTATCCGGTGGACACCAAACCAGACCCGAGTGAAAGTGAATTTCAAATGACTCTGGAAAGTATTGAACAGAGTTAAACTTGATATTCAATATTATTTAAAAGTGGAACGTTGTGAGACTGGTTTGCAAGTAAAAAGCTTTGTGGGAAGCAATTAAAAAAATATCACTGTAAATCTAGCATCTTCGGCATCTGGACAGGCCAAATGTATACGGCAAATAGCCGAACAAAACCGATGATCCACTAAGTACTTACTAGTGCAATACGTAGTTTATCACTATAGTCGTGTACAAAACAAAAAACGAAGAATACGGCTTTTGCTGAACCAAAGATTTCCTTTGATAGTATTGATCTTTATATCCCTAAGATGGGTTTACGATGTGGAGCCACCTGAATATTTCATGCAGGTGGGGGAGGGGGGGTTTTAGCTTTAACAAGGTATGAGGTCAATAACTGCGTGGGATTTAGGTATATAGTCGAGTTTGGTATCATTTTCGATTGAATCGAATGTTTAAATGCCAATTTTGGAATAATATTTAGATAAAAGATAGTAAAAATAAAATAAAATAAAAAATTTAGAATATATGATTTTCAACCAAAGAAAACGCTGTTGACAGTTCTTAATTAATATAAGGAGGCTGATAGCTGCATTATTCTGCATGCCAAAGATATGGTAATGAATGGAGCAATAAACATATTAATAATACTAGACGTTCCGCGCGACTTCGTCCGCGTAAATCTGAAATTTCACAGAAATCGTATATTTTTCACAAATTAATAGCCCAGGTCACACGTAGTCTACTATATATTCGTGTCAAATAACATAAAAATTGCTCCAGTAGTCTGTGAGATAAATGCCCTTTCAAATAATTTTCCACGTTTTTTTACATTTTCCTCTGTATCTTTGCTCTTATTGGTCTTAGAGTGATAAACTATAGCTTATAGCCTTCCTCGATAAATAGACTATCAAACACTGAAAGATTTTTTCAAATCGGGCCAGTAGTTCTTGAGATTAGTGCGTTCAAACAAACAAACTAACCAACAAACTCTTCAGCTTTATTTTCACATTTTCCTCTGTATCTTTGCTCTTCTTGGTCTTAGAGTGATAAAATATAGCTTATAGTCTTCCACGATAAATAGGCTATCAAACACTGAAATATTCCTTCAAATCGGATGAGTAACTCCTGAGATTAGCGCGTTCAGGCAAACAAACTCTTCAGCTTTATAATATTACTAGACGTTCTGCGCTGCTTCGCCCACGTAAATAAGATATTTCACAGAAAAATTTGTCCACAGTAAATAGCCTATGATCCTTCACGTTTCTACTTTTTATCTGTGCCAAATAACAGAAAAATTACTCCAGTAGTTCGTGAAATAAGCCCTTTCAAATATTTTCACCCGTTTTTTCCACATTTTCCTCTATTTCTTCGTTTATATTAGTGTTAGCGTAATAAAATATAGCCTATAGCCTTCCTTGATAAATGAGCTACCTAACACTGAAAGAATTTTTCAAATCGGACCAGTAATTACTGACTCATACTAAGACTAGCGCGTTTAAATAATGCTTCTTCTTCTTCTTTTTACGTTGTTTAACATCTTTATTGTGCAAATATGAGTCCTAAAATGAATAAAGCATTCTTAAGTCATCCGAATATGGTACCAAACTTGGAATAGTACCATAATTAATGCCTCTATACAAATTGAGACTCTATTTTCCTCCAGAGCAGAAGCTGCTAAAATTTAAAAAAAAATACATCAAAAATCGCGGTGGCTCCACATCTTAAATCCATCCTTGGGCCATAAGGACCAATCCTACCAAAAGAAATCTTTGGTTCAGCAATAGCCGTATAATTTACCGTACACACGCAACTACTAGTTTATGTTCTTAATTTAAACTTCGGCTGTTTCCGTATCCTGTCGGCCCACCCTGCCCGGCAGGGTTATCACGTAAAAATTTAAAATAGCGATCAACAATCCACTAGTAATAATCGCGCGAGCGATTGCTGGGTATAAAAACAATGATGTCATGTATAGAGATCGATTGCAATCGTATTGTTTTGGCTGATACTTGATACGAAATTGCGATTTTGGAGCAATTATCGCGCAATAATTGCTATCGCATTGCTCTCGCAAGATAGGTACGTGATACCGCGGCCGGGCAGTTCAGATGCCGAAAACGATTTATGTACTTATACCATCGAGAAAATTGATTCCTATGCAGTTGACGGACCTACGGCATGTGGTCGGCTTATGTCAATTCAATGTTAGATGTGATCGGTCGGCTGGGTTTGACGTAACGCGACCAAATTACTTAGGTCCGCCATCTGCCTAGGAATCAACTTCTCTGATAGTACAATTGAATTGAAATTTAGAATGCTTCAAAAGTAGATGATTTGCAGGTGATTCTAGATGTCAGGCTGATGCTTCTAGATTTAATTAAAATATAACACATAAATTGGACTCAGTTGATACGCCTCAATTTAGCACAATGGTTTGGAATTTCTGAATTCTGATAATCTGGAATTGAGATTAGAATTTCAAAGTGATGTGAATGTGACGTGAAGTGATTCATGTTTAATTCAATTATAGAGAAAATTTGAATCTAATAAATACAAGAATCTCCAAAAAGAAAGAAGAAAGAAAGACAAGAAAGTCCAAAAAATCTCTAACCTTACTTTTTTGGGTTACGTAGTTTTTATTAATATCTAAAATACACCGATTTCGTCACTGACACACTGATGGTCATCAAAATGTTTGCCTACTTCCTGAAGTGCTAGAAAGCTGAAATTGTAATTTTCGTCCCTCATCCCCTAAAATGGGGGTGAGTGGAAGTTGACCCTCATAGAGTTGGTTTCCGATGTGCCAGATAGTTTATATTCTCAGGATATAATATCAATAATATATTTATTGAACATACAAAGTCTCAATTGAATAGGTCTAATACTTTATATTTTATTGATATCTGAAATACGCCGAAATTTGGTTATACGCCGTAAAAATATAAGTTTAGTATGGGGTAATGGAAGTTTAAATGAGACTTTTACCAATTTTATGAATAAGGAAATGAAAGTTTACACGGGATGGACAAGTTAAAAACCTCTTAATAAAAAATAAACACTAAAAAGACTAAAAAGACTGCCTAGCAAGTAGCAACTTACAAAAAGGACTGAAATCCCACCAAAAACATTTCATGTAAAATGTCCTCGACGACCACAAAAGCGTTTGCCCTGTGAAAAAGACATCAGATCGAATGTAGAGCCAAGCTTCTGAATCGACGCGGCCTAACTGTATCGACCCTAACTCCAACAAATTTTACATATCAGTTGTATACTCACTATCAGTGTAGAATTTGTTGTATGGCTTGGCTGCTTCGTTACTTACTTCAGATCAGAAACTAAATATTCGCCTCATCTCTACGACGACGGTAGCGAAATGGCGAAGCCATACATACTTACTGATATGTAGAATTTGTTGTACCTAGTTATATAGGATCGATAGAGTTAGGCCGCGTCGATTCAGAAGTTTGGCTCTACATTAGATCTGATGTATTTTTTACAGGGCAAACATTTTGTGGTCGTCCAGGACATTTTACATGAAATGTTTTTGATGGGATTAAGTTTTAAAGTGGAAAAAATCGTTAAAGTCCAGTGTCCTCCCCTTCTACCAGCTAAACGGTTGCTTCTGGAAATGTGTAAAAATTCACGGGAGTAGGCAATATGCTGAATTTAAAAAAAACAGGAAACGGCTAAGAAGACTTCATGAGTAATAGTCGAAAAACAAAAAATATATACTTGGCGAAGTATAAAGGAAATTTTCGTTCAAATTCCTTTGGAAGTATCTGAGATGATGTTGTTAGTAGTGTAAAACACGTTATAAATGTATATTCATTGGCCATACAAAAAATAAAAAAAAAAACTTGCGGTACTACGGAACCCTATATTGCGCGTGGCTCGACATGCACTTGGCCGGTTTTCTTAAGTCTGCTGTCTGTCGTTATTCGTGGCATCGTAACATTTAAACAGGTGAACTGAATTTGATCCAGTTTTTTTTATTTACTTAAAAGTAATGATCGAGTTTGTTCTTCTTAGCGATAGTTCCATCTCTCACACTGCTAGAAATTTGGCGGTTTCAAAGAACTTTATTTGCAAACCAAATTATACTCCAATATAAAGTCCAAGCAACTTTGACTACAAAGTCAGAGTTTCTACGTGGGTTTTTATTTATCTTTATTCATCATCTTTCCAGGCCCCCTAGCCCATGGCGTGCCAGGCGAGGTCCGCGGCATGTGGGCTGCTTACCAGCGCTGGGGGCGGCTGCCGTGGGCCTCGCTCATACAGCCCACCCTGGCCTTCTGCGAGACCGGCTTCAACGTGTCGCAGGTCATGTACGACATGATCACCGTCGCGCCGTACGCTAAGGACGATCCGATTTTGAGGTAGATCATGTTCATAGGTGATAGGACACCCGGCTCCCACACAAAACTGCGAATTCGTGCGAATTCGCATCGCAATGTAACATTTTTGGTATATATGAGTTTTGTCGCAGATATTTGCGATGCGATTTCGCAGTTTTGTGTGGGAGCCCATAAAAAGCGTCTTTATTGATACAGGTATAAAAAAATATATGCATAAAACGGCTATATAGGTACTTAAAACTGTATACGCCTAATCTAAAGAACCTTCCTGAATAAAGAATTATAAAGTAAAATTAATACTTTTAGATGAAACTTGATCGCTGTAGGAATTAACGTATTACAATTTACAACATAATATGAATTTCAATATGTACATTGTACTGGTTCCTATTTAGGCAGCATTGCGAGCTAATTCTAGATTAGGTACATTAAAAAGTGTGCTATTGATTGCTGTCATGTTATACTAGCTAGAAAACATTGTTAGCAGCTGAACATTCAATATAGGTATTAAGTCCGTCTTACACATCTGTTCGTCTTACACATCTGATCAAAACCACTTTCTAGGCGTCAGCTCTTCGACACAAATAAGAATAAGTTCCATCCCCCGGGCACGACGGTCAAACCCAGCGCAGAGTGGTGTAGGACTTTGAAGATCATCGCAGAGAAGGGGGGTGATGATCTATACAATGGGACATTGGCTGTGGAGCTGCTGGATGATTTGAAGAAAGCCGGCAGCATCATCACAGCTGATGACTTGAAGAATTACAAGTTAGTTTTATTATTTTTTTACTTTGGTGGCTCTATTAGATGATGGACTTAAACTGCTACACCTACGACCTGCAAACCTTCAAGAGGAGAGCGTGTTCCCTCCCAAAAGGCCGGCAATACATCTGCAGCTCTTCTTATGTTCAATGGGTGACCCGTTTGCTTGTTTGCCCCCTTATTTTATAAAAAAAACTTGCTTTTTAGAGAGGCTCCGCTCGTAGCGGGGACGCATTTTATCTAACAAATTGTGGGATATTCAATTTTATGACAAAAATCAAAAATTCTTGGATATTCGTGAATGCTTACAAATTGTTACATGAGGCATAGCCAAGCATATCAGTGAGTAGATTCATAATAAAGTGTCCCAAAACCAATCAATGTTATTAGCAAATATTCGTCAAAGGAACTTTTAGATGGTATTATCAGTAAAATTACCAGAAGTTACGAACCGGAATGACATTTACCTACCCAACACGGGGGCTGGCCTTGAAATACAATAATATTATGAACTTATCACTAATTGATAAACAGAATTCGATAAAGGCATTGCGACACAAGTTTGGTATCAACTAGATGACTCCCGCAACTCCGTTGCGCCAAAATACATTTTATTTTATTTCATTTTTATTTACTGTGAAAACCAACAGCTTATATACAAATAAAATTTACAAAGAGCGTTTTACATACAATAAAGCCAATAACATGTTTCCCATATATCACAATAGTGCAGTACAAACTAAAAAAATAAAAATAACTAAAATAACAAAAGCACATTAATACAAAAAGTCAATAAAGAAGAAACTGGTCGAGAAGACTCAATATGTACAGTAATTGTAGTTAATTCAATGTTAAGATAAATAGCTAGCTAAAAAAAAAAAATACGTAAAATAAAATAAAATAACTCTCAGTATACTACACATAAAAATATGGCTTTTTTATTTAAATAATTTTTAATAAATATTAATTTTAACAAGCAGTAATATTCTTTTAGTCAATGTTTCAGGCTTTTTACCGATTTTATTACTTGACTTCTAAATTTAGCTTGTGAATAAGTCAATATCATTGAAATGTTTATTATATATGAGTGATACGTGCTAGGACAGAATTTTGTGCGTAATTGGTTTGATGTAATGGAACATGCACTAGCGGGGTCTTACGGGTTCGGGATTTTGGGGTTCGACATGAAATTTGAGAAACAAGGTGTGGACAATCTATCCTATTATTTAAAATATCGTAAAGAAATCCCATATCCAGAACAATGCGCCTCTGCTCTAAAGTTAACAGATTATGTCCATCACAGGCATCTTCATAGACATCAAAGAATTTGTGGCTTTTATACACACACCGGCATATTTAGCGGAACATAAAAAAAAGGTTTGATATAAGTATCATATAAGGTTGCTGGCTGGTTTATACGTCATTTAATTAAAAAAAAATAATTTCAAATTAGGAAAACAATTGAACATCACATTTTATGCAATTGTTTTAATTTTATTCGAATATACCTTATGTAGAGCGAAGTTCGAGTATTTCTCCCTTCTGAATTTTATTTAATTTTTTCATTCAAATATTGTTTTTTTGTAAAAAAAATTTAATCTTGTATCTTTTTGGAGTTGAGGACTGAATTATGCCTGACTTAGCCCCAACGGAGATTGCCAGGGCACTCGAAATGCGAAGATTTGGTCTAACATACAGATTAATAGCCAGACATCTTCGTCGATCGATTTCAACGGTCCATCGCAGTGTCAAACGATTCAGGGAGACTGGAACTTATGTGAGAAGAGCAGGACAAGGCAGAAAAAGACGCACTTCGAGTAGGGATGATCGTTTCATTCGGCTTCGTGTACGTAGGAACCCCCGTTTGACGGCCGTCCAAGCCCGACATGAGTTAGAAGCAGTGCGGGGAGTAACCGTAAGTGAGCGTACGGTACGAAGAAGGTTAGAAGAATCTGATTTGGGTTCATTTGTGCCCGCCAAGGCTCCAAGGCTCGAGGTAAATCATCGTAGAAACAGGTTAACTTTTGCTCAGGAACATCGACTTTGGAATGCGGACCAATGGAGTAAGGTATCGTTTAGTGATGAGTGTAGAATTCTCTTAAATCAAATTGACGGCAGGCAAAGAATATACAGACGCAAAAGAGAACGTTACATTCAGACAAATTTTGAAACTACAGTTGCAAACGGTGGTGGATCAATAATGGTTTGGGCGGGCATTTGTTTGGGAGCTCGCACAGACTTGGTAGTGATTGACAGAGGGAGTCTGACTGCGGACCGCTATATCAGAGAAGTTTTAGAAGAAAATGTCGTACCGTTTGCCCCATATATCGGTGACGATTTCGTTTTAATGCAGGATAATGCTCGGCCGCATACCGCTCGGGCAACTCAAGCTTATCCTAATGATATGAATATCACAGTTATGGAGTGGCCGGCAAGATCACCGGATATGAACCCAATAGAGCACGTTTAGGCCTTGCTGAAAAGAAAAGTTAAGTCAAGAATTCGAGCTCCTGCCAACGTGGGTGAACTGCGAATCGCCGTAGTTGAGGAATGGAGGAGACTATCCCAGGAGACCATCGATAACATAATTCTCAGTATGCCTAGACGGTTAGAAACTTTAATAAGAGCACGTGGAGAAAATACGCGATATTAGTCACCATTTTTTAAATTTAATTAATTGTTATTTTAATAATAATTTTCACTTTTCCCGGTTACATGAAAAGTTCAAAAATGGACCATTTTTCACAAATAGCCTTTACTCGCAAATTTTGTTCATAATGTGATCTAATTTTAAGTAAAACAAATGCAATTTTAAATAACAAAAGAAGTGTAGTAAGTAGATTTTAAAATAAAACCATATTTTTTAAATTATGGACCTTTTTTTTGTGTTCCGCTAAATATGCCGGTGTGTATAGTTCAGGTGATTAATAAACATATTTTGTATTCTCTCTAATCTGCTTTTGTAAATAATGTAGTTTGGAGTCCAAATAGGACAACTATATTCCAGTACACTCCTGACATAAGCTGTAAATTTGAAAAAGATTTACAGCTACGCAGAATAAATCCAAGGTTTTTGTGAGCTTTGGAGATAATATTTTCAATGTGGTCTGAAAACATGAATTTACCGTCTAAAAAGACACCCAAATCACTGACACTTCGTTTTCTTTTAATAACGATTCCATCAAAGTTGTAGTGATTAGTAACAGGATTAGGTTTTCGAGTAAAGGTGATGCACTCACATTTACCCGAGTTTACTGTGATGTTGTTCAAAGCATAATATGAGAGTAAATTGTCTAAATCGTTTTGAAGTAGAATACAGTCCTTATGTGTTCTAATTTTAAGAAAAACCTTTTTATCGTCTGCGTACATTAGATACTTTGAGTTTTTTATGTAAGATCCTATATCATATAGGTACGCATTGTAAAGGAGTGGACCCAAATGAGAGCCCTGGGGAACGCCAGTGGGAACAATAATGAAATCCGAGCGATAGCCACCCATGACCACAGCTTGAGACCGGTTTGACAGATAGGATTTCATCCATCGTAACAATTCTCCGTGAATGCCGAGAGCCTGTAACTTCTGAAGAAGAATATTGTGGTCTACACGATCGAAGGCTTTCTCAAAATCCGTGTATATTACGTCAATTTGCCCACCACCTTCCATATTTTCTAAGATGTAGTTAGAGAAACAAGCCAGGTTAGTAGTAGTCGAACGACCTTTTAAGAAGCCATGCTGTTCATTAGGTATAGAACGATGTAAGATGGTATATATATAATTGTAGACAATTTTTTCGAGAACTTTTGCCGGTATATTCAATATATAAATGCCTCTGTAATTTATTATGTCCATGCGCGATCCCTTTTTATGTATGGGTACTATTTATTTGGGCAGCTTTCCACTTACGAGGAAAGATTCCCTCCTTTAAAGATCGATTATATAATATTGTTAGGGGAAGAGAGAGCGAATCGGAGCAACGGGACCAAAATAAGGCAGGCATCGCTGCCTGCTCCCTTGTTAGTATCAAGAGATTTTAAAATTTTCATGACTGCAGATTTTGTAGTTTGAATATTAGAAACTATGTCAGTGCATGAATGTGTTAATTGCGGAAAATTTTGAGGCCCAGAAGGTGTTCCGAATACGCTTTGAAAAAAAGAACTAAAAGCGTCACACATTTTTTTGGCCGTCTGTGTACTCCGTTCCATTTAATCTTAGTTTTTTGGGATAAGCTGAGCCACCCCACAGCGTTTTGACATATGTCCAAAATAACTTCGGGTGGTTTTTTATATTACGTTCACAGTTTGAGGTATAGTCACGAAGACAACCCTTTTTAATCCGATGCTCTCTCGACCTCAATAAAGAAAACTCGTCTTAATCTAATTTGTTTCCAAATTTTTTCCAACGGGAGTGCGCCTTAGCTTTTTCTTTAATAATATTTATAAGTGCGGGCGAGTACCACTTTGGGTATGATCGTTTGCCCGAGATTCGACTGAGGGGTACGTGTAACTTGACACAGCGATTAATAACATCGTACATAAAGTCTACAGCTTCATCCAAGGTGCCCGTAGACAGGACTGACCAATCGAACTCTTTGAAGTGTTCATTTATCGATGTATAAGGTGCCTTTCTAAAATTAAACTTCTGGGCATCGGCCTCGCGCAAGGGTGTGATGTTTAAATCCAGTACGGTAAATGAAAAAGAGGGGTGAGCACGATCCTCGCTGAGAAGGGGTACAGAGACACGGGTTAAGTTCAATGGGAGATTTGAAAAAACATTAAGAGTGGGCTGCACCAACTAACTTTGACTTTAACTTTAACTTTAACCTTTAAAAACTTTAACTTTAACCTTTTTAAAAATTGACAGAAATCGTATGAGTATGAGGGGTGTTTGGACGCCATATTTAACTTTAACTTTAACCACGCCTCTGGTGCAACCCACCCTTATCGTGCAGGAACCGTACATTTTTCCAGGATAAAAAGTATCCTCTGGCCTTTTCCGGGACACAAAATATCTCCGTACCAAATTTCAGCAAAATCGATTCAACGGCTTAAGCGTGAAGAGGTTACAGACAGACAGGATTTCGCATTTATAATATTAGTATCGATTTGGCTGATTCAACCCAAAATAAACAGAATCGACATTTCTAGAATATGGAGCAGAAAAACAGGTAGCACCTGTTTAATGTAAACAGTATACGCCTGAGTCAGTAAGTTTTAAAAACATTGGATGATGAAATATTGTTGAAATTGTTGAATATTATGCCATTTTCTTGCACTTCACGACCTGCAATACAATGCAAAAGCTATGATTATAGATCTATTTGCTCTTTGATTTATTGCTGTAAAATGTTGTTATAATATTATTAACAGGGTAATTTTACAACGCTTTAGAGACCTACTAGTCGTCTTAAAAAATAACTACCACCTAGATACTTATAGACTAGAACAAGGCTGCTCAACCCCAGGCCCGCGGGCCACATTATGGCCCGCGAAAGAATTTTAAATGGCCCGCGCAAGGAAGTTTTGAATATCCCGCAAAACTGAAAAATCCCGCCTAATTGGCTGCCGCGAAGGATAATATACAAATTTTCATAAATCCTTTATTAACCAGTTTGACTGACATAGTTAGTTATCCAGCCAATATTCAGTTAGAACTCGTTGAACTGCAAAATCATCAATCATTGAAAACCCTTTTTGTCGAAAAAATGCCGTCGAAACCTCAAAATTCTTCAGAAGATTTTGCAGATTTCTGGAAATTGGTACCAAAAGAAGACTTTCCTGAAATAACTGATCTAGCGTTACAGTTTTTATGTAGTTTTGGATCATTATATGTCTGTGAAAAAGTGTTTTCAGACCTTAATTAGGTATGTTAAAAATAAATAACTGAGGGACATATTTCTTACTTGTTGCTATTGTCAACATCAGATTTATCACCCAACACAAACAAATTGTTAAAAGACATAACAATAAAGAAACAACAACAATATCAAAAAATAAATTTATACTTATATAACCCATTGAACTTTGATTGGTATTAATTATTATGTTTAACTAGCTGTCCCGGCAAACGTTGCTTTGCCATAACATGAAGTTAAAAGTATTTCGCCCATATTATTTTATTGAAGTGACTAAATAAGTATGTCGCCATGGCAACGTCGATCGCTATCCCGTCGCATAAACAATGGTCGCCGTCAGTCTCAGGTTGTAATAATTTACTGTTATTTATTCAACAAATGCACTTATCAATATATAAAGTACCCAGTAGCCGATTCTCAGACCTACTGAATATGCATATAAAATTTGGTAAAAATCAGTAAAGCCGTTTCGGAGGAGTTGTTGGACTAACATTGTGACCATTAATAAATTTAAAAAAGTAGTTAAAGAACGTTTGTGTGCCAAAGCCTATTATTATAAGGTCAATGATTTCATAAACGATGGCACACCTTGGGAGTAGGATGGCTTCTTGCAAGGCTACTTCTACATTATTCTAGTCTATATATTATATCAAGTCCTATGACTTACAATTATGTATGTGGATATTGTATATAATATTAAGTTACAAAATTGTAAACTTTATTTTAAAAGATTAATTTTTTCTCGCTTTTTTTGGTAAAAAAGTGGGCCCCGTGCGAGTTTCTTACGCCGGTTCTTCTCGCCGGGTTAGTTCCCGAACCGGTGGTAGGCATCATGTAGGACATTCTGAAAATATTTATTTTAAAGTTATTCAGAAATAAAACAATTTTGATTTGATTTGATTTGACACGAGAATTTTATATATAAGATTAAGCCTGAGTTCATGGCCCGTTACAAAAGTCGGAATCCACCGTTTGGCCCCACTGTAAAAAAGGTTGAGCAGCCTTGGACTAGAACGAGTCGGCGCATGAGTACCGGAAACTATTCCACCTCATTTTTTTTATGCGATCCTCTTCAAATTGCCCTCCTGATGATATAAATGCATGTTGCCATGGTGCAACCCGGTGCCATATTGTTTAAACAAACATTGTTTAAACAATTGCAAAGAATTGTTGTTTGTCAACCGGACAGTTTTTTTATATTCTTTATTGAAATACCAATAAAAAAGGTCCTATGACTTTTCACGACAAAGTTAATATTTTTAAAGATATGAATTTTTAAAGGTTCGAAAAATCTCAAATTTGGGTACTTTTGACCCTTGAAAAATATATTTAAAAAAATATTAATGTCTAAGTTATATATTTTTTTTAATTCTTTATACAATAGGTAATAATATCGTTAATAGAGATTTTGTGAAATTTTCAAGTTCCTAGCTGTTACCATTATTAATTACGAGCAAAAAAGGCCAAAAAATCACGTTTCTTGTATGGGAGCCCCCCTTAAATATTAACTTTATTTTTATATAGTATTTGTTCTTATAGCGGCAATAGATTGTATACACAATCTGTGAAATTTTCAGAAGTAACTAGCTATAGCGGTTTTTGAGATACAGCCTGGAGACATACAGACAAACGGACAGACAGTATCTCAAAAACCGCTATAGCTAGACTTCTGAAATTTTCACAGATTGTGTATATAATCTATTGCCGCTATAAGAACAAATACTATATAAAAATAAATTTAATATTTAAGGGGGGCTCCCATACAAGAAACGTGATTTTTTGGCCTTTTTTGCTCGTAATCAATAATAGTAACAGGCACTTGAAAATTTCACAAAATCCTTAATTGTATTTTAACTTTAATAATTAATAATAAAATTAAAATAAAGTAAATGTTTAAGTGGGGCTCCCATACAAAAAAACAAAATTTTTTGTCTTCTTTTGCTAAGATAAAAAAAGATGTAAACAATGAAATTTTTTAAAATCTCTACTAGCAATATTATTAACTATTGTATAGAGAATTTAAAATATATATTACTTAGACATTATAATTTTTTAAAATATATTTGAGATTTTTCAAACCTTTAAAAATGCATATCTTTAAAAATATTAACTTTATCGTAAAAAGTCATAGGACTTTTTTTATTGGTATTTCAATAAAGAATATTAAAAAAAATTGTCCGGTTGAAAAACAACAATTCCTTGCAATTGTTTAAACAATGTTTGTTTAAACAATATGGCACCGGGTTGCACCATGGCAACATGCATTTATATCATCAGGAGGGCAATTTGAAGAGGATCGTATAAAAAAATTGAGGTAGAATAGTTTCCGGTACTCATGCGCCGACTCGTGCTGGTCTATTATGTTTCATATTTCAATTTGCACAAGTTGGGATTTGACATTCATTTAGGAATATTTTCTCTTTTGTTTTAACTAAAACCATTAATTTTATAAAATATTTTTGTAATATTTAGCATAGACTGCATACTTAGTTCTAAAATCTTTCTATAAAACATGATACGAATATAAAAATACGTGAATGTACTCCAATAAACCGAGTAAATAGATAGGGTATATAAATAGTTAAGTAGATCACGGGCCACGGCAGCTGTTGCCGACTGTTTTATTATTGTTATCGCCAATTTCTAGCCCAAAATGAATGAAATATGAGAAAACATGTGCTACTTTTCGGCTTATAACTAAGTTATAACTTCTTATGTGAAGATAAATGAGTCATGTTGGTTACAAAAGATCGATGTTCTTTGTTTTGATTCAAACTTGATTAGTGGCATTTTGTGGAATCGGTTTCATTGTTCTCTGAACTTTCTGCGACTGGTTTTTAGGGTTCCGTACGGCGTACCCAAAGGGTAAAAACGTGACCCTATTACTAAGTGTCTAAACACACTAGGTTGAATTACGCCGGCGTAATTTCTGCCGCAAATGTCAAACGCATACAAAACGCGACGTAATAGTGTGTCACCACTCACCCCTAGTATTCGGCCCGTATTTTGTATGCAATTTAAACGCGGCGTAAACGCGGCGGAATTTACGCCGGCGTAATTCGGCCTAGTGTGTTTAGAGTTTAGACCCTAAGACTTCGATGTCTGTCCGTCTGTCCGTCTATCTGTATGTCTCCAGGCTGTAACTCAAGAACGGTAATAGCTAGAGAATTTAAATTTTCACAGATTATGTATTGCTGTTGCCGCTTTAACAACAAATAAGTACTTAAAACTTATTAAATTAAATATTTATTTCCCATACAACAAACATGATTTTTCAAACATTTTTTTCCTCGGTATCAATGATGACAACTGATTGGCACCTGAAATGTTCACAAAACACTCAGCTGTATTTCGACACCAACAATTATTTATACTACGCTAACTCGATTTTTGGGTAAATCCGTTTTTTTTTTACACCAAGTGGCTTAAAATGTGGTGTTTTACATATAATAAAAAAAAAAGTGCATAAATATATAAAAATAACAAAGTTACGAATGTTAAAAAACGCTAAGTATACGTTATTTCCTCTCGTCTTACTATCTCACATAGGTGCCGACTGCCGACCGAAGCACCCAAGGGCGGTCTGTAGCTGCGAGAGACGAGAAAAGACAGTGCACCGGTCTTTCAGTTGACCCATTCTTTTAGACCAGGTCGAATGAATGTGAGCAGGTTGAACTGACTTGCGGCTACTCTAGTGTCTAACCCAAAGTACAAGCGCTCGAAATTTGGCCCTATTCCGCCATCGCCGGATATTGTCAGGTGAAGGGTCCTGTATCGCGTTTTATTTAAGTATTCTGGCTGAAATCTGGCATTACCAGAGCACTTCGGCCAGTGAGGCAGCCTCCAAATCCCAGGGCACAACTCATTGCTTACTTGGAATAATAGGCTGATGCCGTGCGTACCCCCAAGCACGTAGAGGTTCCGCCTTCTTTTGAGTTTTTCGAATCATTTGTAGGTATTTGACCTTCAATCTGTTCTATGACTCGGATAACAACGTTGGGATCGATTTCTTATTGATACAAAAATCACAATATTTTACTATTTTTGCTCTATAATGGTACGGAAGTCGGAACCCCTCGTGCGCGAGTCCAACTCACACTTGGCCGATTTTTGAAGCTCTTTCTTAAATTCCTAGTGATCGTGAATCATGCCCGATTTCTCCAACTGCATCTTAACTTTGAGTGTCCCCTAGCGGCCTTTGAGGATTTCTTAAATGTTCACCAACGTTTATTATGCCTTCTGTCCTAATAAAGACTTGGTCGAGGCATAAGGATTGGTATAAAAGCATCAGAATCGATCTCTAAAGGACAGCACTTATATTGCCAGTGTGGTTGGTAGGAACTGGATGATAAAATAATAAATAGGACTTCCTTCATATTGTTATATGTATCAAGTTATCAACTACTCAGGCAAATGGCAATATCTTAAGTACTTACCAGAAAAGGCAGCCAATTTATTAAATTGCGTTTTTTCATCTTTCCAGAGCAAAAGTGACAGACCCGATAGCAGTGAAGTTAGCTAACGGTGACACTCTCTACACGCCTCCTCCGCCGAGCAGTGGCGCGGTGCTGGTCAACATCCTCAACATCCTCAGCAGCTACAACTTCACAGCAGACAGTATCAAAGGCCTCGACAATGAAGTTCTCACATACCACCGGATAATAGAGGCGTTCAAATACGCGTATGCGGTGCGGACGAAGCTTGGGGATACCGACTTCTTGGATTTGCGCGAGGTAGGCAGTCAAGTATTTTGGAATAGCAAACCTTATTATACGTGTGGTAGAATTTAAATCAGAATTCGAATGGTGACAGTCAGAAGTCCTATAGGTACGATCGGATTATAGAAATCTTCAAATAGGTACGCGTATGCGATGCGGACGAAACTTGAGAATACGGACTTCTTGGATTTACACGAGGACCGAGGTACTTATCAGGTAGGCAGTCAAATCTTTTGGAAAATTAAACGTTATTTTACCCCGCTAGAGTTTAAATAGGGATGATGACAAGGTCAAAGATTAACGAATTTTGTTAATAAAATAAAGAAATCACGGTAAAAAATAAGTGTTCCCAAAATTTCTGCTCGATTTTTTTGTTATGCGCTTTCAAAGTTGGATAATTAAGTCGATTCTTTTTTCAATAAAATTTCTTAATATTTGTATACCATTCGATAACTTATGCAATTAAAAGCAAATTTTGTTATGAAACCACTTTCATAAACGCAATACTTAATATATCTACCCAACAAAGTTCTCTCCCGATGCGTACAAACTACAAAAGATTGACGTCATTCTTTCGTAGCACTTTGCAGCTTTGTATGGAGCGTTTCGGGCAGGTCTATTTTATGAGATGTTTGAATTGTCAAATCTTGGTGAATTTTTAAGCTATCAGAGTCATTCTTTCAGCGATGTTTCTATTTTTTCAAAGGTCTTTCAATTACCAATAAGAAAAAAAAATAGTCATCATGCCTATTAAAATGAAAATCGTGGGAAGACACTTTCTCGGTGAATAAATTCAGAAACTCAAGACATTTATTTACATAAGTACATTATTTTACTACAGAATATAAATACCATTTTGAATACGGAATTTCCTTCAGCTTTATGACGTGACTTGACCTTTTACTAAAACTTCCTGTTAGTCATTCCAAAATATAATATCATAAGTAGCATCGTAGAGTTAAGAAAAACATCGTGAGGAATATATTTGGTTCTGAATTGGTTTTGAGGTAACTGATACTGATATCTACCTTATTATATATCCTGGTATTCACTCCTTAATTTCTCTTGACTAGGCTACTGAAAAGTGGCTGCTTCGTTCTTGGAATACGGTTACATAAGTCTTCCATAACGCATAAGGTCCTTAAATTTAATGTTGAGTAACATCTTTCCAATTCCATATTTTCCAGTACATCGCCAACATAACCTCACCTCAATTCGGCATAGAGGTTCGACAGAAGATAAACGACACTGTCACCAGCAATGATCCTGAATACTACGGCGCGGAGGGGTACAGCAAGGACGACCACGGCACCGCGCATATATCGGTGATGGCGGACAACGGCGACGCGGTCTCGCTCACTAGCAGTATTAACTATTAGTAAGTATGGATTTTGCATGTTAAGAAGTTGACGAATCGTCAAGAAGATAATATAAATGTTTTTGATAGAGAGAAAACGAGTTATCCTGAAAAATGGCGACCTAACAAAGCAAAACACGAATAGTGATACAATCATGGTTTCTTCGTGCTTAAGCCATGCTCAGTGAAGTTGCGCTTACTAAAAAGACATTTTTTTGAAGCCGTGATTGGTTTCCCTGTGATCGAGCTGGGCCATTTGTCTCGATGTTTCTCAAATCACGCTCTCAAGTCTATATTCTAAAGACAAAAATTGGGAAATCATAAGCATTTTAAAGGTGACACAAAAAAGCGACAGAAAATCCTATCATTTGCATCTCTTTTTATTTCAATCTTAACTGTACCAACTCCATGTCCAATTTTAATAGCCACTTAAAATTGGAGTAACAACGATTGGATGGTAGTATCAAGTCTTTTTCACCTTCAAAATCAGACATTATCCCCTTTATAGCTTCGGCGCAGGCTACGTGACGGAAAAAACCGGTATCATCCTCAACGACGTGATGGACGACTTCTCATCGCCAGGGTTCACCAACCAGTTCGGGCTGCAGCCCTCACCGGCCAACTTCATCGCACCGGGCAAGAGGCCACAGTCCTCCATGTGCCCCAGCATCATCGTGGATAGAGACGGCAATGTCAGACTGGTGATCGGCGCCGCGGGCGGCACAAAGATTACCACTGCTGTTGCGCTGGTAGGTTGAGTCGTGGAGCTATTATTAGCTCCATGGATTGAGTATTCAAATATTAAGTACTTATTGTTTACATGAACCCGCGCTGTATGGTCAGAGAGCCTTGATAGTAGGTATTCCTAGGCGCCAACTAGATGGCGTTTTTGAGAAAAAACAGCGACATCTACCGGATGTTTAAATAAATATTATTACAATTTTCCACAAAAGTGTCAGATATTATTTATTTATATCACTATACCATGTTTTGTGTAAAAATGATTGTTTGTGCCTCGTCTCAATGTTTATAAACTTTAGTTAGAACTTTTATTTCACTCGTTCCAAATATTTGCTGACTGGCTTTGTTTAGCAAATAACCGAGGATAAGGATGTTTCGGCGATGTGTTGGCGCGTTTCTGCATGTACTAAAGCAACACAAACATAATTATATTTTAAAATGTAGCATGAAGTCGAAAAAAATTGTCGCTGCCACCATTTTGGATGACAGCTGTTTCACATCCACTACCGTCACAATGTCTTTATATACATAAGGGTCAATTCAAACCGCAACGCGACGAGGCGAGGCGCGGCATAAATTTGTATGGATTTGACAGATTTCAATTGCTTGAGACGTCTTGCGAACCTGTCAAATCCATACTAATTTAGAAATGCATATCTACGCGTCGCGTTGCAGTCTGAAACACGAACATCCTTCATAATTCTATCTTGTCTACTACGAATAATAAAAACTAAGGAAGAGTAACTCCGTCAAAAACATGCTCCAAAATACTTGTCAAAAAAGTGTACCTTAGGTTCACTTTTCATACATTTGCAATATTTAGGTGACCTTGAGCGGTATAAAGGCTGACGTTACATGACAGTTCGAATGGAACCAAATTTAAAACTGTATTAGTATGGGAGTTACGTTTCCTTAGGTTTTATTATTCGTAGCTTGTCTATAAACTGTTGTCACGAACTATTACGTCATAATATATTTAATTATAATATCTACTGTTTTCAGGTCGCTATCAGAAAGCTGTGGTTCGGTGAGACGGTCAAAGAAGCCATCGATCATCCGAGATTCCACCACCAGTTGATTCCCATGACCGTCAACTATGAATTTGGTCTTACACAGGTAAGAGGACTAATGTCCGTTTTACCAACTGCTCTCTAACTAAAAAGTCAGTATTTCCAGCCCCGGATCTTCGATTTTTTTAGGCGGGGCAAAAACTGAAAAATGCCGCCCCGCCTTTTTTGACGTGATAACGTCTTATAATTCGATATGGGGTGCGCGCACGAAAAACATGACAGTTCATGCGGCGTTACCTCGCTCTGAGGCGTTCTATTTAAGGCTTGAAGTGCAAGCGAGAGCGCGGAACGAGCGACAAAGAGGCACGTTGTCTCTCAACAACCGTAAGACTCTTATGCCCGTTTTCACCAACAACACCTAAAATGTAGGTGTCCCTTAAGCCAATATTCCAAGTTTTGTTCTTGATGAATTGACAACCCCGTAACTCTTAGGTGGCGTATATCACTACATAGTATAAAACAAAGTCGCTTTTTCTGTCCTCATGTCACTTTGTTCCCTTTAATTGCGGTTTTCTTTAATAGATAGAGTGATTAAAGAGGAAGGTTTGTGATAAATATGTATATTAAATTTATGGGAGTTCGCAATTTTACAAGTAAAATATCAGACGGCCATTCGATAACAGATTCATTGTCAAGGCAACCGTCGTCGTCGCCACATATGTCACCTAAGTGTACGGGGTCGTCAATTCATCCCGTAAATTATAAACGTCACCTAATGGTTTGACGGATGAATCGCTTATTAGGTTGTTTTATTTCAAATAAACGTCACCTAAGAGTTACGGGGTTGTCAATTCATCAAGAACAAAACTTGGAATATTGGCTTAAGAGACACCTAAATTTTAGGTGTTGTTGGTGAAAACGGGCATTAGTCTCGAAACAAAACTCGATCTTTGTTTCGATTATATTACGTATTTCGATGACTTAGAGAATACTTTTGTATCAAGAAGTTTGGTTAGTTATGACCTTTGATACATTGACCACACTCTGAATGAAAAATAGATAAACAATCTGTGAGCTATTAGTATTATTTCGGCTATTCAAAATTATTGTGCTCTATTTCCTACGTGTCAAGGTATGACTTGTGCTTTGTTCGAAGATTTTACTGGATTTCACGAATGTATACAGTAGCGTTTTGTATTGCGAATAGTTTATTTTACTCATTATAAATATTTTTAGACAATCATTTGAAAGAAATACATCGAAATAACTTTAGGTTACACTCGAAAAAGTTTGTTTCTATTTATAGAGATTCGGAAGCGATGGTTAAGGGGATAAAGATAGTTGAACGTGACAACGTCATACGTTGTCACGTTCAACTATCGTCAGTAAACCGACTTTACAGACAACCGATTTTTTGCCGTGCGGAATTGCTTGATGCATTCTCGGCAGCCTGGGTGGGCGCTTGGCGACGCCATTGGACTGCCAGATCTGGTGGCACCCGTTCCCCTCTTTCCTTTGCTGCTGCTGTGCGGGAATAGACTTCCGCCTGCACACGGGCTCCCATGGAGGGGTACCGGCTAATAAAAAACCGCTTCGGCGCCCCGCCTACTTATGTTTATTTTCACTTTTATCATCCACTAGCCGTTGCCCGCGACTTCGTCCGTGTGGACTTCAGTTTATAGCGCGCGGTGTCAACAAAATTGGTTTCAAATTTAAAAGCTTTTTAAAACCCTGGTACCTCTTAAATCAAAATACCCAAAAACAGCTGTGCAGTGTGCACATAATATTTCATTTTTTAAATTAAGTAAACTTTATACCAAATTTAAAGCTTATTTAGCCCTGGGGGGCTAATGTGTAATGGGTTACACAACTTTAGCTTTACCCATAAACTATAATTATTTTATCATTGGTAGGTTTAAGGTTACGTCACTGCATAGATAAAGTATGAGTAATGAGTTATTTAAATAATAACGTGTAAAACAATCGATAGAATCAAAAAACTTTACTCAAGATGGTGCCACGTCTTATAGAAAGACTTATGAGCAAGCGATAGCGAGATGTAGGCGACTCTTAGCGCCATCTGTTATGAATTTTTGGAACTAAATTAATTTTAACAAATTTACGCATTTTCACCCCCTTACAACCCCTTTTTCCAGTTAAAAAGTAGCCTATGTCCTTTCTCAGGCTTTAGACTATCTGTGTACAAAATTTCATTAGAATCGGTTCAGTAGTTTTGGCGTGAAAGCGAGACAGACAGACAGACAGAGATACTTTCGCATTTATAATATTAGTATAGATATAATTTCAGCTATCAATATATGGGATATATATATTTAACAGGGTAGGGTTTAAAATTAAAATAAATATGCATCATTTAATAAAATTAAAATAAAAACAAAAATCAAATAAATTATTAAATTTGTGAATTGAAATTACAATTTTTACTCTTCGAGCTTTTTGTTCAGCAAATAAATCTTATAGCCTTGTCATAATTTAACTCGTGTGCAATAATACGTTTTTCTATCGCTAAGATTGCAAGACCCGATTAGCGTTCCTGGCTCAGAAGATCGCAAATAATTTTTAACCAGTTTTAGTTTGCTAAAACGAGCTCTGCGATTCCTGCAGGCGCGTATTTTGAACGCGCCTCGCAAAATAAATGTTCGTGCAGCACGTCTCACTCCGCACTCAGGGTATCGGTAAAGTCGATGTGGCTATGAAATTGCTGTACTTGTGCTATTATTTATTCCGTGGTCAGAGTTAAATAAATGATGAGTTGTCCATTGGTCCGTGAAGTGTGAATTTTGCCGCCCCCTGAATTTGCCGCCCGGAGCATGGGCCCCGGCTTGCCCCCCCTAGATCCGGGGCTGAGTATTTCTAAAGGCTAAACGTTTTCACCAATGCCTAATATTATGTCTACGTTGTTAGACCCAAAAAATTCCGTGGTAACATAATATTTTTTTGGTAACATAATAGTACTATATTTTTAGAGATTGGTGAAAACTCTACCGGTTAAAAAATGACTTTTTTAACCGGTAGAGGATAATTTGCGTAGGGTGCGGTTGATGAAATCTAACATCACCACTTCTATGTATGTGTACATAGTTTTAAAGTACACGCTCTCGTACCTCCATAGACGCTTTCGCTAAAATATAATAATTAATATCAAGGATACTCGACTTACCTCTTTGTCTTTACCACTTTACTCTTATTCCACCAACATATTATTGTAACATTTCTTTCTTCAGTGGTTATTAAAATGTATTGTTATTTTTATTTATTACAGGACATACTAGACGGCCTAAGGAGTAAAGGGCACAATACCACGCGCTACCGCGACCGAGGGTCCATAGTATGCGCCCTCTACAAGAACAAAACAGCGATTTACGCCAACTCCGACTTTAGAAAAGGAGGAGAGGTAGCGGGCATGGACTAGACTTTAAAGAGAATAAAGAGGCGTTTTAGTGTCATGATTTATGATGAATTGCTCACACACGGAAATTACTGGCACCCGGAAAGAATCCACAGATATTTTTTTTTCTTTAAAAAATTCTTTGTTTAACAGTCATTATACATATTAATTCTTCGCTTCATTCGCAAGATTATCTTTGAATGAAGCGACTCATATAATAATGATCGAACTTCACTTGGTAAGTTCGTTTGATCATTTATTATAAACGCGAAAGAGTGTCCGTCTGTCTTTTACTTCTTTACGCTTAAGCCACTGAACCGATTTAGATTAAATATTGTAGTATCCAAATATTTCGAGAGACAGAAAAGGACATGGGATACTTTTTATCGCCAAAAAATGGACGATCCCTCGCGAAATAACTATTTTAGTCAACACTATTTTTAGACTTTAAGACATCCCCAACCCGCGGCCCGCCGAGACTTTATTTGTGGCCCGCGTGATGTTTAACAATTATTTTGAAATTCACGCCCACCGGCAAAGTAACGTAAAGTCTACGTGATAATCGTTAAATGTTTTCCACTTTTAAATCGTTAATTATGAAGAATGATATTTTTTTACCCTAAAAAAATTTTGTTGCGGCCCGTGACACCAAGAAAAATGTAACATGTTTGTGGCCCGCATGAAAAAAAAGGTTGGGGACCACTGGTCTAAAGCATTAAAAGACAGTTCAGAGTGGTAGCTATTCCGTAGGTATTCCACAAACGCCTACTTTTATAGTGATAAGTGAAAAGTGATATCAGACTGGTTTAAAACCATAGAGCCAATGTAATTAATGTTATTCATGCTTCCATTCCCAGGTACAATATAATATATAAACCAACCCCGAGTTTTTAGATAACATAATGTTTAATATTATAATAATTATTTGTCTATATTTTGTCCACAGAAACGTTTTAAATAAATATACAGTCGTTTTAGTTTTGTTATAGATAACAAATTTGTATGTATTTCTGATATACAGGGTGTAACAAAACTAAGTGATAATACTTTAGGTTGTGAATGTGTTCCTTGTAGAGAGTTCACTGTGAAAGTAGCAGCGCTGAAAGACCAAAATTTTTTTTCATTTTCGTATGCGCCCCAGTGCGGCGTTCCCCATACAAAAGTGAAAAAATGGTCTTTCAGCGCTGCTACTTTCACAGTGAACTCTATAAGTAACACACACACATTACACACCCTGGTACTTAAGCAAACATAATATTGTATAGTCAAAACAGATAATGGCCGGTTTACTTTACTCCTGCAATCCAGTGCTGTATAACTATTGTAATAATGTAAACGGGCATTGGAATGCACTGGAATGGAATTTTGAAAAAAAAACGTGCTGTATTGGATGATGGATCACTAGATTGGAATAATGTGAACCCGCCATAAGCAAGTTGAGGAAATCAGTGATTATAATACAGGCACTTCACATGGCTATTTGTATTTGCGTATTTGATGTATTCGCCAAACAATCACCATGTGTAGATGGTATGTTTGACAAATATTGGCCTTATTTGCCTATTTGACAAATATGACCAATACCAAATGCACGTATCCGTACCTTTGTCGGTCGGTTTTTGACGCACATCAAAGGAGTCAAGTAGGCAAGTAAAGAAAATCAAGTAAAAGTTTGGTATTTGACGTCCATGTGTGGAAGGCCGTATTTGCCTTTATTAGCTTGTTATGTCAATAATTTTGCCAAATGCAATAAATAGCCAATAGCAAATACAAATAGCCATGTGAAGTGCCTCCATAAAATAGTTAAATGCATTTGTTTCAATGATCATTTATACACTATTAGATACGCTTTGAAGCAGTGAAGTAATCTTATTGATTGGAGTGGACAGTTATGATAAAACAATATAATCTCAAAATTCTTATAAAATGTGTTAGTAGATAGGTATGATATTGATTATAATGTTCATTTAAAATATTATGAAGTATTTTAATCTGTCACAAGAATGGTTGCAGTATTTTATTGTTAACTTTGTACTGTACGTGTCAGATACTTTTAAGTAGGTAAATAAACAAATTACAATTTTAAAGACTTTTGTTTTTTTTTTAAACCATGTACCGCTTTGTTTTAATGAAAAATTAATATGGGTAGCCCCTATGACATATGTTTTAAACTATGAAGTAAGAAACGCATAACGTATAAAGAGGTATAAATGCATAAATTTTTTTCGATCTACCAACTATAATTTTAATATTTTTCTTGTGACTACCCCCAATATTTTGTTTTAATTCTTGTGAATTGACAAATTAATACTTCAGTCGGAATTTCCAGGAATTGCTATTGTATTCTATTGTTGTCGCGATCACCGGTGCTCGCGCGGGGCCTGAAGGATTAATAGGGGTAGCAGTGGCGAGGGGTGAATATTTTGAGAAGGGAAGCCGGAGTAAAAAATCTACTTACCAATTTTGGTAATTTATAATTGAATGACATGCTTTTAATTTTCAAAACTAAGTTTGGAAAACAAAGTTTCCTTCGACAGCAAAATATAATCTGTCAGACAACAGTCTTTCTGAATTAATGCCATATTTTCCGAACTACACGATTACGTCGTACGACTCACAATTCACAAGTCACAATATAAATTAATTTAATTCACGACACTCTTCTAAGTTCTAACGCTAAAACAAAATTTAAATTCGACAAAACAAAACAAACGACATGTTGTTTACAAACACACTATCCGCCATATTAATATGTCAATCTAAAAACCAGCAAAATAAAAATGTATTACGCGCCTGTCATATTTAGTACCGCTAAAGGCATTCTTAATAAAGTCGTATTACAAAAAATCCTACCAAAATAAAATGTATTACGCGCCAGCAAAAGTATAATGTCGCTACATTCATTCTTAAATTTGAATCATAACAATTTTACTTCATGACTCATCTATCTCGCTTGCACTTGTGCGTTGCTAATTAACCTTTCTCCGTAATAACTCGTCGGGCATCGAGTTATTTCCTAGTATATATCGCGCGTGCTAGAACGAGACAGAACATGACGACCAGTTCACAGGAATGAAAAGGACAGATGCTTACTATGAACTGTCGTTGTATGGAGAAATAAGCCGCTAATCCTGCGGCTTATTTGATTCTCTGCGCCCGCACATTGCATTGCCTTTTAAAATTTGTAGGCGATAGTTATTAATTCAAACTATGTATTTCAAGTGAGAGAAAAATTTATTGCATATAACATTGTGAATTCAAAGTTTTTTAAGTAGGTATGTAAAATATTTATTAGATAAATATGTCGTTGGCCCATATATTCGATTTTTCTAAGCCCTAAGGGAAGCCGATGGGAATCGGGTTATATGGACGCTTCGCCACTGAGGGGTAGCCCATTTGTTTTAAGGCGACGCCTTGATAATTTGGCTGTATCAATGCCGATTTTTCTCAGCAATAACTAAAGCTAAGAAACTAAAGTTCATTGTCAGTATTCATCATGTCTTTGTCTTTGAATTGCCCATAGCATAACACGTTTAGACAACTTCTATAACACAGAATTATCAATCGAAAAGACCTCTGTAAAAAAAGGAACTCCTATTTTCCCAAGAGAGGAGAGTGATTTAAGGTTCCAAAATTTGTACATAAATTGGTTGAAGCATACACTTTAATATGTGCATAGCTTATATGAAATGTATTTATGGTTTTTAAATTACGCGACAAAAACCATTTTGTCACTTACGCCCTTTCCATTTTTTGCTGTTCCATTGCTTGTTTTCTATGAGAGGCCGGCCCGGCCTCTCATAGAAAACAAGCAATCTAAAACATATCCAACACGGTTTCTTACTTTAACGCAGCGTCACCTTAAAGTATGAAGTACCAGAAGCGTATAACGTATGAAGAGGTGTTTGCGTTCAATTTTTCGCCCTACCCACTAATTCTTAGATTTTTTTTGTGACTACCCCCAATATTTTGTTTCGACTCTTATGAATTGACAAATTAATAGGGGTAGCCCATTTGTTTTTAACTATGAAGTACCAGGAGCGCATAACGTATGAGAGGTGTTTGCGTTAAAATTTTTTCGACCTACCCACAAATTTTTAGATTTTTCTTGTCACTTCCCCCAATATTTTGTTTCAACTTGTGAATTGGCAAATTAATAGGGGTAGCCCATTTGTTGTAAACTAAGTACCAGGAGCGCATAACGTATAGAGGTATAAATGCATAAAATTTTTTCGACCTACCAACTATAATTTTAATATTTTTCTTGTGACTACCCCCAATATTTTAATTCTTGTAAATTGACAAATTAATAGGGGTAGCCCATTTGTTTTAAAGTATAAGTACCAGGAGCGTATAACGTATGAAGAGGTGTTTGCGTTCAATTTTTCGCCCTACCCACTAATTCTTAGATTTTTCTTGTGACTACCCCCAATATTTTGTTTCGACAGCCCATTTCTTTTTAACTATGAAGTACCAGGAGCGCATAACGTATGAAGAGGTGTTTGCTTTTAATTTTTTCAACCTACCCACTAATCATTTACATAATAGAAACATAATATAACAACAATACCAGAAATATTTTTATTTTATAATTTTATTTTACCAAGTCACATACATGAAACTAGAACATGATAGTAAGATAAAAGTACATTGCTTACACTTATTAACGATAACAATTAATAAACTTTAAAATAAAACACAACATACAAAAAAAAAAAATACTTATAGCTTAGCTACATACAATATATTACAGTTTTGCATTGTTCTTGCATTACGCTTAATAGTAATAACTTTTATAACACAACTTAACTAAGTACCTATTTACCGGTGTCATAAAAATTACAGTGATTATGCCGTTTTGAATGCAGAATTAAGGATAATATGTTTTACTCTTTCATACTATCTTACTAAAAAAAATCTGTTTCGCACTAAAGCACTGAAATGTCTCATAGGCGTCTCGAAACAAAAAAAAAAACAACTAATAATAATAAAATATGCTTGTCTTGATTTTGATTATTAGTTTAAATCGCTTTTACAGACTTATTATTAAAATTACTGTATAAACAGATTACTGACGTCACAACAGTCACACAATGTGTCCTTGTCTAGTGATACGTATTATCAGACAGGGACAAGTGACAGATTGACGAGGAAAGTCTGATATTCATACGTGGGAGAGACATGCTTCGGCACGAATGGGCCGGCTCGACCGGAGAAATACCACGTTCTCACAGAAAACCGGCGTGAAACAGCGCTTGCGCTGTGTTTCGCCGAGTGAGTGAGTTTACCGGAGGCCCAATTCCCTACCCTATTCCCTTCCCTACCCTCCCCTATTACCCTATTCCCTCTTAAAAGGCCGGCAACGCACCTGCGGCTCTTCTGATGCTGCGGGTGTCCATGAGCGACGAAAGTTGCTTTCCATCAGGTGACCCGTTTGCTCGTTTGCCCCCTTATTTCATTTAAAAAAATCCCTCTGTTAGTATATCTATTATTTCCCATTTTTAAACGATGTACTTGAGAGCTTAATAATACTAACAACATTACATAACAAATTGGATACATACCGTTCGCGCTCTTAGCGCAAACAATAGCGCGACTGTGTTCGCGCCCTTAGCGGGCCCTGGCGCATATGCTGCGCGGGCGCAGCGACGGGCCTCCACTCTTCATCGGACGTTGGACCGACTCGACAGCTAGTCGATACCAACTTGTAGACATAACAATATCATCTAGTCACATTATATCTTTGTAGCCATATCTTAGAATACACGTATAGATACAGTCCGCTTTTCATTTAAAAGATTCTCAACGCTACACATACAATATTCACTTTCGAATGATTATTATTAATGGAGGCACTTCACATGGCTATTTGTTGCATTTGGCAAAATTATTGACATATACACAAAAAAGGAAATAAAGGCAAATACGGCCTTCCACACATGGACGTCAAATACTTTTACTACGCATACGTTACAAGTTTACAACAACAAATACGTTTACAGTGCGACAAGGCTTTTAAATGAACGTAGATGGTGGCGCTGCCCGTAAAGGAGAACGGTCAAAAACTGTCAAAAATGACGTTTTTGCATGATGGCAGCTTTGGTTCCTTTTTTCGGCACGTTCATTTAAAGCTTTGGCGAGCCGTACTATACGTAGTATCTCACATATTAGTCTGTGACTGTACTTGCCTATTTAACTCTTTTGATGTGTGTCAAAAACCGACAAAGGTACGGATACGTGTATTTGGTGTTGGTCATATTTGTCAAATAGGCAAATAAGGCCAATACTTGTCAAACATACCGTCTACACATGGTGATTAATTGGCGAATACATCAAATACGCAAATACAAATAGCCATGTGAAGTGGCCCCATAATATAATATTATACATATAGCACTGCTATGACAACAGTGTCGTAACTCGAAATGTGTCGAATTTGATATTCGATCATTAAAATATACATAATTTCTTCCTCTATGCGTCAATAAGACCGCCGTAAAAATAGTGTAAGAAACGACTTCGAGATGGCATTGTAAGTCACTACAGATGGTTGACCGGTACTCTGGTAAACAAGTGCCATTTTCGTCAAAACCTGATCTCATGCACCGAAAATTATGATTTTGATCTCATTCGATTCGGAATACCATCTAGAACATTCTATCAAAATTCCAAGACGGGCTGAAAAAAATACAAAAGTTATAAACAATTAAGTAAACATAAAAATAAGGGTTTGGTTTTTTTAAATATTTAAAAAAATATTTGAGATAATCAAAATTTGAAAATAGATCCTTAAAGAACAGGAAATTTCCTAAAAAAAATCCTAGATCCTGGAACCTTACCAATAATCCTTATAGCTTTAATTGAGCGGCGAATGTAACGGTAAAACAGCGTGGTTCGGGTTTCGCGTGATTTGCCGCAATCTGCTACGTGAACTAAAAAAATATTTGAAGTGATTAAATATTAATATTAAGGAATTAATTATTATTTTTAACAAAAAATTAAAACCGACTTCCAAGGTAAAAACAATATTAATAGCATCCTTATAATATGAACTAAAAAGTATTAAATAATTTTTCCTATCTAATATGTAGTGCCTTTTCCCGAATTCGGCTAAACTTCAACTATTTCTGTACTCAATCTTCATCATTTTGAAGTCGGTACCAGATATAGCTGAATCTTTATTTCTTTGACAGAAAATTTGAAACTTTTGGAACTGGCACCGACTTCAAAATTATGAAGATTGAGTACAGAAATAGTTGAAGTTTAGCCGAATTCGGGAAAAGGCACTACATATTAGATAGGAAAAATTATTTAATACTTTTTAGTTCATATTATAAGGATGCTATTAATATTGTTTTTACCTTGGAAGTCGGTTTTAATTTTTTGTTAAAAATAATAATTTCACTCTTTTTAGTTACCTAGTAGGTAAACTGTTAGTGCCAATTCAAATTGTATAAAAAATAGTTTCATATTGTCTTCACTAGATGTCACTGAGGCGCTCCTGTGTCGCGCTATCGCTTGTACGTAGAAGTTTTATATAGGTAGTTGTAACTTATAACAGATTTTCGTTGTGTTGTTGAAAGTTTGTAAGCAACTGACGTCTGACAACTCAACAGTGAGCTTGGTGTGAGCAGTGAGCATTGAATTGACAACATAAATCATAATATTGAGTGGTAATTGATCTCGTATAATTGTTATTAAAGGTGAACGCAGATTTGGCCGCACCGCACGCACCGCAGTCGCCGCATTCGCAATTCTTCATATTATTATGAAGTTGCGAAGACTGCGGCGCGGGTAGGTAGGTATGCGAGCTTGCCTATAACTTCATATAAAGAATTCCGAATGCGGTGACTGCGGTGCGTGCGGTGCGGCCAAATCTGCGTTCACCTTAAGTTGACCTCCGTCATAGTCCGCGAATTTATAAGTGGTCGTCGGTGGTACTGCGTATATTCTACGTATCTTATTACAATTTGTTAAGACTGATATGAGTCATACGGCATACCCCAAGGCCCAAATATCAGGTAGATAGATAAATTTAAACAATACATTTAAAAAGATCTAAGTGAACACGTGCTGCAAAATGCTCGCAGCGCGGCATCACAATAGACATAACTACCAGTACTTCGACTGCTAAGAGACTGACGAGTATTAATATCTGTCGTTTCTTTCGGGTTTCGCCAGGATAAGTTAAAGGCTGGCGCGCTGGCTGGTATAATTTAATTTTAAAAATAAGATTTTGAAATTGAATTCTGACAGTTTTCTTTGCATGTGCCAAAATATAAACAACTAAATTTGTAGGTTACGACCCTAGCGACGACTTTTGTCATAATACGTCAAACTTAAAAAAATTACATCAGTTCTAAGTCGGCATACTCTATCATTCTGTCTACTCTGGCGGCATGCCGCATGCCCTGACATTCCAGTTAGAACTTGAATACGATGTTTACGTACGGGTCGCCGCGCGCCGCGCGGCGACGCCGTTGCCTCTGCGGCGCCGACCGCCGTGTATATTAAACAGCCTATAATAATTGGTGTTGTTATGTACATAATTATTATTATTGTATCCATACCTATGCCTTGTACTATTATCTATTTTGTGCCATGAGACATTGGTGACCTTAACACGACGTGGTAATGATGATGATGACGATGATGATGATGATGAATTTGAATTGCATGGTAGCATATGCTTTCTGTTCTTAAAACAACGCCGAAACTCCCAAACGTGTATCTATAAAGAGTCAGGAGTTCTCTCAGCATCTTCGAAACCATGGTATACCTTGACCCAATATTTGACTTTTTGGTAGCATATTCTTAGTACACTTCACATAAAACCAAAATCACCATATGTTTCCATATAAATTTCGAGGAGTTCCCTCGATTACTCCTGGATCCCATCATCAGGTCACCACTTTTGTGAACATGGTACCAAATTGGAGTGAAACCTAATACAACAAAACAAAAATTTCGAAAATCGGTTCACAAACGGCGGAGTAATCGTTGAACATACAAAAATAAAAAAAAATAAAAAAAAAATATCCACAGCCGAACATATAACCTCCTCGTTTTTGGAAGTCGGTTAAAAAAGGGTACTAAGTAGACATATCACTTGGGTTGGGTACTAAGTAGACATATCAATAAACAATAATCCGTTAACTAAAATAAATTATCACAATTTGTTTTTAACCGACTTCCAAAAAACGAGGAGGTTATATGTTTGGCTGTGGATATATATTTTTTTTTTAATTTTTGTATGTTCAACGATTACTCCGCCGTTTGTGAACCGATTTTCGAAATTTTTGTTTTGTTGTATTAGGTTTTACTCCAATTTGGTACCATATTCACAAAAGTGGTGACCTGATGATGGGATCCATGAGTAATCGAGAAATAAAATGTTCTTATTGTTTTTTGAGACCAAAATCATAATTTTCGGTGCATGAGATCAGGTTTTGACGAAAATGGCACTTGCTAATCAGACTACGGGGGGGATATCAGCGCCTGCAACACCGCGCCATTTTTAATTGCATCCCTGACTTGGAAAGCACAGACGTGTCGCAGCTATCGTTGGACCGCACTAATTCGATTTATTGCGGTATTGCTGACTCAGGTATGTGAAGAATAAATCACGACGCACGTGTTATTTTAAATTACTTCACTATAACTGATTCATACTATCTTAAATTTAAGTCATTAATTAAAATTAGAACATTCTTGTAGGTTTATTTAGTAGTTTTTGTCATAATACATTGTTGGTGGTTCATAACTTTTATGACGTTTTTTGGTGTATAATCTGTAATATATAGGTATTTCATGTTCATAGCTTATTTAGTTAAATATTATGGTTAGATAAATTTACAGTAATAGCAAAATAATCAACGACTTCTTGCATAATTTTTCTTTTTTCAGTTAATACGTTATAGGTGATTTTTTATTTAGTTAACTTTCTACTCAAAAATCCAATTGTTTTCTTTTTAGATGAATCATCAATTATTAGTAATGATGGCGAAGAAGACACAAGAGAATAAATGTTGTGCAGTCAGATAAGGTGAACGAGACGGCGAGCCAAGAGGCACCTTCATCTTCAACTTGTTCTTTTGAATTTTGATTTGATTTTGATTACTTTGATTACTTATTTTTGTTTAGATTTTGATTTTGATTAATGATTGTGACTTGATTTTGTATGTGCCATGTGATAAGGTCAAGAAGTTTAGATCTCAAGGAGCGTTTCATGGTATTTGTTTTAACAATGATGTTTAGATTCTGCCTTTATAAGAAAACTGGAAGACTGTGTTTTAAAAGATTTATATTAGTGAACCATAAGCTGTAAGAACAAAGTGTATGATCCATCCAAAGGTTAATATTATTGTTTGTAGTGTTAAATTGCATTTAAGCTGAGTTTTTTTAATAAATGTAAAACAGATACTATGTGTCTCTTTAATATTTTGTTTTACTTTGTAACTACCTGTACATTAGTGATCAATTTAATTGTGTTTATGTAAGCAAATGAAGTTAAATCCATATCGCAACTTCAATTAATTTCATAAAAATTTTATCGGACAAATCATCTAAAATTGTAGCAACTAAAATTTTTTGTTCAATAACTCAACTCAACTTTAAATGATTCAGTATTTTAGCATTTCTTTTCGGATCAATACTGTATCATCTAAAAAATCGCTAATTTCTTATTAACATCGACCTATTTTTATTATTTTGTGAGTATAAATGTGCTTTTGATTAAACAAGAAAAGGTATTACATTCTTAATTTCTGAAAAACTTGAACAGGAAGTCTAAAATCGGTTTTTTGCTATTTCTGAAAAAGTATACATTTCGAGTTACGACACCATTGTAATAGCAGTGCGATATTACAGCAATTTTTAATTGCTTCGTAATTAATTATATTTTACAATAATTATTACATGATACAATAACTAAACATTTTCAATAATTTTATTTTGTAAACTTTAAATAACAAACATAAATGCTATTTATATAAAAAGCTGCGTTACGTTTTAAATGAGTCAACGGTGCTCATTAAATGAGGCCGTGGCCCGTGACAATTATTTTATACCTTATATATTTTGCATTGATGACTAAGGCTCAACTTATATGCGTCCGCGCGAATGGGCGGTTTTGCCCGCCACACCACGAAATCAGAAGCAATTCTAGGGTAAATGACTAGTGATTGGACAGTACAAGTCAATGGACAAAGCACAAAAACACAAAATTTATTAAGGTTGCTTTAAAATGACCTTTTTCAAGTAATAGAACGCCTCATTTCAAATAAAAACAGGTATTTTTAAAGCAACCATCCATACTTCCATACTTAATATTATAAATGCGAAAGTGTGTCTGTCTGTCTGTCTGTTACCTCTTCACGCTCAAACCGCTGAACCGACTTTGCTGAAACTTGGCATGGAGATACTTTAAGTCCCGGGAAAGGACATAGAATACTTTTTATCCCGGAAAAATGTACGGTTCCTCCGCGATAAACGAATTTTGGCGCAACGGAGTTGCGGGCGTCATCTAGTAATAAATAAAGTGTTTTTGTGACCTGTCCAATGACTAGTACTATCCAATCACTAGTCATGTTAACCCTATTTAACGATTTATTTAAATAGCGGCGCGACCGCGCATAAAATCGAGAAATACTGCTTACGTCACTAATTTAACCGCAAGTAATTTAAAATTATTATTTTTAACAAAAAATTAAAACCGACTTCCAAGGTAAAAACAATAATAACATTAATATGAACTAAAAAGTATTAAATAATTTCTACTATCTAATAGTGCCTTTTTCCGAATTCGGCTAAACCTCAACTATTTCTGTACTCAATCTTCATAATTTTGAAGTCGGTGCCAGTTCCAAAAGTTTCAAATATTCTGTCAGAGGACTGAAGTTTCAGCTATCTGGTACCGACTTCAAAATTATGAAGATTGAGTACAGAAATAGTTGAGGTTTAGCCGAATTCGGAAAAAGGCACTATTAGATAGTAGAAATTATTTAATACTTTTTAGTTCATATTAATGTTATTATTGTTTTTACCTTGGAAGTCGGTTTTAATTTTTTGTTAAAAATAATAATAATTTCACTCTTTTTAGTTACACTAGTAGATAAACCTTCGCGTATATTTTACCTAAGTATCTTATTACAATTTGTTAAGAGTCACAACTCACACTCACAAAATAATATATTATCAGTGAAGTGAACATATTGTGCTAAGTAATTTAACAATTTTAATGCTTCAAGCCCCAAGCGGTCACCGGCGATTGCGATAACAATAGAAAGGCTATTGTGTCTCGTTTTTCCACGATCGAAGGATCTATCAGATAAAAAAATTGTATAAACTTGCATAGGATGTAGCGTAGCTACTCATAATATTTAATATTATCATAATTATTGACAGCTGTTCTTGTAATAAAGAATTCAAATCGATACTTAGTGCGCCATCTATCGATTAATAAGTATAACTAATTAAAAAGACTTAATGACTTTGTTTTGTTTAAATGCTCTTTTTAAAATAACTTTATTTCAATTCTATTTGTCTATTTAAATTTTATAAAGTAGTTAATAAAGTATTCGATCTGTATATAAAGTAGTTAGTAAAGGATTCGATCTGTCGTCTGCCGCCATGCGCCGCGCGGCGGCGACGCCGTCGCCTCTACGGCGCCGACCGCCGTCATGTATTAAATAAACAGGTGTTGTTATACAGTACATAATTATTATTATTAGTATATCCATACCTATGCCTTGTACTATTATCTAGTCTGTGCCATGAGACATTGGTGACCTTAACACGACGTGGTAATGATGATGATGATGACGATGATGATGATGATAATTATGATGATGAATATAAATTGCATAGTAGCATATGCCTTCTGTTCTTAAAACAACGCCGAAACTCCCAAACGTGTATCTATAAGGAGTCAGGAGTTCTCTCAGCATCTTCGAAACCATGGTATATCTTGACCCAATATTTGACTTTTTGGTAGCATATTCTTAGTACACTTCACATAAAACCAAAATCACCATATGTTTCCATATAAATTTCGAGGAGTTCCCTCGATTACTCATGGATCCCATCATCAGGTCACCACTTTTGTGAACATGGTACCAAATTGGAGTGAAACCTAATACAACAAAACAAAAATTTCGAAAATCGGTTCACAAACGGCGGAGTAATCGTTGAACATACAAAAAAAAAATAAAAAAAAATAAAAAAAAAAAAAATATCCACAGCCGAACATATAACCTCCTCGTTTTTTGGAAGTCGGTTAAAAACATAGAGACATACATGATACTTCTAATTTTATGTTTCTCTTCACTTATTTAGTGACTTGTCGACACCGCTATAAATTGAGGACGTCCTTCATAGCTTCAACCGGCGAAACAAACTTGGTCGAGCCGATCATGACCACGTTGTCTACGCCACTGGTTATGACTGTACGATGCAACCTCTTGCAATCCTCAGCGGTGATGCCGCCGACGACAAATAATATTATAGTTTGGTTGTCCAGCGGTCGCTTCGTGTTTTTCTTCTTGCTCGTTAGAATGCTGCAATCGAAAGACATAATAATTATAAAATATAATTATTGACTGTTGTTGGAATTAAGACTTTATCACATTACAGACAAGTCATCTTTTGAGGTAGCAAAAACTAATTCTGGACTCCAAATCTGGGACATTATATTTCTCTTTCACTCTTACGAGTATTGTGTAATTTTGTGAAACAAAATGGCTACTAACTTGTTTCAGACAGTTTTTATCCTTTAAACTGTTAATTTCTTTATACTGTATTCGTAAAACATTTTTCAGGCTTTCTTTGCCTTATGTCGGCACTACATATAGGCGAACGCGGCCTAATGTGTAGAACGGGCGACTCGCGCGTTGGCGGTAGGTATTTAGACGTTCGCCTATTGTAGTGCCAACATTACCCACACAGTTTGCGAACCTAACTAAAAATTATAAAGTTTTCTAGCTAAGGTTAGATAAGGAAAGTTATAACGTTAGCTTTTTAACCTAATATAACTCACACAGCTTTCTATGAATTAGAACACAAAACTTACTTAAGTCCACTCCGCAGTAGGTCCTTGATCCCCTCACTCCGACATCTCAGGTCAGTCAGTTCTGGCCGGGTGCTGTCCACCACGTCCTCAGTCAACTGCTGCAGCACACCCTTGTACTCGTGACCCACGCCACTCTCGCACGGTTTCATCACCGAGTTGTATCTGGAGAAGACACGGATAGTTAACAAAATGCAATACTAACAAAGGAATCGATACTAGTATAATAAATACCAAAAAGTATAAAATTTCAAAAAATTACTAATATTATGATTACACAAAAATTTTACAAAGATGCTGGCTGTAACTCTGCTGCTCAGCAATATCTTTTTCGCACGTAAATTACTGTGTGATAAAACTATCCTAATCATTCCTATAGTCTTTTCTGGAAAATGCAAATGGTACAGTTCTCGGTTAAAGGTAACAGACAGACAAACGCAGTTTTCTGCATTTATAATATCAGTATGGGAGGCCTACACAGTACACACTACACCCCAATATTATGTAAATGTAATAATTAGAGACCGGATTATATGCAACATAAAAAGCTTGTTATATGCATGCAAATATGCATGAAAAATGCTTAAAATATACACGGAAATTGGCAGAATATGCAAATAAAAAAATATGACATTAAAATTATTAAAAAAAACTGTAAACGTAAGCAATCAAATATTTTTCTAAATTTTAAATGGTAAGATTGTGTCTACGATCATTTAGAATATTTTCAGGTTCGCTCCACATTCACTGAGGAAACTGGGCAGAATTTGAACTTGGGTGCTTTGTTAATGTTAACACTTACAGTTTCTGCAAAAGTTCTACCAATTGCCATCCCATTAAACTGTAGTTGGCAAGCTCGATGTTTTTCTGGCTCTTTATTTTATTATCTTAACTGTCAAAACAAAAGACGCGCACGGTTACTGACTGCATTCGAAATGCAGTAAAAAGTCGCAAACATTACTCATTTAGCCCTTATGTTTTGTAACTGTTATTGTTATTGGTCGTATTTCGTAGCTCAGGGTTAGTGAAAACTGTTGTAAGTGTACCGAAAACATGCATAATAACTAGATCTTAGGTAAAATATGCTATTACCGCTGAGAATGGCTAAAATATGCAAATGCATATAATCCGGTCTCTAATAATAATACTGTTAATAAACTCACTTATGCAATATTTTTCTCATCTGTGACACCTCTCTCAGCCTTTCCATCACTCTCTTAGATATCTCATCACACTCCTCCGGAGTAACGATGTACCCGGAGTCATTTGGAAACATGGTCTTGTTGTCCTCAAATATGGCCACCGCCAGCGCGTCTTGTAAGCTGTCCTCATGTTCTTTAGTGAACACTACTTCAGTGCCAGTCAATGAGTAGACGTGGACTAGTAACGCTAGTAGATTTTCAAGTGCTAGGTTCTTTTCCTTTCTTGTTTTTATTAGGTGTGTTATCTGTAAAAGGTAGTTTTGTTGAGCTATCATATTTGGTAGCAATTTATTACAAACACTATTAGTAAGGAAAGGTCTTTTAGGATCTTTTTAGGGTTCCGTACCCATTAAAGGAAAAAACGGGACCCTTGTACTGATGTCTGTTTGTCTGTCTGTCTTCAGACTGTATCTCAAGAACCGCTAGACTTTTGTAACCTGTAAAACTTACTGCTAGACTTTTGAAATTTTCACACATTGTGTATTTATATTGCCGCTATAGCAACAAATACTAAAAACAAAATAAAATTAATATTTAAGGGGGGCTCCTTACCTGATGTAGAACACTAGTGGAGTCACCACTAGCTGCGAGACTCTGTAGGACTTGTTTCTCTATGCTCATCAGCAGCTCCTGTAGCACTCGTTTCGGAGACTTCAAGGTCTCTACTACACCTAAAGCCTGCTGCAATATGCCTAAGTGTTTCTCGATTATGTCGTAGTTACCTGAAAAAGTGATAAAGTGATGCAATGTTATATACATTAAAATAATGTAATCATTGTAATATGTGAGGTTTATAGGTCAACATGTTTGTCCGAGCTATTGTGAATTGGAGTGAGATGAGATCTAAATAAAATTAAATGCCGCTGAAACATGTGAATTTATCAAAACCCAATCTCTAAATTAAAATGAATCGCAGTTATAGTTAAGTCGCCGGTTTTAGAAATAAACGTCTCTTTCACGCCGCAAAATATGGAACAAGACAGCGCATACGCGCAATTAGCGACAAGCCTTTACTTTCTATGTGGTTCAGAACTAGACTTTAGTACATTTTAAATTGAAAGGACCAATAATTTACCTTTAGAAGCAGATACAATCTTCTCCAAACTCAGTGGCGTAACTTTCAACAGTGTCTTTGGCCCGGGTGATTTCTGTACATCGATTTTAGACAACTTGTTGTACAGATCAAACATAACCTCTTTTTGTGACTTGTTGATCATGTTGTCAAAGGTTTGCAGGCAGGAGTCGTCGTTAGCATGGAACAAGCACCCTGGACTTAGTACATCATCAAGATTTGTGAAACTGTAAGATTAACATTTTATTTTTATTTTATTGATTGCCGACCTCGCCGACCGCGCTTCGACCTGAGGCTGCGTAAGGAGTCTCCATAAGGAGACGTTGTCTCGAGTCGAGGCTGCCGCGACTCTGGTCTTTGAGGCAAATCGTGCGGCCGCGGCGCGAGCCAAACTTTGTCGGTAAACGGATGTGCTCAAAGGAGCCTCAGTGTGCGGCGTGCGTTCAGTGACGACGGTCGTGCCCATGCTCGGATCGCGGCAAGATGGACAATATAGAAAAATATTGTGTTCAATTAATTAAGTTGTATGAAAAGCATAGAGAATTGTGGGATCCTACTTCACCAATTTATTATAACAGTAACTTCAAGGAAGATTCTTGGAAATTAATAAGCTAAGAAATGAAACAACCGGTGCCAGAATTAAAAAAGAAAATGATTTCACTTTATGGTGCCTCACATTTTTACCTTCTGTATTGCCATATAGCTACCAATGCTGCAGCAACTTTACGTCTGTCACACATGGTGTAGACGAATTAATACTGAGGGAAGAGACTTGCCCCTCAAAGGTATTTTCGTGAGCTCAAGTGGAGACGCATTAAGGGGCCGGGCTATCCTCGAAATTCTCATATATACGTAATACCAAAATCATTTTCTCATACGAAAATATTTAACATGTTTGAGTTATTTTTCAGTTTAAAATAGTAATTACCTAGGTTCCTGCACAAAAATTAACTTAAAAATATTTGAACACTAAAAAAAAATTGTGTATAATTTTTTTTTACTAAATTTACTATTAAATATTTAAACACTAAAAAATAGAGTAAAACACTAAAAAAAAATACTACAAAATATTTAAATACTAGAAAATATTTTTAGAGTATAAATATTTTGTAGTAAATTTACTATATATTTATATATTTTTTAGTGTTTTACTCTATTTTTTAGTGTTTAAATATTTTGAAGTTAATTTTTGTACAGGAACCTAGGTAATTACTATTTTAAGCTGAAAAATAACTCAAACATGTTAAATATTTTCGTATGAGAAAATGATTTTGGTATTACGTATGTATGAGAATTTCGAGGGTAGCCCGGCCTCTTAACTTTCCGCGTGTCGCGGCAGGCTCAGGGTGAGGCTGCTCAGCCCGAGACTGCCTCTAGTGGATACCTAGCTTTAGATTCTAGAATAATTTAATAATTTTCTTGATATTGCATCTCAATCCATTAGGTAAGTACTTCAAATACATAGGTTGAGCGTACTTCAAATAACTAATAGAAAATGTTTGTTGCATTACACATAATTTTTTTTTTTTTTTTTATAATTTCCAATACTTAAATCCTAAACACAGTAACATTTCAAGATAGTAAGTAGCCTTTTTCTAATTATTCTAATTGATTAATACATTACATGATTAGAAATCTATACTAATATTATAAAGCGGAAGAGTTTGTTAGTTAGTTTGTTTGTTTGTTTGTTTGTTCGTTCGTTTCTTTGTTTGTTTGTTTGAACGCGCTAATCTCAGGAACTACTGGTCCGATTTGAAAAATTATTTCAGTGTTAGATAGTACATTTATTGAGGAAGGCTATAGGCTATATTTTATCACGCTAAGACTAATAGAAGCGAAGAAATAGAGGAAAATGTGAAAAAAACGGGGGGAAATTATTTGAAAGGGCTTATCTCACGAACTACTAGAGCAATTTTTCTGTTATTTGGATCAGCTAAGAAGTAGACTACGTGAAGGATCATAGGCTATTTTTTGTGGACTAATTTGTCTGTGAAACATCTAATATACGCGGGCGAAGCCGCACGGAACGTCTAGTGTTATATAAATGTTAAATAGCTTACACATTAGCTTCACAGAGTGGCGACATATTGACAGCTACTTCGTTGGAATGACCGGGGAACCTCGGTAGCGCCGCCATCACTTTGTCAAGAATGGACTCCATAGTGTGTGTGGTCACAGCGCACAAGTCAAGAGTTCTGTCAACTATAATGAGCGATGTGGGGTTGGAGCAGGACTAGAAATATAAAAATAAATTCATTTAATAGTAGCGTACACTGTACAATATTATTTTTTAATTAAAAAAGCTTAGGAAGAAAATTAAGCATCAAATAAAAATTGTAAAACTTTTTAGGGAATGTACTATCAGAGAAGTTGATTCATAGGCAGTTGGCGGATCTAAGTATTTTGGTCGGGTTTCGTCAAACCCAGCCGACAGATGATTACATTATGTTGGCATAGGGCCAGGCCACAACAATGCAACAACGCATTGTGGAAAGGGGTACGAAGATTTTGGCCGACCTACTGTCCGCCATTGTGTTTTTTCGCGTTGATGAAATTTTTTTTTCAAAAATGGATAATATAATAATAATAATATCTATGGACGCTTCACACCACGTCAGTCTGGCCCCGTGCTAAGTACCTGAAGGACTTGTGTATATTTTTGTGTGTATAAATATATTTCCGTTGTCTGGTACCTGTAGTACCAGACAACGGAAATATATTTAATACTTTTATAATACATATATTTAAGATTTTTATTATATTATACACATATTTAATACACATCCACACCAGGGAACATTAAAAAACTTTTTGTTCCGTAGGCGAGATTCGAACCCGTGACCCCCGGCTTGAGCCACACACTCAAACAATTGAGCTACAGATAGAGATAATCTTCGACAAAACCGCGTTTGTATTGATGTTAGCTATCCATTTTTGAAAAAAATATTCGTGAACGCGGAGAAACACAATGGCGAACAGCAGGTCCGCCAGGCTCCATATAAAAATCTTCATACCCCTTTGCGATGCGTCCAGCGACATTTCCGATGAAATTTTTTTACGTTGTAACAATGCATCGCATTTCTGTGTGATGTTGTTTTTGCGATACGACGCCGCAACGCAGTGTTGTGGTCTGGCCCATAATCCGACCAAATGACGTAGGTTCGTCATCATGCCGCACATAACTTTAGAAGCTCAGCGAGACTGACAGCGAGGGTCATTGACGTACAAATAAAATAGGATTCTATTCAATATCCCCAATACCATGTGACTGTCGATTCGTTTTTTATAACTAACCTTTCTTCTGTTTATAGAAACTGGTGAATTCTCTAACACTCCTGCAATTAGTCCGCTAAACTGCCCCATGTAGTAAATATCTTCTTTCAAATTCATCATAGCTAACATGCTGTTTAAGCAACTTGCTAGCCTCCTTACTGATGACCTCTCTTCCGTAGACAATGAGTATAAATCTGTAGGTGCTGTCTCCGGAGTCAGTTTTCCATCAAATACTGGGTATAATTTGTGATAAGGAGGTGTGAGAAATATCACATTTGTGGGTGATATTGTGAATAATGGAACATGTATTACTTCCACAGCACATTGCTGTAAATAAAAAATATGCTATTATTAGCACATTGCTGCCAAATAAAAAATATACTATTATTAGCACACTGCTGTAAATAAAAAATAGGCTATTAGCACATTGCTGTAAATAAAAAATATGCTATTATTAGCACATTGCTGTAAAGTGTAAATAAAAAATATGCTATTATTAGCCAAAAGAGAAGATAACATAAAAGTGATTTCAGAAAGTTCATCTTAATTTAAGTAAGAAAAATAAATCATATTTTATTTAAAATGTTGTTTATACATTTGGATTGTGTTGTATAAATCTTGTATAGTTTAGTAGGTATAATTAATAAAGAGTTAAAAAAAACTCTAACCAAATAATTGTTAACCCATCAAGCCCCGTAAAGCTAGGGTTGCCATCATCTAAATTGCCATCGCCGGTCAGGCACAACAAAATTCCCGGACATTTGGCCGAAATTTGGTTATTTCCCCAGACACGTCCTCTTAAACTGTTAATATTACGATTTATGTCTCGCCAATTTTTGCTTTTCAAACAAGAATTTGTAAAAATCTGATTGACCCAAAGTCCGTGCAAGAAACCGTGTGTATGCTTAATGTGTATTTATCTTTCGTATATTGCTGCATGAGTCATGACTAAAAAGTTAATTTCTCTCAACAAAAGTGTCCAGAGTTTACCCGGACACTTTTCAAAAACCCTGCCGGACGCTCCCCGGATGCCTTTTAAACTAGGACAAATCCGTGGAAATCCGGACCAATAGTAACCCTACGTAAGGCCCATATGGGCCGCGATAACAAAAGATTTCCAGGAATTGGAGATCGACGGTTTAAATGCATGTATGTACTATCAGAGAAGTTGATACATAGACATATGGCGGATCTACGTGTTTTGGTCATGTTATCTATACTATATTATTAAGTGGAAGAGTTTGTTTGTTTGCTTGTTTGAACGCGCTAATCTCAGAAACTACTGGTCCGATTTGAAAAATTATTTTAGTCATTTTAGTGTTAGATAGCTCATTTATCGAGGGAGTCTATATGCTATATATTATAAGACTAATAGGAGCAAAGAAATAGAGGAAAATGTGGAAAAAACGGGGGAAATTATTTGAAAGGGCTTATCTTACTAGCTACTCGAGCAATTTTTATGTTATTTGGCACATATAAGAAGTAGGCCACGTGAAGGATCATACTATACTTTTGGTGGACTAATTTGTCAGTGAAATATCTAATTTACGTCTAGTGTCAAATACATCCAATAGCTCACAACTAACATTTAATTGACACAATCCGACCAAATGACGTTGGTCTGTCATGTATGGATCAATATCTTCGATGGTATATCTTTCAAAACCAACCTTTTTTCCAATCCATTCAATAAGCATGGATTCCAATTGCTTTGTAGCTTCAGCTGGTGCTCTCCCAGAAGATATAACATCTGTCACATCCTTTCCATCATTTAGCTCCAAATAAACCACATCCAGGCTAACCGTTGAAATTAGAATACAGTGGGTAAAATCACTATTCTTTATTATGTCATTAACTGTTCTTAGCTGGGTGCTGGTTGCTTGTGTAATAAAGACTGCTTTGCGATGATCACTTGTTGAGCTCTGAAATTAATATGAAGAAATATATTTAACGGCTACCCAAACATGCTGTGTTTTAAAACAACCAAGAGTATTTGTTAATAAGTTATGCAAAATTTTAATCTAGCCAATTTTCCAGTATTGGATGCTTGGCATGGCTCTAGTATAAAGTCTAAATTAGAGACATTGAGGTGGTTAAGCGGTAAATTAAGGTACTACATGCTAAAAACTGCTAAAGAAACCATGCTTTTTTTTTCACATGGAAAATGATAATTTACAGCCGTTTTATGACGGTACCGAGTTCAAGAACAGAGTACTATGCTTACCTCAAAAGGAGACAAACTCTTCACGGCAACCGCTCCGCCAGACAGAAGATTGAACAAACCACCATCCCAATGTAAACATTCTGCCGAAGGATCATCAAGGAACACAACAGCGCCAATTATACGGTTGTATACCTCAGTCCAGCACTCCTTCGTGAACTCTTTTATTGATGCCATCGTGCACAAGTTAATTTGGGTGTTATAACATCAAATTATTACTCAGAGGCATAAACGAACATTATTGAGGTTGGTATTTTGAAAATTTCTAGTAAGATATGAAGAAATGTTTTAAATATAATTATTGTTATTAAATATTTTGCGTTTTATTAAATACTGTAAAGATTTTAACAAGAAAACCCTTTTAAAAACACCAAAAACACTAAACAAAGTTTTTCTTCTTGCCTGTCAAATGTGTCAAAATACGTTGTCACTCGTCAGTGTCAAACAAATAATGTCGAGTAAATTGCGGGACAATGTTTTAGTCTACTGTATAGTGCAATTTTTAAATAAAATAAATAAATAAAAAAAGCATCGTTATCATATAATATATGATCGTCTAAAGTCTAGTCAAAGCACAGAATACAAATTACTCACGGAGTAAAGTCTAAGTATAGTCAACACTGTCAAGGAGTCAAGTCCGTCGATTCAGTAAAATGGTAGTCACTTTACTAAAACTTTCGAGTTTCGATGGAGTTTTGGAGGAACTGTGGAGGGAACACAACATAGCACGTTTCTGGTTATTACATCACTTTCCAACACTTGTACATGAAAATGAATATCTAATGGTTAATATTCTACCAATTTTAAATTAAAACTATTACACATTAAAAACCTACATAGCACAATTTTAGGAAAATAATTTCAGCATGAGTAATAATTATTTTAGTACGAGTTACAAAAACACATCACTCTTTGACATTCCCGGCAAAATTCAAATAATATGTCAACAGTGAACACTCAACGGGTCGCTCTATTTTTTTCTAATAGCAGCACAGAATATATATTTGATAGCAGCCAACAGCTCAGACTCTCAGAGCATTAACTAATAGGCGCAGATTACACGCATCAATATTATCACGATTCCGTGATAATATTGATGGTGTAATAGGCCGAATCGCAGTATCGCAGTACTATTTGTGAATCCCGTGATACTAGAATCGTGATAATATTGACCATGTAATCTAGGCCATACAGCCCTATCAGTTTTATGTTTGGTTTTATTGTTTGGTTCAGGGCTTCATAACGTTATCCAATAACAGAAAAAATATCGTTACGTACCGTTATTTTCATAATGGTAGCCAGATAACGTTATTTTTTTAACGATATCTAGTAAAATAACGTTATATTTACCGTTATTATTATAACGTTATTTTTTCGTTATGGCATAACAAAAAAATAACGTTATAATATTAACGGTAAATATAACGTTATTTTCTGGTCTCAGGTATGCGATCGTGCACAGTGCACCAAATCTCACTCATATTTAAAATGTAATAAGCGTTATCTGTGAAAATACAAAGAAAAAAATACACCTTAAAAGCGTGATTACGTTTAGAAAATTTTCCCGCCTGTCATTACTTTCTTGACGGACTATAACGTTATCAAAGAACATATATTTACCGTTATAAATCCTATATAACGTTATAACATTTACCGGTATTAAATACATTTATAACGTTATTTCCAGGGCTTCATAACGTTATCGAATAACATAAAAAATATCGTTACGTACCGTTATTTTCATAATGGTAGCCAGATAACGTTTTTTTTTAACGATATCTAGTAAAATAACGTTATATTTACCGTTATTATTATAACGTTATTTTTTCGTTATGGCATAGCAAAAAAATAACGTTATAATAATAACGGTAAATATAACGTTATTTTCTGGTATCAGGTATGCGATCGTGCACGGTGCACCAAATCTCACTCATATTTAAAATGTAATAAGCGTTCTCTGTGAAAATACAAAGAAAAAAATACACCTTAAAAGCGTGATTACGTTTAGAAAATTTTCCCGCCTGTCATGACTTTCTTGACGGACTATAACGTTATCAAATAACATATATTTACCGTTATAAATCCTATATAACGTTATAACATTTACCGTTATTAAATACATTTATAACGTTATTTCTAGTATCGGTTTAATTTCCATAACGTTATCTATGCCCTTGAAGCAATAACGTTATGAAAAAATAACGTTATTTGAGCCCTGGTTATTTCTAGTATCGGTTTAATTTTCATAACGTTATCTATGCCCTTGAAGCAATAACGTTATGAAAAATAACGTTATTTGAAGCCCTGGTTTGGTTTGGTACGTTTTATTCAGTCGCACTATTGAGAAGCTCATCGATTTCGTATCTTTATCGTTTGATAGCATATATTATTGTGTGTGAAAGCCCATTATTAACCTATTCAATGCGGCGCACATTTTTGAAGACTTTCAGCCGTGGCGGCTGTGTTTTTTCATGTGACACGTGAGCCGTGTCATACGCCATAGAAGTAGATGACACGGCTACCGTGTCACCCGCCACGTTCAAAAAGGTTTATTGTTTTTCTTGTTTTCGCCTGTATTCACTTGATTTATTTAGTTGAGCCCAAACCATTGTTATTGACGGAGGTGGACGGAGGGCTACGTTGTTTTAAGTTGATTTCGAGTAGTTTTAGTAAGTGTAGACGAGGTGTAGACCTGAAAACGGCAGGTAAGCGATTTTTTTATTCAGATGTTGCAAGCCTTTGGTAGGTTTCAAAGTTAGAAAAATGAGTATATTAAATAGATCTGGGTTTCCAATGTGTGTTCAACGATTACTCCGCCGAATGTGAATCGATTTTCAAAATTTTTCTTTTGATGTATAGGGTATTTGTTTCGATTGATCCGATTCCGAGTTGGTACCATTTTCACAAAAGTGGTGGTCTGACGATGGGAACCATGAGGGATCCAGGGGACTTCTTAAAAATCAAATAGGAACATAATATGTTTATTTTGGTTTTATGGAATTTGTTATGATCAGATACTACCAAAAAGTGAAGTTCCGCAATATTTTGGGTTCCTCAACCGCTACCGCATCCTCATAAATAAAAATAAAAAAATCCTCTTCCGCTATCGCTTCCTCAAAATTTAAGAGGAATTTATGAGGAATTTCACTGCGCATGCGCGTCGCGTATCCAATCATGGCAACGCACACGCCAGAGCGCGAGAATTGTATTATTCGCTCATTTTTTTATTGTGACGTCTTGTGTATGTTAATATGTGCCGAGTGTGAGTTTTTTGTTTCACATTCGATCGTGAACGCGTTTGGCGTTTACTAATATTTTGTATGGGTTTAATCATTGGGCTGGGCTCACTCCCGTGAGCATCGCTAGATGGTGCTGTACAAATCCCATACAAAATCTTAGTAAGCGCGAAACGTGTTCACGACCAAATGTGAAACACAATAAATTCACACTAGGCAAACGAACTCCTCCTTAACTGCTGGACCGATTTTGATGATTCTATATTGTGTGTGTTTCGAGAATGGTTTAGATTCATAGTTTCGTTTGGTCCACTGGAAAATGCCCTTTTAATATTTTTGTGTATTGTTATGTACCACCAAATTCTTTTGGGTTGGGTCCGCTAGTATTTATAATTTCCTATAATCCTATTCCTCATCCGCATCCTCTTCCTCATAAAATATCCTCTTCCTCATCCGCATCCTCTAAATTTGCGCGTGACAATTCCTCTTCCTCATAATCACTTCCTCAACAACCCGAATTAGGAGCGTCCATTTAACCAAAAAAAAATTGGGTGTTATATTTTTTTTCGATGACATATTTTATCCCGTTTAAAATTGTTGCAGAACGGTCACTCGCGGCGCGGGGGAATGAGAGGGGGTGCGCGGGATGAGGCACGCGCGCGGGGGCATGTGACGCGCGGCTGACGCATCGTGTCCATTAATTGTAGTGTTTTTTAGGATAACTTTCGGAAGCTATTTCTCAACATTTTAGTACTGACTGATTATAAAAGAAAAAATACGTGTATTTTTATTTTTAACAAGGATCAATACCTCAAAATTTCGCAGGAAGGTTTAATTGCACCCTGTAGATACGTGTTTGGGAGTTTCGCTGTTGTTTAAAATACCAAAATCATAAGCTACTATGCTGATTACATTAATCATCATCATCAACAAGTTATTTACAATTCACAGAATATTTTATATTAAGACGGTTTTGTTCGGAGTAGAACCTTCAAAAGTGTAATTTGAGGGAGATACAATCGCTTTCTAAATGACACGGCTCACGTGTCATACGCCACACGTTAAAAACCCATAAGACGCGGCTGCCGTGTAATCCGAAATAAATGCACCTTTAAAAAAGGTTGACGGCCTCTATTTTTTTTTCAATTTACAGAATATTCAGAAGCGAAACCTATAGGCTTATTCTACGTGGAAAATTAAGAGGATTTTGTTCAGAGTAGACCCTTCTAAAGTGTAATTTGTATCTACAATCGTTTTTTAAATGACACGGCTCACGTGTCATACGCCACACGTTAAAAACGTGTATGATACAGCTCCCGTGTCATCCGCACTGAATCGGTTAATATAAGCTAAGGTACTGACTATTTATACCAGCCTTAGACACCTGATGTTGTCCCATTTTTTTATAATGTTTTTCTCTGATAAAAGTTATCCTATATCCTTTTTCGGAACTCAAGGAATACCAAAAGTCAAAGCTCATTACAACCGGTTTAGCGTTTTCAAGCTTTTTTAAACTTGTGTCCAACAAAAATCTTAACATAACAAATTACATAAGTATCGTGTTTAATCATTATTCAATTATACATCCACACATAAACAATGGCCATTTTTAAATCAATCTCTAAAAATAATGGGAAATAATAATACTGATTTTAGTAATTTTATTATCTTACAATACAGAAATTCTAATTACACTTTGATGTTCTAGATTTATTGATTTAGTGCTCATCTTCATAGCCATTGGGCAAAGCGTTAGTATGGGGGTTGTGGAAGAGGGACTTCTGGCCATCACCCCATGGGAAACGCTGAAACGAAACAAGAAATTTGTGTTATTATTAATGAAAATTATAATAGTACTCAGCATAATAACTCACATAATTCAAACTAAAAATATTTTTTAAATATAGACCTGAATGTATAAAGACTAACATGTACTAATACAAATATGAAAATTATACTCTCAAAATAAGATCAACATACTATAATATTATAGTGAAATCTAAAATAATAATCTTGTATAACAGTGGCGAAGCGTCCATATAACCCGATTCCCATCGGCTTCCCTTAGGGCTTAGAAAAATCGAATATATGGGCCAACGACATATTTATCTAATAAATATTTTACATACCTACTTAAAAAACTTTGAATTCACAATGTTATATGCAATAAATTTTTCTCTCACTTGAAATACATAGTTTGAATTAATAACTATCGCCTACAAATTTTAAAAGGCAATGCAATGTGCGGGCGCAGAGAATCAAATAAGCCGCAGGATTAGCGGCTTATTTCTCCATACAACGACAGTTCATAGTAAGCATCTGTCCTTTTCATTCCTGTGAACTGGTCGTCATGTTCTGTCTCGTTCTAGCACGCGCGATATATACTAGGAAATAACTCGATGCCCGACGAGTTATTACGGAGAAAGGTTAATTAGCAACGCACAAGTGCAAGCGAGATAGATGAGTCATGAAGTAAAATTGTTATGATTCAAATTTAAGAATGAATGTAGCGACATTATACTTTTGCTGGCGCGTAATACATTTTATTTTGGTAGGATTTTTTGTAATACGACTTTATTAAGAATGCCTTTAGCGGTACTAAATATGACAGGCGCGTAATACATTTTTATTTTGCTGGTTTTTAGATTGACATATTAATATGGCGGATAGTGTGTTTGTAAACAACATGTCGTTTGTTTTGTTTTGTCGAATTTAAATTTTGTTTTAGCGTTAGAACTTAGAAGAGTGTCGTGAATTAAATTAATTTATATTGTGACTTGTGAATTGTGAGTCGTACGACGTAATCGTGTAGTTCGGAAAATATGGCATTAATTCAGAAAGACTGTTGTCTGACAGATTATATTTTGCTGTCGAAGGAAACTTTGTTTTCCAAACTTAGTTTTGAAAATTAAAAGCATGTCATTCAATTATAAATTACCAAAATTGGTAAGTAGATTTTTTACTCCGGCTTCCCTTCTCAAAATATTCACCCCTCGCCACTGTTGTATAATATATTTTTAACTATCCAAGTGGTGAAAATTGTAGTGGTATGAAAAGAAGCCCCAGATTTTAACTACATTGGAAATTAGTACCCTTAATCATTCATTGTTTGTTATAGCCGCTAGATTGCAAACATGTAAATCATGTACCTATGTAGTTAATATTATGTTTCAACCATATTTACTAGAAAGACTGAAAAACATTATTGAATTGGTAACTCAATATTAACAATCAACCACAATTCTATTGCCTGAATTAAACGATTATTATTATAATCTTCACACAGAGTAAAATATCCCTAATCAGCTCTGATAACAAATATTAGGCAAAAAGTCGTTGGTTTTGCAAACTAAATGGAACAAACAACATATTATCTGATATCACTAGTAGTGAAATTGTATGGCTATATACGAATTACAAGAGAGTCTGACAATGATAATCTCACCTTTGTCCTGATTCTCAAGTGCTCATAGGGGATGAAATCTGGGCGCTTGTGGCCTTCCTCTTGGTGAGCCAAATAGGCGTTCAACATGCCAAGAGCAATAGCGGGGAAACCCACAAAGAAAGACATGTTTCTCCACATCTTTGAGCCACCTTAACAGAAACATCAGGACATTAATGATAAAAAAACTACTAGGTTATGGTTACATAATTTTCCAAAATATTCTCCTATTTACCTCCATGGCCACCGGAAGTGGCAGCATGAGACGCCAAGCGCGTCTGAGCCTTGAAATGTTGCATTGCAGCCCTCTGCAAGTACGAAGCCATTTTTGCGAATCAAGGATACTAATTACTAAATTTTATTTTCAAACTCCGAATCGATTATCGAATGAAGTGACAACTGACAATTGACATTCTAGCAAATGTCAAATTGTCTATGAACTGTCAAAGTTGTCTTTTTTACTTTATTTTATAAGCAGCAATGGACATAGGATGAACATGACTAATGATTAAACAGTACTAGTCATTGGACAGAGCACAAATACACGTCTTTTATTTAATAAGGTTGCTTCACAGATTATAGAAGCAATTTAAAATCTACCTGTTTTTCTTTAAAATCAGACGCTCTATTACTTTATAAACAGGCAGTTTTTAAAGCAACCAAAAGTATTAATAAATGTGTTTTTGTGCTTTGTCCAATGACTGGTACTGTCCAATTACTGGTCATTTACCCTAATAATATTATTATGTTATTGAATTTAAGCTAGTATAAGTTCTAACGTATTTCTACCATAAACTATCCTATTTTATTACGAGATGCTAAAAATCTACGAATAATAAAACCTAAGGAAACGGAACTCCCATACTAACACAGTTTTAAATTTGGTTCCATTCGAACTGTCATGTAAAGTCAGCCTTTATAGCGCTCAAGGTCACCTAAATATTGCAAATGTATGAAAAGTGAACCTAAAGGGCCCCCGAGACGATCAAACGGTTTGGCTCAAATACGTAAATTTTGGTTTGACTCAAACCATTTTGATCGTTTACAAAGCTAGTTTGAACGGTTTGTCAAACATTTACGTGTTTGAAGCTCGTTTGATGAAATTTCATATTTTTGTTGTGTTTGACGCGCCGTTTGATCGTGTTTGAAATTTTTGATAAGGTTTATTATCACTTTTTTACTTTGTTTAACACGTTTTATAAAAAAATACCTTAGACTAACCTTGTAGATGATCTTAGGTGATGGTCATAGGTTGTTCTAAGCTAATTTTTTGTAAAATGTATTAAAAAAAAATAAACAGCGATAGCAAAAACAATTTTAAGAACAATTATCACTTTTTTGCTTATATCTTTTTAAATTTTTAATTTAGGGTAATAAGTTATAGAAACATATTTGTAGGCAAAATAATTTGCAACAAATTATGTTATTAAAAAAATTCTGTAAGACTTATAATTTCCGAGATATCACGAAAATAGTGTTGTCACCCCTTTTTTCAAGATGGCGGCCGACTTGAGGTTAAGCTTCTATTGAACCCCCCAAAATATTCCAAAAATAAAATTGCGTCCTCTAATAAATGCAAAGCAAATGTAACATTTCAATGGACTAAAGTTCGTATTCGCTATTCGTGCTCTTTGATTCGCGTCCGAAAAACCGCTCTCAATGCGAATGCCACGAATCGCGAGGCGAAGTGCGAGGCGAATAGCGAGCGCGTTTACACATTCGCGTTCGTCATTCGCCTCGTGATTCGCCTCGCTATTCGTGCGAATGTATAAATGCGGTATCAGAAACCAGAAGCTCCTCGGAGAACTACAGGAGTTCCTGTTACTTTTAACGCGCTTTTATTAGCTTCAACTGTATAGGTATATTATGATCTTTTTAGTTCAATTTTCTTTATAAGCATATCTTTTAGTTTTTACTTTTTTAAACTATATTTTATTAGGTATAATTAGATTAAGGCGCCGCTTTTACTCTTTGGGCGCGGAATCTTTAAAACGATTTTCTATAATTTTAGGTATACCTATCTAAGTAAGAACTAAGAAGTTAGGACATTATAGGTAACAATAAACCCTTTAAAAAGATATATAATATTTTAAATTTTCGTATCTATAAAAAATACTCTTGTTGATCAAACTCCTTGACTCCTTGTAAATTTTCCCCTTCATTTTGAAGATCTGGTCCATTCAGGGGTGAATGGCGTTCTAGAATTGACTTAGGAGATTCCTGAAAGAAATCGATAAAAACGGTTAAAATCATTGATGGTTAAAATTAAGTTCAGTACATTGGCTATTTTTTTTATTTGATATTTTTATTTATTTTTATGATCATGGATATTTTTTGAAAATCTGCTGTCAGCCATCAGATTCTGGTAGACCTATATCTTCAGGCTAAGATATTATGCGCCAGAGTTAAGGAATTTACATAGTTCTTTTGTAAGCACAAAAGTGTAAATCTGTCCACAACTTTTACATAATAATAACATAATTAAATTATGTATTTTAATACTTAATTTACTAGCCCAAATAAGGAATATTATCTAAATCTGTCATAATAATTAAATATAAATGTACCTACCTTTTTTTTTCAAATATTATATTTGTGTAAATTTTATGCAGTTTATATAACCAATTTTTATGTACCTATTATAACATGTGTTGTTTATATGTAGTACGTCATATGTAGTATATATTTTAGTCATAATATTGAATAAATACTTTTTTTTAATTGTATTTTAAGTTAAAGGTTGTCTGGCTGAAACTGCTGTAAGCAGTAAGACCGCCTATTTGTACAAAGTTTTCTTATCTTATATTGTGTTTTTATTTTTATGTTTAGTTTTAAGTTGTACAAATAAAGAATTTTCTATTCTATTCTATTCTATCTCTTTTTAATATTATTAAACGATGTGTGTACAATTTCAACTTACAATTTGTTTAGATTTAACTTTTTCTGTGTTGTACCCCATGTAGAAGGCGGTCTGTTGGAGCTGCCGGAGACTCCTCAGTCGAACCTTCGGGTCACGCTCTAGCAGACGCATCAAGAGTCCACGGGCTGCACTGGATAAGTTATCTGCTGACTCCGGAAGAGTACCAGGGATAGGCTTCGAGATTTTACTTTCACTGTAATAAAAAATATATAAACTTAAAACTCGGTTACTGAGATTGGTTCTGTAGGTAAGCTTTGGATTTTAAATTGATAATACAATTAACTTAACCATGTTAAAAGTACACAATCCTCAGTTTCAAGAGAATAATAAAGTATTTCTTTTATAAGTACCTAGTAGTATTATTATTAAAAACTTACTCACTTGAGATTAATAGCAAGCAAATCTTCTGTCACATCATTGAGTTCCCGCGCAGCGTCCGTTGCCTCTGGAAAAACTGCAGGCGTTGGAAACTAAAACAGAAAAACATTAAAGTTGGTCTACAGAAGTGATAAATAGCTTTTTTTATCCATACTTACATTGTAAATACGAAAGATTTTTTTGTATGTCTGCTACTTCTACAAGCCTAAAAGGCTGCCATCACATTACGTCGCCAGTGGTGCGACAGCCGCGCGACTTCCATACTAAAACGAGTCGCGCGGCAGCCGCGCGACTCTCTTTTGTATGAAGTCGCGCGGCTGCAGCGCTGCAGCAAGCTGCAATGTGAAAGCGCTCTAAGGCGCTGGGCCTAGTAACAAAAGCAGCTTCTTTCAATTCCGGGGAAGGGCATAAGGGTTCGCACAGAAAATTATAAAGACGGAGTACAAGTTTCAAGTCAGTTTGTAAATCGGGCATCCGATATTGTCATTTGTCTGGCGTAATATGAAAACCCCCACTGATACTTAACTGATACATAACATGGGCGCCGGCTCGTAGGCGCCGGCAGAAAAATTTCCAAGGGGTGCAGATTTTAATTTTATTTCTTTTCTTTTCTTTTTACTTTTTACGAACAACACGAACAACAGTGACTGTCTATTTACGTCAACAGAATACATTTAGTGCCGAAACATTACGAATTATCTTTGTACGGCATGGTAATAGGGTTACAGACGGATTTTTATTTCAATAATTATTTCTGTTGATTCCGAGATTCCCAAGGGGTGCAAGTGCACCACCTGGCACCCCCCTGCCGGCGCCCATGGACTGATATCTAAATAAAATGCAAAATAAAAGGTGAAATAGCCATTTGCTCATGCACTTAAGTCGGATATGGAAGGTCATTAATATTATGGCAAAACTCGAATAGCCTAACGTCTAAGGCATCAATAAATTAGTAATTACAGACATGGAGAATCGTTAATCGCTATCATAAGTTTTTCATATAGATAAATGTACCGGTCTGTAGATAAAGTCTGTACGCACTAGTCACTACTCTGTCTCGTTTTAAAAAAACCGGCCAAGTGCGATTTGGACTCACGCACGATGAGTTCCCTACCACTATAAAATAAATATAGGCAAAAAAATATTATATATTTTAATTTTATGATTCATTATTATTAAAGTACAAATACAATTAAGTATTTTGTGAATGTTTCAAGTACTTACATACCTATGTAGTTAGTATGTAGCCTTTAGTGATATCTAAGAGCAAAAAAGGACAAAAATTGTCGTTTGTTGTATTAGAAATAAAATATAAAATAGAAAAATATTGAATTTATTTTGTTTTTAGTATAGAATATAGTTATAGCGGCAACAGAAATACACAATCTGTGCAAATTTTCACTCTGTAGGTATGACCGTTCTTGAGATACAGCCTAGAGACAGACAGCGAAGTCTATAGGGTAACAGTGTCCCGTTTTTACCCTTTGGGTGCGGAACTCTAAAAAACTATGTTCAGCTAAAAATAGGAATCCCGCCAGTTAATTGCACATTTGGAATATAAAGCACGTTTTAACGACTGTACCTGCGTTGCCAGAGAGAAAAAACCAAACCCATACTGTTTTTGAAAAAGGGTTTTTTTAATGGAATAAGGGGGCAAACGAGGAAACGGGTCACTTGATGGAAAGCAACTTCCGTCGCCCATGGACACTCGCAGCATCAGAAGAGCTGCAGGTGCGTTGCCGGCCTTTTAAGAGGGAATAGGGTAATAGGGGAGGGTAGGGAAGGGAAGGGAATAGGGTAGGGGATTTGGCCTCCGGTAAACTCACTCACTCGGCGAAACACAGCGCAAGCGCTGTTTCACGCCGGTTTTCTGTGAGAACGTGGTAGTGTTTGATCCTCCATTTTACCCCCTTGAGAAGTAATTTTGAAAAATCCTCTATTTTTGTTTTAAGTTTCTAGTCCTAAGGGCCTGCCTGGACGTTATCTGTGAATCACAGCTTTGCGCTTTACATAAGGAATATAAATTTTGACTTAAACATATTATTAGGCAGAAAGGCAGCCAGCCTTAAGTGGAGCTGGGCAGGGCACGTCTCCCGTATGCACCCGGACAGGTGGGCGCGTCTAGTTTCGGAGTGGCTACCGACTGGTCGACGTAACAGAGGCCGACCCAAGAAAAGGTGGCGCGACGAACTAGATGTGTTCGATAAAGTGTGGTCAGCAACATCACAGGATCGTGAACTTTGCAAAGAAAGAGGGGAGGTCTTTGCCCAGCAGTAAGACAAAGGCCTAATAGTAGGACAAAGTATACCTAATCGACAATTGCACTATCACAGAATTTGATTCATAGGCAGATTGTGGACACTGGACTGGACCTACGTAATTTGGTCGCGTTATGTCAAATTCAGCCGCCAGATTATGAATAGCATTGAATTGACATATTAACCCGACCACTAGACGTAGGTCTGTCGACAGTCACCTGCCTATGAATCAATTTCTTCGATGGTACTCTACCTTGGTCAATGAGTAAGAACAGCTAATTTTGTGGTTTTTATACACTAATGATTAATTCGCATTGTTCTAAAATCCTATTGCCATTGCTCACGGGAATTCGTTTTTTTTTCAATTAAACCTACATAATTAGATTTTTTTCACTTATACCTAATAGGTAGAAAAGTTATTAAGTATTATAATTTACTAGCGACCCGCCCGGCACGGTTTTAAATATTATAGCCACTGAAAAAATGATTAAAATGGATAACCTATGATCCTTCACGTGGTCTACTTATCTGTGCCAAATAACATAAGAATTGCTCCAGTAGTTCGCGAGGTAAGCCCTTTCAAATAATTTTCCCCGATTTTTTCAAATTCTCCTATTAGTTATAGCATGATAAAATATTGCCTATAGATTTCCTCAATAAATGGGCTATCTAACACTGAAAGAATTTTTCAAATCGGACCAGTAGTTCTTGAGACTAGCGCGTTCAAGTTAGCCCTTTCAAATAATTTTCCCCGTTTTTTCCCCATTTTCCTCTATTTCTTCGCTCCTATTAGTCTTAGCGTGATAAAATATAGCCTATAACCTTGCTCGATAAATGGGCTATCTAACATTGAAAGAATCATGAAAATCCGTTGCGTAGTTTTAAAGATTAAAGGGAACAAAGGGACATGAGGTAAAAAAGTGACTTTGTTTTATAATAAGTATAGATATAGATAGGTCAACATTCAGCACTCATAAGTGATATCTATACAAATACTAATATACTAATACTAATAATATATTAATTCTGAAAAGTTTGTATGTTTGTTTGAACGCGCTAATCTCAAGAACTACTGGTCCAATTTGAAAAAATATTTCAGTGTTAGATAGCCCATTTATCGAGGAGGGCTATAGGCTATATAAAATCACGCTGTGACTTTTAGAAACAAAGTAAATTGTGGAAAAACCGGGGGAAATTATTTGAAAGGGCTTATTTGAACGCGCTAATCCCAGGAACCACTGGTCCGATTTGAAAAAATTTTTCAGTGTTAGGTATTCCATTTATAGAGGAAGGCTATATGCTAGATTTTATCACGCTAAGACTAATAGGCACGAAGAAATAAAGGAAAATGTGGAAAAACGGGGGAAATTATTTGAAAGGGCTTATCTCACGAACTACTGGAGCCATTTTTCTGTTATTTGGCACAGCTGATAAGAAGAAGATCGCGTGAAGGATCATAGGCTATTTTTTGTGGACTAATTTGTCTGTGATCTAAGATGGGTGGATTGGAATTTGGATGAAAACAAATAAAGTATACTTACATGTTTTGTAATTTTTAGTATCTTAATCTAGAAAAGATTCAAGATAGACATCTCTAGAAGTCCTTAAGTAAAAGAGCTTTAATTTGTTCTTATCGCTTTGATTGTAATCTTATGCATTAAAAATAGAGAAAGCAAGATTAGTTCATGATGCGTCGATATACTTAGGTAGGGCACCTGTCAATTACATTTTCTCATAGGAAAAGGACCCTATGACTTCAATTTTAATTATTACTGTCACAGAAGATTACAGGCATACTAGGTAATTGAATAGCTATACGTACTTTTCAAACAGATAAAATATATTGTACAATATTACGTAGATAATAGACGTAACTTGGTCCAATTCAACCCCGCCAAGACACAAGTCTGCGCGTTCACCGCTAAAAAGTCACCAATGGTCGTATGTCCTCGTTTCGAGGGCACATCTTTAACCATCTCTCCTAGCATTGAGATACTTGGCGTCAACATATCGAGCGAAGTCCAGTTCCGATATCATCTAGAGGGTAAGGCCAAATTAGCCTCGAAGAAGCTTGGTGTTCTTAACAGAGCGAGACAGTACTTCAGTTCAGACCAACGTCTACAACTCTACAAGACGCAGGTTCGGCCTCATATGGAATATTGTTCTCATCTCTGGGCAGGGGCGCCAAAATACCAACTGCTCCCTCTGGATCGTATCCAACGAAGGGCCGCTCGAATTGTTGACTGCCATAGTGTTTCAAACAGCTTGGACCCCTTGGAATTACGCCGCGATATAACTTCACTCTGCATCTTCTATCGGTTGTATCACGGGGAGTGCTCTGAGGAATAATTGTTCGGAATCATACCACCTGCAACTTTTCGCCATCGTCCCACGCGAAAAACATACCATCCTCATCACCTTGATGAGTGGCAGTCTTCCACAGTGCGTTTTTCGCGTAATTTTCTGCCGCGCACTGTAAAACTCTGGAATGAACTGTCACCAGCAGTTTTTCCGGACCTATACGACCTGCAAACCTTCAAGAAAAGAGCGTATTCCCTCTTAAAAGACCGGCAACACACCTGCAGCTCTTCTGATGTTGCGAGTGTCTATGGGCGACGGTAGTTGCTTACCATCAGGTGACTCGTTTACTCGTTTGCCCCCTTATCTAATTAAAAAAAAATTGTCGAACATGCCCTATACATTTTTGTCGTATCGCCATCATGGGCAGTGCAAAGACCGCATAAGGCCGACCGCGTAAATACGTTTTCCGTATGCGATTTCCGAATTCGTTTTCCGTATTTGGAAATCCGAATGTATGGAATCAGTGGAAAATACATTAACTGCCGCACACGCTCGTTTTTCTTCGGTACGGAACGGGCAAGAATACAAGATGCAAGGCGGCGCATTCGCGTGTGAAAAGAAAAACGAAAGTTTGAGCTAGTCTCAAGGAATTCCGAACACGGAAAACGAATTCGGAAATCACATACGAAAAATATATGTATGCGGCCGGCCTAAGAATTAATGTAGAGTCCGGAAAGCAACATGCAGAACACGTCAAGCCGGCGCTTGGTTTGACAAAACAAATGAATGATTAATCCTCGTCGGGTACCGTTAGCGACGACTTGTAATCACCTTATCTCAATCGAAATGACTGTGATGCATCGATGTACGATATCTAGACCCTTCAATCTTTGTGTTCACGATCGAATGAGTCCAGTACAGCGTACGCCGATTCTGCTATTTTAAACCAACAATTTACATACAAATACAAAATATATTTATTGACCAAAAAATTAATTATGACTTGTTTTAATATTTGGTTAACACAAAAAAAACAGGGACTCTACGTTATTTTATCCATATCGTTATTTTATATTATACGTTATTTTATCTATCTATATATTTCTCTATATCGATCTATATATTTATTTATATTATTCTACTATAACCGTGGAAAATTACTCATTAATAAACTTTCGATATAGGAATAATTCGCATAGAGCTAAAAATTTGTAGAGATATTAAAATATTATACACCATTATAAATAAATCATCAAAAGTCCCCGGCAATCCTCCTTGTGCTAAAAATGTTATCAAAGGTTTTTCCCGTTTTTAGGGTTCCGTACCCAAAAGGGAAAAACGGGACCCTATTACTAAGATTCCGATATCTATCCGTCTGTCTGTCCGTCTGTCTGTACGTCTGTCTATCCTTCTGTCTGTCTCCAGGCTGTATCTCAAGAACCGCTATAGCTAGACTTCTGAAATTTTCACAGATTGTGTAAGTATGTTGCTGCTATATCAACAAATACTAAAAACAAAATAAATTAAATATTTAAGGGCCATACAACAAACGTGTTTTTTAGCAATTTTTTGCTCAATATCAATAATAGCAACGCTCTTGAAATGTTCACAAAATATTTCATTTTATTTATACTTTAATAATAATTGATGGCAAAATTAAAATAAACTAAAAAATTAAGGGGCCTGCCATACGAAAAACACAATCTTTGACTATTTTTACTCTATAATGTTACGGAACCCTTCGTGCACAAATCCAAATCGCACTTGGTCGATTACTTTTTTAAACGGTACATTTTATCATAAAAATAGGCAGTGGCTACTCTACATCCGAAGAAATATTATTAAAAAGGATCTATAGACTATAGATAGAAAATAATATTGTACTTTCGGATTGGCGACACCAGCTCGCAGGCCGCAGCCCTTGCTTTTTGCACGTTCCCTATGCCGACACTGCATCGAAGCTGCATTCATATTGGATAATAGCAGAATCGGGTTGCACATTCGTACGGCTGTTGGTGTTTTCGATCTTATTAAAACGGTAATAAGGACGAGATGAGAAAACACATTACAATGTAAGTTTCTGACATGAAAGACGTACAGACTCAAATTGTAATGTTGCACTTGGTTATGATACGTAAGCACTGGAATGATTAAGCAGGATTTAATAAATTGACGACTAAGCGGACTAAGAATAATGATGCACATTTTTCAGAGGTTTTATAAATGAAAGAATATTTTAAGCTAAGCAAATTGATTTTATGATAATATCAATAATTGCAATTTAACCCGTGCATACCTAAATATACTTACTATAACTTTGTTTGTTTGTTTAATTGTAATGAATAGGCTCAAAAACTACTGGACCGATTTTAAAAATTCTTTCACCATTCGAAAGCTACATTAATTACGAGTAACATAGGCTACTTTTTATTTTGGAAAATATAGGGTTCCGTAAGGTATTTCAGTTTTTCGGAAACAATCAGAAAATTTACTTATTTTTCGTACCCTGCCTAAACTATAAAAGATATGTAACAATGTTTTAAGTAAATGTAGATCTTATAAATATCTACAAAAATGTCCGCGACACACTATGCCTATCTATATCAAGTGAGGCACAACAACCACAAACACCCGCGGGCGGGGAGTTTAGATCTATGAGTAGTAGTAATAGTAGATCTGTGAGTAAACAAACAAACAAACAAAGTTTACCTCTTTATAATATTAGTGTACTTAGATTAAAACTACTGAATCGATTCAGTGAGTGACATAGGCTATATTATATTTTACACCCGTGCGAAGCCAGGCGGGTCGCTAGTTATTTATATATTTAGGTATGCGCGGGTTTTTATTTTCTTTCTGCTTGTAAATCATAGAATGACTTTTCTTCACCAGATATTCGAGATAGTTTAAATAATCAAGGTGGAGCGGAAGTAGCGTCGAAAAAATGTGATTCTATTATTTTACATCGGGCATGAAATTAAACATTTACTATTAGTAGGGGAGGTAGTGCTAGCGTTCGCTAAGTCATTTCATACCGATCAAATTTTTGTCCAGCGGTAGCTTAATATTTATCAATCAATATAATCAGCGTCAGTCGCCGCACCCGTGGTGGAATGTTAACTGAGAGTATTTCAAAGTTGTAAAAAAAAAAAATAGTTGCGAAAAGTGATTTTATACCGAATGAAACTTTGATGGATGATTATTGAGGTCATGTTTAACCAAAAAATCACCGTCAGCCGTATTGCAGACGGGGGATTCAACGTCAGTCGCGTTACTGAACGTGTAATTTTTTTTTGAATATAAAGTCATTTTATACCGTACAAAATGTATACAGGTGAATGTTTCTACTTTGTAAATAATAAAGAATTTCGTCAGTCGCTAATACGATGGTGAAAAACCGTCAGCCAGCGATATAAGTTATGATATTTGTGAAGAAGAATTATATACATTTTACTTTAAAAGCGCCATCTGTTGTTATATACTAAAACTAAAATAACACCTACCGAACCTAAACGTGTATAATCTAGATATTAAACTTTATTAGGTGCGAATTTGGAATTTTTTAATGTCAATTCAATACGATTCCCAAAAACAACTTTGAGATACTCTCATTTTTTATTCCACCCATTATGGCTAACGATCAAAGCTGTTATGTATTAATGGAATACTATTATTGTAACGATTTTCGCTCGGTATGAAATGACTTTTTAAACTGAGCGCGACCTCCCCTACTATATGTGTCTAGTCACGATTTGACCGCATGTAGGGGTGATGCCTCGAAAGACCAGACTTTATAAGTAGAACACAAAAATTCTTGTTTCCATTTATAGCAGAAGAAATTGTCGTCTATTTTGGTCTACATAGAATACCTACGTCATGTACCTAATCAAAAAGATCTATTCTTCTAATATTATAAATGCGAAAGTGTGTCTGTCTGTCTGTTACCTCTTCACGCCTAAACCACTGAACCAATTTTGCTGAATTTTGGTATGAAGGAACTTTGAGTCCCGGAAAAGGACATCGAATACTTTTCATCTCTTTATTTATTTATCTACGATATTTGCCTACAATTGCCTTTGATCGACGTCGTTTGTGCATGTAACACCGCTTCACAATCATGGCTATCCATCATGATTCATGACCCAAGTAGCGATGAGCTTTTACTCTAAACTAGATGACGCCCGCAACTCCGTACATTTTTTCGGGATAAAAAGTATCCTATGTCCTTTCGTGGGACTCAAAGTATCTCTATCAACAAAATCGGTTCAGCGGTTTGGGCGTGAAGAGGTAACAGACAGACAGACACACTGTCGTCTGTCGCATTTATAATATTAGTATGGATATTGAAGTAAGGTTATTACTTATTAGACATCAGTAAGTTAATAAGTATGGATGACCGCTTTTGAATGATTGCGAGCCTTTTCAAGTAATTCCAATTTTATAACTTAGCACGCACATTTAGCTATAATAGACAACTTATAAGAATCTATTCATAGGATTGTATAAAATGGTAAAACTCAGTTAAATTAGTAATTTAGCATAACCTTTGAAGAATCGCGGAGGTTACGGAGTTAAGGTTTTGTTATATTTTTTACATTTTAACCTTGTGAAGTTAGATGCAATCAAGTAAAACGTGCCTAAAGCGATCCATCCTGTACAGTGTGAACAAAACGACTACTGCAAACTTAAGATACACCGTTTTAAACAACATTTTGTTCGTACCATATGTTTAGAACTTTTAAGGTAATTATTAATTAAGAATGTTTGAAGATTTTATCACGTTAGACTTTGAAAAGTTAATAAAATGTTTCTGCAATGTGCCATCGAAAAAAAATATTCACAGGCAGAAAGCGGACCCCTGTATTTGACGTACTAAACGCAACCAAATTAGTAGGCCTGCCATAATATGCTTATATGAATTAACTACGCTGATAGTACATAATATTAAAAGCTCGAAAATATGATTTATGTAGATACTAATTAATATTCTCTACTCTTTAGTCTATAATATTATTCTTTAATCTATATTTTAAAGTACCATTCTGCTTAATTGTACTCCTAAAAACTTCTTTTACAATAATTTTACTTACTACGTCACGTACCTACTGTACTTAATTATTATTCTCATATCTTAGACTACCCTACCTTTTTCATGTAGGTATTTTCAGATATGAAACTTAACGACGATTATTATAGATTTGCATTTTTACAATTTAGTTTTAAACTTCATTTATTATTTTTCTATATCGCAAAACTTTGCACACCCGTCCTGGCCTTGGAATACATTGATTCTTCCAAAGGGTTCCACAACAAAGCGTGCTTAAAATAAGTAGCATATACGACACTTTGATTCACATAAAACTTATTAACCACATTGTGTATGTGTGGCAGTTGGATAAATATGAATAGCTCATGATACAAGGTCATGCACCTTAAATAGGCGCCTAATAAACTATTGCCAAGTGTTGCGAGAGCTCGTACAAAATGAGATGTCACTGTATAAAACCTTTTTCCATTAGTACTGTTTGTTTGTCCTTAAGGCGATTGTGACGAAACGCTAGGGCTTGGGGAGATACGAAATAAAATGTCTGAGCCCCTAGCCACGACCTATTCTTAGTTCTTTACCGCTTCTTTATTAAATCGCTGATCAAAATGTCGCTGCTTTGGAAGAATAGCGTATTGTCAAACCTAGATAAGGCTATGAAGATATGTATATCTCATTACCAGATTCGTAACATTTCTGAGGGTCCTATAGTATTACGTCAAAAAGGACAGTTTTTTCAATATAGCGCCTTAAGAGCCCGGGTTACCCTCGAAATTCTCATACATACGTAATACCAAAATCATTTTGTCATACGAAAATATTTAACATGTTTGAGTTATTTTTCAGCTTAAAATAGTAATTACCTAGGTTCCTGTACAAAAATTAACTTAAAAATATTTAAACACTAAAAAAATTTTTTATGTGTATAATTTTTTTTACTAAATTTACTACTAAATATTTAAACACTAAAAAATAGAGTAAAACACTAAAAATATATAAATAAATATTAAATTTACTACAAAATATTTCAACTCTAAAAAATATTTTTTAGTATTTAAATATTTTGTAGTAAATTTACTATTTAGTTATATATTTTAGGATAAGGTAAGGTAAAATAACTCAAACATGTTAAATACTTTCTTATGACAAAATGATTTTGGTATTACGTATGTATGAGAATTTCGAGGGTAACCGGGGCTCTTAAACATAACATACGATTCAATAGCATAATATAGAATCATAGAGATAATAAAAGTTAAATCCGATTGAACCTCCTAGATGTCTGCGTCAGATTAAATTTAGTGTAAATCGTATTTTATGGATCTTTGAAGACGTAAGAAGCGTTTTATACCTCCTATCAGAAATAAATAACCATTTAATGCGTATTGCATCCAAGTTACTGTGTCATTAACTTTTTTCCATCCAAAAGTAATTTCTTGTGGGTAATAAACTTACGTTATCTTATATATAAAATTCTCGTGTCACAATGTTAGTCCACGAACTCCTCCGAAACGGCTTTACTGATTTTTACCAAATTTTATATGCATATTCAGTAGGTCTGAGAATCGGCTACTGGGTACTTTATATATTGATAAGTGCATTTGTTGAATAAATAATAGTAAATTATTACAACCTGAGACTGACGGCGAACATTGTTTGTGCGACGGGATAACGATCGACGTTGCCATGGCGACATACTTATTTAGTCACTTCAATAAAATAATACGGGCGAAATATTATGGCAAAGAAACGTTTGCCGCGACAGTTAGTTAATATATAAAATTCTCGCGTCGGAGTGTTCGTTGCCAAACGTTTCCGAAACGACTGGACCGATTTTGAGTTTTGAAAATGAAAATCAGCCAACATACATCTTTCATACCCGATATACCATTTTTTTAGTATAGTAAAGCTATGTTTGCAACTAGTAATTTTCGCCAGCAATAATTTTGATGCTCATGACTCATGACACGTTTATCAAGGCAAGCAGACAGACAAACAAATTTTATTCTACAATTCCGCATATCAATCATCAAGTAGATCTTCTTAATGAATCAAGAAGATTGCGCAGAAATACAAAATAAGTATGACATGCGTAACTAAACTAAATTAGGATCAAGAATGAGCTAATTAGCCAGCATCGCAAATAACAATATAAATTCCTAAAATAATGAAGGACAAATCTAAAGGGGCATTTGTTTTCCAGGTTTTTCCGACAGATGACAAACGTCTGCTTAGTTCGGACTTCAGCCAATTAGATCCTAATGATCTAATTGGCTAATTCCTGAAAACAAATAGTTATTTTTAAGTCGTTAATAACATCCGCCATTTTTAAGAAAATTGTTTCATGGAAAACTGGCAATGGTTTTTATATCTAGTAACTTCGATTAAAAATTTAAAGTCTGCCCGCATCTTCATCGTTTTAAAATTAATAATTAGTTTTTCGCGGTAAGCCATACGTTTTTCCGGGGAAAAAACTATAAATTATTGTCCTTCCTGTTCCGGGATACAAAGTAACTCCAAAGTCCATAATACATACCTAGTATTAAGATTATTCAAAATGATGATTCGGCGGTTTAAACCTCAGGTAATAATATACATACAGACACCAATTCGCTTTTATAATATTTTTATGGACATATAAGTCAAAAACATATTTTTCTGTAGTCATCTGATTATCTGCCGTTACTTATTTATATTATACGTCATGAATTATTATGTTTTATAGATTAAACACCAGTTATAGATTTCGTCTACTTGCCACAAAATAAAAATACCCCGCTCTCATTGGTTCTAAAACACCTGCGAAGTGCCGAGGTAAATAGACTGGACAATATTTATCGATGCTAACTTTAAGCACCCAGCTTGTGTCTAAATACAGCGCAAATAGAAATTATTATTTTTAACAAAAAATTAAAACCGACTTCCAAGGTAAAAACAATAATAACATTAATATGAACTAAAAAGTATTAAATAATTTTTACTATCTAATGGTGCCTTTTTCCGAATTCGGCTAAAACTCAACTATTTCTGTATTCAATCTTCATTATTTTGAAGTCGGTACCAGATAGCTGAATCTTCAGTCCTCTGACAGAATATTTGAAACTTTTGGAACTGGCACCGACTTCAAAATTATGAAGATTGAATACAGAAATAGTTGAGTTTTAGCCGAATTCGGAAAAAGGCACCATTAGATAGTAAAAATTATTTAATACTTTTTAGTTCATATTAATGTTATTATTGTTTTTACCTTGGAAGTCGGTTTTAATTTTTTGTTAAAAATAATAATAATTTCACTCTTTTTAGTTACACTAGTAGGTAAATCTTCGCGTATATTTTACGTATCTTATTACAATTTGTCAAGAGTCACAACTCACACTCACAAAATCATATTATATTATCAGTGAAGTGAACATATTGTGCTAAGTAATTTAACAATTTTAATGCTTCAAGCCCCAAGCGGTCACCGGCGATTGAGATAACAATAGAAAGGCTATTGTGTCTCGTTTTTCCACGATCGAAGGATCTATCAGATAAAAAATTGTATAAACTTGCATAGGATGTAGCGTAGCTATTCATAATATTTAATATTATCATAATTATTGACAGCTCTGTTCTTGTAAAGCGCTTATTCCACTTATCCTAGCTAGGAAGTCCTAGCCTAGGATCCTAGCTTTCTAAATGTTATTCCACTTGACTAAATTTTTTCCGATTTAGGATCCTAGCTAGGATCCTAGCTTATAAATGTTATTCCACTTGACTAAATTTTTTAGGACCCTAGCTAGGACTTCCTAGCTAGGATAAGTGGAATAAGCGCTTAATCAAGAATTCAAATCGATACTTAGTGCGCCATCTATCGATTAATAAGTATAACTGATTAAAAAGACACTTAATGACTTTGTTTTGTGTAAATGCTCTTTTTAAAATAACTTTATTTTAATTCTATTTGTCTATTTAAATTTTATAAAGTAATTAGTAAAGTATTCGATCTGTTGTCTGCCGCCACGCGCTACGCGGCGCGGCGGCGCGGCGACGCCGTCGCCTCTGCGGCGCCGACCGCCATGTATTAAACAAACAGGTGTTGTTATACAGTACATAATTATTATTATTAGTATATCCATACCTATGCCTTGTACTATTATTAATTCTGTGCCATGAGACATTGGTGACCTTAATGATGATGATGACGATGATGATGATGATGATGATTATGATGATGAATATGAATTGCATAGTAGCATATGCTTTCTGTTCTTAAAACAACGCCGAAACTCCCGAACGTGTATCCATAAGGAGTCAGGAGTTCTCTCAGCATCTTCGAAACCATGGTATACTTTGACCCAATATTTGACTTTTTGGTAGCATATTCTTAGTACACTTCACATAAAACCAAAATCACCATATGTTTCCATATAAATTTCGAGGAGTTCCCTCGATTACTCATGGATCCCATCATCAGGTCACCACTTTTGTGAACATGGTACCAAATCGGAGTGAAACCTAATACAACAAAACAAAAATTTCGAAAATCGGTTCACAAACGGCGGAGTAATCGTTGAACATACAAAAATAAAAAAAAAAAAAAAAAAAAAAAAAAAAATATCCACAGCCGAACATATAACCTCCTCGTTTTTTGGAAGTCGGTTAAAAAGAGGCGCGAAGAAAAATACCAGTCGCCGCCGGTCAATGACCCTGACATTGTACGCGCTGGACCACTCGCAGTCTGATGTAATAATATGGTAATGCAGTTTATTGAGGCTTTATTGGAAAAAGTATAAAGAAAATGCGAAGTAAATAGGTAAAAATAAACTACAGAAACCAAGGCATTGACTTTACCTTCAAAATTGGCAGTTTTTTTACAGAAAGGCAATTTTAAAAGTTTTTGTCTGCGTGCCTCGGCCTATACGTACTATGCATAATGTTATTGTGATCGAAAATTAGGAATATAGTGTACCAAAACCAAAAACCTCTCCCATAAAGCCATTTTAAGTGGAAAATGTAGAGTGCAGAAAATGAAAATACCAGGTATAGGTCCACAGAAACCTAGATAAAGACTTTACCTTCAAAATTGGCAGTTTTTTTACAGAAAGGCAACATTATGATCGAAAATTAGAAATATAGTGTACCAAAACCAAAAACCTGATTGTTATATTTATATTTGTAAAAGAGGTAAGAATCAAAAACTAAATTGGCCTTTACTTCTGCTAAGATTTTCTTAAGATTTAAGGTCAACAATTTTTAAATTATTATGTACTTGTTACTTCTGGCAATAGTCAAAATTTTTGAGAGTCACTGCATGATACTTACAATATTATGGTAAGTAAATATTTTAATTTATTCAAGAAATTCTCTAAATTATAACAAAAATGTTTTTATCAATCAGAGTGAAAGTAGTATCTCGAGATGTATATTCAGATGGCGCCTAACGGAATGATCGATCAACTTAGATTCGACACTGAATCTCAAATCTTAAAAGACGTGAATCTAAAAAGGTGGCCAAATTTTTGTAACAGCACAAATTATAAAGTGCTTTTTGCCATTCCCGAACCGGATACATCCACGAGGACATTCTGAAAATATTTGTTTCAAGTTTACTCAAAAATTTTTTAATATTTAAAAAGTAGCACATCACGAGCATGTATTTTCATATTTCAGAATTTTCCGATTTCCCTATTTTTGAGGTGATTTTGGAATTTACCTATTCATTATTCAATAGCATTACTTAATTTATATTTCGACGCTAGTCAATCAAGGGTCTTAGTGAATTAACTCCTGTCCAAAAAACTCAAACCAGATGGGCCATGATTCATGAATCATGATGTTAGTCCAATGGCTGATAATTAGAGATCAAATACGATAACATGGCGCGCCCCTCCAAAATTCAAAACTTTTGAAGTGTGTTGTCAAGATGTTTGAAGTGCGTTGTCTTGCGCGGTATCCTAGTTACGATTAGTTGACCAACAAATCTTGGTAATAAGTGACATTAACTGAAATATTACGTGTACTGTGATTGGTTGAATACTTACTACATACAAACTCTTTAGGATGTGACTACACACATTGAAACAGTCATTTGGAGGGGCGCGCCAAGTTATCGTACCTGCATTCACTCTTTCGCTAACAAAATTGAAAACTCACGCGCATTCAATAGGTCTTCTAAGTAAACTTATTCATTATATAAACACAAAATGATGTTTACATTAAAATAATAACAAAACCGTGTACATGCCATAAAATGATTTCCGTGGTCTGGTAATGCCTTTCGCCATAATAATTAGGATGCGGAAAAAACCTTATGACCGTAGAAGCTACACGTTTAATGTACAATGGGTAATTTGTTACACTCCGTCGGAGGTTAAAACTAATAATAATATCTATGGACGCTTCAAACCACGTCAGTCTGGCCCCGTGCTAAGTAGCTAAAGGACTTGTGTTACAGGTACCAGACAACGGAAATATATTTAACTAGCTGATGACGCCCGCAACTTCGTTTGCGCCAAAATTCGTTTATAGCGCGGGAACCGTACATTTTTTCGGGATAAAAAGTATCCTATGTCCTTTCCCGGGACTCAAAGTGTCCCCATACCAAATTTCAGCAGAATCGGTTCAGCGGTTTAGGCGTGAAGAGGTAACAGACAGACAGACATACTTTCGCATTTATAATATTAGTATGGATAATATAAGTATGTATATTTTGATACTATACATATATTTATGATTTTATTATATCATACACTTATTTAATACACATCCAGACCCGGGAACATTGAAAACTTTTTGTTCCGTCGTCGGCGGGATTTGAAAACGCGACCCCCGGCTTGAGCTACTAACGCGCTCACCACTGAGCCACAGAGGTCGTCAAGTCAAAAGCATACAATATTTGTGGCTATTTACTACACTTTATGTAACGGAGTTTAAATGAGAATATACAAGAAGGCGTCAAGTAAATTCGCTAGCAAATCACAACTCTACTAGGATTGTCTTTTGTTATTTGGACGTGGATACAGTCTTAAAATCACCAGTAGCATTGTGGTAGCATATAATTCATAATTCGACCATGTGCAAAATTATACAGTAGTGGGTGTCAGTATGGAATTCTGCAACTCTTTATTTTCATTACGTTATCCCTAAATATGTAAAGCCATGATCGCCATGATTGATCCTTATAACATCAGTTTACATAATTTTTCACTTAACTACTTAGGTATTTTTAGATGTGTGAGCAACTATCTTTTTCTCTGTAAATAGTATGCTGCTATTGCTGCATAAAATTTCGATTCTTTTCGTCTGGAGAGTGTGCCAAAATTATATAAGACTATCCCACTTTGTCTAAAATTATCTAATACCTATACTATACATATAATAAGTTTTTTGCAACAACGCTATCTTGGATAATGGTTTTGATTGAACCAAAAGCTTGTATTTCAATTTGAATAATTACAGAGAAAACGTAACAAAAATCAATTGCATCATAAAATAGATCTTGTCTATCTGTAGCCATAATTACTGCATGATAATTATTATTAAAATTATTAAAAATACTTTTAAAAGGAACCGTTTTTTTCGGGATAAAAAGTATCCTATGTCCTTTCCCGGGACTCAAATTATCTCCATGCCAAATTTCAGCGAAATCGGTTCAGCGGTTTGAGCGTGAAGAGATAACAGACAGACAAACAGACAGACAGACGGACGGAGGGACGGACGGACGGAAATCGAGTTATTAAATAAATCGTTACTTATTAACATTTAAGGCGTATTTAAATGATATTCATAGCCATATTTAATACGCTATAGGTTTGAAGGTTTGTTAATTACTAGAGATGTGCCGATCATGACTTTGGCCGACTAGCCGACTAACCGACTAGTCGGCTGCAAAGAAGCCGACTAATCGGCCGACTATTCGGCCAAGCCGATCATGGTTTCGGAAGTTTCCGTAATGCTTTTTTACTGTTGTTTGCGCACATGCCGCCTGCAAACGAGTCGAATCGTGTTTAGTAGACCTATGTTTACTTCGCGTACATTAGGTACTTTATTTTATTTTTACATGATACAGTTGATGGTTTTCATTAAATATTTCATGTACATGAAATCACGATTTAATCTATATTGAGTCTCGGGAAAGGACAAGGGATACTTTTTATCCCGGAAAATGTACGGTTCCCGAACAATAAACTTTTATGAATTTCGGGATAGTTTGGGATGAGTGCACGATGACACTCAAAAATATACACAATTTTTAATTAATTATACCAATTCGAATTAAATAATCATCGTTAAGACAAGACAACGTCTGTCGGGTCAGCTAGTATTATATAAAAGAAAGTGGTGTTAGTTACACTCACGTTACACTACTTATAACTTAAGAATGGATGAACCGATTTGGCTGAAAATCGGTGGAGAGGTAGCTTCGAACCAGGAGACAGACATAGGATACCAAATTTTATATGCGTATTCAGTAGGTCTGAGAATTGGCTACTGGCTAGTTTTTATATTGATAAGTGCATTTTGTTGAATAAATAATTGTAATCTATTACAACTCGAGACTGACGGCGACCATATTATGTTAAAATTATAATAATTACAAAAATAATTTCTCTATTAGCAAGTAATTTCAGAAACAATTCATTTAATTTTAAAATGTGTAACACTGACTGAGTGTGTTATGTACGCATTATAAATATCAATCAAGGTTTTTCTTTAATGTAATTTCAATAATATTTAGTAAAAAAATAAAAAGCCGACTTGAATAAAAAGCGGCGCTTTTTGCCGACTATTCGCCGACTAGTCGCCGACTACAAAAGTGGCCGGATAGTCGGCTTTACCGACTAGTCGGCGACTAGTCGGCACATCTCTATTACACATACACACATTATTATAAACACAAAAAAGTATTAACTAAACAAAACAGTCATTTACACATTTATTGTATCCATAATATCCATACTAATATTATAAATGTGAAAGTGTGTCTGTCTGTCTGCTACCTCTTCACGCTCAAACCGCTGGACCGATTTTGTTGAAATTCGCGGCATGGAGATGAAATTTGAGCCCCGAGAAAGGACATAGGATAGTTTTTATCTCGGAAATATGTACGGTTCCCGCGTGATAAACGAATTTTAGCGCAACGGAGTTGCGGACGTCATGTAGTTTCTATTTTCTAATGTTTACGTTAAAATGAAATTATCGATAACACTTCATCATAACAACTAATATTATAAATGCAAAAGTGTGTCTGTCTGTCCGTCTTTCTGTCTGTCTGTCTGTTACCTCTTCGCGCCCAAACCACTGAACGGATTTTGGTGAAATTTAGTATGTAGATACTTTCGAGTCCCGGGAAAGGACATAGGATACTTTTTATCCTGGAAAATGTACGGTTCCCGCGCGATAAACGAATTCTGGCGCAACGGAATTGCGGGCGTCATCTAGTTGTACATAAAATATTCTAACGGCACCATCTTTTGTTTATGACGAAAATTTTCCTCCACTTATCAATAAATCTTCCAACAAAAGACGTTGAAAAATTTGTGCTCTCGTACCCAATGCAAAATATCTCTGAACCCTAACTGTGAAATGAACTTTAACAAATGAATTCGCAATAATCATATGCAAAAATAATGCCAAAAAAGCAAAAAATATGTAACTATCCAATCATCATCACCATTTATCAACAACACACAGAAATAAACTTGGTAGTTGCAGGTACCTGTTTCCATAGAGTTTGCTTGAAACGAGGCACCTATAGTCAAATTGAAATACGGTGTCCCCAGCGGTCATTGACCGTTTAGTCCAGTTGCTATATGAAAAAATATGCTCGTACTGTATTCAGTTAACTTAAGAAAAAAACGAAAAGTGCATATCGAGCCACGCGTTATAGTGTTCCGTAGTACCGCTAATTGTTTTGTATGGTTTTTAACGTTTGTGTGTACATTTATAACGTGTTTTATACTACTAACAACATCATCTCAGTTACTTTCAAAGGAATTTGAACGAAAAGTTCCTTTATATTTCGCCGAATACATTTTTTTAGTTGATCGACTATGATATATCATAGTATATACTATAAGTATACTCAATAACTTATGAATTCTTCTTAGCCGTGATAGTTTTTCTTTTAAATTCACCATATTTCCTACTCTCGTGAATTTTTTCACATTTGCAAAAGCTACCGTTTAGCTGGTAGAAGGGGGGACTCTAACGATTTTTTCCACTTTAAAACTTAATATTTCACAAACGGATCCCTAAATCGGAAAATGATCTATGAATACTCATAATATTTTAAAAAAAACCTATCCAACGACACCCCACACGATGGGGTGGGCGCGAAAAAAAAATTCAACCCCGCTTGATGTGTACGGGAGGTACCATAAAAAATATTTTTTAAATATTTTATGTACCATTTTGTCGGCATCATTAATATGTGTATTAATGCCAAATTACAGCTTTGTAGTCTCTGAGCAAAACCACGGACAAACAGACAGACAGACGGACAGACGGACGGACAGACCGAAACTATAAGGGTTCCATGTTGACTACGGAACCCTAATTAACTCTTATAAAGACTCAGACTATTATAGATTCTTCTCTAGAAAAACCTCTTGGTAACTTAGAATGATAATCTCTAACTTTTTATGACTTCAAATGAGACTTCAAAGTGATATATGTAACTTCATACTCAATTCTCATCGAGTATGCAAAATACGAAATCGCCCTGACTAAAACATCTGTCACTTCATTGTCAATCACGGTTCGTACAGAAAACGACGAAATATGACATGTTTATTGACAGGCGGTCAATGCCCGCTACGAGCAAGATTCGGCATTTCGAGAATAGCCAACTTCATCGGTTTTATAGGTGGGACCCCGAGTCCAGTTACAATAATTTTCGAACATAATAATAACTAGCGGTCGCCCGCGGCTCCGCCCGCGTGAATGTCGGTTACGGCTGCAAAAAGCCTACCCAGGAAAGACTCGGTCAGCAAAATGATTTCCAGGTCAATTCACAGAAACATCGACAACGCAGTCATTATCCGCAGGCTGCACAGATTGTCTTTCTGTGGATGTTAAAGTTGTTAATGATGAGAATATTTAAATGTAATTTTTACCTAATATTTAATAAGTTTTCACTTCTGCCGGTAGTCCCGGAGTGCAACCCGTTGTTTTAAGATAGATAACTAAGGCGATTATTATAGAGCTTCTCTATAAACAACATTAAAGACGTTAAGTTATTTTCAGGTAACAAAATATGCTGATGGTTGGGAGCCCCGACTCGTGATATGGCAATGTAAAGTTGCCCATGCGTAAAACATTCTTTTCGTAAATCTATTCCTACTAATTTGAATGTTTGGCCCTGGGATTTATTTATCGTTAGTGAAAAAAAATTTTTTACTTATAGGCAATACAGTAGGGATCATTGGTATTCTTGGTGTATTATATGAGCTAATTAACCAGCTGCAGGGCCGGTCACCTTCGTTTATTTCGTTACCGCGCACCCCCGCCTTGGTGGCGCCCACTTCGAAACGGGCATGAATCGCAATTTTTAATTTCGCCATAACTTCTAAATCAAACGTCCAATTTTAATCATCCAAAGACCAAATATTATCTACACAAACTGTACTTAGTGATGAAATAATTTATTTTGATAAGGATTATCAGCATCAGTAATATAAATGAGTTTAAATGTAGTACAAAAAAATATCAAGATTTTTTAACCTTTGGTGACATGTATTTTGCGTAACATAACTGGTGACGAGCGGTCTGAGAGGCCGCTACCGTTTAAGGGTCTATTGCATAGAAATTAGGTATAATAACTTACAGTCATATTTAATAATAGTTTGATAACTAAGTGTAGGACAAAATAAAAGCATTTTGTACATTGTGAATCATTTTACTATGAGGAACTTTGATGTTACAATGAGAACAGTCTTTACAGTCATGAAAATTAGAAGTGAGATGAATAAAGCCTTTTTATAAAATTATAATCAACATAAATCAAACAGTAGCACTTTTTCCATAAAATTAACACAATAATCAGCTGAAAAAAAAAGAAAACCATTAATCAGAGCTATCATTTCACAAAACTGACAATAGTCAAAATTTACTAATTTTGAAGGCTGATTCTCCTGCGATGGCTCCAGATTTGTTGATCGATGTAACTTAGGTCGTTCTCTTCGGTTCCTGAATCATGATCACTTTGCTCTTTGCTCTGTAACTTTAGACAATATTTTCGGCTTCCGGTTCAGTGGAATCTTCTTGTGCCTACCATTCTCCTATTCTATGAATTTCAGATAATGAAAGCTGTTTTCTAGGTTTAACAATTCATTTCTAACTCCCGATTCCCTCCGCTTCTTGTTTGGAAGACCAGAATTATCCTTAATAAACAATAGATGTAAAAATTGAAAAAAATCAATAAGCGATGTAACGCAAAAAAGTTACACTACTGGTGACGTAAGGTCTCACAGGCCGCTATTTTGGTTAGTCCGACGCAACTGCCTTCGTCTCGGGCGCGGGGGCAACCAAACTCGAAGCTACATAGGCGTTCAAACCTTGTGAGTGTGGGAAAGTGGGTGTAAAGACTTTTCACTGACGCCGTTCGGCCTGTGAGACCACTTGTCACCAGTTAAAGGTTAAATAAAAAAATGGTTGTTGTGCCTCACTTGACATAGATAGGTATAATGTGTCGCGAACATTTTTGTAGATATTCATAAGATCTACAGTTACTTGGAACATTGTATGGTTCTATCTTTTATAGTTTAGGCAGCGTACGCAAAATAAGTAACTTTTCTGGTTGATTTTTTTCACCTTGTCTCAGAAAAACCAAAATATCTTACGGAACCCTATATTTTCCAAAATAAAAAGTAGCCTATGTTACTCGTAAATAACGTAACTTTCGAATGGTGGAAGAATTTTTTAAATCGGTCCAGTAGTTTTTGAGCCTATTCGTTACAATTAAACAAACAAACAAAGTTTACCTCTTTATAATAATAAATAGTATAGATAGATATAGATATGCTGTAAAACCAATTTGCCGATAATTCTCGGCATAATATTATGGTTTTGCAACAGAAATGACAGACGAAATACGATTATTATTTTTTAACAAAAAATTAAAACCGACTTCCAAGATAAAAACAAAAGTAATACTTATTCTTAATCTAAAAAGAATCAAATAATTCTTATTCCTTATTATAGTGGAGTCTTCAGACTTCGCCTAAACCTCAACTATTTCTGTACTCAATCTTCGTACTTTTGAAGTCGGTACCAGCCCGGAAAAGTTCTGAGCTCCTTGACATAGCAATTACGCTAAGGTAAGCTGGTACCGAATTCAAAAGCATGAAGATTGAGTACAGAAATAGTTGAGGTTTAGGCGAAGTCTGAAGACGCCACTATAATAAGGAATAAGAATTATTTGATTCTTTTTAGATTAAGAATAAGTATTACTTTTGTTTTTATCTTGGAAGTCGGTTTTAATTTTTTGTTAAAAAATAATAATTTTACCCTTTTTAGTTAGGTACATAATATGAGACGACAAGGCTATAATATTATAGCTTGTTGTCTTAGAGTTGTACATATTACTAGCGGTCGCTTGCGGCTCTGCCCGCGTGGATGTCGGTTACGGCTGCAAAAAGCCTACCAAGGAAAGACTCGGAAAGAAGCAAAATGATTCCCAGGTCAATTCACAGACTCCGACGCTGACATCGACGACGCGGACGCAGTCATTATCCGAAGGGTGTATAACAGTGCACACTGCACAGATTGTCTTCCCGCAAGCGCATCCCGCTTGGTGACGCCCACTATCGTAATATTTTAATTTCGCCATAATTTCAAAACCAAACGTCCAATTTTAATCATTCAAAGACCAAATTTTATCTACATAAATTGTACTTAGTGATGAATTAATTTATTTTGATAAGGATAAATGGCATGAGTAAAATAAACGCGTTTAATAGTTGTCCAAAAAATTCAAGATTTTTAAATAAAAAAATGGTTATTGTGCCTCACTCGACATAGATAAGTATAGTGTGTCGCGGACTTTTTTGTAGATATTTATAAGATCTACAATACTTACAAGATTTTATGGTTCTATCTTTTATAGTTTCGGCAGCGTACGCAAAATAAGTAACTTTTCTGGTTGATTTTTTCACCTGGCGTCCGAAAAACCCAAATATCGTACGAAACCCTATTTTTTCCAAAATACAATTTAGCCTATGTTCAGCACAAATAATGTAGGATTTGCTTGGAGTAGTTTAAATAAAGCCAAAATCCTCAAACTTGTATCTATAAGGATTCAAAAGTTCTGTTGGGTACCTTCAGAACCAGGGTATATCCTGGTGCAAAATCTTACTTTTTGGTAGTATATGCCTGAAATACTTCAGAAAAAATCGAAATCACCATATGTTCCTGTATAAATTTCAAGGAGTCCCCTCGATTCCTCATGGATCCCATTATCAGATCACCACTTTTGTGAACATGGTACCAACCTCGGATTCAACCCTGTACAACAACAAAAGAATCAAAAATCGGTCCATAAACGGCGAAGTTATGGTTGAACATACAATATATATATATATATATATAAACAGACGAACGTATAACCTCCTCCTTTTTGGAAGTCGGTTAAAAAAGAAACCCACGGAAAGCTATAAAATAAATATCCAATAAATCAATATTTTAAACAATAAATTATTATTTGAAATATTTGGTATCAAATAACACAAATATTTACAAACTAAATTAACTTGTTTGGAAGTCAGTCAAATAAAATATATTACTTACTTATATTTTTGCGATTCCAGTACCCAAAGGGTAAAAACGGAACCCTATTTACTAAAACTTCCTTGCTTGTCTGTATGTTTGTCTCCAAGCTGTATGTCAAGATTCAAGAACTGCTATATCTAGACTTCTGAAATTTTCACATGTTGTGTATTTCTGTTGTCGCTATAACAGCAAATACCTACAATGGGAGCCCCCTTAAATTTTTATTTAAGGGAGGCTCCCATAAGACAAACGTCTATTTTTGACCTATTTTTGCTCTATAAAGGTACGGAACCTTTCGTGCGCGAATCCGACTCGCGCACAAAAGGTTGTCGATTTTATTTTATTAGCCACATACTACCTACACTTTGGATGGTATTTTTTTAATGGCAAATAAACACGAAAAGTGAACTAGACAAACAGCCAAAATCCGTAACGGGAATAAAACAGTTAAACCGGAATACAATTTATTCATGAGTTTTTAATGTAATGAAATAAGGATGTGATAGCCCACTTACCTATTTGACTCTCCAAACGTGTTCAAGTGAAATTAACATTAGGATTTCATTTTCTAAATTCTATGATCTTGTGTAGATTTGTTTGAAATAAAATAAAATTCTTAATTTGCCTAAATTAACTCATCAAGCCCCATAAGGACACCGGCAACCGCGACAACAATAGAATAACAATAGATCTCCTCTTGGAGATCGGGTTCTTACCCGCGATCGAAGGATTGATATTTTTTTCAATATTTTTAGAACACTAAGATCCTAATTTCGTCCTACACAATTCTATTTATAATTGTTGATTATTATTACCTATGTTGAATTAAAGGTTTTTAGTTTTCACGAATAAAAAATCAGAGAGCGTAATATATAAATGGCGGCAAATCACCGCCGCTCTTTTTCTTTTTTGGAAAAAGGAAAAAATTCAACTTAAATATTATGTAAGTACTGACATATTATAAACAGTTATTATGCCGAGGAGGTCTGCCTGTCTGCCAAATCTATAATTTTGTTTTTGTATATATTAAAATCTATATATACTATCTACAAGTTACAGCTTTAAATAACCTAACAGAGGCGAAGGTTAAAAATGTTAGAGTAGGAAGCTTCAGAAAAGCTCGCGTCAGCTGCCTTGATGTTTATAAGCTGTTAAGTAGCTTTTGATACGTCGCGTTGGTCGTTGTGTGACTAGTCTCATTTGAAAAAGCAGCTGTGAGTTTTTGTAACTTATCTTCAAGAATAAAACGTTTATTTACTTTTAATGTTTCCAAGTATTTTGTATCTTTTAAGAGCCAAAAGTTTAAAATATTGACTTTGTAAAGATATGTTTAAAAAACCTCCTCTCATTCAAACTTTTCTAGTTTACGCTTTACAGCTACACGACAAGATTATCACGATAGTTATTTTCAATCATCAGGCATCTAGTCATTAGGCTTAAGTATCCAACTTAAAATAAATACGTTATTATCTATTTCTACTCCATCTTTATAATTCCAGTCTTCTGGCGCTTGGCTATTTTTAGTCGGACTAATGTTAGGACTAGTTAGTCTAGTGGTAGTTGATACAGGTATAAATATAACTAGGAGTTTCATATTAGCAGATCAGGGATAAGTATGGAGCATTTACTTGAACAGGAACAATTTTATTTAATTTCATGCATATTAGTAATTAGAGAGCAGCTACATATTAAAATTATGCTTTGAATTTTCTTAAAACAACATAATGTCTGCATACCCTGGTATGGTGTCTAGACCAGGGCTTCATAACGTTATCGAATAACAGAAAAAATATCGTTACGTACCGTTATTTTCATAATGGTAGCCAAATAACGTTATTTTTTAACGATATTTAGTAAAATAACGTTATATCTACCGTTATTATTATAACGATATTTTTTCGTTATGTATAAACGAAAAAATATCGTTATTATAATAACGGTAAATATAACGTTATTTTCTGGTATCAGGTATGCGATCGTGCACGGTGCACTAAATCTCACTCGCAGCCCACTTTTTTTGCAAGATTTGTGTGAAAATACAAAGAAAAAATACACCTTATAAGCGTGATTACGTTTAGAAAATTTTCCCGCCTGTCATGACTTTCTTGACGGACTATAACGTTATCAAAGAACATATATTTACCGTTATAAATCCTATATAACGTTATAACTTTAACCGTTATTAATATCAATTTTTAACGTTATTTTTAATATCGGGTAAATTTTCATAACGTTATCTATGCCCTTGAAGCAGTAACGTTATGAAAAAATAACGTTATTTGAAGCCCTGGTCTAGACTTCCCTCTCACAAGTCACTACTCATGACAGGAGTGAGGATACGTGACCAAATCGAAAAGTTGTAAGACGAAGGGATCGCCTACTGCAACTCAGCGTAGTAGAAGAAATATCAAATATCCCTTTTTAGGGTTCCGTACCCAAAGGGTACCCTATTACTAAGACTTCGATGTTCTGTCCGTCTGTCTGTCTGTCTGTCTCCAGGCTATAACTCAAGAACGGTAATAGCTAGAGAGTTGTAATTTTCACAGATTGTGTATATCTGTTGCCGCTATAACAACAAATACTAAAAACAAAATAAAGTTAACATTTAAGGGGGCCATACAACAAACGTGATTTTTTCGGCCTTTTTTGCTTGTAATCAATAATGGTAGCAGCTAGGCACTTGAAATATACACAATATTCTTAATTATAGTTTAATAATTAATAATAAAATAAATATTTAAGGGAGGCTCCCATACAAAAAACCCCTTTTTTGCCAACTTTCGCTCAATAACGGTACGGAACCCTTCGTGCGCGAGTCCGACTCGCACTTGGCCGATTATCTTTCTACCGCATAGCGATAATGTATGCCTGCAGGCTGCAGCTCTGTTTGTAGGGGCGTAGCTACCGCCGTATCTGAGCTGCCGTATCAATTATTATACGGGGCCCCGGTGCCATGGCCCCCAAAGTGCGTATGCAAAAATTAATAAAGACTTTTCTAATATATTTTGTTTTAGTTCACTAATGACAAATTTAAAAAAAGCAATTCCTTTGTTACCCGCGTAAAGCGTGTTCGAAAGTCGGCACCCTATGCGATTTTTTTGGTTCTGTGAGAAGTTTTAACTTCCCTAAGGGCCCCCAAATATTCTCATACGGGGCCTCGCCAAGGCACGCTATGCTTCTGTCTATCTGTGGCCGCACTCCCGGAGAGACAGGAGGGTACGTTGTTTTTTTTACAATAATTATTATGTACGCCTAAATGAAACATGTTATACAACATTACCCTTGTGGCATGTGGAGCAGCCCGACTAAGTGTAATGAGATTTGCGGGGGAAGCCAAACACGCGTATCGTTTATTTATAGGATAATGCTGTAATATCGTATAGAAAAAGGTCGACTGCACATCATCAGCTCTGTACCATGTAATCTTACACAAGTCGTAGGTTTCATAGACTGAATAAGGCTCTACATTTGACAAAAAAAGATTTAGGGCCTGTTTAACAACTTCCCGATAAATGCCCGTTGGCTATTCACAACTTATCTGACAAAGTATGGAGTATCTGTTAGATAAGTTGTGGATAGCCTATCCGGCACTTATCAGGAAGTGGTGAAACAGCCCCTTAGCAGTGGTATTAGGTCAAAAGAAATTTTTTGCAATGAAATGTTATATTTATCTTAAAATAATAATTTTATCAACGAATCGCTTTTTAACGCTAGACCTTTATCCTAATTTAAAACCTTAAAGTTGAATTTAATAGATATGTTAGGTTATATTAGGTTGGATATGGAATAAATATTTCAAAGACTCTACATTTTCTACTAAAGTAGTCTTTACAACAACTTAGGAGCTTGACAACCCCCCTAAAGAGGCTTCACGATCCACCACGTGGAAGCGACCTTTGGAAAAAACTGTTCGAGAAAAATCTACATCTGCTCAACCAGTTGTGAAGACAAACATACATACATGTGTATTTTCACTATATGTCTAACAGTCTTGTCAATCGAGCCATGTTACCGTTATAGATTTTTGGTCATTACTCATTACATACTAAATATTTGCATTTATCTAACAAATAACTTGTTTGAACATATTATCTGTAGAGAAAATAGAGGCTGTAGAGATCAACTACGATTACATGGCGCGCCCCTCCAAAATTCAAAACGTCTGAAGTGCGTTGTCAAAATGTTTGAAGTGCATTGTCTTGCGCGGTAGGCTAGTTATGATTAGTTGACCTTGTAGTCTTGGTAATAAGTGACATTAACTGAAATATTACGTGTACTGTGATTAGTTGAATACTTACTACATACAAACTCTTTCATTAGGATGTGACTACACACATTGAAACAGTCATTTGGAGGGGCGCGCCAAGTTATCGTAGTTGATCTCTACGCGACTACGCTTCTTGACAATACACGGTTGCTTTCTGTACCTGATAAAATAAAATAAAAATTAACCAACACTAGTGGGTTAAAATTTGGCTAAAATATGGCTAAAAACAACTTATTTTTAACATAAATTTGATCGTATAAAGCTGGAATCTTTTAATTACACATAGAAACAGAAATTATGCCTATTCTAAATAAAACTTTAAGAAAATCAAGCAATACTTCAAGAGACATATTTCACAATTTTCACAATTTAATTTTTTGCTAATTCTACCATTTATAGTTGAAAAAATTACTCATAAAATTATAATGTATCTATTTATAAAAGCTTAAAAATCCGTTACATTTAAAATGGCACTGTAACATTTTCCGTCTTATGTCTTATCGGAGTTATCTGTGCAGAATTCTGCATACATTATGTCTCCCGCCAATTTGATGCCGTTATGATTAACAGATTATATTAAAATGCTTGTCATTAAGGATAACTAACGTTAATTAGATGTTTAGTTTGTTTATTATATGAATTTATTATATCGATGCTAAGTTTATCACTTTCGTATTAGCAACTGTAAAACTACCTCTATTGGTAAAAGTAGAGTATGAATACTGTTGCTAGGAACGGAGTTGCTAATAATATAACGTAATCTATCATGATCAATGATCATAAATGTTAAATCAATAATTATTTCTCTCCTTATAAAAATCTGGTGGTTAAATAAAGACGTATTAAAACCTTCATTTTAGTTAGTATGTATAATACTTAGGGCCTGTTTCACCGCTTCCTGATAAGGCTATCCACCACTTAACTTGACAGATGGAGTATGGAGAATCTGTCAAATAAGCCTATCCGGCACCTTATCAGGAAGCGATGAAACAGGCCCTTAATCTGTACTTAGTCCGTTATGGTAGACAAAGAACGCTTGCTTGTTTCAGTATACCATGGGAATACTACACTTTTTAATCTTTATCAATATTAAAGGTAGCCCATGAGTTGATCCGGACCTGAAACTTGCACCATGTTTAATTTAATGTTCATTAGTTTTGTTGTGAAGTAGTAACATGTACATATATATTATACAAACTTTCGCCTTTATAATATTAGTGTTTGGTTAATTAATTACTGATTACTTGTCTTATAATGTTTATTGATAATTAGATAAAAACATTATGATAAGTTTCCGTCTACAAAAGGCCACCATGATGTGCATTTCCTAGTAATTTACCTCGTTAAATTTCCTTTGAGACATGTACGCTGATATAATAATCTTAAAGGGTCATATTAAACAATTATTTTTCCTTTAATAGTAACACATTTTTCAAACGTTTTTTCTTTGTACTGTTAGGTCCTGTTTCACCACTTCCTGATAATGTGCCAGATAGGCTATCCATAACTTATTTGACAGATTCTTCATACTATATCTGTCAAGTTAAATTGTGGATAGACTATCCGGCTCTTATCAGGAAGTGGTGAAACAGACCCTAAGTCTTTATTACTGTTAGCATCATTTATTTTTAACTAAAGACTTTATTTTTAATGAGGTGCAATTTTTTATTATTCGATTCAGTTACAAGTTACAACAATTGAATACAAATTAAAAAAGAATAAATTCTATTTAATTTTATTAAAGTCTATCAGAAGCATGAACGTAGACAAAAAAGGCGGGCGGAGTCTTATTTAGCCCAGGAAAATTAAACATTCCACCTCGGAATAATTTGCATAGAGCTGAAAATTGGTAGAGGCGATAAATACACCATTACAAATAAAACCTCAAAAGTCCCCGGCGATTTATACGTCCATGATCAGAAGTATTAGATATAATCAAACAAAGAGATTAACAATGATCACTACGCAATGCTTGTCGCCTGTAAAATGAAGATCTGACGTGGGAGAGCTATACTTCAGCACAAATGGGCCGGCCAGACCGGAGAAATACCACGGGCTCACAGAAAACCGGCGTCAAACAGCGCTTGCGCTGTGTTTCGCCGAGTGAGTGAGTTTACCGGAGGCCCAATCCCCTAGCCTTTTCCCTTCCCTACCCTCCCCTATTTACTTCCCTACCCTGCCCTATTCCCTTTCCTACTCTCCCCTATTACCCTATTCCCTCTAAAAGGCCGGCAACGCACCTGCAGCTCTTCTGATGCTGCGGGTGTCCATGGGCGACGGAAGTTGTTTTCCATCATGTGACCCGTTTGCTCATTTGCCCTCTTGCCTAAAATTGCAAGAAGTGATAGTACGCCACTATAGTCTGGTGGTTTAGCAACTAGCTACAAATATTTCGTGACGAAGACTTTTTTTAGCGAATTTACTAGGAAACGTGCAGACGGGTCACCTGATGTCAATTCAGATCTCCTTGAGAAACTCCCATTGCTTTTCGAGTTGTGTACCTGACTCTTAAAAATTCCTACTCATTTTGGCCTTCGATTATCTCCTACTATCTCACTTGCTGAGTGAAACACAACATGAGCTTTGTTCCACGCCAGCTTTCTGTAAAGTCGTCTATTTTTAAAGGTACTATCAGGGAAGTTGATTCCTAAGTATATGGCGGACCTAAGTCATGTGGTCGGCTTATGTCAATTCAATGTTAGCTGTGACCGGTCGGCTGGGTTTGACGTAACGCGACCAAATCTTAGATCCGCCATCTGCATAGGAATCAACTTCTCTGATAGTACAAGTTGGAAGCCGGCTACATGAAGTTGTAGCAGACGACGTGTCGCCGCGACACTATTGGTTTCTATGTATTTCTATGAATGAATGTCGCTAGCTTCGTGTCGCTAGCTGCGCAGAGTATTTGATATTTCATAGAAATACATAGAAACCAGTAGTGTCGCGACGACGTCGTCTGCGGTTGATTCGTCGTCCGCTGCCAACCGGCAAGGTCGGCCCATTCGAGCCAAAACTTCATTTTCCGCGATCGCGGTATGGGCCAGATTGTCTCGTAGACGCAACCGGAGACGCACACGGAAGTGATCTTACATTAGAGTGCACATAGCAACTTGCACCAAATATATCAATTAATATTCCCCCGTACGCTCGCATTAGAATGTGCCACGGTCGCGATGCAGAATCGTGCAGATTTTTAACAATTTTCGCAACTAAACACACAGATTTAGGGAAAACGGCACATTAATATTAATATTGGGCGCCTGCTATAACTCAGAGGCTGCAAAGCGGCCGACAACACGCGAGTTACTTATGAGATGGAGTTGTTTATGATAATGGTGATGGATTCTTCCAAAACCTCAAGTTATGTCCAATGGGTATTTAACAGTTAAAACTAAACAACTTAACGCCTAACGAAAATATCTAGTATGCCATTGTTGACTTTCTGCTTAAAGAAAGTTAATAAGGATTTGCAGAAAATCTATGTCATATATTTTGTGCGCGTAAAGAAAGTTTTCATATGCTTCTATAGGTTGCAAATAGAAGTATTAAGAAAATATCACAAACTGTGAGATTTCTATTCACTAGAGCTTTTTGATTAAACCAATCAACAACACTGTTAAATAGATAAACTCCAGTCAAAAGAACTCATAATACGGACATGTTATATAAAATTCGAATTGACATCGTTTTTTTTTATGAAATAAGGGGGCAAACGAGCAAATGGGTCACCTGATGGAAAGCAACTTCCGTCGCCTATGGACACTCGCAGCATCGGAAGAGCTGCAGGTGCGTTGCCGGCCTTTTAAGAGGGAATAGGGTACTAGGGGAGGGTAGGGAAGGGAAAAGGGTAGGGGGTTGGGCCTCCGGTCAACTCACTCACTCGGCGAAACACAGTGCAAGCGCTGTTTCACGCCGGTTTTCTGTGAGTAAGTGATTGTGCTTGCTTGTCATTCCCTACCTACAATATTTTATTTGGGAATGACTACCAAGCATAAAAATAACATATATGGCTGAAACACGAAAATCAAAATTACTTTGTTTATCATTCAGCCATAATTAAATTAAAGCACCTTAATTCCCTCCTTGAGGAAGGAAAACAAAAACGTGGTTCACGGCCGACACTACGCAGCGCCATGTGACGGTTTCGTCACTTTTGTTTTACTCGGAACAATCGAGAAAAAATTTAGCCAAATTAGTGATTTCACAGAACCATTCTTGTTTAGTGTCTAACCTAATATGTGACAAAATATTTAAACAAAAGTTAACGTTATACTGATAAAATACTGTCAATACAAAGTTATATAAACTAGAATAATATTACAACATAATATAGGTCTACCAGAATCTGGTGGCAAAAAATGAGAAAAAAAATTGACTCTAGCAATACCGGGGTAATAGGAATAAAACATTTTCATCCTTTTTTATTCCTTTAGCGGCTTATTTTGTGTGTGAAACATGCAAATATAAAAATTTATCCAATGATTAAGGATATTTTTTGAAAATCTGCTGTCAAAAATTGCCATCAGATTTTGGTAGAGATCAACTACGATAACATGAATGTTTCAATGTGTGTAGTCACATCCTTATGAAAGAGTTTGTATGTAGTAAGTATTCAACCAATCACAGTACACGTAATATTTCAGTTAATGTCACTTATTACCAAGATCTGTTGGTCAACTAATCATAACTAGCCTACCGTGCAAGACAACGTAGTTTTGACAACGCACTTCAAACGTTTTGAATTTTGGAGGGGCGCGCCATGTTATCGTAATTGATCTCTAGACCTTTGGTTTATAGGGAATATTACGCAAAGTTCGGAGCGGAAGGCAGCACATACAGTAAGTAATCCTAATTCCTATCAAAATCCGACATGTTGCAAACGTCATATCAAAATATTGACAGTAGTCAGTAAGTAACGTTGTCAAACGTCGTACACAGCTTTTTGTTTACTTTCTATGCTGGTGTTGCCTCTAGCGTGAAAACATTGAAGTAATATATCCAATTGAAAAAAAGGGAAGAAAACTTTAAGAAAATTAAGGTATGATAGTGGATTTATATTATTAATCCTTCGATCGGAGATACTCGGAATTGTCATCGTATTCTATTGTTGTCGCGATCACCATTCACCGGTGCTCGTACGGGGCTTGATGGGTTAAACAAATTCATGATGATGAAAATACGTATGATACTAGATGAGGCCCGCAACTCCGTTGCGCCAGAATTCGTTTATCGCGCGGGAACCGTACATTTTTCCGGGATAAAAAGTATCCTTTCCCGGCACGCAAAGTATCCCCACGCCCAGCAAAATCGTTTCAGCGGTTTGAGTGTGAAAAGGTAATGTACAGACAGACAGACATACTTTCGCATTTATAATATTACGAGCTTTTGCTCGCGGCTTTGCTCGCCTTAAGAAGTATTATTATATACAAACTTTCATCCCCTATTTTAACCCTTTGGGGTTGGAATTTATCAAAATCCTTTCTTAGCGGATGCCTACGTCATAACATCTACCTGCATGCCAAATTTCAGCCCGATCCGTCCAGTGGTTTGGGCTGTGCGTTGATAGATCACCATGTCAGTCAGTCACCTTTGAGTTTTATATATTTAGAAGTATGAATTTATATTATATACGTATACTGATGATGATGCAAATCTTCAATTTGTAAAGTATTGAAGAGTCATCAAACCAAAAGAAATTTACTGCATCGAATTACATTAAGGCCTAAATGAGCAAATGAGTATTAAAGATTTATAAGGCGTTTCGCAGAAACGGCCTCCCTGAGTAACCCTTTTGATCTGGAAAGTTCCACTACAAAAGCCTGTTAAAAAAGGTAACATAAAAGATATCCAGTGCAGAGAAAAAAAATATATTTAACTCTTTCATCAAATCAAACTGGTTTACGAGATTGCAATTAATTATGATAAGAAATGGCTATGACAAACGGACGGACGGTCATGAATTCATGATAAATCTTTTTGGCTATTTGGCTACGGAACCCAAAAAATATATTTGTAAGTAAACCAATATGTTTTATGATTTCCATAAAGTTTTATAATTTATGTACGCGACTTATACTTTTAATAATAAAAATCCATCCTGTGTAGTGAGTATCCGGACTTTTACTTATAAAAAAATATAAACAGACGAACATATAACCTCCTCCTTTTTGTAAGTCGGTAAAAATTGTTTTGTGATTGTCTGATACGTTAGAAAAGTAACTGACAAGGACAAAACATTGTATTATAACGTCTGCATACAACTTACAAAGTTAAAATCTTTTAATATTTTGTAAGTATTTTTTAAACAACTTCCAAAAAGGACTATATTATTATGTTCGTCAGTATATATTTTTTTCTAAGTCGTCAATGTGGCAAAAAACCAAGTAATAGCGTAGCGAATCAATTTATTTGTTGACGCATTCATACGATGATTCGAAATTTACAATTAGCGAATTGTTTAATGTTTTAAAAACAGTTAAAAATAGTTTGTTAATGGAATTTTCAATATTTTCATGGTAGACGTATCCCTTAAATATATACCACATTATTCAAAATCTCGTCTAAGATTGTAAAAAATGTAGATTGTAGAAACTTTGCCCTTTGTTTAACTTTAGAGCGAAGCCTTTTTAGGAGTGTACTAATAAAACAGCTATTTTCAGTTAGAGTTGTGGTGTCATGTAAATTTATAGCAGTCAAAGGCCGAAAATATAACTTTTGCATTATTGAAAAAGGTACACACGCATTTGATATATTTTATAAGACATTTAACAGTCTTCCCTATTCGAGTATTTTTTATACAAAAGCCGTCTATAGACTTTTCACCTACTTATATCCATTTTCATCTCTTTTTCAGTAAAAAAAACAAAGAACTATAAAGTACTAGCGACCCGCCCCGTCGTCGCATGGGTATAAAATATATAGCCACTGAAAAAATGATTAAAATCGATAGCCTATGATCCTTCACGTGGTCTACTGATAATCTGTGCCAAATAACATAAAAATTCTCCAGTAGTTCGCAAGATAAGCCCTTTCAAATAATTTCCCCCGTTTTTTCCACATTTTCCTATTAGTCTTGGCGTGATAAAATATAGCCTATAGCCTTCCTCAATAAATGGGCTATCTAACACTGAAATAATTTTTCAAATCGGACGAAGTTCCTGAGATTAGCGCGTTCAAGTTAGCCCTTTCAAATAAGTTTCCCCGTTTTTTCCACATTTTTCTCTATTTCTTCGCTCCTATTAGTTTTAGCGAGTTAAAATATAGCCAGCCTTCCTCGATAAATCTTATATCTCCAAACGAGCAATTCTTGAATATATGTGTGTGTGTGTATATACATATAATTGGAATTTCAGAATCGGTTCCAACGATTTTCACGAAATTTAGTATATAGGGGGTTTCGGGGGCGATAAATCGATCTAGCTAGGAATCATTTTTAGAAAGCAAAGCTCGGTCAAATAGCTAGTGAGCTATCTAACACTGAAAGAATCATCAAAATCCTTTGCGTAGTTTTAAATATTAAAGGGAACAAAGGGACATGAGGGAAAAAAGCGACTTTGTTTTATAATATGTATAGATTTGTCTATTTCAATATTAATCTACAAGTAACTTATTGAAGACTGTTACGACATTAATTTAGCCGAATTTTTTTTCGTTTTCGCTTCGTTATGGAATCGCCGATCAAAATACAACTGTATGGAATTGACATAAGACGAGTCGAACGTCAACGTCATATTTACGAACGCTTATGTCAGTTCCATACATTTTTATCGGCGATTCTATAACGCAGCGAAAACGAATACATTTTGGCACACCCCCCAGTTTACTGCAAAAAATCAAAACAAACTTATCTATTTTTGAAAGTGATCACAAACATCCATCAATAAGTTTGGTCATGATCGTGATGAAGTGGCCGCAGACAGGCCCGTTAGCAGCTTCGAACAACGGCACATCAACACAATATTTGCCTTCACACCGGCTAAAATGAAGCTTCACTTTACTACAACAAATACAACATGTATATTTCTCTACTAGATAACGCCCGCAACTTCGTTGCGCCGATAATCGTTTATCGCGCAGGAACCGTACATTTTTCCGGGATAAAAAGTATCTTATGTCCTTTCCCGGGACTCGAAGTATCTCCATGTCAAATTTCAGCAAAATCGGTTCAGCGGTTTGGGCGTGAAGAGGTAACAGACAGACAGACAGACACACTTTCGCATTTATAATATTAGTATGGAAATATGGATTGATCTCGGAAACCATTGGCAGTCTTAAAAAAATACAGGCAGTGCTTTGTTTGAATTATGTCCCAAATTGCTTGTCCTTCAGGTGTTGAACTTTTTAGGACGTCGAACGAAGTAGAGAGCTAATAAGAGTTGATGAGAAGCTTCAATTAATGTAGAATCGAGCCTATTATATTATATAAATTTATTACGACTTGCGAGCTTATAGAGAATTATGAGTTTTAATATTATAACGAGCTATTGCCCGCGGCTTCACTCGCGTTAAGTATTATTATAGGTATACAAACTTTCACCCCTATTTTAACCCCTTGGGGGTAGAACTGATCAAAATCCTTTCTTAGCGGATGCCTACGTCATAACATCTACCTGCTGCCAAATTTCAGCCCGATCCGTCCAGTGGTTTGGGCTGTGCGTTGATAGATCATCATGTCAGTCAGTCACCTTTGAGTTTTACATAATATTCCTAGGAATACGAGATAGAAACTCAGTTTAGATAGAGAAAAATCTTTTGGCGAAAAATACAACGTCTTCGATTTAACACGTGGCAAAATAGGAAAAAATCCTTTCAGATTTAACAAATTCAGAGAAAAACAATAAAGCACATCCGCCACACCCCAAACAATAAAATAGGTATTGACTCCAGTAAATAAAAAAGTTAACCTTGTATCGTAATGTGCATAATTGCTAACTCACTAATAAATTTAACTTAAATGGTGTTTGGTATAATTACCAATTACGTTTAATTTGTTAACATTGGTTGTTTTAATTTTGCCGAAAACAAATATACAAGTCATCTATTGTTTGCATACTAATTCCTCATGTACCATTAGTAGGATTTTGACTTTTTAGATTAAACAATGCGGACAACTTGAAAATAAGACGTATAATAGCGAGTTTCCATTATTCCAATATAGTAAACGGTCACTGGAATGAAATAGGGATGATGACAAGGTCAAAGATTAGCGAATTTTGTTAATAAAATAAAGAAATCACGGTAAAAAAATAAGTGTTCCAAAAATTTCAGCTCGATAGCATTTGTATTTTTTAGGGTTCCGTACCCAAAGGGTAAAAACGGGACCCTATTACTAAGACTTCGTTGTCTGTCCGTCTGTCTGTCAGCAGACTGTAACTCGATAACGGTAATAACTAGAGAGTTGAAAATTTCACAGATTGTGCATATCTGTTGCCGCTATAACAACAAATACTAAAAACAAAATAAATTTAATATTTATGGGGGGCTTACAACAAACTTGATTTTTTTGGCCTTTTTTGCTTTATATCAATAATGGCAACAGATAGATACTTCACTTTTTCAAAAAATCTTTAGTTATATATGTAAGTACTTTAATATTAAATAATAATATTAAAATAAAATAAAAAATTAAGGGGGCTCTCATACAACAAACACAATTTTTGGCCTAATTTTGCTCTATAATGGTACGGAACCCTTCGTGCGCGAGTCCGACTCGCACTTGGCCGATTTTTATTATTATAATTTTGTAGCTTTCAAATTATGAGTTAATAAGACTCTAAAACGGTAAATTACGGCATCTCCGTAGGGAATAACGTGCGGAGAGTCAAAAGGACTACAGCAAAACCCTCCTAGTTTCTAATAAAGTTAGGAATACTAGAGGTAGCGATAATGTAACAAAAAATCTAAAATAAACTACGTAGTTTCTGTTTATACCTGTGCTAAGCTTATGTTTAGCACAGGTATAAAAAGACAGGCGCTTATGTGCCTACCAAGAAATTCTTATTTTTTAAAAGAATTTTAGACGTAGGTAAATCATTATCGTTATAACCAGAAACCTTCACAACAATTTGAAAATCGCACAAAAAACGGCAGACATGTTGATATCAGCAAAACAGTCATTAACTAATCAGTCATATACTTCCTAATGTTCTTCGGTCTATATTAGGATCTTTGCGAGGAATGCACGATAACACTAATAGGTAAAGTGGTTAAATATTTTTTACGAATGCCAATGTCGAACATAACAGAACGATTATCCTATGTCTGTGTCATGGACGATATTCTCGATTGTTTATTTATTAAATTATTTAAGAGCCCATCCTCTCTTTTCTACTGCTCTCTTCACACTCACGCTCGTCTTTCATATGCCAGGTGAAAAAGGACGATCGCCAAGTTAGCGGGCAGATAGAGGTTTTCTGTTTTAAAGGGTTTTTTATATTGAAGTGGTAAAAAGTAATTCCAACACTTTATAGACGACTTTCTCAACAGTACATTGTATTTTTTCATACCGTTAAGACGTCAATACAATCCATAAAAAGGTGATATTCTAAACCTTTTACAGCAAAAATCACAAAACTGTCGCGGGTTTGAGTTGGATTATTTAAAGATACTTAAAAAAAAATAAAAAATCTAGCTCCAACACTATATTATAATTGAAATGATCTTACATGTTGTGCATTAAAACTTATAGAAATACTGTATTTTAACTGTTCAATCACGTCTGTTAAATGAGCGAAATCGGCAAAATTTCGTATACGGACTCTTAACACCTTCATAATTTTCCGTATTCATTACCAAGCATTATATAATATTAACTGTCGACCCGCCCCGGCGTCGTACGGGTATAAAATATATAGCCACTGAAAAAATGATTGAAATCGATAGCCTATGATCCTTCACGTGGTCTACTTCTTATTTATGCCAAATAACATAAAAATTGCTCCAGTATTTCGTGAGACAAGCCTTTTCAAATGATTTCACCCGTTTTTTCCATATTCTCCTATTAGTCTTAGCGTGATAAAATATAGCCTATAGCCTTCCTCAATAAATGGGCTATCTTACACTGAAAGAATTTTCCAAATCGGTCCAGTGGTTCCTGAGATTAGCGCGTTCATGTTAGCCCTTTGAAATAATTTTCCCCGTTTTTTTCCACATTTTCCTCTATTTCTTCGCTCCTATTAGTCTTAGCGTGACAAATATAGCCTATAGCCTTCCTCGATAAATGGGCTATCTAACACTGAAATAATCAAAATCCGCTGCGTAGTTTTAAAGATTAAAGGGAACAAAGAGACATGAGAGAAAAAAGCGACTTTGTTTTATAATATACTAGCGACCCGCCCCGGTGACGCACGGATATAAAATATATTACAGCCACTGAAAAAATTATCAAAATCGATAGCCTATGATCCTTCACGTGGTCTACTTCTTATTTATGCCAAATAACATAAAAATTGCTCCAGTAGTTCGCGAGATTAGCCGTTTCAAATAATTTCCCTCGTTTTTTTCCCACATTCTCCTATTAGTCTCAGCGTGATACAATATAGCCTATAGCCTTCCTCAATAAATGGGCTATCTAACACTGAAAGAATTTTTCAAATTGGACCAGTAGTTCCTGAGATTAGCGCGTTCAAATAATTTTCCCCGTTTTTTCCACATTTCCCTCTATTTCTTCACTCCTATTAGTCTTAGCGTGCTAAAATATAGCCTATAGCCATAACCATCCTCAATAAATGGACTATCTAACATTGAAAGAATCATCCAAATCCGTTGCGTAGTTTTAAAGATTAAAGGGAACAAAGGGACATGAGGGAAAAAAGCGACTTTGTTTTATAATATGTATAGATGTATAGATTTAACCATCACAGTATTCGTGATACATTTCAGTGGAAACTAGAAATGTAGAGCAAACTCTACTTTTTGTCTATTTAAACGTGCCTACACAGTGTTCTACACTTACATCCGCACTCAGTGACGAATATTAATTACATAACTGTCATTAAATGAATTTGACATATCCGCATATGTATTTATCTGTAACACTCTTCATCAAATTAAAGTTGAATAATCATTAATTAATGTCTCAGCGTGTAGCCGTTAATTATAATTAACGGTAACAGTAACATCAAAGTAACATTAACATTATTTTTAAAGATTTAGTAACATAAAATTTTAAGATTTAGGATGAAAATATTTTAATAACTTCCGGGATTACAATATGAAGATTTTTTAGATTGTTATAACTAGCAAATATAAGTATGAAAAAACCGATTAAAGCCTTTTTATAAAAATATAAAAATGCACACATTCAATTTATTATAACGAGTCTCCACTCTCCTATGACTAGGCCTAATGACTGCAGAAAGGAATTTACCCCGGTAATTTTCTTGAACACTCATAGTATTACTAATAACTTATTCCTTACGACAGCTGGTTTTCTTAGACACTAGAGATGGATATCTCTAAAATAAAATAGCTGTATTGGCTGGATATTCTAAAAAAAACACGTAGCTTTAGAAATGAGCATAAGGATGCTAGAGAATCTAAAAAATCACCATCCGACGCGTCGGGAGAATTGCTTATTTATATCAGCAGATAAAAATCAATCCTAAATTAAGTTCTATATAACACATCAAAAATAAAAAATAAAAGAACGTCAGTGGCATCTTATTTATAAAATTCTCGTGTCACAATGTTTGTTACCGTACTCCTCCGAAAGGGCTTTACTGATTATTACCAAATTTTATATGCACATTCAGTAGGTCTGAGAATCGGCTAGTACTGGCTACTTTTTATATTGATAAGTGCATTTGTTGATACAATAGTAAAATTGTAATAACTCGAAACTGACGGCGACCATTGTTTATGCGACGGGATAGCGATGGACGTTGCCATAGTTATTTAGTCACTTCAGTAAAATAATATTGGCGAAATACTTTATATGGCAAAACAATGTTTGCCGGGACAGCTAGTAAAACAAAATAAAAGTAGCACCTAACTGCGAAAGTTCAAGACTAAAATAAATGCGACAGTCCAAACGACCTCCCGGTGGAATATTCCAATATGCACACAATACCGGTAGATATAACGGTAGTTACGGCGTAGGGCATACGATAGGGCAAATTTTCCTATGAATTATAGCAGGTTAGGGGTTGATTCGTTATAGACGGCTTCGGACAAAGATGCAACATAAAGATGTACAGACGACTTGCAGCGCGAGCTCGGACGGACTATATAAACTCGCACATTATCACCACACCACCAATACTTTGACAGCGCTCTCTGCGGCCGCACTACAAAAATATTTTTAAAAAATTAATCAAGTGTCAGTGGTGTCATCTTCAGTTTGAACGCAACGGAATCTATTCCTTAGGTAAGCATTTTTAGTGAAAAAATTATTCATCAAATTAAAAAAAAAGTTTAAGTAAAGTAAAAATATATTTTTATTATAATAAAAATATATTTTTTTAAGTTTGTGCAATTAAGTTTATTTTTTATTTTTTATTTATTTATTTGTTATTTTAAATATACAAGGCCAGCGTAAGGTTTTGCGCAAGGACAGACAAATGAGAACGGATCAGACAAAAGTACAGCCTATTGACGAATAATACGCTCCAATGATTCAAATAGAAACCTCTGGATAATAGGATCAGTGCATTTGAGTGACTTTATACGGCCAACAATATTTGCTTTTTAAATTCGAAATATACTCAAAGGAAAAAAATCTAACTTGCAGTCTATTTACACAACTTAATACATGTTTCAGAAATATTTATATTAGTTTATTATAATCATACGCTTACTATATTATCTCTTAATTTAAATTTAAAAAATCTAAGGAATAAAAATAATCGGCCAAGTGCGAGTCGGACTCGCGCACGAAGGATTCCGTACCGTTATAGAGCAAAAATAGGCCAAAAATTGTGTTTTTTGTATGGGAGCCCCCCTTAAATATTAATTTTTATTTTAGTATTTGTTGTTATAGCGGCACCGGAAATACACAATCTGTGAAAATTTCAGAACTCTAGCTATAGCGGTTCTTGAGATACAGCCTGGAGACAGACAGACAGACGGACAGACAACGAAGTCTCATGAAAAGGGTCCCGTTTTTACCCTTTGGGTACGAAACCCTAAAAATGAACACAGATCTTTTGTGGGTTTTAAATTAATTAACTATTTTTAGAGGTAACTGTCATTGTTCGCGGTGTTGTAACGGTGTTTAACAATGACATTCTCGTACTAACATTCCCGATAAGAGGGCTAGGCCTCACCATTATACGATCAGATTCTATTAAGCCAATTACCATCATCAGACCATATCCGTCCCGACAAAAGGTTTCCATTGACCGTGAGCGAATTTTGAAGGAAAAACACCTATCATTTTTGTATTTTTTCTTAAAATCATTTACGAAAAATAGTTGATTGGGTATCTAATCTAAAAGGTCTAAATTTAACTTTTTATTACATTTAAAATTTCTATATAATTTTTAATAATGTCAGGCACAAAAACTGCGTTACAATGAGGTTATACATAGAGTTTTATATGTGCTACCTTAAAATTTCTCACTAAGCTTTCCAGTTTTAAAATCCAAATCAACGAATCTACTATCTTTAAGGTAACTCTATAGATATTTTGGTTTCTTTAATACAATGTCAATATTCTGGCTAGGTAGTACATTTTTATAACCATTTCCTTCTCCTATGATATACTTATTATGTGTATTGTTTATTAATATTGTCATTTATTTATTTACTTCCAAGCGGCGTCTTCCGAAGGATACGGCACCATTGGTAGGTCCGTAGTTTTGTTTATGTGTATGTAAATGTCCTTAATAGCTCTATAAATTGCCGACCATATTACAGAGATATTCCATAAGCTTAAAAAAAATGTTTTCTTACTTTTTAGTGACTTTTTTATTTTTTAAACAGAGCTAATATTGCAATTCCTTATAAATTGTAAGAAACTGTGCTATGGAAAATTTTAGACCACCCATAATTACTCCCTTATATTATGTATAATGGAATCTGTAAACAATTTATCGATACGTATATATACATCGTTACACTTTTCTTGTAAATATTTACAGGCCATGTTTACAGAAATCATGTGTATCATCAATCAAATGAAGCAAACATGTCGCTGCTGCTTTAAAACATTGGCAAAAATATCACAAACTGTGTCACTTTCATTAAAAAAAACTTGACATTGACTGCAAAAACCTCGACCAAAAACAAAGTTGAAAAATCTCTAATGAAAAAAGACAATAATTAAACAATAAACTTTAATTAAGCTTTAATTAAAAAACAATAACAACGATAGACAAAACATATACGTCATAAAAAATTTAACGTATGATTGCATATCAAAAATTTTTTGTAGCTGACCTCTAGTCGCCGAAGCGAAACACCAAACAATGCTAATCGTAGATGCGTGTGAAGTAGGCAAATTACATTCATCTTGTCATCCAGCTAATTACTATCAAATAATTGATGTCTGCATAGCGCACTTTACAGTTACAATACAGGTTTTGAATAGAAAGCTTCGCTGCATCGGGCCCGTACCACCATGTAATCAAGAAAGCTTTTTGGGAGTAATAAGATTGCAAAGTGAGATTAGAGTTATCTTATTAAAGGTTTACCAGAATCTTATGGCAAAAAGTGAGAAAATAAATTGACTCTAGCAATACCGGGGTAATACGAGTAAAACATTTTCATCCTTTTTTATTCCTTTAGCGGCTTATTTTGTGTGTGAAACATGAAAATATTAAAATTTATCCAATGATCAAGGATATTTTTTGAAAATCTGCTGTCAAAAATGGCCATCAGATTCTGGTAGACCTATAGTATCATAGCGAAAAAATAGAACAGCTCTAGTCTCTACCTTTTTAAAATCGTTGATTAATCAAAAATATAGAATCTGATACACTGATGATGATTTGCTTGATTGACAATGATAAAACAGCTTGGCAAAAAAAACTGGTGCGGTGACAACTGAATCTAAAAACATTTAAGGCTCTATCTTCTTTTTCCCCAATAGATTGAAATGAAGATTTATTTTAATACATTATAATGATTAATGAATGATTATACTGTCAGTAAATCTATTATGGATAAAAAAATAATATAACGGTAAAAAAATTGTCCCTTTAGTCACCATTGTTGCCGTCGTCATACTCTTTTGCGAAGCTTCTATAATATAGGAAACCGATGTTATACAGGGTGTAACAAAATTAAGTGACAATACTTTAGGGTGTGTATGTGTTCCTTACTGTCTACAACAGTTCACTGTGAAAGTAGCAGCGCTGAAAGATCTTTTTTTTCACTTTTGTCCAAGCTCCCCAGCGACACGAGTTTCCTCATACAAAAGCGCTAAAAATGGTCTTTCAGCGCCACTACTTTCACAGTGAACTCTATGAGGAACACACACTCACCCTAAAGTGTTATAATTTTGTTTCGGTACACCCTGTATATCACATTCACCATGGACATGAAACCATAAATGTGTAAGCCAATATGCACGTGACGCACTCATTTGCGCGGTACATTCCGTGATGTGGATTGTAATGAAGAGATTTACGTACTAAACTTCGTTCAGAGTTTACTGAAAGAGGCCCCTGTTCCCTTCTCATAAAGGCCCTGTTAAAGGTAAAATAATTTCGAACGTAACTAACGAGCTAAGTTCATCCACGTATGCCTGGATGTAATTATACGTCAAAGGAAATGTGCTTTAGCTCTACAGTCTATTAAGACTTGAACTTTACATTTGAATAATTTTTGTAATTAAAGTTTAAAAAGGCATCGTTAAAAGATGTGTTTAAATTATTTCACTTTAAATACGTTTACGTCAAAGTTCGCAAAATAAATACAGAAAAAAACATTTAGGTGCCGATTTGTTACGGAATATTTATATTCTGTCGATCGTTTTCGACCGTAGAAAATTTAAAAGCCCGAATTAGGATTTCTTGCCACAATTATCTAGCAAATTAAATTTTATGGATAACAAATCAGTCACGGATAAAACATAGGCTATAAATATTAGCAGACATAATTTGCCAATGGCAAAGTCATTTGGAAAAGAGTAGACAGACAAAAAATGGATGCAAAATGATAGATCCCGTCCTCTTCGTAATTTTAAAGTCAATTTTCCTTTAATTTACAATTTGCCCACGGGGCATCCATTAAGTTTTTGCTATGGACGTAAAATAACATAACTTTTTGCAACGACAAAGCGTAGAGACTTAGCAATTTTTTAATTTTATTTTAATTTCTTTTTTCTTTTTTTTTAGAAATTTCAACGTGAAGATTTGCTTGAACGAACGCCGTAATTGTTTACTATATTAAAGTAATTTTAGGATACGGTCAGTAACCTGTGTTGACTCTACAATGTTTCTGAACTATTCGTAAGATTCAGAAACAGTTCTAACATTCCTGAACATACATTGTTAATGAAAATCGTTTGCGTTCTACCGACTTCCTTTAACATTGACCAACGTAATAACTTTAAAGGCCGTTAACCATAACCGTTGCTTTTAGCTTTCTTACTGAATTCTCCATTTTAACCACTATGGCTATTAAATTTAAAATTATTTGCATAACGGTAGCGCAGTGGTTATTGATTTTATGGGAAATTAAGTAATCTTGTGTATTAAGTTGAATGCTTAATAATGACTTCAGCTACGTTTTATTTATTTTTATTTTTATCTTCTCAAATCATAGGTGCCAATGCACCTACAAAATTTTGCTTCTGATTAAGGTTGATACTTGACTGGTAGAGAATGCCATTTGTCATTAGTCCGCCTAATTTAGAGATCTACTACGATTAAACATGGCGCGCCCCTCCAAATGACTGTTTCAATGTGTGTAGTCAAATCCTTATGAAGGAGTTTGTATGTAGTAAGTATTCAACCAATCACAGTACACGTAATATTTCAGTTAATGTCACTTGTTACCAAGATTTGTTGGTCAACTAATCATAACTAACCGACCGCGCAAGACAACGCACTTCAAAAGTTTTGAATTTTGGAGGGGCGCGCCATGTTATCGTAGTTGATCTCTACCAATATTCTGCATTAAAAATAAATAAATAAAAATTATTAAAAATTGTAGGGATTTTATTAGGTTTTTTACTTTAAATGTCAGCTGGTTACAGATTGTAAGAGTAAAATATTATATATTTCTCAATGAACACAACGTGAACGTAGGTAATTAAAATGTAAATAAGAGCTGCCGAGTTGAAGTAAGGATTTTATATGGATTCTTTAACACTTTACATAATAACTACATACAACATTCAAATCATTCTTTAACATTTATCATTTATTTCTGTCAGTAATATATAATATCATCTCCACATGACTTGTGCTATACATTTTTCAACGACATAAAAAAATTAAATGTTCCTTTTTTTAATTTTTCTCTACTTTAGTCGAAATGTAGAGTTCTGGAATTTTGACTACGCCCGCAACTCCGTTGTGCCGAAACTCATATATCGCGCGGGAACCGTACATTTTCCCTGCAATCAAAGTATCTTACTAAATATAATCAAAATCGGTTTAGGAGGGAGGTAACAGACTGAAATACTTTCGCATTTATAATATTAGTATGGATATTTGTTTTAATTCAATTAAGTTAGGAGCCAATAGTTATTGCATTATCTAGTTAACTATAAATCGCAACGTAAAGGGCACGAAAAGGCTTTAATTCCGATAGTTAAATCCAGCAAGTGCTTCTGAGATTAGAAGGTGCATGCCTATTGCTAGAACCTACAACCTAGGTTACCGAAGGTCATTTCGCGCCCTCAAATACAAATTAGTATATTTCTTGGTATGCTTTGTTTTGCAAATAAATTATCAATTCTGAATAAAACGTGATAAATATGTTAGAACATATAGAATATTAAAATAAAACTAGAGATCAACTATGATAACATGGCGCGCCCCTCCAAATGACTGTTTCAATGTGTGTAGTCACATCCTTATGAAAGAGTTTGTATGTAGTAAGTATTCAACCAATCCGAGTACACGTAATATTTCAGTTAATGTCACTTCTTACCAAGGTTTGTTGGTCAACTAATCATAACTAGCCTACCGCGCAAGACAACGCACTTCAAACGTTTTGAATTTTGGAGTGGCGCGCCATGTTATCGTAGTTGATCTCTAATAAGTACCTATGCATGAAATAGTATTCCGTTATTATAATTTTACGTTTTAGATGACAATGTGTAATATACTAGGTGCTATTGCACACCGTCAGAACGAAAAAATAGGGCAGAGCAGTTACAATAAGAAAGTGCCAAAGCATAAAATTTAGCTTACTCCAAAAAAGTTAGTTATTTCGTACTGAAGTACCAAAGCGTTTGATGAACACATCACAAGCCAAACTTTTTTTAATTGAGTTTTACTAATTAATTGAGCATGCCACAGAAATGCTACGCAAATGATTTGAAATCTTTTATACTTTCTAAGTCACCTTTATTACCCCATAAACACATGCATAATGAGTATGTACATTGCAACACATAGTAATTATGATATAAAGGTTACAGCAAAGGTTAAAACATAATAGAAAGTGGTTTTCAAAATTAATAGACCGGTAACACTAACAAAAACCGTCTGGGTCAGAAATTTCTATGGTCGATTGGTATGTGACCGGCGTACAGTATTTTAGCTTCAATGAGGCTTCTATTCCAAAGACATAAGGGCTAACTTGAGGTTAAACTCTCGCGCACGTGATCGATTTTGAAAAACACCAATTTAATGTAAGCTACTGTGGCACGAGCACGGAATATTGAGGTATAGAAATTGGATAGTCGCGAAGAAAGTGTTTTCTTTCGTCTGAAAGTTTTTCGAAAAAGTTGAGCGCCGACGAAATCGTGACATGAACATGATGCAACCTTTTACGTAAATGCCCCCAGCTAATTGTGCCAAATTAAATATCACACAGTTTCAGAACCTAAAGGTGAGGTATAGGTCTACCAGAAACTGATGGCAAATTTTGACGGCAGATTTTCAAAAGATATTCTTCATCATTGGATAAATTTATATATTTGCAAGTTTCACACACATAATCAGCCGCTATAAGGATAAAAAAGGATCAAAATGTTTTATTCCAATTACCCCGGTATTGCTAGAGTCAATTTATTGACTTTCTCACTTTTTGCCATCAGATTCTGGTAGACCTACAACAAACTTTCTAAAAGATAGTAGAGACAAACTCAATAAAAAAATTAAAATAGTTTGCCGGAAAACCTTGGTGTCAAAAAAAAACAACGTCAAATTTAAAAATAGAATTAAATAATTTTGATCACATCTCAGGCTGGTACTGCCTCTATTATTATTTTTTTTCTTTAAAGTTGTATAAATCAACAGATACAATGTCTATAAATTAATATGTATGTGTAAACTCAGAAAATTGTCTCATAATACGTGGTTCTCATATAGATCTCAGATATGACGCACCATTGTTGTAGGTAATTGGATAATAAAGTAATGAGCGAATTATTGTAATGCCTATTCGTCCTCGGTGGCAAAAATACATTGTAAGCAATTTGCAGGAAAACCCAGGTGACAAAGTCGACATGTCATAGACAACGTCAACATCGCGTCTTTATGTCATTTAACCACCATTCAAAAAGGAGGTATTCATAATTAGCTAATCTAACAAGTCTATATTATTTAATTAAGGAATTAATTTAGTTACACTACAGATAGTATTAGGTTTCATAGAGATCTGAACAAATATGTCCAATCGGTGCCTATCGATCCCAGACGAAAATACATAGTATCTTAAGTTTCATTAGTTCCTATTATTCGTAGATCCCATCTAACCTAATTAAAAGAGTTATTCATTGGCGCTATAAAAGTCGAAATACTAGTTTCAGATCGTGTACAAATTTCTCTCACAATTTGTATAGATGACCTAATTGTTGATAAGAACGTGATAATATTTAGCCGACACAAGGCCCACAGTTGCCTAGATCACGTTTACCTTACTCAATACTTACAATAGCTACGTTTTAAGATTATTTCATTTTTAGATTTCCTTAAAGTTGAAAACATATAAGGACTGAACAAAGCCGTAACATCAGCAACTCTTATTAACATTTAAGATGTTATCCAATAATTGCTTGTAATTATTTAATAGTTTACATCATTCTTCAACATAATGACAACATAATCTGAGGTAAACAAATCTTCAACTTACAAAACGATGCCAATGTAAAGATAAGTGTAGGTAACGACCTATTAAATAATTATAATTTAAAATATGACCATTAAATTATGTCCGTGACTTATTAGATTATAGCGAAGTAGTTGTATTCTTTATAGACGCAAAAAATAGAGAAGAAAAAAGATAAAGGCTAGACAACTTTTTTTCCATACAAGCGCTCGTAATTAACTCTGAATTTAAACATTGTAGGGGCCCAACTTTTTGCTTTATATCGGTTTTCACTACATTTCAGTACGTTAAAGCATATCTTCAAAATTTTATTCACTTTAGAAGATAGGATTCGCACTCGCTGCACGCATCGCAAATTGTGGATTACCGCATTAGCATAGGCGTCGCCAGAGCCTGGCGATATTGACATTAAAACCTCCGAGATTAATGCTATAGGCAGCATAAATGTCCACTAATAAATGGCGATTGTACAACAATGTGGGGGGGGACTTGTAATGGACCGACCATTTTTTGATTGGCGCAATAAGCATGCTGCTTCAATTGAAAGATTGCGGCGTTGTGTGGGAAGGCGACAATCGTTGCCCTCAGCCGGGATATCCTTCCAGAAAATAACTCGCTATCTCATGTATCGTCCAGCGCGTTGCGAGATCTAGACGTTTCGACGAAAAATATTTGTCGAAAAAGAAAATTCGAACGATGGACGGAAAATAAAAGACCGAATCAACAAGTGTCCTAAATGCTCACATTTTATTTATTTATTTATTTCAGGCTACATAGGCCCATACAATATATACATTAATGACTAACATATATATAAATTATATACACTTAATAACTACACTTTGTCACTTAGTTATATAATATAATATTCCGGAGTCTCCCCCGGAACCTTCGGTAGACCACATCAGTCGGCCAGAATTCCTCCGCTTCATTGGACTTTAACTCCCTATATGTTATATCGTCCATCGTGCTACAAGATGTTTCGACAAAAAAAATATTCCTGGAAAAAATCTATTTCGATCAAATAATGACAAATAAAGGACTGAATCAATAAGTGTTCAAAATGCTCGATCTTCTACACACTAACGTTCTAAGTGATGGTTAAAATGGTTAAAAGCCCAATAATACAAGATTTCAACATAGACAGGCTTGCAGTTGCAAGATACAGGAGAAACTCATTAATTTCAAAAGGAAACCATCGCCGACATAACCTTAAGAATTTATTTAAACGTATTACAATAAGAACAGGTTAAGTGGAAATTCTGTTACATAATTAAACGATTCAGTTAAAATGTCACCGGCACGGTTAGTGTTGCATGATATTGAAGAATTCTGATGCAGAGCCAATGACCTGTGCACCTGGACGACCAGTTTTTAATCTGGATAAACATTTTTATTTACATTCACATAGGGGCGCGCATCGATGGAAAATTTTGAATGATTTGCGCTCATTTCTTCGAAATTTCAATTCTCTTTTAACTAATATTCCCGCTATTCGTGTTTCTTTATTTGTAATTTTTCATTTTTCAACGTAAAATCACTAGGTAAATGCCATTCATTGAATTCGTTAAATAACTTTGGACAACCCTACTCGAGATAACCACGAGCTTGATTTAAAACAGGTTGGAGTTACAGCGCAGCATTATCATTACGAAATTCTTCAATGCAATATTATTACGTTAGTAAAACAAACGTTATTTAGTGATATTCGATACCGCGTATAACTATGGGTTGCGTATTTGGATCAGGGCTGTATGCAAATGATCAAGTTATGGTGCACCATTAAAAATCGAGGAAGTATAAAACGAAATTTCGGTGCAACCTTGTTGGATTAGATAAGACGTAAGGTTTTTGAGTTTATGCAAATGGAGCTACGATTACTTTTATCTTGATTTAGAGCACGTTATTATATGAAGGATTTAGGAGGAAATTTGCTTTGTCGAGATTTTGGAATGATTCATCCCTGATTAGGAAGAGTAATCATAGCTTGATCGTGTTGGTCACGTAGATAGCCCGTGTCACGTTCTCGGTCAATTTGGAGCCAGACAGATTCTCCTCGCTGATGATTATCTCCATCGAATTCAGCACGCGTGGAGGTTCTCATGCTGAATGATAACGCGGCTGACTCACGCGATAGCATCTCTGCATTCTGCCTGCCGATTCTATTCAATGAGGCAATTAAAATTCAGATAATGTGCTGTCTGGGATCATCCATATTGCCGGCGCATCCTGCACGCTCTAGGAAGTGTCCATCATGCTCGTATTCAGCTGTCAGCCATTATGACCACGTTTTGTCACTTTGGCAATTTTCAGATGATTCAATTTTAGATTGCGCTTGTTTGAAATTGCTTGAAAAATGTAAATGTGCTGTAATTTTTATGTTGATTACTCCGGCTCTATCGAACGTACTACTAAACGATTTGGAAGACACGTTATTAAAAACTTGTGTAGTGTGCTCTTTTAAGTTTAATAGTAATAAAAGTATTTTTAAATTCGTTCCCCATAAACTTGTTATGGCATTAAACCTAATAATATCCTTCTCGATTTCACCGAACCGTAAAAAACCCATCAAGGGACTTAACTACAAATTGAACATTGATTAAGCATGGCGGGCTCATTTGATTGTGAAAAATTGCTAGGTGCCTTAAGCAGGTTTATTTATAAATTCCCTGCAGAAGTCTATTTGTGGATCGGCGCCAGACTGCATTCCAACAGGACCTGGGATATCGGCTTAATGTGCCACCTTCGACGATAACTAGGGGCTAATAATAGACTAGGGTCTACGTCCTACTAGAATCCTATTAGGCGCGTACTTTTTTCTCGTGGTCGCATAATGCGGTACGTATAGATCGACATCGATAAGTAATGAGCCGCAGTCCAATTATTCTGAAATGGATCCAAAGCGGCTTTAATACTCCACTTTCACAAATAGATACATCCGTCTTACGACATGTCAATTTTAATTCGATTCGAGCACAAGAATCAATCCCCGGCACATCGGGCCCTTAGATCGTTCAACCTTAATAGGAAAATTGCAGCAAAACGTTCCGCCGGTCTCGCGTAACATTGGCCTTACCGCATTCACGACTTACAGACGTGCACTTAAGTTTAGAGCGCAGCAGCAATCTAGCAGTTATTATACAATTTTTGCAAGCCACTAATTTTTCGTTTTGTTTCTTTTCAGGATGAAGGTCTTAATACTTTGCATGGCCTTTGTGGCTGCAAGCCTGGCGATGCCTGTTGCTGAAGAGAAACTGAGTGTAGTGCCCGCTGTACAAACAGAAATCAAACCGGAGGAGCCCAAGCCCGAAATTAAATCACCGGAGCCAGAAAAAGTTGAGGAGCCCAAGGTTGAGGCCTCAGCTGAGCCTGAAAAAGAAGAAAAACTTCCGGAACCCGAAGCGAAATCTGCTCCTGCCGAATCAAAACCTGCCGAGTCTAAACCAGCGGAACCGGAACCCGAGGTCAAACCAGCCGACCCGATTGTAGAGGAGAAGAAAATTGAGATCCCAGAGCAGAAGCCGGCTGCCTCCGAAGAGAAACCGGAGGCCGAGAAGCCAGCTGAAGCTAAACCAGAAATCAAATCTGAGACACCGGAGGCCAAACCCGAGGTCAAGGCCGCCGAGCCCGAGGTTAAGGCTGCCGAACCCGAGCCTGTCAAACCAGCGGAAGAGGTCAAACCTGAAGAAAATCAAGCAAAGGTAGAGGAAATCAGTGAAAATATTGCTCCTAAGAGTGCTCCTATTCCTGATGAAATTATTGACGTAGTCAGTGCTGTAAAGAGTCCCGCCGCCGTCGCCGACGACGTCGTTGACCCAGTAGCGATCAACCCAATTTCTGAGGCTCAACCTGTGATCGCGGCTAAGAGCGCCAAGCCCGAGGAGAAGAAAGAGGAGCCAGCTTCTGAGCCCGCAGCTCCCGCTCCTAAAACCGAGGAGAGCAAACCCGCCGAGTCAAAACCAGAGGAGAAGCCCTTAGAAGCCTCCGCCCCGGCTGCAGCTGAGCCCGAAACGCCCGCCGCGGCGACTAAGTCGAGCGAAGCCCCCGCCTCTGAGTCACAGCGAGTGATCCGCGATGCCGTAGAGGGAGAGAAACTCGCGCCAGAAACTCTCAAGACCGATGCTCCCATCGTCGCCGAAGTGACCAAAGAACAGGCCGTCAAATCCGCCGAAGTGCCCGAAGCGCCCCAAGCTCCCGAAACCAAGGAGGAACCCAAGAAGGAGGAGATCATCCCCAAGGAATTGAAATCGGCCGAGGCGCCAAAGGAGGAGAAGGTAGAGGAGAAGCCCGAAGCAAAGAAGGAGGAAAAGAAGGAGGAGGAGAAACCGGAGGAGAAGAAGAGCGAAGAACCAAAGCCGGCGCCCACTGAGGAGAAGAAGGATGAGCCCGCACAGGAAAAACCCAAGAGCTCCGAGGAGAGCGCAGAGAGCTCGGAGTCGAACGAGAGCGCAGAAAAATCGGAAAAAGTCACCGCTCCTAAGTCTTAGATTAGGGATAGATTAGGGAGCGGCGAGCGCGTGTCGACGGTGCCGCCCCTCGTCACGCGCGCCCCGCCCGTCAGGTTTACGCGCCTCGTTCTAGAAAGTGCGTTAGTGATGCATTCCGGAGTGGCAACGCGTGCGCGGTCCCACTAGTTATAGAGACTTATTTAAATAGTGCAACAGAAAAAATTACCTACGTTGTAATTATTATTTTTCAGAGTAAATTATCGAATTAATTGTACTGTAAGTAATGATAATAAAAACGTTTTTTATACATTGTTGCATTTATTTTTTAGCCCCGAAAAAATAATTCACACCGAGTCTTACTACAAAAGTCATCATTTGTTACATAAATATTGAAAGTTTAAATTTTATAATTTGCAAGAAAATAAAATGTATACCATGTTAGTACAAAATATGTTACTAGTTGATTTTCTGCTAAACAAGATATTATCAGACCTTGCTTGGGCTTAAATAACTTAATTAAATTATTATAATTGCCTTTGACATTTTGCCCGTATAAGTTATAGCTAAGTAGATTATTAGTACTATGTTTTTCTGTAATTTAATTACTATGAAAATAAAATTTAATTAGAAATAATAATTTTCTAACAAGTGATGAAATACTCATTGGCTACTTGAGACTTTTTAAACAAATTAGTTCTAGCTTTAGTTCATTCAGTTACGATAAGTATATTAAATTTTAATTATGCGAAATAAGTAATTTAAAGTGGTCACACTCAATCTGCAGATGTCTCTCTTTTAAAAATTGAAAAAATATCAACATGTTTTAGAGCCCACACCCAACTCTTCTAATATAGAAATTAATACACTAAGGGCCTGTTTCACCACTTTCTGATAATGTGCCGAATAGGATATTCACAGCTTTTTTGACAGATTCTCCATACTTTAACTGTCAAGGCACTTATCAGAAAGTGGTGAAACAGGCCCTAACTGACACATTATTGTAAGCTCCTTCAATATCTAAGAAACATGCTAGTATTCAATAAGGCTTCTCACACAATATAGTAGTTATATTGTGTGAGAAGCCTAATTGAATACTAGTGATAAGACGAACTAAACAATCAAGACTCGATTGGCCCCTTCGGAATCCCATTGTATTCGGAGATACATTATTATTAATAACTATAGACTTATACGATGTCATGTCGTCTTTTCCTGGTACGTTAGCTTAGGGAAGTCGTTATAGCAACCTGCTAACGAATAACTATAAAAACAATATGCACAGTATAGAAATATTTTTGTTAATGTGAATATTATAGTCCAAAATGATAATATCTAGTCCAAATCATACATAGGAAATTTGTCCAAAATGATAATATCTAGTCCAAATCATATTATCAAAGGACACTCAGAACATATCATAATATATTTTGAGACAATAACATGTAGGTAGATACACAGAAAATTAATGGAAGGTCTTTATAAATAATCACGGGCCCAATTTTGGCAGCTCGAATGTGTCTGATTCTTATTTGCCTCGCTAGTTGACACGAACAAAAGTGCTGTACAAAAAAGAATCGGCTAGTGATTAGATTAGATAGAAAAGTCTTGCTCGCAAGTTTTGAGTTTATGGCGCTATATCGAATATAAATTATACCGCAAGGGCAATTTTATACTTAATTTATATGACTATAAAGTCGTGAATAAGCTGCGGCCCACACTGGTCCCAAAGTAAAATAAATGGGACATTAAGAATTTTTGGATTGAAGGTCGTAGGATTAGGCTGATTTTTTTTTTTTGTAGACAGCTGATGCAATTACAAGTCACTTTTATAGATGTCGTTTTTTTCAAATATGCCGTATCTACACAGATAAAAAATAATAATATTTTTTTTGTATGGACGAAATCATAATTTTGTCATTTTCTTCCAAGATTCAAACGTATTCAAAATAAATCATAGCACAGCTTATAGAGGCACCCTTGTCGTACATTTTTGTCATAGACACTCAATGCGATTTTTGCGCCTTTTAGAGCTACAGGCACTTTATTTTTTTCGTCAGCGGATGGGACTGTTTTTTTTTTTGTAGCATCTGATGCAATTACAAGTAACTTTTACAGATGTTGTTTTTTTTCAAATATGCCGTACTTTATTAATTATACGTCTACAAAGGTAACCCAACCCAAAGACAGTTAAACACTGCGCAATATTTCTTTGCCCTTTTTTTATTGTCCATTGTGATCAGATTAATTTATCAATTCTGTGACAGCGAATGAATAAGTACGCAGGTAGGATTGCAACGATCAACTAACTAAAAACTCCCATACGCCCGCCCTCCCAGTACGCCCCCCTAGGGGGGTACTTACAGGTCGATGCCTACAGGCGCGAGTGGGACAGGCCTGATAAGGCTACGAAGATATGTGTATCATTACCAGATTTGTAACATTTCTGAAGGTCCTATAGTATTACGTCAAAAAGGACAGTTTTTTCAATATAGCGCCTTAACAGCACTGAATTAAAATTTTAAAATATTTTAATTTCTTTCATAAACTGTTAAATGTTTGTATGAAAGAGAGAACATGATATTTAACACAGCTTAACTATTGACCCTATATTCTAACCGTTATTCGACGTACAAGAATCATTCCCCTGCACGTACAAACTAATAGCACTTCAAAGCTTTTCCATTCATATCTACATTACAGTAAAAGCCGGTCTTAGAGCAAACAAGCCAAGTCGAATGTTTGAACTGTGATAAACAAACACATAGAAAAGTCAATTTGATAGATTAGTACTAACCACGGGTACCGTTAGCATAAGCTTGCTGCAGGCGAATGCACCCACGCATAATAAAAGAATAATGATAGAAGTACTTATTTGGATTTTATCCGATGCTATGATTAATGTTATATCAGAGATTAGGTATCCACTATTAAATAGATGACGCCCGCAACTGCGTTGCGCCAAAATTCGTCTATCGCGCAGGAACAGTTCATTTTTCTGGAATGAAAAGAATCCTATGTCCTTTTCCGGGACTCGAAAGTATCTCCATATCACAGCATAATCGGTTCAGATGTTTTGGCGTGAAGATGTAACAGACAGACACATTCGTATTATTATAATATCAGTATGGATTCATGGGTAGTGGATCCACACAATTTGGTCAGGTCTTTTGCCTATACAATTTATAGTACGGAAACCCTAGAACAAAATTTTTTTTTTTTGTATAAATGTAGGTTAATAGTTGAGTCACAATAGATCCTCATGGGTCGCAGTGAAGTCAGGTCTATAGCGACCTACCTTCTAAAAAAAAAAGGTTAATAGTTATATAATTTAAGAGTAACCTTGTCCTACAAATAAAACAATCCATATTTTAGGACAATCGAGTCAAAGTAAGAAATCCTTTCTATCTCTATTAGCTAGCTTAGCACTTTCGAGATTTTTCGAACATAAAATGTTGTTTGTCTTATCAAAATGTAGCTACTCACAAAAAATTAGCTTGTTAGTAATCACAAAACAATTTGTTCTAGGGCTCCCTTACTATTACTGATGGTATGCTTATTTGGATCTACGTTTATAGTTTTAGTCTTTGCTATACAAAAATATTCAAATTTTTTTCTAGCCGTCTACTCGACTTCGTCGTCAATTGACTTGGATGAAACTTGACGTCTTTTATAGTTTATGAAATCTACAGGATGTAACAAAACAAAATGATAATACTTTAGGATGTGTGTGCATCCCTTATGTATAGAGCTTACTGTAAAAGTAGCAGTGCTAAAATGTATTTTTTATGATTTGTATGGGCAAGCGCCCCAGGATGAATTTTCCCATACAAGAAAAAGTTCGTTTGTCAGCGCTGCTGCCGGCTACTTTTACATTATATAGAAGGGACACAATATACACATTATTACTAATAATTAAGTATTATCACTCCGTGTTATTGCACCCTGTATAATATCGTCAAAATTATCTTCAGACTTACCTCCCCCGTCAGCATTCTACAAGCAACCACTCCAAGTGACCACCAGTCCACGGCATGGTTGTACGCCTCACGCTGCAGAACCTCCGGTGCTGATAACATAAAAAAATGTTGTAGAAGATTCTAGATTTAAATGCTGCTTTACATTGATACAGTAGCTGGCATTTGATCGTTATTTAGCTAGATTAGCGGCGCAGCACTAGATTAGCTGTATATTATAGGTATGCTAGCAGCTAGCTAGTAGCTGTTTGTTAATTTACATGTTACAATGAAAGTAGGCGGTGGGACGCTGTATCAATGTAAATCAATACTAATAAAAATTAATAACTCATGCACACACACATACACACACAAAATAAACGTTTAATACGAGCGATATAAAGCATTCGTATGGTATTGTAGAAGCCGATTTGAACATAGATTCCTACAATATTTTTGGCAAAGAATAAATGAATATTATATAAAAATAATAGAGAATATAAAAATTTAAAATTCCATAGGCGTTTCTTTTGTATAAAAGACAAAATTTGAGTTTAACACAATCATCCTCCATTCATACTTTGATAATAACTATGATAAACTAATTGAATAATAATAAAGAATATACTCATGGACGTAATGAGCCGGAGACGAAGACACTCGAGGAAGAATTCACTTATTTTAAAGACAAAATATTTATGAAAATTTGTATGCTATTAATTAAGGGCCTGTTCCACCACTTCCTGATAAAGTATCGGATAGGCTGTCCACAACTTATTTGACAAATGCTCCATACTCTATCTGTACAGTTAAGTTGTGGATAGCCTATCCGGCACTTATCAGAAAGTGGTGAAAAATGCCCTAAGTTTTGTCGCAGCAAATCAGAAATGTTTAAATTATGTTAAAGAAGTTTTTAAGATAGTATTTTTTTCACATTTTAACTTACTTAAATAAAAACCAACAATTTATGCGGCATAGCAAAAATTATTTAATGCCCTCAGCTCAGCCCTTGTAAAATTTTCTGTTATCTTTAAATATTTACTCCTCTAACTATAGTACCTACGGTAAACACGCTAGCTAAAATGTCTACTAAAAAGTAGTTTATAAGATTTAAGCAATAATATTTGCGTGTAAAAGTATTTTTCTTCATTGTTCATAGACAAAACTAAAATAAATGGGCACTTAGGAGCTAGGACCTTACAGGCAAAAAAATTGAATTTAAAATTTTTAAACGAAATAAAACAAAACATTATACTTTATAATTTATTTACATCTTTATATAAATTATCACAAGACTAATTTTTATTTACTTTTGAACTTACAAATCACAACATATATGTCATTCATACAATATAATCATACAACACAACGACTATAGTCATCTTTCAAATAAGGCCATCTTTTGTGTGCTACAGATATTTACAAAACGCATCCGAGAACCCAAGAATTTAGTACCAATTTCACCAATCTATAAAGTTAATCGTTGATTAAATATCGTGATTGCTCTTCATTATGAAAGAGAAAGCATCATATTTTAAAAAGAGATTAACTAACCAAGACTGGCATAAGTTTAGCCATTTATTACGTTCGAAAACGAAGCTACATAAGCCTTATATGTTAATTAAAAATAGGTTTAATTTTAAAACATTCAAAGCACATTCGATCAAACGAGAAGTATTTTTGAAACTTTGCTGCCATTTAATTCCAGTTTAGTCCAACGTTACACCCTACTGTAGCCTACGATTAAAAAAAACAATTTTCATCAGTTTAGGTTCTCGAACAATATTTAAAACTCACCCTCAGGTAATTCAGATTGTAAATATATTGTCTTATCACCAGATCCCAAATTTTCAGAACAACTTTCAAGGTACCTTTCGATATGATACAACATAAAGTGTAACGAAGTACCTAAGTATACTAAAGCCGAAATTTAGAAGAATCAAAGAATGACATTAAAATAGAGTAGGCAACGGACATTTTTTTTCATTAATGCTGGATTTCTAAGGTTTTTGATTAAAGTTGTCAATTCACTAGCTTTTTCGTTGGTTGCCGTCAAAACGTCAAACAATCATGAATACTTTCAAAGATAATCTCTTATGAAACAAACCTTGTTAACGGAGCTTATAAAGTGAAGGTTCATTACATTAATTCTTCGAAAAACTCGGACCAAGTATATCAAATAGAATTAAAATTTGTCATACTCATATTGGCAAAGTATATACAGCCTTATCTTTGGTGATGAGTTATAAATAGGGATGGGATGTACAGACGATCCATCGATAAACTCATAAATTATCACCACTGATATTTATCGACTTGAATACCCATCACTAGTTATAATTATTTCAGCTAAATATAAAGGTTAAGTCCGGGCGCGGAATAGAGAGAAATTCTTATCGACTTTAAGCTGCTCTGAGATAACAATATTTTATCTTCTATGACATATTATAAAACAAAGTCGCTTTTTTCCATCATGTCCCTTTGTTCCCTTTAATCTTTAAAACTACGCAACGGATTTTGATGATTCTTTCAGTGTTAGATAGCCCATTTATCGAGGAAGGCTATAGGCTATATTTTATCACGCTAAGACTAATAGGAGCGAAGAAATAGAGGTAAATGTGGAAAAAACAGGGAAAATTATTTGAAAGGGCTAACTTGAACGCGCTAATCTCAAGAACTACTGGTCCGATTTAAAAAAATATTTGTAGCCCATTTATTGAGGAAAGCTATAGGCTATATTTATCATGCTAAGACTAATAGGAGAATGTGGAAAAAACGGGGGAAATTATTTGATAGGGCTTATCTCGCGAACTACTGGAGCAATTTATATATTATTTGGCACAGATAAGAAGTAGACCACGTGAAGGACTAGGCTATAGATTTTAATAATTTTTTCAGTGGCGATATATTTTATACCCGTGCGACGCCGGGGCGGGTCGCTAGTAAAAGAATGAAGGAGGCAGGCAGCGATAGGTCAATGTACGAATTTCTCTCTGTCCTCTCTGACTACAGGACCAATCAAGACGCAAACGCTAAAGCTAGTCACAAAATGAGGTAGGAAAGTAAAAAATTAGAAATTCAATATTGGATGGATTCATTTTTCGTTCGATTCCAACGAAAAAGTTTGGTCACTTTGTCGCGTAGAAAAAAAAAGTGCAAAAACTGGCAACACTATAAATTTTAAATATCAAAAAGTGCAGATACAAACGTTAATTTAGCAAATTGAAATCTATGTACCGTTACGAGTTACGACCCATGCTGAATTACCAAATTTGGTACAAGTTTCACAAGCTCACCATAAACTATCTGATTTTATAATGCCCAATTTTTGATGCTTTGACAGAAGTTGATCTTTTCAATAGTGTTTTTGATTGGTTAACTATTCCGTCAAACGCCAAAGCGCTAGCGAATAGATAAACTTCTGTCAAACTCAGAGACTGGGCGTAAGTGTTAGAAGAAAAGGTATTGATCTATTAAAATATTACAGGTACTACGGTTATATTATGTTCATCTAATGTTATAGAGCAAAAAGCTATTCGTTTACTTCACATATTATATAGATATATGATCCCATTACTATTATCTACGAATTTGTAAGGTACAGTAATAAAATATTTTACAATTCACTATTTTTATGATTCAAAATCAAACCGTCAATCGTTAAAATGGAAAATGACCAAGAGAATTGCAATATTGAAACTTTTAAAATTCTTGTACAGAAATGTCATTTTCATAGTAATTAAAAATTGTGTTTTCAACATTAATAATTCTAACATTTATTATTAATTAAACACCATCTAAATCTCCTTTGAGATCTGTTTACTTCTCTTTACAAACTAAATCATAGCTTTTTCAAGACATAAGAAAGTTTTCTGTGTCTTTACATGTCACAATATAATCTATCAAATATGTAATCTAATTAATAGATTATATTAACAATAGAATACGCCATGTTAGACATTATTAGAACAGAATAACCCACCAAATTAGCCAATTTGGAAGGTTATTCTGCTAAAGACACTGGAGATAGAAATTGAAAAATTCGATTGCGTCTTTATATAAATATCTGTTGAGAGATAAAATTTAAACTACCCTAAACTTTAATTCAAACTCACAGCTTACATACAATACTATCCATACATTATATGTCACAGAAATATATATTAGGAATTCAAAACACTGAATCTAGTAGGAAGGGAACTAAGGTCACTATATCGCACCGACCGTGGCAATTCAAAATAAATATCCTACGTCACCTCATCCGTCACTAATTAAAACACTAAACATATTTTGATAAAGCTCTCGATTTTAAACACTCCCTAATCGGAAAATTATTAGAAAATTATATACATCTATATGTACACTTAGCGTATAATACTCTTAACATTATGTTGCTATCGATGAAGTTTATACAGTTACAGTATCTAGTGTCAGCGATATCACAAAGCCGTCGTTTTAATATAAAAAACAAATTAGTCAAAAGACTATACACCTCGAGTGAACACACTCGACTAATATTAAAATATCAGTAATATAACTCTAAAGTAGCGATCTTTATTGCGATACAGCTCATTAATTAAGCAAAAAACTTAGAATGTATGTTAAAAACTTACTTCAAACACATATTACCCATCCATTCATTAAATTCAAAACTCGACAATTTAATACGTCATATCATAATATTTTAAGTGCAAATCTGTACAAGTATATGTTAAGTGCGTCATACAGAACTTATACTATCTAAGCACAAGATTAAAATAAATCACTATGAATAACACAAGTGGACACATTAACCAGCCAGTGTAGATACAAATATAAATAAAAATTGAAGATTAACATCGAGCTAACTAAATAACTTCATGACTGGGCACAAAGAGTGGAAGTAAAACTATTTTCTCTCACCGCTACCACACGTCCTGGCAATACATACATTTTAGAATATATTTGCAAGTGACAACGATCTGTCAAACTGACAGCTACGAATTATCAAGATGGCGGCCTCGTTTTTTAGCCGCTGGGGCGAATAACGTCACGCAAACTAGCACTCTACTCACTTATCTACAAAAACCATACAGGCAACATAAAGTCAAACAATATTAACATCACATTACGAGTTAACAACAAAAACAAATCATACTAATGTCCGAATAAATATATTAAAATAATATGACTCCTCGTCGTGCAAAATATTTATATATAAGTACATTGTAAATAGAATATTGCAAAAATATCATCCCTATTAATTATTAGAAATATAATAACTATTTACATTTGCTCGCACATATAATTGCACTTTTTGTATTACAATCGCTAAAGAAGACAAACTGGAAAGACTCGGACGTTCTAAAGAGAACAGAGACGGACTAAGATTTAAAACTATACCTCTATTCTCTTTAGAACACTAGCGATGTTCACCCCGAACTTTTGGGGGTACGTTGTTCAGTTTAGTGTATAGACGGCGCGGTCATCTGGTATAGACACAACATACATCACAAGGACAGCGTGTCTCTGATCAGTTTGCGGACCGTGTTGCCGACCGACGTGGAGGGCGCGCCGGACAGGTTATAGTGGATCTTGAAGAGATACGGTTGGATGTCGGAGTACGACGTGTCGAATATCAAATCCGCGTCCGACCGGCTCGGCATTTTCGGCACGTACTCATGGCGGTTGATGATTTCGGTGATGAAAACTATTTTATCCTGAAGCATTTCCACTACGCTCTCGTGTTTACTGCGCATGTCCTGCTCGGTCCTGGACTCCGTGAGCTCGCAGCACACCGTCCACACCTCCCAGGGCACGCACTCCGGTTGGAACGGCCAGCGGGTTCGGCGCTTCTGGAAGAACTCGAGGCTGATTGTCCCGCGAGGGTTGGAGTTGGAGTCCAGCCCACGTAGGAGCTCGGAGAAGTCCGATATCTCGCGCTTCACGTTGCGTCCTAATGCGGGAGACTCGCAGCACACGTAGGTGAAGTCGATGAAGTCGCAATCCACGTCGACGTAGCTGACGGTGCGTATGGAGTAGCTCTCCTCGTTGTTGTACGTGAACTTGCCGCTGGAGCGGTGGAACAGCACCGTATGGAATATGCTGGCGACCACCTCGTCGACCTGGCTGCCTTCCATGGACATTTCGAACGCTATCGTCCGCGCGTTCATGTTGCCGGTGTCACTGGGGAGTCATACCGCGCACTGCGGACATAATCGCGGGGGGACGCGAGTTTAGTTTGTGGGCGAGGCGAGAGAGAGGACGCAGCGGGCGCATTGAGCCATCTCAGTCATACGCAACGAGTCAGTGCCCACACTGAAACGGATAATGACTTCTTTAATTATCGCTTATCTGATAAGAATAAACCTATATACCGACCGTAATAACATATCGGATGCATATTTCGCTAACTAACGCTACCTAATCCTATCAATTATATTTTTAAACACTTAACTAACGACGTTTAATCAGTAACTATAAACAATTAATTAACGACTTGAAAACTACTATTTTCAAAACAATTCCAGCGACAAATAATTAACCATCCCCCTACAATAACAGAGCTATTAACTAATATAACCTCTACCACTAGGCCTACTTTATACCCTAGTGTGTATGTGTGTGTGCGTGTACATACAAGGCGACTCACCCATGTATTTGAGCGTGCCGCAGATGGTTGTAGTTCGAGAGCCGATGGTCAGCCACTTGGACAGGCCAAAGTCTATGAGCTTGATGTGGTAGTCGGCGTCCAGAAGAATGTTCTCCGGCTTGAGGTCGCGGTATATTATGCCGGCGTTGTGGAGGAAATCTGAAAGCGTTGAGCAAACTAACATTAAAAATCTTTTATCATTTGCCAGTTTAAAACAATAAAGAATTAAATTATTTCGCAATATCCATGGTTATATATTAAACGTGAGCTGGAAATCTAGAATTTACAATGGGATAGCAAAACATGTGATTTGATGACTTTACGTCGAAAATTAACCCTTTTTTTTTTGCAACAAATAACATGCTATTGAGCAGCCTACAGAAAGTGTTGACTTTTAACATGGCCATGTCATCAGATTTACTAAAGCTCTTATTAATAATGGCTACGATTATGCTCAAGATCATTATTGGGATCAGTTTTAATTAATAAATCGTACTTAAGTGCTGTACTTGTGTGTGGCGTATCAGCTGAGTGCGAATAAACGAAACTCCCGGCACTCAATTATGCTGTCAAACTGTTTTTTGAGAAACTGTTTCTTAAGTGAAGTGAAACCATGACTTAAGTGGTGTCAAAATTATATCAAACTAATAATGATTAAAGATCATCTTAAGACACTGAGAGCGTATCAGCCAAGATTGTCATTGAGTTCCTACTCATTAAGAGCGAAATAATTTATATAAAGACGGGCCTACATCCGTAATGCCTCGACCGTGGGAATCACAGACACAATAGATTTTCAATTTTTATGCGGATGATGGGTTAAGATAAGAGAGTCGACAAGCGCAGATTTTTTGAGATCGTAGGCGTTTTTTTTATTTATTAAATAAGGGGGCAAGCGAGCAAACGGGTCACCTGATGGTAAGCAACTACCGTCGCCCATGGACACTCGCAACATCGGAAGAGCTGCAGGTGCGTTGCCGGCCTTTTAAGAGGGAATGCGCTCTTTTCTTGAAGGTTTGTAGGTCGTATAGGTCCGGAAATACTGGTGGTGACAGTTCGTTCCAGAGGCGTGTTCTCAGTCAAAACACACCACGGACCAAACACATCAAAAGTTATACAACAAAACATACCTATGGCTATAGCGATCTCCGCCACGAACAGCTTGACTAGCTCCTCCGGCAGCCTCACGTGTTTGTCCAGCAGCGCCAGCAGCTCGCCCCCCGGTATGTACTCTGAAACTGAGACGGACAGACAATATTATTATTTATAGATACTACTGGAGAAGTTGATTTATAGTTAGATGGCGGACGTACGTAATTCGGTCGCGTTATGTCAAACCCAGCCAACAGATGACAACTTACTTTGAATTGACATAATGCAACCAAATAACGTGGGTCTATCGACTACACATGACAAACATGTCATGCAGACACAAAAATAATATAATCGGCCAGGTGCGAGTTGGACTCGCGCACGAAGGGTTCCGTATCGTTATAGAGCAAAAATAAGCCAAAAATTTTGTTTTTGTATGGGAGCCCTTAAATTTTTATTTTATTTAAATATTATTATTAACTATTAAAGTACACATATAATTAGGCTTTTGTGAAAATTTCAAGTGCCTACCTGTTGTCATCATTGATACCGAGCAAAAAATGTTTGAAAAATCACGTTTGTTGTATGGGACCCTCCCTTAAATATTTAATTAATTTAGTTTTTAGTATTTGTTGTCATAGCGGCAACAGAAATACATAATCTGTGAAAATTTCAACTCTCTAGCTATTACCGTTCTTGAGTTACAGCCTGGAGACAGACGGACAGACATCGAAGTCTCAGCAATACGGTCCCGTTTTTACCCTTTGGGTACGGAACCCTAATAACAAGTACTTATAACAACCCCCGTATACGAATGTTCGAAAAGCGCCAAAGATCACAAATAATCTCCAGGAAAAACATTGTTTGTAGTACTGAGACGCATTTAACAAGGCATCGTCATCTATCGCTGAGTCACGGCCTTAACCACATTAAACCTCACAAAAACTGTAGCTCCACAAACAAAGGGATCAACAACCGCCGAGCGTAATTCGCCAGTGTTGCTGGCCAATAATAAGTGATATACGGGGTGTTAATAAGTAGCACTAAAACACTTATGACGCCTTTTCTGTCATGCATGTTGACACCCGCGCGCGGATCTTGTCCGCGGTCCGCATGCTCTTAGAGCGTTTTTCCTGTCATGAATGCTGAGAACACGCCGAACGCGGGGCGCTTTTCCTGTCATGGGTGTTGACTTGTCTTGTCCGCATGCTCTTAGAGCGTTTTTCCTGTCATGAATGCCGAGAACACGCCGAACGTGGGGAGCTTTTCCTGTCATGCGTGTTGTCTTGTCTTGTCCGCATGCTCTTAGAGCGTTTTTCCTGTCATGAATGCTGAGAACACGCCGAACGCGGGGCGCTTTTCCTGTCATGCGTGTTGTCTTGTCTTGTCCGCATGCTCTTAGAGCATTTTTCCTGTCATGAATGCTGAGAACACGCCGAACGCGGGGCGCTTTTCCTGTCATGGGTGTTGACTTGTCTTGTCCGCATGCTCTTAGAGCGTTTTTCCTGTCATGAATGCCGAGAACACGCCGAACGTGGGGAGCTTTTCCTGTCATGCGTGTTGTCTTGTCTTGTCCGCATGCTCTTAGAGCGTTTTTCCTGTCATGAATGCTGAGAACACGCCGAACGCGGGGCGCTTTTCCTGTCATGCGTGTTGTCTTGTCTTGTCCGCATGCTCTTAGAGCATTTTTCCTGTCATGAATGCTGAGAACACGCCGAACGCGGGGCGCTTTTCCTGTCATTCGTGTTGTCTTGTCTTGTTCGCATGCTCTTAGAGCGTTTTTCCTGTCATGAATGCTGACAACACGCCGAACGCGTGTTGCCCGCATGATAGGAAAGACATCTATGAAAATGATAGGATGCGGGCAACTTTCATGGCTGCCGACCCGCGTGCGGACGATGACGCGTATGACAGGAAAAAGGGCTGGATGAATAAAATCGCTTAAGATCTGCGGGGCTAAAATGGTCACATTTAGCAATTCCTCTCAATCAATTCAGCAAATGAATTGTCAGAACTGTCAAACTGACAAATGTCAAATCAGTACAAAAATACAGAAATGAATTGCAAGCAGAGTTGCATTTCGCGATTTTAAAGAATTGAATCATATTATGATTCATATCATGATTCAACAAAGCGACCATTTTAGCCCCGCTGTATTTTGCAAGGATTTTTGCATGGGGATTTTGTTGTGTGACACCGGAAATAATTCATAATTCGTCTACATGCAAAATTACAAAGGCTTTGAACGAAGAATGTTAGTGAAAAAGTTACTAATAAGAAATTATCTAATAATTTCGCTTTATCATTTTAGACCTTTATCCTAATACTGTTCAATATATCTGATGAAAAACCCCAGCTAAAAATATGTATAATATTTTAAATTGCTTAAAATATATGCAAGCGCAAAAATACCTAGTTAAATATCATTTACTTATAACCTTGATATATAAATTGGAATTTCAGTGCATCTAATTTACATTAAAACTGCTCAAAACCGCTAGTTAATAACAAAGTCAAGCCAATAACAACAATAATGTCAATGGACATTTAACATACTGTATACCAACAAAATTAAATGTAGTTTTTACACAAAAACTTCTGAGTAAGTAGGTATTATGGTAAACCTTGCTAAAATTATACTTATTTGTAGCTCATGAGTTTAAAGATTGTAGTATCAGAAAAGTTGATCCTACGTAATTTGGTCGCGTTACGTCAAGCCTAGCTTGAATTAGTAACGTAGCCCGACCAGATGACGTAGGTCCATCATCTTCCTATAAATACTTTTTTTCGATGGTACAAGGATGTTTTTGAAATTAGAACTATTACATCACTTGAAAGGCAGTTGTTTTTCACTTGTTAATGTGATTAGGATGCACCCGCCCCACACGAAGAACTTTTACAAAAAAAACATTGATTACGAGACGAACACCACAACCTCTTAACTAAGCCCTGCCTCCAAAGTTATTGTAGGTACCTACTACTACAATCGAAAAAGCGTTCGATAAAATAAAATCGTCATTCGACTTATATATTACGTCAATTCCATACATTTTGATCGGCGTTTCTATAAAGAAGCAATAAAGAAAACGTTTTGACTAGGGGCTCTGCTTTCTTTTCGTGGCACTTAATCCCAATTTTATAAACGCCTGTTAGGCAACCATTACACGGTAGGTTTTGCTGTCAGTTTTACCACAGTCATGACTGTGACTGATGGGTAACCTACCGTGTAAGAGCGTGACTGACGTGATTGACGAAAATCTGGATACATTCGTCAGTCGATCAGTCACCATCAGTCAAACAATCATGTCTTATTTGTCAACAATATACCTACCGTGTAAGAGCGTGACTGACGGTGATTGACGAAAATCTGGATACATTCGTCAGTCGATCAGTCACCATCAGTCAAACAATCATGTCTTATTTGCCAACAATACAAAGATGAGGGAGATTGATATTTAATCCACTTTTAACGGGCGCTGATGAAATTGGCGCTTCATCGTTTCATTAATCAGTGGGTACCTAATCGGTCGTACCGTGAGCTCTATTTGAGCGTTGAGCTGTCAAACTTTGTTGTTCTCGACTCTCGTCCATGCACTTCCGTTAGGTTACGTCGGAACGTGAAAAACTCATGCTGCGAATTACATCCATTTTTTTATTTAAAGTCCATGTTATCATCCGTTTTGTCTGTAGATAATAATTATTGTGATCGAAGGGAAACATCGCCAAATAGCGCGAGTGCGCGACGCTTAATTTTTGGGTTTCGCATTTACAATATCCAGTACCTATATATGAATATGAATTTACTAGTAATTAAGTCGAAGGCTGAAAAATACGGAAGCGCTAATTCGCTAAACCGCTGAAAACACGGAAACTATAGTACAACCTGAAGTGCTGATTAAAAAAGATGAGCCCCACACAATGGGCTCCTGTCGGCCTCCGAATTAATAAGGTCATGGAAACGTACTGGCCAGCGTTTATGCTTATAGGGCAAACAATAATGCTCATGAACGGTGACACTTTTGAGCATTGTTATAGTAATAAGAGGCCCAATCCCCTACCCTACCCTCTCCTATTCCCTTCCCTACTTACCCTCCTATATTACCATATTCCCTCTTAAAAGGCCGGCAACGCACCTGCAGCTCTTCTGATGCTGCGAGTGTCCATGGGCGACGGAAGTTGCTTCCATCAGGTGACCCGTTTGCTCGTTTGCCCCCTTATTTCATAAAAAAAGATAAAAAAAGGGCGAATTGCGGTTCGTCGTGTCTGTTTGCGACCGTACCACAGAATATATATTAGTAGTACCAAACCGTACATAGTAACATACGCTGAATGGTTTTTGACGTGCTCGGTGGTGCTGATCGTGCTTGTAGGGCATGAACGTACACTTCAGCGTTATTGTTATAGTAATAAGAGCGAAATACGGTTCACTGTTTTTGCGACCGTACATAGTAACATGTATGGTGAAAAGTTTTTGATGTACTATCAGAGAAGTTGATTCCTATGCAGATCGGGGACCTACGTAGTTTGGTTGCGTTACGTCAAACCCAGCCGACAGATCACAATTAACATTGAATTGACATATTCGACCAAATAACGTTGGTCTATCAACTGCATAGGAATCAATTTCCTCGATGGTACTCAGTTGGCACTTGGCGCTTACAAAATGGACATTACTTACATGAGTAAAGATGTAGAGACGTATAGATTTTTTACCTAAAAATAACATGGTATAACTATAATGTCAGTGTAGTATACAAAGTGTGGATTTTTTTTTAGTATTGGGCTTAAGAGGGCGACTAACCCAAAAAATCAAACATCGTCCTTCTCTCTTCACACTCATGCCCGTCTTTCATATTATGTCAAGTGAAAAAGGACGACGCGGATTCATCGCCGTTTTTTCTCAATAACTCGATAAATATACAACATTTAAAAAATCCGCTAGGTCTCTCAATGATAGGATTCTACACAAAGTTAAATATTAACGTAGTTCAATGCACGGTTATGACAATAAATGAAAAATTCGCGAAAATTAGATGCATATTTGTGATTTTTTTCTATGGAGAAAATTTTAAGATATCTTGTTTTTGCTCAGATCGAACTCTTGGAAATATAATGTAGTATCTAATTTAAGAAAATGAAACAATTCGGGGCTTATTTTCAAGTATAAAAATGAATTATAAAATCGAACATTTTGGGTTAGTCGCCCCCTTAACATTATAATTTATAGTACTCGTCCGGACGGGAAGGTTAAAAAAGGCAGACTTGCAAAAACTTTTAAACGTATATATTCTTTATACACAGTGTTATATTTATTAGTGAAGGGGTGAAAATTACAAGACTGGTCGGGACTCGGGACGAGACTAGGGGGGAAAAGGCCGTATATTGCAAAACTGTTGCCAGTGCATATTGCTAAAATCTTGCTTCTCATCGAAACAATCAATGTGCGTGAAAAGCAATTTACATATTGCGTATTTGTTCAGGTGTACCGTGAATAGACGCAAACACAGTATGTAGGCCGAAATGTTAACGGACATTCAAATTCTTATCACAGGCGTTATCACATTCGTCATTCATTTGAATATTGAAATACTAGTAATATTATACGATCGGCAGTGTAGTTTTTCAATAAAAAATCATAAAAACCCGGCTGTTATTCTCACAAGTCACAACTATAAAACGTAGGCAAGGTGTGCCTCTACCTTACTATTCTGAATTTCTGACCTCAACATTCCCTCTAACGCAGTAAATAGACAAAATCTCTTGAACCGCTTTTGTTAAACTGTAAAATAGAAGAACTCGAATTATATTTTTCTTACTTTTTATCGTCTCTTTGTTCTTTAGGGTTCCGTACCCAAAGGGTGAAAACTTCAATGTCTGTCTGTTCGTCTGTCTGTCTCCAGGCTGTAACTCAAGAACCGCTATAGCTAGAGTACTGAAATTTTCACAGATTGTGTATATCTGTTGCCGCTATAACAACAAATACTAAAAATAAAATAAAGTAAATATTTAAGAGGGGCTCCCATACAAAAAACACAATTTTTTGTCTACTTGCACTCTATACCGGTACGGAACCATTCGTGCGCGAGTCCGACTCGCACTTGGCCGATTTTTTAATAACTTTATTTTCCAACGTCTGCATAGAGGTCAACGGCTAGGCATGTTTTATTCAAGTTTTATTACGTTAGCGATAAGGGTCTGCGTTTGTAGCACGCGCCGTACAACTGCTACAGTAGATATAACCTAATTTCTATAAAATGGCTCTTATGTCGCTGCCATAAAGGTGTTTTCAAATGCAAAATAAGTATAGTATTCACCACCTGTCATACTGTCACATACGCTATTTTACGCCGCACGCCTCTCGTCCTATTTCCCTTAGTGAAAGGCAGCCTAATAGGCACGATTAACGAATCTAGGTGATAGCGAAAATGCATGTTTGCAGTACACTTTAGCAAATTTAAAAGGATTTGTGTTTGTACACGCACGCTCATCGAAAAATAAAACTTGACGATTAACTAGTGTTACAAAGATGAAAGAACTTGCATTATGACTCGTGCCAGTCGGAAATATTTTGGTATGTATATTTTTTTTCATAATAATTATATGCCATCATTTATCAGGGGGGGTCCACAAAATACGTGAGGTGTTTAGGGGGGGAGGAGGTCGAGTCAATTCTCATCTAATCTCACGTTGGGGAGATTTTTTTCTCAACAAAATAATACTAATTTGGTCCATTTCATCCAGATTGTACGTATGTTTAAAGGCTGATTTACATTGATACAGTAGCTGGCGCCAGCATCACTGGTTCCGTTGCTGGATCAGCACTGTATCAATGTAAACATGTTTCAATCCAGTATCCCGCACTGGATCGAAATAGACCGGCTGCCTATTTTTCGATCCAGTGAACGCCCCCCGCACGCCGCGCATCCCGTGCCAGTGGCACTGGATCTGTATAAACACTACGTGCCAGTGAACGCCAGTCGCTGGCGCTTAATCATACAGTTACCACGCGTTTTGTTTATTCAACGATCAACATATCAAAAAGGTACAACAAATCTAAAAAGTGGTTATATTCTGATCATATTTGTCAGCTCGTCTAGTAATTACGCACAAACATTTTTAAACAATGTTTTCAATTTCCTTCATTTTTGTGAAATACTAATTTTTTGAGAATGCAAACGTGTAGTCACCACAAAAAAGTAGAATTGACCACTGGACGCGTATAAGCGATGCGATCAAGTGCCAGTGCCAGTGCAGCGACGGAATCCAGTGATACTGGCGCCAGCTACTGTATCAGTGTAAATCAGCCTTAAGATTTAATCGTAAGCGTAATCGATATCCCACCAAAACATTAAATGTAAAAGGAGCCAAGCAAAATATTGCATAGCTGTAATACTTCTGTCGTAAAAAGTTTTCAGATCACATTCAAGCCAAGCCTTCAACTTATTTTGTAATTTAAATCAACATTCAGTAAATGTATCAATAGATTTCTTTATTTTATAATTATTATAGTGGCTTGGCAATGAGCATTAGCACTCCCATATTACGAGTATATTATATCGAGCGAGTAAGGAGTGTATATCGCAGTACTGATTGCATTTATATTTTAATCGAATTTAATTATTGTTTCATTGTTAACGTTGTTAATACTATTTTTTATTTAATGAATACCATTTCATTATAACAAATGCATATTTGTCGAAACTCATACTGTTCTTGCAAAGTTACAAACATAAAAATGTTTTCTTTTATTTAATAAACTACGATATATTATTATTATTATGTATATTATTTTTCAGTTTTTCGGTTTCCCTGCCCAAAGGATGAAAACGGGACCCTATTATCAATAAATAATAAGTCTTCGCTGTCTGTCTCGAGAACCGCCATAGCTAGGTAGTTGCAATTTTCACAAATTATGTATTTCTGGTATCGTTATAAAAGCTAATAGTCCAATTTAAATAAAATAAATTAATAATAGGGGGCCTCATACAACAAACACGATTTTTTCCCCTATTTTGCTCTATATCCATAATGGTAACAGTAAGGTTTTTGAAAATTTCAGAAAAAAATACTCAGCTGTATATTAACTGTTAGTGTAATATGAACGCAACCAAATATTTAGTTTATTTGGCAACTCGTGTCTAGTGTCTGTAGTCTATACTCTGTGTGTAAAATGTCAAACGTCAGTTGTCAATAGAAATTCTCTTTGTCTTTGTTCAAACTTCGATCTCTGTAACTTGTTATGTGCGGAATAAACTGTATGCATTTTTCAAGCTGTTTTATATTATATATTTTCACCAACCCAGAAAATATTAACATGGTAGCAGAGCGTGGTTACTGGAGAAGAAAGTGAAAATACAGAAACTTGGAAAACCGGGCGGATTTGTCTGCTGCACACAAGTAAGATCGAGCCGACGATAACCACAGGTAGCCATTGTTGTGTACCGATGTGCTCTAGAAGACAGAACACGATTACCGGCGTGGCGTGTGTTATCCCGAAAGAACAATACACAAAGAAGATGTCGAATACAGGTATTAATCCATTCCACATAGACAGACTTGTTGGACGAGACAATTACACAAGTTGGAAGTTCGCCGTCCAAGCGTATTTCGAGCTGGAAAACTTGTGGGATTGCGTCGCCGGAACCAACACCGATAGCGCGAAGGAAATTAAGGCAAAATCTAAACTCATACTACTGTTAGATCCGATCATCTACGTACACGTGCAGAACGCGACCACGTGTAAAGAAGTTTGGCAGTGCCTAGAAAAAGCATTCGATGACAGCGGACTATATAGAAGAGTTGCCTTGCTGCGAGACCTTATCACGACAACGTTAGAATCGTCTCAGAATGTGGATACGTACATAAATAAAATCATGTCAACGGCCCACAAGCTTAGAAATATTCATTTTGATATTAACGAAGAATGGCTCGGGACCCTGATGTTGGCTGGCTTACCGGAGACATATAAGCCTATGATAATGGGATTAGAGAGCTCAGGAATCAAAATAAATGCCGATTCTATAAAGACAAAGCTCCTACAAGAAGTACAAAGCTCAGATAACACGGCATTCTATGTTAAGAAAAAGGGAATTTATGGAAATTCGAACAAGAATAAGTCTAATATGGGACCCAGATGTTTCAACTGCAATAAGCGAGGACATTTTGCCAAGGAATGTCGCACTCAAAAGAATAAGAAGCCGCAAAATTCAGAAGATACTAATAGTTTTATTGCAGCATTTTCAGCTCTTTCACAGAAAATGAATCCGGACCTTTGGTATGTGGACTCGGGCGCCTCCATGCATATGACCAACAGAAGCGATTGGATGTATGATGTGACAAGTCCTCCGATACCTGCCATAACTGTTGCCAGTAAGACACCGCTTCCTGTGGAAAGTATGGGAAAGGTTAATTTATTTGTGAATGGAGATGAAAATTGCAAAATTCAGGTAAAACAAGTTTTATACATACCTAAACTTGCTGCGAACCTCTTATCTGTGAGTGCCATGGTCAAAAATGGCTGTAAGGTAAACTTTAGAGACAAAGGTTGTGATATTTATAGTGAAAAAGGAAATCTTTTATGCTCAGCCACCTTAGTAAATAACTTATATCAGTTGAATACACACAGAGAGGTATTTTCAAACTTATTGTGTACAGATGATTTAAGCAATTTCGTCCTGTGGCATAGGCGCATGGGACACCTGAATTTTTCAGATGTTAACAAGCTACCAGAGTGTGCTGATGGAGTAGAACCTTTTGACAAGCATAAAGGGTCTATTACATGCACCACCTGCCTCATGGGAAAACAGACCAGACTGCCTTTTAATAATATTGGTTCGAGAGCTACACAGCCACTGCAACTTGTCCACTCCGATTTATGTGGACCAATGGAACAGGAGTCACTGGGAGGTATGAGATATTTTATTACCTTCATAGACGATTATACAAGGAGAGTCCATGTCTATTTCTTGAAAAATAAATTAAATACCTTGGAAGTTTTTAAAGATTATAAGAGTAGAGTGGAAAATGAATTGGAATATAAAATAAAAGTTGTTCGTTCAGATAACGGAAAAGAATATTGTAACAGAGATTTCGAAAACTTCTTAAGAATGCATGGTATAGAACATCAGACAAGCACTCCGTATTCACCCCAGCAGAATGGTCTTGCAGAACGGATGAACAGGACCCTGGTAGAGAGAGCAAAGTGCATGTTGTTTGATGCAGAATTATCAAAGAAATTATGGGCGGAGGCCTTAGCAACAGCAGCCTATATCATTAACAGGTCACCCACAAAGTCAATACAAGGTAAAACACCTATAGAAATGTGGTCAGGTAAGAAACCCGATTTATCAAATTTAAAAATATTTGGCTCCGAGGTTATGTCACAAGTACCTAAAGAAAAACGCCAAAAGTGGGACTCTAAGTCTAGAAAATTAATATTTGTTGGATATTGTGAGTCTTCGAAAGGATACAGAGTACTAGATCCTAAAAATAATAAAATTATAAAAACTAGAGATGTCATATTCTTGGAGAATGTTGATAAATATAATAAAAATACATATGTACCTTGTGTGTCCAACAGCATTACAGACGAGCAGCAAACTGAAGAATCCTGCGATGAAGTACCAGAGAAAGACTTGATTGATTCTTTGAGTGATGAGTACCATTCTGGTGATGATCCAACATACATACCGGAGGAATCAATTGAAGTCGAGACACCGATTCGTAATATAAATTTACGTCCACGCAGGCGTGTCCAGTGCAATACGGAAAAGGAGCATGATGTAAGTTACTTTTGTCCAGCTTTTGACCTAAATGATCCTCAAACAGTAGAGGATGCCCTTTCATCTCCTCATGCAGACCAGTGGAAGACGGCAATGCAGGAAGAGTATGACTCCATGATAAAGAATGAAACTTGGTCATTGGTTGATTTACCACCAGGTAAGAGAGCCCTGCCCTGCAAATGGGTATTTAAAACTAAAACTAATGGCAAAGGAGAGATTGAACGCTTCAAAGCAAGGTTAGTCATCAAAGGCTATGCACAGAGAAAGGGAAGTGACTACGATGAAGTATATGCTCCAGTAGTTCGATATAACTCAGTCCGTTACTTGATTGAACTAGCAGCTAAGTATGATTTAGAGATGGTTCAGATGGATGCAATAAGCGCATTTTTGCAAGGTGATATTGACACAGAGATTTACATGTTGCAGCCTACACATTTTGAAGTCAATGCACAGGTATGTTTGTTGCATAAATCAATCTATGGACTTAAGCAGGCTAGCCGGCAGTGGAATCTTAAATTAAATGATGTTCTGCTTAATATTGGACTGAAAAGGTCAAGAATTGATCCATGCATTTATTATTTAGTAAAGGATTCAATCATGATATACATTGCAGTGTGGGTAGATGATTTCTTAATTTTCACTAATGATAAAAACACTACTCAACAGTTAAAGGAAAAATTAATGAAAGAATTTGATATGAAAGATCTGGGTGAAATGAGGCAGTGCATTGGTATTAATGTTAATAGAGATCGTGAGGCAGGTGTGATCATGCTAGATCAGGAAAAATACATCAACTTAATGTTAGATCGCTTTGGTATGTCTCAGTGTAGACCAGTTCGCACTCCGATAGAAGTAAATGCAAAATTTGATAAAAACCCTGAGGGTGATGCAAATAATTTTCCTTACAGGTATATAAGTATATAAGACATCCCACTGCTTAGTGGGATGTCTTATATACTTGGCACATGTCACACGACCAGATATTGCATATGCAGTCAGTAAATTGAGTCAGTTCTGTAACAATTCAGGATATCAACATTGGCTTGGAGTAAAGAGGGTCATGCGATACCTGCAAGGTACCAAGAACCTAAAACTGTGCTATGTCAAAGAAGAGTCTCAGGAGATAACTGGATATTGCGATGCAGACTGGGCTAGTGACCCACTAGATAGAAGGTCATGCACAGGATTTGTTTTTCTGTTTCAGAAAGGTTCTATTTCATGGAGCTCATGTAAACAGCAGACTGTGGCGCTGTCTACAGCCGAGGCAGAATACATGGCAATGGCTTCAGCCACACAGGAGGCTCTGTGGATCCAGCAGCTGCAGACTGAACTCGGACGTCCTAGTGAGAGTGCTCTTGTTATTTATTCTGATAACCAGAGTGCTATAAGACTGGCCTCGACTGACTGTTATAAACCAAAAACGAAACATATAGATATTCGTTTACATTTTCTTAGAGATAATATTGTTGATTGTAAAGTTAAATTTCTATTTGTAAATGGTTGTTATATGGTGGCAGATAATTTAACTAAAGGTACAACATATGAAAAGCATTTGTTTTGTATAAATCGAATGGGTTTGCGTTCAGCAGGGAGTGTTAGTGTAATATGAACGCAACCAAATATTTAGTTTATTTGGCAACTCGTGTCTAGTGTCTGTAGTCTATACTCTGTGTGTAAAATGTCAAACGTCAGTTGTCAATAGAAATTCTCTTTGTCTTTGTTCAAACTTCGATCTCTGTAACTTAGTTATGTGCGGAATAAACTGTATGCATTTTTCAAGCTGTTTTATATTATATATTTTCACCAACCCAGAAAATATTAACATTAACTTTAATAATTAATAATAAAAATTAAATATACTTATTATTTAAGGGGGGCTCCCATACAAATTTACGGTACGGAACCCTAAGTACGCCAGTCCGACTCGCACTTGGCCGGTTTCATAATTTTTCCTTTCATTGTAAATAAAGACCTATCCGGGTACCAAATTTCAAGGTTCTAAGTCTGCTAGAAGTACCTTAGAATTTTGATGATCTATATGTCAGGGAGTGACAAAATGTAGTAACTTTGACCATCCGTAACTATTAAACTATTTATCGAAATTTCATATAATTTGGAGGTTAAGCTAGTTTTAATACTTGCTCCTAGTGGCCGAAATTCTGAATCCCTAGCTTTGTTAACATCGAAGATAAAGGGGGTGTGAAATAGCTGCGAACCGCTTCGAGAAAAGTATGGTACGGCCGTGCCTTTGCTAAAAAGCTTGGCTGGGGCACTACCGTGCCCCCAGATACATGGTTATACGATTAAGATCATTCGCAAATTCGTTCGAAAGAAATCTACTGACTGTCAAACCAAACGTTTACGTAAGAAACCCACATTTTGAAAAATCTCACGTGAGATTTGTGGGGGGGTTGAATAAAATCTCACGAAATCTCACCAGAGGGGACCAAAAAATGGGTCAAAAAATTTAAAAAAACACCTCACGTAATTTGTGGACCCCTCATGAAAGAGAAGATAATAATTGAGGATTAACCGAGGTCGGCATACTTAGTGAACCTAAGTGTTGTAGTCGGCGGAAAACAGACTCAGTGATGATTACGAACAGCGCAAAAGGAATGTAAATAAAGTGGAAATAAACCTTGGTGTAATTAGGTGCCATATATTTTCAGGCATGCGGTGGTTAGCATTCCAAACTTTGCACTAGTAATGCAATAAATTATATTATAAACTCCATTCAGACTTATTTTACCACTGACGTGACCTTTATGCCAAGCAAATAAAGATCATACGATAAAAAACTGATGCCCTAGAATGAGAGTAAGAATACTTTGTGTTCTCTACAACTGTCGATTTTAATCTCGTCAGTTGTTCAGGGGACGGCTTCGTATCTGCTCGCTGCACAGAGATTCTTAAAATATTTGAATTTGGAAGCCTTTTTGAACGAAAAGTTCGATTTAGTTCCAAAACCTGCCAAGGCAACTTTGTGTTCTACAGAGGTGGAGTAGAATCTTTACCTCTTTTTGTGACCCCGTCGTATTTGCACAAGCAGAGTGCGACAAAAAAGATTTGAATATGGAAGCTTTTTTGAGTCATGATTTCGATTTCAGTTCAAGGCCAATACACTTCGTTCTCTCCGGCTTACCGTTTTCAGCTTTAAAGAAACGAAACATCTTATCGCAAACCATTATTGACCATCGACAACAAAAGGCGTTATTAAGGCGTGTCTGTTTGTCTCTAAGGCGGACTTGCACAGATCTGAGTTAAAGTTAACTCTGAGTTAAACATTATGTCATCTCTATCACTCACTTGGTGAGTATAACTTTAACTCAGATCTGCGCAAGTAGGCCTAAGTGTTTTTCTGTCCGTGGCTTCGTAGTTGGCTAGTTTTATCTTTTGAAAGCCGACACGATCGAGTGTTCTTATATCTTAGCAATCATCAATCCAATTTTCCAACAAAATGTTCGATCACGCCTGATCAGTGCTGGAAAATGTTGGGTTCATATTCATGAAAAGTTTTAAACTTCCAGCGATTTGATCGGTTCAATATTTCCTAATTCCTGACACTAATTGTTAAGACTTTTGAAACGGGATTCACACTCCTTTAGATAAAGTCTACTAGATGACGCCCGCAGTTCAGTTGCGCCAAAATTCGTTTAGCGCGCAGCTCGCAGGAACCGTAAATTTTTCAGGGACGAAAAGTATTCTATTTTCCTTTCCGAAACTTAAGGTGACGCCGCGTTAAAACCGTGTTGGATATGGCCGGCCTCTCATAGAAAACAAGCAATTGAACACCAAAAAATGGAAAGGGCGTTAAGCGACGAAATGGTTTTTGTAGCGTAATTTAAAAACCATAAATATACATTTCATATAAACTATGGGCAAATTAAAGTGTATGCTTGAACCAATATATGTACAAAGGAAGCTTAAATCACTCTCCTCTGTTGGCAAAATAGGAATCCCTTTTTTTTACAGAGGTACTTTTGATTGATTATCCTGTGTTATAAAAGTTGACCAATCGTGTTATGCTATGGGTAATTCAAAGACAAAGACATGATGAATACTGACAATGAACTTTAATTTCTTAGCTTTAGTCATTGCTGAGAAAAATCGACATCGCTACAGCAAAATTATCAAGGCGTCGCGTCGCCTTAAAAGTATCTCCATACCAAATTTCAGCAAAATCGGTTCAGCGCTTCCGGCTTGAAGATGTAACAGACAGACACACTTTCACATATTTTGTAATGTTAGTAAGGATGAATCCCCTTCATTTCATTCATAGGGAATCCACAGGTCAGTGTATCTGAGCGGGGTTATCAGCACAATTAGCCAGATACCTATTTAGTTAGTTACACATTCGACTGAGGTCTGAGACGTATTTACATAATATTTGCATCGATAAAAACTACGTGACCACAGTTTATTACTTCTTCATAATAATATTACTTATCTATTTCTTAGTCATACTTATTATGCGTGTATTGGATCCTGATTTCGTCTCATCAACATTGATCAGCCATCCATCACTCTATCTCCAATAAATAATAGTGTTCCTGGACTTTTACGTTTAGCACGCAACAGAGCCTGACTTTTTTACTCAATTGTTATTGCTTTGTCCCGACTTCCAAGATATACTATTTTTTTCCCCTCATAACTCTTTATCGAGTCATCTTGTGTATGTGTTACTCCAAACTCTAGCACCATATTTTTTTTTTTTTGCGAGAGAAACAAACATAGTTTCGCTTTCATAATAATATCAGTGTGATATTCTGAAAAGAAGAAAGAATGTATTTAGGCGTATCTCTTCCGCATAAACGCAAAAAGAATAATTGTGCCTTTGAAGAAAATTATCTGGACCCATTTACATGAGTTCTACAGACAATTTTCCTTAAATGAAACATACATGTTAGACTTTAGAGTATTATAAATATTCGGCCCGTATTCAACATTCTTTATATAACAGCGTCCTTCAAGATCCCGAAATAGCGGCATTAGAAGTATTTCTCTTAGTCTGCCGGCCAGCTCTTATCAAGGGTAATAAAATAATGATGCAATATAAGACAATTTACTAATTACATTAAATCGGTTAAATTACACTACTTAATTAAAAAGTTGTCAAAATTTAAAGGAATTATTAAGATGATGTTGCTTTCAAGTTATTCTTGCTACGCACCGTTGACGATAATATTATTATGTCTACGTTATTTTCCTAAAAACAGTGAGTATTGTGATTACGCTGGCTGCTAATTTTGATAAGTTAGCCGCAAGCTCTGATTGAGAACATCCCTAATTTCGATTAAGGAGGCCCTTTTAGCAACAAGTAGACTCCTTTTCATTTTCCTGACAGGAGTTTTCACCGTTGTCCACCAGTTGATAATCTAATCGATTATGATGGCTCCTAGCTTTGACTAAGAACGTCTCTAGGCTCGATTATGGAAGCTTCTAACTTTTGATAGCAAGTAGATAATCTTTAATTTTCCTGAACAGACTGTTCCTAAATTGTCACCGGTTCAATCCACCAGTTCATAGTCGATGTAATTGGTTCTCACGTTCTTTACATTTACGTAAAAGTCATTATGCTGGATTAACCAAACTGATATTAGCTGTTAAAGACCTGAACATCAAGATGACTCTCATTTCGCACATACTGCGTATAGCCAGCGATATCGTAACCAATAAATTGCATCCCGGCCTACCGTATTTAGCGCGCGATAACACATCACAAGCTCAACGTGTGACTATCACGCAATGCTCAAAAGCTCAAGGAAAAACGTTGAATATTATTAACTAGCGACCCGCCCCGGCGTCGCACGGGTATAAAATATATAGCCACTGAAAAAATGATTAAAATCGACAGCCTATGATCCTTCACGTGGTCTACTTCTTATCTGTGCCAAATAACATAAAAATTGCTCCAGCAGTTCGCGAGATAAGACCTTTTAAATAAATTCCCCCGTTTTCCCCACATTCTCCTATTAGTCTTAGCGTGATAAAATATAGCCTATAGCCTTTCTCAATAAATGGACTAACACTGAAAGTTTTCAAATCGGACCAGTAGTTCCTGAGATTAGCGCGTTCAAGTTAGCCCTTTCAAATAATTTTCCCCGTTTTTTCCATATTTTCCTCTATTTCTTCGCTCCTATTAGTCTTAGCGTGATAAAATATAGCCTATAGCCTTCTTCGATAAATGTGCTATCTAACACTGAAAGAATCATCAAAATCCGTAGCGTAGTTTTAAAGATTCAAGGGAACAAAGGGACATGAAGAAAAAAAAAGCGACTTTGTTTTATAATATGTATAGATTGGCGACTCAGACAAAAAAAACCCGACCAAATGCGAGTCGGACCCGCGCACGAAGGTTCGGGGGCTGTGACCTGGGTACCCATAGTACTTTCTGGATATTTTAAGTCTACTTCAATCTGTTATTGATATCGAACAAAAATGGCAAATAATTTCAAATCCAGGACGGATCTAACCCAACAATTATTCGTAGAACCCAACCTATTTTTTTTATTATTATTTTAATTTTTGGGTTATAGGGCGATTCCTCTATAACCCAACCTATTAAAATACGACTGGTATAATATGAATCCCAAACTTTGTGAGGTTGAATAAGTAAACTGAGTGGATTTGAGAGATTTGACTACCGGAAAGTTTAGATCCTGGATTTAACTGTCTGTTGAAATTCAAAGTAAAGTTAACGATATACTTTAATACTAGCCATGTTGGCTGGCTTTATCGTATTTTCGATTAAACAGGCTTGTGCTCTCAGCTTAACACGTGACACGTCGCGTTTGCTGCTCAACCAGTACACCTTCAGTAATAACTCCCAAGCCCCATACAATTAACAATTTGTCTTTTCATCCCACCGATGAAGCTCAAGGCCACACAGAGAAAAAAATGTGACACCAGTGATGCTCATGGCAGCCAACGTGTTAAGGATCAAACTCACCTATATACAGTCTCTTCTTGGTCTGCCACCGCGCCACGGCTCCAGCTATGAAGGTGTGATGACCGACTGCCGCCTGTATTCGAGCTTCCTCCTTCACTTGTCTGATCGCATTCTCGCTGATAACCTGCGGGACAAAGTTACATTAAAATTTGTCGAGCATGATAGCAAAGATTAACCGCACTCATAAACATTTAATGATGGTTAAACTATTTTGTGAGCACCGACGCGCCGCATAGTACACGAAATGCAGTGCGTATATATTATGGTAAGGACGAATGTGCGAAGTTTCATGGAGGCACTTCACATGGCTATTTGTGTTTGAGTATTTGATGTATTCGCCAAACAATCACCATGTGTAGACGGTATGTTTGACAAGTATTGACCTTATTTGCCTATTTGACAAAATATAATATGACCAATACCAAATACACATATCCGTACCTTTGTCGGTTTTTGACGCACATCAAAAGAGTCAAATAGGCGAGTACAGCCACAGACTAATATGAGATACTACGTATAGTACAGCTCGACAAGGCTTTAAATGAACGTGCCGAAAAAAGGAACTAACGCTGCCATCATACAATAACATCATTTTGACAGTTCTCCTTTACGAGCAGCTCCACCACCAACGTTCATTTAAATTTTAAATCCTTGTCGCATTTTAAGCAAAATCAAGTAAAAGTTTGGTATTTGACGTCCATGTGTGGAAGGCCGTATTTGTTTTTATTGCTTGTTTGTGTATTCGTCAATAATGTTGCCAAATACAACAAATAGCCAATAGCAAATACAAATAGCCATGTGAAGTGCCAGCACCACATCATTTCGTATAACGAATTCTAAAATACGGCGCGTTCGGAGCGTGCTTGCTGACAAAATATGTGCGATCACTTAGGTGGGATTTCACCAAATACACATAAAACTTAGCTTTATAAAACTTAGTTTCCATTGAACGCGTTCATTCTGCGACGTAAATCTCGTTTTGTTTCGATTGGATTTTACTACCTTCTTTTGATCGCGATTATTAAATCTAAGTTTACGTGACGTCACGCAATTATTTTACATGTTTTCAGTACTTTAAAGCCTTTTCACGTTAATTTAACTTCAAAATAGAAAGAAACAATACTTAAACTTACAAACGCATGTGTCAAAACTGTCATATTGACATTTCTTTTGTCTATGTTTTTCGTTCCGCCATGACAGGGCTTGAACGGGTTTTATGACGTTGAACTTCGGACTTTGGGCGTTCAGAAGATAAAACTCGGATTTGCTGTAAACGCGTTCCGTTTACGCTGGTGAAATGCATTTCGATGTTATAATCGCGTTTATACGTTTTGAGCCGGTTCAGAGTGCTTTGAACGCGTTCCATTTCTTTGGTGAAATCGCCCCTTAGACGTTGGCTTTCGATGAATCACAACAAGCGATTAAATTACGAACATTTTACTATAATGGTCTATGATTGATGATAATGATAATCATGATTATTCATAACTAGTTGATGCCTGCAGCTCCGTTCGCCAAAATTCGTTTATCGCGCGGAAACCGTACATTTTTCCGGGATAAAATGTATCCTATGTCCTTTCCCAGTACTCAAGTATCTCCATACCAAATTTCAGCAATATCGGTTCAGTTACGTCACATATAATATTAACTGTATGGATATGGATGGCCCAACGTCACGACTCACGACTCACGAGGCGCCTTACCATCCAAAAAGTAAGGACGCTACTTTTTCAAGGAACAACAATATCTATTATCTCGATTGATTAACAAACTTATTTACCAACAAATAAATAAATTCGTCGATAAAGTATCACAACCATCACAACTTCCGCATAAAGACAGAGGAATAACTTATCGCATTATAATACTACGTAATAATATAACTCTATACTTATAAAATTACATGTCCTGACTGACTGACTGATTCATCATCGCTGAGCAAAAACTAAAGTTACAGCCACGAAATTTGGTGAGTAGGGTTGTTTTATTAAGTAGGCACCCTTAAGTAGTACCCACTAAGGAAGGAATTTTGACAATTTTACCCCGAAGGGGGTGAAATAGGGGTTGAAAGTCTGAATGAAAGTCCGTTATTTCTTGAGTTAGAAACATGAAATTTTATGTTTGGGCTACTGATTAAAAATTATTGGATACGTGTTTAAGCGTTTTTGAAAATTCTACCCCCAAGGGGGTGAAATAGGGGTTGAAAGTTTAAATGAAAGTATATATAATATATTATAGGTATACAATGTTAACGCGGACGAAGTCGCGGGCAACAGCTAGTTAAATATAAAGTTAACCTACGAATGACGACTGGCGACATACATTTGAATAAAAATCGCTAAGTGGTAAAAATGTTTTGTTAAAATTTTATCCATTACAAGATGACGCTCGCAACTTCGTTGCGCCAAAATTCGTTTATCGCGCAGGAACCGTTTTCCGAGATGAAAAGTAAAAGGCGTTTCGGAGGAGTACGGGAACGAACATTGTGACACGAGAATTTTATATATAAGACTAGCGACCCGCCCCGGCGTCGCACGGGTATAAAATATTGATTGGCCACTGAAAAAAATGATTAAAATCGATAGCCTATGATCCTTTACGAGGTCTACTTCTTATCTGTACCAAATAACATAAAAATTGCTCCAGTATAGTTCGCGAGATAAACCCTTTCAAATAATTTCCCCCGTATTTTCCACATTTTCCTATAAGTCTAAGGCGTGAAAAAATATAGCTTATAGCATTCCTCAATAAAGGGGCTATCTAACACTGAAAGAATCATCCAAATCCGTTGCGTAGTTTTAAAGATTAAAGGGAACAAAGGGACATGAGGGAAAAAAGCGACTTTGTTTTATGCTCGTAATCAGTATAGATATTAGGGCGTATGTAGAATAGTCTGAATTTGAATTAAATAGTCAGATCAGAAGTATTCGCCTTTTTTTCTGCGGAGGGGAAATGCTTTACGCATCCCCCGCCCCCTCGGGGGAAGGGGCAGGGGTATGTCGGACTCCCTCCACCAGAGGTTTACCGACGCTACACGCGAAAGGAGCGGGATCGCAAGCATTCAACTGCGTCCTCCGCAGCCCTCACCGCTTCCGGCATCACTTCGGCTGCTGCAGCCTTTGCCGCCGCCTGCACCGAGAGGCTACCCGGGCATTGAGGGTACCTTTCTCCTCGAGGCCTACATTGTGGGCGATGATCCCCCGATCAACCGCCCACAGGCCTAGGCTGCTACCGCCATGGCGGGGGCGGTTTCACTCGCCCCGGCCTTATCGGCTCCAGACCGCTTACGCAACCGAGCCTTGGAGGGAGCCTTGCGCTTCTTCCTCGTGCCGGGAGACTTGCCGGCTGCTATGATACAGCCGTTAGTCCACAGCACGTGGCCGCTCTCTCTGCCGCGCTCTGCGCAAAAGAAGCAGCTGGGCTCCTCCGCGCAGTCGGCGGCCTTGTGCCCCGGCTTCCCGTAACGGAAGCAATTCCCGCTACGGTCTACCGGGGACCGGCAGCTCGAAGAAGTATTCACCTAGGCGTTTATTTATCTACGTCGTGTTCTTAATAAACATTTAAAAAAAGTTTGGCGGGCAGCGGTAATTATTTAATCAGTATTCAAGGACTAGCGACGATAGATATTCAAACAAGTTTATCAATAAACGGCGCGTTGGCCTAGTTCCGCGTTTCAATAAAAATGCATCACAAAATTAAAATATACAGTAGAGCATATTCGTATTAGTCCGTAGTCCGTACCAATCAGCGCACGCACACAATACAATCGTGTACCCAAATTCGAATATTGTATTTTCAAAATTAATGTTTCCTATGAAACTAGTAAACTAGATATAAAACTATAACGTCAGACAAACGTTATTTACGTGAGTTATTCAAGAAATTAACGTTTGTCTGAAGTGTTTCACATAAGTTTAAGAGAATACATAATATTATTTTTTTGCTGTTTGGTAGAAAACGGATGGGATAAAACAAGTAACAAAATAGCTTTAGTATAGCATGAATAAGTAGAATCGGGGTACAGATAATAATAATAACTTATTATATGTGTATTATCATCTGTCAAAGCTGGTATGGTAATTGGTGCTCATTACTTATTATTAACTTATTATGTATTATCACCGGTCAAAGCTGGTTTGGTGCTCATAGCTTTGTTTGAACTTTGATTTTAAGAACAAGGCAGAGATACTCTACTGGTTGATATTTATATCGTGACTTCGGCTTTATTATCTTTATATTAATATTGTGACAGTTTACACACGGCAAAATTTGACCACCTTACATGGAAATTTTTGGTAATAGTGACTACCATTTATAGTGGGCAGGTTTAAAGTTAACATACACACGGTACATTTTGCATATTATGTGTGCATCAAGATGCGATGACTTTATGATTCTCGCCAAATAAATCATAAAAACCCATACTAATGTTGCTCATGCAATAAACGGATTTCGGCACAATGGAGTTGTGGGCAAAATGTTTGAAAATATTAACTTTTAAGAAAATATTATTATACAAAACTGTCTAACTATATTTACTCACAATTATGTTATTAATCATAAAAACAAAACTTTGTACCAATAAACATTATCAAAAGAACATGTGGCAGAATTTTTATTTACAATTTATTAAAGTGTTAATATTATCATTAAAATTTAAATCGTTAATATCATTCCGTGTACTTGATATTGCTAATTTCCATTTAATTAGGTCAATGAGATTAAATTATTGACAATAATACATTCAATATTATGGCCATATATTTTCTTAAATTTTAAGTCTGTATCTGTAATATAATGTATAAAATAATATAGCTCTTGTGGTCAAGGAAAGTCTAAAGATTCCTCTCAAGCTCAAATCAACAGGCTGTTTAGTATTTAGGCTCTAGAATTTGCTATGAGATTTACATACATACAAATATTCATGCAACATAATTTCATATGTATAATAAAATTTGACGACCTCTGTGGCTCAGTTGGTGGGCTGTTGGTAGCTCAAGCCAGGCGTCGCGTGTTAGAATCCCGCCGACGGAGCAAAAAGTTTTCAAAGTTCGTGGGTTATGGTTGTGTATTAAATATGTGTATCATACAATAAAAATCTTAAATATAATTATGTATAGTATAAAAGTATAAATGAAATATTAAATATATTTCCGTTGTCTGGTATCCATAACACAAGTCCTTCAGGTACTTACCACGAGGCCAGACTGACTTGGTGTGAAGCTTCTATAGATATTATATTATTATAACATAATACTCCTAGCTCAGTCAGGAAACAAAAAATCCATATTAAAAAATCTGTAGTCAAAAAGGATGTAGGCTATTTTTACTGTACATAGCAAAACCTATATAGTTCCTGCACAATTTTATTTGGCGTGTCTAGAGTAACAGTAAACATTTATGGTGTTCGCTGCACTGAGCGTGTGCCCGACGAGGCTGCCCGTTGCGGGCGCTCGCACCGTGCACTCGCCATAGTAATCGTGTAACGGCTGACCCGCTCAACACAGCGCTGCTCTATGAGATGACAAGCATGCACGCAAGCACGCCTCGCGGGTGTCCGCGCCGGGCGCACGCTTAACGCAGCATACACCCTTAGTATAGGTATAGGTATGAAATAAACGGTTCAATAAGAATAACACACACATACCTGGCTTTTGTTTAGAGCTTTAAGTGCATATTCTTTGTTTTCCTTCGTATTGTTCACTCTGTACACTTCTCCGAAAGCTCCTTTGGCTATGGTTTTAATTATCACAAATTGCTTTTGTTGCAGGTCAGTTGTTATTGGGAATTCAGGTAAGAATATTGACTCCTTATTTGCAACGGGCCAAGCAGTTTTACTTGCCTCTAATGGGCTGTTTAGTGTTGATTCATTCCATCTGTAATAAAAATTATAGGATAATAATGTCTTAATTTCACAAAAAAATTACAGGATTAAGGAGAAGCAAGCAAGTAAAGACTGCTAGACAAGTAGACGGTGCCGGTGAATAACACTGCTACTGATTCACTTCAAGAATACAAATTTTTATGACTAGTTAGTTTAAGTTTTGTGAAATCCTTTTAGAATGTCTGATGAAATATTGTGAAATAAATATAATTTTGATTTAATTAAATTATTTGTCATTATTATAAGCCATTTCAATGGAATAGATCACAGCATGTTTTTTATGGAATTGATGCAACATTCTTCCAATTAATTTAACCCATTAAGCCCCGTACGCTCACCGGTGATCGCGACAACAATAGAATACAAAATCATTTCCGAGAATCCCCGATCGAAGGATTAAATTCCAATGTCTATGACTAGTCTACGATGATTGCAGTCTCATTGACTCAAAAATGTTAGTAAAAATCTATGTAATCAGCATCGATAATATTTTACACAATAGTGGTGCAGCATGGTAAATTATAATCTTATGTTGGCAATAAAGTCCTTAATCCTTCAGGCCCCGCGCGAGCACCGGTGATCGCGACAACAATAGAATACAATAGCAATTCCTGGAAATTCCGACTGAAGTATTAACTTGGATGATTGAATTCTTATTATGATTTGAAAAAAAAACATTATAACAGAATACAGAAGAAGTTATGATGGGTGAAGAGATTCCGAATACATTTGTGATCAAATAGTTCCCTAACTCAATATGATCAACACCACCCAAAGGCTGTCAATGACAACTAATGTTTTGAAAATATGAAGGATTTTGATACAATTTATACTAACCTTCGTCTGGAAACTCGAGACCAAGGTCGTGATGCGCTATATACCGACTGGTTACTCGTTACACTTGCGAAGGAGCGGCCGCTGAGATTACCAAAGTGGGACAAACTGAACTAGTATCAACAAAAATATCTATTTTAAACACAATCCACTAAACAAAGAACTGACACAAAGAACATTTCATATTTCACTCTGCACGCATTTCAAGAATTAAACTAAAGACGTAAAATGCAAATTATCAAACAACAACATCGAATTACGAAGCTTTTTTGTTATGTTACGTCTGTTCAGCTGAGAATGACATTAGCAAGTTTTCACTACAATCCATCATCCATGCAAAATGTACCTGGCTAGAAAAAGCGCGAGGTTCCCGAGTTGAACTAAAGAAACTGCTTTGGCTTCTTCCAGAAACTGTACTTTTGTTATTCGCGTTTCCCATTAAACTATATCTAATCTAAAATCTAATTGTGCAAAAATATTGAAAATACAAGGTTTTCGTAAACTCTGACAAGTACCCGTTCCACCATAATACTAGTCTACTGTCTATGACACAAAGATAGTGTTGCCAGCATACCACTTGTCAATTTTTTTTGTCTATGATAAATAGGTAACATTTTAATAATCAACGGTCAACCTTGTATTAGGGATGGGGATTTTTGATGAAAAAAATCGATTTTTAAATCGATTCGAATCGTGACCTGATGAATCGATCCACAAAAAAATCGAGGTCTAAAAGATCGATTTCCGAAAAATCGATCTTTTTTCAGATTAGTATTTACAGTCTAGGTATATATCAATTTTATAAAAAACAAGACAAATGTTATAATTAACGATCTTTGAATCAGTAAAATCAGAGAATCCGATAATAACCATATCAAAGTATCAGTTAAGGGGTGCTAGTTCAAGAAACGGACGATTTTCACGATTTAAACGGGACACGAGACATAAAAATATAGTAATTTATATTCTGAACAAATATATATTGTGTTAGTTATGAGCCCGGGTTACCCTCGAAATTCTCATACATACCAAAATCATTTTCTCATACGAAAATATTTAACATGTCTGACTTATTTTTCAGCTTAAAATAGTAATTACCTAGGTTCCTGTACAAAAATTAACTTCAAAATATTTAAACACTAAAAAAATTTTTTTTGTGTATAATTTTTTTTTACTAAATTTACAAAATATTTCAACTCTAAAAAATATTTTTTAGTATTTAAGTAGTTATTTTCTAGTAAATTTACTATTTAGTTATATATTTTTTAGTGTTTTACTCTATTTTTTAGTGTTTAAATATTTTGAAGTTAACTTTTGTTCAGGAACCTAGGTAATTACTATTTTAAGCTGAAAAATAACTCAAACATGTTAAATATTTTCGTATGACAAAATGATTTTGGTATTACGTATGTATGAGAATTTCGAGGGTAACCCGGCCCCTTAAGGATCTAACATATTGGAATTCATATTCCATTACACAATATCATGAACTTCACTCGATAGGTAAAAACCACAAAGTTATCTCTTCTTTTAACGAAATTACCATAGTTACTATGTCCAAATTATTTGGAATTTCCAGATATTTTTTGTAATGATTTAAAGACAAACAATATATCTAGCGATTATCGTTTACATGACTTTAAAATAACGACGATCAAAAAACCACGGATTTAAAAAAAAATACGGATGTAGCATTACACTATAAAGAGGTGAGGCATGCAAGGTACGACAATTTCGTCACAATTTCGTTTATTGTACACGTGACCGACACTCACACACGCAACTAGGTACTACAACCCGCTGTCATTGTACATAGAGTGACGGCGCCAATGACACGCACACATCCTACACGGCCGGCCATTACTATGCTTCACCATATATATAAGTAATCTGTGTGCTTCACTCGGGATTACAGTCGGGGCATTTTAATAGGCCACATTTGACATCTGTCAGATTAATCTCCATAGTGAGGTGAGCTGCGTAAAAACATCGACCAAAACGAATAAATCGATACGGACTTGAAATAAAATATTTGATTTTTTTACGTTTGAAACAAACTCTTGTCCCATTATTACTTTTTCTTTTGCAAATTCAAGGAGCAAAATAAGACAAGTACATAATTTACAAAAACAAATGTATTTATTCGCTTGAATTATAAAAACTGTTTAATGTAGTATTATCATTATTCATTTCACATAAATATGTGCTACTTTTCACAACGTGGTTATTAATTTATGGGGATATTTCGTTACAAGCAATCAATGCATCGATACTATTTATTCGCTTTCGATTTTTAGGGCAATTTCCCTAGAGTTTAAAAAGTAAAAAGGTCAGCTGACGTAACATGTAACAACATGTAACGACGTGCAATTATTAAGATCAGAATTTGTTTATTACGTTTAGAATTGTTTATCAGTAAAAGCAAATGGTTAAATAATTCGTATCGGTCATATTTACAATAAATATGTAATCGTAATTGAAAAAAGTTAATCGATTGTGCAGTTATAACAAAACGAAAATATTTATTTTTTATGTACGTCGCTACAAGGTTACCTGGTACAAATTTTGATGAACTGTCAAATGTGGCCTATTAAAATGTCCTGACTATAGACAAGGTTACATCCGTATTTTTTTTAAATGCGTGCAAAAAACTATAAAATTGCAAGCGCAAAGTGTGTTGAATGAAAGCACCAACTGAGCCTTTGCGCCTCCAATTTTATAGTTTTTTGATCGTCGTCATTTTATACATCAATTAAATCGAGTTAAAGGTCCCTTAAACTATGGAATTTAATACGAAATTTAAAATCAGATTTAAGACTCGAGGATTATTTATTTTCTTCAAAAAATTGCAATTTGAAAATTGCAATGTCAATCATGTTGCGGCCGCACATGCGTAGTAATTCGTGCTTGAGACGATACCATTGGTCATTCGACGATCTGCGTGTATCGTCCAATGGTATCGTCTCATAGAACGAAGCTTCGTGACGATAGACGAATCGAAGCCCGCGGCATCACATTTCTCAGCACAGATACAGAATACAGATACAAAAAAAAGATATACAGACGAAGTACGAACATAGGCAAATAACTAGTAGATTGGACAGTACTAGTCATTGGAAAAAGCACAAAAACACCATATTTATTAATGTTGCTTTAAAAACTGACTGTTTTTCTTTAAAAACAGGCGTTCTTTTGCTTTGAAAACAGGAATTTTTTAAAGCAACATGAATAAATATTGTGTTTTTGTTCTTTTTCCAACGACTGGTACTGTCCAATCTACTAGTCATTAACCTTAATATAACTTCCTCCTTTTTGGAAGTCGGTTAAGAGCCCGTCCTCTATTTTCTACTGCTCTCTTCACACTCACTTTTTTCTTTCTCACGTCTTTCATATGCCAGGTGAAAAAGGACGATCGCCAAGTTAGCGAGCAGATAGAGGTTTTCTGTTTTTAAAGGGTTTTTTTTTTTATATTGAAGTGGTAAAAGTAATTCCAACACTTTATAGACGACTTTCTCAACAGTACATTGTATTTTTTTCATACCGTTAAGACGTCAATACAATCCATAAAAAGGTGATATTCTAAACCTTTTACAGCAAAAATCACAAAACTGTCGCGGGTTTGAGTTGGATTATTTAAAGATACTTAAAAAAATAAAAAATCTAGCTCCAACACTATATTATAATTGAAATGATCTTACATGTTGTGCATGAAAACTTATAGAAATACTGTATTTTAACTGTTAAATCACGTCTGTTATATGAGCGAAATCGGCAAAATTTCTTATACGGACTCTTAAAAAGTCAAAAATAATTATAAACGTATTTTTTTATTGATGAGAAGTGAGACAAAGGATAATAAACATACAGCTCACTTTTGTAATAGAAAAATCGTAACTCGATTTTAGGGTGTTTAAGATCGATTCGCGAGATCGATTCAATGCATTGGATCGATTAAAAAGATCGATTTTTTTGCTCCAAAAGATCGATTTTGCGATTAATCGATCTCAGATCCCCAACCCTACCTTGTATATAAGGTAAATGACTAGTAGATTGGACGGTACCAGTCACTGGAAAGAGCCAAGTAGCTTAAAATAACACGAAAGAGCACAAAAACAAAACACAATATTTATATTGCTTTAAAAGTTTCCTGTTTTTTAAGAAAAACAGTCAGTTTTTAAAGCAACATTAATAAATATGGTGTTTTTGTGCTTTTTCCAACGACTAGTACTATCCAATCTACTAGTCATTTACCTTAATATGTTATGTCCTGTTTTACTCATAAAGTAAATAGAGCGAGATAAACGCAAAAAACGATTTCTCTTTCTACGATATTTCGGATAGTTCATAAAATTATTATTTTTAAAGGTTAACCTTATGTCATTGATTAACCAAAGCTTGCAAAATATATAGGTCTACTTACTTCTATAATCTTAGAGGTCTACTCAATGATGTTTTATTAAAGATGGCGTATGTTCATACAAATTGGTCCTCAGATTTTGTTCCTATACGACGTATACGTACTTACCTCTGTCATATCTATAGTTTACCATAGTTGCAACAATGAATGCGACAGATAATACGTAACGAATCGTATAGAAAAGCTTAACTACATGTTTTGTCAGGCGCATCGGCGCGTCGATAATTTTGGAAAATATCCAAACAAAAAATTAATTTCTAGATGTTTTCATGTACTTACGTGTGGTACGTAAATGTTTCGTCCTTTTTTACTTTAGTATCATAATTTTTACATTTTCTGAAAACGCAGCTTGGCATTTTAAGTCAAAAACTTCACAACTCGTCACTCACTCTCTGCCAACATGCAACTAATTCAAATTACACTAATTAGATTGAATTGGCCGCTAAGACTGTACACGCTAGTGCGATATCTACCTTTTTTTATAATATAAAGACTGATTTACATTGATACAGTAGCTGGCGCCAGCATCACTGGATTCCGTCGCTGGATCAGCACTGTATCAATGTAAACATGTTTCAATCCAATGCCACTGGATTCCGTCGCTGGATCAGCACTGTATCAATGTAAACATGTTTCAATCCAGTCCAGCATTGGATTGAAACATGTTTACATTGATACAGTGCTGATCCAGCGACGGAATCAGTGTTGCCAACTCAGATTTTTTAAAGGAGCTAGATCATATCTGAAAAAAAGCTAAAAGAGAGCTAGATTTTTTTAGAAAAAAGAGCTAAATTATTTTATGTACGTTTTATTAACAAACATCTTTAAAAAGTAATGAAATAATATTTACTGACTTTAAGTTTAAATAATTCCTAGTCTAAAGTGATGTTGTGTCGGGGGACCGCCAACAGCGACTCTTGCATTTTGTATTGCCAAGTCACTGATTGTCTCGATTCGGTTCGCACTTTGCTATGAACTGACCATTAAACTTTAATGTTATGTGAAATCAAACATCTACATTAGCGGTCCCCCGATGGACTAAAATATCACTTTAGACTAGGAATTATTTACACTTAAAGTCAGTCAATATTATTTCATTACTTAATTTTTAAAGTTTTTTGGCGGTTTTTTTTTTATTTCTTAATTATTTCATGCTTTTTAAACTTGTGTTGGTTATAGTGCAGAATAATTCCTATCAACAGGATCATAATATATCCTAATGAATACCATCTATGAATGTCCTCTTGGACGAGGCCGTCGATATGAGTCCAAACATGAAACCTTCACTTTGGGTTCATATTATGGAGCTCGGCTCCTATAGAATCCAGGTGATGCTGCAGCAGCAGCATGCAAATATTTACAGTTTATCTACGTCTTACTACTTACTAGTTGTTGCAATTAAAATGAGCCCAAACACGAAGCCATTGTCTAAGTTGGTGAGGAGTTGGGTATCCATGGTGAGGAGATGCTGAATGTATGCTTGAATTTTAATAAATTGGTTTTACTTTGTAAGCTGATAATATCATGAATATAATAATCAAAAATAGAAAATTTACAACGAGGAAAGGAATGTTGATATGCTGAAGATAGTGAAGATTGCTGCTGTATTATAACTTTGTAGCTTTCAAATTAAGAGTTTATAAGGCTTGAAATACGGTAAATTACGGTATCTCCGCAAGGAACGCCCTTAATCTATTTTCTAAGGATTTATTCATAGTGTACACGGAAAAAAGCTAAGATTGTAGAAGAAACAAAGCTAAAGAGCTAGACCCACTTTTTTAAAGCTAACCAAGCGGATTTAGAGCTAAATCTAGCTCTAAAAACTCCGTGTTGGCAACACTGGACGGAATCCAGTGATGCTGGCGCCAGCTACTGTATCAATGTAAATCAGTCTTTATATCATAGGGTCTACTCTTTAAATCCGTGGTCTACTCTACCAGAATCTGATGGCAATTTTTGACAGCAGATTTTCAAAAAATATCCTTGATCATTGGATAAATTTCTATATTTTCATGTTTCACACACAAAATAACAAATACGATAACAAATAAAAAAGGATGAAAATGTTTTATTCCTATTACTCCGGTATTGCTAGAGTCAATAAATTTATTTTCTCATTTTTGCCATCAGATTCTGGTAGACCTATAGTCATGAAGCTAATATAGAGCCTATAGTCTATAAAATATCTTTGCTTGCATATCTTTCTAAATAGACCGTATTACCTAACTATATAACAAATTCCAATGACTTATGAAAACCCATTTACCTTATGATGGCACTTCACATGGCTGTTGGTATTTGCATGGTATTTGCTATTGGCTATATTATGTTGCATTTGGCAAAATTATTGACGTATGTACACAAACAAGCAAATAAAGGCAAAATATATAGTCTATGGAGATAGGTCACCAGTGTGGGAATGCGTCTCCAGTTTGTATGTGAAGAAAAAGATAACTCACGTTGATAATGTTTTTATTCCACATACACAGTTTATAGTTCAATCACAGAAGGCACAAAGAAAGTTCACGAAGATGATATAATATATTCAATAGCGCACAGCACAAAGAAACAGCGGAAAGAGAAAATACATAGAAAATAGAAAGTTTACAGCGCGAAAGTAAGCGGTTAGCGATACGGTTAGCGGCGCACGTAACATGCGTGGCGCGGGTAGCGTTTGCGACTCGACTGCCAGGGCCGGCTCGAGTTGTCGTTCAGCGCGTACGCAAACAAAGGAACCGGTCCTGCAGTAGTGCGTGACGCGTATCGATAAATGCATGTCGATATGATGTATCGATGCATTGTATCGATATATCATATCGACATACGTGTTCGTGTATGTGTAATGTAAAATAATTAATATTATGTGTATATAATATTAATTATAAGTAATTAAGTAGTTAAGTCTTAGGTTTAAGTTAGTATTAAGTTTTAGGTTTAAGTTAGCATTAAGTTTCAATTATTATAATATTAATTATTATTTACAATAAAGGTCCGAGCTAACTATGTGTGTTATGTGTAGTAGGTGAGTAGCCTACACCACCCCCCTCCAGAGACCATCAGGGGCGATAAAAATCTGGAAACTTAACTCGACGTCCAGAACGAGTAAAATATTTTTTCTGAACATCTGGTAAATGCTCAAGTGTTTCATGGTCAGACAGTATGAAGGCCGGCTTAATGCGATCTATGGATACTGTGACCTCTTTGCCTTTGAGCAGTATTTTAAATATTTTGTCGTCCCTCGACAACACTTTATGGGGTCCCGAATATGCAGGTTGGAGAGAACTACGTGCTGCGTCTTCACGAAGGAAGACGTGGTCAGCGGTAGCGAGCTCCTTGTAAATAAATACCTTAGGGCTAGAGTGTCGGGAAGCAGCTGTGGGTTGTAACCTTCTAGCAATTTGCTTAAGGCGGGCCGAAAACTCAGACGTATCCGTAGTACCGCCGTCTGCGGGCTCAAAAAATTCGCCTGGCAACCTTAGAGGCTCTCCATATACCAGCTCCGCAGAGGAGCACTGAAGGTCTTCTTTAAAGGCTGTTCGTATGCCAAGAAGGACCCATGGCAAGGATTCAGTCCACCTGTCGTTGGCATGACAAACTATGGCAGCCTTAAGCTGCCGGTGGAACCTTTCCACCATGCCATTGCATGCAGAATGGTAAGCTGTCGTCCGCCTGTGGTCAAAGCCAGTGGCTTTTGCAAGGCACTGAAATAAGGCCGACTCAAATTGCCGACCACGGTCGGTTGTGATTTGAGTGGGGCAACCAAAACGTGCGATCCACGTAGACAAGAGCGCCTGGACAACTGTCTCCGCAGTCATGTCTTGGATGGGTACCGCTTCCGGCCATCGAGTAAACCGATCTACGGCGGTAAGACAGTAGCGGTACCCCTGCGACAGCGGTAAGGGACCCACAAGGTCTATATGGATCTGGTGGAATCGCACTCTTGGCAAGGTATATGTACCTAGCGGTGCAGTCACGTGGCGGCTGACCTTAGCTTTTTGACAAGCTATGCATGTACGAGCCCATTGTCTGCAGTCCCGACGGATGCCTGGCCATACAAAGCGCTCTGCGACTAATTTGGCAGATGCACTGACACCGGGATGGCTTAACGAATGCAGGCTATCAAAAACCTGCCTTCGATAAAAGTTTGGCACAAAAGGCCTGGAGGTCGTTGTACTGACGTCGCAGTACAGAGGTATACAACTACCAGGCACCACAAGCTTTTCCAATCGCAGGGATGTGCCATCTGACAGAAGCTGCTGCAATTCAGGGTCTGAAGCTTGACTTTGGGCTATGTCTTCGAGGCTCACCGGCTTACCCAGTTCCTCAATCCGCGACAACGTATCGGCAACCACGTTATCCTTGCCGGATATGTGTCGGATATCAGAGGTGAACTGGGCAATGAAGTCAAGGTGTCTATACTGCCTAGGCGAACAGTTCTTTTTCCTTTCGTGGAAAGCGAAACTGATCGGCTTATGGTCAGTATAGATGACGAAGTGCCGGGCCTCAAGCATGTGCCTAAAGTATTTAATGGTCTCATAAATTGCAAGCAGCTCCCGATCATATGGCGAATACTTCACCTGCGATGGGCTAAGCTTGCGGGAAAAGAAGGCCAGTGGTTGCCATGCACCGTTTTTATACTGTTGCAAAACAGCGCCGATCGCTTTGTCCGATGCATCGGTGACTAAAGCGAGAGTAGCAGTACAGTCAGGGTGGGCAAGTAAGGCTGCGTCGGTTAGGCTGCGCTTACACGCGTTGAAGGCTTCAAGGGCTTCGCCTGTCAGGTTGACTGGTTGTGAGCCTTTGACTGAACCTTTCAGAAGCGCATGAAGTGGAGCCTGGACCTCAGCTGCTCGAGGAAGAAATCTCCTATAAAAATTAAGCATACCGAGAAATGCCTTGAGCTGACGCACTGTTGAAGGAACAGGAAATTCGTTGACCGCCTGCACCTTGCTGTCCAAAGGCTTAGAACCGGCTGACGAGATGGAGTAACCTAAAAAAGTTACCTCAGGCACGCCGAAGACGCACTTCTCCGTGTTTATCAGCATGCCGTACTCTCTGAGTCTGCTGAAGAGTTGGCGGAGATGCTTCTCGTGCTGCTCCTCATCCTGGGAATATACTAAAATATCGTCAAGGTAGACGAAAACGAAGTCTAGGTCCCGGGTAACCTCGTCCATGAACCTTTGAAAGGTTTGTCCTGCATTCCGAAGCCCGAAGGTCATAAATGGGAACTCGAAGAGTCCAAAAGGAGTTATTATTGCGGTCTTCGGAATATCTGCAGGACTGACAGGTATCTGATTATACGCCTTCAACAAATCCAGGGTGCTAAACACTTTGCAGCCAACCAGATCATGGGCAAAGTCATGAATGTGTTTAATCGGATACCTGTCAGGCACAGTGCGGGCGTTCAGCATGCGGTAGTCACCGCAGGGACGCCAACCGTTGTCCTTCTTGGGTGCTAGATGGAGAGGAGAAGCCCATGGGCTCTGTGAAGGGCGAGCCGTTCCATTGGCAATCATGGCCTGGAACTCTTTTTGAGCTATCTTTAACTTGTCGGGTGCTAGACGACGTGGGGTGGATGAGACTGGAGGGCCTGGTGTCGTGCGAATGTGGTGGACGGTGTTGTGAGTGACTGTGCGGTGTATACCGGTTGGACGGGTGAGCTCGGGAAATTCCTTAAGGATTTTGTGGTAACGAGTCTCACCTGTCAATATTTTAACAGAGGCTATGTCGGAGTCCTTTACAATTTTAGCATTACACGAAATGGAAGTATTACAATCAAGCAATCTTTTGTTGCGGCAATCTACAATTAGGCCATAGTAATTTAAAAAATCTACGCCTATAATAGGTTTTGTAACATCAGCTACAACAAAACGCCAAGGAAACATTCTACGAAGGCTAAAATCTAAATTAAGGTGCACATAACCATAAGTACTTATACTAGAACCGTTCGCAGCACACAAATTATAGTCCGTTTTCGCACGACGATCACGCAGCAAAGACCGGGGGAAGACACAGAGGTCGCTACCAGTGTCGACCAGGAATTGCATCTTCGACTCACGATCCGTCACGAACAGGCGACCAGTTGAGTTAGGGCAGTCAGCAGTCGCCATTATCGACCGCCCTTTGCGTTTCCCGCCATGTAGTCGCAGGGCTTCACGCATCTGCTGGCTTTCTCCGCATATTTGGCATGATACCAACAGAGCGGGAACTTGCGATAGTTGGAGTCAGATCGCCTTAACCTGGATGTTGATCCTCTTCGAGCAGGTCCTGATGATCTGGAACGTGGTCGGCTTCTTCTACCCGTCGACAATCGCTGAACCTGTCGTCTCAGCTCGGCTACCTCCCTGGCTAATGCGTCCAGTGCAGATCCAGGAACAGCTTGGCTGGTGGACGCCACAGCTGGCATGGGGGTGGCCAGTTCGTGAACACGATCGGCCAAATCCGCGAGGTCCTCGATGGAAGATGATGTAGGTTGACCAGCAAGCACTGTCTGGATACCGTGGGAAAGTCGGCTCGTCCAAATGGTCTTCAATAATTCCTCAGAGACGTCGACACCGGCGAGGCTTTTGAGGTGACGCAGGAATTGCGAGGGCTTGCGATCTCCAAGCTCCTCGTGCATCAAAAGCTGCCTGATCTGCTTCTCCCTCGATGCTGACAGCCGTTTGATCAGCTCCCGTTTCAAGGTGTCATACTTGTTTGCTGAAGGTGGGCTTATAATGATGTCCTTAATCTCTCTGGACTGCTCCACGTCCAGGTGGCCAATGACGTAATTAAATTTTGTCAGGTCATTTGTGATACCTGAGATGGCAAATTGTCCTTCCACTTGCGCAAACCATATCTCTGGTTCTTCCGGCCAGAAAGGGGGAACACGTACACCGACTTTAAAAACATCGACATTGGGTATCGACTGTGTCCCCTCACTAGCGGCATCGTTCGACCGCGTGGCAGATTTTGCAGGCATGGCGCTAGCGTCGTGAAATTCCTTATCCATATTGTTCTAGGCGGGGTCACCAGTATGGAGATAGGTCACCAGTGTGGGAATGCGTCTCCAGTTTGTATGTGAAGAAAAAGATAACTCACGTTGATAATGTTTTTATTCCACATACACAGTTTATAGTTCAATCACAGAAGGCACAAAGAAAGTTCACGAAGATGATATAATATATTCAATAGCGCACAGCACAAAGAAACAGCGGAAAGAGAAAATACATAGAAAATAGAAAGTTTACAGCGCGAAAGTAAGCGGTTAGCGATACGGTTAGCGGCGCACGTAACATGCGTGGCGCGGGTAGCGTTTGCGACTCGACTGCCAGGGCCGGCTCGAGTTGTCGTTCAGCGCGTACGCAAACAAAGGAACCGGTCCTGCAGTAGTGCGTGACGCGTATCGATAAATGCATGTCGATATGATGTATCGATGCATTGTATCGATATATCATATCGACATACGTGTTCGTGTATGTGTAATGTAAAATAATTAATATTATGTGTATATAATATTAATTATAAGTAATTAAGTAGTTAAGTCTTAGGTTTAAGTTAGTATTAAGTTTTAGGTTTAAGTTAGCATTAAGTTTCAATTATTATAATATTAATTATTATTTACAATAAAGGTCCGAGCTAACTATGTGTGTTATGTGTAGTAGGTGAGTAGCCTACAAGTCCGTCAAGAAAGTCATGACATGACATTTTCCTCCTATGGCCGCTTTGAGCTGGGCTCCACTAAATACATTTCATATATGCTATGGCCTATGGGCAAATTAAAGTGTATGCTTGAACCAATCTATGTACAAAATATTTTGGAAGCTTAAATCACTCTTCTCTGTTGGAAAAATAGGAATCCCTTTTTCCCAGAGGTCTTTTCGATTGATTATTCTATGTTATAAAAGTTGACCAATCGTGTTATGCTAAGGGTAATTCAAAGACAAAGACATGATGAATACTGACAATGAACTTTAATTTCTTAGCTTTGGTCATTGCTGAGAAAAATCGATATCGCTACAGCCAAATTATCAAGGTGTCGCCTTAATGATACCAAAACCAGTCAGATACAATTATAATTAATAGGTGGTATAGCCCACGGAGCTAATACAAAACTCCGTGGTATAGCCAAATAAAGTAACAAGTTCATTACATATTATGATAAGCGAAAAGACTTTTTCCCCAATCCAGTTTTCGTCGATTCTGGAAAACAGAGGCGGCGCGACGCGGCGTAAGGCGTGGGCGGTGTGTGGTGTGGGCCACCGCCCATGGACTCGCGGTCCAAGCCCCAAGGAGCCTCGCGCGCCTTTGACTAGCATTGCTACATAATATATTAATCTGTGCCTTGGGCCGTGGATCGTGGGACATTACTAATTAACTACTATATTAAATTACTAGCTGTCCCGGCAAATTTGCCATTTAAAATATTTCTACTTCATCAGTTGATACAAATTCTTACCGCCTCTTTTGTCCCCTAAGAGGGGTGGGGCGAAAAATTGTATACACCAGATGTTAAGTTGGAAAAAACAGTTAATAATTATATGTCAAAGTAAGTCCATTAAAGAAAAAAGATTGATACAAAATCTGACCCCCTCTTTGGTTCCCTTAGAGGGGTGGGGTGAGGGGTTTTTTAGTCACCAAATGTTGAGTCGGAAGAAGACAAATATATCTGTGAAAACCGTATGCAAACCGGATCAGTAGTTTTCGTGTTAAAGCAAAAGTCTTATACAAAATCTGACCCCCTCTTTCGTCCCTTTAGAGGTGTGGGGGGAATTTTTTTATACACCAGATGTTAAGAGCCCGGGTTACCCTCGAAATTCTCATACATACGTAATACCAAAATCATTTTGTCATACGAAAATATTTAACATGTTTGAGTTATTTTTCAGCTTAAAATAGTAATTACCTAGGTTCCTGAACAAAAATTAACTTCAAAATATTTAAACACTAAAAATAGAGTAAAACACTAAAAAATATATAAATAAATAGTAAATTTACTACAAAATATTTAAATACTAAAAAATATTTTTTAGAGTATAGATTGTCTTTCTGTGGGTGTTAAACTTGTTAATGATGAGAATATTTAAATGTAATTTAAATATAATTAATAATAAGTTTTCACCTCTGACGGTACTCCCGGAGTGCAACCCGTTGTTTTAGGATAAATAACTAAAGCGATTTTTGTAGAGCTTTTCTATAAACAACATTAATTGACGTTAAGTTATTTTCAGGTAACAAAATATACTGATGGTCGGAATCCCCGACTGATGATAGAGCAAAATATTCTTTTCATAAATCTATTCCCACTAATTGGAATGTTTGGCCCTGTGATTTACATAATATTTACCGTTATTGCAAAATAATTTTTTACAGGAAATTGGAGCCTTTTGAAGGGTATAGGCAAATCAGTAGGGTAGTGGTGGGTCGTCGACGCTTTTTCGATCAACGAAACGACACCGTTTATCGTTCATCGTAAACTAGTTGAAAAATCAGTTTTTTTTCGACTAGTTTACGTCTTCGACGAATAGTGTGGTGGGTCGTCGACGCTTTTTCGATCAACGAAACGAGACCGTTTATCGTTCATCGTAAACTAGTCAATGACAAAACAGATTTTTTTTCAACTAGTTTTCGTCTTCGACGAATACTGGACTAAACAATAAACTGAACTACAAAAATATGACAAATAAAGTAGTTTTTTCGACTAAACGACTTTCAGCATTAACTGTTTTGAGTTTTGACAAACTTGTTGTCGTTTTGCACTTCGACGCGACGAGTGATGACGACGAACGACGAGACGGTTTGATCTGTGAGGTAGAAATGCACTTCCCTACATACTTAGTACATACTTTTTTCCAGGCTTAGGACTGGCAGGCAGGCAGATTAATTACTGAAATTTTACATTTACTTAATTAATTTAAAATATCACCACCCATCCGTCGATCGCACACACCGTTCCGATATGGCAACCGTTCACGCATAAACCATTTTATCAGTAGACGCTAGACTAGTTTACCCGTTCATGACTAATAAACTGTTTAATAAAACGGTTCGTTCATTCAACGCCCATCCCTACAGTAGGGATCATTTGTATTCTTGGTATTATTAGCCAATTCACTAGCTGCATGGCCGGTCATGATCTTCGCTACTGTGCACCCTCGCCTTGGTAGCGCCCACTTCGAAACGGGCGTAAATCGCAATTTTTAATTTCGCCTTAACTTCTAAACCAAACGTCCAATTTTAATCATTCAAAGACCAAATAAACTGTACTTAGTAATGAAATAATTAATTTTGATAAAGATTAATAGCATGAGTAAAATAAATGCGTTTAAATGTAGTCCAAAAAAATCAAGATTTTTAAATAAAATAATGGTTGTTGTACCTCACTCGACATAGATAGGTATAGTGGGTCGCGGACTTTTTCGTAGATATTTAAAAGATCTACATTTACTTAGAACATCGTATGGTTCTATCTTTTATAGTTTAGGCAGCGTACGCAAAATAAGTAAATTTGCTATCGATACGTCATGTAAAGCCATACCCTCGAGGACCATTCCATTGTTGATATTTTCTAATACATCCTCGAACGTGTCGATATTTTTGCCACGGTTCGTCGTAGAGAACATATAAAAGAAGAATGCATGATTGATAAAGGTAATTACCACTAATCCCCATAGCGCTAGTACAAAGAAAATAAGAAACGATTTGCGCTTAGGTAACTTTGGTACACCGACGGAATAAAACATTCGGAATGTATTCATATTAAGATCTTTCCCGGCTTGATCATAACTAAATTTGCTGATTTGCTCCGAGTTGTAAAGAAATTATTATTTTTAACAAAAAAATTAAAACCGACTTCCAAGGTAAAAACAATAGTAATATGAACTAAAAAGTATTAAATAACTCTTAATACTCTTGAATAGTGCCTTTTTCAGAATTCGTCTAAATCTCAACTATTTCTGTGCATACTATATATACATATTCATTATTTTGAAGTCGGTACCAGCTAATTTAATCGTGAGTTCAGTAATGTCAGAATATCTGAAACTTTTGGGACTGGTACCGACTTCAAAGTAGTGAAGACTGTAGTATGCACAGAAATAGTTGAGATTTAGACGAATTCTGAAAAAGGCACTATTCAAGAGTAAGAGTTATTTGATACTTTTTAGTTCATATTACTATTGTTTTTACCTTGGAAGTCGATTTTAATTTTTTTGTTAAAAATAATAATTTCACTCTTTTTAGTTATGTACAAAATAAGGCTTTATCCGTAAATAAAAAATACGTTTGTTAACTATTCACATTATGTTGCTGTAAGCGAAATTGTGGTAAATGCTTGCAGATATCTAAGCGATGCTGCAATTTCCAAACTTTTATCTTTAAAGGTTCAGGAGTTCTGTTCAGTGCCTTTGGACCAAGAGACACCTTCGTATGAAATTTCTATTATTCGTAACTTATGTTTAACTTACTAGAAACAACATTTTAACCACTATGAGTGTTTTGATAAATTTTAAGAATTTCCCTCGATTGATCATAGATCCCATCATTAGATCACCACTTCCGTAATTGTTATACAAAATTAAGATTATATCCTATACAACAACACAAGAATTTTGAAAATCGGTCCACAAACAGCGTAATCATCATCAAAAACATATGCTTCAATGCAAAATATCACGAAAAGTACCAGTGATTGGGTCATAATGTGATGATGCATGGCATAATTAAAGTTGTGATGATGATGATTAATCAAATTGATATATTGGCTTATGCTTTCAGCTGTTTAAACAACGAACAACGAAATCCCCGAATCTGTATCTATAAGGATTCAAAAGTTCTGTTCGGTACCTTCGGATCCAGGGTATAACCTGGTGCAAAGTCTTACTTTTTGGTAGTACTTACCTTGAAGGCTTCAGAAAAAATTGAAATCACTATATGTTTCCATACAAATTTCAAGGAGTCCCCTCGATTCCTCATGGATCCCATCATCAGATCACCACTTTTGTGAACATGGTACCAAATTCGGATTCAACCCTGTACAACAACAAAAGAATCATGAAAATCGGTCCACAAACGGCGAAGTTATGGTTGAACATACAAAATATATATATATATACAGACGAACATATAACCTCCTCCTTTTTGGAAGTCGGTTAAAAACACAAGCCACATAAAGAAGAATATATAGAAGAACTCTATCTCGATGTTGTAGTTGTTTTCTACGAAAGAACTCCCCAGTAATATATTTTTGCTTTCTGGCTTTCGGGATATGAAGCAAACTCCACTTTGGACGTAAGGAAAGGTGTAATCTACCTCAACACCTAAGTCCATTTGATACACAGGTACTAGAAATAGATCTAGACTACTGTGCCTATATTCTTTCAAACGTTTAATGCGCTCTTTATAATTAAACTTGTTTGTTACATTTAGTTCAAGAAATATTGTAAAATTCATTACTTCTGCTATCGTTTTCCAAAGAAAACCATATCTTCCTTTAAATGTTTCTGGATTACTATATTTTAACTTTAAAAATGGATGAACATCTATTTCATATCCTTTGAGGGTAGCACCGTCCATGTTCTTAGCTATGTCTTCGAATAAAGACAGTTTCCTCAAACTTTCAGAATCGTCAGATAGTTCAATGATTTCAAAGCTGATACAAGTTCCAAAGTTTCCGACTTCTAAAAACAAGTATTCTGTTTCTTTGCCACAATTTTCCTTACAGATCAACCCTTTGCCAGCATCCATACTTCTGTTTGTTGCGAACAATAAAAGGAATCATTAGGAGAGTATTTTTCACGTGCAATACTTAGTACTTCGTTTTTATAAATGATGATAGAATTAATATTTTTATAATACCAAAGAATGTAAAATAATTTTGCAATTATATGCTTATTGTAGGTGTTATTGTAGTACAATATGAAATTAGAATGTGGATGCAAATACGGATGAGTTATTAACACCATAAGAGTTCTATTACAATCCTCTTCATATTCACATTTTAAAATAATCGTATTAGAATGGTACGGGACTATGGAAGTATTTTTAAAGAACATTTCGGTTTCCGGGTTCACCACTGAAAAGGTGTAATGCAAACGCATCAGTTTCGTGTACAAAATGTCTTCAAATTCTCCGACAAATAAAATATCATTCCAACCGTTAGTTTTCAAATTTCGAAGAACAATGTTTGCCTGAAAAAGTGTTAAGTATTTTAAGTATTCAGAGCAATTTACAGTCGCAACTAGGGAAAATTAATTTCATAATTAAATAAACTGTAATTATTACTTTACTATGTAACGTGGAATAAACACAATCATGTCGAGTATTTTTAAATCATCAGACTTCATATTCGAAAAGTTTTGCCCGAAAATGTTTCGAATGTAGCACAAAAGTACTAAGATTGTAAAAGGCTTCATTTTATATTGTGACTAAGCTATCTATTTGTATTGTAAAAATGCTTACAGTACCTCGTATTTATACAGGATGTATGTATCGTGATAAATGTAGATTTACGTGTATATTGAGTGCTAGTGGATCATTGCGATCATCTGAATAACGACAAAATATGTAGGTAGGTACCTATAGTAATTTTCGTTCATGTTTTTATTACAATAAGTTAACACAGCTAAGGGTGAAGCCAAACGAGCGTGTTTGTGAGTTGTGAGTCGCAGAATTTCGGCTGGCATCCAGTTTCATACAAAAGTCCTGTTTGATTCACACGAGCGTAATTTTGTGAGTCATAATTTGTGTAAAAAGATATTTAGTATTTACGCGACCGAAATTCCGCGATTCGCGACTCACAAATTACGCTCGTTTGGCTTGACCCTAAGGGTTGATTCAGACCGCAACGCGGCGCGTAGAAGTATTTCTAAATTTATATGGATTTGACACATTTGCAAGACGTCTCACGCAATTGTAATATTCTGTCAAATCCATACAAATTTATGCCGCGCCGCGCCTCGCCTCGCCTCGTCGCGTTGCGGTCTGAATTGACCCTTAGTCACAGAATATAATATATTAGTTGTACCAACCTTAGTCAAGAGAATAGGGTGCTGCTACGCCGTAGCATCGCTACGTAGACGTAGACGATCTACGAGAAAGTTAAGACTTTCTAGTAGATCGTCTACGTTGCTTACAAAAAAATATAATATTAATATCTATCTATAATAATATCTATGGACGCTTTACACCACGTCAGGCTGGCCCCGTGCTAAGTACCCAAAGGACTTGTGTTACGGGTACCAGACAACGGAAATATATTTAATACTAGATGACACCCGCAACTCCGTTGCGTCAAAACTCGTTTATCGCGCGGAAACCGTACATTTTTCCGGAACAAAAAGTATCCTATGTCCTTCCCCGGGACTCAAAGTATCTTCATGCCAAATTTCATCAAAATTGGTTCAGCGGTTTGAGCGTGAAGAGGTAACAGACAGACAGACAGACACATTTTCGCATTTATAATATCAGTATGGACTTTTATATATTTAATACTTTTATACCATACATATATTTAATACTTTTATTACTTATATCATATACATCTATTTAATACACATCCAGACCCGGGAACATTGAAAACTTTTTGTTCCGTCGGCGGGATTCGAACCTGCGACCCCTGGCTTGACACACACTTAACCATTGAGCTACAGAGGTCAATTTTATAGAGCCAGCGAGGCGGACATTTATCAGGGCTTTCAAATAAAAATATTCAGAATAATCCAGCTCTGTGACTTGTGAGACAGAGCCACGGACAAATCTGCTTCTTTAAATATCCGAGAACATTGTTTTTTCGGAATAAATCCTATGTGTTAACTGTTAACGTGTATGTTAATCCAGAGCCTAAATGATACAGTGTGTAACAAAAATAAGTGAAAACGTGTTCCTTTTAGAGATATCACTGTGAAAGTAGCAGCGGTGAAAGACGAATTTTTTTTCACTTTTGTATGGGCAAGCATTCATTTCCCCATACAAAAGTGAAAAAAAAATTTGGTCTTTCAGCGCTGCTACTTTCACAGTGCACACTCTACAAGGAACACATATACACCCTAAAGTATTATCACTTATTTTTGTTACATCCTGTAGTATTGCGTAAAAAGTGACAAACACACACACAAATATTCCTTCAAGAAGAGAGCGTATTCCCTCTTAAAAGGCCGGCAACGCACCTGCAACTCTTCTGATGTTGCGAGTGTCCATGGGCGACGGTAGTTGCTTTCCATCAGGTGACCCGTTTGCTCGTTTGCCCTCTTATCTATACTTATTATAAAACAAAGTCACTTTTTTTCCCTCATGTCCCTTTGTTCCCTTTAATCTTTAAAACTACGCAACGGATTTTGATGATTCTTTCAGTATTAGATAGCCCATTTATCGAGGAAGGTTATAGGCTATATTTTATCACGCTAAGACTAATAGGAGCGAAGAAATAGAGGAAAATGGGGGAAAAACGGGGAAAATTATTTGAACTTGAACGCGCTAATCTCAGGAACTACCGGTCCGATTTAAAAAATTCTTTCAGTGTTAGATAGCCTATTTATTGAGAAAGTCTATAGGTAATATTTAATCACGTTATAGGTAATATTTTATCACGCTAATAGGAGAATGTGAAAAAAACGGGGGAAATTATTTGAAAGGGCTTATTTCGCGAACTACTGGAGCAATTTTTGTGTTATTTGGCACAGATAAGAAGTAGACCACGTGAAGGATCATAGGCTATCCATTTTAATAATTTTTTTCAATGGCTATATATTTTATACCCGTGCGACGCCGGGGCGGATCGCTAGTTTTATATATAAAAAAATATTCGCTTGTATAATATTAATGTTATATTGATCTTCCACTTAAGTATTATGGTACAATTTTGGGCAATCATCGTAAAATAGGGTTAGATAACATTAGATAAAGATTGAACCCACTTCAATACAATCATGATAACAATACCAATAACGCCGTGATAACAATCAACACATTTACATAATATGACTAGATCTTTACTTAGTTTCATATAATCTTTAATTTAAATTATAAATTGGAAAGGCAACCAAATTAATGTTCCTTTGTATCATAATTTCGTGGTTGATATTATGTGAATTTTAAATTAGTAGCATTTTAGTCGCACATTCTGAAATTTATTTGTTTTGAACAAAATTTATTGAAATTGAGTATAGCTTCAGCCCGCTAAGATCCTACAGGAAAACCGACCAATGTATATGTGTGTTACAACTGCAGGCCTTAAATACTGCTGAACTGATTAGGGTAAAATTGGGTATAGATAAACTTTGACTTCCGGTAAAAGATGATAAATACGCTTCCCGAAAACAAATTACTGCGCGAAATTGCGGGAAATATCTGTATATGAAAATGTAACTTCAAATTTTTTTTGACTGTGGTCCGTAGCATCTTTAGTCATAGCTGCATTATACTCGTTCGTTTGTGTCGATATCTCCGTAAGTAGTTTCCTCTTAAAAATTATTTTAAACCAGCAAACCTTATCTTTCTTTTTAAACAAAAACATAGCTCGAAGTTTCCTTCTATTACCTACGACGACCTCTATTATTAAAACGACGAAACTCCACAAAACCAGCAGCAGATATATCTGAAAAATGGCCTCCAGATCCTCCAAGCCGAGCGTTTTGAAGGAGACCTCGTCCTCCACCACCCTGTACCTGTACTGCATCCATTTCCTGATGATACCACCCTCGACTAGCGCCATCATGTATTTGTTATAGTTGTCCAAGAGCGGAGAGTTTAGCTGCAGCAGCATGTTAAGGTACAGGCTGTGCATTCGGTCTCGTCTAGCAACGTGCAAATACTGCTCCCCCTTTTCATTCAACAAATTCAGCTCCAAATACCGCCCCAGGGCGCAGTCCATGAGGCAGAATCTTCGGCTGTCGTTCCTGATGTTCCGTATGCACTCGAATATGTCCTGATTGCTGACGAGCTTCTCGTTAATCTTGCGATATCTCTCGTCGTTATCCGGCAGTATCACGTCGGGGGAACCGATGCCCTCGATAAAGTAGCCCTTTTCGATCACGTCCTCAAACGTGTCCACGTTTTTGCCCCTCTTCGAGGACGAGTAAAGCGATATTATCTGGGCCTGCATCGCGAAGTTAATGAGGAAGAAGCTCCATATCGACACGGCCAGGAATATCCGGAACCCATCCTGCTTCTGGGGCTTGTGGAGGCTGATGCACAGGGTCAGGCGGACCGTGTTCAAGTAGCTCCGGCCGATCTGATCGAACCTCGAGCCCCTATTCTCATGCACGTCGTAGAGCAGAAACACGAGCCAAACGCACGCTAAGCACACGACGAATTCTATTATAAACGTGTACAGCTTCTGGATCATCTTAATGTCGACTAGAAACTTCTCCATGGGCGCTCGGTACGAGATAAAGCAGACGCCGCTCTCCATGAACGGGAACGTGTTGTCGAGTTTCGCGATGATCAGGTCGAACTGATAGACCGGGAAGAGAATGAGGTCCGCCTTCCTCTCGGTGAACTCGAAAATCTTCTGGACGTTGTAGTCGTAGCTGAATCTCGTCTTCGCCGCCTTCGCCCCGGAGAGGTCTATTTTGAAGTTCATGAGGTCGGCCATCGTATTCCAGATGAGGCCGTCCCTCTCCCGCAGCTGGTAGCTGCCGTCGGGCATCTCGTCTATCCTCAAAAACGGCAGCACCTCTATCATGAAAACCTTGAACACGAATCCGTGCAAATTTTTCACTTTGTCCGGGAATAAATCCAGCCTGGCCACCTGAGGATCATCGTAGGAGAACGTGTGAGTAGCGAGACCCAGGCATGTGCCGAGGTTCTTGGTTCGTAGCACGGAGTGGAGGGTGACGTTTTCGCAGGTATCGGCGCAGTCGAAGTCCTTCCTATAATCTTTTATGGGCATCCCCACTCGTCTGTTCGTGGAGCAGCCGTAGTGGTGGTCTAGCTTGTATTCCTCGCTGATATAAGGGCTGAAGTACGAGATGTGTACGTGGGTGGAGTTGCCCTCGTGAATGATAATAGTATTTATACCTTTATAGTACCATAGAGTGAAAAATACTTTCGCCAGCAAATCGTTTTCGCATGTGAATTGAAAGTATAGGATGATATTCGAGAGTGGATGCCAGTACGGCGAGGACAAAGTTTTCTTGAGCAACTTTTCAAACTGTTCAAAGTCTAAGCAGCTAAGAAGTATAACGCTGGAATAATACGGTACGGCATCTTCAAAGTATTCGTCGTCATCTGATTCTAAGTTGGAATGTACGACGGTCATATTATCTATGTTCTTTATTTTCTCGTAAAAACGGTCGGGTAGATCGCCCATAAAGAGCAGGTTAATCCATCCGTTGGCTTTAAAATTATTCGTCATTATATTCGCCTGAAAAAAAGAATGACAATATAAATCACGTTAAAATAAAATCACTACAGTGAACTTATGACACATTTCACTTACGTATTATATAAAATATATAATAATTAGAAACAACAATTTTAGAACAAGTTATAAAAACATAATTTAAATACTTCATAAATCATAACTTTTACGCTGAATTTAAATGTTGCTTAGTTAAATATTGAAATTAATACCATCACTTTAAATCAAAGTTAGTGCTAAAATTAATTAAGTAATATGATAAAATATTATTAAATTTGTATAAAGTTAGAATTATATTTTTTCATGAATTAAAATTACTTACCAACATATCTATTTTTGTAACATCTGTTGAGCCTTCGGAGAAAATTTTGAAATTTAATGTGTAGCCAAGTTGAAAGAATAGAAAAAGCTGGAACAGACTCAAAAGTTTTGACATTTTTTCTTTGCCCTTAGCTTTCCTAAATCAATCTGAATTCTGAAACGTCTGATTATAATATGAAATCATTACAATAATGGACTTAATAGTTCAGGACTAATGATTTCTAAGATTAATAATTCAGAAACGTTGATCAGATTTTGTAATTATTATCTTTGTTATACATTATTATCTTTAATGTCAGTAACCCGTTTTTTAGGGTTCCGCAGTCAACAAGGAACCCTTATAGTTTTGGTCCGTCCGTCTGTCTGTCTGTCCGCGGTTTTACTCAGAGACTATAGGACCTACAAAGCTGTAATTTGGCATGAATACACATATTAATGATGGCAACAAAATGGTACATGAAATCGTAATAAAATATTTTTTATGGTACCTCCCCTAAACATCAAGCGGGGATTATTATTTTTTTTCGCGACCACACCATCTTGTGGGGTGTCGTTGAATAGGTTTTTTAAAAACATTGCTAGTATTCATAGATCATTTTCCGATTTAGGGATCCGTTTGTGAAATATTAAGTTTTAAAGTGGAAAAAATCGTTAGAGTGTCCCCCTCTTCTACCAGCTAAACGGTTGCTTCTGGAAATGTAAAAAAATTCACGGGAGTAGGAAATATGCTGAATTTAAAAGGAAAACTATCACGGCTAAGAAGACTTCATAAGTTATTGAATACTAGTCGATCAACTAAAAAAATGTATTCGGCGAAGTATAAAGGAACTTTTCGTTCAAATTCCTTTGAAAGTAACTGAGATAATGTTATTAGTAGTGTAAAACACGTTATAAATGTACGTTCATTTACCATTAAAAAATTGTCAAAAACTAGCGGTACTACGGAACCCTATATTGCGCGTGGCCCGACACGCACTTGGCCGGCTTTTTTTATTTATGTAGGTAATTATTATTCTACAATATTTGAAATAACTATTACAGGTGGTGAAATAAAACAAGCAATTTTACAATAATAAACTATATTCAGTATTCACCATAACAACATTACAATATGTCCAATATACAATTCTATATTATAAACCCCATACAAAAATGATTTCGTACAAACTAAACGCCATATGATCTATATCACCAAATACTAAATTATATCAACAATTACTACTAAGTAAATAAAATGGCAAAAAATTAACTTTTAAGGTGAGACCGCACTAAGCGGCATTGAACCGCACTGCAGCCGAGCGACGCGACATGTCACGTCCAGATATTCTTTGTATGTTTGAGTTTAGAGGCTGCGCGGCGGCAGCGGAGCTAAGCGGCACGAAACGTCACTTCTTTGAAAGGTGAAGTGTCGCCTCGCTCCGCTGCAGCGCAGTGTCTCTTATGGCTGGTTTACACGTATTAAGTAACTAAATTTTAACTTAATTTGAAGTGTCTGCCCGAAATGTGTCAAGTGACAAGCCCCGCCTGCCAACTTAACAAAAAATAGTCAAAATTCTAATTTTAACTTGCTACTTGCTACTAAATTTTGTGTTTACATGCAATTAATAACTTAAAATTTAGTTAACTACTTATCAACTTAATACGTGTAAACCAGCCATTAGTGCGATCTCGCCTTTATAGGTCGCGCACAACTCGTTCAGCAAAAATGGAAATAGAAAGCGCAGTGTTCGGGTTTATGGGTCTCTTTGGTGGGTATATCGTACGGATATTATATGGTACCGTTAATGTGCGTAAGACAGTTAGACTGCAGATTAACATGGCATTCTGCAGATTATCTGGACGAGTCAGACAAAGTGCAAAAAGTTTATTCTATTCTCATTAAATTACATAAAATAGGTTCTTGTTTGAATTAAACATATCATTTAATTGTAAAGAATTAATTCATATAATTTTTTTGACAAACAAAGGAATAAATATTAAATTTTAAGTAAAATGTTACTCCACAAATAAAATGTAACAGATCGTATCAACTAGAGAAAAACCAATCACAACGACAACAGTCTTAGGTTGACAACCTTAAGTCAATGTTTTTAGGACTTTTACGAAGTAAGAGAATGCTAACTAGGTAAAGTGCAAATATAAGCTTTATTTATATAAAAACTAGCTGTTGCCCGCGACTTCGTCCGCGTGGACTTCAGTGTACTTACAGCGCGCGGTATCAACAAAATTGGTGTCAAATTTTAAAGGTTTTTAAAACCCTGGTACCCCTTAAATCAAAATAGCCAAAACAGCTGTGCAGTGTGCACTGTGCACATAATATTTCATAACTTTAGCTTTACCCATAAACTATTTATCATAGATTGGTAGGTTTAAGAGCCCGGGTAACCCTCGAAATTCTCATACATACGTAATACCAAAATCATTTTGTCATACGAAAATATTTAACATGTTTGAGTTATTTTTCAGCATAAAATAGTAATTACCTAGGTTCCTGAACAAAAATTAACTTCAAAATATTTAAACACTAAAAAAATTTTTTTTGTGTATAAATTTTTTTTACTAAATTTAGTACTAAATATTTAAACACTAAAAAATAGAGTAAAACATTCAAAAATTTATAAATAATTAGTAAATTTACTACAAAATATTTTAATACTAAAAAATATTTTTTAGAGTTGAAATATTTTGTAGTAAATTTACTATTTATTTATATATTTTTTAGTGTTTTACTCTATTTTTTGGTGTTTAAATATTTAGTAGTAAATTTAGTAAAAAAAAATTTTACACAAAAAAAATTTTTTTAGTGTTTAAATATTTTGAAGTTAATTTTTGTTCAGGAACCTAGGTAATTACTATTTTATGCTGAAAAATAACTCAAACATGTTAAATATTTTCGTATGACAAAATGATTTTGGTATTACGTATGTATGAGAATTTCGAGGGTTACCCGGGCTCTTAAGGTTACGTCACTCATCACTACATAGATAAAGTACTGAGTAGTGAGTTGTACATTATCAACGTGTATAACAATCGAAAGTATCGAAAAACGCAATTTAACATAGTACCACGTCTTATAGAAAGACTTATGAGCAAGCGATAGCGCGATGTAGGAGACGCACGGCGCCATCTATTATGAATTTTTGGAACTAACTTAATTTGAACAAATTTACGCATTTTCACCCCCTTACAACCCCTTTTTCCAGTTAAAAAGTAGCCTATGTCCTTTCTCAGGCTTTAGACTATCTGTGTACAAAATTTCATTACAATCGGTTCAGTAGTTTTGGCGTGAAAGCGAGACAGACAGACAGACAGAGATACTTTCGCATTTATAATATTAGTATAGATTACACACTTTAACGGATGGTATCAATGTATGGCTGGTCTCTGGTATCTGGGAATCTGCAGATTACCTACGTAATGTGCACGTTAACGTATTCTGCATTCTAACGGTAACATATAATACAATATTGGTAGATTAGTTATCAGTTAATTAAATACTAAAGTTGTGCGATCCTATAAACATTTTATTTGGCCTTAGCCGTTTGGTATTAAATTCGTATGTCCATCGAGCAGTTATCTTTGTGTTTCAGTCAGTAATAAAAAAAAAACTTACTCTGCGCTCAATGGTTCACCTACTTTAACTCGTATTATATTACCATCTCGCTCTTGAATTGTTCAAGAGCGAAATGGTAATATAATAATAATTTTAAGTATAAACTTTCAGTCCTTTTCCCAGTCCCGTTAAGCAATAATTCTACTTAAAACCCCACCTGATGTCATGTCAATAACATCTACCACAAAATATATATAGCAATGAAAAACATAAATGATGTACTCGTAATATACAACGAAGAATTTACAGAATAAATTTTTTTTGTTATTTGTCTTTGTGTATTCACACAAAGACAAATAACCAAATTGAATATAGTGGAAAAAGTGCAAGAAAAGTGTGTTTTATTAGTGTTCAATATGAATTTCCACCAAGAACCGACAGTACAATCAATTACATAATACAATAACCAAATTGCCAAAAATTTTAAAGACGAATTATAAATTAAATAATTTGTACAAATTATAGGTACCAATTTAAGTTTCTATGTAATCAATTTAACATAATAATATAACATTTATTTACAATTTAGTATTTACATCCATACTTATACTAGGCCTGTCCCACTCGCGCCTGTAGGCATCGAACTGTAAGTACCCCCCTAGGGGGGCACTTCAGTAGGGACTCACAGGCGAGCGGTGACGCGCGTGCACGAGTTTTTAGTTGATCGTTGCATGCCTACCTGCGTTCTTGTCTGTCACAGAATTGATAAATTAATCTGGTCACAACAGACAATAAAAAAGGGCAAAGAAATATTGCGCAGTGTTTAACTGTCTTAACACGGAATGTGAACCAAATTTAACTTTCTTTAAGCTCCCTAAGGACGATGAGAGTTAAGAACTTTTTTAAATTGTTTTATTATTATTTATTATAGATTTAAATTTTGTACAATTTATTATAGTCAAATTACGATTACTTATGATTTAAATAGTTTTAAATACTAGTTGAAGTAGAATATATTAGTTGGGTCACCTTCGTAGACGTATAATTAATAAAGGTATTTCATTGAAAAAAAACACACGTGATGCGTACTGTTCGAAACCTCATTTGTTTACAAAAATAACTAAGTTATACAAACACTTTAAGTAGGTAATATAAGACCGGTTTCAATAATTAAGAATTAAGATACGGTACCTATCGAATCTAAGTACGCGTAACTAGTTACACGCGAATTTATGATAATTAAATCTACATAGTACTAAGACACAGTGGCGAAGCGTCCATATAACCCGATTCCCATCGGCTTCCCTTAGGGCTTAGAAAAATCGAATATATGGGCCAACGACATATTTATCTAATAAATATTTTACATACCTACTTAAAAAACTTTGAATTCACAATGTTATATGCAATAAATTTTTCTCTCACTTGAAATACATAGTTTGAATTAATAACTATCGCCTACAAATTTTAAAAGGCAATGCAATGTGCGGGCGCAGAGAATCAAGCCGTGGATTAGCGGCTTATTTCTCCATACAACGACAGTTCATAGTAAGCATCTGTCCTTTTCATTCCTGTAAACTGGTCGTCATGTTCTGTCTCGTTCTAGCACGCGCGATATATACTTGGAAATAACTCGATGCCCGACGAGTTATTACGGAGAAAGGTTAATTAGCAACCCACAAGTGCAAGCGAGATAGATGAGTCATGAAGTAAAATTGCTATGATTCGAATTTAAGAATGAATGTAGCGACATTATACTTTTGCTGGCGCGTAATACATTTTGGTAGGATTTTTTGTAATACGACTTTATTAAGAATGCCTTTAGCGGTACTAAATATGACAGGCGCGTAATACATTTTTATTTTGCTGGTTTTTAGATTGACATATTAATATGGCGGATAGTGTGTTTGTAAACAACATGTCGTTTGTTTTGTTTTGTCGAATTTAAATTTTGTTTTAGCGTTAGAACTTAGAAGAGTGTCGTGAATTAAATTAATTTATATTGTGACTTGTGAATTGTGAGTCGTACGACGTAATCGTGTAGTTCGGAAAATATGGCATTAATTCAGCAAGACTGTTGTCTGACAGATTATATTTTGCTGTCGAAGGAAACTTTGTTTTCCAAACTTAGTTTTGAAAATTAAAAGCATGTCATTCAATTATAAATTACCAAAATTGGTAAGTAGATTTTTTACTCCGGCTTCCCTTCTCAAAATATTCACCCCTCGCCACTGCTAAGACATAATATCTTAGATTATTTCGAGTTAAATAAAATGTAGTTAATTAAATATAAAGATTATAATATTATTTTTAAAAACAGACAATCCTGATTTCTTCAGAAAAGGTACGAGTTATGCGATAGAAAGAGAGCGGAGATGTAGGCAAATATAATTGTAGGCACCTGGCACTGCGCGGTCGGAATTTGAACTTTATAGTATCGCGGCATGAATCGTTAATTCTTTAAACTGGTTTCGCCAGTGGGAATTCTGTCGGTACAACTAATATATATTCTGTGCTTATACTTAATATTATAAATGCGAAAGTGTGTCTGCCTGTCTGTTACATCTTCACGGCCAAACAGCTAAACCGATTTTGCTGAAATTTGGTACGGAGATACTTTGAGGCCCGGGAAAGGACATAGGATACTTTTTATTCCGAAAAAAATATGTACGGTTCCCGCGCGATAAACGGGTTTTGGTGCAACGGAGTTGCGGGCATCATCTAGTATTATATAAATGCAATCACAAAGTCACTGGTTATTATCAAACACCTTACCCCTTAAACTAACGGCCGCACTCAGATGGATTTGATGATTACCTTAATTTAATGAAAATTTTGGCATCTAAAGGTGGCATTCGGATCTTTGCCGCGAGCAACCGCGACCGGTAAAAATTCAATAATTTTCTACTTAGTAGGGGAGGGGAAGAGGGGATTTCGGGATTAGCTCGAGCGTGTCAGATTAAGCTTGTATAGGCTTCCGACATGTGTTTAGTTATCATGGTATAGAAATCAGATTTCTCACGTGGTGGGTTATTTTTTTTTTCTATATTGAAATGTCATCGGATCTGTCAGATTAAGATAAGGGATGTTTAGTATACCCCAAAGAAGCTTCCATATAAAGCACTGACAAAGATTCAAAGGTCAGGTAAGCCTGTAGGGACATTTTAAAATATAAAAAAATAAAGCTTCATATTTTCCGAACTAAGCTTTGCAGATATTTTATTTTGCACTAAACCAAATAATTTAGTCCTTGTTGTCTTATACGTTATATTTAAAATTTACCTAAATAAGCAATTTTGTGAATATATTTTCTTTTTCAAAACTTTAAAATGGCTGCAGTTTCTGGACCCACCGCTTAAATAAAAAACGCTCTTATCATTTTTTATCAGTTTTACCTAATGTAAAAAAACCTACTAGGTCTACATGACGCTCGAGTGACTACAAATATAGCACCTTCCTCTCCTCTACTAACTGACATTTGCGTGGCGACCCACGCTGCCGTCGGCGGCGGCGTAAGAGTTAGAGGTAGAGTAAAATGAAACCTATTGCACATAAAGTGGCATTTCGTTTGAATTTTCGTCGGTCGCGGTCGCTCGCGGCAAAGACCCGAAAGCCACCTTAAAGCTAGAAACAAATTATCGGACGCATCCATAAGTCGCGGCTGATGGATGCGACTTAACAATGTGCACGGTCGCGTCCGCGACTTATGTCGACAATGTGCAAGTTTAGTGTATTTTGTATTTATCAGATAGAAACAAGCCGCATCCGATGAAAACGTCCGCGGACTTTCGTCCGATAATTTGTTCCCAGCTTAAGGCGCCATACATTTTCTGTCAAGCTCTTTATTAAAATAAATACAAATGTCTCTGAGTGCGACCGTATTTATACCGTACCGTCCTTAAATCGCTATAGTAATTAAACTAGGAACGTGCCTAACTAATTTTGCGCAGTCTAATGGCAAATATTGTCTTTTTAACCTGAAATAAAACGCAATATTTTTAAAAATTTTTTTCTTTTCAAGACAGCGGTTCTACGCTACACCAGCAGAGTGATTACGTTACGTAATTTACGTGTGTTGCGACAGGTAAGCAACGGTTGGGGTTTGACAGCAGATATGGCACAATATCTGCGATATGTCAAACTTTTGTATCAATATCTTCGACATAAGCCAAGAGCCAGCGACAGACAGACTTTCGTCATTTTATAAAAACTGAAAGTTTACCTGTTTATATGACCCGCTTGGGAGTTGAAGCGTTAATGGCCGCGACCGAAACTCCATAGTTGCTGGTCGTTCTCATCTCTATGAGGGTCATAATTCATATAGAGGAAAACTTTTACCTTTTTATAAAATGACGATGACTCTGCGGTTAACAGGTAACAGATAATATCGTGCAATACCTGCTTGCTTACCGGTCGCAAGATACGCAATCGCCAAGCAGGCAGCGCCATACACACAAACAATAATAAAATATGTTACTACCGCGCGCGTTGTGAAGACTCAAATACGACCCAATTGGGTCGTCTTTTATTTAGTCTGTCTCTTTTATGTAAATGGCATTTCGTATCTTTTGTTTCACTTATCTGTCAAAGTCCAATTTTGAATTTGAAAATTGTTCGGAATAGATTTAAGCACGGAACGTAAGTACGGAATAGGTTCGGAAAATAGTATGAACGTAACAGATCTGTATAAGTAGAATATCATTGCATACAAATATGTATCTTCTTTCGTAGGTAGTAAATAAAGGTCAATTAAAGTCACTTGAAAATTGCAAATCGCGTCGCGTTTTGGTGTGAGCTAACCCACCTGGAGTTTTAGTTATTTTACATATTTTTTAATTGACAATTTTGGTGTTTGTCCCTTAGCCAATTCAAATTGATTCATTATCACATTACACCTAGCGTAACTGTGTAATTTTATCTGATTATTTCAAATCATTGTTATGTGTCCGTCGGCTGGAGTTATGTAGTTTTTACTTATAAGTAAATTCTGGATTTCACGCAGGTGCGAGTGCGATTGAATGTCATAGCGACTCATCCGCTTTTATTGTAATTTGACATGCAGTTGATGTAAAAACCATCCATAGTGACATAATATTATACACTTAGGGCGTTCGCTGCGTTGAGCGTGTGCCGGCGCGGCTGCCCGTTCGCGGGCGCCCACGCCGTGCGCTCGCCATAGTAAAGCCGGCAGTCCACCGCAGTGCACGGAGAGACTACGCACGTGCGTCAAACTTCGCTTTGCAAGAAATTATATGTGACTGTGTCCACTGCAACCCACGGACACGCTACGCACGAATTGACGTAGTCAAAGTAATAAAAACGTGCGCCTCGTGGCCGTGCACAGCGTGCGCCGCGGTGGAATGGCGGCTTAATCGTGCGACCCTGAATCGGCTGACCCGCCTCAACGTAGCGCTGCTCTATGGGATGACATGAAACAAGTACGCCTTGCGGGCGGCCGCACCGGGCGCACGCTTAACGCAGCGAACGCCCTTACAACTCGACAAGGCTCTTTTGGCACTTGGATAACAGTATCACCTATAAACCTGCTCACTTCACATTTAACAAGATGGTGGCGTTCACGCAACTGTGTGTTCCGAAATTTAACCCAGTATACTGGCTAATGCTCACGAGTCACGACGTCCTGTATGCAACTATTGTTTAGATTTGGACAGCTGTGATGTATTCGCAGTATGTGTAAAATTTGTAATAATGACAACCCAACAAAGTCATAAACGTCAATGCACTGACCAGACATTTCAAAACGAATCAATAGCACATCGATTCATGACGTCACGAGAACTCTGTTAAATTTCGGAACACATGTCAGGTTTCTTTCTACCCTCTAGTCACTAGTGAGTGACCAGCCTCAATGCTTCCTCGGTATATTAGTGACCGGGTATACTGGGTTATATTTGGAACACACCCCTAACCTAATAAGTTCACGTAAGCATTCTGATTCCTTTGACCCTCACCAACCTCAATGCCTATTCAATACATCAGCAAGCTGGTCCCAGGCTCGGTCCACCTGATCCTGCGTGAATTCGTAGCTCCAGTAAGGGCTGAAGACGACGTGGGCCTCCGCCACGTGCTCGCTGTTGGCCGGCTGCGCCTCAACCCGTTGCCGGGCCTGCTCCTCCGTCAGGTTGTTGCGCTGCTGGATACGCTTTATGGCCTGCAACAATGTTGACAAACAATAACACGCATGACAGGAAAGTTGTCCTTATTGAATTCAGCGTCTCCAGACAGTGTGAAGGGGGTGGCTCGAGGTGGCGCGGTCTGGCTCGAGCAGGCGCGTCCGATCTTAATATAACTTCAAAGGTGCGGCTCGGCGCGGCTCGAACGGGCTCGGCTCGTGGAGACTCGAGCGCGCTCAGAGTGGCGCGTGACAACGTGGGTTTAGAGTAGTGGTGTTCCTAACGGCTATATTTTCAGAGCGCGCTAAATGCTAGACGCTACATTTTTCAAACGCGCTATTTTTGACGCTACGTTATAACGAATAAAATCTCGATTCGTTCAAGCACGCTAGTTTTGACGCTACGTTATAACGAATTTCAAGCGCGCTAGTTTTGACGCTACGTTATAACGAATTTCAAGCACGCTAGTTTTGACGCTACGTTATAACGAATTTCAAGCGCGCTAGTTTTGACGCTATGTTATAACGAATTTCAAGCGCGCTAGTTTTGACGCTACGTTATAACGAATTTCAAGCGCGCTAGTTTTGACGCTACGTTATAACGAATGATACGTTATAACGATCGATTGGACACGTTGTAAAGTTGCCGACGTTATTGAATTCTTTCGCTAATAATAATTATAACGCGGTGGGTGAGTTAATATAATATAACGTGTTTGTTAGATAACTTAAAATAATATAATCGTTTGAAGGCATTATTATTTATTTGGTTAATTTTATTACGTTTGAAATATTTAAATTAAAATGATACAATATAATTGTATAATAATATTATATTGAAATTGAAAGGAATCGCTTTATATAAGTACTTACAATTCTTTTTTTTTATAAGTTATTTAAATGGTTTTTAATTATTTTTTTTATTTTTTGGTAATATACTTAAATTATTTTTAGATCTTTTTTAACATTTCATTTACTTACATTTAAAAATATAATAACGTATCCAGATTTAGAAAAAATACATTCACATGGAACGGAAGTTACCATTATATTACAGTACAGTGCTCTTCGGAGCAGGGATTATAAAACATTATAATTTACCTATGCACGCAACGCAACACTGAAAAAATTATGACAGCCGAATTCACCCGATTTGGGCCCGAACGATACGGCAACGAACCAACGAAAGTCGCGACTCGCGCGTGAACGGCAGCGCGAGCGGCGCCGCGCTAGGTCAGTGACCGCACGATACGTTATAACGTAGCGTCTTGTGCCTAGTTTTATAGCGCGCGCTATTCGTTGCGAAGAAATAGCGCGCTACTTTTTTCAGCTATACGTTATATTAACCACTACTAGTTTAGAGTAGATAATTCTAGCGGCCGGCCCCAACACGCGTCGCTCCCGCGCGCGCCGCGGCAGGCAGTCGTCCGCGCCTGTTGACTCGTGCTCGCTCGTACTTAAATCGGCTCGACGCGGCACGGCTCGTGGTATTACGCGCCGTGAGAAGCCAGCAATAGAGTAGGGGGTGTGTCACTGACCTCCTCCGGCGGCACGATGACCGCCCACAGCTGGTGGCAGAGGCGGTGCCAGCCGGCGCGCACCATGACCGCCGCCTCCAGCACGACGACGCGCGCCCCGCCTTCCCCCGCGCGCCGCACCCGCGCCACCACCTCCTCCGCTATCGCCGGCCACGTTATTGAGTTTAGTCTCTCGAGCTGCGCCTGAGTCGATAAAAATAAATTTATTTATTCATAGTCAATCTTAATACTAACTTATGATCCTAATTCTGGTTAATTTTGAGTAAAAAACACAAATTTGGTAATATGTACCTACTGTTGTCTTGTTTTGCTATATTGTGGTATGCTATGCATTTATGGAGTATAATAACCACAACAGTTTAACAACCAAAACTAAATAAAGCATCTTTTATTACGGTATGTACAAAATCAAGTAAGATTTTCAGTTGAGATTTAATACCCCAAAAATTTGCTACACCACCTAGATGAAAAAATTGACACTATAATCAAATTCCAAACACATGATAATTACATGACAATTTCCTCTGGTCGTGCCTTGAGCGTACTAAACTAATGCATATTTAGTTTAAATTATGACATATGCGATAACGTTATATTACAGCCGAAAATGGCGTTAGAATTGAGATAAAATAGGGATTGCAATCCGGATACTTCGAAATCCGAAAAATCCGGATTTTTTGGGCCTTTGAAAAATCCGGATTTTTATTTTTCAAAATCTGGATTTTCGGTTTTTTCGAATAGTAGATAAAATTATGAAAAAAAAAAGCTTATAGGTAATATATAATTAATTTAAATGTATAGGTTAACATCCGACATACAAATTCACATTTGTTTCAAGGCGCTATCACAATTTTGCGTGGTCTACATGTACCAAAATCAGAATTTCGTATGTCTAACATTCCATTGTGTAGTTATTTCGTGGTTGTAATTACATTTCTTTACATTTTATCATTTTATTTAAAAGAAATAATGACATATTCTAATTTCTTATGACCTATCTTTTATTTTACTATATTATTATGTTTTCTATATGATAATATAAATGCAATGTTGATAAATTTACAATTATTTTAGAACATTTTAGTATTCAATTTAATGTTTTTTCTACAAAATGTTGTTTTTGTTTAAATTGAGGTTACAATTATAAATTATCATTGTTTACGTAATTGATGCTGATTTGTGATTCTGTCTAATTAAATGAAGGACTAAAGTAAGTTTATAATATAACTAAATGTTGATTTAAAGTTTTAATAATTATTTTAAGTCATTATTCTGAGCAATAGCCTAAATATAAATATACTATCCAACTGCTGGGCAAAGGCGCCGCCCGAATCTTTCACTTATCTTGCTCCAGCGTCACCGTTTGCCAGCCCAGCTCACATGCCTCCAGAGTCCAGGAGTTTAATATAACAATTAATCGTATTCTAGGCTAAAGTCTTTGCAATCGTTGGTTTCTTCATTGGTAACATAACCGCTGACGAGTTGGCTAGTAAGAAAAAAAATAGAATTCTTGCCAGAAGCCTAACTGGACAATGTAAGCTAAACAAGCACCTTTAAGAATAGGTGTTAATAGCATTACGACCTGCAGATTCTGTGACACACCTATTACTTTCTACTTGATGGGTTGGGGTCGGTACTCTAATACGAAGGAATCACAATAGATCCTCAAGGATCGTCGTAATAACAGAACTTAGGATTACAGTGATCTGCCTTCGGAGGAAAAAAAATACCTCCAGATAGATGTAGATAGTATGCGGATAATGACCGGCCCAATGCCACTTTAGGTTGGCCGTCTTGATTCCTACGTCTGTGATTCTAGTTTGGGAGCACATTGTGTTTTTTTTTTGTTTTGTAAGATTTTAACTCAATTGCTCTTTGGCAGACCCTGAGTTGGAACTTTTGTAAATCGTAAATCGATCAATGATCGAATTTGCGCATCGTTGGTTATGACGAGCGAACTACACATATCAAAGAGTCTGTGCTTCAGTGAGATTGGTAAGTCACCATTCTTCGTGGACCAGTTTTTCTGCCTTTCTGTTGTCATAAGAAACTAATTGGCCCAAGTACAGGTAATCGTCGACATAGTGAATTCCTTGCTCGTCTACTTCGACCCTACGTCTCGTAAAAAAATAGGTCAAAGACACAAACAATGATCAACAGATCATTGTTTCTTTTGTAAATCATTGTTTGTTTCTTTTGTAATAAGAAAATAACTCAAATTTAAAGCTGCTTATCAAAAATATTTAAAAAATTACAAAAAATCCGGATTATCCGGATTTGAGGATGAAAAAATCCGAAAATCCGGATTTTTCTAAAAATCCGTTTTTTTGCAATCCCTAAGATAAAAGCACTGCCCCCTTAGACAACTGGCAAAACGCTAACGCTAGCGCTACAAAATGTATGCGATTTGACATAAGTCATCGCTTCGCTAGCGAATACTAATGTCAAATCCATACATTTTGTAGCGCTAGCGTTAGCGTTAGTGTTTTGCCACTTGTCTACAGGCCCAGATCTCTATTATACAAGTACGCTGGATAGATTATACTCTTTGAAATGGCAGCTATTTCTTGTGCCTATTTGAAGCGGTATCAGCGCCCCCATTATTGGGGGCTGAGAACTAAATCTGACGTAAAAACGGAGTTTGAATGCCGCCATATTGGCGCTGATAGTAGTAGTGAGAGTACTTGGAACTAATACTAGTGATGACAACTGTTGTTATTGGTTGTGGTTACGTCAAATTTAGTTCTCTACTCCAATAATGGGGGCGCTGATTCCGCTTCAAATAGGCACAAAAAGCAGGCGGGTATCAGCGACCCAGCGTACTTGTATAGTAGAGATCAGTGGATAAAAGTAAGTAATTTAATTCTTCTTCTTCTTTTATTATGGCGGCCTCAGTGAGTTGCCACTTGCCAATGTCAGAGTGATTTTGTGTTGACTTTGTATGATATTGCAGGTTTGGTGAAGAAACAAGATACAGTATCTAATAATTTAAAATTCGTTGAAAATACCTTAAAACAAGCACAAACATAAAGGGGTTAGTATTAATTTTAACCACTTATTTTGCATACATGACATGAATGATTAAAGTTAACACTCCTTTCATCGCGATTACGAAGCGTCGTAAGGACAAATATGTGAAATACCCCAACCACGATTGACTTTTACAAAACGATCCATACGCACGCACACACACACACACACACACACACACACACACACACACACACACACACACACACACACACACACACAAACACACACACACACACACAGAGACCTTTGCATGCCCTAGTATAATTAATAATTATAAAAATATTAGTTATCTTGTAAAATTAGAAATATACGTCACGAACTTTAATTTGTAATATCTGCTTGGAAAGGGACTGTCAACCCTTACTACAGGCGTAGTAGTAAGGGTTAACAGCCTAACTCACCCACCAGTGACGAGATTGTAATTTTATAAACAAACCTGTAATTAGTTATTACTACCTTATACTTGTTATAATCTCCCTTTTTTGCACCAATAACGTTATTATTATTATATTATGAAGTGTAGTAGTATATTATGTCTGTCCACCTGGCCTCGCTCCGTGATGACGTCATCGCTACAGTGCGAGAGCGAGACGGGCTGTCAGCTCACCTTGTCGCCGAACACGATCTGGCCCAACCGCTGGCGGTCCACCTCGCCCCGCTCCGTGATGATGTCAGCGCCGAAGGTCGCCGATATCGTGCGATTCAGGGGAAGCCCCGGCTTGTACAGCTCATGCGCCAGCAGGTCGCAGTTGATTACTGTTGCACCTTTCTTTCTACAACATAATATATTAATGAACTAGCGAGCCCGACAGACGTCCCGTCTTAACAATAAATATGAAGTTATATAAGTTACAAGTAGCTATAGAATATAGATCTACGCAAGAATTTTAATGTGCCTACCAGACTATAGCAGTAAGCAACGGAAGGTATTAACTCACTTAAGTTTTTCCGTAATGCTACTTTTCCCGCTCGCAATCCCTCCAGCGATGCCGATAACATACGGCCATTTTGGTATAGCCGGATTTGGCTGTAAAAAAATTAAATAAAAACTTGTATAATACTAGCTGTCCCGGCAAACGTTGTTTTACCATAATATAAAGTATAATTTTATTGAAGTAACTAAATAAGTATGTCGCCATGGCAACGTCGATCGCTATCCCGTCGCACAAACAATGGTCGCGTCAGTCTCAGGTTGTAATAATTTACTATTATTTATTCAACAAATGCACTTATCAATATATAAAGTACCCAGTAGCCGATTCTCAGACCTACTGAATATGCACATAAAATTTGGTAAAAATCAGTAAAGCCGTTTCGGAGGAGTTCGCTGACTAACATTGTGACACGAGAATTTTATATATAAGAAGATAATATAATATATCATATTGTAAATAGTCACTCGCGCTGCCAATCGTCATTCGGCAAGCAACACGGCAAGTGAGTACTAAGTATTCAGGGAAGTATATTTTGGCAGTGGCTGAATGTAAACGGCCTATGAGCTTTAAACGCACCTTAGGCTCCCTGAGTAGTGTTCCCAACAATCTTATCCTCTGATTGCTCGAGCTAACTTTGTCCTCCTCGATGGGCGAACGCTTTTGATCTGCAGCCAGGGATATAGTATATGTTTCGAGAGGATTCAAGCCGTTCTCTTTTCTCTTCTCGTTGATTTTCACCGCACCGCGTTGCGTCTCCTCGCTGACAACTATAAGCTAATATAATTCAAAATATAAAGAGAGAAGAAGAAGAGATAAAGAAATTTCTAATTTTTCACCATAAGAGTTAAGTGCAAGTTAGTTGGTGCAACCCACTCTAAGAGTGGGTTGCACCAACTAACTTTGACTTTAACTGTAACTTTAACTTTAACCAGAGATTTGACATTAGTCATTACACAGTGCAAAATGTCAAATCTCTGGTTAAAGTTAAAAATGGCGTCCAAACACCCCATATGCTCATACGACATCTGTCAATTTTTCCGGTTAAAGTTAAGGTTAAAGTTAAAGCTAAAGGACGCCATATTTAACTTTAACCGTAACTGTAACCTTAACTTTAACTTTAACCACGTCTCTGGTGCAACCCACTCTTAGGGCCTGTTTGACCGCTTCCTGATAAGGTGTCCGATAGGCTTATTTGACAGATTCTCCATACTCTATGTGTCAAGTTAAGTGGTGGATAGCCTTATCAGGAAGCGGTGAAACAGGCCCTAAGAGTACAGAAAAGAAGTTGATTAATAGGCAGATGGTGGACCTACGTATTACGTAATTTGGTCACGTAAATCGTAATGTGACCGACATATCATGACTAACATTGGATTGACGTAAGTAATTGACCAAATAACGTAGGACCGCTATCTGCCTATGTATCAATTTATTTGATGGTAGTTGGTACATTTAGGGTCACCGCAGATATACAATTTCAAGTTGCCGACTATCGTATTTAAACTAAATTACTTACATAATATCGCAATTTAATTGGACAACTTTTAAATTGTAGATAATCGGAAAGGAATCGAATTTAGTTGCAAAAATGTGCGAGCTCTCACAAGTCGCTATACCAGCGACTTAGTTGACCAACTTAAAATTGTAAGTCTGCGGTCGCTATTAGTGTTTCAGTTAATAAAATATAGTAAATAATGTTTATTTGAACTTTAAAGTACAAAATGTTTTACAAGTTTGTTTAGTGTTCAAATAAAACGCAAATAAGGTTTATGTATGTGTGTGCGTAGGTATAAATAATGTGGATTCAGTTACAACAAGGCCATGTTATCTTAGTTTTTTCTTACATTTAAGATAAAAAATGTAATCTTCACTAAATTTCAACATTTGGCTCTAAATAAAATAATTTTGATTTTATATAAACTCACTTGATATCTCGGATCGTCTTTGGTCGGTCCATACAGATCTTGAATCGGCAAAACATGGTATTCAAGATCAGGATTAATATCCGTAAGAAATTCCAAAACATTTGCTATCCTCCTCTCTACTGGTTCTATTAGTTCCCAGAGTATTTTCGCTGTAACATTGTATACTGATTTAAATAGACCACCTTATTTAATGTCCCCATTATATTAAATAGACTAATTTAAAGAACAAGGGGCATTTTTGTATGGGACCCGTACCCAAGCTGTAGCACATTGAGACATATATCAAATGAAAGGGCTTGAAAAGCTGTACTTTTTCTTGTATGACACAAAATCTGTAAACCATGGGAGAAAAAAGTTAACGAGGGTAGAAGGTAAGAAAAAATAAAAAAAAAAATCTCTCTGTATTATTGTATCAATTTATAGTATTTTTTTTTTCTTTATTTTTTAAGGGGTTTGATCACTTAGTGATTAAGTCACCCCCGTAATCAAAATCACATTACAATAATGAACTTAAGAATAAATAAATATAGCTAAAGCCTATTTTCAAAACAAATTTTGAGCATTTTGTATAACATTCTGGCTTTATCCGACGAGGGTGAAGCCAGAATGCTGTTAAAAATTCCAATATTATAATTAACCACACTATTATTAAAAGTTAAAAATTTTGTCCTTTCGACCTCGTTCCGGACACACTCCGACAACACGTGATGCACATCTTCCACTTTGTCACATAAGCAACAGTTCGGTGACTCCACCTTACCCATAAGAAACGCAAAACTGTTTAACGGAATGTGCCCCGAACGAAGTCGAAGGGCCATTACAATCTCCGACCTGCTCATATTGGCCTGATCGATCCACGGTACTGCCGAGATATTAGGTTGGATGGTTTTATACCAAATACCTTTCGTGAGAGACGTCACATCAAAATACTCCGACCACATTTCGTTACATTTCGTCCTCATGAGAGGTAAAAGATCCGTGTAAAAAGGAGCACAATCAAATTCATTCCCATCGACGAAAGCTTCCTTGGCTAATCTATCGACGCTTTCGTTCTCGATGAAGCCAATATGAGCCGGAATCCACTGCAATACAACATTTTTACCTGCACTATCAAGATTATATAAGTTAGACAGTATAGTGTAAGCTATACTATATAGCTTCCTCTTATCGTTCTGGAGCATCTGCCTGCCTAGCATACGCCAACGAGATATCTCACTCTACATGTTTCTCGATGTTTGTTAGTTTGTATCTTCATCTCTATTGACCCTAGCATGACAAACATTTTTTCTCGCGTAGGTCTATCATCAAAATAACACATTTTTATAGAGTTTTGTCGAGATAATGTCAAGATTTTGACATTATGAGACGAGTAGTTTTTAATTATCTCGAGAGTGAGATATCGCGTTGGCGTATGCCTGCCTAGGCATGACAAGTGTTGGAGGGCGCTTCTCGAGTCCGTTAATATGACATATTGTCCAGTATATTTTAAGGAATCAATGAAATCTAGGGTTTCTGATATTGCTATAAGTTCGGCGTTCATAATGTTTATATTCGATTTAATATTTAACTTCAAAGAGAAATTCGTAGTAACATCGAGAAACGCGGCTCCGACCCTGTGTTGATCTTTCGATCCGTCCGTGTATATTTTATAGAAATTAGAAAATTTATCGCTTATAAATTTAGCACACATCTGATTGAGCGAATGACAATTGTAAGATTTTTTTGACTTCTTAACTATATCAAGATTAGGCTTAATGAATTAAGAAATATTAATATAACTGGCCCACGTACTTAGTGTGTACATTTCTAGCTGAGCACTAGAATGTACTGCAATCGTGTTAAAGGATTCATTAATCGTAACTAATAAAGGTTTTTTTTCTACCTCTAGAAGTAGGGTTTTTAAAATTATTATTAATATCTTGTATTTAATTCAATAAAGGAGTTATTGTATTATTTTGTAAAGATTTTGCCTTGAGCCAATATTTACCTGCGAATAAACAAAGGTTGAAGATGTAACTCGTTTTCTATAACATGAATTGCAGTACATTTTACAAATGCACCGATAAGTCTTAATGATTGATTTTGAATTTTATCTAGTTTAGACAGATGGGTTTTACTCGCATTATCATACAAAAAACAAGCATAATCCAACCGACTTCTAATTAGTGACATGTATAAACGCCTAATATGGACAGGATGTACATTGTACACCCCAGTTTGACCCTACAAGAATTTTAAAGACATTAATTATTTTTGAAATTTTGTCCCGTAATTCATTTAAATGTTTAGCCCATCTCAATGATCGATCGAGCCATAGACCCAAATATTTAAAATTATCAACCACGGGTAATCTAGTATTATTAACAGTTAAAACGATGTTGTCGCGCTTATAACCTCTTTTAAAAAGACATACTTTACTTTTAGTCGTAGAAATGTCCAATCCTAAATCTCCTAATAACTTTATTAAAATATTCAACGCCGTTTGCAGTTTTTCAGAGGCTCGACTTATATTAATAAATAAATAAAATAAAAATAAAAAAGCCTTTTATTCCTTGCAAATTTACAAATTTTTTAACACATAATATCAGCTAATGTAGAAGAAAAAGTAATAAACTAAACAAAACAAAATATTAATAACAATAATTCTAACATGTAAGTATTACAATTATTGTAACATCTACATTTTTTTAATTTATTATTATTATTATAAAGTAAAGTAAGCTTTGAGGTTAGTTCTCTCTTGTTTGGCTTACAAGGACCCCTCCGCAGGTGAAGGCCTCCTCCAAGGAATGCCACTTTTCTCTATCTTTAGCTATTTCCATCCATTTTTGTCCAGCTGTTTTTACCAACTCGTCTGCCCATCTTGTTAGTGGTCTCCCCCTGTGTCGTTTACCACTTGGACCGTTCCACTTTGTTACTCTTACTGTCCAGCGATCGTCTTTTAATCTTGCTACGTGTCCCGCCCATTTCCACTTCTGTTTTTGAGCATGTAATAGAGCATCAGGAGCTTTAGTTATGCTTCTAATTTTCGTATGACGAACTCTTTTAGTTCTTCTGATATTGAGCATACTACGTTCTAATCCTCGTTGGCAAGTAATAATCTTTCTTTTTACTCTACTTGTGTACTTCCATGTCTGGCAGGCGTAGGTAAGACATGGTAGGAGACAACTTGACATGACTTTAGTTTTTAAATTTGTTGGCATATTGCTTTTAAATATTTCTTTTAAGCTCCAGTATTTGTTCCAAGTATTTTAAATTCTCCTCTCTACTTCAGAGTAGTTACTGTCTTTATCGAAGCTAATCTCTTTACCTAAATATATGTACTTGTTAGTATATCTTAATGGTTTATCGTCTATTGAAATAGTATTTTTTATGCTGTTAGTCATTATCATTGTCTTTGTGAGATTCATCTCGAGTCCTACTTTTTTACTGGCCACGTTAAGCGATTGAATCATTTCTTGTAACTGTGAGCATCATTCAGACAAGAGCACCAAGTCATCAGCAAATCGGAGATGACTGATGAAGTTGCCGTCTATGCACAAGCCACAAGTTTTCCAGTCTAACTCTCTGATTATAGATTCTAAGATGGCTATGAACAGCTTTGGGGAGGTCGGATCCCCTTGTCTCACCCTTCTTTCGATTGGGAAGCTGGGTCCGACTCTATCTAGTTTAACTCTGCCCGTATTGCAGCTATAAATGCTTCTCAAGAGCCCGGGTTACCCTCGAAATTCTCATACATACGTAATACCAAAATCATTTTCTCATACGAAAATATTTAACATGTTTGAGTTATTTTTCAGCTTAAAATAGTAATTACCTAGGTTCCTGTACAAAAATTAACTTTAAAATATTTATACACAAAAAAAAATTTTTTTGTGAATAATTTTTTTTTTACTAAATTTACTACTAAATATTTAAACACTAAAAAATAGAGTAAAAATATATACATAAATATTAAATTTACTACAAAATATTTCAACTCTAAAAATATTTTTTAGTATTTAAATATTTTGTAGTAAATTTACTATTATATATTGCTCAATATTTTGTAGTAATTGTGAATATGATCGACCGTCGAGAAACTCTTCCTGAACCCAGCTTGTTCTATTGGTTGTTCTTTTTTCAATGTACTGCTAATTCTTTGGTTTAGTAGAGACGATAATAGTTTGTAGAGACAGGGCAGTAAACTTGGTCTATAATTGGCAATGTCGTAAGGATCGCCTTTCTTATAAATTAAAATAATATTCGATTCCGACCACTGTTTAGGTGTCTGTGAAGTTTCCAGGATGCGGTTAAATAAATGAGCTAATGGTAGAGCCAGTAGAGTTTGTACTGACTTTATACATTCGTTCGTGATGTTGTCTGAGCCCGGGCTTTTGTTGGTTTTTAATCTTTTTATTGCTTGTATTATCTCTGATGCAGTGAAAGGTATATAATTTCTTGTTTGTGTATCGTCTGGCAGGCGTTTGTTTTCGATGAACTTTTCGTGCTCTTGGGAGTTATATAGTTTTTTGTAGAAGTCTGTGGCCACATCTATAATATCTTTACGGTTATTAAGTGTAATCCCGCCTGCCTTCAGCCCGTCAATCCACGACTTATGTGTCCTCGGCTCTTTATATGCTCTTTTTGAGCTTCCTCGGTGAGTAAGATATTTCTTTAGTGTTTCTGATCTGCACTGTGTATAGTCGCTTTTTATGTATTTCTTTGCTAGCTTATAAAGCGTTGAAAGCTCGTTTTTTAACTCTCTAGTTAGGTGGGGGGGGGGGGGGGGCAAAAAATGACAGCGCCGTGACGACCCTTTAGCTAAATTAACTCAAGAGGTTAATAAACAAAAGGGTTAATTATTTTTATGAAAACCGATCTTTTTTCTTTCAAGGTCATGCAGATAACTGTTGCATTGACGATACTGTCAGTCGTAAATTGTATTACGAATCAAATGAAAATGAAACGACCGTTAGCAATTCTTTACAACCGAATCTTGTTTTTCAAATTGAAACAAAACTTAAAGAAACGCCCGTTCGGAAAACTTCTCCGGGGTTTTTTGGCTATATTAAATTATATTCAACATACTAACGAATGGTCAGAAGTTCGTTATTCTGAAGTTCAAAAATCTTATAATGATATAATCATTAATCGTGTGCGTCCCCCCAGAAAGCCCAATCGAGCTAGGTGTATTTTCAATATATCAGAATTTAGAGCAAAAATAGAGCACCTCTACAGTCAAGTAAAAAAATTGGAGCATTAATACGAACGACGCTGCGAGCTAAAAACCGTGGGCTTGCTGACGTCCTGTCCCGTCAGCACGCCCAAGCTAGATCTCGGGAACCGTTGAGAGTACTATCGTGTATTGTGGTTCAAATTTTCGAGCAAAATTGGAGCACTCTGCTCCCGTGAAATCAACTTCGAAACTAGAATGTGAAAGGAGTTAGACGTGATTAACCGGTGGGCTTGCTGGCGTCCTGTCCCGTCAGCAAGCCCACGCAGATCTCTGAAACGGTAATGATTTGGATTATGATTAAAAACTCTACAATAGAGCCCTATTTAGAGCACTCTGCTCCAAAAAAAATATTAATGTAGCTTCAATAGTTATCGAGTTACAGGCCTTTGAAAATGGGCTTGCTGACGTCGCGTCCCGTCAGCAAGCCCATTTGGAGCGTGAAAACTACTGAACGGAGAGTCGTCAAAAATATCTCAAATCGTAGCTTAGAATGAGAGAACTATGCTCCAAATAGATCAAAATCCTAGGTTCTACGGTTTTCGCGCTATCAGCGAAAAACACTTCAGCCGCCAAAATTTGTCGATTTTCACAATCGCGCGACGTTGCCGTTCCGTGCGACAAGCAAATGAACGCTTCATTTGCCGTTGGTGTACACGAGAATGAACCTTCCGATGGTTTATTTAAGAGTCTCTTTACTTGCAATCCTAAGATGGCTTGTAGTTTATGTCAGAAATAATAGACCAGCAGCTATCGTTGCTAATTCGACATTTGTAATCTTCTTGTAAGTTTATGTAAAAGTAAGCTTGTTTGCCTACTCCCTATATTGAAATGTTACCTAATAATATTTCATTTGATGTGATGTGAGTCAGCACAGCATGATTAAGGGCCTACACGAGCCATAATGGCGCCGCCATTAGTTAAAAATAATTACTCACGTTAGTAGTACCTACTTTTAAACGAAAACTCAGTTTTCAAGTTAGGCATTTATTTAGAAACAATCAATCGGCAAAATATAGAAAGCTGTGTAATATTTATTATTTTTAACTGAGAAATTATTTTTAACTGATGGCGGCGCCACTTAGGCTTGTGAAGTTGTGATCTTAATAGAAGTGTTGAAATAAAACAAGAAACATACAAATGTGTAAATGTTATAATTGTTACAAATCAGTCTTGTTTATAAATTAGAATAGGTACCTAAGGTGCCTGAAGGTACCTTTCGCACCTTTGCTTCTTATAAAACAGTCTTAATCATCATTTGGTTTCTTATGTTACTTTACTACGATTATGATTAAATAAATATAGCGTTTCATTTATTGTAGTGTTCCTATTACGTTTTTTCCAAACATGTTGAAATAAAATTTAAAATAAAGTAACAGACAATATAATTAGTAAACATCGTAACAATAGGTAGGTATAGTGCTTAAGCAAAGTTATACAACAATTTTTACCACATTTTTGGTCATAAAATTTCACTAAAATTATGTAAAGTTTCATGTGCACAATCACCTCTTTATTTGTGTCCATTTCGCTATAATCCTCACTTCTGAAACCTTCATGAAAATCAATTTTGAGTAGGTATGCCAAAAAATATTCATGAAATAGTCGTGACTACATGCCGAATCTCGAAAATAGTCCTTCAAGGATTCCAGAGTTATAAAGGTGTGTTGAGGATTTTTTATATGTATAGTTTACATGGGTTATATGGATTTTAACATACTTATACAGAGTAAACCAGGTCGAAATTTATATCGCTTGGGACGACTATTTCCGGACTATTTTTTGATACCAAGTTTATACTGAAATCCGTAAACGTTTAGTAGAAAACAGGTGAGGATTATACCGAAAAAGCATGTCGCTATAATCCTCACCAAGGTACCCATAACTCTGGAATCGTTGAAGGACTATTTTCGAGATTCGGCATGTAGTCACGACTATTTCATGAATATTTTTTGGCATACCTACTCAAAATTGATTTTCATGAAGGTTTCAAAAGTGAGGATTATAGCGAAATGGACACAAATAAAGAGGTGATTGTGCACATGAAACTTTATATAATTTTAGTGCCATTTTATGACCAAAAATGTGATAAAAATTGTTGTATAACTTTGCTTAAGCACTATACCTACCTATTGTTACGATGTTTACTTATATTGTCTGTTAGTTTATTTTAAATTTTATTTCAACATGTTTGGAAAAAACGTAATAGGAACACTACAATAAATGAAACGCTATATTTATTTAATCATAATCGTAGTAAAGTAACATAAGCAACCAAATGATGATTAAGGGCTCGGGTTACGCGCTCGATCAAATGAAATTCGATACCGCGCCAGTACAAGTTTTATATGTTGCTGTCTCGCTATTGCGAGGCCCCGCGCGCCTCCGGCAGCGTATTATATGTGTGCGTGCGTCGTCATTCATTATTTTACTCTGATCAAGTTATTCAAGCCGTGCGTTTGTTGCGATTTGCGAAGTATTATATTTTATTGTTTCATGAATCATTAACAATATTGTTTTTGTGGTTGTTTTATATATTGGAATAGTAGGAATACGGGCGCGGGCGTAGTGTCGTCGATCTTGTCACTGAACTGAACAGAATACAGATTCTACATAATATATTAAAATAATATACTTACTATACTATCTACATTGGACTCTTCACAAATCACACCACGTCAGCCTGGCCCCGTGCTAAGTACACTAAGGACTTGTGTTACAACTTACAAGTACCAGACATATAATACCGAATATATTATAATTTATACTAGCGACCCGCCCCGGCGTCGCACGGGTATAAAATATATAGCCACTGAAAAAATGATTAAAATCAATGATCTATCCTATGATCTACTTCTTAGCCTATGATCTACTTCTTATCTGTGCCAAATAACATAAAAATTGCTCAGTAATTCGCGAGATAATTTTCCCCCGTTTCAAATAATTTCCAACGTTTTATCCACATACTCCTATTAGTCTTAGCGTGATAAAATATAGCCTATACTCTATAGCCTTCCTCAATAAATAGGCTATCTAACACTGAAAGAATTTTTCAAATCAGACCAGTGTTCCTGAGATTAGCGCGTTCAAGTTAGCCCTTTCAAATAATTTCCCCCGTTTTTTTCCACATTTTCCTCTATTTCTTCGCTCCTATTAGTCTTAGCGTGATAAAATATAGCCTATAGCCTTCCTCGATAAATGGGCTATCTAACACTGAAAGAATCATCAAAATCCGTTGCGTAGTTTTAAAGATTAAAGGGAACAAAGGGACATGAGGGAAAAAAGGGACTTTGTTTTATAATAAGTACCTATAATATTACTTCAGTCGGAATTTCCAGGAATTGCTATTGTATTCTATTGTTGTCGCGATCACCGGTGCTCGCGCGGGGCCTGAAGGATTATTTAAATATAGATTTCCTTTTTATTATACTCAACTTATTTAAGATCCATACTTCCATACTAATTGTAAAAAATTAATAAAAAAGTGTGTCTGTTTGTCTGTCTGTTATTAGCTTATTACCTCTTCACGCCCAAACCGCTGAACCGATTTTGCTGAAATTTGGCATGGAGATACTTTGAGGCGGTCCCGAGTCTTTGTCCTTTGACATATAATACTTTTTATCCCGAAAAAATGCACGGTTTCCGCGCGATAAACTAGTTTTGGCGCAACAGAGTTGCGGGCGTCATCTAGTTTTTACAATATTATTATACACATATTTAATACACATCCATGAGTCATGACTCATGAGTCATGAGTCATGACCCAGGAAAACATTTTGTTCCGTCGGTGGGATTCGAATTTCGAACCAGCGACCCCCGGCTTGAGCTACCATGCGTTCAACCACTGCGCCACAGAGGTCGACGCTTTTATTTAAAAATTATTAAAAGACAGTACGTAACAATAAAGTTTCAAAAACAGAAAAAAGGCTACTCCAAATATTCCTCACATTGTTATCATTCAAAATAATAAAATCGGACAAGTGCGAGTTGGACTCGCCCATAAATGGTTCCGCAATCCACAACAACAATAAGGTTTATTTTTATGAAATTATAAGGTTTTTTTTTTATAGTTTCGGAGAAAAGTGGCTGTGACATACGGACAGACAGACACACAGACATGACGAATCTATTAGGGTTCTGTTTTTTGCCATTTGGCTACGGAAGCCTAAAAATCAAAAGAGTATTATTAATTACTAGCTGTTGCTGTTCAGTGTTAGATAGCCCATTTATCGAGGAAGGCTATAGGCTATATTTTATAACGCTAAAATTAATTGGAGTGAAGAAATAGAGAAAAATGTGGAAAAACGGGGGAAGTTATATGAAATTGCTTATTATCTCTTAAGATAGTAAGATTATCTCTTAAGATAGTAAGATTATCTCTTAAGATAGTAGATCTTAATCTACTGGAGCAATTTTTATGTTATTTGGCAAACATAAAGAATAGACCACTTGAAGGGACATAGGCTATTTTTTGCGGAAAAATGTACGGTTGCGTGAATAATAAAATCGTAGGAAAGTCAATTCTGTACATTGAATATTTTTGTACAAAAAATAATACTTGTGATGTGATCTACTATGATAATGCGAACGAAGTCGCGGGCAACAGCTATATTATAATAAAGTCATAGGAAAGTCAATTCTGTACATTGAATATTTTTGTACAATAAATATTAATACCTACTTGGGATGTGAACTACTATGCTAACGCGGACGAAGTCGCGGGCAACAGCTAGTATGGAATATCTATTTCTTCGCTTCTATTAATCGTAGCGTGATAAAATATAGCCTGTAGCCTTTCTCGACAAATGGACTAACACTGAAATAATTTTTCAAATCGGACCAGTAGTTCCTGAGATTAGCGCGTTCAAACAAACAAACAAACTCTTCCGCTTTATAATAATATTATTTAATTATTAAAGTATTTATATTATTTAATTGAATAAAATTGACATCAGGAAATAATTACTAGAAAATACAAACTAAAATAAAATATACAAACATAGGTATACAAACTTAGAATACAAGTTCACTTTTATATTTTATTTTATTTCAAGACAGAAATTAGCAAGTCTGTTCAGAAGTTCTCGAGTTTTAGCGAGACTAACGAAATTAATTATACATAATATCAATGTATATTGTATAATCATATTATAATATTATGACTATCGCTAATATTCCTAAACGTTATTTACAAAATACAGTATATAAGAAAATAATAATATTACGATTTATGATATTCATAATTATTATTTATTTTAAACTACTGTGTGATACATCATACATCCCACCTTTCGGTATCCATTATTAATTATTATCAAAAGTTTAAGCAATAAAAGCAAGTTGTTCAAGCAATTGTCTTCAAGTATCACATAAAAATTTTCAAAATCAACATTCAACAACAATAACATTCTCTCGATCGCGGATTCTTGGAAATCGACTGTTATCGCGCGCGCGGTCGCATGCGACCGCTTGGAGCTTGAGGGAATATTGTACTTGAATAATGAATGCCTTGAATGAATTATTGTCACGTGCACCGGTTACAACACTCCGCCACCCGGAACGCGCCTCCCGCCCGTTGCCGCGCTCTGTCGTGTGAGCGGATCGGCACGATACCATGTTGGAAATTATAGAGAAATTTCGTTGCGTTTACGAATACCAAAAATGATGAATGAAAATTTATTATATTGCCATTCTTTTGAAGACATTCTGTAACTACACAATATAAGCTGTGTTCCCAGGAAAAATACATTACGATTCGATGAGTTTTTAATATAAAACAAGTGTGCGAAAAGTATGTCGACAATGGCGTAAAAATTTATGAAATGTAATCGCTTATATTTTTTAGTGTGTAAATATTTTGAAGTTAATTTTTGTTCAGGAACCTAGGTAATTACTATTTTAAGCTGAAAAATAACTCAAACATGTTAAATGTTTTCGTATGACAAAATGATTTTGGTATTACGTTTGTATGAGAATTTCGAGGGTAACCCGGCCCCTTAAGACTGTTTTATAAGAAGCAAAGGTGCGAAAGGTACCTTCAGGCACCTTACCTATTCTAATTTATAAAACAAGACTGATTTGTAACAATTATAACATTTACACATTTGTATGTTTCTTGTTTTATTTCAACACTTCTATTAATCCTTCAGGCCCCGCGCGAGCACCGGTGATCGCGACAACAATAGAATACAATAGCAATTCCTGGAAATTCCGACTGAAGTATTAAGATCACAACTTCACAAGCCTAAGTGGCGCCGCCATCAGTTAAAAAATAATTTCTCAGTTAAAAATAATAAATATTACACAGCTTTCTATATTTTGCCGATTGATTGTTTCTAAATAAATGCCTAACTTGAAAACTGAGTTTTCGTTTTAAAGTAGGTACTACTTACGTGAGTAATTATTTTTAACTAATGGCGGCGCCATTATGGCTCGTGTAGGCCCTTAATCATGCTGTGCTGACTCACATCACATCAAATGAAATATTATTAGGTAACATTTCAATATAGGGAGTAGGCAAACAAGCTTACTTTTACATGAACTTACAAGAAGATTACAAATGTCGAATTAGCAACGATAGCTGCTGGTCTATTATTTCTGACATAAACTACAAGCCATCTTAGGATTGCAAGTAAAGAGACTCTTAAATAAACCATCGGAAGGTTCATTCTCGTGTACACCAACGGCAAATGAAGCGTTCATTTGCTTGTCGCACGGAACGGCAACGTCGCGCGATTGTGAAAATCGACAAATTTTGGCGGCTGAAGTGTTTTTCGCTGATAGCGCGAAAACCGTAGAACCTAGGATTTTGATCTATTTGGAGCATAGTTCTCTCATTCTAAGCTACGATTTGAGATATTTTTGACGACTCTTCGTTCAGTAGTTTTCACGCTCCAAATGGGCTTGCTGACGGGACGCGACGTCAGCAAGCCCATTTTCAAAGGCCTGTAACTCGATAACTATTGAAGCTACATTAATATTTTTTTTGGAGCAGAGTGCTCTAAATAGGGCTCTATTGTAGAGTTTTTAATCATAATCCAAATCATTACCGTTTCAGAGATCTGCGTGGGCTTGCTGACGGGACAGGACGCCAGCAAGCCCACCGGTTAATCACGTCTAACTCCTTTCACATTCTAGTTTCGAAGTTGATTTCACGGGAGCAGAGTGCTCCAATTTTGCTCGAAAATTTGAACCACAATACACGATAGTACTCTCAACGGTTCCCGAGATCTAGCTTGGGCGTGCTGACGGGACAGGACGTCAGCAAGCCCACGGTTTTTAGCTCGCAGCGTCGTTCGTATTAATGCTCCAATTTTTTTACTTGACTGTAGAGGTGCTCTATTTTTGCTCTAAATTCTGATATATTGAAAATACACCTAGCTCGATTGGGCTTTCTGGGGGGACGCACACTCATTAATCATACATTAGTTTTTGTCGATTTAGAGGTCAATGATGAGCTTAAATATTTCGATTTTCTAAAAAATCTGTCTCACGTGGACAAATCATACGCGGCATTATTATATTGCGTACTTAAGCAGCGCAAAGCATTGCAATCTGCTCTTAAGAAATTGTTACAATGGACCTGGTATTTCTAGGTGTTTGTTGGAACACGTTTCAAAACGAAAAGCTTCTTTCAGGCGAGAAAATGTCAAAAGTTCAACAAAAGATTTTACCTGTCCTGAGTCCTACCAAAGGTCTGGTAGATCTAAAGACCTTGCAGATCATCGTCGGTCTCCTGACTTCACCAGTTCCGAGCCGAGCTCTCTTGTCTCTTCTCATGCACATGGAAAAGCCTGCATTCCTGAATCGCTGCTCTCTATCGAGACAAGCGTTACGTTTAGCGACGATCTTCGGTGGTGGTTGCAAAGTCATCATCTATCAATTTTCATTCATTGGAGCCCACCGCCGCACTGCTTGGCAACATATGCGTCGGACCTAGCTTGGGGTGCTCAACTCGACCACCTTTCCTTAACGGGGACATGGTCAGCACAAGAAAATTTCATGCATTGCAATCAGAAAGAGCTTCTAGCACTCTTTTTCTTCGAGGTCAGCACCAGAATCTCGCTCGCTCGACAGTTTTTTGGCAGAGCAACAATTAAACAACTAGAACCTATATACGCGAGTCAGGACGAGGATCGCACCAGGTCAGATGCCCATCAGGATACACCCATGATCATTCCCAAATCTGTTAACTTCTTGCACGGAGAAGTTCAGAAAATTCAATGTATCTGTGACCGGTCTATTTGCTTCCGCCGAAGCTCATGTAATGACTAATTGTGTAACTCTCGACTTGAACGATCAAGCAGCTTTATATCACGATGCCTTTTCTCAGGTGTACCCCCTGGCCCCTAGCCAGGGTGTTTTCCCCCACCTTGATACCCAAAGGCCTGGCTTACCTAAATAAGGCGCCAGGAATTTATCTCTTAGTGGTTGCATGCTATGAACGAGTATTTTGGCGAGCAGATCTCAAGTCGAGTGCAACAGCAGCACCGTATACGATTCGCGATCTGGAGAAATGCCTAATCGACATTTCAACGGGGGTCCCTCTTTCAAAGATCAGTAAAGACCCTGGAAGTATAGAAATATGGGGGTGGTCGCAAAATTTTGTAGGCTGAGATGATAACCATATAAAATTATTATTGTTATTGTCATGGCGACGTTCTACTCTCAAAACTTATAAAGTTGCCTAGAATATATGATTATCCTGGTGTCCGTTACACAGATGTGATGCTCACAAGCCGACGGCCACAGTCCTTGCAAAATTTGATAGATATAAACTCTCTTATAACACTATTTTCATACATAAATAGGTAATATCTACAATGTCTGATATGGAGATTTCTGGCCCTTTAAGTTCTCATGTTTTGGTAAAACATGTTAAAATCTATTGCATTGAAAAAGCCTATACAACATATTATATTCAAAACTTTTTGAAGTCTTATACTGTTGATGTAAGTAATTTATTTGCAGCCTCTAGACATACAGATATTTTGCTTTTGTTTTCGTTGGGCAGACGTGTACCTTCATGATCTTACACTTCTTACAGTAGTGATAATCACATTAAAAAAATTGACTAAAACGAACAGTTCTGATTCTAGGCAATCTAGCTGGAAGATTTTAAGCAATCCCAGTGATAAGCAACCTTGCTGTTTATTGGCTTAAATGCTGTAATCTTTTTCTTCATCGCAGGCGTAGCGAGTAGCGAAGCTAGATGTACCAATTTATTAATGAATTTGCGAGGAAAACCATCTACCACCTCTAAAACTGTAATAGCTGGCTGGATCAAAACTAACTTGTCTGAGGCAACTGAACCACCAGGTACCTAACGTCCGCTCAGCTGTGGCTAAAAGTTGGATAGACAATGTATCCATTGATGAAATACTTTTGGGCAGTTATTGGAAATCGGTACAAAAACAAGTCATTTCATCTAATTCTAACGATTTAAGGAATTCTTTTGTTCCTTTAGTTGATTTCATTATGTCCATATCAAAGCTTTTATAAGTTGTATTTTTAATTTGTCAGTCAGTTTTTGGTGTAATAATTGTGTAAGAAAGTGTTTTTGATCACTAGATGTGTCTATTCTATCACATATATATTCATTTATAAATTTCTTGAAGTATTCCTAAAAGGAAATACTATGAATTTTATTTTATATTGTTATATTTTCTTTTCACATTGGCGTCTCACAACATTTTGTCACATTGGCGTCCATCATCACCAGGCGATAACCAACACGTCTCAATTATTATGCTTCAAATAACGGTCAAGTGTTTAATAGCAGCGTTTTACCCTGAAATAAAACGCTTATTAAATACTTACCTTATTTGAAGCATAACTTTTTATTTCTGCCTGGTGTAATTTCGACTCAATGATCATAGTCGAGCGGGAATTCTCCCCCTACCTGCTCGATGATGGCGCCAAGGTTGACAGAGCTACCAACATTCAGGAAAGAAAAGGAGGTAAAATGTACGGAAACGGAAGTGCCTATCTCAATTATTATGCTTCAAATAAGGTAAGTATTTAATAAGCTCGTTTTATTCCAGGGTAAAACGCTGCTATTTTTTTAAGACGTTTTATTTTGCACTTTTAAAATGAATGTTAAATAAATAAATATTATGAAAATAACGCACATTTAAAGCTGTTTATCAAAAATATTTTAAAAATTACAAAAAATCCGGATTATCCGGATTTTTTTATAAATCCGTTTTTTGCAATCCCCAATCATGGATGTATATTAAATATGTGTATCATATGATAAAAATCTTAAATATATGTATAGTATAAAAGTATTAAATATATTTCCGTTGTCTGGTACCCGTAACACAAGTCCTTCAGGTACTTAGCACGGGGCCAGACTGACGTGGTGTGAAGCGTCCATAGATATTATTACGCCATTCGCTAGTATTGCTAATTATAAAACATTTCTCCAAAGTGATTATATACGATAAAATCCAGGAAAGGTTAGATTTTTAAGGTTTTATTGTTTTCTCATACATTTCTTTAAAATATGAAACAATATACTAAAATATAACACTTTCCTTAAGTTTGTCATATACGATTACTTTCCAGAAATGATTCCTTACCAGCAACACTATAAATTGATGCAATAATACAGGGTGTGTTTTTTTTTCCTTCTACCCTCATTAACTTTTTTCTCCCATGGTTTTAGACTTTAGAGATTTTTCGTCATACAAAAAAATGTTCGATTTTTCAAGCCCTTCCATTTGGTATATGTCTCAACGTGCTACATTGGTAGGTACAAAATGCCCCTCCTTCTTTATTTTGAATTAAAATTGACAACTTGATTCTTACTACTACACCTACTTACTTACACCTACTTACACCTACTTACACCTTACTTACACCTACTTAAATTATTGAGAATGTTCAATAATAGCAAGCACTTGTAGCACTTCTTACCAAATAGAGTGGTTTCTGAGTAGAGCTACCTGACTTTAATAATGGCACCAACAAAGACGCTCCTGCTAATGTAATAGGCTACTTGATCTACTTTTTTTCTTCGTGCTTATCGCTTCTTAATCATTCATTTTCACAAAAAAAAACTAATATTTTAATATTTTACACAGTAGAAACCCATAAAAATGTTTATTGAAAAACATGCCTTTTAAATGGCGCCGAAAACACTGTCCACCATAGTGTGACGTCATACGCTTTGTATTTTAAACTCTCTCTAATGAAAATTTATTTATGAGCTAAATGTACGAGTCTAAAAGTGCCCAAAAATTATAAAAGAATTAAATAAGAAATTAGAAATCATTTGTAATGTTTAAAACTTTTTGAGAAAAGTTTTGGCCATTTCATTTCCCATCTACAATAAATAGAGATAATATATAAAACTGATGTTATAAGTGATTTTTTCAAGAAAATATATTTTACAAATCTTTCTAGGCTTATTCTTATTATTTATGTACAGATAAACTTACATATAACGAGCGCGATAAATAAAAGATATTAAATTACTATGAGGATGACGTCACATCCAAATCGGAAGTACCGCAAAAGCGTTTTCGTCAGTACAAATCCTATTTTCATAAAATCATATTTTCAAATCGACTTTATTTATCAATCATAAGCTTTTATTTGATGATAAGGGTGAAATACGGCTTCCTAGGCCAAGTTCTACTAGAAATATGCATTTGTGCAATGTAATTGAATATATGTCAAGTAGCCTATTATGTCTTATTTGTATAGCATAAATGCACCAATGTATTTTTTCATAGAATGATACATAAATTGATATTAACTTACATTTTATCATATTTACATCGGTCACCCCAACTGTAACATGTTTAGTAGCTCTTAGCACAGCTTGAGACAGTAATATTTTATGCCCATTGTGCAGCCTGTCAAATGTACCACCAAGCGCAACATATTCAAAAGTTTTTACAGGCTCTTCATTGGAAACATCAGGGTTGTGACTATCTAAAAGAAATTAAAATAAATTATAATAAGCATGCTATCTATTATAATAATTATTGTATGTATTACAAATTACAATATAATATACATAATATTATGCAACATAATACATTGCTCCCAAAGTGATAATGTGCATAGAAGTTTTCGAATTTTTATATGAATATTTTTATATAAATTTGATATGAAATCTTAAAAATTATAACTCACCTAGATGGGAAATAGGCACTTGTTCTATGTCTTTATTTCCATTTTCTATTAAATTAGCCAAATTATCACCTTTTTTAAATGCATCTGTATCATAGAGTATTAAATCTATAGGATGGTTTGTTTTTATTTTATTGACACTTCCTCTGGGTTTTAAAATGAGCCTTACATCTAGATTACTATAATCTGTAGTCTGTAAAAAACAACAATAAACCATACTTACATATCGCTGGCCCCGGGCAATAAAAGCTTAATATCAAAAATTGTTTTGTTCAGGAGATACAAAATAAGCTAATTTGTTTATAGTGCAGCGTATAGTGGTCCAAAACAAGCGTTTGAAGTGTCATATGAAAGTTAATTTTTTTACTTTAACCATATCAAAATAATTGTAACAGTGTAAAAATTTATTGAAATAATTGAATGAATGTATAAAACAACTAATAAGCGATATTGTTGCAATTGCAACATTGTTTATTGACTTTATAAAAACACCAAACCGCTTGAGATTTACAAGTGTAAGAACATAATACAACCTATTTTTTGCTTTAGATTTTGATCGTACCAGCCGATTACTCCCTTCTTCTGGGGAATCTTACAGCAAAAACTTAGCTGTATCGTATCTTCACCGGTTTTTTTAGTTATGTTTCATAAAGAATTTTCAATTCCATAAAGCTGTTGTCATTTATTATACCCAAAATGTTATTTTAAAAATATGAAATAAATAGGGGTGATAGACTAGTACTCAGAGAAACCAAAAATCAAATAGCATTAAAAAGAGCGTAACTAGCGTTTACCGCTTTGTTGCCCGGGGCCAGCGATATATTTACATCAATTAGACTGAAAAGTTGTCAAGTTTGGTTGTTTCTTTTTTAGGTTGATTTCAAGAAAAGAGAATGAAAACTTACAAAATCATAACCAAGGGGTAAGGGGTTAAAAATTACATTATACCAACATGCCTTCAGCTGATAGTTCTTATACTAGTTTGACAAAATAAAACGGGTAGTAGAAAACTTACCTTAGAATAAATATCAACATTTTGTTTATTCAATACTTTGAGTACACTGTCTGTTCCTTCTTTATAACTTATGTACAAAATTTTCTTAACATGGTTGGATACTTTTGAACAAAACTTATGAGCCTTTGCCGCATTAGAAATTAGAAGTATTCCATTATTAGCCATTGTAACTAAAAGCCAAAATAATCATACGAGTTTGCATAACAGCACAAGTTATTATCCAAAATTGGGCTCGTTCTGTACACACTATTATACACAACAACCTTACCTGCTTTTGAACTGTCGAGGACTGAATGGACTGAATGACCAAAATGACTTATAAAATTATATGAGATAACTACAGAAATAAACAACGTTATCACTGAAATCCAAAAGACATTGTACATTTTAAAATTAATCAGTTTAAAAACATAACCAAAAACGCGTCAAGTGTCAGGTTGTGTCAACTGTCAGGAGAAATGGAAGACAGATCACAGAAATCAGAATGACGTGTACCACAGATTAAGAATTATTTAAGAACTTCACACGTGACATTTGTCACTTGTCACTTGTCAGACATTACGCTATAGGAGCAGGGCTTCATAACATTATCGAATAACAGAAAAAATATCGTTACGTACCGTTATTTTCATAATGGTAGCCAGATAACGTTATTTTTTAACGATATTTAGTAAAATAACGTTATATTTACCGTTATTATTATAACGATATTTTTTCGTTATGTATAAACGAAAAAATATCGTAATGATAATAACGGTAAATATAACGTTATTTTCTGGTATCAGGTATGCGATCGTGCACGGTGCACTAAATCTCACTCGCAGCCCACTTTTTTTGCGAGATTTGTGTGAAAATACAAAGAAAAAATACACCTTATAAGCGTGATTAGTGATTACGTTTAGAAAATTTTCCCGCCTGTCATGACTTTCTTGACGGACTATAACGTTATCAAAGAACATATATTTACCGTTATCAATCCTATATAACGTTATAACATTAATCGTTATTTATATCAGGGCTTCATAACGTTATCGAATAACAGAAAAAATATCGTTACGTACCGTTATTTTCATAATGATAGCCAGATAACGTTATTTTTTTAACGATATCTAGTAAAATAACGTTATATTTACCGTTATTATTATAACGTTATTTTTTCGTTATGGCATAACAATAAAATAACGTTATAATAATAACGGTAAATATAACGTTATTTTCTGGTATCAGATATGCGATCGTGCACGGTGCACCAAATCTCACTCATATTTAAAATGTAATAAGCGTTCTCTGTAAAAATACAAAGAAAAAAATACACCTTAAAAGCGTGATTACGTTTAGAAAATTTTCCCGCCTGTCATGACTTTCTTGACGGACTATAACGTTATCAAAGAACATATATTTACCGTTATAAATCCTATATAACGTTATAACATTTACCGTTATTAAATACATTTATAACGTTATTTCTAGTATCGGTTAAATTTTCATAACGTTATCTATGCCCTTGAAGCAATAACGTTATGAAAAAATAACGTTATTTGAAGCCCTGATTTATATCAATTTTTAACGTTATTTTTAATATCGGGTAAGTTTTCATAACGTTATCTATGCCCCTGAAGCAGTAACGTTATGAAAAAATAACGTTATTTGAAGCCCTGTATAGGAGTGGTCCCCAACCTTTTTTCATGCGGGCCATAAGCATGTTTTAGTCTTGTGTCGCGGGCCGCAACAAAAATTTTTTTGGGTTAAAAAATAATACTATTCAAAATTAACGATTTAAAAGTAGAAAAATTTAACGACTATCACTTTTAAGTGCATGCCATTAAAAAATGTAAAAAAAATCTTGGCATTTGTCAATGTCACTGGCATTGACATATTTTTTAAAATTTTGTTGTATTAAATTAATTTAAAATCATAAATAATATTATTATAAATCCACCTGGGTTTTCTGAAATCTGAAATAATAAGTACTCAATAGGCGGCAGCACTGAGACGTCATGTCCACCTGTCAAAAGTGTCATAAATCTAAACACGTATTTTCTATCTATAAATAATAATATATTATACTTATTACTTACACTACTTAGTATCGAAATGCCACAAAGTTGTGCAGTTCCTACGTGCTCTACGAAAACGGGAGGTCATAAGTTTCCTAAGGATGAAATACGTTTAAAACAATGGCTTGTGGCTATTCGTAGAGAACATTATACGCCTTCGTATTATAGTCGTGTATGTAAAGATCACTTCAATAAAGATGATTACGAACTACCTAAAGAGTCATACTTAATAAAACGTAAGTATTGCAGTGTCCTATGATTAAATTAAGTCTCTATCTGATCGTGTATCTTGACATCACCTAAGTTCTACATAACATTAAACTCTCAGTAGTCGTTACATTTAAATTACATTTTATTTGTCACATAAGCGTGTTTAATAAAGTCTGATACCGTCATATAATTCACTTTATCCCATAAAGCCCCGTAAGGCCCATATGGGCCGCGATGACAAAAGATATCCAGGAATTGGCAATCGACGGATTAAACAACCATACTCATTTAATATTTCAGCTAGGCTAGCATTAAAAAAAGATGCAGTGCCAAGTAGGTTTCCATGGAATGAAGACAAGAAAAGAAAAGAACGACAACTGCGTGGTGTGGATAGCGACACCGGAAAGCAAGAAAATATAGAGAAAACAAATATATATACACCTATTAATACAAATGATATCATTTGTGGAATGCTAGCTTTCGACTGTGAAGGAAATGATCAGCAAAAAATGGTAAAAAAATTGCAAAGACAACAAGGTATGTTTACAGCAATAATAATAATAATAATAATAATTTTTATTATCAGACTACATTTGGCCCAATTGTTAGTACCACTATATTCTTAAGAATTAGAGTTAGTATTCATAATTAAATTTAAGTTTATTTTAAACAAAATATTTGCTAACGTTACTTTATCAACTATTTTATCAATCCATGTGACACTGCGCCACAGCGATTTATATAAAGACAGTCCAGCCGTTCAGCAAACATGTTCAGTATGCTGTTGGTACTGCCCCTCACCCGACGCACCAGGGATGCGCATCTTTTTCACATAGTCACATAAAAGCAGTCTACACGTGCCTCAGCGAACATCCCTGACGCACTGCATCGCCAAGGCAGCCCCAACAGCACCCTGAACGTGTTATTGAATTGCACACGAAGAGCTCTATACGATTTCTGGGTGTAACTGGCCCATAGGCTACACATAGAAGTTGAGTACAATGACGCTGTTAAAGATTTCTTAGAAATTAGTAACAAAAATCATCTATCTTGATTGTCATAGCACTGGTGATTTATTAAAGGAAAATTTGTCAGAGATAGTTTCATTAATAATAAATAATGCTTGTCTAATATGATATCAAAATTTTTTGCAGATAAAAGTTGTGAAGTAAATACTTCAACTACCACTGATAAGATGGATACTCTTGACCAGAACTCACCAAAAAACCAAGGATATTATGAGATAACTGCAATAAAAATAGAGAAAGAAGAAAATCCATCAGGTGTGACATTTTCAGTATTTACTTTTCTATTTACTTCCTCTATGACGTCTTTAATTACAAATTCCAATTTTGATCACGCCAGATTTATATTCGGGGCTGATTGTAAACTTAAACATGTGCAATTTTTGTAGTCCTTAACATTGCACTTTTTACTTTCGTTTATTTTAAGGCTGTTAACACAATATTATGCCACTGTACTAGTCCTCCTTGCATTTTTATGGCACCTAAGGCCACGTTCACACCAAACCGACTGCGAGCCGCCGAATATGAGCGAACGACTCGCAGTTTATTGTATTTCCATACATATTCACTTTTTCGTTCACACCAAACCGACAATACGCCATTACGCTAGGCGTAGGCGCGGACATACGATACCGTATATTTTTACGTTCACACTGGGGGCTGGGGCTCACAGTGAGCCTGTTCACATTCGGCGGCTCAGTCGGTTTGGTGTGAACACGGCCTAAATGTACATACCACGGCAGCAGTTTCTCTGTAATAATGTGTTTAAACAGTCAGTCTTAAGATAAACTGAGTAAACAATACAAAAACAAGAAGAATGCTGCCGCCGCGGTGTCGTGCGAAAGCTCCCAATATTTTGTATTTTCTCAGATAACAATGAACACGATTCATTACATCCACCCAAACCTAGAATAGAAATTGAAGTAGAAGTGGATCCTCAAAATCTTGGAATTGTCAAGTATCAAGAATATGAAACATCAGTTAGTAAGTACCTTGATAACTTATTAAAGTTAAAAATTTTACTAAACTACAAATTGTAATTCCACTTGCTTACCATTGGATGATATTTTTGCTCGTTTTCCTGATATGCAACGGCCAATAATAATTGCTCGCCGCGCCAAGCGTTGACCAATAACATCGCGTTAAGTTTCCTAATCTAAGTCAAACTGGAATCGCGAATTACGATCCTTAATAAGGGAGTCATTGACCAGACTAAGGCTGCGTTTCCACCAGAGAATGTTGCGAGGAATGTGTATTAAGATCCAATAGCATCGCCGCGCTGAGCGAGGTCACGGCAAGCTCACGTCAATGAAGCGATTCTTTTGGTTCTCAAAAACACATTCCTCGCAAAAACACATTCCTCGCAATACATCTCGGAATATATAACACTAAAGGAAAGGGCATAGCAAATAGGTTTCATAGAAACTGGTGTCGCCAAACTCACACAGTAACATTTTACGCACACAAAAAAATAACCAATCACAAAGAGATTTCTTTTTTAAATACAATGTCGTAAAAACAACCGTAACCCTTTTAAATAAGGAAGAATTTAAATTTAGCAATACCGGCTCTGACTACCGAGTTAAGTTATTCAACGCTAGATGGCGCTTGACAGCTAAATACGATAAGACTTGAAGTTGTACGCAATTTTACACCTTACGTCAACTAATGTAAAGTTTAAATTCGTACTCGCGCACTTCCTTTTGCGTGCGAGTTAAGTTATGTCCAGCTGGACATAACTATGGCACGCGGGCCAGTCCCACATGCCCTTTCCTCTAGTGATAACACTACTATATTCCGTGTCTCTGGTGAAAACGCAGCCTATATGGGGAGTCATTTTAGTATGTTAATTATCTTTTTTTTTACACGGGCAAAAGGCCTACCACACATTCCCACCACTGCAACTCCTGTGTCAAATGTTAATTATCTCCTAACTAGTCCAAACAATGTTCTTAAGTCAAAGTTTCTGCTTTCAAATTCACAAACTATTCTTTGATTAGGGCTTAGGCCATAGGCCGTTACCCGTACTAGCGGTTGACGTACTACATACTAGCCGTTGGTGAGCATATTTAGGGCACAGCGGGCGCGTAGCGAATACGTTGCAAACTCGTGGCGGATACACAACGTTTTTGTCGCGTGTTTATAGCGAGTTAACAAAGCACAAAACGCTGCCATCGCGGGTTCGTCGTTAGCCCGCGACGCAGTATGACGCGTGATAAGGCCCTATTCCATTAAAATATATTTGCTTCAGAAATCGAGCCACAGAGTCCCAGAAAAGAGGATGCCACCACGCCGCCAGCCGACAGTCAGGGCGACGAGACACAAAAGACGAAATGTACACTCTGCGATCGTGACTTTGAAAGTGATGGACAATTGAGAACTCATCAGACCAAGTGCGCAGCGTCGTTTATGTGTAAACTGTGTTTGAGACATTTCGATACCCTGAGCCATCTGACGATGCATATTCTGACGGCGAAGTCGCATATACCAGTGTCGTCTACACCGAAGCCGCCGGCCTAATTGTCGTAGACCGCTTCTGCTGGTTAAATGTAAAATGTCAATGACGAATGACGATGTGCGACCATCGATACTAGTTTCTCTAGCGATGTCGGCACTCGGCGATCTTATAACGACAAAATTCTATGTAGCCTTTCAACGATGAGAAGCAACTAAATGTTGCGTAATGAATGGCTTCGACACACGTTCGATTAACCACGGACATCGCTATGCAGGACGGACATCGACATGCAACTTGCACGTCACTCATTGCGCGCCAAATGTTGCCTAGATAACAGGCTTTAACTGCCGCACTCACAGACGAATATTTATTACCTAACTATAATTAAAAGAAAATTAAAGATTTTAACATAAGCCCCATACATTTTGTGTCAAACTCTTTATTAATCCTTCGATCGTGGAAAAACGAGACACAATAGCCTTTCAATTGTTATCGCGGCCCACGGCCTTACGGGAGTTGAAAGTTTAATCATCATTAGGCTCCACTCACACTAGCCCGGAGTCGAAGCGTCGCGTCGACGCGCGTCAAATTTTTGCACGTGCGCTATAGCATAATGTCATACCAAAATTTTTTCTATTGTTTGAATATGCTGTACTTGTCATGTCAAAAAAACTTGACGAGTCGCGACGCTTCGTGCGCCTGTGTGAGTTAAGCTTTAAATGTCTGAGTGCGTCCGTAAAACAACTCCTTAAAAAGCACTTACTAATTTTATATTTATTTTAATAATAGTTACTTGTCAAGATGTAGAAATAAAATGAAGTAAATTGAAACATTTTAATAAAACTTATTTGTGTATAATAGTAACTATGTCAGTTTTCATAATTTATAGTTTTTATAAAAACTAAACTTGTACAGATTTTATAAATGCCAGAAATATTAAATATAAAAATACATCTATCTATGCTAAAAATATTACGAAATTGTGGGGATAAGAGAGCGGTGGGCAATATAGTTATCATTAATTTATTTAGACGATAAAGCTCAAAGATTGTAACACAAGTAACACAAAAAGTAAAAAAGTAGGAATGTCTCTTATTTTCTAATGGATAAACTTTGTTTGGTTGTATTATACTTAAGATAAATAAGTTTATAATATTATAAACCATACCTAAATTAAAAGCCATACACAACTTATTAATATTATGTATTATTTCTTATATTATTAACATATCAACCCTTCTAATAAAATGATCTGCACAACGCACCGTGTAGTTCGTCGTGCAGAAAAACAGATGGATTGGAGACAGCGATAATAATGACTTTCAAATTTTGTTATTCTCGCTAAAACTCCAGAACGGCTGAACCTATTTGGCTAATTTTAGTCTTGAAATATGGAAGTACAGGCAGGTTTTATATTAGCAAGTGAAACGAACTTAACCGGGTCATCTAGTACATAATAAATATGCTAATATTATATCAGTTGGTGTATCACTAATCACTACTTAAATGCTAAAACCTTATCAACAACTTAATAAAAAAAAACGTTCCATGCATATATTTTAGATGGAAAGCGACTACTTGACTAGGTAAAATTTTTTGTATTACTTAGCTTAGAAGACGAATAAATATTTTGGTTCAATAAAGGCATATCTCCACGTTGGACCATATTTATACATAATCTTATATATAAAATTCTCGTGTTACAATGTTAGTCCACGAACTCGTCCGAAACGGCTTTACTGATTTTTACCAAATTTTATATGCATATTCAGTAGGTCTGAGAATATATATAGTCTGTATATGTGAATATATAGGTCTGATAAGTGCATTTGTTGAATAAATAATAGTAAATTATTACAACCTGAGACTGACGGCGACCATTGTTTGTGCGACGGGATAGCGATCGACGTTGCCATGGTGACATACTTATTTAGTCACTTCTATAAAATAATATGGCAATCTCAATGTGGCAAACATTGAGATAATATACACTTTTATCTATATTATTTAAGGCAAATATATTATTTATGGCAAAGCAACGTTTGTCGGGACAGCTAGTAACCTCTATAATTTTAATAAGCATTTTAATTTCAAGCCCACCGACAAAATAGTGCAATGTCGTCGCATGAGTTTTTTTTTTCTTTTAAATGGCTAATTTTGAGGAACGTTAGATACTATTTTAACGCTAAAAATGTTGGTTGAGGCTGGTTGAGGCCCACGACGCGACGCCAAGACCATATAGACCATATTATAGTGTTTGTGGCCCATAGGTATTAAGAAAAGGTTGAGTACCACAGCTCTGCGATTGCAAACTGTGTGCACAATCGCCTGTATTGGTCCAAAATGGAGAGGCCACATCAAACACTGGCACACGCAAATAGCTTACAATGAATATCACGAAAACAAGAAGCTTACAAGTTACAAGCATCCATACTTCCATACTAATATTACAAATGCGAAAGTGTGTCTGTCTGTCTGTCTGTCTGTTACCTCTTCACGTCCAAACCGCTTAACCGATTTTGCTGAAAATTGGTATGGAGATACTTTGAGTCCCGGGAAAGGACATAGGCTACTTTTTATCCCGAAAAAATGTACGGTTCCCGCGCGATAAACGAGTTTTGGCGCAACGGAGTTGCGGGCGTTATCTAATAAAGTCATAAATATGGGTGTACCACGGCACGAATGGTCCAGCAAAGCTCAATAGGTCTAGAGAACCGGCGGCTTATTGTTTGGTTGTGAAAAAAAGTTTTCTTTTGTCATTTTCTATGCGATATTGGACGGTTGAACAGATCTGAAAAACGATTGTATGCCCGGTTTCTTAGGTTTATCTTTTTGATAGCGTTGATTGGTTATTATGAAAATATTATGCAAGCAATAACTCTGACCTTTCATGTTGTAAATTTATCTTTTCATTAACAAGGAGAGTTTGTCTTGTATTGACGCGCCCCACTACTTCACTGGTTGCTATATACGGGTAATTTACTGTTAAGACGATATATCGAAAATAAATTATACCGCAAGGGCAATTTTATACTTAATTTGTATATGGCTATAAAGTCGTGAATACGCTGCGGCCAGAAGCTCGCTCGGAAAACATGCGACAAAACGTAATTATAATTTTTAAAAAAATAACTAGCTGAGCATTTAAGCAAAATGCTTCTATACGATTTTGAGTTGCAAAGGTGTCTATTAGACTAATTTCCTACAATACATATATTTTCGTTTGAAAATAATCTTCAAATTTCGTATTTTTATGAGGTCATTTCGAAAATTAAATGTATCGAGGCAAAATACATTAATCGTGTTTCTAGTTCTTCTCAAACCTAGATAAGGCTATGAAGATATGTAATTATATCTCATTACCAGATTTGTAACATTTCTGAGGGTCCTATAGTATTACGTCAAAAAGGACAGTTTTTTCAATATAGCGCCTTAATACGCGCGAAGGGACGCGACATTTTAAATTGGATTGGCTCTACAACAATTTGACCTTAAAATGTTCAATATAAACACTGACGTCACATATTCTAGTGCATCTCCTTGAGTCTGATGGCGGAGTCGTCCCCTGAAATGCGGGTGTCCTCAGTGGCGGCGCTAGACCGCGTCGCCCACTTCACCGCGCTCGACTCCGCCGCCTGCACGCCGCGGATGCTGCGCCATCTGTAATTGGAAGTAAATTAGAGTTAGTAAAGGCCCCATATAGCTTAAAGGACCTTGTTACTTGGGTATCAGACAGAGAGGTCACGCGGTCGAGCGTTCAAGTAGTCAGTTTTGCGTTCTTTGTGTTGTATTACGTTACATAGATATACTCACACACTTGGCGTTGTGCGCATCAGAATTGCTCCTGTCTGACTGACCGCTCGAACGTAGAATGCGAACGCAGAACGCTTGAACGCGTGACGGTTCTCTGATAAGTCCATTAGATCACTTGCGAAAAATCGGACCAGTAATTCTTTAAATTAGCGCGTTCAAGTTAGCCCTTTCAAATAATTTCCCCCGTTTTTTCCACATTTTCCTCTATTATTCGCTCCTATTAGTCTTAGCGTGATAAAACATAGTCTTTCTCGATAAATGGGCTATCTAACACTGAAAGAATCATCAAAATCCGGTAGTTTTAAAGATTAAAGTGAACGAAGGGACATGAGGGAAAAAAACGACTTTGTTTTATAATGAGTATAGATAGAAGATATAGAATATATTATAGAATACAATAGCTAAAATAACGTCGTGCTCTTTCATTCTTCCTCTCATCGCTGTTATATCATAAGCATATCGAATGCGATCTATAAGTTGTGCTCATACTATATCATACTTAATCCGAAACGCAGGGAAAAAACTTATAACTTTGAAAATAAATACTAGACTAATACAATAGGGTTAAAAATCGTTGTGGAATGAGTTGAATTTACAAAACAGCCCTATGGAAATTATAATAAACGCTGAAAGTCAGCTGCGACATTGCCCCATTTAATCCAACAAACAATAAGTAGTAAAATATTTCCCACATAATTGAAGCATTTGTCTCACTTTTCTCCAACGCCAGCGACAGGCAATAAATCTTCTTCAATATCAACCACAGTTGATATTGAAGAATTAGCAAAGTCTACGTGTAAAATTACCAGTTTAATACAAACCATTCATCAATAGCCGAGGAAAACAAGACATTTTTTCACAGTCGGGGTTCATTATTGATACGAGGCAATTTATTCTTCATAAATATTATTGACAAGGTCTCGGCCGAATATTCTACCTACCTTACCGAATCGCTCGTAAATATCTCTTTCACGAGAAATTTTCCTGAAGTTTTCCCTCGATAAAGGTTAAGGGTTTCTCCGGTATGATCATAAATCTTTGAAATACTTTAATACTTATTGATATAGCGAGATAAGCAATATTTTATGAAACTTCAGCTAGTTACATCAGGCAGTAGGTATATTGTTTGAAAGCTTGATGAGTTTTCTTGGCTAAAACCTTAAAATCTTTCGAAATAGAAATGAATTTTAAATTTGTGTCTTAAATCTCGAGAACAGCTAAACTGATTTGGGCAATTTTAATCTTGAAATGATCAGGAAGTGCTAGGAATGTTTATATTTGGAGGTAAGTGATACGAAGTCCCCGGTGGACTTCGTATCCATTTTTAAATAAAACTGTAAAGTTACCTCTTAACAACGAGATTCCTGATCTTCTTCTTCCACACAAAGACGAAGAAGATGTACACGCCGAGCACAATGTTGGCGATGTCGGGCACTATCCAGTACCAGTTGTTGCCCCCCACCGCGAACCCCACCACCTCCGCCGTCCAGTTCACACCCATCACCAGGAACAACTTCAGGTAGAGGCTGTACCTGTAAGGGAAACTGGGTTTAAGACAGACTGCCAGTATGTGTAGGGACACACAAATGCTCACCATTTTTTTAAAGATGCAGCAGTAGGAAGAGGGGCGGGTTTCCTGTGTTAGACAGATCCAGGACATCCCTCCGTAAACGGCTGAAGCAAACCGCAGGTGGTATTAAGGTGAACGCAGATTTGGCCGCACCGCACGCACCGCAGTCGCCGCATTCGGAATTCTTTATATGAAGTTATAGGCAAGCTCGCATACCTACCCGCGCCGCAGTCTTCGCAACTTCTACATTCTTTATATGAAGAATTCCGAATGCGGCGATTGCGGTGCGGCCAAATCTGCGTTCACCTTTAGTGGGTAAGCCCGGCGCTTCTCGCAGGAAGTCCCACATACCCCCGGGGTGCTTCAACTTAACTGAGGCACACCCCCAACCCGGGGCAGTGGGCAACCATAAAGGGCTTCCCCTGCGCACCAAAAAAAAAGGAAGACGGGCGGGTGCACGAGGTTCGCTATTGGTCAACGTGTCGTTATTTAAAAAGTTAAATAACGACGATTACGAACGCGTAAATCAGACGCGTCGGTATTGGTAGACAGTAGACTGCGAATAAATACTATTGTCGTGGTTATTGACACTTTCTCTTTCCAATATAGATTTACCGATCTTCAACTTGTGTGCCACATTTAGTTCCTCGCTTCACAGGCGTAATGGGATCTATAACGTTACTTCTGCGATTCTGCGCGAAACCAGCGTTGGTCGCGCGAAGTTGCGAGAATGCACGCGACTTTTTAAGGTCTCAGAATTAGTGTGTGCATTACGCTGTTGAATTTGTTATGTTCAATTTTGGCAAGTTTCGATGCGCTTCGACTGTGCGCTAGTATAATTTGACCCTTATACCTTACCTCTGCTTATCCTTCTTCAGCTTGTCACTGCGCGAGGACTCGGAGCCCTTGAGTATGGCGGTCTCCTGGCGGATGGAGCGGATGCGGTAGGCGGTGACGGCGAACAGCACCACGTTGCTAATCACCAGCAAGAACACCGGAACGTAGAAGTACAGCATCTCGCTTACCCAGTCTGAAACGTAGATATTATATTACCTATATAGTTGATGCATAGCCGAAAATTGTAAAAGTCCTGGAAAAGAAAGGTATCTTATATCTTTTCCAAGGACTCGACGACAGTAATCCTGTAACAGTGTATATAGCCCATAAACATTCGACCTCGGAATAATTTGCAAAGAGCAGAAAATTTGTAGAGATGTTAAATACACCATTAAAAATAAAACCTCAAAAGTCCCCGGCGATCCTCCTTGTGCAAAAAAAATTCAAGGTCAAATGTACGATAATGAGGTTTTCCCGTTTTTTTCTCAAACGGTACAATTTATCATAAAAATACATATAAGTACACAAATGAAAAACAATATTACGTGCAATTTTTCCACTATATTTATTAATTACAATTTAAACACGACCGAATGTAAGTAATGAATATAGTGGAGAAAGTGCACGTAATATTGTTTCATTTTGTGTATAAAATGAATTTCCACCAAGAACCGACAGTGCAATCAATTACATACAGGGTGCAATTAAACCTTCCTGCCAAATTTTGATATATTGATCCTTGATAAAAATAAAAATACACGTATTTTTTCTTTTATAATCACTCAGTACTAAAATGTTGAGAAATAGCCTCCGAAAGTTATCCTAAAGAACACTACAATTAATGGACACTACGCGTCGCCCGCGCGTGACGTGCCCCCGCGCGCGCGCCTCGCCCCGCGTCACCCCCGATCATACCCACCGCCGCGAGTGAGCATTCTGCAACGATTTTAAATGGGATAAAATATGTCATTAACAAAAAATAACACCCAATTTTTTTGATTAAATGGATTCTCCTAATGATACCTAAGCCCTGGAAAAAATTTGGCAGGAAGGTTTAATTGCACCCTGTATATAAAAATAGGCAGCACAACATAGAATTTTTTTACAAAAGATATCATAACACTTTTTTTCGTACGACCTTATAAATAGCGAGCTTAAAGTTTGGGAAAATCTATGTACTTATATTTTAAAGCCAATTAATTTGTGGAACTAGGTACTGGTTTAGAATTGAAAAATTATTTTTGTGTTGGATAATCTTATACCGAGGAAGGCTTTAGGCCTTTAACATCACACTGCGACCACTAGGAGGGAAGAAACAAAATATGAAGATGGGAAAAAAAACAGGGAATATTTTTTGAAAGGTTTTATCTCACGAACTGCTGAAGCAATTTTTATTTTATTTGGCACAGATATAAAGTAGACCACGAAAAAGAACATAGGCTATTTTGTTTTTCGGAAAAATGAACGGAAGCAGAACTTTCAGTACTACAGCATACGAGGGTTGTTAGAAATTTTCCCAAACATTAAGCCCGCTATTTAGAAGGAATAGTAAGTCGTATGAAAAAGTGTCTGAATATTTTTTGTACATAAATCTATGATCTACAATCTTGTGCTACCGATTTTTATGATAAAATGTACCGTTTGAAAAAGAAGCGGGAAAACCTCATTTTCATACCTTTGACCTTTAATTAAATTTTTAGCACAAGGATGATAGCCGATGACTTTTGAGGTTTTATTTATAATGGTGTATTTTACGTCTTTTCAGCTCTATGCAAATTATTCCGAGGTTACGATATTTTTGCGTCTAATTAGATCGGGCCAATAGTGTGTATTGTGTGTATATAGTGTACGCGCGATTTACTCATTTCGTCGCAACAAAGTTTGTGATGCATTCCACTGGGTAAGGAAAGTCTAGTGGGTAACAAAGTGTAGTAAAAGTTAGCAGGATAGGGAGAGGACGTAGAGCGTTTTCACACCTTCCTGTAACTGTGTAGACATAAATACAAACAATACAAAATATATGGACACGTTTATACATATTCTTAGCTCAATAACATTTCCAGCTAGCTAGCTAGCTGAAAATATTACAAGTTTGTTACTCACCTCAGACATAGATCAAGATAGATACCGCATGTGTATCAAGTCTGTTCTTTAGTCTGCTATCGGAATCGGACGTCAAACGGAATTTTAAAAATGCCTAAATGCCTAAAAGTGCCGTATTGAGCTGTATAAATTCAAATAGAAACGTTGGCTTTGATAATGGACACGTTTCTAATTATCGGTACGTCACAGTGATAGAAAAAAAAGTGACACGCTCATTTTCATACAAATGGAGCGACATGCGGTATCTATCTTGATCTATGTCTGTGTTACTCACCGATAAACCAACACCGTCGATGTCCGAAGCCCGGTGTGATGATGTTATCCGGTATATCCTCATGGAACTGCATCACGGCGGTGATGGTGGTGAGGATCAGAGGCACCCCCCACGCATAGATCCCATAGTACAGGAAATGGCGGATGTCCTTCTTCCGGTTACTGCTGCCGCGGTAGCCGCTGAAATGTTAAACAATATGCCACTGTCTTTTAGAGCCAGTCCACACGGTACGTCGTCCCAACGCAAATATTTTGACGCATACCCGGCCACACGGGGGCTGTGTCATCGCAGCGTTATTACGAAGCAGTCTTAAGGCCGTCCCCCGAGCAAACGACCTTGGCTATACATTTGCCGCGTTGCCGAGATCGCACCAATACCCTATTTTTTTACTTATCTCAGTTCAAAATTGACCTAAAAAAATTAAAACGGGGAATATGTAGTTTTTGATATTGTCGATCTATTGGCGTGTGTTTTAACTAAAAGTAATTTGTAAATACTAAGGAGATGCTGAATATATGCTTGAATTTTAATAAATTGGCTTTACTTTGGAAGCTGATATCATGAGTATAATAAACGAAAATAGAAAATTTAAAACGTGGTAAGGATTGTTGAGATACTGAAGATTATTGCTGTATTATTATTATAACTCTGTAGCTTTCAAATTATGAGTTTATAAGGCTCTTAATACGGTAAATTACGGAACCTCCGTAGGGAAGGCCCTTAACATTAACACCCCCTTCCGCTTCGTCTCGGGGGCTGCTGTCCGTCATGCGCGCCGTGTGAACACTTTGGTTATTTGTATGTAAAACAACGCAACAGCAGCGCTGCGTCGACGCAACGCACCGTGTGGACTGGCTCTCACTCTCAGGTCTAGATTACACGTACCGAGTAGAATGGCGAGACAGTGCTTTCGGCAGGGCATAATATGTATTTTTTATGAGTATAGGCAACTTTAATTTTGCCGCCTCTATGTACGAACTCTGCCGCAATCCTATGACGCCGTAGGACGCTGCCACCCATAGGCCATGGCCTATTATACTGCCTATGCCCTATACATAAATCCAGTGTCGGTTTGGGAAAGCACCGAGTACCTACTCGGCCGAGTGCACTGTCTCGCACTTTACTCGGTAGGTGTGATCAAGGCATCAGTTGGAACTGGGAAGTGGCAATCTTTCTCTTATTTAGATTATTATCCCTGGTAATCTATCCGTATACCTTACGTATATATTACCTATTAAGGTAATCTATAGGTTTTAAGCAAACTTTTCTCGTGCTCCGTTCCGATTTTGATCGAAATTAAAGGAAAAAAATTAACCAGACGAAATTAATGTGCGAGCTGCGAAGAATTACCGTAAGCTAACTATATAGTACGGTCCCCAATACCAAAAAAGTCAACATCCGTTCAATTCATCTCCGCCATACGAATTATTGGTATGTAAGTACATACCAAAAATTCAGAAAGATATGCCTAACAAGTGTTAGGCATATCTTTCTGAAGACGAAAAGTGCAATAGTCACTTCCTAAGTGTGTGGAGGGGGTATAACATTAGTAACCGACAGGCGACATGACACATCCACAACGGGATGAACGGGAACCAGCTTTACATTGACATGATATTATAAGTTTGAGATCTTTCAATGAATTATATAATTGTTCACTTTCCTTGCACTTATTCCACTTTATATTTTATTAAATAAATTTAATTGAACATGAATTTCCACCAAGAAGTGTTAGTACATTCAATATCATATTATCTTTCAATGAGATTGAATTTACGGATGAAGTAACTGGCAATAAGAGATTGATATTCCCGATCTTTCAGCCACAGCCTATGGGTTCAGCTTGGGCTTTGCAGCTTGTTCTGCCAACATAACGTCAGGTAGTTCGATCTTAGCGCATGCTGTCGAAAGGCTTGCGTGACAGCGGTAACTTATCAAGTTCTTTGATGTTCTGGAACGTTGCTGCTCTTAAGTTGTCTAGGTTATCCATTTCTTTGAGTTCGCGGTCTTGTTTGTATAGATAAGAGTGACAAATCTTTCAGCATTACAAAATCGTTCTTCTGTAAGCTGAGCTAATACCAAAATTTGAAAGAAGTTGATAATGTTGTTAGAAAATCGGCCAGCTTGATTTTTTGTGTGACCCTGACCTGACAACGCAGTGGAAAACCCAGTTAGTGTGTGATAAGCCAGCAATGATTTCCTCTTATCGGTTGTTCGTTTTTTCCAAGTTTCCAAGATCCAAGTTTCTTTGTATATTAGAACTATCATGTTCTTCGTCCGAATATCCATCTGAAGTTAATAGTTCCTGTAGTGTTTTGTGAAGTTTTGATGTTTAAAAGTAATTTATGCTGTAATTTCTTTTGAGCAACTAATGACATTCAGAAACACTTTTGGACCAAGAGCCTGCGACGGCCAGACTTTCCTCCTTTTAGAAAAGCTGAAAGTTTATCTGTTTGTGACCATTAAAGAGGTAAAAACGACCAGCAGCTATGGAGTTTCGGTCGCGGTTCCTTAATGAGGTTTCCAGTTCTGAAGGGCTACCTGACCTTCGAGAAAGAGTAAAGCTCAATTTTTTAGTTTATATTCTTCGCGGTAAGTGGAAGAATCTCGTCTTCCTGTGCCGGACATTTTTGATAGGTGCTTCCCACTGCCAGACACTCTTAACGTCTAATATTTAAGAAACTTTCTCCGATTTCCTATCAAAATAAATTGTTTTTCAAGCTTTAAAACTTGACACAACTTTATAAGTTACCGCCGACACGACAAGCCTGCGCTAAGATCGAATTAAACGCTCATAGAGGCCCACGCTTCCTGAACCCATAGGCTGTGGCTAAAAGATCGAAGATACCAATCTTTTTTTGATTGCCAGATATTTCATCCGTAAAATCAATCTTATTGAAAGAAATGTAATGGCCCTTCTAAAGACTTTTGTTACCAGTGTAATTATTCAGAAGATACAGATCAGGTTAAGGACATTAATAAAATAAAAAAAAATGTTTAAATATTTTTAGTAATTTTATCAGTAAGTTTAGTGCAACACATACCTATAATTAGGGAGCTGGTGAGCATTTAGGTATAATATGATTTGCACAAGTTTCACATCGAGGTAGATTGAAGTTTACGTCATTATGAATTGATTTGGTCCAGTCAATTAAGGTTCTACGTCACTGCGTTTTCGCGTTACAGCCGATTGAAGTTGCTTAAAAAAGGAGATATTATTTGCACTTGTATGCCTCTGGGGTTCATGGTCACAAACAGCTTGGAAACGAAGAAAATCGAAGAGGCAGACATTCAGGGCTCTGCATTATTATGGGGTGGAGTTGTATAGTCCGTGCAATCCACGAAGACGCGCCTCACTACTTTTTGGGTGAACATCTTTAACTTTGATCGTGACGCTTTTTCTTAATTGGTATATTTATTGTAGTCTGAGAGAGTACTGATAGGTACCGACCGTACCGACAACACTCAACATTGGCGAAAGCTTGCACACATATTATACTACAATCAATTTGGAGGAATAGTGGGGCGCGCCTTCGTGGATTGCACGGACTATAAAAATGTTTTAAAAAAAAGTTCTACTAAGTAATTTGCACGTGGTTCTCATTGCGCCCATTCGATTCATTATGACCCCGTGGATATGAAAAAACATTTGGCAGACATTTTGCTCACTGATTTTTAGGTGTATAAATGTTTGAAATTCACGGAATCAAGGGGAAGCGGGTATCCGGTATTGCATGGGATTATTGTCATTCTTTATAGTCTATTGTTATTATTTAGTTTGATATTATTCGCTGAAGTCGCGGTAACGATTCAATTTCTTCTGAAGCTGAAATCTTACTATGGAATCACTGTGGAGAAATTTAATACCTGCGGAAACGTAGTTAACAGGTAGAAGCCGAATATTTCTGACGCGTGTTTAAAATTGAATTTTGTACTTCTAGCTTGGCGCGAGCGTTGGGTTGAAAAAAAAATTAAAATGGTCTGCCTTTGAAATATCAGAGGCCTGAACGTCTGCCTCATCGAGTTTCTTGGTTTTCATGATAAATTCAAACATCAATCCAAGAGGCAGACATGTGCGCATAATATAACATATATAATAAAACGCTGTCGATAGCATGGCAACATGCTGGCAGACTATTTTTCTGTGGTCCTTCTCATTGTTATTAATCGAACAATTTCAATCTGCCAAGTGTGCACTTCATATAGAGTTTTTTAAATCATAAAAAAAGCTTAAAAAATTGAAAACTACAAAAGTCAGAGCCCTGGATGTCTGCCTCTACGAATTTTTGTGTTTACAGGATGACTATGATCATCAGCCCCAGATGCAGACATGTGCATATAATATCACCCACCTTTTTTTTTCAACATTTTTGAAACGCTGTAAATTGACAACGCAGCGCCAGCATGGTGACAGACGATGTTGATGTTTCTTAGGGTATAATTATCACTATTAGTAACGTCTGCCATGTGTGCTGATCATATAGAAATTTTGCTCGCCGGCTCCCTAGCTACTACCTATAACCTATTATTATGTTGATAATAATAATAATAATAATAATAATAATAATAATAATAATAATAATAATAATAATAATAATAATAATAATAATAATAATAATAATAATAATAATAATAATATCTATGATGCTTCACACTACGTCAGTCTGGCCCCGTGGTAAGTACTCATCTGCTCTGTGGTGGTTTGGCCCTGATTTCATCAATCAGACTAAAATACAATTTCCTAGTTTTCCTAATTTACAAAATAATTTATTTTCAGAAACAGTTTTATACACAGACGAACACGTCGAAAATAATACTAACACAAATAATAATATTACACAACCTAATCTAATTTCTAACCTAATTCATAAAACATCATCTTATACTAAATTAATCAGAATTGTAGCTTATATACAAAGATTTATTTTTAATTGCAAAAATAAATTAAGAAAATCATCATATTTAACGTATAAAGAAATACAATCATCTCAAAATGTAATACTAAACATTGCTCAACAGGAAATGTTCCCTGAAGAGTACATTACTCTTAAAGCAAAACAAACTTTACATAAAAAGAATCGCTTAATAAGTCTCTCACCCTTTATAGATTCACAGAATTTAATTCGCGTAGGCGGTCGTTTAGAAAATTCTAATTATGACTACAATGTCAAACACCCTATTTTATTATGCAGTAAACATCACTTAACTAAAATTATATTCGAAAAGGAGCATAAAGCACTTTATCATGGAGGGCCTCAACTATTGTTGGCACATGTACGTCTTAATTACTGGCCTCTAGCAGGTAAAAATCTTGCGAAGCATGTAGTAAGGTCCTGTGTACGTTGCACTCGCTTCAAAGCGCAGCCTGTACAGGTTCCAATGGGTAATTTACCTACTAATAGGACGCATTTAGAGTTTCCCTTTTTAAACACAGGAACCGATTTTGCCGGGCCAGTGCTTATAGCCGACCGTAAAGGTAGAGGTTGTAGGTTAACTAAATCTTATATTTGTGTTTTTGTATGCTTTGCAGTCAGAGCCGTGCACCTGGAGCTAGTGTCCGATTTGACTAAAGAGGCCTTTCTTGCGGCCTTCAGCCGGTTCATTAGCAGAAGGGGCAAACCTCAGCACGTGTACTCCGACAACGGCACAACATTTGTGGGAGCTTTTAACGAGCTTTCACGCTTCATACAGGTTTATTCTAAACAAATAGAGTCTGATCTTGCAAATCAGGACATACAATTTAAATTCATTCCTGCCTATTCCCCACATTTTGGTGGGATATGGGAAGCGGCAGTTAAATCAACAAAACATCTCCTACGTAGAGTCCTAAGTCTTACTCACTTAACATATGAGGAGTTGTCGACATGTCTGATTCAGATAGAGGCTATTTTAAATTCCAGACCGCTAACACCTTTATCATCGGATCCTTCTGATCTTTCTTTTCTTACTCCTTCCCATTTCCTCCTCGGGCGAGCTCAGCGTTCGATAATTCGACCTCAACTCACCGAAGACAACATACATCGCCTCCAACGCTTCGACCGCATCGAAAAGCTGCGTCAACAATTTGGCAGCGCTACTCTAATGAATACATCTCTCTTCTGCAGCAACGCACCAAGTGGCAGACCGGCGGTCAAGACCTCAAGGTTGGAGCAATGGTCCTGGTACGGGACGCCAATCTTCCGCCTCTTCTGTGGCTACTTGGCCGAGTAGTTGCTGTCAAACCAGGGACAGACGGGCGCAGTCGAGTCGCCGACATACGGACGAAGAAGGGCACCATAACCCGTGCCTACAACAACATCGTGCCGCTTCCTCTTCATTGACATGTTCCCGGGGGAATATGTTCCTGCGTCTCATCGGGCCGCGTGGCGCTGGCGGCCAAACCAGTAGCCCCCGCGCGCCTGCCTTCAGCGTGCACCCCCCGCGCGCCTCCCTGCGACACCCGCGGCCAGCGAGGAGCGCGTCGCAGCCGCGCCCTGCCACTTCATCGGACCACCGGCCTAGCGACGCACGCACCGCGGCTATACCTCGTATATCAATTAGTACCTATCAATACAGTCTATTTTTCATCGAAGACGTTTTTTATTTCTGGCGGAGACCACCAGCATCATCCCTGGAGCTTCGCCCCTACAGTATGAAAAATAGGTGTTGGCCGATTCTCAGACCTACTCAATATGCTCACAAAATTTCATGAGAATCGGTCAAGCCGTTTCGGCGGAGTACGCGAACGAACATTGTGACACGAGAATTTTATATATAAGATTACTATCGTTCATGCTTTTTACTCAAAATTCTATTATTATTCTATAGAAAACCAGCCTAGTAGCTTAGCTACCGCTATGGGTTCAGCGCTACCGAGGCTTATTCAAACGGCTGCAGTTCCGTCGTTTATAGCTTTATTGTAATGATTTTAAGTTCATTAGAAAGCTGATAAAAGTAGCTAAATATTTTATAATAACTTATACTTCCATTATTCTAACGGTTACCAAGTTATACACATAAGAAAGAAAAATTTTGTTTTTGAAATTATGTTTTTCCGAAATATTTCTCTTGGTACTTAATTCATATTGATTATATCAGATTTAATATCAGATAATATCAGATTCGGAATAAAATGATGCTTATTTAATAACCTTTCGTTTGACACCCTATTTAAGTAAATCGATTCAGTAGATATTAAATCATCTGCAGAATAGAATAGGCCCGGCGGCCATCTTTGTGACGTCACAGCTACCCCCTCCACACCCTTAGGAAGTGACTACCGCACATTTTTTAATTTATTGAATAAGGGGGCAAACGAGCAAACGGGTCACCTGATGGTAAGCAACTACCGTCGCCCATGGACACTCGCAACATCAGAAGAGCTGCAGGTGCGTTGCCGGCCTTTTAAGAGGGAATAAGCTCTTTTCTTGAAGGTTTGCAGGTCGTATAGGTCCGGAAATACTGCTAGTGACAGTTCGTTCCAGAGTTTTACAGTGCACGGTAGAAAGTTACGCGAAAAAAGCACTGTGGAAGACTGCCACTCATCAAGGTGATGAGGATGGTATGTTTTTTGCGTGGGACGATGGGATCGCACTTTTCGTGTTCAGGAGAATATGCCTAACAAGTACATACCAATAATTCGAATGGCGGAGATGAGTTGAACGAAAATCTTTATTTGAAGACTTTTGTGCAAATGGGTCTCGTACTACTCTGCATCGGGCGAATTGGACAGTTGCACATCCGATCTTGTTCTGTTTTATGTATTTTATCCGTATATATAATATGTATACATAAGTATACAGCATGACTGGTGAGACGTGATCAATACTTAAGGAGAGTACTCAGTACTCGATTCTCATTATAATTATGCTACGAATAATATAAACTAAGGAAGAGTAACTCCATCAAAAAATATGCTCCAAAATACTTGTCAAAAAAGTGTACCTTAGGTACACATTTTAATACATTTGCAATATTTAGGTGGCCTTGAGCGGTATAAAGGCTGACGTTACATGACAATTCGAAAGGAACCAAATTTAAAACGGTATGGGAGTTATGTTTCTTTCGTTTATATTATGGCCCGTATTCACTTTCATTAGTAATAATGGCCCGTATTCACTTTCATTAGTAATAAGTGCAAGTGATTAGTGCAAGTGATTAGTTATTAGGAAAAAGTAAGTGTGGACAGCGACTGTTTAGTGCAAGTGATTAGCCGGCTGCGTAGTAACGTGATTAGTTCTGTATTCACTTTGATTAGTGATTAAGTGCAGGTGACTAGTACAGGTGATGAGTGATTAGTAGAAAGTAATGTGGACAGCGACTGATTAGTGCAAGTGACTAGTCGGCTGCGTAGTAACGTGATTAAAAGCGTGTTCTATTTTTTGCGAGTGCAAGTGCGTGACAGATGAAAACCAATTTTGGTTTCGTTTGACAGCTCGAGATTGTTACTATTATTCCGCTAGGTATATTAACTTTATGGGCCAGACTGACGTGGTGTACCGTGTGAAGCGTCCATAGATATAGTATATCATTATTAAATAATATACCTATTAAAAGTACAAAAGGACACCCTTTCAATTACTTCCATACTAATCCATACTTATTACTTACTAATATACTAATAATAATATAAATGCGAATGTGTGTCTGTCTGTCTGTTACCTCTTCACGTTTATACCTCAGAAGTCAGAACCGATTTTGCTGAAATTTGGCATGGAGATACTTTGAGTCCTGGGAAAGGACATATAAAAATACTTCGTGGTCTTTATAATATATAAAACTCAAAGGTGACTGACTGACATGTTGATCTATCAATGCATAGCCCAAGCCACTGGACCGATCGGGCTGAAATTTGGCATGCAGGTAGATGTTATGACGTAGGCATCCGCTAAGAAAGGATTTTGATCAATTCTACCTCCAAGGGGTGAAAATAGGGGATCAAAGTTTGTATATAACAATACTTCTTAACGCGAGCGAAGCCGCGGGCAAAAGCTCGTTTTTAATAAAACCAATATTAAAAATGAAGGACATGTCAAAATGGCAGTTTTATTTTTGAAACTTGGACGCTCGTGTTGACAGCTACTACTGAATTTACTAAATTAAATTACTAAAGAGCCACTAAACAAGAATTGGACACTACTTGCACTACACACCTGCACTCCACTGCCTCAATTACTAATCACTTGCACTTGCACTAATCAAAGTGAATACAGGCCTTAAGTGCAAGTGATTAGGGCAAGTGATTAGTTATTAGGAAAAAGTAAGTGTGGACAGCGACTGTTTAGTGCAAGTGATTAGCCGGCTGCGTAGTAACGTGATTAGTTCTGTATTCACTTTGATTAGTGATTAAGTGCAGGTGACTAGTGTAGGTGATGAGTGATTAGTAGAAAGTAATGTGGACAGCGACTGATTAGTGCAAGTGACTAGTCGGCTGGGTAGTAACGTGATTAAAAGCGTGTTCTATTTTTTGCGAGTGCAAGTGCGTGACAGATGAAAACCAATTTTGGTTTCGTTTGACAGCTCGAGATTGTTACTATTATTCCGCTAGGTATATTAACTTTATGGGCCAGACTGACGTGGTGTGCCGTGTGAAGCGTCCATAGATATAGTATATCATTATTAAATAATATACCTATTAAAAGTACAAAAGGACACCCTTTCAATTACTTCCATACTAATCCATACTTATTACTTACTAATATACTAATAATATTATAAATGCGAATGTGTGTCTGTCTGTCTGTTACCTCTTCACGTTTATACCTCAGAAGTCAGAACCAATTTTGCTGAAATTTGGCATGGAGATACTTTGAGTCCTGGGAAAGGACATATAAAAATACTTCGTGGTCTTTATATATAAAACTCAAAGGTGACTGACTGACATGTTGATCTATCAACGCACAGCCCAAGCCACTGGACCGATCGGGCTGAAATTTGGCATGCAGGTTTTTGATCATGAGGCATCATCATGAGGCAGAAAGGATTTTGATCAATTCTACCTCCAAGGGGTGAAAATAGGGGATCAAAGTTTGTATATAACAATACTTCTTAACGCGAGCGAAGCCGCGGGCAAAAGCTCGTTTTTAATAAAACCAATATTAAAAATGAAGGACATGTCAAAATGGCAGTTTTATTTTTGAAACTTGGACGCTCGTGTTGACAGCTACTACTGAATTTACTAAATTAAATTACTAAAGAGCCACTAAACAAGAATTGGACACTACTTGCACTACACACCTGCACTCCACTGCCTCAATTACTAGTCACTTGCACTTGCACTAATCAAAGTGAATACAGGCCTTTATTCGTAGTAATTATGTAATAAAATTAGGTACTTAATTTTTGACAAATTGACAGCATGCGCCCCGCGCCGCGCGCTACCCCTCCCGCGCGCGGTGTCCATGCGTTGGGTTACTAATTATTTAACTTTAAGCTACATTTACTCAGTGACCAATTGATATTATTTTTTGTATTATTTTTTTCAACTAATATAAATAGCCAAATATCACGTCCTCGAGTATTGAACGTGTCTCACCAGTCATGCTGTAGTTAAGTAGAGATGGATAAAACAAATTCTATATTCAGATTCAAAACGCAGCAGGAGCAATTTATGTAAATGCCAAAAAGTAAACTTTTGGAATTACCATAGTTATTTCTGCGTCATATTAATGTAACTATGTGTCTATATTTTAAACGACCTCTACATTTTTCTAGCTGTTGCCATCTACCTAGATTTAAATTAGAATCTATGTCATACGTCGAATTTAATTATTATGTAATATTTACATTATTATATCTGTGTCCAAAATATACATATTTACAATCTATTAGGTTCAGGTCACACAAAAACGAGTCAAGACGCGATGTTGCATAAATATGGAAATGTCAAATAGAGCTATGCCGTTTAAAAATTATTTCATTTTATTGCTATCATCAGCCTATAAGCCTTTTATCTCGTCTTGTGAACGACCCTTCTTAATTAAAAAAATAATCTAAATGGAAATAAGCGCGCTCTTGTATTACAACAATAAAACTTTAGCTGCTAATAATTACGGTATATAACTAAATCAATTTTACTTACAGTCTATGTAGTTAAAATTACCAAAAACGGCCCAAAACTCAAAATAAATGTAAAAAAGTAGTCTACGATTATGTTACGAAACCGTAGCGCGTAGAGGCCCTACGCCCTACGTAGCTCGTAGGGCGTAGGGCCTCTACGCGCTACGGGCTACGTCGTAGCAATACAATATTAAATTCAAAACTTATTGAACAACGCTTTTTTCTCAAACCCAAAGATATTATGAGTAGAAAATATTGACATTTGTTTATAATGGTATATTAATAATAAGATAAAACCGACTACAAAATTGTACGTAATTGAGAATTCAAATAGCCTATCTCAAAAACTATTGAACCGATTTTGACATAACTTGCAGTATTTCCTAAATTGAATATTTAATATAACAAAAACTGGTCAATTTTGGAAATGTTACACACATACGAGTCGAATAATTTATAACCTCTTTTTTTAAGTCTGTTAAAAAGGATTTTTAACACAGACGTGTTTTGAGACACTAACAATAAGCAATCTCAAATATCCTTAACCTAGAATATTACAAGAGTATCGTTTTCAATTAATAAAAGTTTAGGGAAGTAACATTATCAATTAAATTATTGTTTTTACCTTTGCATTTGTTGTAAATTTAGCCCTCCCGTCCTGACATCGACAAGCATTACACAAACGGAGAAAATGTTAAAATACTTCATCAAATAAGTACAATAATAACGTTACATAGTACATACTACACTTACAACACAAGCTAACGATATCAACATGCGGGTCTTACATGCCAATCGCTAATTAATTATAATAAGTTAAGGGAATAAATATTTCATTAAAATTTTAAACGAAGTTCTAGTTTAATGTTTCCTTCAAGTTACATAATTTTCAACGTTTAATATTTCCTTCAATTTGCTAAATTTTCGACTTTTCTGCCCATTCCGCACTATACTATACTTAGCACCGCCGTAGAAGGGCACAACGTGGCAGACCATCACATTACAATAATTTATCAAATTACATTACATTAAATTACAATAATTTGTCACTTTGTCCGTCACTGTTTCTATTTAATACCATTCGAATTATTTACATATTTCAGAAAATTCTTTGCTTTCGCGTTTCTACTTTTGTCATGCTAAGTCTGGCCGAAGTTACGCTGCGTAAATTCCGCATGATTACGTCCGCAATGTCAAACGCATACAAAATACGGACGGAATATGTCGTCGGCAATTTAACATACTTTATCTACAACGAATTCAAAACAATAAGTTATATTTAATTAGTCCATTATACTATAAGTAGGCGTAATTAATTTTTATTGCTATCATTTAGTTTGACGTAATAGGACGGAATAAAATTATGCATTACATACAAACAGTCGCGCCAAAATGATAAATTATATTTATGTATTATGTAGAACAATGGGCTTAAAAGGATAAGGCATCCTAATTCCATTAAGCCCGGATTAAGTTATCGGAACCATGAATAAAATATAAAATTTATTATATCTTAACCGTAATATTTCAGTAATTTCAAACTGATTTTAAATTATTGCGTGATAATGTTAATTAACTATAACTTTCATGTTATGATTAACCTTAATTACTTAATATGATTAACCTCTACTTAACAAACCCATAAAGAGTGAATTATAATTAACTTCACCCTTACAAGGCTGTTTTGGCGCATGGCAAAAATAGGGACTGACACCGCCAATATTGTAAAATTTAACTTGAGATATATATTTTGTAGATCTTTTGACTTATTCAGGGTCAAATCTTTTTAAGTATGTCAGAATATCTGCTATTAACATTGCAAGTATACCTACTACTAACTATCAGTGGTACAACTAATATAATATAATAATAATAATAATAATATCTATGGACGCTTCACACCACGTCAGTCTGGCCCCGTAGTAAGTACCTGAAGGACTTGTGTTACGGGTACCAGACAACGTAAATATATTTAATACTTTTTATACTACACATATATTTAAGATTTTTATTATATGATACACATATTTAATACACATCCATAACCCAGGAACTTTTGAAACTTTTTGTTCCGTCGGCGGGATTCGAACCCGCGACCCCCGGCTTGAGCTGCCGACGAGCTCACCACTGAGCCACAGAGGTCGTCAATATATTCTGTGCTATCAGAGAAGTTGATTCATAGGCAGCTGGTGAACCTACGTACTTTGGTACTCTTATGTCAAACCTTCCTATGAATCAATTTTTTCGATGGTACAGTAAGAAACATCTTGGGTAACAGTTTCAAGTTTTATTTTCTGTCACCTTCGCCAAAGCGGAATGTTCGGCTGAAAAACTTTTATCGCGTGTCATCATTACTTTTAAGCCAGTGATGGCCACTGATGTTTGAAATTCTAGGGAGCATTTTTGATAACAGTAGTAGTGTAATCGCTGTGATTAGATAATTCATACATTTCTGTGTAGACGGTTAGAGAGCATTCAGCGGACGGCGTGGGACTAAAATCAGCCAAAGTACTGATTAAGGAAAAATGGAAATGATAACTACAGCTCGACAAGGCTTTAAATGAACGTGGCGAGTAAAGGAACTAACGCTTCTATCATACAAAAACGTAATTTTTGACAGTTCTCCTTTACCAGCAGCGCCCCGTCCACATTCATTTACAGCCTTGCGACGTATGGCTACGGCTAACCAATAATACCCTAATCATACCTAGGTAAATACAAAGGAGTGCAGTAACGATACAATACTGTGAACATCTACATTCCACACCAACATCGACTTGAAAGGGCCTAGAAATAAAAACGAAACAACGAAATAAGTCACGAGAAAGAGCCGAGAAGCGCGACTTTCCCGGTTTCTGAGGTTATTGACAGGAATTAATTAAATTGCCAGCGTTATGGATTGGTTATTATTTTTTTACACTAGCCAGTCAAAAATGCTAATAAATAGAATAGATAACTAGCGCTTTTGGGATTTGACTGGGTAATTATATTTTGCGGCCATTGCATTGACGCACCGCAATAGGACAGAGCAGTGTGGCTTCCTTCTGAGTTGGACATTAAAATGGTTATTGTATGTTTTATTACACACGGTGCTGCTCGCCAGTTTTATGCTGGAACTTGGCTTGACAAACTACCGCGTGTCTAGATAATGGCCAGTTATTATTTCTTTATTAGTACCAGTTTTTATGCAGTTTAATTTAGGAATGCCAAGAATCAATACCAAAAGGTATTATGTCGCAACTATGGCATCTTCTCGACCCTCTCACGTATGTAAAACGTGCTGGAAAATTGCGAACAGCATGCCACAGACGTTCCGATTAACAAAAGTAAAAACCTACGAATTTTGTCTGAAACATGGCATTACTGGCACGGCCGTTCTGAAAATTTATTACAGCACATAAGATTTCGTAACAGTTTATATTGAGGTTATAAAAATAACAAAACTTTTAACATTAACTTCTTAATTAAATTTTACCACACGGAAAAAGAAAATAAAAATCCAAATAATGTTTATTTTGCTCGACCAAAATAAACAAATTAAGGACTTACTTTAAATTTAAATTGTCACAAATCTAATTTCAGACTTGCGGTTTTTAACGTAAATCTAATAATTTTAGATTTGAGGTCCTTGTTTTAGGGTCGGTTCATACATATATAAGATGTGACGTGAGCGAAAGACTAAAAATTGAACTTTATTTACTGCACAAATAATACATACAAATTACGCTTAAAAATCTTTTAATGTGAACTGACTTCGAATTTTCAATTATTAAAAAAAACTGTGAAATATTGTTGCATAATATGTATTTTTACTTAGAGCGATAAAAATAAAAATGTACACGTGAGAAAGTATTGAAAGTGTAATTTGTAGAACATTTTGACACATGAATGTGATAAAGCTTTTTACAGCATACCAAATTATATTTACCTGAAGGTCCGCCATATATCGAAGCACATCACGTTCAGCCAGAAAAAGCTCGTTTGGAATGACAGGTAAATGATCAGCGCTGAAAGAAAAAAATGATGATAAGATTCCTTAACTTTGTCCTTAGTAAAATCGCATGGAGTGACTGTTGATCTCACGTTTTACGCGCGTAACAAAGAAATTGATTTTTTTTTACTTTTTCATTTTTGAATTTAAAATCAATGAATGTTAGTAAAGTTTTTATTAATAATTTTTGCATACGCACGTTCCCTGGTTCCCGTATAATTGTTACGGCAGATGCGGCAGTAGCTACGTCCTTAAACTGCTAAAGTTAGGACGTGGATGACAAAGAAATTCGGCCCTTGACTTATAATGCTAGTAGTACTTAGCTGTTTCTTTCAATAATCCATACTTCCATACTAATATTATAAATGCGAAAGTGTGTCTGTCTGTCTGTCTGCCTATCTGACTGTCTGTCTGTGTGTCTGTTACCTCTTCACGTCCAAACCGCAACCGATTTTGCTGAAATTTGCTATGTAGATACTTTGAGTCCCGAGAAAGGACATAGGATATTTTTTATCCTGGAAAAATGTACGGTTCCCGCGCGATAAACAAATATTGGCGCAACGGAGTTGCGGGCATCATCTAGTGCGTTAATATACGAAAATACATGAAAAAATGTTATCTGCCTCAGTGACTGGACCCCAATGGCCGAGCTATTTTACATAATCATCATAAATCTCTTGCCATGATATTATGCTTGGTGCTTCAGCTAGGGCCCTAACCTGCCTGAACAGAGATGCGACTTTTGCCTAAAGCCTGCTATACACATTGGGCCAACGCATGGAGCCAGCGCTTTAGGCCAACGTGTAGAGGCTTACTAGCCCATAAAAGTAAGGAGTGACATTACGTACTCTACACGTTGGCCCACTGCTCTGGCTCCATGCGTTGGCCCAATGTGTACTGCGGGCTTTATGCTGTATCTACACATGCCGCCGGGTTAGGCTGCGTTTCCACTGAAGCGGAGGAGAGCTTAGCGGTGCCCGAATTGACCAATCGTGCTATTCCAGCGGAATGACAGCGAAGCGGAGCGAAGATTTCTAGCGTGGTGATTGGTCAATTCGGCACCGCTAAGCTCCGCTCCGCTCCGCTCCACTTCAGTGGAAACGCAGCCTTTATACCGGCGGCACGGTCGGCGGCCCGGCCGCCTACCGGCTAACCACACATGCCGCCGGCTTCGGTGGCAAGGCAGGCTGAAAGCCGGCGGCAAAGCCTTCGGATGCGCCATAAACACACCATTGTTATGTTGAACCTGCGTGACGCGGGCGACTGCAGTGTTATATTTTATCGTTCTATCAGCTTTGCCATAAGCATAATATGGAGTATATCTCCATGCATGTAGGTAAAATATAGCACAATCATGCTTGCTACATTATAGCCACCTACATGCTTTCAAAATTCAAAACAACCGATGCCATTCAAATTGACTCTTAATTGGGACTTATATCAACAGTTGTCTTGTATTACAGTGGGGGTCATTAGGCCTGACAAAACACGACTACGCCCGTCATTAGCTATAATGACATTCAAAATTACGAAATAATTCAATTGTGGGAGGGCCACGATGACGTGGGCACCGCTGTTTACAATTTTCACCCAAAAATGTGTCACTCCTAATATGTTCGGTGACGTTATGTTATGTAGATTGATAACACCCTGTAGGATACGGTAATATATTACTTTATGTCGTAGACCTACCTTGTACGGCCCGTATGCTAAATATATGATTTAAGTGTCTATTTTTAACAACTGACGAAAAAAGATAGGTGTTGTTCGTTTTCGTGTGTAATTAATAATTCCTAGGCGTCCTTCCTAATCGAGAAAGAAGCAAAAAATTTATGAAAGTTTTCGAAGCTTAATGCTTTATACTGTTTACTGAGCATTCTGAGCAAGAAAGCCAGACCATCTACATTCTTGATTCTAGACTATCACTGCATCTGTGTTTTGTCCTTGGCGACCATTTTCGTAAAATATCAGATATGGATATAACATGATGTAACTATATCGTCTCTATAAGTCTATAACCATATAATGGTATTTCATTTTCACAACAACGAGAAAGCTGAAACATTTCTTCATTAATCTTCGTTAAGCTTTCGCGAGCTCACTCAAAAGTGCTAACTTTGACTGACCAATTTTTGGTACATAATATTATAGTAAAAGTTAACAAGAAAAAAAATGAATGTAAGCGGAAAGTCCATAGCCGCATCTAATGTAATTTAAAAAAACATTTGACTTACCCGACGCATAACACCCGTGCATGCCAACCCCTAGTGTTGTGGTATGCAGCTTAAGGTATGCCAGCATGATGTATGCCACTATCAGACCGCCCGTGTACGCCATAAGACACAGGCCATGCAGGTTCCTGAGGTCGGGCACAAACGCGTACACCGCGAACGTCGCAATCAGAAATGGTACGGATATGAGCAGGCCTGAAAAAATAGAATCAGTTTATATATTGCAACGTGTCGAGGTGTGATTCATTTTTAAAAAAGCCTTTAAAAATTGGAATCGAGGTGTTGCTATGCATTTTAAGCTATTCAAATTTGGAACACACAACCGTGTTGAGTGACGTATTAAAAATTTGAATGGTTTAAAGCAGTTTCTTATGTAGTAAATATTTAAAGTGTAAGTAATATTTAAAGTGTAGTAAATATTTAAATGTTTAAATTATCTATTTAAAGTGGATAACTTAAACACGCAGCGGTCTGAATTAACCCTTAGTTGTCGTTGATAGGTCTCGGTGTAACTGACCCTCATAAATCTATTTTTAGCCAATACTCCAAATTACGAGTTTATGTTGTTTCAGTGCACTTTTCTAGGTTAAAAAGTATGCTACGTACGTCCTTCCCCGGGACTCAAAGTATCTCCATACCAAATTTCAGCTAAGTAAATCTGTTCAGCAGTTTGGGCGTGAAGAGGTAACAGACAGACAGACACACTTTCACATTTATAATATTGGTATGGAAGTATGGATTGTGCTAATTTCGACATCACAAGTACATAATATGGAATGTATTCCTAAGGGAATACACGTTATATGTTCGGTAAGGCAATAAAGTTTATTTGCGGTTTAACACGTCCAATTAGGTACATAATCTTTGCCTTTTTATTGGTCCTACGAGAGGCAATTATATGGAGCCCTTTATAGGAAATTTTATGGTTAGTAATATGAATCTAATGTTAGATTTAATATCGAGGTTCTACACTACAGCTTTCAACAGTGTGCTGGTCGCTACTATTTGAAGCTCGGTAGCCAACGATAGGTAATAAATTATCTGGCCGTTGTACAGTTTTAGTTTTGGAACACACCTTAATTTAAAGATAGAAGGAAAAATTAATATGTGTCATTTAAATGTAATATCGGAGAAATAGATTCATAGGCAAATGGCGAAAATACGTTTGCACGTCCTGCAGTACAGCCTACATATTTTATAGCTTATGCCCGCTGTACACTCTCACCGAAAGCTCTCGGGCGAGAGTCTCGTGCGAGAGCCCCTTGCCCGAGTGCGATCATGTACATTCTCGCTTAGTTCAATCGCAGTTATGAACTCAGAGAAGATGGACCATTATTTTTTCTAAAAATGGCGAAAACGTATCTACGATCAATGATCACCATTCACCATTGCATCGAAAGATATCATTGTAATCCAAAGATCTATAATAATATTTCATTTTATTTCTCACAGTTAATGACTTACAATGACGTTTATTATTGTTATTTTTCTGTTCTGCACTGTCTAGCGGCGCGACTAGTAGTGAAAAACGCGAGAGTGTACAGTAATGCGCTCGCTTTCCTCGCGAGGCCCTTTGTCTCGGGCGCAAAATACCGACACCGGACCGGGAGGGTCCGAGACAGGTGAGACGAGGCGAGTGCACCCATTTACACTCTCAGACTCGGACCGCCTCGCTGTGTCTCGGCGAGAGTGTACAGCCGACATTAAACTTTGATGGATTTTAGCTCGACAGTCGACAAGCGTCCTTAAGGGGGTGACACACGTGCGAACTTAAAGTACGCGGGTTTTAAGTTCGGGAACTTACTCGGCTCGCGTCGGTGACACATGAGAATCGCTCACACGCGCCGCGAGCCGCGAGCCTGGGTGCATGGTAACCCCCAGGCTCGCGGCTCGCAGCGCGCGGCTCGCGGCTCTATGTTGACACACAGGCGATTAAGATCGTCGAGCCATAAGTCCGCGTACTTACTCGCGTGTCTGTCACCCCCTTTAGACCCGGTCAAATTTGTGGCTTGTGGGTGCGAGGATGTATTCCAGTCAAGGTATCGTAAAATTTATGTGTGTAATTATTCTCTGTCGGTCCGTGACAAGCGTACTCCATTAGCAAAACACGATATCGCCAAATGATACGTGGATCTCTGATTCGGGTACAAAATTCATCATAATTCTGTTTCGTGTGATTATAATATTACATTTTTTTATCGTAATTCACATAAACAAAAAAGTGTATACCAATCTAAAAATATAACAATATTAAAAAGAAAGTTTTATTTTCAATCCTCACTTATTGAGATTTGTAGGTGCTGAGAAATACTCATAATGTTCAATTGCTCCAAAGTTATAACAACAGAAGAATTACATTTTGGATGCGTTCTGATACCAACTTGGAGAGAAATTTTAAGAAAACTGTACATGGCATAATTTTTTTCCGGATGCGAACTACGATGGGGCGATTTTTATACCATAACATTTAAATTACTTTTTGCCTTCACGTCTCCTTACATAAGCCACAGAATACATATTAGTACAATACAGTAGATCGTATGTACTATACAAAACTATATGACGCCTGCAACTCCGTTGCGCCAAAACTTGTATATCGCGCGGGAACCGCACATTTTTCCCTGGTAAAAGCTATTCCACGGGACTCAACATATCTCCATATTCAGCAAAAGCGGTTCAGCAGTTTGGGCGTGACGAGGTAACATACAGACAGACTCACCTTCTCATTCACAATATTTTACATTAGTATGAATATACGCGATTTTTCCACACCTCTTAATTACTATGCTTTGTTATAGCTATAGCTTACCAACAGCATGTCCGATGAACAGCACCTCGTCCTGTTCCTCATCATCATCAGGGTAGCAGACGCCGGCGACAAGCCGCTGCGACCGGCTGTCAGTCATCGTCTCCATGCAGAACCCCGATGCAGGGTACCAGCGGTGAAAGGTGTAGGAGATCTCGTAGAGGGTGCCATTCTGGAAGATAGAAACTGGTGAGACGAGAGTCTTATGATATTTATCTTTGATGACGTATTTTGTTGTGAGTGTGTGAGTGATTTCCCAATAGGTAGCCGGTTATAGGTATAGTACGACAATATTTAAGTAATGGATTTCGTGTTTCTTTGTCATTTTTTTATACATCGTCTATTCTTTTTTACCCGACTGCCAGGAGGGTTATGTGTTTAGCACGTATCTTCTATGTATGTAATATTCTTTATTACCTCGTATCTTCAGAACGGCTAAACGGATTTTCACATTTGAGGTATCGTTAGATTTGTCTTAATAGCCCGAGTGTTCTTAGATATGTGACATTAAGAAAAAACCAAAATGGCGGATGTTTGTCGCCATATTGTGAGGTAAAAAAAAATAATTCTACCAAGCATATCGAGTGGGGTATCAAAATAAAGGATTTTAAACACTGATCCTAAATATGTACATAACTTGCAGTTTTAATATTGAATAGAACGATAAATCTACACTAATATTATAAAGAGGAAAGATTTGATTTTTTGTTTATTTGGCTCCGAAACTACTGAACCGATTTGAAAAATTATTTTACCATTGGAATTCTACATTATTACATTATTTTTGCTGAACATAGGCTGAATTTTATTTTGGAAAAAATAGGGTACCATAAGATATTTGGCGACCATTCTCCGGTTTGGCATTATTTGCCTCATTACAGTAACCATTTTTTTTCTTCGTCGATTTGACTTAGACACATTGAAATATTAAAGAAATGAAAGATACGAACACAATAATAAATGTGGCGTGAAACAGTTAGTTAAAGTTTTTTGGATAATGAGACTTAAAAATTTATGGGTACGGTAATTAGACAAATGTGGTGTTTTACGTAACGATACAACGACACAATTGACAAAAACTAGCTTAGGGCAACGTACGTAGGCCAAATTATGTAACATAAACATAACATACATAATAAAAATCTAATTTAAGCATGATTGAAAAGTAACGATTACGGTAATTAGACAAGTTTGTAACTAAGCTACGGTAATTAGATACCAACGTGCTTTATCGGAGGCACACTAACATTAACGACGTGGGACCGCTGATGGGCCATGGCACACACTAAGGAGAAGCAACCCGTGCACTCGTAATATGTGTAAATCCTGATATTTTTGGATGGGCATCCAAAAACAGCTGGTGTTACGGTAATTAGGACTTTTGATTGGACAAGCGATTATTTCATGATAACTATTTATAGGCTGGGCCTATTGAGTCGATATTTTGCAATGCGATAACCAATGTTTATAGGCGTTTAAAACCATGAATAGATTAAATTAAATAGGTACGTTATAAAAATTACAAGCAAGTTTCGAGATCGAGTTGGCGTGGGGACACGTTACGGTAGTTAGAAAAACATGGTTTTTGAACACGACTTCAATTAATTTAGTCTGAATTACTTAAATTAGAAGCCTGTGTTTAAGTTTGTAGCTAGATACTGATGCTATCTACCGTTTAAAAATATTACATACTTGATTAAGATAATATTAGAGAGTAAACAAGCCCGGGACACGTAAATTTTGCTCTCCTGAGAATGGCCGTTGGGTTCTTCGCACGCAAGGTGTAAAAAATCAACCAGAAAAGTTACTTATTTTACGTACGCTGCCTAAACTATAAAAGATAGAACCATAAAATTCTAAGTTATTGTAGAACTTACAAACATCTACAAAAAAGTATGCGACACACTATACCTATCTATGTTGAGTGAGGCACAATAACCATTTTTTTATTTAAAAATCTTGAAATTTTCTGGACTACATTTAAACGAGTTTATTTTACTCATTCTTTTAATCCTTATCAAAATAAATTATTCCATTACTAAGTACAGTTTATGTAGATATTATATGGTCTTTGAATGAATGAAATTGGACATTTGGTTTTGAAATTATGGCGAAATTAAAATAATATTACGATAGTTGGCGTCACTAAGGCGGGTGCGCGTGCGGGAGGAAGACAATCTGTGCAGGGTGCAGCCTGTGTATAATGACTGCGTCGTCGATGTTAGTGTCTAAACACACTAGCCTGAATTACGCCGGCGTAATTTACGTGCCCGAAATTACGTTCAGCCGCTTACGTCTGATGCGACACAGTATAAATTACGCGAAGTGCCGAAATTTCGCGGCGTAATTTCCGTTGCCGAACGCGCGCGTAAGTGACTATTTAAAATTCTCAGATGTAATGTGTGCGTTAACACTTTGGAGATAAGGTTGGATTTGCTATGTTCGGTTTTGATAATTCCGTCGCGTATAGTGTGTAATGTGTTGCTATACAAAACTTTACCGCCGAATCGCTGCCGAACTTTACGCTCGACTCGGCTCGACGGAAATTCGGCTCACGACGGAATTTCGGCATAGTGTGTCGTCTGTCGCGTTCCGCCCATATTTTGTATGGATTTGAAACGCGGCGTAAAAGCGGCGGAATTTATGTCGGCGTAATTCAGCCTAGTGTGCTTAGACCCTTAGTGTTGGAGTCTGTGAATTGAGCTGGGAACTATTTTTCTGACCGAGTCTTTCCTGGGTATGCTTTCCACGCGGGCGGAGCCGCGGCCGACCGCTAGTAATAAAATAAGAAAAAACCAAAATCCGCCTGCATGGATAAATCCAATATTAATTAAAAATTAACTGACATTACTGAAACAAGATGAAAATTCAATGACAAAGTATTAAAAAAAAAAACAATGATTTGGTACTTAAAACTAGAAACATAACTATACAATATACATTGAAACAGTATATGTAGTACCTATTATAACGTATTGTAGACATATAGTGCGTCAAGAATGTCTAGGAGGCGAAACTTTTTTTTTTAGCAATAGCAACATTTGACATTTGTCCCTTTGTTGTATCGATACTCTATGATATTTACAATCTGAAAACTACATGTTATGGCCCGTATTCACTTTCATTAGTAATAAGTGCAAGTGATTAGGGCAAGTGATTAGTTATTAGGAAAAAGTAAGTGTGGACAGCGACTGTTTAGTGCAAGTGATTAGCCGGCTGCGTAGTAACGTGATTAGTTCTGCATTCACTTTGATTAGTGATTAAGTGCAGGTGACTAGTACAGGTGATGAGTGATTAGTAGAAAGTAAGTGTGGACAGCGACTAATTAGTGCAAGTGACTAGTCGGCTGTGTAGTAACGTGATTAAAAGCGTGTTCTATTTTTTGCGAGTGCAAGTGCGTGACAGATGAAAACCAATTTTGGTTTCGTTTGACAGCTCGAGATTGTTACTATTATTCCCCTAGGTATATTAACTTTATGGGCCAGACTGACGTGGTGTGCCGTGTGAAGCGTCCATAGATATAGTATATCATTATTAAATAATATACCTATTAAAAGTACAAAATGACACCCTTTCAATTACTTCCATACTAATCCATACTTATTACTTACTAATATACTAATAATATTATAAATGCGAATGTGTGTCTGTCTGTCTATTACCTCTTCACGTTTATACCTCAGAAGTCAGAACCGATTTTGCTGAAATTTGGCATGGGGATACTTTGAGTCCTGGGAAAGGACATATAAAAATACTTCATGGTCAAATAGTTTTTAATAAAACCAATATTAAAAATGAAGGACATGTCAAAATGGCAGTTTTATTTTTGAAACTTGGACGCTCGTGTTGACAGCTACTACTGAATTTACTAAATTAAATTACTAAAGAGCCACTAAACAAGAATTGGACACTACTTGCACTACACACCTGCACTCCACTGCCTCAATTACTAGTCACTTGCACTTGCACTAATCAAAGTGAATACAGGCCTCTGTGATTAATATTAATAATTAAAGTGAAAGATGTGTCAGAGTGCTGAAAATTTGAAGATTTTCATTGAAGAAAAATAGTAAAACGCGAAAATATCGCTGAAATTCTCGCGTCCACATTTCCGATTCTGATCGCTCAATCGCCATACTTAGCAGGTATTTAAGCGTTTGTTTTATAAATTCTGTTTGTTAATTTTATTGTATACTTAATGCAATTTTAAGTAGCCTGAGTAAGTATTATGTGGTATAATAAAACAACAATTTTACATATTGATACTTTGACGGTGCTTTTCGTAATTATGTATCTTAGTCTGCTTAGATGTATATAAAATTCTCGTGTCACAGTGTATGTACTTAACTCCTTTAACACTTTGATGCAGCGTAATATAATAATAATTATTACGTTTTATGTTTTCAGGTTGCAGAAAAAGCGTTTGACGAAATAACTGGGAGAATTTATGCTATCATTTCGAAAAAAAACACTGAAAATAAATACAAGAAGTGGGAATTAACCCTTTATTAGGATATTGAAGAGCTGATAATTGAAGATGAAAGTGCCTATTCACTGTGACACCACTGCTGTAACTACATGGACCTAGAAAGTGGCGATGATTCTGTTTCCGACTTCCGACTGTATTGTAGAATATTATTTGGATGATCATATTTTATTAAAATAACAAAACCCTGTTATTCATTTATTTATTTTTTGTATTTTTTAAATAAGTAGTTCCTTAATAAAATAGGAGTGAGGTTCTCTCAGCTCTCACTGGTCATCAAAGTAGCTCTGCAGCTCTCAGGGAGAGGATACTTAAATAACAGGTGTTATAAATTCACAATATAATAATAGCTCCCACACCGGTTTCGGTGACGGTGGCCGGTTTCATTGAAACCAGGCCAGCTACGCAAGAGTAATTTTATAGTACCCAAGTGTGTGCGCAGTACACAAGAGCACTCTCTATTCCTTTACTCTCATAACCCAGAGTGGGACGGCCACGGCAGACCAACGCGACTGGCGAGAGATCAGGCGCAGGACCGACTTTTCACATGCCCATCCGACACATGGATCATCTTACTTGTCAAACAATCAGGTGATCATCCTGCATTGTCCTAACCAAACTTGGAAATAACATGTTTCCAACGCGGGAATCGAACCCACGACCTGCGAGTCAAGAGCCGAGCTCTGAACCACTGGACCACGGAGGCGTTATAATATAATATATGACACTAGTGACTAGCTGATGTCCCGGTGAACTTCGTGTCACTTATAAACCTTCCCTGGACTTCCAGGAATATTTTAAGAAAATTAGCCACATCGGTTTAACCGTTTAATCGAGTTATTGCATTTTTATATATACAAACAAACAAACAAATCTTTATTTCCCTCAAAAAATAATTTTACACGTTAAGTAATATCTTAAACAAAACACTGCGCCCCACACTAGGATTCCCTGTGTCGTGGAGAGCAGTCTCTTCCATCGTGCACGCAGATACCATATTTGTGATAACTAACATAAAGTTACATGAAGTATTTTTAACAGAACCAATAATGTATTTGTAAGTAAACAGACAATATATTTTTTAAAAGTAGGTGATGCTATTATAATATGATACAAAACACACATAATAGCATTACAAGATCATTACCTGAGCCACCGAAACCAGCTACAGTCCGTGTAAGTTAGTGATGAGATGAGTAATATACAAAGATTATAATACTTTACAGAGATTAGATTGTTTCTTGTAATATCGTTAATTAAACACACACTACAACTACATCATAAGTATTTAAAATTTTCTTAACTACATAATATATATAAATCATAATATTTACAACTTGTTTTTAAACTGTATATTTTAATATAAAGTATCAAAATCTTTTATAGTGACTGGATACAGTGTGGCCATAAGAGGCCACACCGGAAACAAGTGGCGACTCTATTAATGTCGTGACATTTGGACGGACTATACACTTTTCTAAGTGTACCTACGATATATTATGGTTATATTAGTACGGTAGTTTTTCAATTTTTTATTAGATTGATTATCGAAATGGTTAGATGACTACAACTATTATTTTTGTTATAAGTTATATTTAATGCGAGCAGAGTGATAACAGTGATAATATTATGTTAATGGCTATTTGTGATTTGCACTGATATTATTGTTATTGTTAAAGATTTGCTAAAGATTAATTCTATTGTTTACGTTTTAAAGACTTTAAAGACTGTCAAGAGTCAAGATTGTTAAATGTGTATTCACTATTCTTAAAAGTTAATTTTATATTATTACATATTTTAATGCTTAAGGCGCTTACTAAAAATCAGCGTTGCGACTGATCGCAACACATGCTGAGTAAGCACCAATTTGGTAGATACGGTTTTCAAATGTTTTATTTCTTCTTATAAATGTATAATCATTCTTACCAAATAAAGTTTCTTTCTTTCTTTCTTTCTTTCTTTCTAACTAAAAAGTCGCAAATAAAATAAATCAAAAAACTCGACTGCAAAAAGTGTTAACTAAAAAGAACGAAACAAGACCTAATTCTGCCGGAGGCATTCAATCCATGTTATTGATACGACTCTTGCTTACGAGTTTCATGCCAGGATAAATAGAAGGTTACATAGGAAAATGTAGAAGAAGAAAGTGGATAATAAAATGCAGTCGGAGGCATAATATTTTATGATTTATGAATTAATGTTAAACTTGGTGCGACATGCCTCCGACTGCATTTTATTATCCACTTTCTTCTTCTACATTTTTCTATGTAACCTTCTATTTATCCTGGCATGAAACTCGTAAGCAAGAGTCGTATCAACATGGATTCGATGCCTCCGGCAGAATTAGGTCTTGTTTCGTTCTTTTTAGTTAACACTTTTTGCAGTCGGGTTTTTTGATTTTTAATTAATTTATTTTATTATACAAAGACGATTTATTAAACCATTAGCTACTGTCTATGTAGAGATCTCTAGAGTCTAGATACCTCACCCCAGACAGTATATTGTTTGATAACTTCTTATCTACAGTACATGTTAAAATTAAATTTGAGCACTCTACTAGGTATAAGTACCTAATTTTCTTTTTGCCCGTAGTTTGCACTAGAAGTCTACCAAGAAAAACTCGAAGACCATTGGTGATGGTAACGTTTAAAAATATTATTCCAGCCACTAGACTGTTTTGCGTAACAGTTAAATAGCCAATCTAATATATCTGCGAAACATTAAAACCGACAGTAATCTTATCTTGAACTAAGTGGCCCATAGTCGAAATAACGTTCGTTTGTAAAAATCCAACCGAGCGATAAAGACGTAAACATTTTATCCATGGACAGTATGTTACTTCAAGCAAGATAAGGTGGCATTGATCTATATTTCAGTGGGACGACGGCCGATACCTCAAATGCTACTCAAAAGGCTCTCAAGAAGCAACGCCCTTAAACTCGTGTTAAAAACGACTACGGTAAAAACCGTAATCGTTTAAAAGTCGTGTTAAAAAGACGGGTTGCACACCGGGAGTGCCGGCAGAAGTGAAAACTTGATTATTAACGTTGTGCATTTTTTTAACCCATTTTTTATAAAAATCGATTATTAAAAAAAATCGATTTCTTTTATTAATCGAAACCCTTACAATCGATTAAATTTTTAACCCATTTTTTATGAAAATCGATTATTAAAAATCGATTTTTTTATTAATCGAAACCCTTACAATCGATTAAATTTTTAACCCATTTTTTATGAAAATCGATTTGAAAAAAATCGATTTTTTTAATTAATCGAAACCCTTACAATCAATTCGAGTTCGAGTTCAAGTTCGTGTTCGAATTCGAGTTCGAATTCGAGTTCGAGTTCGAGTTCGACACAAAACACTTCTCTCCAACCGTCTTACGGTTTTTCCAAGGTTTTTCGATCAGCACGAGAATCTGACGCGAGTTTCACAGTTTTTACCCATCCCACAAAAGTGCTCAACGCCGCTAAAGAAGTTTTCACTTCAAAAACACGATAATTTTTTGGACTATGGTCCTCTGGACGTACTATACGGACTTGCATTGTGTATACTATTGATCCCGAAAGTGGTCCAGGTGGACCCCCAGGGGTCCACGGGAGCCCAATAGGGGTCTACGTTTGCGTGGAAAAAAATGGGGGTCCACGAGTCGTTAAGAGCCCGTCCTCTCTTTTCTACTGCTCTCTTCACACTCACGCCCGTCTTTCATATGCCAGGTGAAAAAGGACGATCGCCAAGTTAGCAGGCAGATAGAGGTTTTCTGTTTTTAAAGGGTTTTTTATATTGAAGTGGTAAAAAGTAATTCCAACATTGTATAGACGACTTTCTCAACAGTACATTGTATTTTTTTCATACCGTTAAGACGTCAATACAATCCATAAAAAAGGTGATATTCTAAACCTTTTACAGCAAAAATCACAAAACTGTCGCGGGTTTGAGTTGGATTATTTAAAGATACTTAAAAAAAATAAAAAATCTAGCTCCAACACTATATTATAATTGAAATGATCTTACATGTTGTACATTAAAACTTATAGAAATACTGTATTTTAACTGTTAAATCACGTCTGTTAAATGAGCGAAATCGGCAAAATTTCGTATACGGACTCTTAACGGGGGTCTATATAAAAATTATGACCCGACTCGACTTCTCCTATGAATATAGGTAGACAATATTATATTAGCAGATTAAATATTACAGAGCGAGGAGATTTAGAAATAAGTAAAAGTGTGGTAATTTTTGTGTTAAATAGCTAGGTACACAACAAGAAACTATTTGCGTTTACTTTTTACCACTCCGAAGTGGAAGGTTATTGGTTCCTTGTATGACTTGGAGGTACTGTTGGATGAATACGCTTTTCAGACCAGCCTTGAAATGGTTTAGCTGTTGGGGGTCCAAAAATGTTTAAAGTGGTCTATGAGAAAAAAAAGTTTGGGAACCTCTGGTGTATACAGTATACTATTAACACATATTTTAGCTACGTAATATTTCAGCCGTATTTAGGTTTAAATATTATTAACAGAGTTTAATTTTAACACAGTGTAAGCAAACACTAAATTTTATTTGTAGGTAATAGTTACAAGTTACAACTCATAGAGATAGATTTATAAAGCTTATTTTATAGATACAAGATAGTACTAGATATGGATATTCTCAGTCTTAAATCTTCTCTAGTTTTGTTTTTTTTACAAATAAAGAATTTATAATTCTACTCTTACAACCGAGGCTAAATACCTGAGACAAAAACAAAATATTTCCTAACATGGTTTAAAATTTATTAAAAGTGAAGTTTTACATGCAATCTAAATATTACATGTACTTAGTTGGAACGTTTTTCATGTTGGTTAGAACATTTTCATTTTGTACCCAAGTGTATAAAAATTACAAGAATATCATATTCATATTTTTATTCTTTATTCATATAATGCAATTTTTGTAACATTTCCTTTATAGTGGAGTTCCCAGAGCGTAAAAATCGTGCAAACCTCCGATTTTTGCAATAGTGGATGAAAATTGAAAAGAAAAAAAGGAATGTGTAGCTGATAACATAAATAATAAAGTTTACCTATTGAAAAGTTGTGCTTTTGATTTTTAAATTATTCTCTAACACTTCAAGTAAAATTTTGAAGAAAATTTGCATATTTCTTTCTTTTAAATATATAGCAAAATAATAAAATATATTATTTTTGTTTTTGATTTGTATCGTTGCTTATATTCCAAAGAAAGAAAATGAGCTGAAAAAATATATAATTTAGTTTTAAAATTAATATTTTTGTATGTAGATGAGCATACCTGCAAATGTGCTTGTTGTGTGCCTCGCCAGGTAAATGGCGTTCCTATTTTTCTTTGGTGTTAAATAGGAAGTTTAAAATTATTTTTTAGGCTTAACAAAGCCTTCTGTTTCATAATGTGTATAACTTTTTAACTCTTACTTTATTAAAGGGGTATGAAGATTTTTGTATGGAGCCTGGCCGACCAACAGTCCGCCATTTGATTTTTTTTTAAATCGCGTTCACGGATATTTTTTTCAAAAATGGATAGCTAACATCAATACAAACAAAAAATAATCTTGGACAAAACCGCGTAAAATGTCACATTTCGAAGATGCTCATATCTCTGTAACACGCCGTCGCGTGTTTGTAGGCGTTTACAGAGTGGCTACTGTTTCATAGACGAGAAATCACTTGGAATAACCATGCATTAGAGTTGCAATATCTAAAATATTTATTTCCAATGGTAACACTTTGGCAGCTTATATCTTCGAAATGTAACACTTTACGCGGTTTTGTCCAAGATTATTTTTTGTTTGTATTGATGTTAGCTATCCATTTTTGAAACAATTATCCGTGAACGCGATTTAAAAAAAAATCAAATGGCGGACTGTTGGTCGGCCAAAATCTTCGTACCCCTTTCTGAAAATTTGTAGCACCCAATTTTTTTTCTGGCTTTAAGTAGGAAGTTTAAATATATTTCAAAGACTAGAAAAAGTCTTTCATTTGTCAATGCATTTAATGTTTTAGCTCTCACTTAAATGAATTCTCAACAAATATTGAAAAATGTTTTCGGTCTATTTTACACATTTTTGGAGAACGTTTAAGTACGTTTTTAAGTACTTAAAAGTCATCATTTCTCTAAAAATTAAATACGCACAACAAGTAAGCTTAACACACTTTTCGTCATAACCCTTAAATCCACCCAAACCCTTTTATTTTGGTTACGACAAGCGTTAATCTCTAAAAACTTTGCGAAAACCTTATAGTTGTATTTAGCTTAGCAAAGCAAACTTTCTTTTTTAAAAATTGTGTATTTGGTTAATTTTCAACGTAAACAATCGGATAAGAGTCATTAAATAACAGGAACAAGAAAAAAAAAATTTTTCTGGACCGGTTTAATATGGTGAAATATTAATTTTTAGTTAAGTAACTAAAAAATTAAAAGCACAAAAAAATTTTTGGTAAACTTTGCAAGTTATAGTGTAAAAAAGAAAATGACACCTCAAAAACAAAAATCCATTCACTATTAAAATTTTCGGAGGTTAAAACCTCTGGCGACTGCACTATTATTTGTCACTTTAATGCTTGCACTATTTGAAGATTCTTCAATAATAATTATTAATTAGTTATTTGCAATCACCATCCAATCAACTATCATGAGCCCATTAACTTTAAAAACACTGTAACTCCCACAGTTTTCATCGGCAAGTTGCTAAAACTGAGTAACCAATTTGTATAACGATATCATGTGTGTACTTTGTAGCTACTGTGCTTATAACATGTGGTAAGTCTCAACTGACGACATCGCAGTTGTTAATACAAACAATTAGTTTCACATAAAACCAAAATGCAACTTCAAACGATGCATCTTTGATCGCCTTTGTTCTACAGATGTTTTGATAATAATTGGCATGAAATTAGGTTGGAGTATTTGTAGGTTTCTAAGTAAAGGCGTGATTGATAATATCCGTGTTGTACGAGATAGCAATTATATACAGGGTGTAACAAAACTAAGTGATAATACTTTAGGGTGTGTATGGGTCACCTATGTAGATTTCGTTATACAGCTACTTTCATAACTAAAGGAGCAAAAATTTTTTGTGATTTTATATATGGGAGAGCCATGCTTCTGCACGAATGGGCCGGCTCGACCGGAGAAATACCACGTTCTCACAGAAAACCGGCGTGAAACAGCGCTTGCGCTGTGTTTCGCCGAATGAGTGAGTTTACCGGAGGCCCAATCCCCTACCCTATTCCCCTCCCTACCCTACCCTATTCCATTCCCTTCCCATCCCTACCCTCCCCTATTACCCTATTCCCTCTTAAAAGGCCGGCAACGCACCTGCAGCTCTTCTGATGCTGCGAGTGTCCATGGGCGACGGAAGTTGCTTTCCATCAGTTGACCCGTTTGCTCGTTTGCCCCCTTATTTCATTAAAAAAAGCGCCCTGCGTCAGGAATTTTCCCATCTAAAGTCTAAAAAAAAGTTACTCTTTCAGCGCTGCCACTTTTACAGTGAACTCTATATAGGGGACCCATACACAACTTAAAGTATTATCACTTAGTTTTGTGCCGCTCTGTATAAATACAAATGAATTTAAAATTTTGTTAGTCTAGTTAAAACTAGAGAACGGCTGAAGCAATTTGGCCAGTCTTAGAATATTCGTGGAAGCCTAGAGAAGGTTTATATTAGGAGAAAGTGGTACGTATAACGAAGTTCACCACTTCTGTATTCTGAGAGTACGACTTATATTATACGCTGTGGCATGTGGCTAAAGATTGCACTAATTTAATAGCACCTATAAACTAACCTTACAAAAATATAGTAGACGGACAGGAATTTATTAAATGGGAACAAGGATAATTTTTTTATCCTTTAGGCACAAAACTTAAATAAAAAAATTTGCCTTGGGCGAAACGAGGTATAATTATATTTTATAAGTTCCAAGGATTAGGCAAAAGTAAACTTTTTGTATGGCGAAGGATTCGTGCTTGAATAGCTTGACCGGCCTCACTTTGTGTTTCGTAGAATCGTATCTTTTTAACCGACTTCCAAAAAACGAGGAGGTTATATGTTCGGCTGTGGATATATATTTTTTTTGTATGTTCAACGATTACTCCGCCGTTTGTGAACCGATTTTCGAAATTTTTGTTTTTATTTGGTCTGGACATAATTGAAGACGTAAATGAATTGGGTAACTAAAAATTTACAAAATGTTCGTTTTTTGCGTAAATGGAAGGCCGGGGCCGAGAAAATGGTTTGAAATAAAAAAGTGTGGATTTTATGTAGTAGTCAGATATATTAGCCAGATGATGAAGTAAAGTTACAAAGTTTGTTCAAATTATGAGGGAAAAAATTAGTACAAATTGTTCTTATATTATACAATGTTAGTTATCTGTTCATCCACTTACGTCATCAAAATTGAAAAACCTTAATATTCTGTGGTCTTTTTTACGAGATTCTGCTATGCAAGTTTACAAACCTAAGCCAACATCAAATAGACCATTACAATGTGCAAACAGTTTGCTCCATTTAACACTGACTCACTAAACGAAATTAGTTTTAGTTTGCTTCACGAAATAAAACAAAGAGCTTGTTATGTTTTAATATTTTGTTAACGTGATTCTATTACGCCGTTTATGTTCATTTTGATGTAAACGAAGGTCTAATTTCACCAACGCCCATGGGCGCCGGCAGAAAAAATTTCCAAGGGGTGCAGATTTTAGTTTTTTTTTTTCTATTCTTTTCTTTTTCGTTTTTACGAACAACGGTGACTATATACGTATTTATATACGTCAGCAGAATACATATTTTAGAGCCGAAACATTACGAACTATCTTTGTACGGCATGGTAATAGGGTTACAGACGGCTTTTTATTTCAATAATTCCTGTTGATCCCGAGATTCCCAAGGGGTGCAAGTGCACCCCCTGGCACCCCCCTGCCGGCGCCCATGCCAACGCCTGTTAGTGTTTACATCACTTTTGATAAATTCAAAATTGTCTTCTCTTCCCTTTCATTCATATGAAAAACGAAACAAGTAACGTGTTACTAATTCGAGCATTAATTTTAACAGTCGTTGGTGAAATTGGGCCGAAGTATGGACTTTGTATGGACGAGTATAAGGGCGCATTTTCATTAGTCGTTAACTCGTGCGGTATACAGCATACGGGGAGTCTATTACAACTGGCGCATTTTGATTGGTCGAGGCATGCGTCTCAGAAATCTCCAGCACCCCGCATGCGAGCCCTATCGACCAGTGAAAATGCGCCCTTATGCTATAATTGTCACGTCACTGGTCAGTGGTCACATATGCATCATCCGCGCAATAACTCGCTAATTTTATGTTTTTTAACCCATGAGTCATGACCCATCAATCCCCAAGCGGCAGCCGGCTACCGCATAACAATTGAAAATCTATTGTGTCTGCGATACCCACGAATGATGGATGTGTTGATAAATTCAATGACGACGTTTGACGAGCTGTACAGCTGTAAACCACGTTGTTGTCTCAGGAGCTGTTGTCGAGAGACATTAACAAGAGTCGTACTGTCTGGAAGGCGTCATTTTGTTCATTTTCGACACGTCATTGTTTATTGGAAAACACATGACAAACATTTTCAACCGTTCTTTATAGAGAATACAGATAACGAAGCAAAAGTGTGACCACGTATGACTCAATTCTTTGTTGAGTAGTACGTACATAGAATTTAATAAAACTTGTTATAATTATCTATCTGCAATAAAAATTGTACTTCCAATCATACTATATTTGCTGTAAATTTAATCCTTATTTAATAAGTGGAAAACCAAAACATTCATTCTTTTTAAAGAGCTGGCTATAGCTTATGCCTCGAACTTCGAAGGTTTAAGGCTGCTCTCGCGAAAAAAGCGTGCAGATGAAACCACTTTTCATCGGCATTAACAGAGAAATTATATCTGAAAAAAATAATTAGTAATCTACATGATATGATACGTAACGTAGTTTTGCCATATTTTTTCTATCGGTATCACATAATATTGAAATAAAAAACCAAATCACCTCCAAATCGTTGAATGAAACCACTTTACTCCTTCATTATTTATCAAAAGAATACTTATATAAAAAATATCTACTGCTTTGCTTTTACATAAGTTGATAACTTGGTTTTTTTACTTTTTTGAAATATGTATTATATTAATTATTAAACCTTAAAAAGGTTTTTTCTCCTATTTCACCCTATCATGGACGCGGCGAGCGTCGTAACCGCCACCGTACAAGGCGCGCTGTTATAAATGTTATTTTAATGTCATTTACGTCGATATTCGCACTGACAGACAATCGACCTGCTAATTTAGGGGATAGAGGGCCTTTAAGGTGACGCCGCGTTAAAGTAAGAAACCGTGTTGGATATGTTTTAGATTGCTTGTTTTCTATGAGAGGCCGGGCCGGCCTCTCATAGAAAACAAGCAATGGAACAGCAAAAAATGGAAAGGGCGTAAGCGACAAAATGGTTTTTGTCGCGTAATTTAAAAACCATAAATACGTTTCATATAAGCTATGCACATATTAAAGTGTATGCTTCAACCAATTTATGTACAAATTTTGGAACCTTAAATCACTCTCTTCTGTTGGAAAAATAGGAATCCCTTTTTTTACAGAGATCTTTTCGATTGACAATTCTGTGTTATAAAAGTTGTCCAATCGTGTTATGCTATGGGCAATTCAAAGACAAAGACATGATGAATACTGACAATGAACTTTAGTTTCTTAGCTTTAGTCATTGCTGAGAAAAATCGGCATCGCTACAGCCAAATTATCAAGGCGTCACCTTAACGTCGTCTACCGCACTCAGAGTCGCACAAGTTAAAGTTGGTGCAACCCAACCTTAGGTTGGGTTGCACCAACTTACTTTAACTATAACTGTAACTTTAACTATAACTACAGTGCGAAATACCTACTTAAATCGACATTTTTAGTGAAAATTTACTGTTTTGTTATAAGAAATATTTTTCCTGACGATTTTTACGGATAATAAAAATTTTGACACTCTCAATCCCGTTACCTGTAGCTTAAAAAATAAATAAACGCAACAGACATCTGTCAATTTCTCTGGTTAAAGTTAAGGTTAAAGTTAAATCTAAATTTATCCTTAACTATAACCATAACTTTAACCTTAACTTTAACTTTAACCACGCCTCTGGTGCAACCCACCTAATTAGGTACACTATCGGTCAAAACCAAAAGCCCACAACATAATTATTCATTTGTTAAATTAAAAATATGTACTAATTAGCAAAATATGTTCCTTTAGTATTTTCAAAAGAATGTTAAAACGATCTTTTTAAAATCAAAAATAATTGTGTCCACTATTAGTATACTTTTATACGAGCGCATGTTTACATTTTGTAGGTGAGTGCGAGAAATTAAATTTGGAAGTATGGCTGATTTGTTTAATATTCTTTAACTGTGAATTATTTCTTTCATGTTTTTGACTAGTCTACTTCCATTTAGCTCTGTGAGTCGCAAGAATCAAGCTTTTATTCATACTTTGTGCACCAACACACTTTCTTGTGGAGTCTAAATAGGTACTAATTGTTTTCGTTTTCGCAAATTCAGAGTTGAAACATATTAAAAGCTTTAAAATAGGTATAACCAAGGAAGTATTGGTTTGGACTCGTGCATTTATCGTAAGTCTACATAATTTAGGCAAACGGAACCCTAATATTGCCGTCAAATTAAAAATACGTCGAAAAATCGTGGATTACATCGTGAAAAAATATACATCCACCAGGAGTTTTAGCGATAGCAAGCATTCAGGACAGCCTCGCAAAGTCACAACTGTTGAAGGTAAGGGTAGTGTATTGACCAGTAAACGTGATCGACGAACGGACGACGACTCACGGGTCAAGAGATTGCAGCTTAGATCTAAGAAACTGGAGATTTCCCTTTGAGTTTACTTTTACAATGAAAAACAGTGTAAAGGAGATTGAGAGAAGCTAGCCTTTTTGGAAGAGTGGGAGTGAAGAAATCTCTTTAAGACCTTGAAATAACGTGAAGAGGTTGCAGTGGGCTAAAGTACAAAAAAATTGGCGCATGATCAGTGGGAGAGAGTTTTATAGAGTGATGAGTCAAAGTTTGTGGTTTTTTAGTCTAAGAGAAGAATCTTCATGTGCAGGTCAAAGGGAGAACGGATGTTAAATTAATGTGTGATCCCGAATTTAAAACACGATGAAGACTCGGTGATTATTTGAGAATAGATTGGAGGACGGGTGACTGGAGACTTTGCGAAAATTGAAGGGATTTAAAAGAAAGAAGGAAGAATTAAAAATATTAAAGAAAAATGTAGTACGGTCTGGTCAAAGCTGTACAAACAGCATTAAGAAGAATTGGAAAGGAAGAATGTACTAAAAGTAGTGATTTGGCCACTACGGTCGCCCAACCTCAACCCGACTAAGTTGTTGTGGGCTAAATGGGACATGGATGTCAGAAAGAAGACAATGGGACACTCCTAAGCAGGGACCTATTAATCCGCTATACGGCTGTAGCGGTATCGATACAAACCGTTTTATTTTAAATATCCATATGCAGGGTTTTCAACTATGCTCTTGTCTTAAGCGGTATTAAACCGTTTAATATAGCTGCGGTGATAACCGAAAGAGACAACAAATTAGTGGGGGGCGCCGCGGCTGGGATCAAAGCCATGAAAATCGGTGTTTTCTCTTCAGTACCTAAATTGTTAAGACTTGAATAGTGTCGACGGAATAACATTATCTTGTATCTTATGTCTTACGCAGTTAAGATCACTTTTGCGCAAAATGGCGCGTAATTCTCGTTGTGACATGATTAAACACATTCAACCAATAGCGTTCCGCGGTACTTACAATATCACCTATCCTTTTTTAACACAGAAAAACGAATGAAAATGAACCTTATTCATAAACGGTTTATTTATACCGTTAATTCAGCTGTATATACGGCTGATGCGCATGTTAGGGTTTTTCAGAGAATCGTATAAATTAAACAGTTTAAAACACCAAAATGGGTAACCTTTTCGGTCCCTGCTCCTAAGTATTATGATAACACACCTTTGACATATCCTGAGAAATTGAATGGGACCAAATAGAAATCAATTATTTGTCGAACTAATAATGCCAAGATTGTGCACCGAAATAATAACAGCAAAAGAAGGTAATATGAATAAATTAAAATTTTTAATATGCAACCATTGCAGCCTAATTTACTTATTATTTAATCCAAATAATATGTTCTTTAAAATATAATTATCAAATCGATCATATCGTTTTTATTTTTTATGTATCGCGCAAAATATAGGTTGGGCAAAAACTTTTGAACGGTACAATCAGGTATTGTACTTGAATGTAAGTACCTACTTAATTCAAAATTTTGTCATAAGCCCCATACATTATCTGTCAAACTCCTCATTAAATTGAAGGTTAATCAGTAGGTTAATCATAATTAAATGTCTCTGAGTATGGCGGTTAGTGTAATACAAAATAATACACAAAAAACCACTATTTAGCTCATGGGAATGCAGATCACAGATGTTACAAGAGTCAAGACATCAAAATCTAGCAAAAACACTTTTATTTATCTTTAAACATATTTGGATAAATAAATGGATAAATAAAAACTGCTTGTCAAAATATTGCTGGCTATTTTTACATTTTAACAAGTACGAAACGATTGTTTCTGTTCTGACGTTACATCCGTTTCAGCACAAACTAATGGTTTCCATATTTATGTTTTGAAGATCCTTGAACTGATTTATCTAAAGTCTATATACTGCCAGGAAATAGGTCTATTGTGATAACAAATATTATAAAATATGGATTTACTAGCTTTATTTTGATATTATTGGATAACTTATTCAAAGTCTAAGACTCAGACCGCAAGCCGTCTTTAACAAATGTAAAACAAAATATTATTATATACATTATACTCATGATTCACTGTTTTCTTAACGCGCATACCTAAAGCTAAATGCTAATGAGTTTGTTAGTATAATGATCGCGCTATTCTCACAAACTACCTAATTGACTGATTTTTCATTTTTATGTAATTTAGCACCATGGACCTAGAACTAGTTTGCCATACTGCCCTCATAAGAAAAAAGGCCGCTAACCCACAAAAGCACTTTTTGAGAAAACGCAAAAAAACCTGCGAAACTTAATTTCTTGAATTCTACGAAAGATAAAATTTTTGAAATATTGTCACATAATAGCAATATTTTTTACGTATTATCTGTATATATTATTTCCTTAGAATGACGTTACACAATTTGAAAAAACGGTAAAACGTACTTAACGTATTTATAACAGTGTATATTTTTTTTATTATCACTAAGCTAAAAGGCAGTTAAGTATACCTTAGCGGCTTTATTGCTTAGTGTCAGTTTTAGTTATAAGCATAAAGGCGGCTAAACAACAATAGCCGCTTTCAAGCCTCTGTTGAACGATTCAAACTCTATCTGAGGAACTACCCGTAAAAGACGTTATGTGATTTAACCGCCTTTTTGTTTAGTTCTATATTTATAAAATAGAAAAGAACCACAGGAAAACTAAGATAAAAGGCAGTTAACTTACAAACTATCTCAATTAGCCGCTTTCTTGTTTAGGATGATAATAAATTAGAAGAAAATAAAAATGTATCAGCAAGTGAAAAAAATCAAGTTTTATTTAAAAAAACGTAAAAATTTAACTTCTAAATTCACATTTTTTTACATATAAACAATAAACATGAATTAATACTTAACAGACATATTCTTGTTACCTACTTAAATCTTGTACATCTTTACCGTCCCGCGCTAATACAGCTAGTACACGTTACGATGATAACACGGACGGCCGTCCAAGGGATTTCAGTCTCAGGATAAAATACTCGTAGATTAACATAATAATTGTGACGTTATCAGCGTGAAGGGACTTTATTGTCGGTATTGAGTTATTAGTATCTCCATAATCTACATTTAATAGGCTATCGAACCATGTAAATAACATGCGTGTAGGTCTGGAAAATATTTAAAAAAAAATGTTTAAACTCGAAAGTCGTAAAAGGTGATATTGAGAAAATCGCATTCAAACTTCGACATCCTAAAAAAGTATGTTATTGTAGGAAGTTACATAGATATCATGTTTTTTGAGAAGTTCGTTATATGGTCTTTTAGAATTTAACTTCAATTATATAATTTTATAACCCTATTCCTTTTGTTTACCACGCCAAAGTGCATGATGTAATGAAAATGCCCAAGATGGGTTTTACTAAATATTTCACTTATAGTATGTTTTCTATTGGATTTTATGAAAGAATAATATAAAACGGATCAGTTTTTACTAAATAGAGACGTCTTCGATATTAAACAACATTGTTTATTGCATTAAAAAAAAATTGAACAAATAAACATTGTGCTTCTACTAATCTTATTAATCAGTCAAAATCAACAAAAATATATATTTACTACATTTAAACATAGTCAAATGAGATCAAATATATAAACTTCTATTTAAAAAGTAACTTTTTTCTGTCTTAAAATTCAAGGTAAAGTTTAGTAAAAAGCTGGTACAGACACTTGAAACTTTTCAAAAGGGTCCTTATTGTCGGTGATTAAAAGTTTAGTAATATGGCATAAAAATAAATATACATTTTTATTTACATTGAAGTTCTTATTTTTTTAATAACTTTAATTATCCTTTAGTAACAAGACGTGTACCAAAAACATGTAATTTCTCATAGTTACCAGAAGTATTCATAAATATTAAAAGGGACCTTAATGTCGGTCGTTACAGTTTTAGTAATAAAACTAATAAAGTTAAAAGAACATACAAAAATACTATTAATTTCGTAGGTGTAACATAATTTTTTATTGTTAGTTTATTTTTTATTTTATTTAAATATTCATTTACTGAATCATATTTCTGAGACTTTTTTATAAAAATAAAGGAACCTCAGACTTGGTACGACTTTGTCTAGATTTCATTACTTTTAGGGTCAACAAGGAACCCTTATTAGAGATAAACAAGCAGCTCCATCGAGATTCGAGACTTGGCTAGTTTTTTTACAGAATGTTTTTGGTGGGATTTCAGTTCTTTTTATAGAAACGTGGGCATATTGATTTTTTAAGCTGAGCCGTAAGAAGTGGGTTTCATCATATCGCTCGTGTAGGATTGCGCGCTCGTGTAAACGTCACCATCAGCATCACACGTGTTACATACGCCTCCGTGGTCTAGTGCTATAATCATGCGTGGCTCTAGATTCGGAGGTCGTGAGTTCGATTCCCGCGTTGGAAACGTATTATTTCCAAGTTTGGTAAGGACAATGCAGGTTGATCACCTTGATCAGGATTAAATTGAAATTAAAATTTAAGAGGGGCTCCCATACAAAAAACCTAATTTCGAGTCCGACTCGCACTTGGCTAATTTTTATGGTTTTCCCTATAAATGGCCATTAAACCCTAAACTCTATGCAAAATTTTAGCTCTCTGAGTTTATGGGAAGTACTAGTTCTATTTTGATGATCATGAGTGAGTGTCATAAATGAGAAACTTTGCTTTAGCTTAAATTCGGAACTTAATGACCTCTAGAGGTTCTCAAATAGGGTCCTAAAATGAGGTGAAATGGTTCCTGTAAATGATGGTACTGCAGTGTTTGCTTCGCGCTCTACTTGGCGGGGGCACTGCCGTGCCCCCAGATATTCTAATCAATGTTACCGATTTTCAGCTTGGTGCAAATTACTAGTAGTATAACCGTAGATACCGTGCCGAAAGAAAGCCGCAATCGACTCTCGATTGCAGCACCGACAATAAGGTCCCTTTTTTACTAAACTTTAAGATGTATTTTAACCTATAAAAAATCGTTTTTAGAACCTATGTCTTTGTCATATCAAAATTTAGAGTCCGTTTATTAATATGGAGCAAAAAAAGAAAAAAATATTTTTCTCGACATTTTACTTTAAATGCGATTATCTCGGAAACTAAAACCCTCCATAAGGTTCCTTTTCCCAGATAACGTCACAATTATTAGAAACGTAATCATAAAGTTTGCAAGAGTAATAAATAAATAAAAATAGTTGTGCAATCTACTAGCGAATTTGTGTTACAGAATAAAGTACGTCGATTTCAATATCTGTCAGATAACCAGTTCGGTCATTAATACCATGTATGCCCTGTTTTTGGAACTAATGCCACATTGATTAAAAATCAATTAGCGGCCTTAAAGCTTAGTAGAGTGAATTAGCGGTTTTTGAGGTTCATCCAAAATTATAATTTTAATCATACAAACTAAACTATAAAGCTATTAAACTAACTTAGCCGCCTTATAGCTTCTGTTACTACAGTTAGCGGCGTTATTGCTTAATAACATAAACAATAAAAGGGAATCAATGCTAAGAAATAAAGGGGTTAAACTCATGTAGCTGCCTTATAGCTTATTCTATTCACTTTGCGGTCATTTAGCTTAGCACTTCAACAAAAAAAAAGTACATTATACTGAACAAAAAAGTCGTTAGAGTCACTTATCGGCCTTAAAGTTTAGTGAATTCAGGTAACTGTTTTCTTGCTTATGACATAATTTAAGAACTGCTAGTTAACGGCTTTTAAGCTTAACGTATCTCTGGAACAATAAATCGTAAAAATATAGATCCAAGATACGTCGATGCGTCTCATTTTGCTTAGTCCAGTGGTACCGAAACCTGGAAATACGCGAAAATCACTTAGCGGCCTTTTTTCTTATGAGGGCAGCATAGATATACCTAGAGTAGACCTCAGAGAATATAATCTATACTAATCTATACTAATATTATAATTGGGAAGAGTTTGTTTGTTTGTTTGTTTGAACGCGCTAATCTCAGGAACTACTGGTCCGATTTGAAAAATTCTTTTACTGTTGGATAGCTCATTTATCGAGGAAGGCTATAGGCTATATTTTATTACGCTAAGACTAATAGGAGCGAAGAAATAGAGGAAAATGTGGAAAAAAACGGGGGAAATTATATGAAAGGGCTTATTTGAACGCGCTAATTTCAGGAACTACTGGTCTGATTTGAAAAATATTTCAGTATTAGATAGCCCATTTATTGAGAAAGGCTATAAGCTATATTTCATCACGCTAAAACTAATTGGAGCGAAGAAATAGAGAAACATGTGGAAAAAACGGGGGAAATTATATGAAATTGCTTATTTTCTTAAGAACTGCTGGAGCAATTTTTATGTTATTTAGCAAACATGAAGAATAGATCACGTGAAGAGACAGGCTGTTTTTTGCGGAAAAATATACGGTTGCGTGAAATTCCAAAATTACGCAAGCGAAGCCGCGCGGAACATCTATATATAATAAAATCGTAGGAATGTCAATTTTGTATATTTAATATTTTTGTACAATAAATAATACTTGGGATGCGTCATATTTTGATCTACTATGCTAACGCGGACGAAGTCGCGGGCAACAGCTAGTAATATTATAAAGCGGAAAAGTTTGTTTGTTTGTTTGAACGCGCTAATCTCAGGAACTACTGGTCCGATTTGAAAAATTATTTCAGTGTTAGATAGTCCATTTATCGAGGAAGGCTTTAGGCTATATTTTATCACGCTAAGACAAATAGGAGCGAAGAAATAGAGGAAAATGTGGAAAAACGGGGGGAAATTATTTGAAAGGGCTTATTTGAACGTGCTAATCTCAAGAACTACTGGTCCGATTTGAAAAGTTATTTCAGTGTTAGATAGCCCATTTATCTAGGAAGGTTATAGGCTATATTTTATTACGGTAAAACTAATAGGAGCGAAGAAATAGAGGAAAATGGGGAAAAAACGGGGGAAATTATTTGAAAGGGCTTATTTGAACGTGCTAATCTCAAGAACTACTGATCCGATTTGAAAAATTCTTTCAATGTTAGATAGCCCGTTTATCGAGGAAGGCTATAGGCTATATTTTATTACGCTAAGACTAATAGCAGCAAAGAAATAGAGGAAAATATGGAAAAATACGGGGGAAATTATTTGAAAGGGCTTATTTGAACGCGCTAATCTCAGGAACTACTGGTCCGATTTGAAAAATTCTTTCAGTGTTAGATAGTTCATTTATCGAGGAAGGCTATTGAATATATTCTATTACGCTACGACTAATAAAAGCGAAGAAATACAGGAAAATGTGGAAAAACGGGAGAAATTATTTGAAAGGGCTTATCTTACGAACTACTAGAGCAATTTTTCTGTTATTTGGGTCAGATAGGAAGTAGAGCACGTGAAGGATCATAGGCTATTTTTAATAAAAATGAATCCATATACTTCCCTTGCTTACGACATCACGCGTAAACAGCTGGACCGATTTTGCTGAAATTGGGTATAGATATATTATTATGTACTTTGAGTCCCGGAAAAGGACATAGGATATATTTTGTCCCGGTAAAATGTACGGTTACCGCACAATATACTTTTATGATTTTCGCGTAAACTATTCAATCGATTTTGATGAATTTTGGTATGGAGAATGGAGTCGATACTTTGAGTCTCGGGAAAGTCTGAAATTGGGTATAGATATATTATTATGTACTTTGAGTCCCGGAAAAGGACATAGGATACATTTTGTCCCAAAAATGTACGGTTCCCGCACAATAAACTTTTATGATTTTCGCCTAAGCTATTCAATCTATTTTGCTGAAATTTGGTATAGAGATACTTTGAGCCCCGGGAAAGAACATAGGATATATTTTGTCGCAGAAAAATTCCCACAAAATGTAACTTTGTGATTTGCGCGTAATCTATTCAATCGATATACGGGAAATGGAAACAACTATAAACTAAAGTCCACGCGGACGAAGTCGCGGGCAACTATTTAAAACAATTAAGTATATTTGTTTAGAGGAAAGTGTGCGGTTACGTATCTAGTTTTGGAATTCATTATTTACGCGGGCAAAGCTGCGCAGAACGTCTTCGTCTACCTTTAACTTGTTGGAATATAGAGTTTTAATCCTGTACCTAGAGTGTAGACTATGCGTCTCCCATAACCATTATTTAAAAAAAGTTTTTATATTTTGAGGACACCATTACATTGGTTCATAAAAATAACTGGTTGTAATAGTATCGATCAGGCCCCTCACTCCCAGCCCTGAGAAAGTTTATCTGAGAGCTATATTAAGCACAGTTTGAGGTCTTTGTTAAATCATCCTAAAATAACGTTAGGGTCGCGACCCATGACTTATTAAATTATACGTTAAATATTCACAAGGCCGGCTGGCTTTTTTAGGTTTTTGGTGAATGAAAATATTTATAACCCACTCTTCTCACCTGCGAGGTTAAAGCGAGGTTGCGAAAACAAAGCCCAAATTAGTTTTATGACCGTATGGCGTGAATAGATCTCGTATCATAATATTATGGTTTTTAATAAAACGTTTTGTTTGTAGGGCAAACGAGCAGTCTAATTGCCTGAAGTGACGCACCGCGAAGACAATTGAACACCTGAATGCGAGTCCAGGAATTCTAGGAAATGTCGAGCTCTCTACCACCATTTAAGTCCCATATTTCTCATAGCGAATTCACCTTCTTGGGCCTAAAATGTAGAAAATTCGACTGTTGTCCTTTGGTGCCTTTTGGCAACTGTAGCCAGTGTCTTGGACCTAGATACAATAAATAGGTATAGTATACCTATTTATTGTATTTTTTCAGTAAAAAAAGCGCAGGAAAAAATACAATGATTATACAGGTCAGTTAATAAGAGGTGGCACGATCAACACATTTAAACATCGCGCTTGTGTAGTGTCTGTGAATAAGCGCGTGGCATGACGTCGTACTGCATACGCATCATAAAAAGTCTGCCCGTCTCTCTCGCGCGCGGTCTATCTTATGAGCGTAAAGGGGACAGTTATTGTTTTTCTTATGCTACTGTTTATAAATACAGCGTGATGTTACAAGTCGGTAACGTGTGATCGGCGAGCGGCCAGCGTTCGGAACCGTACGATAATTATCGTGCACATACGATAATTTTGTGCGTACGTACGATGTACGATAGCATATTATTATCGTACGCAGATTATACGATAATTTTTATCATGATGCAAACATATTATATTTTTAAACATACTGTATAGTGAAATTGCATAAGTGACAGCACTGTGAACGTGCCAGCTTAAAGGTGAACGCAGATTTGGCCGCACCGCACGCACCGCAGTCGCCGCATTTCGAATTCTTATAAAGAATGTAGAAGTTGCGAAGACTGCGGCGCGGGTAGGTATGCGAGCTTGCCTATAACTTCATATAAAGAATTCGAAATGCGGCGACTGCGGTGCGTGCGGTGCGGCCAAATCTGCGTTCACCACAGAGATATAAAACCAGGCGTTCACCTTTAGTTAACTGATCTATACAGTATGTACCGTAATTTGTGGTGAATAGGGATCCAAGGACGAATAGGGATAAAACCAAGAACCGTTTTCAACATAAAAAATTTGTTGCCATTTCATTGCTTTTTTTAATATTTTTTTTTAAGGTAACAGTAGAATTCTTTGCAGTTTTGATGGCAACACTAAACATGTGTGAAATTAGCCACAAGTTGTCAAAAAACACTTTTCAAAATAACTCCTCGAAGCGCCAGTTTGCACAGGAAGAATAACTTTGCTCTGTTATTGAAAGTCTTCAGTGTATGAGTGTTATTTTGTCGCAAATGTATTAGTTAAGTGTTTGGGCTGTGATACACACTAAAGGTAAGTAATTTAATATATTTCTTGCAATGATATTTAGCGAATTCCAAACTCACAAATTTTTCATTGTTTTTGGGGTGAATAGCAATGAAAGAGGGGTCAATGGGAATGAAAACGAGTAGAATAGGGACGACATATAGATGAATAGGGACGCCGTAGAGGTGAATAGGAACGGCTCTGTAGGGTTGGCACTAATCATTTAAAACGTTTTTTTGACTTATTTTCATATTTATTTATTTATTTATTCATTCTTTATTGCAAAAATTAAAGTACAATTGGCGGACTTAATGCCATATGTAATTTATTATACACACCATATTAATAATTATTATATAAAAATATTGTTTAAATACATACATATAATATTTTATATCATAATTATTGATATGATGTGTATAATATTTAGTATGATAATTTTGGGTTTTTCCAAATGATGTAAATAGTTACAATATTTATCAAATAGGTAACGATATGTAATCGTGATATAATCAATAATATAATAATAATAAATAATATTACGTGATGTAATCATTAGGTATATTAGGTATATTTGTGCACCTAATATATTTTTCTTTTTTCAGATATGCCTCGCGTGTACAAATCTAAATCTCTTAAACCCTATAAGAAATATGATCCCCTAATATTGAATCAGGCTATATCAGCCTATAAAAATGGTTACAAATCCATTGTTGACGTTTCTAAGGAATTTAATATAAGCAAGTCCGTTTTGCACAGACATGTGACACGTCGAATGAAAAATCACGGCGGGCAAACTGCAATATGTCAAGAGGTGGAACAATATATTGTAAAATATATTAACGTATGTTCTGAATGGGGTTATCCTCTCGACACGTATGATTTGAGAATCATTATAAAGGGCTATCTAGATCGAATGGGAATAGAAGTAAAGAAATTTAAAAATAATTTACCTGGCGTGGCCTCCATTGAGGGGTTTTTAAAGAGGCATAGCAACGATATTTCTGAGCGCCTTAGTCAAAATATCAAAAGATGATGATTGATTGATGGATGGATGATGCCAACAATACCAAAAAATGTATTTCCCAGATTACTAAAAAAAATGTTAGATAAAATTCAACCAAATGTATCACAAAACATATTATCAGGATTCACTAAAACAGGAATAAGTCCTATTGATAAAGAAAAAGTATTAAGTAGGTTACCAGGACATGACACCAGAAATGAATTTAGTACAGAAGACAAAGAAGCTATAGATGAATCAGTTATGAACTTACTAAAAGAAATGCGGTATGGACCACAAAATATAAGAACCAGTAATAAGATGAAAAAATTAAATGTAAAGCCAGGAAAAAGTGTAGAAGACAGTACAGATACAGATTATGCAGAAAGCAACATCTCAAGCCTTAATGAAATAACAGAAACTAGACCAGCAGCACTAAATTCAAATAGAAAAGGAAAAGGTATTGGTAAAAAATCAAAGAAAGAAAACGTTAGCAATAATTTTATAGAAACAGACAAGACTGAAGAAGACAGTACATATACAGATTATGTAGAAAGTAACATCTCAAGCTTATATGAAATAACAGAAACTAGACCAGCAGTACTAATTCCAAATAGAAAAGGTATTGGTAAAAAATCAAAGAAAGAAAACGTTAGCAATAAATTTATAGAAACAGACAAGACTGAAGAAAATGTTGACATAAATAAGACGCCTATAGTAATGATAGATACTGAAATGACTACAATAGGAAAAGAAAACATAAGTGACAACGTTCAAAAGACTGATAGTTTATATAGTGATTCATATAGTTTTGAAATAGATAACATGCCTATAATAATGGCAGATGATGAAATCCCTATAACTGAGGATCACATTTTATATACTACTGATATGAGCAAATTTAATGGAGATAATTTGATAAACGATGATCAAAAAGAAAAGGAGACACAATCAAAATGTGAAAAATTGGTACATAATAAGAAAATACCAGATGGAAAAAAGTTACGCGTTCTCTCAAACAAAATTATACGCAAATGTGACAACTTTGAAAAGTCTTTGGAACCCAAGCCCAGTACAAGTGGCCTCAGACGACCCAGTTATTATAAAAATCAGGACGAAATTCTTCGAGATTTAATGGATGATGACATCATTTAATTTTTTATGCTTGAATATGTAAAGGAGGTGACTTTTATTACAGCTATTTATATAACTTTTTATATCACTTATTATATTCCAAAGAATGCGATCTCTTAACATTTAAGTCTGTGTTTCTTAAATATTAGATTTATTATTTTATAAAAATAATTAAATTGAAAGTTGTACGGTATTAACAAATAAGAGGCACTGTAATTAATACGTGTAATCTAAATATAAATATTTTGGAATTGTTGATTTTCAAATGTTTAAAAATAAGTTGGTAATGAATAAAATTACCCAAATAAATAAAATAACTTTACAAAACTATAAAAACAAGTTTAAAAATCAAGAGGCATTTTATTTTATAACTTTACATAATATACCCAACCACCAATCAACTAAGGCAGGCAAGCAGTCGGACGGACGGACGGACAGACATACATAAGTATAAAATAAAAATAAAAAATAATTTGATTTACAGACTAAACAGTAGTAAGCCTACGAATAATAAATAACATTTATTATTCGTAGGGGACAGCCCTAGGATATTTCCCTATTGACCTTTATCGCATCCCTAATGACCCCAAATTGTGGGTGAATAGGGATTGCATATATTTTAGTGTTTCGTGAATAATTTCCAATGTTTATTCCATTATTTTATATTTAATAATAAAGGTATTGACAAGACTCAAATAATGAAATCATTTTTCGGTACTACTGTCTTTCAAAATTATTCACAAACTCGTTATAAAGTTGAGTTTTGTCCCTATTCACCACAAATTACGGTACAATGGCTGGTCGAGTGAATGAAACACAGACTATACTGTATAACTGAACACTACCACTCTGTCGACGGCTGGTGAAGAGGTGAGCGACATGACAGCTCTCACGTCTGGCGACCATCCCTTCCCAACCCCACTACCATTGTAGGCGTGACCATCTCTATTTATTAATACACTACAATGATAACAAAATTTTGCTAGGGGAATCTTTTGTGTTGCCAACAAAAAGTTGGCTCTGTCATTGCCCGTGGAGACCTTTCCCCGCGCCAGTTTTATGAAAAGCAACCATGTAAATTGAAAGCCTTTTTGAACAGGGAAATCTTTCATTCAGATACAAATAAAACTTACAAATAACCATAGGACCCGCCTCCTATTGAAAAGCGGATAAAAAAGCCTAATGAAAAAGGAAACTGTTTATTAGCGTGTCCACAAGAACATTCGTTATGATAGCACATAATTTTACCAGTTGAGTGAACAAACGGGAGACCGGGTAATTCGGAAGTCTAATAATACTTTATTACAAGAAGGGTCGCAATATTCTCGACAATGTGCCTTAGTACAAGCAGCGCGAATACTAAACGAAAGTCGTAATGCAAAATTACCTACTTGTAGCCTACAAGTTGTAGGAGAACGGTAAATTTTATCCCTGGGGTACAATTTTAAATTGTAAACTCGCCTTGATATTATGTAGGTACTAGCTGTTGCCCGCGAGTTCATTCAACACATTACAGTAGATATATAAAAATATAGACAGGAATAATTTCCCCCATTTTTTTAATTACCACAGATTCTACGCTCTTATTGGTCGCAGCAATAATATACATACATAGCCAAAAGCTTTCCTCGATAAAATATGAAGTATCTAACAGAAAAAAGATTATTTCAATTCGACACCAATAACTATTAACTCCTGAGATTAGCGTGTTCAAACGAGCAATCTCTTCAGCTTTCTAATAATATATTTTAAAAGTAGTACCTAAGTACTACTAGATTCTAGAAGTATCTACTTACTAGATGTTGCCAGCAACTTCGCAGCGCCGAAATTTATTTATCGCGCAGAAGACTGTATTTTTTTCCGGGATCTATCCTGTCTTTTTGATAAAGTATCTTCATTCTTCATGATTAATTTGATAATAGACGGTACAGCGGTTGAATCTTGAAGAGTTAAGATATAGTTCGTATACGAAATTTCGCCGATTTTGCCGAAATTGCAAAGGTTCGTTACAGAAATATTATTAGGTTTTTTCCCCGTATTAGACTAAAAAAAATATATATTAATTATTAGATTTAAAATATATTTAAGCGCGGAAAGCCGACTCGAACTTGCGGCGAGAAATATAATGTGAGATTTAGGTTGTTTTGAATCGTGTTTTTTTGGCACAATTTGTTTTTTTTTTTGTTTTTTCTCGAATTGAATAGAATTTTATCTATATAGATTATTTCTGTCGTTTTCTTTTCATGAATTACAGCTCCAAGTTGCCGAAATTAACAGCAATTCTTTGCCCATTTTCTCAAAAATTTTGCCGAGTTACATATTTTTTTACTCAACTATTTCATATTGAAGTGGTAAAAAGTAATTCCAACATTTTGTAGATGACTTTCTCAACAGTACATTGTATTTTTTTCATACCGTTAAGACGTCAATACAATCCATAAACAGGTGATAGGTATTCTAAACCTTTTACAGCAAAAATCACAAAACTGTCGCGGGTTTGAGTTGGATTATTTAAAAATACTTAAAAATATAAAAAAAATCTAGCTCCAACACTAGATTATAATTGAAATGATCTTACATGTTGTGCATTAAAACTTATAGAAACACTGTATTTTAACTGTTAAATCACGTCTGTAAAATCAGCGAAATCGGCAAATTTCGTATACGGACCCTTAAATATACTTTCGCATTATGAGGTCTTATAAAGCCGAGGTATTAGGTACGTGGGAGGTTTGAGAACTATACATATAAATATTTTACTTTAATTCTTATAAGCGTAGGTCTGAAGCAAATGTAATAAAATTAAATGTTTATAAAATTATTGCGTACCCACTTTAATATTGATAATACGCTTGTAACTTTCATTGTTGGATTTTGCGATTTTGATAAGACTTGTAAACAAAACGTTACGTACGAAGAGGGTCGATTTATTGAAAACTGAATTATGTTCGTTATTGACTGTTTTTAACTACAAAATTAAAAATATTAACCTTAAGGAATATTAAATTAAGTAAAAAGTTTCACTTACGAATTAGTCACAAAATATTAAATAACACTTTCAGGAAAATCTAAGAGGTCTAGATACCATCGGTCCGGTAACTAACCCGGCGAGAAGAACACTTTAGAACTTTTAGTTTTAAAACTCAGTTTTTTTTTTCATACAATCAATTATCCAAAATGTATCGAAAAGTATTGTAAACACAGATGTTTTTCTTTTAAAAATTCAATCAGAGTTATGATTTTGATCTTACCTCCTGAAGATACATATCCTCGGCCGATGAGTTGGAGTCCACCAAGTATTTGTCGCACTTAATATTATACATGTAGTAGAAGTGGTGAATAGCGCTAATCTCCGTCAATTCCGTCCCATTGTACACCGGCGGATCGAACGGCTCGTCCAAACTAGTGTCCTGACACGATCTGTTCAAATATGACTGGTTCTCTCCGCAACACTTCCAGAGACATATCCGCACCAGGCACGGGCAGCCGAGGGTACCGTTCTCACTCTGGTACCAGGTCCCGTTCGTGTACTCCACCCCGGCATGAACGATGGAGCCGTTCGAGAGCCTCTCCCCCAAACTCACATCCACACTCTCGTCCTCAGCACACGGGCTGGATAAAACTTTGAGGACGAGCACCGACAGAAGTATTAATTTCAACATTTTGAAAATTTAAAATCACATTATACGCCGAGCGAATCTAGTGCACTATCAACAACGTTATCGCCCGTGAGGTAACTCGATCTATCATTTTTATAATGATAAGCGATAAGCGGGTCGCGATTTACGCGTCACGCTCCTACGGAGTACACTTCCAAACTGGGCTGAAACTTCTTAGCGCGCCCATGCCCCATGTGGCAGCGTGGGCCGTGGGATTCGTCTGCTGCACTTCGCGCGCTCCGAGGGTGCGGTCCGTTTGTTTTATGTAATTGCATAATTAAAGTGGAGTGGTAAATGCTAATACGTCGTATTCGCGTGAAATATATGACTGTTTGTGGGTCAAGGGAAGGGCGGGAAGTGTGTACGGACATGCGACTGCAAAGGGTTCTTTTGCGACTATAAAGAACCGTGTTAATTTAAGCTTCCACGAGACGCAACGTGACGCGACGCGCCGCTGCAGATTATGCCAAACAAAATTAAAAATTGTTGAATCATGAAATAGATCGTTGATATTTTGTGGTCAATGGTCATCAAGTTCAATTTGCCAAGTAATGACTGGTTTTTGAACTGAACGAAGCGTAATATTTGTTTAAAGTTCAATCGGTAATTTAATCGGTTTCACTGTTATAAGGAGTCCATAGTCAATAAATAAGTACACCTACACGGGCGAAAAACATGCAATTATTTGAAATAGGCAAAGACCCATATTTTTATGCATGATTGCCATTGTGTCTCACATTTTTGACTAATCAAAGAGATATGCATGTAACAATGAAACAATAATATGAATAAAAAAACATTTTATTACTCACAAGACGTCACATCCATAATCCATTATGAGCTTATCACCTCATAAGTTTCTATATTAATTTATCAACTACATGATTTAATAAATCATTTTTTGTAGTTTACATTTAAAATAAGACCAATAAATAATTACTAAAACTGTAAAACTTAATTTGTTTAGAATATCAAAGCAAAACATTAAAAACCAGTTTTTATTTTATATAGGCTTATTTAATTTTCTTTATGGACACACAATAAAAATATAAACTACTATAAATATTTTAAATGTATGTTAGACAGATGCAGTCCTGTGTTAATTAATGGCTGGACTATATGGACCATGGAGCTAAAACATACAGAGTTTGTATCAGCTCCGTGATATTATGTACCCTGTTAACCATTCATGTGTCATCACTCATCACACGAAAAAAAATCCGTATTGAGTTATGAATGCATATAATTTGTTCTTTAGATAATTTAGATTTTAGAACAAGACAGTACTCAACATTTTTTTTTTTGAGTTTAACACAAATGTTTAACAGAGACCATCTTAAGTTGGTTTTACTTAAATCAATTTCCCTAATATGTAGTACTTTCCAAAATAAATTTAGATAACTAATTATTCTACTATCAATAAAATTTAATTAGCTATTACCGTTTCCGTCTTTTTGATTTTGGCTGGGTAGTTTCTCCTTTGAGACTATATTTATTTATAAAAAGCTCTTCATATACTGAACTATTACAACTGGGACTTAAAAACCGTGATATTTCTTTAAAAAGAAACTTTTTATAGCTTTCTTCATTCTCATATGTTTGGGTGGAAGAATCTTTTGGAGGTCCTGTAGATAACTGTTTCTTTATCTTTGATATATGTATTTCATTTTTGTCTATTTTATTCAATATGTTGCTTTCCATTGTTTGCAACCTAGCCTCCAAAAACGTTAGTAAGCTGTCAGTTGCATCTACTGGTGTATTCGGTTTAAGAATTGATTGACTTTCAACTGTAGGCTTTGTTCCAATCACTTTCTGTGTACTTTTTGTTTTGTTTTCTTTCTTGATATCTTTTAGATCTAAGCTTAACTGTTTTTTTATTTCTTCGATTTTGTCAGTCTCTGCACAGTCTTTACTGATTTCTGTGCCATCCTTTGTTTCTAAACACGCCTGTATAACATTTCTTAGCAGCTTATTGAATTCTCTTTTTGAATGAATAGCAGCTTTCCTTTCTGGAGTCAAATTTACTTTGCGTAACAATTGTTTCGATTGTGGTGAGATAGGTACTTCTTTTGGAATATTTGGTGTAGTAAATGATATTTGGAGTTTGTCCTTATCTTCAGTAAGATTTACATCACTTAGAGGGTATTGCACGATTGAACTGTCTTGAACAATGTTTGCTGAAGTGTTATTATTAAGTGCCGTCGCCGTCGGATCTTGTACGTTATGTGAGGGATCAAATTCCACTTGTACCACATAGCTCTTATCAAAGTTTATACTATTAAGTTTATTTTCTATATCCATATCTTTTTCAGGTACTATGTCAGGTACTGCACATCGGGATTTTTTCTTGGGAGGTGGCAATATAACGGATGGTGGTAGTTTTTTAAACCTACCTTTTATAGGTATTGGATCTTTGACTTTTTTCTCAGATATAATTTTAATTCTAGATTCGTTAACCTTCCCTCTGGTGTTTGGGGTTTTATTTGAATGTATCGTGTCATGAGGTTGAATATTGTTACTTAGTGTTTCTAGTTTATTTACATCTTGTGAAGCATTGTTATTCAAATTATGGTTAATAAAAGTAGGCTCAACCTTCAATACTATGTTATTTCTTGCAATTGTTTGTATATCATGTAGTGTATTTTCATTAACAAACTTATTGTTACTATTTAATTCCAATTCACTTATTTCTGATGGGTCGCTGTTAGTCAGGAAGTCACTATACTTCAAAGAATAGTTGGTTTTCTTATCATAAGTGGTACAGTAGGTATTCTCAATATCTTCTGGTACGATTGGACACAACTTGTTAACATCTACCGGTTGGGAGCTCAACTCCCTTTTGTCACAGTACGGTCCATCCTTAGTTGGGACGGCATCAAATTTGAGTTTGTCTTTCTGAAAGACACATAATTGCCTCAGTATAATTACATAAATATAATATTTTTAAATAGTTCTATTCACATTTTAACTAAAAATAGTATAATAAAAAGAAATTTTTGTTTTTTTGACCCCCTACATAGGGACATTTTACTTTTACATAACAAAGTCAAGTGTCCAATATGCATTGTTTACAGTGATGGTGTATGAGCCTTGCAAGCATGGCATAAAAGTGTGACTCAGCATTTCTTAAAGCATGTGTTAGATTGGAGTATATATGGATCTAAGATATTTTGAAACAATTAGATGTTACTATGATAATACTAAAATTATGCCCAAGCAGCTGTAGCAAGGTATATGTGGTTAAAAGAAAATAAACTGTAAGACAATAAAGATATTTATTAAAACAACCTGAACAAGTAAGGGTCGGTAGATATAATTATTTTCAAATTGTATAACAAATTATTACGTAATTTACGTAATCTAGCTAAGGTACTTTCAGTATATTATATTAATAAGATACGACTCAGGAATAAAACAGAACTTATAACTTTATATTGTAAAACAACATAATATCAAGCAATTATAGATCATCTAGCAAAAATAAACCATAGGCTTGTACAAAATCTTCTTTATATAAATTACAATAATTACCAAGTTACTTATTACTAAAATCTTTATAACAAACAAATAGGTACATCACCTTAAGCACTGTCGGCCAGAATGAGAGCCGTACTAGGTTCGCTAGCTATTTTATACTCGGCAGAATGGATATTCTACCCACACTGAATAATAATTCTGGTACCCACATTTTTCAAAGTTTGGTACTAGAATTATTATTACTTATAGAATTATTCTATATCTAAATACAATTAAACAAAATCTTAACTTAATAATATTCATAAAATAATTAAGAGACAATACTTTAAATATAATACCACCTTACATTATAAGTCTTGCCTTACAATTCAAAAGGTGGTTTATTATTAATTTAACATAAAAATTACGGCTTAATATTGGTGTTGTCAAGTATTGAATTGTCAATGGAATTATTATCTGAATACAAATGTAATTTCGCCGTAATTCATACATTTTATTCCTTTATCTATACTTATATATATTAACATATCTATTACGGCCATACTGACAAAGACTTCGCTCTCGAAGTCGTTAAGAAACTCCTGTTTTTTTTTTTAGGTCTGTCTACAATGGTTTCTTATGGTCACTTTAGTAGTCAATATCATTTCGTTCGCAAACTTAATTTTTTGCCATCCATTTTTTTTTTTGGATATTTTAGTTTTTTTTTGTCATCCATATTTTTTTGGATATTTTTTTTTCTTTGCCATCCATTTTTTTTTGGATACTTTTTTTTTTGCCATCCATTTTTTTTTTGGATACACAGACTAACTGGATTTATACATACAGTGGATTTCGTTAATATCGACCTCGGTTGTAAAGACTTAAAGCGACGTCATTAACTAAATATATATGTATATGCCAAGTAAATAGGTATACAGTAAGTACAATATTACCATTTTGTATATATTTCTTTTGTTAGAGACTTCTGGATATAGTAAAGACATTACAGTGATTCCTCCGCCGTCGTTATAACCAAAATTCACTGCACTACTTTTTTTTTTTCCAGTTTCATCCTCTATAAAAATTACCATAACAACCATAGACCAGACCATTTTATATTTTATCTTTCGGTACACTTTTTTCTTTCTTTTTCTGAATTTATAGTTTGTTAAGCCAACCTAACCTAAACCTAACCTTCTTTTGCGATTTTTTTTATTTTTATTTTATCTTAATGCTATTATTTTTAATGTATTAATTGTTTTATGTTTTAATACCACATAGCCACCAGATCATTTTTACAGTTAAAGAAACATAATTTTACTGTTAATACAACAATTCAAAAACGCCTATCTTTGTTTTGCAATGTTAAATTTATTTTATTTATTCATATTTTTATTTATTCAGAAAATTTTGCTGCTCAAGCTTGCCAGTAATTAAGGGCAACAAAGCAAATAATAATAAAAAAGAAAAGTTTTCACATGTAAATAATTAAAAATGAAGCAATTATGTAACTTTTCTAAAATAATTTTTATTTCGATAGATTTTATTAAATGATATACTTATTGATATAGTTTTTCAATTCAATAATATAGATTCCTTTTTTGTTTAGTTATTGTTTTACTGACATTTAGCGGATTTATAAAGTTTTTTTTTTTGAAATGTTTTACTTTATGTACTAATTAGGTATAACATATTTAGAATTATTTAAAGTGTTACTTAAGTGTTGATTTCTTTATTTTCAGTCTTATTCAGGAAACATCAAAAATTTTACAAAACGTAACTTTTATGTATGAGTGTTAATTATTTGTTGCAATATTGTTTTTTTTTTTTTTGACAATTTTTTTAATTCGTCATTAAAATAAAGATTATAATTATTCAGGTATAATTTCAATCGTTTAATTAAATTTCAATTAATTTTTTATAATCTTATTCAATCTTACTGTTATAATTTTAAGTAATTCATTAATTATAGCCAACCAGTCGGACGAATTTCACCAAAAATTCCACCTGTCCGATCTCAATAAAAACCAAGTTATGTACTAGTACTTAAATAAAACTGAAAACATAATATCTACAAATTCATTGATTTGTTATTGTTATTCTTCATTGTAACAATTATATTCGATACAACTGCGATAATTGTGATTATTGCAAGAAATGTTTTTATTTATTCGTTTTTAAGACTACCTATTTCTAATAATATATGGTGTCTATGATAACTATTTCAATAATATATTTTGCTTTGTTACTTCTTTATTCAACTGTAAGCTCATCACTTTAAATAAGTACATTATATAGAAATTAGCATCGTGATTTTTTTAATTATAAATAAAAGTCATGTCAGACTTTACCTCAAGATATGATTTTGGTCTCTGTAATTTTATTGAAGTGACTAAGTAAGTATGGCACCATGGCAACGTCCATCGCTATCCCGTCGCACAAACAATGGTCGCCCTTAGTCTCGAGTTGTAATAATTTACTATTATTTATCCAACAAAATTTGCATTTACCAATATAAAAAGTAGCCAATAGCCAATTCTCAGACCTACTGAATATTATGCATATAAAATTTGGTGAAAATCAGTAAAGCCATTTCGGAGGAGTATGGTAACTAACATTGTGACACGAGAATTTTATAATATATAATTATAGGTATAAGACAATAATCCAAGTACTCGGTAAGTGGCTATCTTCATATTATGAAAGTCTGCACAAATACTATGTATTACCTACCAAATTATATTAATTTTGTATTGTTGAATATTTTTTTTTATGTTTAGAAATGCTTAGGCTCAACGTTCAAATATTTTCTTTAATTAATGGTGCTTACTGAAAACCAGCGTTACGAACTATGTTCAGTTTTTTTTTTATGGTACCTACAGCTTTTGTTTTTACATTCTTTATTAAAAGACTTTTCGAGATTATAAATTTACTTCACAAATGGTTCAATTTTCTTATGAGTAGCAAGTCTTTTATATTATAAGATAATGGTATTAACCGTTTTATGATTAAACCCAACAATACAAAATGTATCATTAAGGTGTTGGCTGACAAACAAAGTAGAATTATATCACAGCAGAATAGATTATTAATTATTGTTATCTTACATTATAATATAGGTATTGGAAAGTTTAGCTTAAGTAGCTAACTTGTTGTAAGGTATAATCATTATTCATATTATTCATATTTTTAATTACTGTTTTGTTTTCCGGTAAAATGAAATATATAAACAATTTCAATTCAATATTATTTATCTTTATGGTTATTTAAATGTTTCCTTATTTTTATTCACCATAGCTAGAATTTTTAGAATATAATTTCATTCATATGACCATTTTGCAAAATTTATTTTAACTGGGCCCACCTGGACCAAACAATTTAGCGATTTTAATATAAATATTTGATACTTATGTGAAAATCAGATTGTTGTTATCAAAATATACTTTAATATGACTTAATGTTTATAATATAAATTTATTCATAGTCAAAGGCCAATCTTGATTGGACTAAAAGCCAAATTCAGGAAAATATTATGTGTAGGTATTGTTCGACAAGTCTAAGATAGATTACGGGCACAACTTGTTAATAATAATTACTGTTGTAAATTTATTTTCGTATTTAATTGAAATTATTTCCTATCCCAATGTGTAATTATAATATTATGTAGTTTTGATTTATTTCCACCGATTTTTAAATAAATCACTTTTTGCGTTTTGCTCTGCATAATTTTATTCATAGCTATAATAGTAGGTATCAATTATTACTACTAATTCACCTATTATCTTGTAATCTGTTATTAGTTATTACCAGTGACATGCCGTGTGTATGTCCAATTTCAAACGTTAAATGACTAACTTTTCCCTAGAAGTTGTCAAGGATTGTTTTATTTTTCTTTTTTTCTTTTTTTATCTATATTCTATTTCACAAAGTAACATTTTTCAGAAACAATGAAACAGTCAAAAATATATCATTATTGTAATTTGTAAATGTTTTGGCACTAAATCAAATAACTTTTTAAAAAATATCAAATTATATTCCTTATTATACTTATTATAAATTTTCAAATTATATAGGTACCCTGGACTAATATTTTAAGACTAAAAGTAGCTAAATCAGTTCAGCCGTTCTCGAGTTTTTCGAGTCTCAATTTAAAATTTTATCGGGAGATCTACTATGGTAAAATTTTCCAGAAGAATTTCGAACCCGCATTGATTCTTTAAAATATACTTCTTACGGCAGTCAGTATTAATTCGACAATTTATTACCTAATCGTAAAGCAAGTAATATGTTTGTTAATTGACGGTATTTTTAATTTTAATGCAGTATCTATAATAGAAAAAAAATAACTGCTGCTATTATCAAAGACTTCTTCTAATAGCCACATACACTGTTAAGGAAACAGTTTTTTTTTTTACTCAAAACACTTAAATTGTTTTATAGAAATAATTTATTGTGGACGTTGAGTTGTTTGAAAATAAACTCCACAATACATTTTAGTCGTTTCTAACCTAACGGATTATGGCAGAAATGTAAGCAAGGACTACCTACCTACATCTTCTACTTTTTGTTCTGAACTTTTCTTGTTTAATAAAATTCATTATTGGTAATGTTTCATTCTACTATCGAATCACGTAATGTGATAAGCACTTTTTGTAAATTCTTGTTCTTTAAATTACTTTTATACTTTAATTTTACACCAATATTAATCCGTTTCCAATTTTTTCCATTTTCGTCAAACTAATTATATTATGTTTCAATTTCTGTTACAATCGTCAACATTTTATAAAAATCACATCACTTGTCACAACACAAAACGCTCGGTCATTTCTGACCTAAATAAGTATTCTTGTAATGGTCGGTGGCGGTACCTCTAATATATTCTGGTGCGGTAACAAAGCACCTTTGTCCGGGCACAGTTATAATCTCCGGCACTTTATGAAGTAGCGACACGTTGTACTTCCGCCAAGTCTACGGCGCGGCGTAAGCGACGTTGCAACTTGCAACACGACGAGACAATGAATCTGAAACTTACAAAAATGTGTTAGTGGGTTGATCGAACACTTCTGATGTTAGATTGGAGTATATATGGATCTAAGATATTTTGAAACAATTAGATGTTACTATGATAATACTAAAATTATGCCCAAGCAGCTGTAGCAAGGTATATGTGGTTAAAAGAAAATAAACTGTAAGACAATAAAGATATTTATTAAAACAACCTGAACAAGTAAGGGTCGGTAGATATAATTATTTTCAAATTGTATAACAAATTATTACGTAATTTACGTAATCTAGCTAAGGTACTTTCAGTATATTATATTAATAAGATACGACTCAGGAATAAAACAGAACTTATAACTTTATATTGTAAAACAACATAATATCAAGCAATTATAGATCATCTAGCAAAAATAAACCATAGGCTTGTACAAAATCTTCTTTATATAAATTACAATAATTACCAAGTTACTTATTACTAAAATCTTTATAACAAACAAATAGGTACATCACCTTAAGCACTGTCGGCCAGAATGAGAGCCGTACTAGGTTCGCTAGCTATTTTATACTCGGCAGAATGGATATTCTACCCACACTGAATAATAATTCTGGTACCCACATTTTTCAAAGTTTGGTACTAGAATTATTATTACTTATAGAATTATTCTATATCTAAATACAATTAAACAAAATCTTAACTTAATAATATTCATAAAATAATTAAGAGACAATACTTTAAATATAATACCACCTTACATTATAAGTCTTGCCTTACAATTCAAAAGGTGGTTTATTATTAATTTAACATAAAAATTACGGCTTAATATTGGTGTTGTCAAGTATTGAATTGTCAATGGAATTATTATCTGAATACAAATGTAATTTCGCCGTAATTCATACATTTTATTCCTTTATCTATACTTATATATATTAACATATCTATTACATGCATTGTGTACAGTTACAACAAGTTGTATTACAAATACAACTCTTCCCTCCAAGCAGATATACCCACATACATATAGATTTTTTATGTGCACATATATTTAGACAGCATACTATATCTTATGTGTGCATTGATACTATAACATGTTAGACTATTGACTGATTTGACTATTGACTGGCTCTTTGGTAGAACAGACGTATCATCATTGCACACATAAGATTCATAGTATGCTGTCCAAATATAATATTATGTGTACCATCAAGGAAATTGATTCCTATGCAGTTGACAGACCGACATCATTTGGTCGACTTATGTCAAATCAATGTTAGCTGTGGCCTGTGATCGGTCGAATGGGTTTGACTTAACGAGACCAAATTACTTAGGTCCACCATCTACCTAGGAATAAGCTTCTCTGATAGTACAATAACTCTTTATGCATATTAATTTGATGTTTTTAAGTTTAGTGTGATAAATTACCTTGTAATTCATAAAATTGTGATCCTCAAAATGATGTTGACACACCACTCTATTTTTGAGCTGCGATACTCGCAAGTCTAAGAAATCTATCCTATGTGCATTCATCAACCATTGATGGCATCTTAATTTGTCAAACACAGGGTAATGGAACAAATGGACTTGTCCATCAGATTTTACAGTACAATTACGATATGTGCAGCGACATCCTCCCATTTTTGTTTGTTTTTATTGTAGCTGGAGTTAAAAGTGAATAACGTTAGACAGTATACATTACACTGTTTTAATATTCTTTTAATACAATGTTATGTTTCCAGTTGAATATTCAGACGGAATCTAAATCATATAGCACTCAGGTTACTTCAGGAATTCAATAAATAATTAGATATTAAATAAAGTCTTCAAACACAACACACAAACAACCATTGCACAAACATGACATTAAGGACAGTAAATGATAGGGTTAGCGATCTGAGATCGATTAATCGCAAAATCGATCTTTTGGAGCAAAAAAATCGATCTTTTTAATCGATCCAACGCATTGAATCGATCTCGTGAATCGATCTTAGACACCCTAAAATCGAGTTACGATTTTTCTGTTTGCAGTGTTGCCAACTTGCTACTTTGTAGCTAGATCTAGCTATTTTTCGGTATCAGGCAGCTACAATTTTAAAAAGTTGTAGCTAGATTTTTTAGCTACTTTTTCTAGCTATTTTTCATCTTTCGAGATTCGTAAAGTATTTACCGAGAATCGAAGGAAAGAATGTAAAAATATATATTTTTTAGGGTAAAAACGGGATTATTATTACTGAGACTTCAATGTCTGTCCGTCTGTCTGCCTGTCTTCAGGCTGTATCTCAAAAACTGCTATAGCTAGACTTCTAAAATTTTCACAGATTGTGTATTTCTGTTGCTGCTATAACAACAAAATATACTAAAAATAAAATAAAGTTAATATTTAATTTCCCATACGACAAACGTAATTTTTTGGCCTTTTTTGCTTGTAGTCAATAAAGGCACCAGGTACTAGGTAGAGATTAACTACGATAACTTGGCGCGCGCCTCTAAATAACTGTTTCAATGTGTGTAGTCACATCCTTATAAAAGATTTTGTATGTAGTAAGTATTCAACCAATCACAGTACACGTAATATTTCACTTAATGTCACTTATTACCAAGATTTGTTGGTCAACTAATCATAACTAGCCTACCGCGCAAGACAACGCACTTCAAGTCGTTTTGACAACGCACTTCAAACGTTTTGAATTTTGGAGGAGCGCGCCATATTATCGTAGTTGATCTCTAGGCACTTGAACTTTGCACAAAATCCTTAATTTTTATTTGTACTTTAAAAAAATATATCCTAAAATAAAAATAAATAAAAAATTAAGTGGGCTCACATACAAAAAACACAATTTTTGCCTACTTTCGCTCTATAGCGCTACGGAACCCTTCGTGCGTGAGTCCGACTCGCACTTGGCCGATTATTTTTTGGTCACCAATCTACAAATATATATAAGTAATCTGTGTCACCAACTAAAAGATACGTTATGCTACTTCCTACTAACTACTCTAGCGCCAAAAACTGGAAATCTAGCAACTTTTTAGGAGCAATCTAGCCACTTGGTAGATGTAGCAGTTGGCAAAACAGTGTCCGTTACATTTAGCTACTTCTAGCAACTTATTGGGGGAACGAAAACTGGCAATCTAGCCACTTTTGAACAATAATCTAGCTACTCGGCAAGGCTAGCAGTTGGCAACACTGTCTGTTTGAAGCACAGGTTTGAAAGCCCGACAAGAGTGAGCTGTATAGTCTGCCAAGAAAGTGATGACAGGCGGGAAATTTTTTAAATGAAATAAAAAATATGAGAACTTCATTAATTCGAGATGAAAATGTGCAAGCCGCAAGGTGACAATATTTAAAATGTAATAAGCGTTATCTGTAAAAATACAAAGAAAAAAAAACACCTTTTAACCGTGATTACGTTTCGAAAATTTTCCCGCCTGTCATGACTTTCTTGGCAGACTAATGTTCGTCTGTATATCTTTTTTTTTTGTTTCTGTATTCTGTATCTGTGCTGAGAAGTGTGATGCCGCGCAGGCCGCGATTCGTCTATCGTCACGAAGCTTCGTGCTATGAGACGATACCATTGGACGATACACGCAGATCGTCCAATAACCAATGGTATCGTCTCAAGCACGAATCACTATTCATTACGCATGTGCGGCCGTAACATGATTGACATTGCAATTTGCAAATTGCAATTTTTTTAAGAAAATAAATAATCCTCGAGTCTTAAATCTGATTTTAAATTTCGTATTAAATTTGAATTTATTATAAAAAGTTAAACCTTAAGGGCCTGTTTCACCGCTTCCTGAAAAGGCTATCCACCACTTAACTTGACACATAGGTATGGAGAATCTGTCAAAATAAGCCTATCGGGCACCTTATCAGGAAGCGGTGAAACAGGCCCTTAACATCCTAACTGGCTTGGCTGACGCACAATAATTAACAAATCGTGCATGCAAAAATAAGGAAAAAAATGTCTTGTTTTCACCTTAACTGATACATTGATATGGTAAATAAAATAATTGTTATTATCGAATTCCCTGATTTTACTGATTCAAAGATCGTTAATTATAACATTTGTCTTGTTTTTTATAAATTTGATATATACACTGCAAAAACTAATTTGAAAAAAAGATCGATTTTTCGGAAATCGATCTTTTAGACCTCGATTTTTTTGTGGATCGATTCATCAGGTCACGATTCGAATCGATTTAAAAATCGATCTTTTTCGGCAAGTAAATGACAGTAAATGACAGTTGAACACTTGACATTTGAGGCTTTTTTTAACGTGACGCTACGGGCTACAGCTGCATAAACCACGGCTTGTGTCAACTGTCAAGTGATTGCCGGGAAATAAAATTATCGTGAATAAGTTTGGCACAATTTTTCCAAATCCGGCTATGGTCCAGAAACCTACCCCAATTTTTTTGGTGGTCACATGGGTTGAGGGAGGATGCTTAGGGTGGGAAAAACCTCCCCGTGCCACTTTCACCCCTGGTAACCCAACCGGAAAAGGAAAGGAAAAATTCACATTTGAAATCTCCATTAAGGAAAAATTCACATTTGAAATTTTCCTCATCTTGAGATAAAGACATATCTGTTTTGTGTTTACGTCTTACTTACTTACATATTATAGATGGAATATAAAATATTGTTTTATCTTGCCTACACAGACTACACTTAATAGTGTACTTTAACGAGTGGCCGCTAGACTTCTCAAGCGATAGAAATTCTACTATTCTACTATGAGTTATGACCTATATAAGTATTACAATAATGAAATTAAAGACGTTTAAAATCATATGACACTGAAAGTGCTCGCCTCGCCGCTGCCATTCCGGTGTTGCACTTGTGCGGCCCTAATTTTGCGGCCTTTAGAAGTTAGGGGGGACACTCACATTTTACCACTTTGGAAGAATCTCAATCGCAAGCTATTCAGGTTAGAAAAAAATTATTTTAGTAACCTCAATATGATTTTTGAAGACCTATCCATAGGTACCCCTCACGCATTATAGGTATCCATATTTTTTGTATCAAAATCTGTTCACAGACTAGAGATCAACTACGATAACATGGCGCGCCCCTCCAAATGACTGTTTCAATGTGTGCAGTCACATCCTTATGAAAGAATTTGTATGTAGAAGTATTCAACCAATCACAGTACACGTAATATTTTAGTTAATGTCACTTATTACCAAGATTTGTTGGTCAACTAATCATAACTACGGTTGCAAAATTACGTAATTTTTCCGAAAACGCTGGTAAAATACGCGTATTTTACGGTATTTTTTATATATTACGGTAAAATTACCGGCTACGTACATGTATGCTGAAAAGTATAGCGGGGGGTGAGACGAGCGTGTCGTTGCAAGTTGCAACTTGCAACATACTTACGTACTGCGCGACGCCGGGCGGCGCGTGCGCCTCGCACAATGCGACGTTGCCGCTTAGTGCATACCAAATACGGGCGACACACTATTACGTCGTATTTTGTATGCGTTTGACATTTGCGGCGGAAATTACGCCGGCGTAATTCAGCCTAGTGTGTTTAGACACTATGAATTGAATAGTGATATCGCCGCAGTGTGTGACTGGCTCCATCTATTGCACGGACTTGGAAGTCGGAACTTTCATAAATTGCGGCCGCGCGCACTGACATAGTATGTACTACGTACTAGACTCGACAACGCAACGCAGTGCTCGGTCACATTCAACGTAATCTAAATAGCAGCAGTGCACTTAGTCGCCCGCGAGCTCTTCTGCGCGTCAGACGTACAACAATTAAAAACGAAACCAAAACCAGTCGCAAAAATGCCTAGTTGTGGGTTAAGATACTGCAGAAATTATTCCAGTAACACTTCCAAATGCAACGAAATAACATTTCATCGGTGTTAGCATTCTTATTTAATTATTTTCAATTAAAATACGAACATTCAATTACTAGGCGAAGACGCGCGCCATTTTGCATTATCATAGAGTAGTAGAGTCAGAGGGGAATGTAGGCAGAATACAGATCTATGATTCTAATTAGTAATTTAAATAAGGTAGTTAGCTATAGTGGACTATGGATCCATACTTAATTATAAATTTTATAAAAAAGTGAATTTTTATTTTTATTTTATCCACTTACTCAAATAGATTCTGCATTCATTCGAGTGTAGGCACAAAACTGTGTCACTTCTGCGGTACTGATCTATAGCAATCACCGCACCGCCTCCCACCCCGCTCATGCCTCGAGTGCGACATGTTTTTTGTTTGCAATAGCTGCTCTAGTACGTAGTACTCACTACCTCAGTGGCCGCGCGGTCACAAATCACAGTAGTTTTGTTAGTTATTACTAACTAAAAAGGTAAAATACGATTTAACTCTTGTTAAATCAAATTTTACCCAATTTTACCGTAATTTACGTAATTTATTTATATTTTACGTAAAATATAGTAAAATACCGAAGTTTACGAAAGTAATATTACCGCTTTACATCCCTAATCATAACTAGCCGACCGCGCAAGACAACGCATTTCAAGCGTTTTGACAACGCACTTCAAACGTTTTGAAATTTGGAGGGGCGCGCCATGTTATCGTAGTTGATCTCTACGTCTACTTACCAAGTTTCAATAGTAAAGCTCGTTTCGGTAAATGAGTTTCTAAAATACTTATAGAATATCATTGGTTTCGGATAAAAGTGGCTACTGGCTGCGACATACGGACGGACAGACAGACATGACAAATCTATAATGGTTCCGTTTTTTGTCATTTGGCTATGGAACCCAAGGTTTCACATGCCTGATGCCCGCCTAAAAATCGACTCACATAAGAAATGGCCACCAACGCCACCATAGAGAAACAAAATAGGTACATCGGATAAACGCCAGTGTCTAGTTATTATTTCTTGTTTTGTGTTAAAGTTTTGCCACTTTCACATTCTTGTAAACGATTGAAATACAAAACACAACGTTACTCTTCTACGTGACCGCCAAAGTTGCGCGTACATAAGTTTTCGGCTGGTATAAATAGTCAGTACTTAAATTGCTTGTTAGGGGGCGTCCACAAATTACGTGAGGTGTTTTTTGGAATTTTTTGACCCCCCTCCCCCTCTGGTAAGATTTCGTGAGATTTTATTCAACCCCCCTCCCCCTCACAAATCTCACGTGAGATTTTTAAAAATGTGGATTTCTTATATAAACGTTTGACAGTCAGTAGATTTTCTTTCGATCGATTCGATGATCTTAATCGTATAACGACTACGCTTACAATTAAATCATAAGCGTACGTACAATCTGCATGAAATGGACCAAAATACTAAATTAGTACCTATTATTTTGTTGAGAAAAAAATTACGTGAGATTTGCCGCGACCCCAATCTCCCCCCTCCCCCCTCTCCCCAACGTGAGATTTGACTCGACCCCCCCCCCCCCCCCCCCCAAAACACCTCACGTAATTTGTGGACGGCGCGCGTCGTAAAAAACTACGGCACGACGTCGTGCCGTAGAAACTCAAATTCAAGATGAGTTTCTACGGCACGACGTTGTACGACGCCGCACGGCGCCGTGCCGTAGTTTTTTACGACGCGCGCCGTGAATTCTCACGGCGCGGCACCGTACGGCGCCGTACGACCGTGCCGTGTTTTTGTGTCCCGGCCCTTACTTGTTAGGCTGCGACCGCACCATAATATATTATTATGTTGTACCGTGTGCGGTCTATATAATAAATGCCTATGTTATTATAGGCAAAAATATACTTAAATTTTTCAATTTCTGGCGTGTGTACCTACTTAAATTAATGTACTTTGGGACCAGTCAATATTATTAGAATAAAAGTTAAGTGATATTGGCTTTTTATTCTTGCCACTTGCCACTTATCTCAGGCGGCGATTGCAATGAGATTTGCAAAAATTCCAACACAGTTAACTCCCACGGGTTGTAGTTTGTAGGTACAATTACACCCTCATTTTCCCAGTTTTTGACGTTTTTTGACAGGAAATCTTATGGTTAATATTTTAACGTTCGCGTCAGCCAGTCAAAAGCGCCATAAAGTATAATTTACACAGAGCCAGTACTGGCTGCCAATAAGACTGGCAGCCAGTATTGACTTGGTATATGCCGCGTGTGAACAGTTATTCAAGCCAGGCCAAACTGTTCACACCCGGCATATGACAAGCCAATACTGGCTGCCAGTCTTATTGGCAGCCAGTACTGGCTCTGTGTAAATTATACTTAACTATTAAGTGAATAGATAAATTTCTGTACAAACAAAAAAACTAAGGAACCGGGTACAATATAAGAAGTCCGTACTTTTGTTAAGGCGCTCCTCCTATGGAGACGCCGTAATTTACCGTCTTATGAACTCATAATTTGAAAGCTACAAAATTATAATAAAAATACAGCAATAATCTTCAGTAGGTATATTAAATGAACATTCCTTTCCACGTTATTAATTTCCTGCTTTTGTTTATTATATTCATGATATCAGCATCAAAAGTATGCTGTAATGCCAATTTATTAAAATTCAAATATACTTGCAGTATCTCCCTAGTATTTACTCGTTTTACAAATACTAACTAGCATGACCATTAATTCTTACAGCTAATACCTTCTAGAACTACTAACTAACAACACAATTTACTCTTACATCTAATTCAAAACCTTATACGTTCTACAACTAAGTACTAATTAACAACACCATCTACTCTTACATAATAATAATTCAATATTATACGTTTACTACGTAACTTTTACTCTTACATCTAATTCAATACCTATTCTTTTCGTTCTACAACTACTTACTAACAATAAACAACACCATTTACTCAGAGATAAACTACGATAACATAGCGCCCCTCCAAAATTCAAAACGTTTGAAGTGCGTTGTCAAAACGTTTGAAGTGCGTTGTCTTGCGCGGTCGGCTAGTTATGACTTATGATTAGTTGACCAACAAATCTTGGTAATAAGTGACAATTAACGAGTACTGGTTGATTGGATGAATACTTACTACATACAAACTCTTTCATAAGGATTTGACTACACACATTGAAACAGTCATTTGGAGGGGCGCGCCATGTTATCGTAGTTTATCTCTACTTTTATTTGAAGTAGTATTTGAAACACACGCCAATAGATCGACAATTTCATTAACTAAGTACATATTTAGTCCATGTTGGAATTTTGAGGTCAATTTAGAACTAAGATAATAATTTTAAAAAATATTTCGGTGAGGTCTCGGAAATGCGGCAAATGTTTGGTCAAGGTTTTTTGCTCGTATAAATAAAATTGTGAAGAAATCGCTAATGGTTCTCACTTACGTATTTTTGATCCTTTTTTCTGTCATAATTAGGTACCTATTAGAGATCAACTACGATATTATGGCGCGCCCCTCCAAATGACTGTTTCAATGTGTGTAGTCACATTGCATCCTTACGAAAGAGTTTGTATGTAGTAAGTATTCTACCAATCACAGTACACGTAACATTTCAGTTAATCACTAGTAAAACACACTTTTCTTGCACTTTTTCCACTATATTAAGATATTAATATAACTTTTAATAATTTACACGACCGGTTTCGAAACAAATCATCATCAGGTTGTAAGTACTTACACCTGATTATGATTTGTTCAACAAATCTGATCAACAAATCAAATAATTTGTTGAACAAATCATCATCAGGTGTAGTACTTACACATGATGATTTGTTTCGAAACCGGTCGTGTAAATTATTAAAACTTATAATAATATCTTAATATAGTGGAAAAAGTTCAAGAAATGTGTGTTTTATTAGTGTTTAACATGAATTTCCACCAAGAACCGACAGTACAATCAATTACATATAATATTTCAGTTAATGTCACTTATTACCAAGATTTGTTGGTCAACTAATCATAACTAGCCCACTTCAAACGTTTTGACAACGCACTTCAAACGTTTTGAATTTTGGAGGGGCGCGCTATGTTATCGTAGTTGATCTCTACCTACTAGGCAATTCAATGCACTGAAGTCTACTAAAGTAGAGTGTTTCAATGGTGTGTAGTGATACTGTAGTTTATAAGCTTAATTTACACTTTGTAACAATATTATAGAGTACGTAACAACAGCAGACGCAATGGAAACAAGAAAAGAATTATCAATTCGGACAAAGTCAGCCATACTGAACGAGATCGGACGGGCTTGTATCAGGGAGTGAAAATCTTTGATGTCCTCTACTATACTTTCATCTGCAAAAGAAATAAGGGATTACCGATTAAAAATTATTCATATTGACACTGATCACGTTGTGGTAATATGCGTGGAGGCCGCAAAAGAAGATCTTCCGAACGAGCGAGGTGGTATGCTCGTTCAGGCCGAAGACCACGTGATTGGTTTTAGCCGTCGTAAAGAGGTATAAATTTAATATACCGATTACCGATGCACTTAGAAAACTTCGATAGCGCGATGCAGGATTGTGGCGCTAATTGTGGGTACCGCCACAGAGTATAATAATATATTAGTTGTATCCTTGATACCGTCACAAATCACAACGTATAGGTATTTATGACCTGTGCCGTAAATAGCCTTTTTAGCGCCCTGTGCGAGTGCGCCCTTGTTTTATTTTAGATATTATTTTGGCAATGCTATTTATAGGCCTGTTTTATTTCATTCAGGGTGATAAAATAAAACTTGGTGTTGACTTTTGGTCGACGATTGGTAAAGAACTGATATGGGCAAACAAGCAGGCGAGCCGTCTGATGTCAAGTAGGCCTTTCGCCTGTTACGAGTAGGTATAATGGCGGATTTCCATTGTCTAACTGTTACTTTGTCTATTCTTCCGTAGAAAGAAATCGTTTCTATGGTGACCATGCCAGGCCTGCAGCTGGTCTGGCCATTTTTGCGCGCCGCCCCAGAGACTACGCCCTGTGCCTAGGCACCGGTGGCACCGCCCTATTTACGGCACTGTTTATGAGCACTTTATGACTACTATGGCGACGACATTAAATTAAACGAGTTTTTACGGTACTGTACCGCAAAAACTAAACTTTTTGCCAGTAGGTAACTAATGTCTTGCTGTTTAAGTATAAACGTGTCTTCCGATTATATTTTTTTCAGTTTTCATAATTCTAGTTATTCAGTATTTTTTATCCCTTTTCATTCGATTCGAACGGGAAACCACTTGTTGGAAAGAAGTAAAGAATTCAGTAACATACCAATCTTCTTATTGACAAGGAGGTTGTCAATAAGACACATCAGCCTACTTCTCTGTTCGTAAGCCTTTTCACTGCGCCACACGACGGAGATCAACAAAACAGCACACATCAACATTTTGACCAAAGATCCTAACGCAGGGTAAAACGTTACAGTCGTTACCTGAAAAAAAATATAAAAAAAAACCTTTGAAGAAAAATTACCATTTCCAACAATTCACGGATGGCCTGGACGCTTGGTACTGTAGCCTTCCAACTTTGAAAAAGAATATTTATATGCAATGTCTTTTTTCTCGTTTTTTACGTGAATATAATATATAATATTATTGTAATTGAGGTAACCCGTTGTTATTTACTTTAATAAATAAATATAATATTATATTATATTTTTAGTTACCTGTAATCCGACTGCGACTCTTACTGTAAGATTTATCAAGCGAACCATATCAATAAGCAAACTTAAAGTATTGAGCAGTATCTGAAATAAATAATATTTAATATATTTGACTAAAAACTTAATAAACCGTGGAAGAAATGTTTGACTTGAAGATGTTTCACAAATATTAAAAAAAATTAAACCTACCCGCATTCCAAACATTCGATTAATAAACTTTACTTGTTCTGACAGTAACAAGTAGTAACACCTGAATAATTTGACATTTTTCTTCGAATTTACAAATTCCATGGCTGTGTTAGCAGATTTTTTAGAATATGGGCAGAACCACGTAGAACTTAAGACTTCTTGGGTCATTGGACGAAGATTTTCAGCATTTGAGTACAACGTTTGTACTTGATCACCGACGGTGCGCAATCGCGACTCAATGTGCATGATGTTGAATGATAAAAAGATACTTGTCAACGATTTAATTAGCATGTGAATGTACGTTCCTGAGAAAAAAATTGGTATAATAGGTCCATAGCCAAAGGCCCATACCAGATAATCGTAGACGCTCGTGATAAACCATAAGGTAATAATGAAACCCAGAAACTTCGCTAGCGAGCTCTTAATGTCTGAGTAGTACTTCATGCCCAACATACCGTCCATGTAGCAATACCGGTTGACGTATTCCCGGCAGATATCGGCGCCATACTTGTAAACGTACCACATGTCCACAATATATTGAAATAGGTCGTATACACTTTGCACAGCGTCCATATATTGAATAGAACGAGCAATTTGGATTTGAACATTTACTACGTAGAGATATTTGTAAATGAGAGTAAATAAATTATAGCTTCCGACGATAACGAGTGATATAGCCATTCTTATAGCGTGCAAAAATGGAACGCCTCCCGTTGTAAGAATGCAATTAAGCGAAAATATTCTCAAAAAATAATTTAACAATTTGTAAGTTTCGCATATTTCCTGAAAGTAATTCAGTTGAACGCTATGTACTTTCATTTTTACTTATAACAATCGAAATACTTTTGTGACGTTGTGAGTTGACGAGTGGTTGACGACCATTTAGCTCGGACTCTATTCAAATATTAACGTTTGATATTATAGCACCAAATTATCAATGTTACAATATCTACAACTCACGTATGGTACAGGATGTTGGCATAGTAATATTATAACTTTTATTAATTAGTAGTTCCTATGTCCTTTCCTGGGACCCAAAGTATCTCCACACCAAACAGCAAAATCGGTTCAGCCGTTTAAGCGTGAAGGGGTACCAGACAAACAGACAGACACACTTTCCCATTTATAATATTATAGTATGTATAAACAATCTAATGTTTTATCTTTACTCATATTATTACAAAGCTAAAGCTTTTATTTTGTTTTCGCGAAAGCGATAATCTCAATTCTCAACTACTGGACCGGTTTTTATATTAATAATTTGGCACAGGTATAGAGTAGAGTGTAGACCACGGAGAAGGCTACTGTTTGTAGAATTCCAAAAGTACGTGGCGCAAGGAACGTCAAAATACTAATAAGAAGAACAAAAGGAAACTTAATCGGGATAAAAACAGTGCAGCATCAATGTCTTTATCAGACAAACTGATTTCTGAATAATAAATATTATAAAGGCAATCATGTGCCTAAAAATTCTAAACGGAAATTATATTACTTTACTACTTTGGTACCACCATGTATAAAACACTGAAATAATGAAAACATGGACATTGATTAATAAAAACCGGCCAAGTGCGTGTCGGGCCACGCGCAATATAGGGTTTCGTAGTACATCTACATTTTGATATTTTTAATTATCAATGAATGTACATTTATAACGTGTTTTACACAACATCATCTCAGTTACGTTTGAAGGAATTTGAACGAACGCCGAACAATTTTATTAGGAAAAAATTTTTCGTCGTATTGCCATAACACAAGTTTTACTTAGCATGGGATTAGACGACGTGATGTATGCTACCTAGCTTTTACACTATTGTATATTATTGTGTGCTTAATAAAGAATTAGATTCAATTTGAATTTGATTTGAACGAAAAGTTCCTTACGTCTTTTCCGAAGATGAAATTTTGCACACACTTTGAGTTCTGATGACAATACTCTCTCGTCTGTGGGTGTCTAAATGACAATTATTCTTCCCCATCTGTGGATCCCATTGCAGGACTTTCAACAGACAGAGCAACGAGCACTTATTTTTGAGACCTAGGTTTAGAAAAACTATTTTTTTTTAATGTAAGTAGTTGTAGTTTTGTAAAACTACAATTTATTTTATAATTAAGATATATTTCTTTAATTTCTTGCATCACTAAAACCTGACTTCGGATTGCAGTGTAGCTGTTCTAGGAGAAATAATATAGATAGGTCTCCTAAAAGTTAACTAATATTCTCTCTTAAATAATAAATAAAACGATTGCTGGATGTATCATGTAATATTAGGTATATTTTGTATGTACAATGTTACACATATTAAAAAACAAATTGCATACATTCCATACAATTTATTTATCGTAATGGGGCAGGCAATCGCTGACTGAACTGACCACCGGTAAAACAATAAATTTCAACTTTTTCTTGCACCATAGACGCAATAAATTTAAATTTAGAGGGAGAAGCAATTCATTCTAATACAATTTTTAATGTGTGCGAAAGAGTTAGAGCTATATAGACGCCAAAATATGCTCAAAGCTAAGGTACCAAATTAATATTACTTTAATAGAACCATTATCATTTTGGTACCACTATGTATAAAACACTTAAAGTAATGAAAATATAGACATTGATTAATAAAATTTCCGACAAATTGCCATAATAATAAATGCCAGCATTGCCAGCACTTAACGTATTAGGCTTCAGTCTCGAAATCAGCGGGCAGCTGGGCGGAGCGGCGCACAGTGGAAAATTTGGGTCCGTATCGGATCAAAAATCTGTAACTTCAAGGTTTTTCATCGTATTGTATTGAGATTTGGCACATGTATACAGTGATATACAAAGATTTTAAAAATAATAAATTTTTGTATTTTTTTTCAATGTATACATATTTATTTTAGGTAAAAAAAAAGAAAAGATAAAAAAAGTAATATTACGAGTAGTTATATGTTTATTTTTTATAAATAAGTACTAATATGAGTAAAATTAAGAAAACTTAAATAATTACTTATCACACAAGCATAATAAAATACATAAAATTTTAAAACCGTATAGTACCTATCTATACCTCACATCAAACTAATTGATCTCAAATTAGACAAATCTTATAATATTATTGGTTTTTTAAAACTAGGTTTTAGTTACTGATAATGTTATATCTAATTGTTATTATCCTCGCTATTCCTAACTAAAATTACTTCCGGTGTAAATGTAGGATCACCTTCAGGTACCACCTTCAAAAGACTTAGTGCCTCTTCATCAAGATCCTTCACATTTCTCACATAAGGTTTTCTTAAACTTGAAATGAATGGATCTGAAGTCTATAGAAGCGTTTTAAATACGTCTTCATTTGTAGCTATACGGGAACATTTTCTGGCATGGTGCAGGCGCATATTTCTGTAGTCTTTATTGCGCGACTCTTGTGCATCTTCCGACAGTTGCCCAATAGGAAGAACAGAAAAATGTTTGATCACGTTTTCTCCGTGTATAAGTAATTTGTGCACGGAGGATGGCATGTAGTACCAATCATAGATACTAACATAAATTCGCGCAGTTTCTAAGGCATAAACTCCAAATTTTTCGGGATCGATCATCATTCCAGAAGATAGAGCTTGTAAAATAATATACAAGCGTTTAATCAATGTTTCATCAACACCTGTTATGTTCGCCGAGCAAGTGTAATTGTAAAAGAACCTTCGTGCTGTATTTCCATCACTTGAGTTTCCACTTAATTGACGAGGTTTGTCGATAATTGATCCTACCTCTTCCCTGAAACGTTTTTGAACAAATTCCTTCTTTTCTTTCTTCAATTTCTTTTTTTCTTCTGTTGTAGCAGACCAAGTCTTAAAGTCAAGATTGTACCATTTCCATGCTGCGAATCCAGGCATGCAATGTGGATAATCCATATTGGTAAGCACTTTCATTTTCAGGTCTAGCAGTCACTTTTAATAGGTCATTCATAAGTCGAAGAGTAGCCCCACATATCGTGCACGTAGAACCCGATGGAGTTTCTGTTAGGACCTGAGCCACCTTACCATCAATCATTGTTAGAAAAAGTTCGTGCTTCACATTTACTGCAACACTATCTTTGTTTATTAATGACGGGCGTAAAGATTCAATTTGTCTGGTAATTTCGTCTACAACTGCCTTAGTTTTTTCAGGAGTTTCTTTACAAAATTCAATAGAAACGGGACTACAATAACGAACAGATGAAGGTACTGGATTTTGGCAAATAATGGCCTTTGAGAAGTCATCAATTAATCTAATGGGAACTAATGAAGTGACGAACAGATTGGCATCTGAAATAGTTTCCGATTCTTCTGACAGTTTCTGCTTGTATTGACTTTGGCCAGATGAACCATCACATCCCCATTTACAGTAAAGGATTAAATTTCTGTATTGTTCTTGGAAAACAGAATCAATTTTTAAAATTCTGGCAACTGTGTGGTCCAGTAAGTCTTGTATATTAATCACTTTAGCATAAGTATTTGTGATTTCGATTGTAGAAGATGGTGGATAGCAAGTTTGTTTTATTTCTTGTATTTTGTAATATGGGGGAAACATTGTACCCTTTCTTCCGTTGGTTAAGTTTCTTTGGTACATATATTGTGCTTTAGTTAGATCCAAATCAATAAAAGCACTCAATGCTTCTGTATCAGATAAAATCTTCACTTGGTTTGACTCTTTCCACGTAGTCGAGAAAACTTTTTTCTTTTCGCTCACAGAGTTTCTTAACTCTTCAACAAGACGAGCCTCTGCATACTCACCTAAGGCCCGCAGTCCTTGCAAAAATGCGTTACAAATGTGCTCAAATCCATATTCTTCTAGTAAAAGAGTGTTTTTCCTTTTCTTTGTTGATTCTGAGGAGTCTCCATAAGCAATGCATGGTCTTCCTTGTTAACCAGAAGTTGATGGCAGTGAATGTGCTTCAGACTCCGGAAACTGTACTGAATATCCTGACTCCAGCCAGCTTGTATTATTCAGAATAAATTGGTCCTTTTTCCGTGATGCTTTAGCCCAGCGCTTATTGAAAGAAGGCAGAATATGTCTTTGAATGTCACCAATTACAAAACACAAGTTGTTTTCAGAAACATTTAATGTTTGCTGTAGAACTATGGACAACGATTCCAAGGTTCTGCCACGCTCGATATAGGGAATGATGAAATCACCCTCAGTACAGTTGAAAGTTGACATTTTAATGGAAATAACCAATTTAAATAAGTGTCACTTAATATGAAATACACGCTGAAGTGTGCAATTTGAAGATATTTGCTTCCCCTTATATACTGGTTTTAAAGATATTAAATACGTACTAATGTCAATGTAATGCATATTTACTCACGCAGGACGAGTGCAAAATAGATAATAAGCTATTGCTATCAAAATATTGTGGTTAATATTGTTTTTGTAAAGTATGTCAGCAGTAACCGCAAAAGATACCGAATTATCTACTCCGACCTCTATCACATTTTTTTCCCATAACTTCCAGGACCGCAAACTTCCGCAGGAGATTTTTTTAATTTTTCATTTATGAATAGTAAGGCTATCAAATAACACATAAAGTTGCGCGTGGGGAGCCGTGGGTAAATATGAAAACCTTCGACGAAAAAAAAAGAAAGTGAAAAATAGGGTATGTCAATTTTTAAGTACTTACTCAAAAATAAAAAGCATATTAAAAAAAAGTTAATAGCTCATTAATAAGAACATAAAATATCCTTTTTAAAAATGTATAAAACCGCATGCATGTGCTAAATACTTTTTTCACAATATTCATTTGAATTATGTGTATGCAAACATTTGAATGAGCCATCCGCTACTTCAACTTACTTCAACCTATGAAAAAAATATATTTATGCAGTTTTAGTACAAAAAAATGTCTGATTAGGATTATTTGGTTATTAGAGTATCGGATGCAATAAATATTTCATTCAAATTGTGATATTTTTAAAAACCATTTATGATATGCTCTAGTTCTACCATTTTCCATAGTGCGGCGGCGCGGCGGCGCGATCCAAAATATCCGTACTAATATTATAAATGCGAAAGCATGTCTGTATGTCTGTCTGTCCGTCTGTCTATCTGTTACCTCTTCACGCCCAAACCACTCAACCGATTTTGCTGAAATTCGGTATGGAGATAATTTGAGTCCCGAGGAAGGACATAGGATACTTTTTATCCCGGAAAATGTACGGTTCCCGAGCGATAAACGAGTTTTGGCGCAACGGAATTGCGGGCATCATCTAGTAGATTTATATGGATAAGCCGTCAGGCGGCGAGCGGCTCACGGCATACTAGGTTAGACGGCTTATACATAATATAAAATATAAATTTATACATTGGAACGTGCCGCCGCGCGCCGTCGCTCCCGCCTCGCGGCCCGCTGATTTCGAGACTGAATCCGGCTGCGTTTCCACACGAGATGTGTTGCGAGGAATGTGTTTTTGAGAACCAATAGAATCGCTTCATTGACGTGACCTCGCTCAGCGCAGCGATTCTATTGGATCTTAAAAACACATTCCTCGCAACACATCCTTGGTGGAAACGCAGCCTTAAACTGGGTAGTGATGAGTCGAGGTCACTGCATATCGATTTTGCACTTAATTATAATTAGGTATTTGTTGACAAATTACCTGACATACGAAACCTCTAGAATCTAGATATTTATAGTTTGTTTGGATGAATCAACTATACTTTGCAGGCGATCAAAATTTTTAAGTATTTACAAAAAATTTCAAGCATTACTAACTTCGGATCAGAAACTAAATATTCGCATCATATTCGCGATGGTAGCGAAACGGCGAAGCCATACATATATTTATCTACTGGTATGTACAATTTGTTTAAGTTAGAGTCAGTAGAATTTGTAGATCTACATGAGAGCAATTTCACAGTGTAAACCTTATGTGGGCGTCTCTCTCAAATGTTTTTGGTGAGTTATTAATTATTATATTAGTACATATTATTATTAGGTATAATATCTTTTCAAGATTGTGTGCATTACATTCATTTAATTAACACTTTGTAGATAACAATATCATGCAATAAGTAACGACAGCAGATGCTATGGAAACAAGGAGTGAGTTGTCAATCATTCATCAATACTTTGAACTCTTTGAACAATATTCTATTTGCCACAGATTTGCCACCATAGTACGAGATACGACTGCAGAACTGTGCAGGTATCGAGTACACGCTTAAAACCACATTTTTACAAATATTTATAATAAGGAGAACATATTTGTATTTTGTACTGGGGTGCCAGTCCAAATGTGGCCGCAAATGTTTTTAAATTTTTTTTGAAAAATTGAGTTTGCGGGATAAAATGTAATCATCAGGTATTGAAAGCAAACATCGTTCATTTCATGGTGATGAGTATAGAGATTTAGAAAAATCCGGTGTGCCGTTGGGCACCCGGCCGCAACCCCATTGTAACCAGGTGTGAACAGGTACCATTCCGATACATTTTTGCATCCATAACGTATATTGATCTTTTATATATCAAATGGAAGCTTATTTTCCTCTTATTATTATAATATAGGTGTGCCTAATTAAATCTGGCCGCAAATAAGGGGTGCCGGCTGTCAAAGATGGCAAAGTATCGAAGGTTGAGGGAAAGGGAGCTAGCGCGAAACATTACGGGATAGTGATAGTACATTAGTGTACTTAAACATCGGTTCAAACAATAGTAATAATCGGCCAAGTGCGAGTCCGACTCGCGCACGAAGGGTTCCGTAGGTACTATTTTTGTGTAGTGTAGTGAGCAAAATTAGGCCAAAATTTGTATTTTTCGTATGGGAGCCGCCCTTATATTTTAATTTTACTTTAATTTTATTACTTATTATTAGTAATTAATTTCATTTTTCATTTCATTTTTTTTCCGCTTAAACATTGCTAACGCAGGCTACTTACGAGATTTATCAAAATAATGTACCAAGGCCCAATTCCACCAATGTCTGCTAATGTTAACAGCTTGTTAAAATGTCATGTCTTCTTTTTCATTCATACGAAAAACGAAAGAGGTAACGTGATACGAATTCGAGCATTAACGTTAACAGTCTTTAGTGACATTGGGCCTAAGTATTGTACACTATGAAAAGGTCTTCAGAAAACTCCGCGATGGTATAATAATATGTCTATCTCTTATGGATATCCAGTGGATATCCCACAATAACATTTTTTGTCATTTACTTTGTCATTTACTTTTTACTTGGCTAAATGGCTAATTTTCGTAGCAATTTTAACCAATAAGCTAATAATCCTTATTAAATTAAATACTTCATTAAATACATTATTGATTTAAAATAGATCTATATGGCCCTTTACAGCATACGATTTTTATATTTTCGAAGATATTACAGATTCTAAAATTGCAGGACGTAGCTTTTGTGGCGGTACCGACCAATGCGGGCCACGGGTAGCAATGAATATAATAATATTATGTAACTAGCTGTCCCGGCAAAAGTTGTTTTGCCATATAAAGTATTTCTACTTCATCAGTTGATACAAAATCTTACCCTCTTTTGTCCCTTAAGAGGGGTGGGGGGAAAAATGTTATACACCAAATGTTAAGTTAAAAAACACAGCAAATAATATGAAGTAAGTCCATTAAAGAAAAAAGTTTGATGCAAAATCGGACCCCCCTCAGAGGGGTGGGGGGGATCATTTTTTTTATCAGATGTTGAGTTCGAAGAAGACTAATATACCTGCGAAAACCGTTTGTAAATCAGATCAGTAGTTTTCATGTTAAAGAAAAAAGTTTGATACAAAATCTGACCCCCCCTTTTGTACCCTTAGAGGGGTGGGGGGAAAAAAATTCATACACCAGATGTTGAGTTGGAAAAAGACAAATATATCTGCGAAAACCGCATTCAAATCGGATCAGTGGTTTTCGTGTGATGCTGGAACAAACATACAGACAGACAGACACACAGACAGACGGACAGACGGACAAAAATCTAACCACATTTTTGGCTTCTATAGCGATGTAGTGACACCCCCCACTTGTTATTTTTTAAAATATCTTTAATGTACAGAATTCTCATTTCTACAGTTTTATTATATGTATAGATTAAAAACTACTAAATCGATTTTAATCATTTCTTCAGTGAGTGACATAGTCTATAATATACTTATTACGGGGCGGGTCGCTAGCACATAAAATTATGAATATTTAATCTTTATGTAACAAACAATTTAACACTTGAATAAACTTTTAAATTCTTGTAGAGTATTAATTTATTTGGTCATTTTTAGGGTTCCATTTCCAAAGGGCAAAAACGGAACCCTATTACCTATAAGACTTCGTTGTCTGTCCGTCTGTCTGTATGTCTCCAGGCTCAAGACTGTAACCAAAGAATGGTGATAGCTAGAGAGTTGACATTTTCACAGATTATGTTATTTATAATAATATGTTGCCGCTATAACAACAAATACTAAAAACAAAATAAAATTTAAGTATGTTCAAATTTATATTAACTATATTCAGTAACTATAACATTCTGGCAATAAAGACATTTGAATTTGAATACACATAAACGTGATGTTTTGGCCTTTTTCGCTGGCAACAGATGGGCACCTTAAAATTTCACGAAATCTTCGATTAAAATATGTGCAATTTAATTACTAATAATAAAATTAAAGTAAAATTAAAATACTATGGCGGCTCCCATACAAAAAACACAAATGTTGGCCTAATTTTTAACCGACTTCCAAAAAACGAGAAGGTTATATGTTCGGCTGTGGATATATATTTTTTTGTATGTTCAACGATTACTCCGCCGTTTGTGAACCGATTTTCGAAATTTTTGTTTTGTTGTATTAGGTTTCACTCCAATTTGGTACCATGTTCACAAAAGTGGTGACCTGATGATGGGATCCAGGAGTAATCGAGGTTACGTCTCGAAATTTATATGGACACATTTGGTGATTTTGGTTTTATGTGAAGTGTACTAAGAATATGCTACCAAAAAGTCAAATATTGGGTCAAGGTATACCATGGTTTCGAAGATGCTGAGAGAACTCCGGTCTCTTTATAGATACACGTTTGGAAGTTTCTGCGTTGTTTTAAGAACAGAAAGCATATGCTACCATGCAATTCAAATTCATCATCATCATCGTCATCATCATCATTACCACGTCGTGTTAAGGTCACCAATGTCTCATGGCACAAAATAGATAATAGTACAAGGCATAGGTATGGATACAATAATAATAATTATATACATAACAACACCAATTATAGGCTGTTTAATACACATGGCGGTCGGCGCCCCAGAGGCAACGGCGTAAACATCGTATTCAAGTTCTAACCGGAATGTCAGGGCATGCGGCATGCCACGCTGCGAGCATTTTTCAGCACGTGTTCACTTAGATTTTTTTAAAATGTATTGTTTAAATGTATCTATCTACCTGATATTTGGGCCTTGGGGTATGCCGTATAACTCTTAACAGTCAACAAATTGTAATAAGATACGTAGAATATACGCAGTACCACCGACGACCACTTATAAATTCGCGGACTATGACGGAGGTCAACTTAATAACAATTATACGAGATCAATTACCACTCAATATTATGATTTATGTTGTCAATTCAATGCTCACTGCTCACACCAAGCGGCAAGCTCACTGTTGAGTTGTCAGTTGCTTACAAACTTTCAACAACATGACAGAAATCTATTACAAGTTACAACTACCTATATAAAACTTCTACGTACAAGCGATAGTGCGACACAGGAGCGCCTCAGTGACATCTAGTGAAGACAATATGAAACTATTTTTTACACAATTTGAATTGGTACTAACAGTTTACCTACTAGGTAACTAAAAAGAGTGAAATTATTATTTTTAACAAAAAATTAAAACCGACTTCCAAGATAAAAACAAAAGTAATACTTATTCTTAATCTAAAAAGAATCAAATTATTCTTATTCCTAATTATAGTGGCGTCTTCAGACTTCGCCTAAACCTCAACTATTTGTACTCAATCTTCGTACTTTTGAAGTCGGTACCAGCCCGGAAAAGTTCTGAGATCCTTGACATAGCAATTACGCTAAGGTAAGCTGGTACCGACTTCAAAAGCATGAAGATTGAGTACAGAAATAGTTGAGGTTTAGGCGAAGTCTGAAGACGCCACTATAATAAGGAATAAGAATTATTTGATTATTTTTAGATTAAGAATAAGTATTACTTTTGTTTTTATCTTGGAAGTCGGTTTTAATTTTTTGTTAAAAAATAATAATTTTACCCTTTTTAGTTAGGTACATAATATGAGACGACAAGGCTATAATATTATAGCTTGTTGTCTTAGAGTTGTACATATTACTAGCGGTCGCCTGCGGCTCTGCCCCCCTGGATGTCGGTTACGGCTGCAAAAAGCCTACCAAGGAAAGACTCGGTTAACAAAATGATTCCCATGTCAATTCACAGACTCCGACACTGACATCGACGACGCGGACGCAGTTATTATCCGAAGGGTGTATAACAGTGCACACTGCACAGATTGTCTTCCCGCAAGCGCATCCCGCTTGGTGACGCCCACTATCGTAATATTTTAATTTCGCCATAATTTCAAAACCAAACGTCCAATTTTAATCATTCAAAGACCAAATATTATGTACATAAACTGTACTTAGTGATGAAATAATTTATTTTGATAAGGATAAATGGCATGAGTAAAATAAACGCGTTTAATAGTTGTCCAAAAAAATTCAAGATTTTTAAATAAAAAAATGGTTATTGTGCCTCACTCGACATAGATAAGTATAGTGTGTCGCGGACTTTTTTGTAGATATTTATAAGATCTACAATAATTAGAAGATTTTATGGTTCTATCTTTTATAGTTTACAAAATAATTAACTTTTCTGGTTGATTTTTTCACCTGGCGTCCGAAAAACCCAAATATCTATTTTTTTCAAAACACAATTTAACCTATGTTCAGCACAAATAATGTAGGATTTGCTTGGAGTAGTTTAAATAAAGCCAAAATCCTCAAACTTGTATCTATAAGGATTCAAAAGTTCTGTTGGGTACCTTCAGAACCCTGGTGCAAAATCTTACATTTTTGTAGTATATGCCTGAAATACTTCAGAAAAAATCGAAATCACCATATGTTCCCATATAAATTTAAAGTTTATAGAGGTTATACGTTCGTCTGTTTATATATATATATATATATATATATATATATATATATATATATATATATATATATATCCTCCTTTTTGGAAGTCGGTTAAAAATGGTCACAAATTGACATTTATTTAATTGACCCTATAATATGTAGAAATATAAAAACAAAATCAAATATGTATATCTTTTACACAGAGAAACATAAACTTGTCGTGTGGATACAGCTTGTTTCTATCCTGCACTCCTTGCATACTTTCTTCATGGATCATATTTACTATCAATTATTAAAATGATATTAAATTACTGACTACTCACAATATAAAGACCAAAGAAGTGTACCGATGTGGTAGATATATATTATTTTGTTGGATTATATCAAATCACTGTTAGTAATTGATAAGTGTCGTCTAAGCTTCACATTTTGCAGTTAATATTTTTTTCCGATAGTACCGTAAAAAGAATCTGATTCTGAATAAGTATACAAATCGTGACCCTACGCTACTTGGATAAGTTATGTAAAGTCATCGTCCGTCAGATTTCGACAGAAAACCTTAACCCGAACAAAATAAACAACTGTTCAACAGATACCTATTTAGATTTTTGTAGTAAGACCGAAAATCTCTATCTTACTCATACTAATATTGCAAATACGAAGGTATCTGTCAGTTTGTCTGTCTGTTACCTCTTTACGCCCAAACTACTAAACTTAATTCAGCAAAACCTGCTGGTTATGAACATACTTTGTACCCCTGGAAGGGACATATTATGATAGTTTTCATCCTAGAAAAAGGTACGGTTCCCGCGCTATAAACGAATTTTGGCGCAACGGAGTTGCAGGCGTCATCTAGTGGAATATAGCTTCAACTGAATGTAAAATTAATTAACATGACAAAGGACAAGCCTAATTGACAAATGATATGATTTTGTAGAATTTGCAAACCAAAAAATAAAGAAACTTTGTTATTAAATGTATTAAATAAAAAAATAACCGAAACAGAAAATAGTGACACCGACTATGAGGTCGGGTATTACATACCCGCAATGAGTTTGCGCACTTGTAGTTTACATCGCCAACGGCGCAATATTTGTCATTTGTCACTGTTGCTTAAAATCACTCCTCGTACCACTCCCTCCAGCTACTGAGCTAACCAAGTCCCAGAAATCGCACAGTTGAGAAATATTAAGTGTCTTATAAACCAGCGGTTATGACATACCCGACCTCACTCACGCCGGGTTAAGGTCCTAACATTTTAATCGCACGTCCAAAACTCTCATAAATGCAAGGTATGAAGGTACCTTATTAAATAAATAAATAAATAAATAAATAAATAAACGTTTATTCCCCTTTTAAACCATTACACCACAAGACATTATAACTAAAAAATAAAAAAATAAAAAATACATAACACTTAATAATAATAAAATTAAAAAACCGAAGAATTAGAACGTACAAGATTACAACTTACAAATAAATTTGACAACTGGTACAAATTAAAAAAAAAATATATATATATATATATATATATATATATATATATATATATATATATATATATATATATATATTACTAGAAGGTGCGCATGCGCAGTATTCATATTATCAAAGAATGACAGCGATACTCTGGTAAGTGGTAGGTAATCGGTGAGAGATCTTGGAGTTGCAACTTGCAACTCGCAACACGTGTATAGAACACAATTGAACACTATACCTATCCTTTTAAATATAAAAATGGCTTAAAATAAATCAAAAAAGTAAAATAGCCAACCAATTCTGATTTAACATACTTTTGTTATAAAAATTTTTCATTCTATTTTCAGCTCGGTGAAGGTCGTTTTGGTTGATCTACTAGTCGGAAACTTTGAATATTCAGAAAAGCATACCGTGAAACGTTTATTAAAATGCGTTATCTAGTACGCAGCGATGTTTTCTGATAAAAACTAAAAGCCATATCGGTAATTGTCTATAATGTACCTAAGTATCTCAATGATAATAGATATCGACAGTTTTACGGCGTCAGGCAAAACGAATCGACGTCCCATGTTGCAACAAATTAATAAAAGGTGATCAAAACATTGCATCATGTCAGAATTCGGCAGTGGCAAATCGAAGAACAAGTACGAAATAAACGATATTAAAAATGTGAAATTTTCGAAAAAGAATAGCGATAAAAATGGGTAAGTAGTTTTTAATACCTTTCTAATCTTTTTAAAAGTATCTAGGTATAAAATAATCTACTGTATTATATGTAGGTATGTGCTATAACTTCAGTAATCCATACTTACTTATTTTTAACATTATAAATACGAAAGTGTGTCTGACTGTAACCTCTTCACATCCAAACCGCTAAACCGATTTTGCTGAAGTTTGTATAGTTATTGGCGTTGTCTAGTAAAATATAATATACCTAATGAAAATATTTCTTAGTTTTTTGTTAACTGGAAATATGGTACTTGAAAATGTAGGCAGCAGTAATAAAGGCATTTTTTGCAATATTTTATTACATTTTTTCCTACATTGATAAGGATAATTTTAAACAAAATGTATCATTGATAAGCTTTACGATAATTAATTCCGGACGTACCTACGCGTTGCAAACCGCATTTTCAGCGCTGAGTCCTAATAACAAAATAATTGAAAACAATTAAACTGTAGCTTGCATTAATTATTCCCAATAAAATCGCAATCACCGTTTGAAATGGTGATAACAAAGTGTATATGGTGCCGTTATAGACGTTATATTACTAGTTGTGGTCGATTTTTACTATTACTTTTATTACAAATAATATACAGGGTGTAACGAAAATAAGTGATAATACTTTAGGAGTTTAGGATATGTACTATGCATGTGTCCTTATATAGAGGTATAGAGGTGATTTCTATGGGCAAGCGCCCGAGCCTCATAGATTTTCCCATACAAGAGTTTGAAAAAAGTTACTCTTTCAGTGCTGCACAGTGAACTCTATGTAAACAGTAAAGGGCACATAGACACCCTAAGCCCTAAAGTATTATCACTTAGTTTCGTTACCCCTGTGGCCTGTATATTTATGGTTTGTCTATCGTAACTCGCTAAATTTCAATCCTAGGTATGTGGTATTAAAATTCAAATATATCGCAATTAAAGGCCTGTCAATAATCTAAGTCAACAGAAAACAGACAGTCATCGTAGAAGTTTTTACTAAAGCTGCGCGTCCACTGGATCGGAATCGGAGCGTACGCAGCGTACGGATTTATTGCTTTGTATTGATTTCTATGGTACTGTGTCCACTGGATCGGTATTTCTGCGCCTGAGAACGGTATTTATGCCGATGACGTCATCCACAGTGAACGCGTCATTCGGATTCCGAAGGTTTCAAGTTCTGACGTGTTTGCGACGACGCGACAGCTATACATAAATACTTATCTATACATATTATAAAACAAAGTCGCTTTTTTCCTTCATGTCCCTTTGTTCCCTTAATCTTTAAAAGTGCGTAACGGATTTTGAAGATTATTTCATAGCTCATTTATCGAGGAAGGCTATAGGCTATATTTTTTCACGCTAAGACTAATAAGAGCGAAGAAATAGAGGAAAATGTGGATAAAACGGGGAAAATTATTTGAAAGGTCTAACTTGAACGCGCTAATCTCAGGAACTACTGGTCCGATTTGAAAAATTATTTCAGTGTTAGATAGCCTATTTATTGAGGAAGGCTATAGACTATATTTTATCACGCTAAGACTAATAGGAGAATGTGGAAAAAACGGAGAAAATTATTTGACAAGGCTTATCTCGCAAACTACTGGTGCAATTTTTATGTTATTTGGCACAGATAAGAAGTAAGCTACGTGAAGGATCATAGGCTATCGATTTTAATCATTTTCAATCAATATCGATTTTAATTCAGTGGCTATATATTTTATACCCGTACGACGGTGCGACGCCGCGCCGGGGCGGGTCGCTAGTTCATAATAAATGACGATATTTTATTTACTTTAGTGGAAAAATATGAAGAACTTTACAATCTAAAACATCAACATTATCATAACCAACTGAGGAGAGACAATATTTGGGATGAAATTGGGCAAATAATGAATGAAAGTGGTACTGGTAAAATACAGCTAATTACAACAATATCCTCGTCACTATCCTCCATAGCGCAAATGAACGTTAACAGACTATGACGGACTTAAGAATAATTAAATGCCGATGCTGAATCCGAATGCAGTAGACGCACTTTATCGGTATTTCGTAAATGACGACGCTCCGTTCGCTCCGATTCCGATCCAGTGGACGCGCAGCTTTAATATTCATTGGGGAACAAAATCTGCCCTTGCGGCGTAAGTTCAGAAGTGCGCGTTTTCTGCTGTAGCGTTTGGGAAAACACGCGAGCTAAATCCGCGCACGTCGGAACGCGCCCTTACGTAGTCCTTTGTTTAGATTCGAATATTTTTTTTCAGTGACCCAGATGAAGCCAAACCTGACAATGATGTACCGAGTATATCGTTTATCACATTAGTGAGTATAATTTTTCTTAATAACAATGCAAGCCTGAAATAAACACTATCTTCAACACATATGTACACTCAAAACACACCCCTTCTATCGAATAAAAATAGTACCTAACGATAACGGAAAAAGAAACTTATTAGGTTATTGGTTATCACTTATTAGATTAGATACAATAATGTAGCGTATAGGTCTACCAGGATCTGATAGCAAATTTCGACAGCAGATTTTCAAACAACATCCTTTAACATTGGATAAATTTTTATACTTGCATTTAACACACAGAATCAGCCGCTATAAGGAAAAATAACCGGCCAAGTGTGTATCGGGCCACGCGCAATATAGGGTTCCGTAATACCGTTAGTTTTTTTTTGTGGTCAATGAATGTAGAAGGAGGGAACACTGGACTCTTAACGATTTTGTCCACTTTAAAACTTAATATTTCACAAGCGGATCCCTAAATCGGAAAATGATCTATGAATACCCTAAACCTATCCAACGACACCCCACACGATGGGGTGGACGCGAAAAAAAATTTTCATCCCCGCTTGATGTGTAGGGAAGATACCATAAAAAATATTTTTTTAAGATTTCATGTACCATTTTGTTGCCATCATTCATATGTGCATTCATGCCAAATTACAGCTTTGTAGGTCCTATAGTCTCTGAGCAAAACCGCGGACAGACAGACGGACGGACAGACCGAAACTATAAGGGTTCCTTGTACACTACGGAACCCTAAAAAGGATCATAATGTTTTATTCCAATTACCCCAGTATTGCTAGTCAATTTCTTTTCTCACTTTTTGCCATCAGATTCTGGTAGACCTATATTATTCCGTAGAACAAGCGTCTACAGTCTACGCACAGATGTACCACGGGCGTAGAGCTCTCGTAGAAGCCCCTCTATAGATATTTGGTCTTCTACGAAAGTTCTACGCCCGTAGCGTAGCGCGTAGCAGAGCTATCGCAAAGTGCAGTTGCTTCGCACTAGAAAGCTTTTCGTTGCGGGAAAATAGTTCCCACATTAAATGGTTAAATCGTAAAATCCATTGGAAAGCTCATCTGTATGGCATTATATTTTCTCCAATTCACTGTTTAATTAAAATGTGACTTCGGAACTTCTTCAGTAGATATCTATATATTTATTACAAGTATATCAAATGCGATCGAAATGCTGATGACCGGTAACTCCCATTTAAATTCTGTAATATAAATATATTCTGCTATCATCTTATCGCAATGCTGATGTCCTCCTCTTTAAAAAATCTATTGACAGTCTGCTATCATCTTTTCAGTTCCGTTTCGCGTCCACCAGAGACAAGCTTTACTTATTTTTCGGCATAATATTTTCAATAATATGTGGAGCCATGACTCCTATCAACACGCTACTGTTTTCGTCGTTGCTACAAAGCATGGTGAATTTCGGCATATCGGTTATAATGGGGCAGCCCGAAGGAGATGAGTTGTTGGACGCCGTCCGAAGATTCGCCATCCTGAACAGCGCTGTTGGCGGTGTGCTGGTCGTACTGTCCTATGGCGCCACAGTTCTCATGAACATCTCAGCTTTTAATCAGGTATGGCCACAGATTTTAAAACATAGGGAAGGACAGGTAAGTTTAATAAAAAAATCTTAATGTGGAATATTTACGTAAGTTCGTAAAATGAAAAAATATTAAAATAGCCGTATGATAACCAAAGCAAAGTGGGGCCTTCCGGTGTCACGCATTTTGCCTTGCTCATTGCTGTGAATGGCATATGAACATGGGTTCATTATGTACCTACCTCTATGGACAACAGTTTAGTTCAGTGTTTCCCACTTGTCGGGACCGCGACCCATCTACAAGAAAGTTTAAAGTTCGCGGCCCACCTTGTGTCATGAAGACAAAAAAGCAGCGGTATGTTGCTGCCGCAGCATTTACCCGTTAATTCTTATCGTAGTTCACCTGGTGGTGAACCTGGTGGTGAAACGGGTAAATGACATGGTTGTCATCATCGTCAGCCTTACTTACTTACAATTACGTTTGCGTTCGAATGCCCCGCCCCCGTCCCGCACGCACCAACGACGACGAACGAGTAAAATAATGACAATCGAACGAGTACGACAATCGTCCTATAGTTTCAGGGCCCACCCAAAATCTACCCGCGACCCACCAGTGGGTCGCGACCCCCACTTTGGGAAGTACTGGTTTAGTTATTTATGGTAGGAGATTTTAAACTTAGCCTAGACTTACTAATCAAATTTTGTGCTTAGCTAGGGAAGCAATGATATACATTTGTATCTAAATCGACTAACACAATAATAAATTTTAGGTGTACAAAATAAGACTGGAATATTTAAGAGCGGCGCTAAATCAAGATTTTGAATATTACGACACGCACCAGACCGGTGATTTTGCCGCCAAAATGAATGGGTATGTTTATGACACAATATTGCATCATAAAAATCTTTCCTTTTATCATTATAATCATTTATTTTTTCGCGATCATATTATAATCTTAACTTTGGTGACTCAATTTTATTATCTGACTCATATGTTTTCAATTTTCATCGTCATATTTTGTAAGTTATTAAAGAGGCGCTTAAAGCTACGCTTATACGAGCAACTAAAATTTCTCCACTCCAGTCAATTCTCGTCAACTTTGACGTCACGACTACATCAAGCAATTTTCGGCAACAAGCAGCAATAGGGACCGTGCAGGGCGATGACACTACCACTAGTGACGAATAGCCGAAATTTTATTGTCAAGCCCAAGTCAAGCTACGGAAAATTATAAGATTTCTTGAGAAATTTGAGTATTTTCAAGAATTGAAATGCATTGTTGTATTCCCGGATGTTCAAGAAAAATAAAGGCAAATCGAACAATGTAAAATTTTACTATTTTTAACCGACTTCCAAAAAACGAGGAGGTTATATGTTCGGCTGTGGATATTTTTTTTTTTTTTTTTTTTTTTTTTTTTTTTTTTTTTTTTGTATGTTCAACGATTACTCCGCCGTTTGTGAACCGATTTTCGAAATTTTTGTTTTGTTGTATTAGGTTTCACTCCAATTTGGTACCATGTTCACAAAAGTGGTGACCTGATGATGGGATCCATGAGTAATCGAGGGAACTCCTCGAAATTTATATGGAAACATATGGTGATTTTGGTTTTATGTGAAGTGTACTAAGAATATGCTACCAAAAAGTCAAATATTGGGTCAAAGTATACCATGGTTTCGAAGATGCTGAGAGAACTCCTGACTCCTTATAGATACACGTTCGGGAGTTTCGGCGTTGTTTTAAGAACAGAAAGCATATGCTACTATGCAATTCATATTCATCATCATAATCATCATCATCATCATCATCAATCATCACCAATGTCTCATGGCACAGAATTAATAATAGTACAAGGCATAGGTATGGGTATACTAATAATAATAATTATGTACTGTATAACAACACCTGTTTGTTTAATACATGGCGGTCGGCGCCGCAGAGGCGACGGCGTCGCCGCGCCGCCGCGCCGCCGCGCCGCGTGGCGCGTGGCGGCAGACAACAGATCGAATACTTTACTAATTACTTTATAAAATTTAAATACACAAATAGAATTAAAATAAAGTTATTTTAAAAAGAGCATTTACACAAAACAAAGTCATTAAGTGTCTTTTTAATCAGTTATACTTATTAATCGATAGATGGCGCACTAAGTATCGATTTGAATTCTTGATTAAGCGCTTATTCCACTTATCCTAGCTAGGAAGTCCTAGCTAGGGTCCTAAAAAATTTAGTCAAGTGGAATAACATTTAGAAGCTAGGATCCTAGCTAGGATCCTAAATCGGAAAAAATTTAGTCAAGTGGAATGACATTTAGAAAGCTAGGATCCTAGCTAGGACTTCCTAGCTAGGATAAGTGGAATAAGCGCTTTACAAGAACAGAGCTGTCAATAATTATGATAATATTAAATATTATGAGTAGCTACGCTACATCCTATTCAAGTTTATACAATTTTTTATCTGATAGATCCTTCGATCGTGGAAAAACGAGACACAATAGCCTTTCTATTGTTATCTTAATCGCCGGTGACCGCTTGGGGCTTGAAGCATTAAAATTGTTAAATTACTTAGCACAATCTGTTCACTTCACTGATAATATATGATTTTGTGAGTGTGAGTTGTGACTCTTGACAAATTGTAATAAGATACGTAAAATATACGCGAAGGTTTACCTACTAGTGTAACTAAAAAGAGTGAAATTATTATTATTTTTAACAAAAAATTAAAACCGACTTCCAAGGTAAAAACAATAATAACATTAATATGAACTAAAAAGTATTAAATAATTTTTACTATCTAATGGTGCCTTTTTCCGAATTCGGCTAAACCTCAACTATTTCTGTATTCAATCTTCATAATTTTGAAGTCGGTGCCAGTTCCAAAAGTTTCAAATATTCTGTCAGAGGACTGAAGATTCAGCTATCTGGTACCGACTTCAAAATAATGAAGATTGAGTACAGAAATAGTTGAGGTTTAGCCGAATTCGGAAAAAGGCACCATTAGATAGTAAAAATTATTTAATACTTTTTAGTTCATATTAATGTTATTATTGTTTTTACCTTGGAAGTCGGTTTTAATTTTTTGTTATCCTGGCAAAAGTATTCAAATGCTATGGCTTATTGAAAAACGAAAGAAATGGATAAAAGCCGGTTAAAACAATAAGACATAAGTAAGTATTCAAAAAGTTTCATGAATGATAAGTGTAGACTCGTAGAAACACTAAATTTTGTAGATTATAACCGTAAATTCATTTCTGATGAACCCAATATGAACCTAACCTATAACCGTTGCTTCTTTCAGTAAACATCCAAACTGGCTTCCATCTAAATTGATATGCCAATTACATATAAATTTGCATCAAAGTAAGGATAATTTGGAGAAGTCCTGCCAGGAATTCAACACTGAGGATAGTATTGAACTTTAACCATCTTGTCAAAGTGTTGGTTCTCAAAAGGATGATTCTTCAAGTAAAAAAAGATTAATAGTGCAGTCTTTGTGTGTTATTTAAAGAATACTTATATGGTGTTTGCACTGAATATAAGGTCCAGATTGAAATTAGTTAAAATTAATAGTGATAGACAAAAGTTGTGAAGATGGTATCGAGCGAATCGCAGAAGGTTGATGAAATAAAAGCATTTATTTTAGTGAACTTGTTTTATTTTATTAATCCACAAGCATGTTCAGTAATTATTATAAGTATTTTTGCATCTTCATTATTTTATTGCAATATTTACCCACCTATCAAGTTTTTACTTTCTATCCGGATGGATGCTACTAATTACTTTTTCAGATATTTTCTTAGATAACTAGATAAGCTTTATACATTTTTATTCACGCTTTCGTTCTTTGTTTACTGTTAGAAACTCATCCATACTCAATATTATAAATGCGAAAGTGTGTCTGTCCGTTAGCACTTCACGCCCAACCCGCTGAACCAATTTTGCTGAAATTTGGTATGGATTTACTTTGAACACCGGGAATGGACATAGGATACTTTTTATCCCAGGAAAATGTACGGTTCTCGCGCGATAAAAGGTTTTTGGCGCAACGGAGTTGCGGGCGTCATCTAGTTTTTTACTTTAATCCTTCGATCGCGGATTCTTGAAAATCTGTTGTTGTTCTCGCGGCCGCATGTGGCCACTTGGGAGTGTAAGTATTAAATCATTTTATAGTCTAAAACATAAAAAAATCACTTATAAACTAGCCGGGGTCAAAGAATGCGAAGCCAAAGTCACTCACAAGTTACTTCTTTTACTCGCATCGTGTCGCTGCTGTCGAATTACGACGCCCTCTATAGTTTCTGCACGGTCCCTATATTGCGCAATACATCGCAATACAATTGAGCGATATGGCACTACTTCATCAACTAGTTACTAGGCAATACTGCCATACACGAGCCCATCGGATATTCGTCAATTCGTATGGGCGACATTGAGCGATTTGAAATATCTGGAGTAATATCGCCGAAATAACTGCCGCAATTGATTGAAATTGCTCCATATTGCTCGACTAATTGCTCCAGATCGGCCCATACGTGTCGCCAGGCAATTATTGCCGCAATTGTTGCCCGTGTAAGCGCTTCCTAAGCTACGCTTATGCGGGCAACTAACTGCTCCACTCCAGTCAATTCTCGTCAACTTTGACGTCACGACTACATCAAGCAATTTTCGGCAACAAGCAGCAATATTGCGCAATACATCGCAATACAATGGAGCTATATGGCGCAACTTCATCAACTAGTTACAAGGCAATACTGTCATAGATCCGCCTCTGCAAGATAAGCGCCAAATTAGGCAAATTTTGGAATATGCACCGAATCAAAAAATTTAATGGCACGTTTATGACTTCTTTCGGAAAAAGACAAGGTGATACAAAAAGGTTCGCCATCCCTGATTTAGGCCGACCGTTATCTATCATTTAATACCTGGATGCTCATACCAATAATATCAAACACTATCGTAACAATACGATGCCCTTGAATTTAATCGCCTTCAGTCTACGTTTTACAATAATCTAAATAATGTTGACGCCTGCATTCGTCCTCAGGAATGTCATTTAAATGTTTGTTTCCTTGAACAAAGTTGGTTTATTGAGAAGATAAGCAGAATTAAACGCATGAGCTGATTTTTTACCACGAAATTTAAAACATCAAACAATGCATTATTAAACACTAATAAAACACAATTTACGTGAACTTTAAAACATCAAACAATGCATTATTAAACACTAATAAAACACAATTTGCGTGAACTTTTTCCACGGCAAAAGTACACGTAAATTGTGTTTAACTAGCGTTTAACATGAATTTCCATCAAGAGTCTACAGTACAATCAATTACATTTAAATAAATATAATGCATGATTATTTTCTATTGCCCTATATTCAACTATATTTTATATATTTTGCTATATAAGCTTTTGCCCGCGGCTTCGCTTGCGTTAAGAAGTATTATTATTAATTAGGTAAGTATAGTTTTTGCGGCTTTACTTTCTTACATCCTCCATCATCCCTTATTTTATCTCCATGGGGATTTAATTTACCAAAATCCTATTTAAGCGAACGTCTTCATCATAGTAATTAGTAATTAGCTCCAATCTTTAATTTCCGTTCAATCAGTTGAAAATCTAAGAAGATTTATACAAACGCTCCTCCCCTATTTTATCCCCTGAAATTTATCAAAATCCTTTCTTAGGGGATGCCTACGCCTACGTCATAGTTGCTTTATGCATGCAGTCACAGCCCGATCGGTTTAAAATTGACAAAGTTTCATACAAAAATCCATAAGTGTTTATGTAAATTACCGTATCGAACTCATTTGAGATAGCTTGAGAATTGAGGTATTAAAAAAGTTTTTGATTTATATAAAAACTTTTGGCATTGTTTAATGTACGACTTGTTGTCAGCGACGTTTGAGGACCAACATCTTAATAAATCATTGTAATTGCAGGGACGTGGTGAAAGTTGAAGACGGTATTGGTGAGAAGCTGGGAACGTTTATATACTTCCAGTCGGCTTTCGTCAGTTCCATTATCATGGCGCTGGTGAAAGGATGGAAGCTGGCGTTGCTGTGTCTCGTCACATTCCCTATTACACTGTTCCTAGTCGGAATGGCTGGATTGGTAATTCGAAAATTATTTGTTTATTTGTTTTTAGCTGGTTTTTAGCTACGCTGTCCGGACCCCCCCAACATTACTATCCATCTTACTGTGGATCTTACTATTGGTACAACTAATATATATTCTGTGGTACCGCACCGATTTTAATCGGCGAGATACATGTATTTTTTTACATTTACCTCGCCGATTAAAATAATAATTATTATACTGTGGAGCGTGTCCGTAGGCAGAGTAGGTATTTGCTGCTGCGGAACCCTTCATGGGCGAGTGAAACTCGCACTTGACAGCTTTTTTACGTTAGGAACCCCCCCCCTCCCCCTAAAATTACTAATAAATAATAAATTACTAATCTCCTATTATTTTTTGTTACGCTAAATGGCCAAATGTTTTCAACGTTTATAATCTCTTTCAGATTGCATCTAGGTTATCAAAGAAAGAAGCGATAGCAGCAGGAAAAGCGGGTTCAATAGCAGAAGAAGTCATATCAGCGATAAGAACTGTTTATGCGTTCAGTGGACAGCAAAAGGAATTGCAAAGATATGAAACATACTTAGGAGAATCTAGGTCAATTAACATTAAGAAAGGTAACTAGTTATTATAATATATTTTGCATTTTATCGTTATAATTGCTTATTATAATCGTTCATAGTAAGCCAATAATAATCAAATTTAATCTTTTAAGGTTTCTTCAACGGCTTATCAATGGGGACATTATTTTTCTGCATTTTCGGTTCCTATGCGTTATCCTTCTGGTTTGGGTATAGACTAATGGTTGAGGAACCCGAAACATATGACGTGGATACCATGATTGCCGTATGTAAATTTTAATGAAAACTATTAAAAAACTTCTTTTTCATAGTATGCGACCGCTTTAAACAAAAATATTTTATGTACAGGTTTTCTTTGGTGTACTGATGGGTTCAGCAAACTTTGGTATTTCCTCTACTCTGATGGAAGTGTTTGGTGTTGCTAAAGGTACTGGTGCACAAATCTTCAATCTTATCGACAACGTGCCTACAATAAACCCAATACTCAACCGCGGTGTAACGCCGTCTACTATAGAGGGAAACATCGAGTTGAAAGATGTGAAGTTCTACTACCCTTCAAGGCCTGATGTTCCGGTGAGAATAAAATAAACACAATAATCAGAAATTTTAGTAACAACTATAACAAGACGAGTTTAAGAAGTAATAGTAATATGTTTTTTAGGTCTTAAAGGGGGTCACTTTGAACGTTCAACGTGGACAATCGGTAGCTTTGGTGGGCCATTCCGGATGCGGCAAGTCGACCATTATTCAGCTTATTTCAAGATACTATGATGTGGTGGATGGAGGTGTAAGTATTCAGTATGATAATGTTATGTAGGAAAGATCGATAATATGATGTAGGAAAGATGATACATGAAAACATTTTGGCTCCTTTTTTCAAATGAAAAAATCAAAATGTTTTAAGGTTTCCATCGACGGGAATGACGTGAGAGGACTCTCAGTGCGGTGGCTTCGGGATCAGATAGGTCTAGTGGGTCAGGAACCAGTGCTTTTCAACACCACAGTACGAGAAAACATACGGTATGGACGACAGGATGCTACCGATGAGAACATCGAACAAGTCGCCAAACAAGCGAATGCGCACGAGTTTATCATGAAACTGCCTTTGGTAAGGACTACTTGGTTCTTGACAATAGTCTGTCTGTAATGGAGTAATAAATTAATGATGTGAGTATATAAAAATTTCAACAACTTCAGGGATACGACACTTTGGTCGGTGAACGAGGAGCTTCTTTATCAGGTGGACAAAAGCAACGCATTGCAATCGCGCGAGCTCTAGTACGGAACCCAAGGATATTGTTACTCGACGAAGCAACCAGTGCTCTAGATACAGCATCAGAAGCTAAAGTCCAGGCAGCTCTTGACAAGGTATCATATTATTTATTACTTTTTGTTCCTTAGACAATAATTATTATTGCTATTACAATAACATGGAATTATTTTTTAGGCCCAAGAAGGCCGGACAACCGTAGTAGTAGCACACAGACTATCTACCATAAGAAATGTAGACAATATTTACGTGTTTAAATCTGGCAATGTCGTGGAAAGTGGTAACCACGAGGAGCTGATGAAGAAGAAAGGTCATTACTATGACATGGTAATGATGCAATATTCGCCGGAAATGAGCGAAACAGGTTCGTTATACAATTAAGTATTTGGATATTACATGTTATACGATTTTAATTTCCAGAATAAACTTTGATTTTATACTTTCAAATTATTACAGATGATGGTAATAAAGTTGTAAGAACGACATCAGTCACAAGCGAAAAAGACGAGGATGATATCGTACCAACAAAATTAATGGAGGTAAGAAGGTATTTAGTAAATTTTAAAGAATAATAGTACATTACGCACCTAGGGCAGGAAAATAAGAAATGTCTCAGATCACATGTAATAATTGGCCGAGGCAAAGCCAAGGTCAACAAACATATGATCTGAGCCTTTCTTATTTATTGCCCATGATGCGTATACCATTTTTCTCATCGACGGAGGCGGAAAACGGCAACATCGGTAAGCGCAGCAGGAAGAAAGTTGACGTTTTCCGCCCGGAGGTGAGAAAAATATATTTCAACTGGAATATACTTAGTAAGAACACGACGCATAATATTATGGTACATTACGTATTTTTCTACATTTTAGGAAACACCTGAGGCTATTGCTCAAGAAGTTTCCTTCTTCAATGTAATCAAGCTGAACAAGCCAGAATGGAAATCCGTTACAGTTGCAAGTGCTTGCTCTATTGTAAGTGGTTTTGCTATGCCACTCCTTGGTCTCGTTTTGGGTGACTTTATTGGGGTAAGTAATATTAATTATTAAATCTGAATATTTTAAGATATGCATATTGTTTAGAAATCTGACATTTACTAAATATCGTTTTCAGGTACTTTCTAATCCAGACCCAGATGCCGTTTTAGCTGAAGTACGCAGATTGGCACTCATTTTTGTTGGTATTGGCGCACTAACCGGAATAACACAATTTAACGTGGTAAAGTTTCTCGCTCTTAATGAATTGTAAAACTATTCGTTTACAAATAATAATATAAATTAAATATATTTTAGGTGTTTATGTATGGTATTGCTGGTGAATACCTGACAGCAAGACTCAGGAAGTTAATGTTTGAAAAAATTTTACAACAAGAAATCGCTTTCTTCGATGACAAGAACAATTCAACAGGGGCCCTTTGTGCCCGACTATCGGGAGAAGCTGCGGCTGTTCAAGGAGTGAGTTGTTCAAGTAAAAAATAGAACTTTAAGATTTACAATTATTGTCCTCAAAAAAATTCAAATTTTACGTCCTTTACAGGCAACTGGGCAAAGAATTGGAACAGTTCTACAAGCAATAGGAACATTCGTGTTTGCCTTAAGCGTATCATTGTATTATGAATGGCGCCTGGGACTGGTAGCACTTACATTCGTCCCACTCATGGCAGCCATCTTATATAAGGAAGGTAGGATGGTCAGCGCCGAATCCTTCGGAGCTGCGAAAACAATGGAAAGTAGCTCGAAGGTAAGAAAAAATATGCATTTACACTTTCAACAGTAAAAAAAGCAGCTAGAATACAAAACTTTTTGTTTAGAGCTAAATCAGATAAAGCATTTTGGCAATATGTGACATTTCAAGGGAAACAATCTCTTTTAGGTAGCGGTAGAAGCAGTGGCTAATGTTCGCACAGTAGCATCTTTAGGGCGGGAAGAAACGTTTTGCAACGAATACGGTCGACTATTGTTACCCGCACTACTACTCGCTAAGAGATCAGCCCATTGGAGAGGCATAGTTTTTGGCTGTTCAAGAGGACTTTTCAATTTCGTGTATGCTGCCACTTTGTACTATGGTGGTACCTTGATGGTGTACGATGGAATTGACTACGCCGTCATATTGAAGTGAGTAGTCTAAGGGTTTTGGTGAAATCAACTGTTATGAACATTCTAAGCATAAAATTATAATCTACTGCCTATGTTAAGCTGTTTTTAGCAAACCTTATGTAACAATGTTTAATGAAAATTTTGTAACTGAAAATCATTGTTACAGATCCGCCCAAACGCTTTTGATGGGTTCGTCGTCTGCAGCACAGGCATTTGCATTTGCCCCCAACTTCCAAAAGGGAATCAAAGCAGCAGGACGAGTAATAGTATTACTAAGCAGACAATCCAAAATTGCCGATCCCGATAAACCAGCAGTGGAGAATTTCGTAAGGACACTCATTAAGAAATTTTATTCGTTGGTAACTTGTATAACATAAACTAGAAGACCGACACTTGCTTAATTGTGAATGTGTCTATTTCAGCGAGGTACTGGGGAAGCAAGTCTACAAAACATCGAGTTCAAGTACCCAACAAGGCCACTTATAAAAGTTTTACAAAATCTACATTTGGAAATAGAAAAGGGTAAAACTATTGCTCTGGTTGGCACAAGCGGTTGCGGTAAAAGTACTATTATACAACTGCTACAACGGTACTATGATCCTGATAATGGTATTGTGGTAAGTTTAAGTGACTATAATTATTATTAGGACGAGGCCGCCAATTTTTGCTGATTTTGCAATTATTTTTCTCCGCCCTTTGTATTTTAAAAAGTATTGTGTTTATCTTATGCTCGAAAACTGATTCTAACGAAGAAAACAAAGTACTCAAGCATGCATTAGAATTATTTGAGTTTCAATAATAGTCTAAAAATATATTTACGGTTAAACATAAAAAAAGGTAAGAAAATAGCTTAAAATATACAATCCGCCGTGGAAGAGGTGCACTTTAACTGTCGCTCATAGCAGTAAGTATGACAGATTTGAAGATAAATCTGATATGTTATGAATACTTATACAGGGTGCAATTAAACCTTCCTGCCAAATTTTGATATATTGATCCTTGTGAAAAATAAAAATACACGTATTTTTTCTTTTATAGTCACTCAGTACTAAAATGTTGAGAAATAGCTTCCGCAAGTTATCCTAAAAAACAATTCAATTAATGGCATCGTGTGATGCGCCGGCCGTGCGTGACGTGCCCCCGTGCGCGCGTCTCATCCCGCGTCACCCCCGATCATTCCCCCGCGCCGCGATTGACCATTCTGCAACTATTTTAAATGGGATAAAATATGTAATTGAAAAAAAAATAACACCCAATTTTTTTTTGGTTAAATGGACTCTCCTAATGATACCTAAGCCCTGGAAAAAATTTGGCAGGAAGGTTTAATTGCACCCTGTATAAATGGCTATTACCTCATCTAATTCTTATAGTATTTTAAGATAACTTTCTTTATAAACTTTTTAAAATCAAATGAATCGTTAGAAACATCAATTCTACCCCAAATTTTAAACGTCATCAATAATACCGATTTATTGTTATCGTTGGGTGTTAGGGAAGGTAAAATCGGGAGGTGGCAACGCTGAGTTTTTACGTATTCTATGGAAAATCTCGTAATATCCGCCATTTCTCGACAGTTCACATTTGAACCTCAGTCCTATGCCTCAGTCGGACTATGTACACAGGTTTTTCAAAGGAAGTTTTTTGTGACACAAATGTAAGTATTACTGTTTCACATAAAACTATCAATGCATCATGTAAGTAGTCAAAAGGTCCATGTTTGGGGCTATAATAAAAACCACATTGTCTATTATTTACAGAGATAAGTTTGATTTTCTCAACGCTATGATAGCCTCTACGCTATCATTTTGGTGCTCCAACGTCATATTTCTCAACGCTATGATAGCGTAGAGGAATAAATTCGCTACAATTTTGGTGCTCCAACGTTACAAACAGCGTAGATATTCGCCAATTTTCTTTCTCTAGCAAAATTTTTCTGCGACATATCAGCAAAAATTGGCGGCCTCACCCATTAACTGTTTTTAACAGAACATTCTTTACATGCTTCTAATTTCGAAAGAAGTCAAACAATCTAAGCTTCAACGTGTTATTTTCAGGCTCAAAACTGTATACCACTACCAAAACTTCGCCTGGCCGATGTTCGACAAACTATCGGATTCGTGCAACAAGAACCGATACTTTTCGATCTTACGATTGGTCAGAACATTGCATACGGTGATAATACACGAAAACCAAACATGGACGAAATAATGGAAGCTGCTAGACAAGCTAATATCCACAACTTTATAGTTTCTCTACCTCAAGTAAGTACTACACTAGTAACCGCTGTTTTTTTTTTTTTTTTTTTTTTCGAAAGGGTCTAAGCTACTGGTCTGGTTAAGACCATGGTAGTTTAATCGTGGCTATAACTAGTCTGTTGCTAGTTAGTTTGGAGATAAACAATGAGGAGGCCTGGCCCCCTCCCCTAAAGTCACACGTGTGACATTCTAATCGGGCAATATTGGGGAGAGCTACGAAAATAAGCTATTTTCATCTGACGTGGGGACACGGATCCCCCCTGCTATTAAAGGGCCGACCCCTTACTCACTCTCTGACGAGTGAGGCTGCTCGCGCGCGATAGCACAAACTAGCTGCGTACGAGTTATCGCGGTAGATGAGCTCAAGTTATTAATGTTATTGCATAAAAGAGGGCCGTCCCTCTCCCCTTCCGAGTCCGGTTGGGGTGACATACGCGTGTATGTTCTAATGTCAAAGTAATTGGTACTTTCTGTAACAAAACTAATGTATGCATTTCAATGAATATGTGCGTATTATGAAACTATCCAGTAACATAATTTATGTAATTTATTTAGGGTTACGACACAAATATTGGATCCAAAGGAACACAATTATCTGGTGGTCAAAAGCAGAGAGTAGCCATTGCAAGGGCATTGATACGACGACCTTTGATGCTACTGTTGGATGAAGCGACTAGTGCTTTAGACACCGAAAGCGAAAAGGTATGTAGCGTATCTGGTAAAGGCGAAACACTTATAGCGCTTGTACAAGGAGTTAAACTGTTAGAGGTAACATAGAAGTTAGTGATTAGACACATTATTATTGACAACTGTATTTTCGGCTTATCATCTGTGTAGCCTTTTTTACTTAACAAAGCATTTACCATCATAGATTCATGATCTGCTTTTAACTTAATTTGCAGGTAGTCCAAGAAGCGTTAGATGTGGCTAAGGCGGGCCGAACATGCGTAATGATTGCTCATAGGCTAAGCACAGTCCGTGACGCCGACATTATTTGCGTTTTGCGCGACGGACGAGTTGCGGAGAGTGGCACACATCAGCAACTTATGCAAGCCAAGGGACTCTACTACAACTTGAACCGAAGAGGTTACAGCTGATGCAAATGTAGGAATAAATGTAGCTATAGTATATTTATTATGAGTGTGAGCCACAAGTCGCATATTATGATGTAAATAATGAGCATATTTATTTTTATATCATATTTTTCTAAACAGTTTAAGTTTACATCAATAAAAAATACATAAAGAAAATATAATAATTTATTAAAATGAAAAATATTGTACAAAAATATGTTGATCACTTCCAACAAAGACATACTACATACTATTAGTAAGTAATGGAATACTTAGCTTTAATAAAGAATGTTTACATACTCTTTGTACTTATTAAATCCTATTAATACTTAGGTAAATCATGACTTATAAGTTTTAAGGTTTAACAATATGAATGGAAACTGAGAGTGTATTAAAAGACTGGCAACACAACTGCAGTTCTTCTAATGTTGAGAGTGTCCATGGGCGACGGTAGCTACTTTCCATCAGGTGACTCGTTTGCTCGTTTGCCCCCTTATTTTATAACAAAAAAACAAATTCAAGATGAAGTCAAGATGCAAACTTCTTTTCATGATTCAACAGCCATTCTTTCCTATCTTTTCCGCTGCTGAACCCACCTTTAGAGCCAGAAGCCACAATTCGGTGACAGGGTATAACAATAAGATGAGCATTTGCACCGCAAGCAGCTCCAACAGCTCGAGAGTGGCTGGACGGCCTCCCCATCTCTTTGGCTAGGTCCCCATAAGATTGTGTCGAGCCATAAGGTAGTTTTAAAAGTTTCTCCCATACTTCCTAACAAAAAAAAACTAGCTAGAATTTAAATGAATATAGTAGTATGACTTACGAGTTGAGCTATTATAAAACTACTTTAATTATTGCAAAGCAAAATTTGCATTAACAGCAAAACCTTGTAAAGTGTAGAAAAATTATGTAAAAGAAAATTAAATGAAAATTATGTCTAAAGACAACATTATAATATAAACCTTACATAATTTTTCCTTAGCCTTAAACATAAAAGCGTAATATTTACAAAGTTAATAACAAAAAATCTTACCTTTTGAAAGTCAGAACCGAAAGTCCTAACGGGAACATTGAAACTTTTAAGCTTTCCTTCAAAGTACAGCTTCATTTCGGACTGAAAGCTCTCCAATATTTTATTCGGCTTTTCAATAAATTTGCACTGAAATTCTTCAGCAATGACTTCAAACCTCTTTTCTAAGTTTTTAGTATCCTTGAATGTTGCTAGCAACAGATGGTTTTCATCAGCGCAAGCAATGATTTCACCAACAGGTGAATCAACTTTTATAACATTAACTTCTTTGGAACCGCTGTTTGCTTCATATTTTTCAAGAATTAAACTTAACGTCATTTTGATTTGGTAGGTACATAGCCTAACAAGTGTTTTCGTACACAAACTATTTATTTCTTAATTACAAGTGCAAGATGATTACAACAAGAGAGGATACGGTGGACGGGTCCTTGTTTAATTGATTTGAAAATAATAATAATATTTTGAAATTAATTTGAATTGACAACTTGATGTACTGACAAGGGTGAAGAGGACAAGGATGACAATTGACAAATGACATTTCCATTTTCCTAGCGCTTATTCCAGTGAAATAATTCCACTTATGCTAGCTAGGATCCTAGCTAGGATAAGTGCATGATAAGTGGATTAAGAGCCCGGGTTACCCTCGAAATTCTCATACATACGTAATACCAAAATCATTTTGTCATACGAAAATATTTAACATGTTTGAGTTATTTTTTAGCTTAAAATAGTAATTACCTAGGTTCCTGAACAAAAATTAACTTCAAAATATTTAAACACTAAAAAAATTTTTTTTGTGTAAAATTTTTTTTTACTAAATTTACTACCAAATATTTAAACACTAAAAAATAGAGTAAAACACTAAAAAATATATAAATAAATAGTAAATTTACTACAAAATATTTCAACTCTAAAAAATATTTTTTAGTATTTAAATATTTTGTAGTAAATTTACTAATTATTTATAAATTTTTGAGTGTTTTACTCTATTTTTTAGTGTTTAAATATTTAGTACTAAATTTAGTAAAAAAAAATTTTACACAAAAAAAATTTTTTTAGTGTTTAAATATTTTTAAGTTAATTTTTGTTCAGGAACCTAGGTAATTACAATTTTATGCTGAAAAATAACTCAAACATGTTAAATATTTTCGTATGACAAAATGATTTTGGTATTACGTATGTATGAGAATTTCGAGGGTAACCCGGGCTCTTAAGCGCTTAAGTCAAAAAATAGTGTTGTCCCTTCGATGTTTTTGGTTGTTCGCCGATCTTGAGCCGATCGATGGCGGATAGAGTCGGAGTCGGAAAAGACCAATCGATCAGCTTATATCGGCCAAGTAAATAAAACTAGCTATTTGACCGAGCTTTGCTCGGTATTCGATAAAACAGGAATAAAATGACATTTTCTAAAAATAATTCCTAGCTAGATCGATTTATCGCCCCCGAAACCCCCTATATACTAAATTTCATGAAAATCGTTGCAGCTGATTCCGAGATTCCAATTGTGTAGGTAAATATCAAAATCCGGCAAGTCACACCCATACTCGAAATTGAACTATGAATGGCGCTAGATTTGAAATTTAATTCTCTTTATGATACTTTCTTCCAAAACACGATAAGTCCTCAAAAACTGTATAAAAAACGTTTAAAATCGACGATTTATTTCAAACCCCGATACGTCCATTGACAAATCAAAATCAAACCCAAGCACGTCCACTTCGACCAATCACAACTAAGAATGGCGTCCAAGATGGCTGCCAGTTTGAAAATTTTTCGAGAGAAATACACCTCGCTGTCGTCGATTTTATTGAATTTTGTGAGAAAAATGGAAGAACGCAATATGAAAATCAGTGTGGTGAATCCTGAAAGAGCAAAGAAGTCTGTGTCAAAAGTTAAATAGAAAAATGCCGAGAATAAAGTTAAAAGGCAAAACAAATTCTTACATAGTAGTGTGCTTATTTCAGTGGTGCACATGAAAACCCAGGGTTGTACAAAAGTTAAGCGTTAAACAATGTTTAAATTAATATTACAGATTTTATTCAATAAAAAAATGTGTATGTATGTATGTATGGAATTCTGCCGTGAAAAATAATAATAATAATAATAATAATCATTTATTTCGGACACTATACATCCATAAGTATTAGTTATTTAGTTAGTTACAATTTTTCTTAGAGAAAATAGAGCTGTAGCAAACCGCAAAATTTTATGCAAATATTATAGAAAGCCATATAGAGCTAATTGGAGACAGGGAAGAAGACCTAATACTTAAATAATTCCGAAGATTATGCTGTGGACGAGATCTTAGATTTTTATGTGTGATTCGTTTACCACGTACTTTAATAAACTACATTGTATGATGTGTTTTATTTTATGGCTTTGTTAAATATTACGATGAAGCAACCCTAAGTACGGGATTGTCAAAATAAGATTTTTCAAAACTAGGTAAGTCCAGTACCATAGATAAAGTAATAAAGTATAGATGTAATCTTAGTCCGTCATCGCGTGGCCATCGATAAACATAAATATAGTTCAAGTAATGAGAATCCGTAAACACACGTAAAATGCTATGCCATTTTTGTAGACAAATTATTAATTGATGTGACATTTTTAGCACTAATGCCTTATATAGCACGAATAAAGGATTATTAAACTTATAATTACTTATAAATACTCTTTTTAGCATACAAAAATACCGATTGAAAAGCCCTAAAAACATTGTTCAAAACTTGCGTATTTAATGTTAAATCCACGTATTTGAGGCATTCTTTGGCCTTTCTAATGGTTTATTATTTAGCGGAACTACAAAACTCAACAATATCTAGCATAAAATGTTCACTGAAAACCTTTATTAACACTTTTATTACATGAAATATGCAGACCGACTCCTTTGTTATGTCCTAGTAAGTAGGACATAACACACGCTTTTGACGCTTATACACCGATATAAGGCTCTCTCCTAGTCTATATTATCTCAATGTCCAGTACCTATTTTTCGAAATCCGGCAAGTCCACAGCGATATTTTTCAAACTCCGATAAATTTCGACAGTATACATCAAAACCGATATGTCCAAACTTTAACATGGTTTTAAAGCGTAATCTCATAATAAAACTACGTTTTTATATTTTCCTTTACACACAACCTCCTACATAAATCCCCATTTGCTGAAAATTCCAAGAAATACCTTTATTTATAGCCAAAAACATATTTCTCTCATTTGCCAAGTTTCGCTTATGGTGGACATGCCGGGATTAATGCCGGGATTTGATATTTGCCTACACAATTATATATTATATACATATACATATATATACAAGAATTGCTGGTTTAAAGATATATAATATGATATGTATTTAAATATGATTTTAATAAAACATAATCATTATAGTTTGTTCGTTCTAAGATGATATGGGTGACAGTTCTCATATTCCTTGCTACGGATTTTTTTTACAAGAAAACAAAAAAAATCAGAATGTAATAAATTATATTCCATCTACAAAAATAAATGTTTCCTGTAATTGTAAATGAATAAAAATGAAAAGTTGCTAAATGCTAACTTATTGATATTAAATTATAAATATTAACTCTGAAATAGGAGTATAAAATTATTGTTACGAAAATATTTGAAAAATGTCAGATGCATGAAACGGAACTTATGTCAATAGAGATTGACACAGTTGAATCGAAATCAAATCGATAAAAAAGGGCGGCCATCTTAAATCGCCGGCTTCACTCTAAAACATCAGTACGAAATCGATAATTTCGATTGCAATTCCTTTACGAGGTGATTCGATATTTTTAAATTATTCGATTAATTTTTTTAGGTAACTTCCCTACTACTGTCAATTATAATGTGTCACGCATATCATCATAAAACGAACAAACTATAATTAGGAAAATTTTCTGTAAATGAAATTCACTAGAGTGTAAACGCTGCTTTTTGGCAGTTGCCACATTGAAAAAGTTTATTTATTTCCAAAATAGCTTGCTACATATATTAACTGTGTTCCAAAATGGCTTTCCTAAATCGTAAATAATGTGGTTTGTTTTACAATTTGAAGTTATTAATATATGAATAAAACAAATTCGGTTCATGTTTAATAGCTCAAGAAATTTAAGTTATTTAATTTATAAGCTACATTAATTCGTGGAGAATAAATAAACTAGAATGAGCATTTCAGCTTGGGTAAAAGATAAACTTCTCGTGCAATTTCTATAAAATTTACAATAAATAAAGAGCAATTTACAATGACGACAGAACAGCAGTTCAACTGTGTGTTCTGTAAAGAGACTTTTTCTAATAAGGAGGAGTTGCAAATACATTTTCGGTAAGACATCAATATTATTGTTTACTTCAGAATGAAATAATTTGTGATTAGTGATATTATATTATAATAAGCTTGGGTAAATTTTAGAAAACATGGAGATCCTAGCTTCAAAAGCGGTACACCTAATGATTCTCCTAATGGAAGCGAAAAGACTACAGAGGAAAATGAAATGGTTGGTTGTGATGTGTGCGAGGAAGTATTTCCAACAATTTCCAAAGCTATTACTCACAAACATAAAGTACACCCAGATCATGATGCCAAATACTTTTGCCCTTTTTGTGGGAAACTATTTACAATGAAGGTAAGCTTTAGTTCTGTATGGTATAACCTATTAAATGATTCGTTGCGGATGGCACGTTTTAGTGCCATCACGTTTTTTTGCGTGTGGTGTTGGGCATGGATGTGTGTCATTTTAACCCATTAAACCCCGCGCGATCACTGGTAATCGCGACAACAATAGAATACAATGGCAATTCTGAGAACCTCCCATTAAAGGATTAAAATCAATGATAACTCTTCAATTATGCTTTAAGAAAGTTTTCCCAGAATCAAACTTCTTAATTTTTTACATATATTAATCTCGTAGCCTTAGTTTCTGGATACTGCAAGATTTTTTATATAATAACATAATATACTGTATGTATCTATCAATATATTATTGAAATATCAATACATGTTCAAATATTATTATCATGAGATTCAGTGTCCAGCATGACACTGGAGTCCATAAAAAATCCTAATAGTTTAAACTTTAAAGTGTCCAGTGACTGGACACTTTCAACCATTAGGATTTTTTAAATAAATAGTTATGTTAATGGACTTTATTTGTAGCACATTTCTAGTCTGATTGTCTACAAACCTCCTTAATCCTTCAGGCCCCGCGCGAGCACCGGTGATCGCGACAACAATAGAATACAATAGCAATTCCTGGAAATTCTGACTGAAGTATTAATATCCAATCCTAATAAAAATATCCACACTTTGCACTGATGTAATATGTAGTTGAACAATGTATCCTTATCACTGGGCAGATCAATTATAGTATAACTAGCTGTTGCCCGCAACTTCGTCCATGTGGACTTCAGTTTATAGCGTGCGGTGTCAACAAAATTGGTGTCAAATATAAAAAGCTTTTTAAAACCCTACTTGGTACCCCTTAAATCAAAATACCCAAAAACAGCTGTGCAGTGCGCACATACTATTTCATTTTTTTTATATCAAAAAGCTTATTTAGCCTCCCCCCCCCATTACACAACTTTAGCTTAACCCATAAACTATTTAGCATTGGTAGGTTTAAGGTTTCGTCACTCATCACTGCGTAGATAAAGTAGGTACTGAGTACTGACTACTGAGTAGTGAGTTATTCATTATCAACATGCATAACAATCGCAAGAATCAAAAAACGCTGCTCAACTTGGTACCACCTCTTATAGAAAGCAGAGACGCACGGCGCCATCTATTATGATTTTTTGGAACTAACTTAATTTGAACAAATTTACGCATTTTCACCCCCTTACAACCCCTTTTTCTGTTTAAAAAGTAGCCTATGTCCTTTCTCAGGCTTTAGACTATCTGTGTACAAAATTTCATTACAATCGGTTCAGTAGTTTTGGCGTGAAAGCGAGACAGACAGACAGACAGACAGTCAGAGACACTTTCGCATTTATAATATTAGTATAGATTGTAATAAAATGCAATATCTTTCTTCATAAAAAAATTAAATAATATTATTATGTTAAACTTTTGTTCCAGCACTTGTATAACAAGCATATACAAACAAGCCATGACTCCCAATTGATTGTGGAGAAATCAGATTTCCACTGCGACAGCTGTGAAGTAATGTTTTTTGTACCTTCTGCAATGTTATACCATAATAAATTCTTTCATCGCCAAGACTCGGAACTGTCTGCGACTGGAGGTTCTAAGAAAGTTAAATTGTATTCTAAGGTAGGTCTTAGTTTATGTGCTTAACCCGCCAGCACTTGCGCCCATAAAAATTACACGAGCACTTGCGCGTAGAGCATTTTGCTCACGTTTATTTAGGTCATTAAATAAAGGTTTTACAAAGTAATATTTTTACTTTTTATCATTCTATTAATTAAAGTATACTTTGTTTAATATAAAAAGTATATATTTTAAACTTTATCAACATTTATCTTTTTAATTTTCATTAACATTCATGACAAGAAATTTTTCGGTCGCCTAGGGTGGTATGAAGGAAAAAAATTCACAAATAAAAATGATTTCAAAAAGATAAGTTAGATATGTGGGAAGTATTAATTTTCATTATATTTCCGAGCTTTACACATATCAAAAGATGTATGACTTTGCTCAGTACATAAAAAAAATGGCAGTAAATGCAGGCCTTTTTTGGTCTTCCGGTTTTTGCGTCTTGGGCAAACCACTCAGATTCTATTTGGTTTTTCTTGTCCTGGTAACTCAGATTCTAGTAATAAACATTTAATCACATTAAAATACGATGTTTCTGTAGAGGATATGCAAGGTTTGCAAGGTGCTCTGCTTTGGATATGACCACACCAAAATGCATTCATCTTTTTGATCCCGATCCATCTTTAATAGAAATACGTAATAGTTTTCCGTGACAGCAATTTAAAATCATAATATTACATAAAAGTAGCAGTAAAACTGTCGATATGATGAAAAATAATGTATTCATAAGGAAAAAAAGTACTTACACCGATACCCGCGCGATGAGCAAAATGCCGCATGATGGTATACGGCGCAACAAACCTCCTCGTACGAGCGAATAGTGCACCCTGGCGAAAAGTTATCTGTATCTAGGGGTGGGGGACGAAACAAAACTCACCTACTGCAGAAGCGATGGCCAAAAACATACTTTTGATAAAATGACACGTGTTTTAAATTAACCGTGAGCAAAATGCTCATAGCGCGAGTGCTCGCGGGTTAAATGAAAAACATCAGTAAACTATTATGATACTTTGTCAATTATTGTTATACAAAAATATAAACACTTGTAAGTTGACTTCTACCAAAATAATAATTTTACAACACCTGCACCATGACCATTGTAATTTGTATTCAATGCATTTCCATAGAAGTAGAACAAAATACTATTTGTGTTTTAGGAGATGATACAGCTGTTCTACTGTGCATTTTGCGGAGAGGAATACAACAACAAAGTTAATTTACATGTAAGAATCTTTACATATAAGACTAGCATTTATATTTGTGAACATATATAATAGGCATTTATAATTCCTGTTCAACTTGAATACCATGCTTACAATAAACATTGCCTATGACACCTAAGATAACAAGATAGAGATTGATATTAAACAACAACTGCATAATCAGTTTTAGAATATGTGTCAAATAGCAAATATTTATACATTTTGCTGTTTAATCATACTGTACTATCCTGAAACGTAATGGCATTATTTCCTGTCACAAACTATCAGTAATTTCACTTTAAAGGCGAGGTCTCTGCTGAATTTTAGTATTAAATTTTATTAATATGTTGATGTAACATAGGGTTGCCAACCGTCCTGTTTTCCCAGGACATGTCTTGGTTTTTGTAGTGTCCTGGGACGTCCTGGATAGTTTTTAAGCAGCGTCCTGGGTTGTCCTGGGTTTTTTAATTTTAAAATTCGCGCGCCTCTTTTCAAATTACGCTACGAGCGGCCGCACGGCTCGCAAGTAGTCGCGTTGCCGCGCTGCCATGCTGTTTCAAATTCAAAACAAAGGTGCAACGTGCCACTTGATGATATTATCTCTTTCGCTCTACTATGGTAGCGCAGTAAATCAAAGCAGTAAAAATAACGCAAAAAATCAAACATCGTCCTTCTCTCTTTACACTCACGCCCGTCTTTCATATTATGCCAGGTGAAAAAGGACGACGCGGAATAATCGCCAAGTTAGTTTTTTCTTAATAACTCGATAAATATACAACATTTTAAAAATCCGTTAGGTCAATGTCTCAATGATAGAATTTTATACAAACAATATGTTAAAATATTAACTTAGTTTAATGTACGGCTACGGCAATATAATATGAAAAATTGGTGAAAATTAGATGCATCTTTGTGATTTTTTTCTATCGAGAAAATTTTAAGATATCGTGTTTTTACTCAAATCAAATTCTTGGAAATATAATGTAGTATCTATATTTAGAAAATGAAACAATTTGGGGCTTATTTTCAAGTATGAAAATTAATTATAAAATCGACAATTTTGGGTTAGTCCTCCCTTAATGTGTCCTGTTTTTATACTGAATTGTCCTGGTTTTTCCAACTTCAAATCCTGGTTTTTTAAATTTGAGGTTGGCAACCCTAAATTGTAACAAGTATTGGACAAGGTAGAAAGGTTTTGACAGAACAATAAGTTTCTCTAGTTTTTGTTATTCGTAGAAGTTTCTCAGATTTTTTTAAGATTATAACACCAATTGTTTCTGATGGTTATTTCAGAAACATGTATCAGATGATCACAGCGATGAGAATCAGAGTCCTGATGAAGTGTTGAAATGTCCCCTCTGTGAAGCAATATTCCATCATTTAGATGCATATGAAGTGCACTTAATGTTTCACTCAACAGAAGATGAGTATAGTGAAAGGAATGAAAAGTAAGTAATTTTTATACAGGTACAACTAGATGATGCCCGCAACTCCGTTGCGCCAAAACTCGTTTATCGCGAGGGAACCGTACATTTTTTCGGAACAAAAAATATCCTAATATGTCCTCTCTCGGGACTCAAAGTATATCCATGCCAATTTTCAGCAAAATCGGTTCACCTGTTTGGGCGTGAAGAGGTAACATACAGACAGACACACTTTCGCATTTACAATAATTAATAATATATTAGTATGGTTATACATATATATTTTTATATATATTTTTCTCAATGGTAAAGAAATTACTGGAAAAAAATTAATGAAGAGCCTGATAATAATTAGTGGTTACTGGTTAGACACTATCTATATATTTTACACTGGTTGTGTAGGATATAGTATTTCTAAGTTCATGCTGGTCTATTTAAGCCACAATGCACTATTCTTCCAAGGTCGCAAAATGAAGTTCTGTTGTTATTAGCTTTGAGTGCTCCAGCATGATCCATTCTGCTAATAAATGGTGGTAGACAATCTTCAGTTTCAATGGCAATGACATATCACACATGGTTCATGTAAACAATGTTTGTCGAGGACTATTTCTTGATGAGAAGTCTTAAAAGAAATAAATGATTAGTAGTTTTAACATAGACATTATTATTATTACACAGGGCTGATGAAGTAACAGAGTTTTCGCTAGAAACGGTGCCGCCAATAATGGAGAAAGTTGAAAACGAAAGTTCACAAGACAATACCGCTGATGAAACTATGGATGTGGTAATAATGCTACATAAAATATTTGTACTTGTATTTAAATCCTTTTTATTTACTCTTTGCTAAAAGTGTTTGTTAATTTTCAGGACAATTTTCTCCAGTTAATGATGGGCGATTCTGAAGATGGTGGAGGCGAAAAAAAGAAGAGTAAAAAGCACAAGAAGCATAAAAAATCGAAAAAGGCAGCTATATCACTTGATGAGTTTCTGAACATGAACAAGGATGTTTTTGGTGACGGGTTGGATGTTCAGGGAATAGAAGAAGTACCGTCACAAGTAATGCTAAAAAAAATGCAAGTAAAGAAGTGTCCTCCTAATAAAGCTAGGGCTCTGAATGCTGACATTAATAAATTACAGAAAATAGGTATTACAGTCAAAACAAAATCTGGTAGTAATTTAAGACCAACTATCAATAGGTGTATAACTAATCAACCCGCTCAAAGAAATGTAGTTGACAAGTCTAAAGTTAACGATCCGAAAGAACTGATATCAAAATTAATGCGTCAAGGTAACAGCCAAATAAAAATAGTCAAGAAAACTGCCGCACAAAATACTTTGGAAGATGAATCTGAGAAACACGACATGTCAGAAACTATTACAGAGCCAAAAGATGAAGCTAATTCTATTGTTAATAGTAATCAAAACAGTGAGAAAACTTGCCAAGACAATATGTCTGCTGAAAATGGAAAATATGATAAAGAAGACGACAATGATGAAAGAAAATGCAAAACCCCTAACAATGATCAGGGAAATGAGTCAGTTGAAAGAGAAGAAATCAAAGAACCTGGGGTAGAAAGACAAGATGAAATCGAACCCGAGATTCAAAATTCAACCATAGATGAAAAAATAACAAGTAGTGTTTCTCCTCCAAACATATCGACAGTGAGAGACGAACCAAGCGAATTACATGAGGATGCCAAGGAAGACAATGTATCTGATACATGTGCATCAGATGAAGAATGTAGTGATAGTAATGATCATTCAGAAACGAACTCATCTAATAAAGCTATTGGAGCATTAAAACATCTAAGTAACTTGGTTATAAAACCCATAAAATCAGCAAAAACATTACAGGTTAATAAAAATGGAAATAAAGTTACACACACTATAGCAGAGACAAAGAATGCCTGCAGCAATCCTACGAAGACAAGCGAGGTTTCTTCTAATAATGTGTCTGAGCAACAAAATATTAGTGTACAAAATAAAATGGCAGAAGTGTTAAAAAATTTGGGAAAAAATGTAATTATTAAGTCTGCCACGAGTAATGTCGACAAATTAGACTCAGGGGCAAAAGAAACCGAATATGAAGAGGAACATGAACATAATAATAGTTTATATAAAATGCAGTTAAATCAACAAAGACCTACTATTGTAAACATGACTGAGGGTAACAAAGTGAATAATTTGCCATTAAGACAATTATCTGCCGTGAAAAACGGAAACGAAAATAGTACATGCACATCAAATAATAAGCCTGAGGTTAAAATCGAAAAGCCTGTACAAAAAAAAGCTATTGATGATGAAATAGAAATATTCAACATAGATGATTCAGATAGCGATGACGCTGCTAAGATCCAGAAACCAAAAAATAATATAGAAATACCTAAAGTGAAAGAACCACAACAATCAAACACATTAGTGCACAATCTTGGCTCCAACATCACTATCAAAGCTACTACTCACAAGACTGAAGTGAAAAGAAAATTAAATAGTAATGCGCATACAAATCAGCCTAAGAAAGTTAACAAACCAACTCCGGAAATTCAAAAAAGTATTAATATACAGAACAAATTAAAAAATTTAGGCAGTCACATAACAATAAAATCTAACAGTACATCGACTTATAATGAAGAACATAATTCTTTCGATGAGGATGAGGCACACAGTGACAATTTTGATAGTGACTCCGATACCGAAGTGGGAAAAGTGAAAATAACAGAAGTAACTGAAGAAACAAGTGATGTTGACGAGGCCGCTGATGGTGAGTGTAATGCAGTCGCCGTAGTCCGGTCACCTGAAGCACAGGAAAATGACAGCGATCATTTTTCTAACGAGGAAGATTTCGATTTTGAGTCAAAAATTAAAACAAATGTTTTAAATGCATCAGAAAAGCAGACCCCGAAAAGTAGATTTCCTGATAACATAAAATGTCTCAATAAAGATTTAGTGATCAAAGCCCTTAATCAAAAAAACAATCCAGACGATATGGCTTTAACTCCTTACGAAAATAAAAGTAGCATGCCTTCTAAAGCAGCTGCACAAACTAGTGGGTCTTCTAGTCAAGTGAATACGGTAAATCGTAACGTCAATACTTCAGATGAAGTTAATACCGTCAAAACGGTTAAGAAATATCAAACTGAGACTGTTATAGAAGAAATCACGACCGTTACCAGAACTATAAGGACAATTAACGAATCGAGTAATTCAGTAGTTCAAACAAGCAATCAAAATTGTGGAACGCCACTTAAAATTAACAGAAATCAGCCTAATAGGGCACCGCAACAAGTGAAAGCAACGCGGAATGCGGCTCCTGGAGTTATGAGGATGAGAACTGCCGGAAACGTAATAAGACATAGTAGCCCTGGTAACATTAGGATACCGAATCAGCTAGTTCCAATTCGGAATGCACCTAGTCAAGTACGGCAAATGAATCCCATACAAAGACATCCACTTTCATCAGGTATGCAAGTAATAAGAAAAGTAGGTCCCGCGATAAATAGCCAACAAAAACCGGCTACAAACAAGCTGAAAATGTCGCCAAACGTTGTTAAGCAACTGAACGTAAAGAGGCCTTCGGAGGCTTCAAACATTGTAAGTAATGTAAAGAAATACAAGGAATCTACAATGTCCATAGCGGCTCCGAAAAGTAACACTCCTATCGAGCAATATACCGCGTCCACGAGTAGATCTGAGTTTTCTAGTGTAACCAAAGTGATGCAAGGCGGTAAAGCGATGATGGCGACTCAAACGCGATCTGAAGTCAATACTCAGCAGCAGTTGAGTAGACTCAGCAACATGTCTGGGTTGAAAGTAATGAAAACTAGCACAAAGCAAGCGACACAAGTGGAGGAGAAAAGTGAAATTAGTGCATCGAAAAGGAACACTTTAGAAGGTATAGAAAAATTACAAAAACTAGGACTTTTAGTTAAAAAACCCAGGATGGACGTAGAAGAAACCAATGAACAGGATTATTATAGCGAAAGTGATGATGAGAATAATTATTGTGAACAATGATTAATAGTTGTATTAAGTTTATTTGTGATTGTGACTGAACCCAAGTTATCATTTTATGTGATGAACCTACCTAAAGACTATGAGTGCTGAGTATTTGTAAATATAGCACTAAAATATCCAAGAAGCAAGATGTAAATATTGTTTGTATTGTTTATAAAAATATTATAAATAATAGTAAGATGCTACTATTGATGTATTTAAGTTCAATAGACAGGATATTATTTTGTTTGCCTCAAATTGTGTGTATGTAAATTACTTATTTATAAATTTACTTATTTCTCGACTGACATTTCTGGTTGCCTAAAAATTGGGAAGATTAAATAGCTTATTTATAAGACGTATGCGTTTTATTTTTATTAGTTTACATAGATATAAATAACATCACATTGCCTAACAGGAATAATTTGTAATACGAAAATAGAAATGTTTCACAGTCAAGTACAAAGATACGTTTATATTAAACCGGTCACCTACGAAAATAATATAACATTCACTCCGTTTTAGCTTCTCCTTTATTCTGTCGCCATTTCTGATCCTGGAAAATTAATAATGGTGTTAATATTTATTTACTTTAAATAGGTAACGAAATTTTAAAAATTGCACCTGATATATAAATTAAATATTGTTTTTGACTTTTAAAACTGAGGTCTCAGTTTTTTTATTTAGCAAGACGTGTTAGTTATCAAATTAGTTTTTAAAGATAGGAAAAGACTTTCAGAAAAGCGGTAATCGTTATTAAAAAAAGCCATAGTAATAGGAATCTGTCGTCTAATGTAATTTACATGCTCAACCATTACTAAATTAATTTCCAACAGAAAAAAACTATTTAATGTGAAGCATAAAAAATAATGTTCAAAACAAAATCATAGAAAGCACCTACTTTTAGATTGAACTGAACACTTCAACCTCGCTATATTTAAGTTAATTCACGTCGTGGCCGTTTCACTATGACCACAACGCGTTGTGAGCCATTTTTTCGCTCACAGAGCGTTTTCGGTCTTTGAGCGTAACATATACACACAACAGCACATACCAATCCCCATTGTTGATTCCTCACACCCATAATAAAAACCACTTTATGCTTGAGCAATAACGTCCTTTAGAACTTCGACTACTCGAAATATTGCTAGAGATTTTAGTGCCAATATATTTTGTTCTAAGAGTTTTGTTCTCTCACTCTCTAGATTCTAGAAGCTTAACCACCGATTTCCCAACATTAATATCCCCCACCAATCTCTATTTATTTTAGAATCCAACAGGCAACCCTATAACATTAACCAAATTCCATTCGTGACAAAAGCTATTCCCTGGCTGAAAGTAAATCGAATGTAAATCCTGACCAAAAAAATTAGTTTCTGAATGCTGATTTTCAATCTCAGTAGAATGAATATAATGAATATAAATAGCCTTTTCTCTTCTCTGTGTGAACGGAACGTTTTGGCCGTCCATTTACTGAGATTATAGTCTGTCAAGAAAGTGAAGAAATAAAAGTGGCAACATCGTAGTGTCATCCCTTTTTTTTTCTTTGATTTGAAAGGGATGACACTACAACGTTGCCACTTTTAATTTCTTCACTTTCTAGACGGACTATATGTCATAAGTCATAACTCATATCATCAGCGTCACAGTTAAACATTAAAAATATTATGTAGGGAGCACTGAGATTCAAAATCATATCATATTATATTATGCGGTAGCTTTTGTTGGTCAGGCAACACATGTAACGTACCAAAACTGCGATCTCATTGGACAGCCTGTAGGCGATCGCGCGCAATTTGTATCGCAACTTGAGGTCGCCCTTGGTTTTCTTACGTAACGTCCGCAATATCGTGTACATATTACAGCAGTGCAACGTGAGAAACAAAGGCACTAGGTACCACACCTACAACGCAAACAAAAATAAAACATAATAGAGTGCAAATAAAGACCTTATTTATTAAGCATAACCATATACAAACAATAAAAAATACTAAAATGTACAAAGCGAATAAGTACGACTATTTCATAAATACATGATAAAATAAGCATCTTGTAGCCACTATAATTAGGATAGGAAATTATAGACTGGAGCAGGCCATAAAATAAGTGCGAAGTTTATGCACAATTTACATCTTGTTTTAGCGTTATTTAACTTTTGCATAAAATTATTTTTTGTTCATAGAGTTTCTGTTGTAAGACATATTTTGCGAGTTAAAACAAGATGTATTTAACTTGATTTACAAAGTATTTTATGAACCACTCAATGACTAGTCCAAATACAATTCGCACATACTTTCATAAAATCATAACGCAATCAAATAATTTCACATCACTACTAAACGCACACACAATATAATAATAAAATGACAACCAAATAAAATTATACAGTATAATATTTAAAATAAAATTATCAGACAGAATCACAATTAGGGCTAGGTTTGTTATTTGAAAAAGCATTGGACTTGATAATAAAAAAAATCTCTTGTGTATCTAAAAACAAGTCAACTGTTCATATTAAGAAAGATATAGAAAATGAGAGGTTATTGATCGATTTTGCGTCTGTCCAGCAGTTATATTATTATTTTTGTGCGTTATTAATTAATTTATTAAAATTTAAATAAATAATACATAAAATAATTCAACTAAGACTATATCTAAAGGAGATTATTGATACCTATATTAAATTAGTAATAAATAGTTATCACAACGTTTACCTTCGTTACATCTAAAAGTTACTACAGCTTGGCAAAAAAGAGTGCGTTTTAATTGAGGGCGTTTTTCTTTTATTAAAGGAACCCTATACTACTTTTAAACGCACTTTTGACACAATAATTTGTATTATAATATGTTGACGAGTACTTGTAATGTTGCCACAAATATAAACTTAGTTTTAGCCGTCACCGCGCTAGACTCTTTTTTGACAAGTTATAGTTATCTAGGTACAAAATTAATATAGGTATATATTCGACTTTTAAGATTTTTGTAAGTGGAGCTACAAAACACAAATAGTATTAAACAATTTAAATTTAAAAGGTACCTAGATTTTTGCTCCATAGATCTATCGAACACAATATACAAACACTACACCAGAGAATTTACAATCGAAAAATAATCATGATCAGTTAAATATTTCAAAACAAAATAAAACATTAACTCCCTTACCAATAATAAAGTTACACAATGAATAAGCTAGATACACTATTTTGGCGTCTTTCGAGCGTCTTTTACATTGAGATAGAGAGAGAAAAAACATTACATAAAACGCAATACGCGCATCATATTGACTTAGTTAAAAGTTAAATATTTTTATTATAGTTTGGGAGGAGAAGAGGGGATATCGGGACAAGCTCGAGCGTGTCAGATTAACCTTATATAGGCTTCCGACATGTGTCTAGTTATCATGGTATAAAAATCAGATTTCTCACGTGGTGGGTTATTATTTTTTTTAAATATTGAAATGTCATCGGATCTGTCAGATTAAGATAGGGAAAGTTTAGTATACCTACCCCAAAGAAGCTTCCATATAAAGCACTGACGATTCGAATGTTAAGTAAGCCTGTAGGGGACGTTTTAAAATATAAAAAAATATAGATTCATATTTTCCTAACTAAGCTTCGCAGATATTTTATTTTGCACTAAACTAAATGATTTACTCCTTGTTGTCTAAAATATATTTATAATTTACCTTAATAAGAAATTTTCTGAATATATTTTCTTTTTCAAAACTTTAAAATGGCTGCAGTTTCTGAACCCACAGCTAAAATAAAAAAAACACTCTTATTATTTTTTTATCAGCTTTACCTAATGTAAAAAACCTACTAGGTCTCCATGACGCTCGAGTGACTACACAAATAGCACTCTCCCCTCCTCTACTATCAGTAATAATGTAAAGATTCTGTGGCCCTAATTTTTTAACAATTTCAAACATGATAATATTATGCAAGGCAAAAAATCTGCATACAAATCCTTTACATTAGACATCTTTTGACTGTATCTATATACTTATTACTTTTACAAACATATAACATAAGCTCAGGTACATAGGCACGTCGTGATCATATAGTGCCTACAATATTACTAATATAAATACATAACTAAAACTAATTTGATTCCCTTTTATTAATGCATTTTTTAAAAAGAAATTGTGCAAAAAAAGCACATAAAAATCAATAGATGCAATTAAAAATCTAATAAGAAAATTCATTCCCGTACTTGCGTGAAAAGATTAAAAATAAAACTGAAACATTCCATTTTCAAAGAAAGTAACAAAATAAAGGTTTGTTGGTCAAAAAAATTGACCAGAGTTGAACACTAGATATTCATAACTCATAAGCCATACATTTGTTGGTCAAATATTGTACTAAATTCAAAGTTGAGTTGCGGCAAAAACTAATCTACAATGTAAAAAACCATTTTAAAAACAGATTGAGATGAGTTAAGTCAGTGGTTCCCAACCTTTTTAGAACTGGTACTCCTATGGCCTGTTAGAGAAACTGATTTTGATATCATATATCTTGATCATTTATTGAATATATTATACTCTAATAGCATATAGGCCATATTAGTTACGAAAATGTATATTTTTCAAATATTATAATGTCCTACCAACCAGTTTAAAGTGCAAAGGAATGGCAGCTTTAAACGTGCTGTTGTAACATTATTAGCTATTACACTAACTCATCTCAATACTACCAGAGTAGACAGAACTAAGGAGTACCTCGACTTCAAATAAACAGGCGAATATACGCGAGTTGGGCGCGACTGTCACTTTCAACATGTTTCCTGGGGAAGAGCCTGTCCACACGGCGCGTTGCGTCAGCGTTGCGTCGACGCAGCGCTGCCGTTTGACGCATAGCTGGCTACACGGGCGTTGCGTCATCGCAGCGTTATTACGAAGCAGACTTAACGTCAACACCCCCTCTCGCTTCATCTCGGGGGCTGCTGTCCGTCATGTGTGCGTTGCGACGACGCAGCGCGCCGTGTGAACAACTTGGGTATAATATTTGTATATAAAACAAAGCAACGGCAGCGCTGCTTCGACGCAACGCTGACGCAACGCGCTGTGTGGACTGGCTCTAACGCAGTGATCCCCAACCTTTTTTTCACACGGGCCACAAACATGCCACCAAGATCAAAATCTTGGTGTCGCGGGCCGCAACAAAAAATTTTAGGGTTAAAAAATAACGTTCTTCAAAATTAACGAATTAAAAGTGGAAAGAAATTCACGACTTTAAAGACGACTTTACATTATTTTACCGGTGGGCGTAAGTTTCAAAATGGTTTAACATTACGCGGGCCACTGATAAAGTCCCGGCGGGCCACATACGGCCCGCGAGCCGCGGGTTGGGGATAGCTGCTCTAACGAATTACTAGTTAGTACTGCGCGCCGGCCGATATGACCATACTACGTCAAACGTATACAGATCTCTTTTGAGTCGGCCTACTGGCTACTGATTAGTTCTGTTTACTCTGATTCTACCATGCTTGCCATGCGTCGATCTTGTTCAGTCTTGTACCTGTTCGCTGAGCTTCTGTGGTATCAGCATGAGAGTTGTTGCGGTGTTGCCAATGCCAATAAGTAGGAACGACATACTTAGCACTGGCACCTGTTCGTTTGTATCAATGTTTGTTAATACCTGTGAGTCCATGGCTTGAGGAGTTTATTTAGTATATAAAGTACCTTATTGCTGGCACATGATATCTATTGTCTATTTTCATTATGGAAAGGACAAAACTATAGTGCCAATAATAGGGCATTTATTTCAACAACTTAAAACTAATATAGATAATACAAGCACAATAAAAGTAAGTTTATAGCAAGAATTTATAAAAGTACTAAGACGCATTTTTTTTTGTTTTCCTTTAAAAGCCTACTATTTTATAGTGCTTGTTTTTATAAAGACTGTTTTCACACGGACGACGCGATGCCTTTAAGCCCAAAATGGAGAAAGAATGTGATAGAGATAATTAACGCGATTTTTTGATAAGTTTCTATATTGTTCATTATTGGTTATCGTTATGGTGGTAAATAAAAACGCTAGTGATTAGATATACTCCTGCCCAAAAAACTTCAAAATTCAGGCAATAATCATTACTGTTTGACAAATGGGACAGTAGATCAATCAGGCGCTTTTTGCAGTTAACATCAGTGTGCGTTTAAACAGCCTAATGAACTTGGGACTCGATTGAACATTTAGACAGGGTGCAACAAAACTAAGTAATAATACTTTAGGGTATGTACGTGTTCCTCGAAGAGTGAGAGTGAGAGAGAGACTGAGAGTTAACTCTGTGAAAGTAGCAGCGCTGAAAGACCAATATTTTTTTACTCTTGTATGGGAAAGCTCCTGACCCTGGGAAAGTGTAAAGAAGTTTATGTTTCAGCGCTGCTGCTTTCACAGCGTACTCTCTACGAGGAACACGTAAACACCCTAAAGTATTATCACTTAGTTTTGTTACACCTGTATTAATGGATCAAATAAAAATCACGTACCTGCCAAGTAGCCTCCGGGTGGTAGCTTATTTGGTACAGCGTGTACGCTATGTATAGCTGGAACATATAACCACCGAATAGGAAGGGCAGCAGGTAGGACAGTCCTCTCCACATCCAAGAGTGGAAGCCTTCTATAGTGATGTCCATGTTATGCCTCGCCCCTAAAGCCTTTAGCCGGTATAGCACACCGCTCTGGTATCTGAACTGCATGTACTGGACTACACCTGAAAATGTTATTTAAGCAGGGTTAATTTTGTGACAAAAATGGCTAATTTTATACTTTACAGCTGACCGAAAACTTAAGAAATTAAATACAGTAAAATTAAAAAAAACACAAAATTGTTGCCATACTTGAGCATTTTACGTCTAAAATGTGACAGCAAAGAAGAAACTAGCGCCCTCTTTTTTGTGCAGTATGTTTTGTTAACCCATCAATCCCCAAGCGGCACCCGGCTGCCCGCTGCCGCATAACAATTGAAAATCTATTGTGTCTGCGATTCACACGATCGAGGTATTAATAGTACCATCCGTAAGAAGCACTGACAACAATGTAGTTATGATCCAAAGTCCAAACCAATGCCAACACTGTCGCCGCAACATTGCTGCGCGACATTTCCGTGTGACATTGTTGCAACAACATTGCCGCCCAACATTGCTAGCGCAACATTATCCGCCGCAACAACATTGCCACCGCATATTACGGCCGCCACATTGTCGCGCACAAAAACTTTAATACTAAGGGCCTGTTTCATCACTTCCTGATAAATGCTCGATAGGCTATACACAACTTATCTGACAGATAGAGCATATAATATCTATGAGATAAGTTGTGGAAAGCCTATCCGCCACTCAGGAAGTGGGAACAGCCCCTAAACATGCCAAACAACCAATACTTACTGATATAAGCAATAAACCACATGAAGGTATGCCTAAACTCGTTCCAAGGTTCGTTCTGCGGCCACACGAGTATGATGCCGGCCACCGCCGTCGATATGAAGTGGTGGAGCCGCCACCACCCCTTAATCCTTGAACCGTTGACCTTGAGGATGCTCTCCCTTATCGTGAGGGTGCAGTAGTACCAGACTAGCAAGAATATCATTATGAGTTGGAGGGGCCTGCAAATAAAATAAAAATAACCACCAAATAATCGGCCAAGTGCGATTTGGACTCGCGCACGAAGGGTTCCGTACCATTATAGAGCAAAATTGTATACTTTGTATGGGAACCGCCTTTTATTATTAAGTTTATTTTAATTTTATTATTGATTATTAAAGTATAAATACAAATGAGCATTACCTCGAGATACAGCCTGGAGACAGACAGACAGACGGAAACATCGAAGTCTTAGTAATAGGGTCCCGTTTTTACCCTTTGGGTACGGAACCCTTAAAACCACAGGCAAATAATAACATTATAGTTATTATTGGATCAATGAGGTTAAAAGCTAGTTATACCAAATATTCCCATTAGTTCGACTGACTTTCGGCAACATGCTGTTTCTTTTATAACTCGTGAGTAAAGTTAGGAAATCAGTAACGTTCCATACATAATATATAGGTTAACTAAAGCTGGCAGTTATACTTTGTTAAAACTTGTAAACAATGAAAAAAATATATATATCAATCGTGTTAAACAATATCAATCGAATCGTGATTCGTGACTAATATTACCAAAAGAATTTAAAAAAAAAACATCATGCTGTATTTGTAAGGAAAAAAAAAAACACTCGCGGTCTAGTAACTCTTTGATCCAATATATAAAAAGGTCAAAGTTCAATTCAAGTTAGAAAAAAAATTAAGTTCATAGTTTGGATGCATAACAAATTCGTACAGCGATCAATCGTACAGTTTGTCACCTTCGTTCGGGTAAGATTTTTATCTTGCCTAGTCAGAAAATGCGCGAGTGAGAGACAAGCAATGGGCAATTATACGAATCTACATGTTCTGCGACCAGACTATATCACAACACATCAAAGAGCAAGCAAGCACAATTTTTACCAATTTTAACGCTTACATACGATACAATATGTCCCCATCTGAAAGATGTTGGCTTTTAAAAGATTTTGAAAAACGGTTGAAGCAAAACTTATTGAAAATATCACTGATTTTAAGTCTGACAATAAGTTAAATAAGTTAATAAGTTTGGCAGAAACTACTATTTTTAGACTAAGCACCAGCTTGAGTTAACCTCCCCATATTATTAAATAATGTGAGATTAAAAAATGTATTAAAAACATAGACTTACCTGAAGTCGATTAACAAATTTAATACCGCCAAGATAAACGCTATCGCGCTGAGTATTAACTTAAACTTTTCATATTCATCCTTGTATTTAAATCTGGAACAAAAAATAAGAAAAAAAAATCAGCCATCAGCCATGTAAAAATTTATTAGGCACCTCTCACTAGTAAAAATATTTAAGCAAGACAATAATTTAGATACTTAGCTATACAATATTTTGTCCATCTCTATTACATTTCAAAATGCGCTTGATAGAGAAGTACAAAACATTGTATAGAGCAGAGGTTCCCAACCTTTTTCAGCCTGCGGCGCAGTTACACTTAAAATATTTTGTCACCGCGGCGCCCTACTCTACCAGCTAGCTATTAGAAAAAGATACATAAATATGTAAATACCTTCAGTAATGATTATAGTAAGGTTAAGCAGGTAAATAGCAAGTAATAAACAAAATATATTTAATCATCTAGGTCTGCTTTGTATAATTCGTATGTATTATAATTTTATTTTATAATATTTTTGGTTATGGATAATGATGGAGGATCGACTCACGGCGCCCTACTTGCCTTTCCACGGCGCACCAGGGCGCCGCGCCGCGGAGCACAGTTTGTGAACCCCTGGATAAAGTAATATCTAGTTTTATATTAGTAGAGTTTAATTTAATAAAACATGTCTTTGTCTGTCATATGACTTTTCCAATGCTCTAGACCAGTGTTTTACATCCTTGCTATATTTAAGTTTATCAATAAATAAATACATATTTTTTTTTAATCTTTATTGATTTCTTTCACTGAAAAAATATTTCCTCGACCTTTGGCGTCGAAGAAGACAGAAGCTTCGCGACCCCCACAGGTTCAAAAACACTGCTGTAGACAAAAACAAGCAGACTGCAAAACTTGTATAGTTCTCGCTATATTATTCTACAAAGTAACATTTGAGTTAAATCTCAAAATATGTTTTTAGCAGCTGATGCTAGTTAATATTAGTATTGAGTTGCTGACGTCATATTTTATTTTGCATTTCGACCTTTCAACGGCCCGAGATCATGACGATTATGTTATCGATTACATCAGCGCCACAATACGAATATTTACAGTAGTGTGACTCAGGAGTGTACTTAAAATCCAACACGCTCAACACAAATACTAGTCACACGTGTACGACTAACGACGTGATACTGCGTTATTTTGTTTTCCAAAGTTATCAGAAAACGCACTTACGAGAGCATACGCCAATTCAGGCAGTCTAGTATTTAAAGAACGCTCTACTGTATACACTTATATTGTGTCTGTTTACTGCTTAACACCTTAACTACATATATTTGCGATGCTTTTGAAAAATATGTAATCACGTAAACAAACACTAAATATAGGGATTGAATCAATGGGTCTAACTCTCTTACTCGTTTGTGATTCGTTAGTATTCACATTTTATGAAGCATTAAAAGTTAACTATAAAAGCTATTTGAAACATGTGCGTTCTTTGATAATAGACTCTTTTCGATTTATTTAAGTGCCTTAAAAAGTAACGGCCCATAAAACATTTATAGAAATTCGCGCCGAAATTCGTTTATCACAATTTTCCCTGTATAAAAATTAATTAAAACCTTTGATGTGCTTTTCTGGGACTCAAAGTATCTCAATACCAAAATTTCATGAACATCTCTTCGGCAGTTAAAAGCATCTCAAGCCATTGATTTCTCTGCAAGGTCTTGTCCCTGGGAAACCTTGCATTTTAAGTTTTTTATTTCTAATTTCTTTGAAATCGGAGTGATGAGAATATTTCTAAACCACCAAAGCTCTCAATCTAAGTGGGCCCCTAGAAGATCAATTTTATTGTGCTATATCATTGAACAATATTATCTTAAATCTTAATAATATATAAAAATAAGTGGCAATTTTCGTTGTCACTTTATAACTCAAGAACGGGCTCACCTATCCAAACCAAATTTTCAGGGTTTGTTCGGACTATTTAGTAGATGGTTTATGTGAAGTTTGCACAAAATCGGTCGAGTGGTTCTTCATTTATCACATTTTTTGTGACAAATAAATTCAATAAATGGTTGGATTTTTTAGACAGGGAAATATTTTTTATTTTGTTGTATAGGGTATGATCGTGGATTGGTACCATGTTCATAAAAGTGGTGATCTGATGATGGGATCCAGGAGTAATCGAGGGAACTCCTCAAAATTTAAATGGAATCATATGCCGATTTTGCTTTTGTATGAAGTATTCCAGGCATATGTTACCAAAAGTAAGATTTTGCACCATGATATACCATGGTTCGAAGGTACTGAACAGAACTCCGAACCCCTTATAGATACAAGTTTGGGGGTTGGGGCGCTGCTTTAAGAACTGAAAGCATATGCTACTGTGCAAATTACATTCATCATCATCATCATCGCCATCATAATCACTAACACATCAAGGTCACCAATGTCATGTGACGCTGATCATCAATTTTGGCAAATTTATTTTATTGATGATGAAAATCGTGAATTGGATCAACGTTGTGCAATTATTTCTAACTAGATGACACCCGCAACTTCGTTGAGCCAAAATTCGTTTATCGCGCGGGAACCGTACATTTTTTCGGGATAAAAAGTATCCTATGTCCTTTCCCGGGACTCAAAGTATCTCCATGCCAAATTTCAGCGAAATCGGTTCAGCGGTTTGAGCGTGAAGAGGTAACAGACAGACAGACAGACACACTTTCGCATTTATAATATCGACGGTGGAAATTTCAAATGTCGTAAGGGACATTTTGTCGTAAGTACACTTTATATACCATCCGATAGCATTTTTTCTCCTCTATCAATCTGTATATTTAAAATTTTGATATCTCTTCAAATATAGGAGATATAGCATAATTCACTTTGTCGTAACATAGAAAAAAAATTTACAATTATGCCGTAATGGCCTTGATAATACTATTTTTTTGGCGTCGTAAGTATTTGTAACTGTGAGAGATATGTGTTGTAACAGCCAATCTAAACTAATATAGCCCCTTACGACATATTTTAAAAGGTATTTTTTTTTCTTACTATTAATCATGAAGTCCTTTACGACACTGTTCAGAAAATAAATCTTAAACATCAGCTGATGAACTTTGTCGTAAGTAACGACCTAGGCTATAATAATTATTGCAAGATGTTACCTACGACAGCCGATAGACACTTGAAATATTCACAAAATGTTTAATTTTATATATTTTTTCATAATTTATAATAAAAGTAACATAAAATAAATATTTTTTGTACCATATTTTTGCAAATACCATCTGTACCATACCCTCTGTACCATATTTTTGCAAATAAAAATTATTATTATTATTATTTAAAAGTTTGATCAAAATCCTTTCTTAGCGGATTAAGGAGAGCCCTCCTTAATCTGCTAAGAAAGGATTTTGATACAACAAACATGATTTATTTGAATTTTTTTACTCGTAGGTAATCAATAATGGCAACATGTAGGCACTTGAAGTAAACACACAAATCCTTAATTATGTTCGTTATTTAATAGTAATAAAATAAATAATTGAAGGGGGCTCTCCTACAAAAAACACTATTTTTTCGCTTTCTAACCGTACGGAATCCTTTGTGTCATTCTTGGAATACTCTAAAAATCGGTTAGGTGCGAGTCAGACTCGCACTTGGCCGATTTTTAGAGTATTTCAAGAACCGAGCTATTACATACCAAATAAATTATAGCTAAATTAGGAAGCTCATGAAAATTTTACCCCAGCTAACTCATATTTTGTAGTTATTTTATAATTAAAAATTAGTATTTCGCAATCTCCTATGATGTAATTTCAATGAAAACAATTATGTTCTTGGAAGTTACTTCATTATCTTGATTATTAAGTATGCTTTACAACATTAAAATGCCAGATGATTCAGACTATTCGGTGGTTACAACAAAATACTTTAAAAAGGGCCACGTGCAAGGGGCGTTTGTTCTAAAATTCCCGTGTGTAAGGGACATCATCTCCTAAACTATTGCGTTTTTCTAGGATTACTTATAGCTGTAAATGATGTAATTCGAAACAAAATTGTCTAGAAATTATTTGATTAGGTTGTAAAATGAAAGAGTTACGCCAGTTTGAAAATAAGAAAAATGTTTTTTTGCTCTCCTGTAAAGTCGGGGTTTGTCCCTTACGACATTTGAAATTTCCACCGTCGATATTAGTATGGATACAAGTCGAGAAATTATTCGTGAGCTACAATGGTTTTTCCATCAGCATAAGTGCCATGCCACATGATGCGGTACGGCGGTGGCGCGGCGCCTGACCAGTGCCGCTCCGGTTTCCTACATATAAAAATGTATGGTATGGCATACGGCGCCGTCCGGTGCGCTCCGACGCCCCGACACCGGAATCGAGATGAGGCGGGGAGGGGTGTATGTATTGGTGGAGCTCGAGTCCTTCGCTGCTACAGTAGGTACTGCAAAACGTTGTGGCGCCGCCTTGACCGTGTGGCCGGTAGTCCGGCGAGATGGCCTCCGGTGCGGCGCCGCACCGCGTCGTGTGGCATGGCTGTCACGCATTAATTAGTTCAATTGTTTTAAATTGCTCTCGATCGTATGCCATCTGATAATCACAATTAATGTTTTTGGTGTGAAAATTTTGGAAGAATCATGTTTTTCACATGGCCAACTTTATGTTGCCTGTTCCAGAGTTGGTGCCCCCAGCCGTAACGTAAGTGGAACGTAGTGGAAGTGGAAAGTAATTCGTACTCAAAATGGAAAAGCAAAAAATATTATTGTTAATATCCAAATGTTTTGGATTAAGTTTTTAAATAGCAATTAAGTAATATATTTTTTTAAGAAATGAATCGATCTTCTAACTGATTTCCTATATATGATATTATTTCCTTCGATCACTAATATACATTATTTCACTTTATACGTAGCGAAGTACGTACCGGGCCGCTAGTTATTTATATTTTATATTTGACAATATGGTTGAAAGGTGCGTTCAAGAGACCCTAGACCGTCAATAACATTGCACAATACGTGATATAATGATCACACTAAAATTGATCGTCTAGCGGCCCTCTACTAGGTAGTACGAGTATAACTTACTTGTCGTTTTTGTTGAGAATAGACACATTGACATTGCCGAGTATTATTTTGAGGTACAGGCTGTTCTGTTTGGGTAGCGTGGCTTCTATCTCGTGTAGCATCGCTTTCCTCTTCATTATCTCCTTCTCCAACGTGACTAGCCTCTCATCTTTCTCTATTGACTTTTTGTCCACACTGAAAAATATAAGAAATATGCTAGACTTATCAGTTATCACTTAAAGTAGGCGCGGAATAGATCAATAGACTATCAAAGAAAAAACAGATAATTCATATACAATGTATAGTCCGTTCAGAGTTATTATACTTTCGTATTTAAAAATCTTTGAAATTAAGGCCTAACCCTATGGCCTGTATCACGAGGTTAGTCTTAAACTTCACGTGAAATTATTATCACTAAACCATTCATAACATTTAAAACTAGCTTCTTAGTTTGTATTTTAGTGAGCTTTTTTGTGTCAATATCTTTTGTGTCTCGTCTCACGATTTTGAATAGAAATCGTGAGATCTATAGAGATTTGCGATAAACTGCAAAACTCTGAAGCTATAGGGGCGAAGTGAGTGACCTTCCGGCTGCCCCCCTGTTTAGATTAACGCTCATTGAGAAGTAGTCAAGGGTCATGAATCATGATTGACAATTTCATTGCTATCCCTAAGTGCAGTTCCTACAATTTTCTATTGTAATCTTATACAAATTGGTCATTACTGTTATCATGTAGTATTATTCCGCTAGGAGGATTTTAGTACAACAGTAATATCTTCACTTTTGATGTTTACTTGAACACAATGTTCGTTATAAAATATTTTATAGACCCCAATTATTGTAGGTTTTTAAACGTAGGTGTAGATGGGATATAGTTTAAGGCCATATACCTATCGAAAATAAATTATACCGCAAGGGCAATTTTATACTTAATTTGTATGACTATAAAGTCGTGAATACGCTGCGGCCAGAAGCTATCGGCTCGCTCGGAAAGCATGCGACAAAACGTGATTATAATTATTTAAAAAATAACTGGGAGCATTTAAGCAAAATGCTTCTATACGGTTTTGAGTTGCAAAGGTGTCTATTAATTAGACTAATTTCCTACAATATATATATTTTCGTTTAAAAATAATCTTCCAATTTCGTATTTTTAAGAGGTCATTTCGAAAATTAAATGTGTCGAGGCAAAATACATTAATCGTGTTTCTAGTTATTCTCAAACCTAGATAAGGCTATGAACAGAGATGCGATTTATTTGAAATACTTCCATTTAAAATGACAATACAAAATACCTATTTTCTATTTTGCATTTAAATGCCTTTTAGTAAAAAACATTTTGTATTTTATTTGAAATACCTTTCAAGATGTATTTTGAATTTTTGATATTCGTTTCAAAATGCAAAATAGTTTGTTATTTTTTTTGTACTTAGTCTAGTCAATATTACCAGTCAAACAAAATGAAATTAACGAATGACGCTTATAATGCCGTCGGGGTGCGTTCGGCTGTTCGCGTCATCAACAAACGTTATTCCACTAGAGTCCCTCAAGATAGAGTATTTATACAGAATTACAGAATTTTGTAAATATGATTAATTTTGTAAAAATTCAACAACGCAACAAGCTAAATACAGACATTATTGAAGGTCTTTTGCATACAAAGTAACTGATTGGTGCAAAACCATGCTATAATCTAGATTCTAGAGGTTGATGAGCAGTTGCTGTCGAAATTTAACAAAAAAATTACAAATAAAAATAATATTTCTATCTTATTGCTATGTTTTTTATTTTATTTTATTATGTTAAGGGCCTGTTTCACCACTTCCTGTTAAGTGCCGGATATTCTATCCACAACTTAACTTGACACCTGACAAAGTATGGAGAATCTGTCAAAAAAGTAGTGGATAGCCTATCAGGCACTTTATTATGAAGTGGTGAAACAGGCCCTTTAGAGTGTTTAATTTTTTTTATTAGATTTTAAATTTTTATTTAAAAATAAAAAGTTCCCATTTCAGTATATTTTTATTTATTAAACGATTATCACCTTATCACAGACATACGTATCCCTTTTTTTCATAAAAAAGCTGTAGATATATGATAACTTTAATACAGATTTTATACAGATTTAAATTTTTAGCAGTTCCCACTACAGATAAAAGGTTGAAACCATCTGGCAACACTGAACGAAAAGAAAAGGAAAGACTGTTAAGTTTTTCCTTTTCTTTTCGTTAGTCTAGTTTTTTTACATTATTTTAAATGAGTATTATTATTATTAATAACAACAGAATTTATTGATAGGTACGCATACTGATAAATATGACCAAAATGACACGCATAAAGTGCTATTTGGCTCAGCATTGTATCTCTATTCCATTTCTCATGATAAATACCTAAAATAAATAAAAATATCATTCAATCTGGTTAAAAGGTATTTTATTTTGAAAAAGTATTTTGAAAATACCTATTTTGCATTTAGCATTTGAAATACAAAACGTAAAACTATTTGGTATTTTGCATTTGAAATAGGAAATCTGAAAAGTATTTGCATTTTGTATTTAAATGTTTTTTAAAAACTATTTTGTACATCTCTGGCTATGAAGATATGATATTATCTCTATTTAAATAATAATATTCAATATTATGTCTATTTTGACTTTTGTAGGTAATTTAAGCAATATTGTAATTTTGCACGCCACTGACAAGGCAGAATGTTGGATCCTTAAAAACCTTAATATTGTTACACCTTTTTAACCTCATTTCATGCAATAAATATTATTCTATTCTATTCTATCTCATTACCAGATTTGTAACATTTCTGAATGTCCTATAGTATTACGTCAAAAAGGACAGTTTTTTCAATATAGCGCCTTAAGGGGAAGACAACTGCCAATTCGACATCTTTGTGCAGTTTTCTAGACGTATGTATTTCATTGATTGGCACAAAAAAAATATATGTGATTTTTTATTATATTTGCAAAAGCTTGTCGAATTTAAATAATAAAAAAAGGTACTCCTGCTGGATGAAAAAAAAATACCAAAGTCACCAGTGGCGAAGCGTCCATATAACCCGATTCCCATCGGCTTCCCTTAGGGCTTAGAAAAATCGAATATATGGGCCAACGACATATTTATCTAATAAATATTTTACATACCTACTTAAAAAACTTTGAATTCACAATGTTATATGCAATAAATTTTTCTCTCACTTGAAATACATAGTTTGAATTAATAACTATCGCCTACAAATTTTAAAAGGCAATGCAATGTGCGGGCGCAGAGAATCAAATAAGCCGCAGGATTAGCGGCTTATTTCTCCATACAACGACAGTTCATAGTAAGCATCTGTCCTTTTCATTCCTGTGAACTGGTCGTCATGTTCTGTCTCGTTCTAGCACGCGCGATATATACTTGGAAATAACTCGATGCCCGACGAGTTATTACGGAGAAAGGTTAATTAGCAACGCACAAGTGCAAGCGAGATAGATGAGTCATGAAGTAAAATTGTTATGATTCGAATTTAAGAATGAATGTAGCGACATTATACTTTTGCTGGCGCGTAATACATTTTATTTTGGTAGGATTTTTTGTAATACGACTTTATTAAGAATGCCTTTAGCGGTACTAAATATGACAGGCGCGTAATACATTTTTATTTTGCTGGTTTTTAGATTGACATATTAATATGGCGGATAGTGTGTTTATAAACAACATGTCGTTTGTTTTGTTTTGTCGAATTTAAATTTTGTTTTAGCGTTAGAACTTAGAAGAGTGTCGTGAATTAAATTAATTTATATTGTGACTTGTGAATTGTGAGTCGTACGACGTAATCGTGTAGTTCGGAAAATATGGCATTAATTCAGAAAGACTGTTGTCTGACAGATTATATTTTGCTGTCGAAGGAAACTTTGTTTTCCAAACTTAGTTTTGAAAATTAAAAGCATGTCATTCAATTATAAATTACCAAAATTGGTAAGTAGATTTTTTACTCCGGCTTCCCTTCTCAAAATATTCACCCCTCGCCACTGAAAGTCACATCTTTCAGGAACTTTAAACAGTTCTAACTAAAGTAATAATACAATCTATGCTTTAAAAATTTGTTTATTTGATACCTTTTACAAAAATCCAAAGATTGCCGGATTTAATTTTCGGTTCTGACATCTAGATTTCCCATAATATTTATTTTTTCCTCTAACAAACGAAAAATGTATCCACACTACCGAGTGAACACTTCACATCTCTGTCTCTCTGGCATGAAAACCGACACAGGTGCGAGCAGCGAGAGTGATGCGAGATCAAGGTCATTGGTAGTTGTCAGCGTCTATTAAGACGTACCATTGTACCATTAGGTAAAAATATATTACGACACCCAATAGCACGACTTACGAAGCAACTATTTAGTAATCTGTAACATAGGTAACTTAAGCATCATAATATATTAATATCGTTTTCGTAATATTTTTAGGACAGCTATGTACCTACCCATGTTCACCTAACATTCATACATATTAATTTTGTACATTAAGAATTTATAACTTCAATTCACAGAAATGAAATAGATTTCATGCCACGATGATTCCTTATCATACTAATAATTGATGATTACAAAATTTTATAAGGTGTGATGATATAAGAACTCTAGTTATCAGAACACCGATTTCTTATCAAATAAATACAGTTATTAGTCTATGCCTCCTATGGTCCAATGACCATAATATTTTGCTGTGACTTAACAAGTCCGATGTTTACTAAGTTTACTTTAAATATTAAGGACAAAATATAATAAAAACATATATTATTGAATAAAAATTCCTATACTGTTTGTAATTCCTAACAACCTAGTAATACCTAAAGTGTTAAGTGGTACACTGATTTGTAAGTGCCCATATCATGTTATTTATTATAAGTATGAAAAAAATAGAGTAAGAATGGCTAATGCTATAGCAAGATTTTATAGCCTGGATAGCTTGCCTAAACAGTAAACATAGGCTCTTTAGCTGTACTTTGTATAAATGCTCATGCTGAATGGGAACTTAAAATGTAAGGATAACTCTAAAGCTGCTTGGGCTCTAGGAGTATGCTCATACATATTAATTATTATTTAAATGTGTATTGTGTGTTATACTATGCACAGTGGAATTAATGATTAAGAATGACTAATGTAAATCATAAAAGTTTTAAAGATTAAGGTATCAAATGATTATATAGTGCTTCAATTTATTGCAATGTATAATATAAAAACAACTGTCAAGGAAAATTAAGATATCGACTATGAGTAATATCTGAATTATTTTCATAGCTACATCAGTTTTGACTAAACTGTAGAAAAGAATTAAATGATAATTATATTATTTTTTGCTACCATTTGTTTTACTTACTTGCATAAATGATAAATTTAATCTTCACTGAAGTAGCGAGCACTAGGACTTACTTAAAACTTTTTTAATAAGATTCAAGGTAAAATTACTAACCCTGGGCAAATCTTGTCGCCTTGAATGATGATTAAAAAAAGAATAATGATTTTTATTTTCTAAAAAACGGTTACTATTTTTTAACAATATTTTTATAACAATAATTATTACTTTTGAACTGTAATTTAAAATACATACAATATACATACTTAAAAAATACTATTCTTTTATTTACTTACCTTAAAATATATTTTTTTATAATACTGCCTCCTTATAATAAATGACCATCAACTCAATAAAATCACACAATACATAATATTATATTTATATATATATATATATATATATATATATATATATATATATATATATACACAATAAGTTGTAAATAACATCTTAGATACTAATATTATAAAGCGGAAGAGTTTGTTAGCTTGTTTGTTTGAATGCGTTAATCTCAGGAACTACTGGTCCGATTTGAAAAAAAGTGTGTAAGTGTTAGATAGCCCATTTATCTAGGAAGGCTATAGGCTGTATTTTATCACGCTAATACTAATAGGAGCGAAGAAATAGAGAAAAGTGTGGAAAAAACAAAGGAAATTATTTAAAATTGCGTATTATCTTAAGAAACACCTGGAGCAATTTTTATGATATTTTACACGCATAAGAATAAACCACGTGAAAGGACATACATTACTTTTTTTGTGGAAAAATGTAAGGTTTACGTGACATTCCTAAATTACGCGGGCAAAGCCGCACGGAACATCTAGTATTATATATTTTGAATGCCAGCTTTTTTTCAATTTTAAAAATAAGCAATAATTATGATGTAACTTTGGTTAATCCTTCGATTGGGGATTCCAAGAATTGCTATTGTATTCTATTGATGTCGTGATCACCTGTGCTCGTACGGGACTTGATGGGTTAAATGTTGACCTTTGTCACTACCTATACCTAAGACAGTGATAACATAGATAAACTATCGGCCAATAATTATTATTAGTGTATTAAAATTCTATTTATGAAAATTATAATAATCATGTACGATAATCATGCATCTATTTCATGAATATCTTTCGATCTTACAAAATTAACAATACCTAGCAACATTAAATCTTTTATTTACTTGTTCTCATCTATAATTATGTGGATTAGAATAATGTAAAAAGAAACAAAAGATAACCTTACCTTTTGAGTGCATTTGCAATTAGGGACATGCGATACCGTTGATGATTTAACTCCTTCATGCACGCACCTTGAAGTTCTCCCACTTCTTCAAGTTTTGTAGCATAATCTTTGTTTACTGTCTAAAAACATACATTACAAGTACTAATATGTTCATGCTTTAAACATTTTACATAATCCTACTCAGAATGCTGCCCTGCCTGACCTACTCCATTCCTGGGACTCAAAGTATCCCTATAACAAATTTCATCTGCACTCTAGTAAGGCTTTTTAAGCTACATAAGCAATATGCAGACGTTCGCATTTTTTATATTACAGTGTTTTGTAAACGAGTATATTTATTTACATATGTACTAAAATTTATAACGCATACAGTGCGCACACACAAATAACCTACGCCGAATTCATGCCTGTCATACCCAATAAAAAGCAGCTTTAGGGCAATATGTAATTACACAATTAAAAGAATTATTTCATTTTAAATATCTATTCTTCAGAAAGCAGTTTATGTTGTAATAAATTTGATTTGATTTTAATAGAAACAGTACCTCCAGTCTCTTGAAATCGACTCTTAGATCCTCCCATTCTTTTTGCACTTCTTCAATATCCATTGTTTATTTTGATGAAATAATATTCGTTTAGAACTACCAAAAAACTAAAGTAAGAACAGCAATTACAATGTAAATTCCAAGCATACGCCGACTACACAAAAATCTAGCGCAATCCTTGCGAGTAGCGAGCTTCGTCTTGAATTTCTTTCAAAATATTGTCAAAATCATTATATGTCAAATCGCAAATGTCACACTCAGCAGTCACACGTCATTGTTTAACTTCTTTTACTTCTTTATTTTTTTTAGATAATAACAGGATTTTTATAAAGGGCAGCTTCGAAGTCCTTTCCCGAGACTCAAAGTATCTTCATAGCAAATCAACCAAATTTCATCAAGATAGACAGAAAAGTTTAGGCGAAAATCATAAAAGTTTATTATGCGGGAACCGTACATTTTTTTGGGACAAAATGTATCCCTTGTCCTTCCCGAGACTCAAAGCATCTCCATTCTCCATACCAAATTTCATCAAAATAGATTGAATAGTTTACGGGCAAATCATAAAAGTATATTGTGCAGTAATCGTAAATTTTTCCGGGACAAAATGTATCCAAAGTAATTGGTCTTCGGGACTTTCTACGGGAACTTCAGCAAAATCAGGCCAGCCGTTTACGCGCGATGTCGTGACCACACGAATATGGATTCATCTTATATATAAAATTCTCGTGTCACAATGTTAGTCCACGAACTCCTCCGAAACGGCTTTACTGATTTTTACCAAATTTTATATGCATATTCAGTAGGTCTGTCTGTCAGTAGGTCTGAGAAACGGCTACTCGGTACTTTATATATTGATAAGTGCATTTGTTAAATAAATAATAGTAAATTATTACAACCTGAGACTGACGGCGACCATTATTTGTGCAACGGGATAGCGATTGACGTTGCCATGGGGACATAGTTATTTAGTCACTTCAATAAAATAATATGGGCGAAATACTTTATATTATGGCAAAGCAATGTTTGCCGGGACAGCTAGTGTTTATATAATATTACTTATAGAGATTTACTGAGAGACAATAAACTATTATTTATTTAACTTCCATCTTATATATAAAATTCTCGTGTCACAATGTTAGTCCACGAACTCCTCCGAAACGGCTTTACTGATTTGTACCAAATTTTATATGGCACTGATTTAAAGGAGCAGTTGTAAATTGCAGTTTTGGTAAGTTAAAAATTATAAATGGCACGTTTAATAACTAGTTTAGCAGTTAAAACTAAGCAGTAAAGTAAACAAAAATGAGTAGTAAAAAATAATGAAATGGATAATTGAAAACATTATTGAACAGTAAAATAATTAATGAGAGGTTACGTGTGGGCAGTAACAAATCGGAATTTGTCAGTAAGAAATCTCATTCTAAGAAGTTCTTTAAACAATGAGGCGGTAAAATATAATAAAATCAGCCAAGTGCGAGTCGAACTCACCCATGAAAAGTTCCGTGCCGTTATAAAGCGAAAGTATAAGACGGTTGCCGGCTGCTGCCGCAGCACGCTCGCTGCGCTCGCTCGGCTCCCTCTGCCGTTGTGGTCTAAGTTCTAACCTAACCTACTCTTGGACTTTCTGGATTGTGTTTGTTTTTGTTTTGGCGGGGGGCTGCGCCCCCCGAGCCCCTTTTCTGGGGGACTGCGCCCCCGTCCCCCCGCTTCGGTATCCGTGGTTAAGTAGGCCTTCTGTTAAGTCGTTATCGAACCGCTCGTTCCATCATTTTTACCGCTCATTCATTTATCGAACTGCTCATTCCATCATTTTTACCGCTCATTCCATCATTTTTAACGCTCAATAGTTTTTTTATTGCTGTCCATGTTTTACAGTCACAATAATTAATCAACCGCCAGAAAATTAAATAACTGCTCATTGAGATGTATGGAGTTGCTATTGCCAACAAAAAACATGTCGCACTTGAAGAATGAGCGGAGTGAGAGGCGGGGCGGTGATGGCTATAGATCAGTACCGCAGAAGTGACAAAGTTTTGTGCCTACACTCGAATGAACGCATACTCTATTTGAAAGTGGATAATATAAAACAAATATTTTTACTCAACATTATCAAAAGCTTTTATTTAACTTGCTCTGTATATTATTATTTAGTTACTTATTTACATTATGTAAGTTCGGGTGGAATTTTTGAACTCAATTTGGAAGTAAGTTAATGTGTGTACATATAATATTTTAACTTAGGTTAGTTTAGGTTAGGTTAGGTTAGGTTTTTTTTTTTTTTTTTTTTTTTTTTTTTTTTTTTTTTTTTTTCCTGTCCACAGGCCTAGGTGGCCCGTGTTCTTGTTATATTTAATATTTTGTTTACTTTCTTTTCATTATCATTTCAAGCAACATACATTTTACGCGTCAAATATTCAGTAGTTTGCCCTGAAGGGGCTCTAAGTGTCGTAAACCCTCAGATGTTGTTGAGGGTTTTTTATAATGTTGGCCATCTGGTTGATGGCTGTTGTCGTCTCCCCGGAAGTCATCTTCTTGACTTGGCTGTCTTCGAAGTTTTGATCTTCCGGGGTGATGTCATCTTCTTGATGGTTTATGTTTGGACCTCAGTTGGAGCCCAGTGGGTGGGTACGGCATTCCCCACTTCCCTCTCGATTTTGCGTCCACCCTTTGCCTTTCGGTGTTCTGGCATTGGCTCGGGTGTTGAGGGGTCACCAAAGCTGGGTGGAGTTTTTGGGATGTTAAAGGGTGTTGGTCCATGCCGGTCCCGCTCGCTGGGAGAGGCTCGTTTACAAACTTATGTGTGACCACCTGTATGGTGGCTGGTGTCTTCCTTTTCATTGTCTTTCCGGTAATGTCGATGTCTTTTTGATGGTTGTTGTCAGTCCGGTATTTTGTCAGCTTATTTGCCATCATGGAGCTTTCACCGAGACCAATTTTTTGATTGTGGTATGGTCCCGGTTCTTGATTGCCATCTTGGCGTTATGGTCCATGATGGCCTTTGCAGGAGTTTCCATCACTCCCTTTATGTGTTTGCCCAGCGCGTCGTCCGTGTCGTCTGTGTAATAGACGAGTTGTTCCGTGTGACGCGTCAGGGCAACCACCGCGTGTGATGAACTGTGATGTATCTGTAACTTCCTCTTTTGGTGTTTGATGACGTATACTCTCTTGTAGCACAATCCCTGGGCCTCGTGAATGGTTAGCACTTTCGAGGCCTCTCCGGTTCCGTAACCTGACTTCCTCAGCGTTGACTTTTCCAGCTGTGTGTAAGTCAGGTACAAGGTGTTGGTGTCGATTTTAGGGATCTCCGTCCCGGTCATGGGTGCTATTGCCAGGGACTTGACGATTTTGCTTGAGGAGTAGATGCCCTTGTGTATTTGCTTGAGCGCCATGGCGACATCTTGCGGGCATCTATGTGTACAGAGAAGATCTTCGGTGACGTCTGCGAGGTGATGCGGGCGATAGTAGTACAGCTCGAAGAGATTATCTCGGTCTATGTAGGGGAGCTGGTTTACGTCCCCTATCAATAGCAGGCTCTCGGCTTTGGTGATCTGTGCCATCAGTATTATGGATCCGAAGTGGCTCATGAGTGCTTCATCTACAAGCAGCCTCTTGCGTTTCAGGTCTTCGAGTCCCTTCGGTCCATTTACTAGGAGAGATGCTATTGTGCGCACCCTCTTTGTAGATTCGTGGCCTGCCTTTTCCCGGATTCTCTCCACGAGGTCTTTCTTTGCCTCGATCGTTGTCGTTACAACTACATCCTCTTCGGCGTTAAAGTGTTGGACTATCCACGTCGATTTCCCGCAACCCGGAACTCCATTTATCCAGGTTATTGCTGGAATCGTCCATTCGTCGGGGGGCTCTACCTCGGTCAGGATCTGGGATGTTTGTAGGATCCTGTCCTCTAGCCATATTTCTGTCCCCCTGGTGGTAACGACGATGGGGTCGCGAGATGGAATGTTGTAGACGGGATGTCCTCTTCTTTTGGTCCGGTCCTCGTCCAGGAGGACTATTCCTGAGGTGGCGCTGTATGCCGCCATATGGGTAGTCATGTCCTGTCCCCTAAGGACGGTCGCCGTGTTGTTATTATAGACCGTGGCATGGGCCTCCTCTAGTTGGATTTGTAGGAGGCCATCTTTGCCTTTTTGGTACGACTTCATGATGTCTTCGCATTCCTTTATCCTAATGGTCTTGTTGGCCTCTAGTACGGCTATGTATTCCAGGAATGCGTTGATCATATGGTCTTCTTGTCGTACCACTTTCCTTAGGGTTGGACTTTTGACCAGACCTATCTGTGCCTTTGTTAGGTGTTGTTTTGTTGGTGTCCTGTGCGGTGGTTTTTGGGCGTTGGTGAATCTGCTGAGCGCGTTTGCTTGGGTGTCCGGGCTTCGGAATGTGTCCGGCCGTAGGGGCAGCTGCTCCTCGAGATCTTTTTGAGGCTCTCTCCTGAAGTGTCGGCTCTCCTTTGTGACCAGCCGATGGAGATGCTGGTCAACTTTGGCGGCTGAGGTCTTTTGTTTGGCCGCAATGGCGATCTCTTTTTGCTTTTCAGCTGCCCTTTGTCTCCTTAATTCCCTTTCCTTTTCAGCCCAGACTTCCGCGCTTGACTTCGGCGTCTCAGTAGATGGCCCTGGGAGTGATGGTGCACGTTCTGTGTTTTGTGGTGTTGATGGTTTTTTCCAGTTTGTCAGCGAGTTTATCTTTTTCCTGATTTTTTGCAGCACATTTAGTCTAGAATTGGGATCAAGACTCTGCTCCACCTCTGAGGGTGTTGCAGGTTGGACTCCTGTTGTTGGGCATCGCTGTAATTCCGCTGTTGTCAGTCTTGATGTTGTCTCGGGTGGTTTGTTGGGTACTAGGAAGCTCAGATCTTGGGATCTCCCTTCGTACACCACGATCTCGTGTTTGTCTGCTGCTCTGACGCACCCGAGATAGTCTGCCACCTCTCCTCTATGGAAGTCGATGCTCATTGTGTCCACACTAATTGTCCTTGGACCGATGGTAGTACCGTTGGCTTCAGCTAGCTTCAACAAGAACGAACAGGCTCTAGCAAATTGAGTTTCTTCAGTTGTTTTGTCGAATAGTAGCACGGATTTGTTTTTAGTGCGTACTATCCTACATGATTTCCCGTCGATCATCTCTTCGCCCAGTTCCTCGTATCTTCTCCTCTTCATGGTCGTCCTTGTTGTGCTGCCTTTAAGTATGAGAGCCAGCCCAGGTGAAATGGCGACTCTCTTATTACCAACGGTGGAGCAGAAACTTATTCCCAGTCTTTCATAGCTATTATTCATGAACAGAACCACTTTCCTTGTTCTGATCGAATGTGTTCCACTCTCTCCCTCTCTTAACCATCTCAGCATATTGAACTGAGGAGCTGCCGTTCTCTGTTGGAGTGGAACACTGGGGTCCGTGGGTTCTGTTCTCTGAAGGATACTATTTGTGCTGTCTGTACTTTGTTGGTCTTGGAACCTCTTTTTCGCGATATTGAAAATCTTGTCGATGTAAGCCAGGAACACTTCTTTGGCGTGCTGGTCCTCCAAATATTTATGTACTTCCACTTCCTGTAGGTTGGTGTTCATCTGTTGCTCTGCATCGTACCTTTGGTGCAGGAAGCGGGGACAGTCGAAGATAATGTGCCATACCGTTTCTTCAATGTCTGGATCGCACTCGCATCCTGGGCTTCCGATCAGTTTGAAGCGGTGCAGGTAATGAGCAAATGCACCGTGTCCGGTCATGGCCTGGATACGGGTGGGTGTGAGAGTTGTTGTTCTTACGAATCGGTATGACTTCTGTATGTCGGGCAAGAATCTTTTCGTGGTTCCTCCGGTATCCGCATTCGTATATCTGTCCTGCCATTTTTGTATTGATTCCTTTCGGATCTTCCTCTTTATGTAGGACAGCGGGATTTGATCGTAGTCCGGGATTTCTTTGGTGTTCAGAGCCGCTTGTTTTGCGAGCTCATCCGCTCTTTCATTCCCGGTCGTCCCTACGTGTGCGCGGAGCCAGAAGAATCTCACTCTTCTACCCTCTTCTTCGATGTCCTTAAGGCACCTTTTAATGTCCGCCACTAATTGAGTTTTGGGCTTGGGATTCCGAATTAGTTCTAGCGAAGATCTTGAGTCGCTTAAGATGTTAACTTCCTTATGTTCGGTTTCCTTTACCATCTCTACTGCCTTGTAGAGGGCGAACATCTCTGACTGAAACACTGTGCAGTTTTGATCGAGCGACAGTCTGGTGTAGTTGACTTCTTGCCCGTTCTCCCACCATGATATTGCTGCCCCTGTTTTCCCCTCGATCTTACTACCATCCGTATAGATCTGGGGGCCTCTGATGTTATGCTTTTCTATGGTCGAGGGCTCCATGTCTTCCAGCTTCTCGAAGGTGGTGATAGTGAAGTCGGAAGGGTGGGGTAGCGTGAGGACGTCGCAAGTCTTCTGCAGCGTCTTTCCGGGCGGAACGTAGTCGCTCGATATTCCTTTCTTGGTTTTGTAAAGAGCTGCCGCTTCGTGTATTCTGATGTCCAGCGGCAGCAATCCTGCCAGTGCCAGTGTGGATGTTAATGAGGCTGTCCTGTAGGCTTTGCAGATCTTGATTGCAAAGCTTCTCTGTATGGAGTCCAGCAACGCCTTGGTCTTGTTTAGGTCTGCGGCTGGGGCCCAGACACTCGCGGCGTACAGGAAGATTGGCTCAATCACTGATATATAAATGGTTCTAATAATTTCTCCGTTTAACCCCCACGTCACCTTGGCGGAGTGTGCAATCTGCTTATAGATGTTTGCAGCTTTCTTGCAGACTGCCGCCACGTGTGAGGTGAAGGTGAGGGTACGGTTTATGGTGACGCCCAGAAGCTTAATTTCGTCCACGAGGTTGATATTGGTTCCGGACATCTCTGTTTGGGGGGCTGTCAGCTTTAACTTTCTGGTTAGCAGCATCGCGTTTGTTTTGTGAGCTGCAAACTTCAGCTTGTTTTGCTCTCCCCATTTTTCGACGATCCGGAGCGCGCGGTTTGCTTTTTCCTCTATGGCGTCAATGCAATCCTCGGAGAAAATCAGTGTAATATCGTCGGCAAAGGCTTTAAAGTCTATTTGGCGTCTGCATAGTTGGTCGAGCAGTGGGTTAAGTAAGATGTTCCAGAAGGTTGGTCCACCTGTTGATCCTTGGACGCAACCTTTGTTTGTCCCCTTTGCACTCTTCTTGCCGGCGTAGTTAACCTCGATACTGCGATCTTGAAGGTATGAGCCGATCATCCTGTATATGTTGGAGGGGCATCCTTTTCTTATCAGCTGGTGCTTCAACGCTGGCCACCACGCATTGTCGAATGCGCCTTCTATGTCTAGTGAGACTAGGAGGACGATCTTCTTCTTCTGTACTTCCTCCTTGACTTGGTTCACTAGACTGAATAGCACATCTTCTGTGCTTCTTTGCGGGATGAAGCCGAACTGGTTCTTGTTCAGCGCAGGGAGTATGTGCCATTGGACTCTGGTGATCATAAGTTTTTCCACAATCTTTCCCAGGATGGATAGTAGTCCAATGGGTCTGTACGACTTAGGGTGAGTGTAATCTTCTTTACCCGGTTTTTTGAGGATGACTACATGTGCCTTTTTCCATTGTGATGGAAAGTGTCCTAGTTCCAGGCATTTATTCGCTATTTCCAGGAACACCTCCGGTGCACACATGATGGCCTCGCTGCAGATGTCCGATGTGAGGCCGTCGGGACCTGGAGCCTTCCCTGGATTTAGTGACGACAGGATTGACTCCAGTTCTGCCATTGTGAATGGTGGGTCATCCTCTGCTAGTTGTTCGACCGGGTAGTGTGCCCTTATGGTTTTGTGGTATTGGGAATCGGTTTCTTCAGAGTCATCGGGGTAAAATGTTTCGGCCAGTAGGTCCGCGGATCTTTGTGGACTTAGCGTGTTACCTCCTGTATCTCTAAGTAACACGTTTTCCTGGTTTCTTGCTGTCTTCCCAATGATTCTGTATATCCCGTCCCACATGCTTTCTTTCTCTTGAGTCGCACAGAACTCCTTCCAGCAGTTTGTTTGTGCCTCCTCCATTTTCTTTCTATACTCTTGTTTTGCGGCTCGGTATTCTTCGATGGCGTGATCTTTCCTCGATGGTGCCGCGTTTTTTATCCGTCTTTTCTTCCTCAGGACGTCCTTTCTGAGGTGTTCTAAGGACTTGTCCCACCATGGCGGCACTGGTTTGCCTTTGTAAGTACCTATCTTCGGAATAGTTTCTTCACAAACTTCCTGGATGTTGTTTATATAGGTACTTACGGCATCTTCCAAGTCGTTGGCTGTCTTTATCGACTCCTTTATGGCATCCTTGGTTAAGTTGGTGTCCACCAGAGACTTGTTGAATTTCTCCCTGAACGCTGACCACTTCGCTTTTTTGGTGTTGTACCTCCGGGTTGTTGGTCGCGGGAGTGGTTGAAGTTTCCCTTCGACCCTGATCCGGAAGGTGATTGCGTTGTGGTCTGATGTTGTGGCGTCCCGGGTAACTCTCCAGTTCTCCACCTTCGCTAGCATCGGCAGGCTGCACGCTGTCACGTCGACTATGCTCGTGTACATCCTGCCGTTTCTCTCCGTTTCGAAGGTGGGCGTGTCTCCGGTGTTAAGGATGTGGAAGTTCATCTCATCGAGGAACGTGGAGTAGGCCTGGCCCCTCTGATCTTCTGTGGCGCTTCCCCACCAATGACTCCACGCGTTTACGTCACCTGCCACTATTACATTCTGAGTAGAAAGTTTGCCAATAGTGTTCCTGACTTTATTTATATTGTTGTTTATATCTTTGTCTCCCTCGAAGTATACCGATATTAACCCAAGCTCTCGGCCCGCCACTTTGATGGTTACCGCTGCCTCGGTCTCCGTGACCAGTTGCGGATCGTGCAACACCTCAATGGTGTCGCCGAATATCACGACAGCGGCTTTGTTGGGCCCTCCCCTATTTAGGGTACACTGTATGACTTGCGTCCCTGGGGGTTGTTTTAGGGTACCTGCACTTCCTACGTAGGGTTCTTGAAGTAGGGCTATGGAGATCTTTTGTTCAGTAGCCACCCGTAACAGCTCTAGAGTGGCCGTTTTCGATCTCTGCAGGTTTGCTTGGATTATCTTAATGTGTTTCGGCGACTTCGTGGGAGATTCTGTCGCGTTGTCTGTGCTGTCGCCCTTAGCACAAGTAGGATATCTTTGATCTGGCTATGTTGTCCCATTTGTGCCGCTCCGTACACTCACTGCTGAATGCGATGTGTGCAGTGTCGAGCGGCGATGTTGGTTTGGAGGCAACTTTGCAATTGAAGCAAGTAGGCGGGTTCTTTGCTTTCCTGTCCTCGCAGTTGTCCCAGTCGTGGGAGTCTTGGCCGCAGTAACTGCAGCGGCCTTTTTCTTCCTCGCAGATCTTCTTTGTGTGCCCATAGCCCAGGCATTTGGCACACTGGATGAGGGGAGATTGATCTTCAACTGGTCTTCGTTGGAGATCAATGTAGACTTTTCCCGCTTCCAGGAACTTTTTGTGAAGGACGGGAGACACTTCCAGCACTACATGGCACTCTTGTGTGTTTCTGGCCCTCTTCCTGTATTTAATCCTACATGTGCCTTCTTCGTTTCCGACGCCGGCGAACACTTGTTTGTTTTGAGCCTTTAAGTGCTCTATTAGTTCGGCGTCGGTGTGGTACGACAGCACGTTTTTGATTATTAGTAGCGGGTTATTTTGCCGCGCTCGTTCCTGCTTGAGTCGGTCACAATTCTTTAATCTGTCAGTGATGAGGTCTAGATCTTCTTTATTTCCGCAACTTAGGATGATCTTTTGGTTTCTTACCTTTCTTAGGCTATCTACCCTAGCACCTGTTTTTCTGGGGTCTAGCACTGTTCGAATTAGCTTTAAGGTTTTGTCACAGGTGTCATTCTTATCTTTGGATGCTATGATAACACTGTGCTGCTCTCTCCTCTGAGGTGGTGGTGGAGGTTTCTTGAGAGCAGCAGCGTAAGTTGGTGGGTGCATTGCCTGTTTCTTTATCATCTCTACTAGTGCGAGCTGCGTTCCTAGACTTAGCCCCGGTTGTGGTGGGGCTTCTGATTTCTCGCTTCGAAGACTTTTGATCTCAGATGACACTATCTTGAGCCGTTCACAGATGGGCTCAAGGTGAGTCTTGATATCTTCGGAGCTGTTGGTCTGGTTCGCTGTAGATGTTTGTTGTAAGTTGCTTTTGACCTCATCCAGTTTCGCTGTTATCTCGTTGATTCTGTTGGTGAGCTCTTTATTTGGTGGTGTTTCACTCTCTATCGGTTTGTTCGCTATCAGGTTGGGTATTTCTTTAAGCTCCCTCAGATGATCTTTGAGGAGCTTAGTATTTACTTCCTCCATTTTCGCAAGTTGTTTTTGGAGGTCCTCCATTTGATGTTTTAATTTGGAGATTTCCGGCTTTAGGTCCTCTTGTTGGTGGGTGCTGGTCTCCTTTTTGTTTAAAATTTCAGCCGAGATAGTTTTGCTGAGGTTTGTGATATTAGTATTTATGATCGGCGCCAACTTGTTTGTCTCCCGGACGTGTGGGTGTGGCTCCTGTGTTTCGTACTCCAGCCACTTCCGCACGTCCTGTATTTCTTTCAGGTTGGCCGCCGCTTGTTCTCTTAATTGTGTTATCTCCTGAGTTAGGATGGAGATTTCCTTATTGTGAGCTCTCTCTATGCTTACAAGTTCCCGCGCATGGCGACTTCTTTCCTTCTCCAGGTTTAGTTTATGTCTCGACCGGGAGTCAGACAGGGAGAGGACGGTCTCATACAGCGATTGTAGGGAATCCAAGGCTGTTAGTTTGCTTTCCCTCTTCATATTTCCCGCTGCTTCTAGTGCTTCCTTCCCTTTTTGAAGCATCCCGTTCGCCGCTTTGTTCGCCATGTCCATTTCTATTCCTGTGCCCCTGTTTGAGGTGAACAGTATACTTTTTCTCGATGCTCCTTTCTTCGAGGCCTCGGAGTATACCGATGAGCCTGAGAGCTCGGACAAGTTGTCATCTTCATCGTCCGACACAATTGGGCGGGGTGGTAATTCCGCCTGCTCCCAGCTCTCTACCCGTTCGATGGATTCTTGGGGCACATCTGATGGACTCCCTAGTTCTTCTGGGAGGGGGTTCTTGGTGACATCTGGTGATGGTTTGGAGCTCAAGGTTTTTGAGAGGACCTTCTCTCTTAGCGATCTCCCTGTGGTTCTCATTCCTGTGTTGGTAGTTCCACTCGCAGTCGCTTCTGTTGCTTTCGATGACTGTGCGGAGTGGAATGTCTTGGATGATGATTTGGATGACATCTTCTGTTCGGGGGGGGGGGGGGGGTAACGGGTGCGCAAGGAGTCGATGCGAGATTTGTAGTTTCCCTCGTTAGATTTTTCCCGTAAGCAGAATTTCGGGAATCTGTTGGGGCCAAATGGTAGATCTCTTCGTCCTGATTAAAATGAGCCCTCACTCGATGGGACTTGGACTAAAGATGGCCGAGATATAAGCCGAGGGGTTTTCTTCTGTGGGGGGGGGGGGGGGGGGGGGGGGCAAGTTTCACGAGAGTAATGTTGGTGATGTCTTCAAGCTTTCTTGCCCAGAGGTACTTATGTGATAACCGGGGGGGATCCCTCGCTGTTCTCCTTCTTCCCTGTTTGTGTATCGGGAAATCGGGAATTATGTTGGGGCCAAATTGTAGGTCTCTTCGTCCTGATTTAAATGAGCCCTCACTCGATGGGTCTAGGACTCAAGACGGCCGAGTTATGAGCCGAGGGGTTTTCTTCGGGGGGGGGGGCAAGTTTCACGAGAGTGATGTTGGTGATGTCTTCAAATTTTCTTGCCCCAGAGGTACTTATGTGATACCCGGGGGGATCCCTCGCTGTTCTCCTTCTTCCCTGGTTGTGTATCGGGAAATCAGGAATTCTGTTGGGGCCAAGTTGTAGAGGGCCTTCTCCCGTTTAAAATGAGCGGTTAGGTTAGGTTAGGTTAGGTTAGGTTAGGTTAGGTTAGGTTAGGTTAGGTTAGGTTAGGTTAGGTTAGGTTAGGTTAGGTTAGGTTAGGTTAGGTTAGGTTAGGTTAGGTTAGGTGACTGGGAGCGTGGCGTCTCCTGTAATCCGGCTACCCGGAGGTCGGGTGCGGAGGATGGTTTGAGGTCGGGAGCCCTGGGGCTGAGTGGCCCATGTTGACCGGACGTCCACACTAAGCCCGGTATCAATATGGACCCCCCGGGGGAGCTCGGGGGGTGCAGGTTATTTGGGGGCGATACCGGTCCGTCCACGTTCGTGTCCCTGGGCCCCTGGGTGCGCCACTCCGCCCTTTACACGGAGTGAGGTACTCAGGGTGGCTGATCGCCGGTCTGTTCCTATCTTTCCCTCTTTGTATAAGCTCTCTTGTCTTGCTTCTTATATGTTATAATATATTCTATCTCTTCAACGTCTTTTCTCCTCTATATTTCATTGTATTTATTCCTTCTATACATCAGTGTATGTTTGTGTGCATATATCGGTGAGTGTTTGCGTGATGGATGGACCTGTGGGTCCCCAAACCAGGGTTCTGGTGCTCGGCTGTGGGTTGCGTGACGAGAGGGTGTCTACGTCGCAAGGGCACTGGGGCGGAACCACCCCTAATTGGTCAGGCCGGAATCAGCCTTAATGATTTAATATGGACAAGCGCAATGTAAAAATAAGTCCCCGGGCGGGTACCAACTCTGTTGGAGAATCCCGCACTCCTGGTTTACCACCAGGAGTCTGGCCCACGTATACGGGGGGTGCCGACACTGCGTGTGGGGAGGTGGCCGCTGCTGCGGCGAAGAGTGAGGAGGTAGGCACGACGACGCAAAATGGTCCAGAGCCGGTGCTCCTTACCGCACCGGCAACGGACACGAACACGGAAAATGACGACTTACTTAGGCTTATCACACGGACTCCGACAGTACGTTTGGAAAGAATAGACGATTCGGATGGTTCTCTTAACACCATGAGAACCGCCGACAGCTCACGCGCTTCATCACGCGATCGAGCAGGGAGAAACACCACCGGAAAACGAAGGCTCTCGCTCTCGTTATCCGGCTCGGATGAAGGTGGGTCTGAGCGGTCCTGCCGGTCGGACAACCGGCGCAAGAAGACCGCCGCCAAAAGAGGGCGTGGACGTCCCCCTACTACAGGGGATTACGTAGGCGTGGCTGCCATGAGGAAGCACTATTTGGAGCTGGAGTGTGAGGACCTACAACTTCAAGCGGAAAAGGAGGTCGCTGCAGCCTTACAGCAAGCGCAGCGACGGGCCGAAAAGGAGGCTATTTCCCAGGCGGAACGAGCGGCGATTGACAGACTCCCGGCGGCCACCAAGCTCAAGACCATTGGTGAGCAGGGCCTTGAGCTGATCAAGATGGTCCGCGCCAAAAGTGGCAATCTTAAGGGCACATTTACAAAGGCCTTGAGGGAAGGTGAGGCCAAGATCGAGGAGTCAGTCAGCGGCCTTGCCTCTTTAAAAGAGGACACACTGAGACTCGAGACGGAGAATATTCTCCTCAAAGAGGAATTAGCGAGATTACGAGAAGAGGTGAGTCGGGCGCAGAAGGTGCCATTAAGACCACCTCCTCCAGCAAATGCGGAGGACCCGGTGCAACATGACGACTCCGTAATAACGGTCGCCAATCTGCGGGTCATGTTCGAGGAATTCTCTCGCTCGATAATGGAGCGAACCTCGAACATGATCAACGCACGCATTGAGGGCATGCAGGACCGGCTGCTCCCAGCCAAGAGGCTTCGTCCTCCGCTGGCAGCAGACGGCAAAAACAAAGAAAAGGATACTCACCCGACAAAAGACTGCCCCGCCATCCCTCAGGCAGGGCCTTCTAGGACGGTGGCTTCTACTCCGGCGGCGACAGAGGCACCGGCATCTGAAAAGAAAGCTAAAAAGAAGAAAAGAGCAGAGAAGGAGAAACCGACAGATCAACAGCCGGCTCCACCAGCGGCTGCAGTTCCTGGCCCCTCTGAGGGATGGAACACTGTGGTACGGAGGAAGGGGAAGATGAAAGCGCTACCGAATGTGACAAACACGAACCCCACATACTCGGATACGACAAGGGCACGGCCAAAAGAGACTGAAAAAATCTCCCAAAAGCCAAAACCGAAAAGGCGGACGAGACGACGGAGGCCCACAGCTCCCGCTACGGCTGCAGTTGTTATTACACTGCAACATGATGCGGTCGAGCGCGGTGCCACATATAGTGACGTTATCATGAAGGCCCGGCAAGAGATTAACTTGGCGGAGCTAGGATTGACGGAGGGCGTTCGTGTTAGGCGGGCGGCTACGGGGGCTCAAATTATGGAACTCCCACCCAGTGCGACCAGTGAAACGGCGGATCGTCTCGCCGATAAGATGAGGCTCGTTCTTGCTGGCGTTGCCCGGGTGGCCAGGCCTGTCAAGTGCATGGATATTCGTGTATCCGGCCTTGACGACTCGGTCACTCGTGAGACTGTTTTGGCAGCGGTTGAAACAAAGACGGGTTGCTCCCTGGAACATATCAAGGGGGGCGACGTCCGACAGGGTCCTGGAGGAACGGGTACCATGTGGGTGAGGTGCCCCATGGCTGCCGCCAACACCTTGGTGGCTGCGGGTCGCTTACTCGTTGGTTGGAGCTCAGCACGAGTGCAGGCTATGGAACCGAAGCCCATGAAGTGCTTCCGCTGCCTGGAAATCGGTCACACCGGGCGGCAATGCACTTCGGAAGTGGACAGAAGTGGATTATGTTTCCGGTGTGGACAGGACGGGCATAAATCGTCGTCCTGCACGGCTAAGCCCCACTGCGCAGTTTGTGCTGCAGCTGGGCGAAACGCCAATCACACAATAGGAGGAAAGGGGTGCGCTCCCCCGAAGAAGGGGCGCAACAGAACCAGACAAAATCTCCATACGGCGGGTCGGCCACAAGACCGACACGGCGAAGACATGGACATACACAATGGATAATAGACCCAAAGAAGTGCTCCAGGTGAATTTGAACCATTGCATTGGCGCCCAAGACCTGTTTTTTCAAGCGCTGGTGCAGTGGCAAATAGATATTGCCATAGTGGCGGAACCCTATCTGATCCCGGCCCGCAACACCTGGGTTGGGGACTTGACGGAATCCGTCGCTATATACTGCAGTGATACCGGCCCCCCGCTAGTAATGCGGGAGAGAGGCCGAGGATTCGTGGCGGCGGATCGGGGGGAGTATACGATCTTCGGCGTATACTTCTCTCCGAACAAAACGCTGGCCGAATTTGAGGCATTTCTGGGGGAGTTGCTGGCGGCAGTCTTAAGAGCGGCCCCGAGGCCTGTTCTGGTCGCCGGTGACTTCAATGCTAAGAACCAAGCATGGGGCTCTCCTGTCACCAACGCCCGGGGAGATGCCGTGCTGGAATGGAGCGTTCAGGCCGGTCTGTCGCTTTTAAACCGCGGGGCTGTGCCAACATGCGTTCGACCGCAGGGGAGTTCCATCGTTGATCTCTCCTTCGCGAGCCCCGCGGTCGGACGACTGGTCCAGAACTGGAGGGTGGAGGAGGAAGTCGAGACATTGTCGGATCACTTATATATTCGATTCTGTGTCTCCTCCCCAAACCATACCCGGACGGTTTCAAGCTCACTAGAAAGTGCATCGGAATTCCCACGATGGTCACTGACCAAATTGGACCCAGAAGCACTGAGCGAGGCTATTGAGGTGGAGGCCTGGACGCCAAGACCAACGCAACTTACTAACCTAAACGCGGAGGCACGCTGGTTCCGAGAGGCTATGACCAGGATATGCGATGCTGCCATGCCCCGCGTTCGTGGTCCTCTTGCAAGAAAGCAGGTCTACTGGTGGACGGACACGATTGCGGAGCTCAGGCGCCAGTGCATAAGGGCGCGCCGACCTTACCAGAGACAAAGGCGTAGAAGAACGCGTAATGAGTCATTGGAGAGGCGACTCAGATCTGAGTACAGTGCAGCCAAGAGTGCCCTCCATCTGGCTATAAAGCAGGCAAAGGAGGCGGCACGAGCGGAAATGCTGGCGGAACTTGATCGGGACCCATGGGGTCGCCCATACAAAATAGTGCGCAATAAGATCAATCAGTCGCGATCGGAACGCGGTAACGATCAGTCGCTGTTAATGTTATAGGTTATAACAAGTCCTCTAAAAAGTGTCGTATAATAATTACGTATTTACAAAAACTAAGTGCGAACTAAATTACGTGAACATAAAAAAGAAAATATGAATGTGTGTGCTAAATGTAATGACGAGGTTACCGAGGGAGTGTTGTGTAGTCAATGTCGCGGTTATCTACATTTCTCCTGCTCTGGTGTTTTGGAAACTACCTATCGCAAGATGACATCAGAAAAGAGGGAAAACTGGCGTTGTATTAGCTGCCGTAATACTAGTTCCCAAAATATTCCCAATCTGGCTGACATCTTGAAGGAAATAAAGGATTTTCGTCAGTGTTTCGATGTAATGAAATCCGACATTAAGGATATGAAAGTTACAATTCAAGATCTTGCCTCTCAATGGAATGATGTAAACTCACGATTGGAGGTTATGGAAGGACGTTTGGATAGCCTAGAACTCGCTACTGCTCAAATAAGTACGCTCCAGAAGGATCTTAACCTCGCCAATACTACAATTAAAGAATTGCGCTCTTCGTACACACAATTACTAATAGATAACGAAAAACGCGAACAATTTGCTAGAAAAAACAACCTAGAAATATCAGGTGTACCTTTACAAAATGGAGAAAATTTAGAAAACATACTAAGTAGCATTTATACCAAAGTTGGATTGTCGTTGGATATAACCTGCATCAATTACATTCATCGCGTTCGCCGATTTGAAAAGAAAAATGTAACTTCTAACCGGCCACCCGCCATTATCGTATGTTACATTAGACAACGGAACAAGGATCAGCTGTTAGCCGCCGTGCGCACGCGCCGCGGTATCACTACGGCAGACATCGGGTTATCTGGTCCGAGCAACAATATTTACATAAGCGATCACTTGACACCGACCAATAAACTACTACTGAAGCGGGCACGGGAACTGAAAATCCAGCACGACTACAAATATATTTGGGTCCGTGATTGCAAGATATTCGTGAGAAAATCGGACACTTCCAAAGCTATTCGTATTTCATCTGATGACGACCTAAAACGTATAATATGACTTTGTAGGTTACACATTGTGTTACTAGTGCGTTTTCGTATAATATGCCGATGCAGTTTTTGTTGTATTCAAATTATTAAAATAACATTCTTTTACAATAAAATATTTCTGTGTAAGTTAGGAGGTAAGCTTTTACTACACCATAATATTTCTAATACAAACATTGTAATGTTGGGTTTGTTATGCTTCTACAGTCATAAATTAAAATTGTTAAATAATTATAATATAATATATTTACATAATCTAAAATTCGAAACAAAATTACATTATAATATTAGCATTGTAGAATTTCTTTATCACTTTCAATGTCTTATGTCTTGTGTTATAACGAGTGCCAGGTTACAAGTATTCTCTTAAAATTATAAATTCATAAAAATTTAAATTTAAATTTTCACACCTTTGATTTTGTATTACCAAAATGTGAGAGGCCTACGAACTAAATCACATTCCTTCTTATCAGAAGTACTTCTGAATAATTATGATATAATATGTTTGACAGAATCTTGGTTAAATGATAATTTTTACAGTTCAGAGTTTTTCGATGACAGATACGTAGTTTTTCGGCGAGATAGGAATGTGTCTTTGGTAGGTGCAGAGAGGGGCGGAGGAGTGATAATTGCTGTGCGACGCGATAAAAGCCCGGTTTCGCGTGACGAATGGAGTACTAATATGCACTATGATCACCTGTGGGTAAGTATTCCGCTTCCTTGCTTTAATTCGATACCTAGCGCTTCTGCTCCCGCCTTTTTACATATTTGCTGTGTGTATATACCGCATTGTGACCGCCACGACACAGAATTGCACTTAATTTTTGAATCCATCAGTAATCTTATACAACAAAACCCGAGTGACATATTTCTCATAGTAGGTGACTTTAATGTTTCTCAAGGTGAATGGTACTATGATAATGATTTTAATTCTATGGCGATGCAGCCGAGTTTAAATAAATTAGTTCAATTAACTACTGACTTTATGAGTTTTACGAGCTTAAGACAATTTAGTTCATCTTTTAATACCAGTAATAGATTATTGGACCTGATTTTCTGTAACAAAGACTGCACTGTGACTAGTTGTAGTGATCCGATGACCGCAGAGGACGAGCATCACAAATCATTAGTTATCGAATTACCTTTGGACATGTCCCTTCCGTTACATGAAAACTTAACAGAAAGAAAACTTTTCCACATGGCTGACTATGACGCTGTTAGGTCAGAGCTATCGTCTATTGATTGGCAATCTAAGTTATTGTTAAAAAATAATATAAGTGTGGATTCATTTGTGCAGGAATTCTATAACATCATTAATGATATTATAGACAGATATGTTCCTAGGCGTAAAGTTATTGACACAGCCCGCTATCCTCCTTGGTATAGCGTTCCATTAATAAAATTAGGCAAAGAGAAACGAAAATTTCATACACGCTGGAAGCGGTACGGTAATCCCTTAGATTACCTAACTTTTTCTACACTTAGAAAAAGGGAATCTAGTCTTAAAAAAATCGAATACCAAAAGTACATTAAAATAAGTGAGGATAGCATAAATAAATGCCCAAAACTGTTTTGGCGGTTCGTTAAATCAAAATTACCGTCTAATCATGTTCCTCAAACAGTCAAGTTTCAAAACCGTGTCTCAAATACTGGCGAAGGCACATGTAATCTCTTTAATGAATATTTCAGCTCAGTTTTTGTTAAAAGCGCTTCACGACCTCCCACTTATAATATTAATTCAGTTTCGTCAAACTCCCTAGTGAATGTCAACTCAATTTTCATTGCTGAAGAGGTCATCCTTAAGGAACTCAAAAACATTGATATCCATAAAGGTCCTGGATATGACGGGTTACATCCTATATTTATACGTAAATGCGCCAAGGAACTAAGTTTACCCTTGTTTATTATTTACAACAAATCTCTAACGGAAGGCACATTTCCCATGAAATGGAAACAGGCCCTTATTACACCTATTCCTAAAAATGAAAATAGAAATGATGTGTCTCAGTACCGACCGATATCGAAAACTAATTTATTAGGTAAAATATTTGAAAAAATTGTCACACGCGAGCTAATGGGGTTATTAAAAAATCACATTTCTATTAATCAACATGGTTTTTGTAAGGGCCGTTCAGTTGAAACAAATATGCTTACTTTTACCAATTTCTTATTAAATGCCATGGATAAAAAGCTACAAGTAGACGTCGTGTATACCGATTTTTCCAAAGCTTTCGATAAAATAAATCATGATCTACTTTTAGAAAAGCTTTGGAACATCGGTATACATGGCGATCTACTGCGATGGATAACTTCCTATATCAAAAATCGTTCCCAAGCAGTATCTATAAAAGGTTATGTTTCCAGATTCATAGATATTCCTTCGGGAATACCCCAAGGGTCACATGCCGGTCCTTTGCTGTTCATCCTGTATATTAATGATATTAACAAGGTTATACGTTTTTCAAATTTATTATTATACGCTGATGACGCAAAACTTTTCAAAATAATTGCTAACTTAGAGGATTTCAAGCAACTGCAATGTGATTTAAACAAATTATTTGAGTATTGCTTAGCAAATCAACTTTTCTTAAATCTTGATAAATGTTCCGTGATGTCTTATACTCGCAAACACAACCCATTTAACTTTGATTACCAAATTAATGGCAATCCTCTCAATAGGGTCACAACTATTCGTGACCTTGGTATAATCATGGATTCCAAATTGTCATTTAATTTTCACATCGACCATATTGTCAATAGAGCATTTCGTCAACTTGGATTTATACTAAGAATTTCGAAACCTTTTAAACAGCTCCACACGTTAAAAATCTTATACTTCAGCTTTGTTCGGTCGATATTAGACTTTGCTTGCATAATTTGGAGTCCGTATTACGCTTGTCATATCGCCCGCATTGAGAGGGTTCAGAAGAAATTTATTAAGTCCTTAGAATTCGTTGGAAATCATGAATATATCTCTTATGAGACCTCACTCAGTCGACATTCACTAACGAGTCTTGTAAACCGCAGGAAAATGTTTGACCAAATTTATCTTTTTAAAATTATAAATAACCACATTGACGCCTCACACATTTTGGAATGTATCGATTTTAAAGTACCTAGACCTGGTTCTCGTTCACAAAATGTATTTTCGGTTCCTTTGTATAGATCAATTTATACTAGCAACTGTTTCCTCAAACGTAGCGTTAAGACATACAATGAAGAATTTAAGGACCTTGATATATTTAATATTAGCTTGCCTATTTACAAATTAAAATTACAAAACCTGTTAATAAATAAGTAATTAATAACTATGTATCTATAACAGCATATCTTTCTGTAAAATTGCATTAAAATTTTATGGAACTATTAGTTTTTAAGTAAAAATTGTATTTAATTAAGATATTAAAAAAACTGTTTGTTTCCTAAATAAAGTAAAATAAAATAAAAATAAAAATAAAAAAAAAAGATCGGCCGCGGTCCGCCAACTTTGGAGACGATTTCTCCCGAGAAACTTCCAACGATCGTGTCCGCGCTTTTCCCGACTGTTGCGGTGGCGGATTCACCGACTAACAACGAGACAGCGCCGCTAGGAGAAATCCCGCCTGTGTCAGAGGGTGAGCTGGATGCGGCAATTCTAAGGCTGAGAGGGAAGAAAACAGCGCCCGGCCCGGACGGAATTCCCGGACGGGTTTGGGTGAAGGCTTTGGGACCGCTAAAAGAGAGGTTGCGAGAAATGTTCACCGCGTGCCTCACGCAGTCGGAGTTTCCTCAACCCTGGAAAGAGGGAAAGCTAGTCCTCCTCAGAAAGGACGGTCGCCCGGCGGATTCACCCTCGGCTTATAGGCCGATAGTGTTACTAGACGAGGCTGGAAAACTGCTCGAGAGAGTGATAGCGTCTAGGATAATTAAACACCTTGAGCAGGAAGGCCCGAATTTATCCGCGGCACAATTCGGCTTCCGTGCACAACGCTCGACCATAGACGCGATCATGGAGGTCAAGGAGTTCTGCGGGGAACGAACGGCGAACGGCGCAGTTGTATTGGGGGTGTCATTTGACATCGCCAATGCTTTTAACACCTTGCCATTTGAGGCTATTGAGGATGGTCTTCGTTACCATAGGCTGCCTCTTTATCTGCGCCGTACCGTAGCAGGATACCTGAGACGAAGATCCATAATAGTCGTCGGACGCAGCGGACGGGTCATAAGGATCGCCACGTGGTGCGGGGTTCCGCAGGGGTCAGTTCTCGGCCCACTCCTGTGGGACATCGGGTATGACCGCGTTCTACGGGCGGCACTTCTCCGCGGGTTACGCCTCGTCTGTTATGCAGACGATACTTACATGCTGGCCTGCGGAGAATCTTTCGAGGAGGCAATTCGTCTGGCGAGAGTGGGCGCGGCCCAGGTGGTAGCGCGTATTGAGGCGCAAGGGCTGCGAGTCGCAGTCGAGAAAACGGAGGCCATTTTCTTTTATGGACCCCGTAAGCGCCCACCTCCGAACGCGTCCCTCCGAATCGGAGAAATCGATGTGCCAATCGGATCGGTGATGAAATACCTGGGCCTCGTCCTTGACTCAAGGTGGACATTTACCGAACATTTCCGCCGATTGGCACCAAGACTTAAAAAGACGGCAATGGCCCTGGGGCGTCTGCTGCCCAATACGGCAGGTCCGGGGTCCTTATGCAGGAGGCTCTACACAGGTGTCCTCCAGTCAATGGCCCTGTATGGAGCCCCGGTGTGGGCAGAGCACTTAAGCACCCAAAATAAAGCGCTATTAAGAAGACCGCAACGTGCTATGGCGCTGCGAATAATTCGCGGCTACCGCACGGTAGCTGGCGAAGCGGCCCTGGCACTGGCAGGGTCTCCCCCGTGGGACCTGGAGGCTCGCGTACTCTCGGAGGTATATTTTCGTACAGCCGAATATAGGGAGCGAGGAGAACGGGTACCACCAGATCTGGCAACCCGATGGCGCCGCCAGGCACGCGTAATAGTAATACGCACCTGGCAGGACCAAATGGCGTCACCGACTGCCGGCCGTCAAGTGGTCGCAGCAATCCGGCCCATACTTCAACAGTGGATGGCACGTCCCTGGGGCGCCCTTACATACCGAATGGTGCAGATGCTGACCGGGCATGGCTGCTTCGGTCATTATCTGCACCGTACGGCTAGAAGGGAGCCAACGCCCCGCTGCCACCACTGCCCAGACACAGACGACGATACGGCGCAGCATACGCTCGAAGACTGCCCAGCCTGGGTCGAGCAACGCGCGGAGCTCTGCGCCGTACTTGGACTTGACCTCACTCTCCCGGCCATACTGTCATCCATGGTCCGGTCGAGAGAAGCTTGGGAAGCGGTCTCCACCTTCTGCGAATCTGTTTTATTGCAGAAGGAGGCTGCCGAGAGGGATCGGGAGGCCCAAGAGGACGCCGACCCCATGAGAAGAAGGCGAGGAGGGCGTAGGCGCGCTCAATACGAGCGCCAACTCCCGCCTTAGATGGGCTCGGGCGACGGATTGGGGAATCCGCCGCCCATTGCACGAGCTCGACCGGTTGAAGAGCGTCCGGTGCCTCGGACTGCTCTCCCGGAGGCAGCGACAGCTGTCGTAGACAGGCAGTCGCACGGTGGATGTTGCTGTGAAGCAAACGCCGCTAACTGGGCCGCTGCAGTTTCGCCCCTGGCGGGTCCGGCGGCCCAGCAACAAGCGGAGGAGGAGGCACCGGTGGGTTTTAGTGGGTAAACCCGAGTGCTCGACCGCAGCACCTGGGGAGTCCCACATATCCCGGCGGCCTTTCCCCCGGGCTGTCGGGAATGCGTAACGCATTTCCCATCGTCAAAAAAAAAAAAAAAAAGGTTAGGTTAGGTTAGGTTAGGTTAGGTTAGGTTCCCCCCGATGGTTGCACGCCTTGTCGTGGCGGTGGGGCTCTAGTAACCGCGGCTTGGACAACCGCGGTGAAGCAAAGAGGCAACCAGGGCCGGCCGGTGTCGCCGCCTGGCCCGAGGAGGGCGCTCCCAGCGGACTGGAGGAGTCCGCTGCGGATGCGCACCGAGGTGGGACCGCAGAGGAAGAGGCAAGTAGGTATTACAGTGCGCCGCTTGCCCTATCCTCTGCGGCCGAGGACGGATCGCGGGGGGGAGAGGTATTGTGGTAGGTTGCCGCTCTCCTTACCCCCCTGCGAGCTGGCGGGGCCGTTCCGTTTGAACGGCATTGGTGGGGCCGCAGAGGAAGAGGCAAGTAGGTATTACGGTGCGCCGCTTGCCCTATCCTCTGCAGCCGAGGTGTGGTCGGTGGCAGAGCCACAGACTTGATCTGCCACATGGCCTCCAAGTAGCAGACTCGGGGGGCGTCTGCTACAGCCCTGGTGGGGGCCGAGGAGGAGGGCGCACGTGTTGTGCGCCCATCGTGGAGTCTTCGGGCCGCTGGCGGGGTCGCGGATGTGTGTATCGTTCCCGTGGCCCCGTCAAAAGGCGGCGTGGCGGAAGATGGGGGGGGGGGTTTTAGTGGGTATACCGTGGTCTCATTAGCTACGGGAGTCCCACATCACCGCTCGGGTCGCCCCCTGCGCCTGGGTGGTATGCGTAATGCATTTCCCCCTCCGGAAAAAAAAAAAAAAAAAAAAAGGTTAGGTTAGGTTAGGTTAGGTTAGGTTAGGTTAGGTTAGGTTAGGTTGGGGGCGATACCGGTCCGTCCAGGGGGCGATACCGGTCCGTCCACGTTCGTGTCCCTGGGCGCCTGGGTACGCCACCCCGCCCTTTACACGGAGTGACGTATTCAGGATGGCAGAACGCCGGTCTTTCCTGTCTTTCTCTCTTTTTATAGTTTACTCTTCGTTTGTTGTTTATTTTATTTTGTCTATCTCTTCACCACCTTCTCTACTCTATCTTTCTCGTTTTGTTAACTCTTCTCTACATCAGCGTGTGTTTCTGCGTATATATGTGTGTGTGTTTGTGGATGGATGGACCCGTGGGTCCCTAATCCCCGGTTTGTGGTGCCCGGCCTTGGGATGCGTGGCGAGCAGGTGGCTTACGTCGCAAGGGCACTAGGGCAGAATCTCCCTTAACAGATCAAATTATGGAGGAACGCAAATTGGAAAATACTCCCCGGGCGGGTCCCAGTTCCACTGGAGAATCCCGCACTCCCGGTTCGCCGGGAGTCTGCCGCACGTATACGGGGGCGGCACCAACTGCGTGTGAGGGTAAGGGGGCCGTTTCAACGGCGAAGGAAGTAGAGAGCGCGACAACGCGCGAATGTCCGAAACCGACGCACCTAACCGCGCCAGTGGCGGACGCAATTACGGACGAGGACGTAGATTTCACCGTCTACCAGCCTAACGGCGTAGAGCGGGTGAAAAGACTGGCTCAGAGAAAGAAGGAGCGGGGTTGTCCAATCCGGGACATACCCAACCTGCCGCCTGTGCTGCAGTATCGGAATGTTCTCGGGACGCAACCCCGTGCTCCTACTCCTACCGGACATGACGAAGAGGTCATTCTGGGGTTGACGCGCTCACGTCGCGTCGTTCTGCGCGACGTGATGCGTGAATTCTCCTTGTCGCCTCCACAAGGACGAGACAATACCGGAGACGACAGTGAGGACTGGCCCTTGGACTCCGACGACATGACATCTGACGTGTCGATGGACTCCGACGGCTTGCCCACAGACCCGGACAGGACACGCCTGAAAAGGCGCAATTCCGATGACGACACGGGCCCGCCCATCAGTAAGGAGGCGGTGCCCAAAGCGAAGAAGGGACGTGGTCGGCCACCAACAACTGGCCAATACGTCGGCCTGAGTAAGGCCCAAGCGGACCTTAAACGGGAAAAGGAGGAGGAGCGCCGGGCTTTATTCCGGGCGAAGGTTGAGGAGGTAGCCCGGAGGGCACGGGAGGAGCGAGAGGCGAGGGAGGCACGAGCCGCTTTTCGCGCGAGCCCTGCACCGGCCGAGGACACGGAGGAGACAAGCGCGGCACTAGCGGCAGGCGTGGAGAGGGCCTTGGATATGGTGACAATGGTCGCCACAAGGTCCTCCAACTTGAAGGGCACATACCAGCGGCCCTCAAGGAGGCGGTCGCGTCCATAAAAATGGCCGTCACGGAGATGAGAAGTCGCGGTCAAACGGCTGAAATACGGGCACTGGAGGAGCAGAACGACCGCCTTCTGCGCCAAGTCAATGCGATGCGCCGGGAGCTGGAGGAGCTGCGCCATCGCGTGACTGGGCCCGCACCTGACGATCTGCAGAGGATGTTGTCGGAGGTCTCGCGCTCCAATATCGAAACCTTCGGCAACATGCTGAATGCACGGCTCGCCGGCCTGGAAGATAGGCTATTGCCCGAGCCTCGGAGAAGACCGCCGCTGGCAGCGGACGGTGCTGGTCCATCATCCAGCAACCCACCAACAGCGGCTTCCAAGAAGACGCCGAAGCCGAAGAAGTCGGCAACGGCTAAGGCACCGGATGAGAGTTTAGCAGGCAGCGCGGCGGCCCCTTTACAGCCGCACGCTGCACCTGCAGAGAAGGTGGCTGCAAAGCCAATAAGGAAGAAGAAGAAGAAGCGGATATCAATGGCCGCTCAAGAGGCAGCAAAGGGGGGGCAGAACACCAATGCCCCTACAACCGAGGCGCCGTGGATCACCGTTGGCCCGCGCAAGCCCAAAGGGAAGAAAGGGGCGGCTACTCCAACTAAAGCCGCCCCTAGGAAGAAGAAGAAAAAGGCCAAGCTCCGTGCCCCCAACACCGCGGCAATCACCGTCACCTTGAAGGAGAGCGCGGCGGCGCAGGGGGTCACGTACCTCGATGTGCTTACAAAGGCAAAAGACGCGGTCAAATCTAGTGGACTGCAGGAGCTCCAGTTCCGCTTCCGGCTGGCTCAGACCGGCGCGCGCATCCTCACCATCCCTGGAGAGGGCGCCCAGGAGAAGGCAGATGTTCTCGCTGCCAGAATGCGGGAAGTGTTAGACCCCGAAGTAGTGAAGATCGGCCGCCCGGCGAAATGCGTCGAAATGCGCATCGCTGGGCTAGACGACTCAGCAACGACCGCCGACGTCATCGAGGCGGTCTCAAGGGAAGGAGGCTGCCCGTCCAACTCCATCAGGACGGGCCACATAAAGATTGGAAGGTGGGGCGACGGCTCAGTGTGGCTTAGCGTCCCCGTCGCGGCCGCGAAAAAGCTAATCAGCTTGGGGCGGCTGCGAGTGGGCTGGGTCTCGGCGAAGGTGACACTGCTGGCCGCGAGGCCTATGCGGTGTTACCGATGCCTGGACACCGGCCACCTGGCGACGACATGCCAGTGCCCGGTGGACCGCAGCCGGAACTGTTTCCGCTGTGGGAAGCCGGGGCACAAGGCCGCCGAGTGCCGGGAGAAGCAACCCAACTGCTTCTTCTGCGAGGCACTCGGCAAGGAGAGCGGGCACGTCCTGGGAAGCGGCGGCTGTTTATCGGCCAAAAAGCCGCCCCCCGCTACGAAAAAGCGCCGCAGGAGAGGAGTTCCCTCCGATAAGGCTCGGCCGCAAGAGCTTGGAGCCGGTGGTGCCGGGGTTAGTCAGCCCCAGCCCGCCATGGAGGTTGAGCAATAGGCCCGTGGGCGGTTGATCGGGGGATCACCGCCCGCATGAAGGGCCCCGAGAAGAAAGCTCCCTAGATGCCCGGGGAGCTCTCGGTGTTGAAAGGCGGCGGCAGAACACCAGCTGCCGCATCGGAGATGCGCCGGACGCGGCAAGCGCCGTGAGGATGCGGAGTTCGATGAAGAGTACCCGTGTCCTCCCACGGCTGGAAGGAGGGCATGGGGGGGTTTTAGTGGGTAAACCTCGTGTAGGGAGTCCCACATACCCCCGCCCCTTCCCCCCGAAGGGGTGGGGGATACGTAATGTATTTCCCCTCCTCAAAAAAAAAAAAAAAAAAAAGGTTGGGGGCGATACCGGTCCGTCCACGTTCGTGTCCCTGGGCGCCTGGGTACGCCACCCCGCCCTTTACACGGAGTGACGTATTCAGGATGGCAGAACGCCGGTCTTTCCTGTCTTTCTCTCTTTTTATAGTTTACTCTTCGTTTGTTGTTTATTTTACTTTGTCTATCTCTTCACCGCCTTCTCTACTCTATCTTTCTCGTTTTGTTAACTCTTCTCTACATCAGCGTGTGTTTCTGCGTATATATGTGTGTGTGTTTGTGGATGGATGGACCCGTGGGTCCCTAATCCCCGGTTTGTGGTGCCCGGCCTTGGGATGCGTGGCGAGCAGGTGGCTTACGTCGCAAGGGCACTAGGGCAGAATCTCCCTTTAAAGATCACACCATGGAGAAACGCATTTTGGAAAATTCTCCCGCACTCCCGGTTCTCCGGGAGTCTGCCGCGCGTATACGGGGGCGGCACAAACTGCGTGTGAGGGTAAGGGGGCCGTTGCAACGGCGAAGGAAGGAGAGGGCGCGAAAACGCGCGAATGTTCGAAGTCGGCGCACCTAACCGCGCCGGTGGCGGACGCAATTACAGACGAAGACGTGGATTTCTCCGTCTACCAGCCTAACGGCGTAGAGCGGGTGAAAAGACTGGCTCAGAGAAAGAAGGAGCGGGGTTGTCCGATCCGGGACTTACCCGATCTGCCGCCTGTGCTGCAGTATCGGGATGTCCGCGGGACGCAGCCCCGCGCTCCTACTCCTACCGGACATGACGAAGAGGGCGGTTGGGATTTGACGCGCTCACCGCGCGTAGTTCTGCGCGACGTGATGCGCGAATTCTCCTTGCCGCCTCCACAAGGACGAGACCATTCCACCGGACGTGACAGTGAGGACTGGCCCGCGGACTCCGACGATACTGTCTCAGACATATCGATGGACTCTGAGGGCCTGCCCACAATACCACCGGCTAGGACGCACCTGAAAAGGCGCAACTCGGACGACGACATGGAGCCGCCCATCAGTAAAGGGGCGGTGCCCAAAGCAAAGAAGGGACGTGGCCGGCCACCAACCATCGGCCAATACGTCGGCTATGGAAAAGCTTTAGCGGAGCTCAACAAGGAGAAGGAGGAGGAACGCCGGGCTGCATTTAGGGCGAAAGTCGAGGAGGTAGCCCGGGCGGCACGGGAGGAGCGTGAGGCGAGAGAGGCGCGGGCCTCCCTTCGCGCTAGCCCTGCCTCGACCGCAGAAGACACGGATCAGACGAGCGCGGCCCTGGCGGGTAGCGTAGAGAGGGCCTTGGACATGGTGACGATGGTCGCCACAAGGTCCTCCAACCTGAAGGGCACGTACCAGCGGGCTCTCAAGGAGGCGGTCGCGTCCATCAAGGCGGCCGTCACCGAAATGAGGGGCCGCGGTCAAAACGAGGAGATGCGGGCACTGGAGGCGCAAAACGACCGCCTTCTGCGTCAAGTGAACGCGATGCGCCGGGAGTTGGAGGAGCTCCGCCGTCGCGTCACTGGACCCGCAGCCGACGACCTGCAAAGGATGTTGTCGGAGGTCTCACGTTCCAACATTGAGACCTTCGGCAACATGCTCAATGCAAGGATTGCCGGCTTGGAAGACAGGCTGCTCCCGGAGCCCCGAAGAAGACCGCCGCTGGCGGCGGACAGTGCTGGTCCATCATCCGGCGCCCCGCCAACAGCGGCCTCAAAAAAGAAGACACCGAAGCCGAAAAAGTCGGCAACGGCAAAGGCACCGGACGAGAGTTCGGCGGGCGGCGCCGCGGCTCCTTTACAGCCGCTCGCCGCACCCGCAGAGAAGAGGGTTGAAAAGCCCAAAAAGACGAGAAAGAAGCGGCCATCAATGGCCGCTCAGGAGGCGGCAAAAGGAGGGCAGAACAACAACGCCCCCGCCACCGAGGCCCCGTGGACCACAGTCGGCCCGCGCAGGCCTAAACAGAAGAAAGGGGCGGCTACTCCAGCTAAAGCCAAGAAGAAAAAGAGGGCGAAACTTCGTGCCCCCGCAACCGCGGCAATCACCGTCACTGGAGAGCGCCGTGGCAAAGGGGGTTACATACAAGGACGTCCTTATAAAGGCGAAAGACGCCGCAACGGCCGGGATGGCGGAACTCGGCATCGAAAAGCTCGAGTTTCGCTTCCGCCAGGCTCAAACCGGCGCGCGCGTCCTGACCATACCTGGTGAGGGCGCCAACGAGAAAGCGGACGCCCTCGCCGCTAAGATACGGGAGGTGCTAGACTCGGAGGAGGTCAAAATCGGACGCCCGGCTAAATGCGTCGAAATGCGTATAGCCGGGCTAGACGACTCAGCGACGACCGCTGACGTCATCGAGGCGGTCGCCAGAGAAGGAGGATGCCCGTCCGACTCCATCAGGACGGGCCCCATAAAGGTTGGAAGGTGGGGCGATGGCTCGCTTTGGCTGAGTGTCCCCGTCGCGGCAGCCAAAAAGCTGGTTAGCTTAGGGCGGCTGCGAGTGGGCTGGGTCTCTGCGAAGGTGACACTGCTGGCCGCGAGGCCTAAGCGGTGTTACCGATGCCTTGACACCGGCCACCTGGCGACGACATGCCAGTGCCCGGTGGACCGCAGCCGGAATTGCTTCCGCTGTGGAAAGCCGGAGCACAAGGCCGCCGAGTGCCGGGAGAAGCAGCCCAATTGCTTCTTCTGCGAGGCACTCGGCAAGGATAAGGACCACGTGCTGGGTAGCAGCGGCTGCGTCACGGCAAAGCCGCTCACCAGCACCAAGCACCGGAAGAGACGCGGAGCTCCCTCCGATAAGGCTCGGCGAAAAGAGCCTGGAGCTGGCGGTGCCGGGGTTAGTCAGCCCCAGCCCGCCATGGAGGTAGAGCAATAGGCCCGTGGGCGGTTGATCGGGGGATCACCGCCCGCATAAAGGGCCCCGAGAAGAAAGCTCCCTAGATGCCCGGGGAGCTCTCGGTGATGGAAGGCGGTGGCAGAATACCAGCCGCCGCATCGGAGATGCGCCGGACGCGGCAAAGCCGGGAGGATGCGGAGTTCGATAAAGAGTACCCGTGTCCTCCCACGGCTGGAAGAAGGGCATGGGGGGGTTTTGGTGGGTAAACCTCGTGTAGGGAGTCCCACATACCCCCGCCCCTTCCCCCGAAGGGGTGGGGGATACGTAACGTATTTCCCCTCCTCAAAAAAAAAAAAAAAAAAAAAATAAAAAAAAATAAAAAAAAAAAAAAAAATTAAACAAAAAAAAAAAAAAAAAGGTTAGGTTAGGTTAGGTTAGGTTGGGGGCGATACCGGTCCGTCCACGTTCGTGTCCCTGGGCGCCTGGGTACGCCACCCCGCCCTCTACACGGAGCGACGTATTCAGGATGGCTGAACGCCGGTCTTTCCTGTCTTTCTCTCTTTTTATAGTTTACTCTTCGTTTGTTGTTTATTTATTTTTTTGTCTATGTGTTCACCACCTTCTCTACTCTATCTTTCTCGTTTTGGTTAACTCTTCTCTACATCAACGTGTGTTTCTGGGTATATTTGTGTGTGTGTTTGCGGATGGATGGACCCGTGGGTCCCTAATCCCCGGTTTGTGGTGCCCGGCCTTGGGATGCGTGGCGAGCAGGTGGCTTACGTCGCAAGGGCACTAGGGCAGAATCTCCCTTTAAAGATCACACCATGGAGAAACGCATTTTGGAAAATTCTCCCCGGGCGGGTCCCAGTTCTACTGGAGAATCGCGATTACAGACGAAGACGTGGATTTCTCCGTCTGCCAGCCTAACGGCGTAGAGCGGGTGAAAAGACTGGCTCAGAGAAAGAAGGAGCGGGGTTGTCCGATCCGGGACTTACCCGATCTGCCGCCTGTGCTGCAGTATCGGGATGTCCGCGGGACGCAGCCCCGCGCTCCTACTCCTGCCGGAAATGACGAAGAGGGCGGTTGGGATTTGACGCGCTCACCGCGCGTAGTTCTGCGCGACGTGATGCGCGCGAATTCTCCTTACCGCCTCCACAAGGACGTGACAATTCCACCGGACGCGACAGTGAGGACTGGCCCGAGGACTCCGACGATACTGTCTCAGACATATCGATGGACTCCGAGGGCCTGCCCACAATACCGGATAGGACTAGCCTGAAAAGGCGAAACTCGGATGAAGACATGGAGCCGCCCATCAGTAAAGGGGCGGTGCCCAAAGCAAAGAAGGGACGTGGCCGGCCACCAACCACCGGCCAATACGTCGGCTATGGGAAAGCTCTAGCGGAGCTCAACAAGGAGAAGGAGGAGGAACGCCGGGCTGCATTTAGGGCGAAAGTCGAGGAGGTAGCCCGGGCGGCGCGGGAGGCGAGAAAGGCGAGGGAAGCGCGAGCCTCCCTTCGCGCAAGCCCTGCCCCGGCCGACGACACGGAGCAGACCAGCGCCGGCCTGACAGCCGACGTAGAGAGGGCCTTAGACATGGTGACCATGGTCGCCACAAGGTCCTCCAACTTGAAGGGCACATACCAGCGAGCTCTCAAGGAGGCGGTCGCATCTATCAAGGTGGCCGTCACCGAGATGAGGGGCCGTGGTCAAACGGAGGAAATGCGGGCATTGGAGGCGCAGAACGACCGCCTCCTGCGCCAAGTAAATGCGATGCGCCGGGAGCTGGAGGAGCTGCGCCGCCGCGTGACTGGGCCCGCACCCGACGACTTGCAGAGGATCTTGTCGGAGGTCTCGCGCTCCAATATCGAGACCTTCGGCAACATGCTCAACGCGAGAATTGCTGGATTGGAGGACAGGCTCTTGCCGGAGCCCCGAAGGAGACCGCCGCTGGCAGCGGACGGTGCTGGTACATCAGCCGGTGCCCAACCAACAGCGGCTGCAAAGAAGACACCGAAGCCGAAAAAGGCGGCGACGGCAAAGGCACCGGACAAGGGTCCGGCAGGCGACGCGGCGGCTCCTTTACAGCCGCCCACCGCACCAACTGAGAAAAGGGCTGCAAAATCGAAGGAAAAGAGGAAGAAGAAGCGGCCATCAATGGCCGCTCAGGAGGCAGCAAAAGGGGGGCAGAACACCAACGCCCATCCCGCCGAGGCCCCGTGGACCACTGTCGGTCCGCGTAGGCCTAAAAAGAAGAAAGAGGCGGCTACTCCAGCTAAAGCCAAGAAGAGGAAGAGGGCGAAACTTCGCGCCCCCGCAACCGCGGCAATCACCATCACGCTGATGGAGAGAGCCGTGGCAAAGGGGGTTACATACAAGGACGTCCTTATAAAGGCGAAAGACGCCGCAACGGCCGGGATGGCGGAACTCGGCATCGAAAAGCTCGAGTTTCGCTTCCGCCAGGCTCAAACCGGCGCGCGCGTCCTGACCATACCTGGTGAGGGCGCCAACGACAAAGCAGACGCCCTCGCCGCAAAGATACGGGAGGTGCTAGACTCGGAGGAGGTCAAAATCGGACGCCCGGCTAAATGCGTTGAAATGCGTATAGCCGGGCTAGACGACTCAGCGACGACCGCTGACGTCATTGAGGCGGTCGCCAGAGAAGGAGGATGCCCGTCCGACTCCATCAGGACGGGCCCCATAAAGGTTGGAAGGTGGGGCGATGGCTCGCTTTGGCTGAGTGTCCCCGTCGCGGCAGCCAAAAAGCTGGTTAGCTTAGGGCGGCTGCGAGTGGGCTGGGTCTCGGCGAAGGTGACACTGCTGGCCGCGAGGCCTAAGCGGTGTTACCGATGCCTTGACCACCTAGCGACGACATGCCAGTGCCCTGTGGACCGCAGCCGGAATTGCTTCCGCTGTGGAAAGCCGGAGCACAAGGCCGCCAAGTGCCGGGAGAAGCAGCCCAATTGCTTCTTCTGCGAGGCACTCGGCAAGGATAAGGACCACGTGCTGGGTAGTAGCGGCTGCGTCACGGCAAAGCCGCTCCCCAGCACCAAGCACCGGAAGAGACGCGGAACTCCCTCCGATAAGGCTCGGCGAAAAAAGCCTGGAGCCGGCGGCGCCGGGGTTAGTCAGCCCCAGCCCGCCATGGAGGTAGAGCCATAGGCCCGTGGGCGGTTGATCGGGGGATCACCGCCCGCATAAAGGGCCCCGAGAAGAAAGCTCCCTAGATGCCCGGGGAGCTCTCGGTGATGGAAGGCGGCGGCAGAACACCAGCCGCCGCATCGGATCGTAGGGCCGCGGCACTCACCATCTTCGCCGCGGCGAGCCCCACATACTCGCTGAGGAGTCCCCGATCCCCGCGAGATGCGTCAAAGCATTTCCCGACGCAAAAAAAAAAAAAAAAAAAAAAAAAAAAAAAAAAAAAAAAAAAAAAAAAAAAAAAAAGGTTAGGTTAGGTTAGGTTAGGTTAGGTTCCCCCCGATGGTTGCACGCCTTGTCGTGGCGGTGGGGCTCTAGTAACCGCGGCTTGGACAACCGCGGTGAAGCAAAGAGGCAACCAGGGCCGGCCGGTGTCGCCGCCTGGCCCGAGGAGGGCGCTCCCAGCGGACTGGAGGAGTCCGCTGCGGATGCGCACCGAGGTGGGACCGCAGAGGAAGAGGCAAGTAGGTATTACGGTGCGCCGCTTGCCCTATCCTCTGCGGCCGAGGACGGATCGCGGGGGGGAGAGGTATTGTAACGGCATTGGTGGGGCCGCAGAGGAAGAGGCAAGTTGGTATTACGGTGCGCCGCTTGCCCTATCCTCTGCAGCCGAGGTGTGGTCGGTGGCAGAGCCACAGACTTGATCTGCCACATGGCCTCCAAGTAGCAGGCTCGGGGGGCGTCTGCTACAGCCCTGGTGGGGGCCGAGGAGGAGGGCGCACGTGTTGTGCGCCCATCGTGGAGTCTTCGGGCCGCTGGCGGGGTCGCGGATGTGTGTATCGTTCCCGTGGCCCCGTCAAAAGGCGGCGTGGCGGAAGATGGGGGGGGTTTTAGTGGGTATACCGTGGTCTCATTAGCTACGGGAGTCCCACATCACCGCTCGGGCCGCCCCCTGCGCCTGGGTGGTATGCGTAATGCATTTCCCCCTCCGGGAAAAAAAAAAAAAAAAAAAAAAGGTTAGGTTAGGTTAGGTTAGGTTAGGTTAGGTTAGGTTAGGTTAGGTTAGGTTAGGTTAGGTTAGGTTAGGTTAGGTTGGGGGCGATGCCGGTCCGTCCACGTTCGTGTCCCTGGGCACCCCCCCCGTGCCATCGTGAGCTTTTTCGCGGTGACACGGGAGGGGTGGCTGAACGCCGGCATCGTGTGTTTGTGTGTGAAAATCTGTGTGTGTTTGTGTGACGTATGGGCCTGTGGGCCCCGAACCCTAAGCTGGTAGCGTCCGGCGACGGGGTGCATTGCGAGTGGGCGACTACGCAACGAGGACGCGGGGCAGAATCACCCCTAACTGATCAAACATGGAAGACAAGCATGCAGATAATTCTCCCAGGGTGGGTACCGGCAAAGCCGGAGAATCCCACACTCCCGCTTCGGCGGGGGATCGGGCCGTGTATACTGGGGGCCCCAAACATGCTTTGGAGGAGAGGAAGAACGAGGGGGCCGCTAAGGCGGCGAGGAAGAAGGGTGGCGCTAAAAAGCGCGCGAATCCCAGGCCGGTGCACCTAACCGCGCCGGCTATGGATTCTTCATCTGAAGTGACGCTATCGACAGAAGAGACGGATCCTGATATAAGGGAGGCGGCGCGTAGGATGGGTATTATACCTGCCTGCGACCGCGGCCGTCACATCGACTATGACAGCGAGGCCTCCTACTCGGCGTCCGGCAGCAATATGTCGCTGGACGTCGTGGGACTGCCCGCACCTACCGGACGGACAACGCCTATCAAGAGGCGATTACTGGATGAAGACGAAGCAGGGCCGTCTACTAGTAAGGAGACGGCACCTGTACCAAAAAGAGGACGCGGCCGACCACCAACAACCGGCCAGTACGTCGGCTACGCTAAGGCGCAGGCCGACTACAATAAGCAAAAGGAGGAGGCCCTCAGGCTAGAAGCCGAGGAAGAGGTTGCCGAATCAGCGCGAAGGGCTAGGAGGACGTGGAAGATCACCAGCTCCGCCCTCGCCGCGCTCCCCGCTTCATCTCCTGCGCGAGAAGAGGCGTTGGAGAAGACGGGCGCTGACATGGCCAGGACTGTAGAGCAGGCGTTGGAGACCATTGAGATGGTCGGCAAGAAATCCGCCAACCTTAAGGGAACCTTCCAGAAGTACCTGAGGGAGTCGGTGTCGACCATCGCAATGGTCTTCGACGAGATGAGGGGTCGCTCCTCATCAGAGGAGATACAGAGGCTCGAGGCCCGGAACGCGCGTCTCGAAAAGCAAGTGGCGAACCTTCGCCAGGAGCTGGACGAGATGCGCAAACGGACCTCGCAGACTGCCGGAGAAGGTGTGCGCGAGCTATTAGCCGAGGTCTCCCGTGCGAACGTGGAGACCTTCGGCAATATGCTAAACGCCAGGCTGGCTGGGCTGGAGGACAGACTCCTGCCGGAGCCGAGGCGGAGGCCACCGCTGGCGTCGGACCTATGGAGAATGAAGCGCCGGGACCCCCTCTGCCGAAGGCGAAAGGGAAACCGGCCAAGGCGAAGACGACTCGGCCGCCTGTCGAGGCAACTGCCCCGCAAGAGGCCCCTGCCGCGTCGACGGCACCTAAGGGCAAAATGGCCCGAAAAAAGAAGAAGCGGCCATCAATGGCCGCTCAGGAGGCGGCGCAGGGGGGACAGAACACCAACGCCCCTCCCGCCGAGGACCCGTGGACCACTGTTGGCCCACGTAGGCCTAAGAAGAAGAAAGTGGCGGCCACACCATCTACAGCCGCCCCGAAGAAGAGGAAGAAGCCGAGGCTTCGCGTCCCCGCCACTGCGGCCGTCGCTCTCACTATTGAGGAGACGGCCGTGCAGGCGGGTATGACGTACGCCAAGGTGCTAGAGACGGCCAAGCGGACGGTGAACATAGGGGAACTCGACATTCCCCAAGTGAGCTTCCGCCGTGCCCGAACCGGAGGGTGCCTCCTAACCATCACTGGTCAGGACGCTGGGAAGAAGGCGGACGCCTTTGCCGCGAGGCTCAGGACCGTCCTGCCTCAGGAAGTGAAGATCGGGCGGCCAGCTGCTTGCGCGGAGATGCGCGTCGCCGGCCTGGACGTTTCTGTGACGGCCGCCGAAGTCAAGGAGGCGGTCGTACTAGATGGAGAGTGCCTGGCCGGCGATGTCCAGGTCGGGCAAATTAGAGAGGGGCCACGGGGGGACGGATCGTGTTGGGTCCGCCTCCCAGTCGCGGCCGCCAAGAAGCTCTTGAGCTCTGGGCGGCTGCGGGTTGGTTGGGTGCTGGCGAGAGTGGCGTTGTTGGCCGCGAGGCCGACGCGCTGCTTCCGATGCCAAGACACCGGCCACGTGGCTGCCAAGTGCAAGTGCCCGGTGGACCGCAGTGGGACTTGTTTCCGTTGCGGAAAACCGGGGCACAAAGCGGCGGAGTGCGGGGCTGCAGAGCCTAACTGCGCCCTGTGCGAGGCCGCTGGCAGGGCGGAAAGGGGGCACGTGCTGGGCAGATGTCCGTCTGCCAAAAAGCCGGCCCCCCGAGATGAGAAGGCTCCGACCAAAAAGGCTCGGCAAAAGCCGAAGCCTAAGGCCGTGCGGGCTCTCGGTGAGGTCAGCGGCTGAAGCCGCTGGGAGAAGAAGCCGGTTGCGGCTGCGCGCGGGAAGGGGCGGATTTGAAGTCGCTCCGCGGTACCCGTCCCTCCCGCACTAGGCGCACGACGAAGGGCTGGGGGGGTTTTAGTGGGTAAGCCTCGTGTAGGGAGTCCCACATACCCCCGCCCCTTCCCCCGAAGGGGCGGGGCATGCGTAACGCATTTCCCCTCCTAAAAAAAAAAAAAAAAAAAAAGGTTAGGTTAGGTTAGGTTCCCCCCGATGGTTGCACGCCTTGTCGTGGCGGTGGGGCTCTAGTAACCGCGGCTTGGACAACCGCGGTGAAGCAAAGAGGCAACCAGGGCCGGCCGGTGTCGCCGCCTGGCCCGAGGAGGGCGCTCCCAGCGGACTGGAGGAGTCCGCTGCGGATGCGCACCGAGGTGGGACCGCAGAGGAAGAGGCAAGTAGGTATTACGGTGCGCCGCTTGCCCTATCCTCTGCGGCCGAGGACGGATCGCGGGGGGGAGAGGCATTGTGGTAGGTTGCCGCTCTCCCTACCCCCCCTGCGAGCTGGCGGGGCCGTTCTGTTTTAACGGCATTGGTGGGGCCGCAGAGGAAGAGGCAAGTAGGTATTACGGTGCGCCGCTTGCCCTATCCTCTGCGGCCGAGGTGTGGTCGGTGGCAGAGCCAAAGACCTGATCTGCCACATGGCCTCCAAGTAGCAGACTCGGGGGGCGTCTGCTACAGGCCTGGTGGGGGCCGAGGAGGAGGGTGCACGTGTTGTGCGCCCATCGTGGAGTCTTCGGGCCGCTGGCGGGGTCGCGGATGTGTGTATCGTTCCCGTGGCCCCGTCAAAAGGCGGCGTGGCGGAAGATGGGGGGGGGTTTTAGTGGGTATACCGTGGTCTCATTAGCTACGGGAGTCCCACATAACCGCTCGGGTCGCCCCCTGCGCCTGGGTGGTATGCGTAATGCATTTCCCCCTCCGAAAAAAAAAAAAAAAAAAAAAAAAAAGGTTAGGTTAGGTTAGGTTAGGTTAGGTTAGGTTAGGTTAGGTTAGGTTAGGTTAGGTTAGGTTAGGTTAGGTTAGGTTAGGTTTTGAGGGCGCCGGCCCGAACTTGAGTGATGCTCAGTTCGGGTTCAGGGCTTGTCGGTCAACGATAGATGCGGTAGCGCGCGTGCGGCAAATATCGGAGGAGGAAATCTCTCGGGGCGGGGTAGTGCTGGTCGTCTCGTTGGACATTACCAACGCTTTCAACACCCTGCCCTGGGAGACAATCAAGGAAGGGCTCAGGTACCACCGAGTGCCGAGATACTTGCGCCGAACTATCGGCAACTATCTCTCTGAGCGCTCGGTGGAGTACCCCACCGAAGAGGGCCACGAGGAGCTGGAGGTAGACTGCGGAGTCCCACAGGGCTCGTCGCTCGGTCCGGGCCTCTGGGACATAGGCTACGACCACGTGCTCCGCGGCGCCAATCTTCCGGGCGTAGAGCTCGTCGCGTACGCGGGTGACACGGCGGTCGTCTGCCGCGCTAAGTCCCACCGAGAGGCAAAGATATTGGCAACGGCAGCAGTCGCGCAAGTTGTGCGACGAATCCAGGCGCTGGGTCTGTCGGTGGCGCTGAACAAGTCCGAGGCCCTCTTATTCCACGGGCCCAGGAACGCGCCTCCGCCAGGCCTGGAAGTAATAGTGAGCGGGACGAGGATCCAAGTTTCGTCCACAATGACCTATCTCGGTCTGGTCCTCGATAGTCGGTGGTCGTTCAGGGAACACTTCCGCCGACTATCCGAGAAGGTGAAGAGGTCTGCGGGTGCCTTGGCCTCGCTGCTCCCAAATCTCGGGGGCCCGAGTCTGACCTGTCGGCGTCTCTACATTGGCGTCGTCCGTTCGATGGTCATGTATGGGGCGCCGATCTGGGCAAACAGCTTACTGCCGGAGAAAAGGCTGGCCCTGGGACGACTACAGCGAGTGATGGCGACGCGAGCAGTCCGAGGATATCGCACTATCTCTCGCGACGCATCGTGCCTCCTTGCTGGAAGCGTCCCGTGGGACTTGGACGCTCAAACCCTCGCCGAAGTGTACTGGCGTGGCGCAGCGGTCCGCGCGGGGGGACGCAACCCCTTACCGGATGTCGTACGTCGGTGGAGGGACCGAGCTGAGGAAGCGGCCATCGGGCTTTGGGAGGAGCGACTCCTCGAGCCGCAAGTCAGTGTGGAATTGGTGACGGCTATCAGGCCAGTACTCAAAGAGTGGTTAACCAGAAAGTACGGCGCGCTCTCGTTCCGACTCACTCAGGTGTTGACCGGACACGGCTGTTTCAGCCGTTACCTGTGTGAGATCGCGAACCGAGAAGAGAGCACGTGCTGTCACCACTGCGACGATGACCGGGACACGGCGGAGCATACCGTCTCTGCCTGTCCCGCATGGACAAGACAACGGGCGGCCCTGAGGGCCGCCATTGGACTAGACCTCTCGCTGCCAGCTTTGGTTCGCGCCATGCTGGCAAGCGAACCCGGATGGACAGCAGTGCAGACCTTTTGTGAAGAGGTCATCGCCGCGAAGGAGGAGGCCGAGCGAGTGAGGGAGCTGGAGGCGCTCGACCCCCGCCGAAGAAGACGGCCGAGACGACGACGGGTCATTAACGATGGCCACTTGCCGCCTTAGCCGGGGGGCTCGGGGCGGCGGCATGGGGATGCCGTCGCCCAACGAGTCGAGTCCCCGAGTGGGTCGCGATGCGCTGCGTATTCTTCGCGCATTGCGACACCGTAGAGAGATGGGCCTACGCAAGCCCCGAGAGGGCCTCTGTTCGGCCTTTAGGAGCCCCAGCGCTCCAAAGAAGACGGGCCTGCCGTGACACGTAGGCAAAGACATGCAGGACCGCGGACGAAGGCTCACGCGTGCTCGCAACCCTGCATGGAACGCAGCAGAAGAATACCGTCGGGTTTTAGTGGGTAGGGCCGCGGCACTCACTCACCATCTTCGCCGCGGCGAAAAAAAAAAAAAAAAAAAAAAAAAAAAAAAAAAAAAAGAAAAGGTTAGGTTAGGTTAGGTTAGGTTAGGTTAGCTATCTCTCGCGACGCATCGTGCCTCCTTGCTGGAAGCGTCCCGTGGGACTTGGACGCTCAAACCCTCGCCGAAGTGTACTGGCGTGGCGCAGCGGTCCGCGCGGGGGGACGCAACCCCTTACCGGATGTCGTACGTCGGTGGAGGGACCGAGCTGAGGAAGCGGCCATCGGGCTTTGGGAGGAGCGACTCCTCGAGCCGCAAGTCAGTGTGGAATTGGTGACGGCTATCAGGCCAGTACTCAAAGAGTGGTTAACCAGAAAGTACGGCGCGCTCTCGTTCCGACTCACTCAGGTGTTGACCGGACACGGCTGTTTCAGCCGTTACCTGTGTGAGATCGCGAACCGAGAAGAGAGCACGTGCTGTCACCACTGCGACGATGACCGGGACACGGCGGAGCATACCGTCTCTGCCTGTCCCGCATGGACAAGACAACGGGCGGCCCTGAGGGCCGCCATTGGACTAGACCTCTCGCTGCCAGCTTTGGTTCGCGCCATGCTGGCAAGCGAACCCGGATGGACAGCAGTGCAGACCTTTTGTGAAGAGGTCATCGCCGCGAAGGAGGAGGCCGAGCGAGTGAGGGAGCTGGAGGCGCTCGACCCCCGCCGAAGAAGACGGCCGAGACGACGACGGGTCATTAACGATGGCCACTTGCCGCCTTAGCCGGGGGGCTCGGGGCGGCGGCATGGGGATGCCGTCGCCCAACGAGTCGAGTCCCCGAGTGGGTCGCGATGCGCTGCGTATTCTTCGCGCATTGCGACACCGTAGAGAGATGGGCCTACGCAAGCCCCGAGAGGGCCTCTGTTCGGCCTTTAGGAGCCCCAGCGCTCCAAAGAAGACGGGCCTGCCGTGACACGTAGGCAAAGACATGCAGGACCGCGGACGAAGGCTCACGCGTGCTCGCAACCCTGCATGGAACGCAGCAGAAGAATACCGTCGGGTTTTAGTGGGTAGGGCCGCGGCACTCACTCACCATCTTCGCCGCGGCGAAAAAAAAAAAAAAAAAAAAAAAAAAAGAAAAGGTTAGGTTAGGTTAGGTTAGGTTAGGTTAGGTTAGGTTAGGTTAGGTTAGGTTAGGTTAGGTTAGGTTAGGTTAGGTTAGGTTAGGTTGGGGGCGATACCGGTCCGTCCACGTTCGTGTCCCTGGGCGCCTGGGTACGCCACCCCGCCCTTTACACTGAGTGACGTATTCAGGATGGCAGAACGCCGGTCTTTCCTGTCTTTCTCTCTTTTTATAGTTTACTCTTCGTTTATTGTTTATTTTATTTTGTCTATCTCTTCACCACCTTCTCTACTCTATCTTTCTCGTTTTGTTAACTCTTCTCTACATCAGCGTGTGTTTCTGGGTATATATGTGTGTGTGTTTGTGGATGGATGGACCCGTGGGTCCCTAATCCCCGGTTTGTGGTGCCCGGCCTTGGGATGCGTGGCGAGCAGGTGGCTTACGTCGCAAGGGCACTAGGGCAGAATCTCCCTTGACAGATCAAATTATGGAGGAACGCAAATTGGAAAATACTCCCCGGGCGGGTCCCAGTTCCACTGGAGAATCCCGCACTTCCGGTTCGCCGGGAGTCTGCCGCACGTATACGGGGGCGGCACCAACTGCGTGTGAGGGTAAGGGGGCCGTTTCAACGGCGAAAGAAGCAGAGAGCGCGACAACGCGCCAATGTCCGAAACCGACGCACCTAACCGCGCCAGTGGCGGACGCAATTACGGACGAGGACGTAGATTTCACCGTCTACCAGCCTAACGGCGTAGAGCGGGTGAAAAGACTGGCTCAAAGAAAGAAGGAGCGGGGTTGTCCAATCCGGGACATACCCAACCTGCCGCCTGTGCTGCAGTATCGGGATGTTCACGGGACGCAGACCCGCGCTCCTACCCCTACCGGACATGACGATGAGGTCGGTTTGGGGTTGACGCGCTCACCTCGCGTCGTTCTGCGCGACGTGATGCGCGAATTCTCCTTGCCGCCTCCACAAGGACGTGACAATTCCACCGGACGTGACAGTGAGGACTGGCCCGAGGACTCCGACGATACTGTCTCAGACATTTCGATGGACTCTGAGGGCTTGCCCATAACACCACCGGCTAGGACGCACCTGAAAAGGCGCAACTCGGACGTCGACGCGGAGCCGCCCATCAGTAAAGGGGCGGTTCCCAAAGCAAAGAAGGGACGTGGCCGGCCACCAACCACCGGCCAATACGTCGGCTTTGGAAAAGCCCAAGCGGAGCTTAAAAAGGAGAAGGAGGAGGAACGCCGGGCTGCATTTAGGGCGAAAGTCGAGGAGGTAGCCCGGGCGGCACGGGAGGAGCGTGAGGCGAGAGAGGCGCGGGCCTCCCTTCGCGCAAGCCCTGCCCCGACCGCAGAAGACACGGATCAGACGAGCGCGGCCCTGGCGGGTAGCGTAGAGAGGGCCTTGGACATGGTGACGATGGTCGCCACAAGGTCCTCCAACCTGAAGGGCACGTACCAGCGGGCTCTCAAGGAGGCGGTCGCGTCCATCAAGGCGGCCGTCACCGAAATGAGGGGCCGCGGTCAAAACGAGGAGATGCGGGCACTGGAGGCGCAAAACGACCGCCTTCTGCGTCAAGTGAACGCGATGCGCCGGGAGTTGGAGGAGCTCCGCCGTCGCGTCACTGGACCCGCAGCCGACGACCTGCAAAAGATGTTGTCGGAGGTCTCACGTTCCAACATTGAGACCTTCGGCAACATGCTCAATGCAAGGATTGCCGGCTTGGAAGACAGGCTCCTCCCGGAGCCCCGAAGAAGACCGCCGCTGGCGGCGGACAGTGCTGGTCCATCATCCGGCGTCCCGCCAACAGCAGCCTCAAAAAAGAAGACACCGAAGCCAAAAAAGTCGGCAACGGCAAAGGCACCGGACGAGAGTTCGGCGGGCGGCGCCGCGGCTCCTTTACAGCCGCTCGCCGCACCTGCAGAGAAGAGGGTTGAAAAACCCAAAAAGAAGAGAAAGAAGCGGCCATCAATGGCCGCTCAGGAGGCGGCAAAAGGGGGGCAGAACAACAACGCCCCCGCCGCCGAGGCCCCGTGGACCACAGTCGGCCCGCGAAGGCCTAAACAGAAGAAAGGGGCGGCTACTCCAGCTAAAGCCGCCCCCAAGAAGAAAAAGAGGGCGAAACTTCGCGCCCCCACAACCGCGGCAATCACCGTCACGCTGTTGGAAAGCGCCGTGGCAAAGGGGGTTACATACAAGGACGTCCTTATAAAGGCGAAAGACGCCGCAACGGCCGGGATGGCGGAACTCGGCATCGAAAAGCTCGAGTTTCGCTTCCGCCAGGCTCAAACCGGCGCGCGCGTCCTGACCATACCTGGTGAGGGCGCCAACGAGAAAGCGGACGCCCTCGCCGCTAAGATACGGGAGGTGCTAGACTCGGAGGAGGTCAAAATCGGACGCCCGGCTAAATGCGTCGAAATGCGTATAGCCGGGCTAGACGACTCAGCGACGACCGCTGACGTCATCGAGGCGGTCGCCAGAGAAGGAGGATGCACGTCCGACTCCATCAGGACGGGCCCCATAAAGGTTGGAAGGTGGGGCGATGGCTCGCTTTGGCTGAGTGTCCCCGTCGCGGCAGCCAAAAAGCTGGTTAGCTTAGGGCGACTGCGAGTGGGCTGGGTCTCGGCGAAGGTGACACTGCTGGCCGCGAGGCCTAAGCGGTGTTACAGATGCCTTGACACCGGCCACCTGGCGACGACATGCCAGTGCCCGGTGGACCGCAGCCGGAATTGCTTCCGCTGTGGAAAGCCGGAGCACAAGGCCGCCGAGTGCCGGGAGAAGCAGCCCAATTGCTTCTTCTGCGAGGCACTCGGCAAGGATAAGGACCACGTGCTGGGTAGTAGCGGCTGCGTCACGGCAAAGCCGCTCCCCAGCACCAAGCACCGGAAGAGACGCGGAGCTCCCTCCGATAAGGCTCGGCGAAAAGAGCCTGGAGCCGGCGGCGCCGGGGTTAGTCAGCCCCAGCCCGCCATGGAGGTAGAGCCATAGGCCCGCGGGCGGTTGATCGGGGGATCACCGCTCGCATAAAGGGCCCCGAGAAGAAAGCTCCCTAGATGCCCGGGGAGCTCTCGGTGATGGAAGGCGGCGGAAGAATACCAGCCGCCGCATCGGAGATGCGCCGGACGCGGCAAGCGCCGAGAGGATGCGGAGTTCGATAAAGAGTACCCGTGTCCTCCCACGGCTGGAAGAAGGGCATGGGGGGGTTTTAGTGGGTAAACCTCGTGTAGGGAGTCCCACATACCCCCGCCCCTTCCCCCGAAGGGGTGGGGGATACGTAACGTATTTCCCCTCCTCAAAAAAAAAAAAAAAAAAAAAAAAAAAAAAAAAAAAAAAAAAAAAAAAAAAAAAAGGTTAGGTTAGGTTAGGTTTAGGTTAGGTTAGGTTAGGT